>JBBDGP010000894.1:1232897-2465794 GCA_037952835.1 Lithobates septentrionalis | reverse complement strand
TGGACAGTGATTGGATGTGGGGCTGAAAGGAGAGGTCAGAGTTCAGGATTACACCTAGTACCGTGGCGTGAGAGGAGGAGAAAATGTGTAGGAAGAAATATTATGAGCTCAGGGGTGTGACATCCATACTAATCAGTCAGTTGGTAAATTATTGATGCCCAAGGAGACTGAAGGAGTGATCTGAGGACTAGAGATATATATCTCTGTGCATAGGCATCACAAGGGGGCGGCTATCGAGGCTGTAGCCCCGAATCTGGAGCTCATAGCCCAGAGTCTCAGCGGGTCACGGCTGCGGTGGGTGGGTGGGTGGGCGGGCTGCATTAGAGGTGGAGGAGAGAGACGAGTGAGCTGACCATCAGAGATGACTTTATCTCTCTCTGCCTCTCCACATCACCACTCTTCTGCCCTCACAGCCGGGATACTTCAATGTGGGAGTGATGTGCAGCGGGGAGCAGAGAGAAGACATCATCTCTAACTGCCCGCTACACATCAGCTCTCTTCCGCCCTCACTAAATGGACCAGTGCTGCCAGCCTGCCACCAATGCTGGCATGGCAAGTGACAACCCACATCTAGTGGCAAGTGACATGGCAAGTGACAATCTGCAAAGGGTGGCAAGTGACAATCTGCAAATGGTGGTAAGTGAGGTGGCAAGTGACAATCTGCAAATGGTGGCAGGTGACGTGGCAATTTGCAAATGGTGGCAGGTAATGTGGCAAGTGACAATCCACATCTGGTGGCAGGCAACATGGCAAGTGACAATCCACATCAAGTGGCAGGTGACGGTGGAAAGTTAAAAAGCTGCATCTGGTGACAGGCGACGGTGGCAAGTGACATGCTGCATCTGGTGGCAGGAGTTGTGGCAAGTGACACCCCCAGGGCTCCCACTGATTCTGCATTATGGTGAGTTGAACCACTTCATTATATATTAGAATGTAACAATAGAAACAATGCGCTTCGATCACCCTGACACCATATCAAACATGGTGCCATGATGATTGAAACGCCAACACCTGCCTTTGCCCGCAAAAAAAATTGCTTAACATCGGCGTCCCACCCCACCGGACCTGCAAAAAGGTTTGTGACCGCTGCTATGGGCTCTAGCCCCAGATCTTTTGCAGACCTAGCAACGCCCCTGTCTCTGTGTCAGTAGCATAGATATGGGCAAAAGATAGAAATAAACTTTGTTAAGTGAGATCATTTCTGTCACTCCCACAGACAAACATAAGGAAGGGTATTTAAGGTATTCCATTGCTTCCTTCTAAAAAGGACCTGTTATTAAAATATGGAATTAAAAAATAAATTTGTAGAGTAGTGAACAACATTTGTACTGTCTCTTATATAAATTCTTTTCTGAATGTATACTTTCTATTCTTTGCCTATTGCAGGCACAATAGTTTTAACTGTTTTTTTCTTCTTTCTATCCAACTATAGCCAGACAATGGAAAATACATGTATCTCAGACATGCAGCTCTCTTTTTAAGCCATATCTATAAAAAAAACAATAAGTGTATTATTCAGACCTTGTGCACACATGCGGAAATAATTTTTTCCGCCAGCCTATTAGTTGCTACCTGAATACATCACTTGCCTTCATAAACACGGGTGAAGTCTATGTATATTTCAAATGCAATGATAGTCCCTCATTCAGCAGAATGTAGATGACCTCCTTATTCCATTTTATACAATTGTTTTATATTTTACAACATAGTTTTTTTATGGCAGTGGTAGCACAGCTGTACAGCTGTAGGGGATTCTATTGTATATTCCATATGAAGACAGTGAAATAAAGATATATTACTTTGTATTAGTGGCCATAATTTTTTTTGGAATATGCACAAACTTTACCGCTTTTAAAGGTTCGAACACCATGGTAGGATTTTAATATGTAACAATGCTAGAGTGGCTAGACTCCCGCTCCGAAGTAGGAGAATATTGACTTGACAAAGGTTTGAACATACGTACATAATATTATATAGCATGCATTTTTATGTTGTGTGACTATTGCATGTTAATTCAGTTGAATATAATGATTTATTAATGTATGAAATTATTAGTGTGGTTTTGGAATCTTTATGGATTATTTTTCTTGATGGATACATATTGATTTAATTATCCAAAGTTATATTTGACTCTGGATGTAACTCAATACCTGGGAACAGATTTTTCCCTTTGCCTGTTAGAAGATATTTTGTGGCTCTTGTTATAGAAGCTCTGCAATTTCAAATCTCTCTCTAGAAATAATTATGCATCCTATATCCCTCTATTTATATGTGTAAATACAGTATATTTATGCTCTCTGGGGGATTTTTACAGTAGTTTAGTTTTTCATTTAGTGTTCTTCAAATTTCTTTTTCTCCCTTTCTGTGTATTTGATTGGTGTTTATTTTTATTTTACTTTTTTTACCTGTCTGCAAAAAATGTAAAATAATAATACTAATAAAGATTTATTTTGGCACAAGAAGAGGACCAGGGTAGTTGAAAGAACCTTTTGCAATTCTCAGAGATATTTTAATCCATATTTTTTACCCAGAATTTCAGGAGAAATAAAGCTTCCAGTTTCATTCACTCCTATTTGTGATCATGCGTTTACTGAGCATAGTGAGAATTATTTGGAGCATACTTTAATGCGCATCATATTAGGAGAAATTATTGTTTTGATAGGAGAAATTACTGTTTTAATCTTTACCCCTGGAATCCCTTTAATTATTTTGCTCCTGGACCAATTTATTTTTTGCACACATGCTAAAATGCACTATTTTTACAAGAAAATGTACCTAAAACTCCCAAAACAATATGTATTCTCTAAAAGCAAATGACCTGTACATTAGACAATGCCAGTTGAAAACTATTTTTTGCCCATATTTGCACACTAAATCTAAATGTTCAGAAAGCAATACATTTAGGTTATTGTAATGCAGAGAAACAGAAAACCCACTGCAATCTTCAATATTATTATTTTTAAATATTAAAGATGATACTGCTTTGAGTAAATAGATAACAGATATGTTAAGCTGAAAAATGCTTGCATTCTAGAATCAACAGAACACTATAATAACTAAAATTGTACACTTTAAAAATCTTTACAGCTCATCCCATTGGGAAATCTTCCGATGGGGACTCATGTTCCAGTGACAACTAAGAGGATATTTGCTTTTACTTTGAAGAGATTTTCACTTTTTGATGATCAAATATAATTTTTTTTTAATTATATCTGTTCTATACAAACTCAAAATAATTTGAATATAGCTACACCTTAGAGTAGTAGTAAACTTTTTTTTTTTTTACCTACATGAAAGCTTATAATAAAAGCTTACCTGCACGGTTTAGGAGATTTTCAAGCAAGCAGCAGCCGGTGATGTCACTCTGAAGAAACAGCATACCTGTGCTGTTCCTTTAGAGCTCTGTGCCACGGCTGAGCCGTGATATTAACTCGGCTCGGCCAGTCAGACAGTCAATGTCCACAAACCCAGTAGGAAGACTGTGTGAAGATGGAAGCCTCTGCAGTGGTGACAGCGCATTGCTGAAGGACGTTACCTACTAGCACATTAAGATATTGACTCACAGGTGGAAATTTGTTTTTAACCGCTTCCCGACCAGCTGCCGTCATTATACAGGGGCAGGTTGGCACGATCCCGGGAACCGTCGTAGCTGTTTGTCGGTCCCTTTAAGCGACATAGCAGGCGCATTCCCGCCCGCTGTTGGGATGACCACTGGCCACGTGCGTCGCAGGCATGAGAGGCAGAACAGGGACGTGTTTGTGCGTAAACACACAAATCCCTGTTCTGTGAGGAGAGGAGAGGCAGATCATGAGTTCCTACTAGCTAGGAACAATGATCTGTCATTTCCTCCAGTCACTCCCATCCCCCTACAGTTAGAACACACACCTAGGGAACACAGTTAACCCCTTGATCGCTCCCTAGTGTTAACCCCTTCCCTGCCAGTGACATTTACACAGTAATCAGTGCATTTTTATAGCACTGATTGCTGTATAATTGTCAATGGTCCCAAAAATGTGTCAGAAGTGTCCGATCTGTCCGCCATAATGTCGCAGTCCCAATAAAAATCGCTGATCACCGCCATTACTAGTAAAAAAAAAAAATAATAAAAATGCCATAAATCTATCCCCTATTTTGTAGACACTATAACTTTTGCGCAAACCAATCAATATACACTTATTGTGATTTTTATCACCAAAAATATGTAGAAGAATACATATTGACCTAAACTGAGGAAAAAAATAGCTTTTTAAAAAAAAAAAATTGGGGATATTTATTATAGCAAGTACAACATATTGTGTTTTTTTCAAAATTCACGCTCTTTTTTTGTTTATAGCGCAAAAAATAAAAACCACAGAGATGATCAAATACCACCAAAGGAAAGCTCTATTTGTGAGAAAAAACTTTTGTTTGGGTACAGTGTCGCAGGACCACGCAATTGTCAGTTAAAGTAACGCAGTGCCGTATCGCAAAAAAATGGCCTGGTCATTGAGTAGCCAAATCTTCCGGGGCTGAAGTTGTTAAAGCGTTTACTACTCCTTTCAATGTTCCAGGGGGAACACGACTGAATTCTGGCTCGACACATAGTTTTAAGACTGGGATTTAGGCATTGTTCCACAAATGGATATTTTTGTTAAGCTGTAACAGACCAAATCTTTTGTACTTCCAAACATTATCCATGCAAGGAATGGATACAAAATTACTAATGGCTCTATAAACAATGTAGCATTGTTCTGTTTGTATACGTTTAAAATAAAGAAACGAGCTTAAACTCCTGTTTTTCAAAAGGAATAAACATCAAATAAAATGACATTGACAACTGCCAGGTACTGTTATAACAGTTTACAGCAGTGTGCAGGAATGAAAGTAGTGGCTTTGTGTGACATTTCACAAAACAAGGATCCCTGCTAAAACTTCTTTCTAAAAAAGATTAAATAGTTTTTGGACCTAGCTAGATTTTTTTTTGTAGTAAAGGAGGGAAAGACAGGAAGCGCCTCCCGAGTGTAGTATTAGTGTAAACAGTTTAATTGTCAAAATTAGGGATGAGCCGAACACCTCCCTGTTCGGTTCACACCAGAACATGCGAACAGGAAAAAAGTAACACGTGAACACCGTTAAAGTCTATGGGACACGAACATGAATAATCAAAAGTGCTAATTTCAAAGGCTTATATGCAAGTTATTGTCATAAAAAGTGTTTGGGGACCTGGGTCCTGCCCCAGGGGACATGGATCAATGCAAAAAAAAGTTTTAAAAATGGCCGTTTTTTCAGGAACAGTGATTTTAATAATGCTTAAAGTCAAACAATAAAAATATATTATCCCTTTAAATTTCGTAGCTGGGGGGTGTCTATAGTATGCCTGTAAAGGGGCGCATGTTTCCTGTGTTTAGAACAGTCTGACAGCAAAATGACATTTCAAAGGAAAAATGCCATTTAAAACTACTCGCGGCTATTCCATTGCCGGTCCGACAATACACATAGAAGTTCATTGATAAAAACGGCATGGGAATTCCCCACAGGGGAACCCCGAACCAAAGTTTTAAAAAAAATGACGTGGGGGTCCCCCTAAATTCCATACCAGACCCTTCAGGTCTGGTACGGATTTTAAGGGGAACCCCGTGCCAAAAAAAAACCAAAACGGCGTGGGGTCCCCCCAAAAATCCATACCAGACCCTTATCCGAGCACACAACCTGGCAGGCCGCAGGAAAAGAGGGGGGATGAGAGAGCGCCCCCCCTCCTGAACCGTACCAGGCCACATGCCCTCAACATTGGGAGGGTGCTTTAGGGTAGCCCCCCAAAACACCTTGTCCCCATGTTGATGAGGACAAGGGCCTCATCCCCACAACCCTGCCCGGTGGTTGTGGGGGTCTGCGGGTGGGGGGCTTATCAGAATCTGGAATTCCTTTATTTAAATGCTTCTTCTTTCTTCTATCTTCCTTCATCTTTCTACTTCTTGTGGTTCTTCTGGCTCTTCTGGTTCTTTCTCCGGCGTTCTCGTCCAGCATCTCCTCCGCGGCGTCTTCTATCTTCTTCTCCTCGGGCCACTCCGCACCCATGGCATGGGGGGAGGCTCCCGCTCTTCTCTTTATCTTCTTCTCTTCTTCTTCTCTTCTTCATCTTCTTCTTCATCTTCTTTTCTTCTCTTCTTCTCTTCTTCATTTTCTTCTCCAGGCCGCTCCGCATCCATGCTGGCATGGAGAGAGACTCCCGCTGTGTGACGGCGTCTCCTCGTCTGACGGTTCTTAAATAACGGGGGGTGGGGTCACCCAGTGACCCCGCCCCCCTCTGACACACGGTGACTTGACAGGACTACCCTGTGATGTCACGGGGAATGCCACAGGGAAGTTCCGTCATGTCCCGTGCGTCAGAGGGGGGCGGGGTCACCGGCTGGCCCCGCCCCCCATTATTTAAGAACCGTCAGATGAGGAGACGCCGTCACACAGCGGGAGCCTCCCTCCATGCCAGCATGGATGCGGAGCGGCACCGGAGAAGAAAATGAAGAAGAGAAGAAAAGAAGAAGATGAAGAAGAAGATGAAGAAGAGAAGAAGATTAAGAGAAGAGCGGGAGCCTCCCCCCATGCCATGGGTGCAGAGCGGCCCAAGAAGAAGAAGATAGAAGACGCCGCAGAGGAGATGCTGGACGAGAATGCCGGAGGAAGAACCAGAAGAGCCAGAAGAACCAGAAGAAGAAGAAGAAGATGAAGGAAGATAGAAGAAAGAAGAAAGAAGAAGCATTTAAATAAAGGAATTGTCAAAAACTGTCTCTTGTCATTTTTAACATTTTTGACAGTTTTTTAGTGAAATGGTAGGGGTACTTTTGTACCCCCTTACCATTTCAGACAGGGGGGGCGGGATCTGGGGGTCTCCTTGTTAAAGGGGCTTCCAGATTCCGATAAGCCCCCCGCCCGCAGACCCCCACAACCACCGGCCATGGTTGTGGGGATGAGGCCCTTGTCCTCATCAACATGGGGACACGGTTTTTTGGGGGGCTACCCCAAAGCACCCTCCCAATGTTGAGGGCATGTGGCCTGGTACGGTTCAGGAGGGGGGGGCGCTCTCTCGTCCCCCCCTCTCTTCCTGCGGCCTGCCAGGTTGCGTGCTCGGATAAGGGTCTGGTATGAATTCTTGGGGGGACCCCACGCCGTTTTTTTTTTTGGCACAGGGTTCCCCTTAAAATCCATACCAGACCTGAAGGGTCTGGTATGGAATTTAGGGGTACCCCCCACGTCATTTTTTTTTTAAATTTTGGCAGGGGTTCCCCTTAATATCCATACCAGACCTGAAGGGCCTGGTGTGGAATTTAGGGGGACCCCACGTCATTTTTTTTTTCGGTTCAGGGTTCCCCTGTGGGGAATTCCCATGCCGTTTTCATCAATGAACTTCTATGTGTATCGTCGGACCGACAATGCAATAGCCGCGAGTAGTTTTAAATGGCTTTTTTCCTTCGAAATGTCATTTTGCTGTCAGACTGTTCTAAACACGGGAAACATGCGCCACTTTACAGGCATACTATAGACACCCCCCAGCTACGAAATTTAAAGGGATATTACACTTTTATTGTTTGACTTTAAGCATTATTAAAATCACTGCTCCTGAAAAAAAGACGGTTTTTAAAACTTTTTTTTGCATTGATACATGTCCCCTGGGGCAGGACCCGGGTTCCCAAACACTTTTTATGACAATAACGTGCATATAAGCCTTTAAAATTAGCACTTTTGATTTCTCCCATAGACTTTTAAAGGGTGTTCCGCGGCATTCGAATTTGTCGCGAACACCCCAAATTGTTCGCTGTTCGGCGAACTTGCGAACAGCCAATGTTCGAGTCGAACATGAGTTCGACTCAAACTCGAAGCTCATCCCCAGTCAAGATACAAAACACTCACAAGATACAGGTTTAAAAAATGCTCATCTGTTGTGAGGTGTCATTCAGGTCTCTCCTAATGTCCTCGCACTGTATACATTTGCTGTAGAGGTGAAGGGAGGTCTGTAGTCTGTCCTGTGGCCACCAGGAAGTCCAACGAAACCAGCGTGGAACGCCCAGAAATGATGTCACTGGAAGTAGGGAGACAGCCAGGAACACTGCACAGGATTGGCTATGCGATTGGAGCATCAGCTACTTCTACTGGCCTGAGGGGAAATGCCTATACCAATCTATTTAAATAGAAGAGCTGGCTTTGGGACTACAGAGGCCAGCACCTCTATGGCTTAGAGTTATCAAACAATGTTAATTTCTAGAATCTGATCTCAATACCAAATGGTCACACATCTCTGAGTTTTGTACCAGCAAATGGGTAAGTGTTATTATACAGCAGAGCGATAGAAAATTCCTGGCTCTTAAAGAGACAATCACTGTCTTATAGAAAAAGGGAAAGAAAAGCAGCACTGATCTAAAAAAATCCTTATATATACACCCTCTATATTAATAATAATCCTTATGGTGTAGTGCCTACCCTAAATAAATCCTGAATAAAGTGCAAAAATATATACAGTACAGTGCAAAATAAAGTGCAAAAAGTGCTCACAATCAATAACAATATGTGATATATACAATACATTTCATAAGAAGACATATATAAAAAAATAGTCCATGAATTGTAGTGATCCAAAAATTATAATCATCCAAAAAATTGCAAGTGATAATAAAAGTTCATCAATGTGGAAAAATGGTGAAATGAGTGATTCCTTAAATGTCGCTCAAGTGTATAAACTTGCCACCCAGTGTGATTCTCCAACGGTTATACTAAACAAACTCATCAGATGAAATGGCTGGTAAAATTATAAACCAGCAACTGTGCCTTTAAGCACTCAATGCTTTGATCCACATCACTGTTTAGGCTGCAAGCTGTCCTCCCCAAATCCCGTGTCCATGACCCACTTATATATAAGATGGAAGAAGGAGGCTCCAATAGTGTGATAGCGTTTAAAAGATTTTTTTAAAACAAATGCTAAAGTATTTTACTCACATTATATAAGTGTCATACCCGACACTAGGGAATAAAAGCATCTATTTCCAAATCGTCTCCGGCTGTTGTGATCAAACGTGAGCTGCAAGTACGGTCCAGGTTTGCGTGTTTACGTTACAGTCTATGCCCCATCCAACGCGTTTCATCATAAGACGTCTTCCCAGAGCTGCAGAACGTCTGATGTCTTCACGCCATTTTATGTGTGGGCGAAAAAGCCCTTGAAATAATTAAACCTGGCGATATTGTTTAAACTTCTCTAAAAAACTGCAGTGTTGTCCTAGCAGGTGTGTAAAGTACATTGTCACACACTATCATCACTATCATATAACAAGCTGGAATCTTTTAATTTTCTATAAACAAAGATAAACAAAGATCACAATTGATATTAACTCTATCCTATTAGGTAACTCTGCTTATAAAGTAAATTATGTGATCCATCGTGTAACATCATTTGATATATGAAGAAAAAATTATTTTTAAAACAACTAATATTGATGATATTAAATATTTTACTCCAACAATGGTTACACTATGAAGGATATCCGAAGACTATCTGTAAATATCAATTATTTTTACTCCATAGAGAAGGGTATATTTCAAGAACAGTGAGAATTGGTCAACCACATAGACTCAAATTCTAGTCAAAAAACAGTTGAGATCTGTTATTATTCAATCCTTGTGGATGCAAAGATCCCAGCCTATACACTCACTGTGTTTCTCTCCTAGATACTTCTTTTGTCAAATCCGAACATTTCCAGTGTCCCATGATCCTGTCAATCCGATAGAAAAGGAGCTTGCTAGGATCTTTATTGTGTTTTCATTTGAAATGTCTAGAGACTCACATGTTTGCCTTGGTTTCATTCTTGCGTCCTGACCTGCTAGCTTGTGATCTGATCCTGATTCTGAACCTGTTCCTGTGCTCTGAACCTGTGCCCTGAACCTGTGACCCATGTATCTGATCCTGTCTCCCTGTCCTGATCCCTATCCTGTCACCTTGCATCCCTGTCCTGCAGTCTGATCCATCCTCTCCCTGTCCTGTGTTCCTTATCCCATATGCTGATCTCCCTGTGTATGACCTTGGCCTGGCTTACGTTTATGTTTCTGGAACATCCCCTGTCCATCTGCTGATCTGCTGTGTATGACCCTGGCCTGGCTATTGTTTATGATCCTGGTATTTCCCATTTATTGTACTTATCTCTCTGTTGTTATTTGTGGGTCTCTGTCTGTTGGTTGGTTACTGCACTGTGTCATATTGGAGGTGGTTGTACTTATATTATTCACTTACTTTAATAAATCATTTATATTTTCACTTACATGTGTTTGGTGTTCCTCTGTAGCTAACCACGCAGTTCTGGTCACACCTGGTACATGACAACTACGTGGGTAGAATCACAGGTAATCAACGACTTTATTTTGTGATTTTCAGGGACAAAAATTCTGACTTTTTTCTTCCTTCTTTCTTTGTTCCTTTGCAAGCCTAACATTTATTACATCTGAAGAAGCCCTCTAAGTTACCAAACATTTTTACTTTTTTTGGGGGGGGGGGGGGGGGGTCAATGATATTGAATGATTTTTTAGGATTTTCTCAATATCTTTGAGCTGTTTATTAAAATCGGCGATGAAATTGAATCCCAGATCTTTCTGTGATTTTTGTTTCTTTGTATGTAAAAATTCACATCTGTCTCTGGCAAAAATCCTATCTCTTTCATTAATTAAAAATGATTGTAACCATTATCCTGAAATCTTTCTATTAGTTTGTTTGTCTGGTATACATACTGTACAGAATCTGAATCTAACACACAATTTCTATGAATTCTAGTGAATTGGATACTGGGAGTGTTATATACCCATTTTTTGTGATGGCAACTCATCGTGGGTATGTAGCTGTTTTAATCTGTTTCTTTGAAATATGTTTTCATATTTATTTTTCCTTCCATCTTAAAAAGCACAAGTTCCAACAAATTTTTTTGGCCCGAGCTCCATTCACCAGTGAAGCTCAGACATAATCATTGAGATTTAACCGTTCCAAAAAATCTCTCAAACCTTCCTGTGGGCCTTCCCATATTAGTAGGATATAATCAATGTAACGTTTGTATTGCGCCATCTTTGGCCATCGATGATATTATGTTTTCTTTTTCCCAATTGGCCAAAACTAGATTTGCCACGCTGGGAGCATATTGTGCTCCCATGGCAACTCCCTTCAAATGTTGGAAGAAGCTGCCACTACACCAAAAATAATTGTTTGTCATGGCAAACTCCAATAGTTTAAGGATACATTTTCTGTGTTTCTTTTTTAGATTAGTGTTTTCTTCCAGGAGCCCATGTTACTGCTAATAACGCATCTTTTTTGGTTAATGCTGGTGTACAGTGAATTTACACCCACTGTAACCAGATGTCCCTCATCTTTACATGTGTTAGAATTTAATATTTTTATCAATTCACTACTATCCTTGAGATATGACTCATTTTTAATAACAATATCCTGTAAAAAAAATGATCAATGTATTCCCCAACTCTGGAGAAGATTGAGTCGATCCCACTGACAATTGGTCTGCCTGGTGGCTTTTCAGTGTTTTTATGAATTTTTGGCATATAGTATATTGTTAGAACACGAGGAGCTCTTGGGACTAAATATTTTGCTTCATTGTCAGTGAGGAAACCTACCTTTCTTCCCTTTTCTATAATTTTCTTGAGTTGGCATCTCAGTTTCCTTGTAGGATTCCCTGCCAACTTTTTATATGTATCCTTAACTGAAAGTAATCTTATCATTTCTTCTTCATAGTTTTTTTTAATGAGGATGACAATGGCTCCCCCTTTGTCGGCTGCTCTTATCGCGATATTCTTCCTCTTTTCCAAATTTCTAATCCCTCCTCTATATCCCTGGGAGATTTGGACTTATCTTTAATTTTTATTTTCTTTTATGTCATTTTCAACCATAACCCTATACACCTCCAAGAATTCATTGTTTTTGTTGTTCGGATTAAAAACCGAAGCGTTTCTTAGACCACTGTTTTGATATTCCATACTTGGATTTTTTTGTGCATTCAAATTCTCTTTATTTAATTCAATTTTTTTTTAAATATTTAATTTTCTTATAAACTTTTGTAAATCGATATAAGTATTACATTTCTCCATATTGACATGTTATATGAAATTCATTCCTAGATCTAAAACTTTGAGTTCGGCTTCAGTTAAAACAACATTGCTCCCCGTACGGGCCACCAAAAAAAAAAACACTGCTAAGATTAAAAATACCTGTCCCTAATCGTCTCTTTTGCTTTTTCTTCATCCTTCCTCCTCTAACTCCTCTTCTTCTCTTCTTTCTATTCTCGTGGGTTCCTGCTCTTTGTTCCATAATCTACAGGTTCTCTCTCCTGGGTCCTGCATTCCTGTGGGTGATTCCACCCTCCCTGTATTGATTGGTTGAATGGTGTCCCCTGTTGTAGAATTTACCCCCTTTGATGCCATCCTCCCCAGGGGTGGCGGGGGCCCTGTAGTTTAAAGCACCTCTTGGGGGTCTCCAATAGGTGTCACCCTGGGGTTGGTCATAATTATGTTGTAGCTGACTCTGGGGGATTTTATCAGGAGTTTTTTGAACTTTTACAGCCTTCTGAAATTGTACTCTATGACCATTATTTTTCTGTGGGGTGTCTTTCTTTTTATTATCAATTGATTGTCTATCTTCATTTTTACCATGATTTTTTGTACTCTTCTCTGGAGTGGACTCTCTAGACTCACATTCTTATAATGGTATGTCTTCCTGCCATTTATAAATTTTGCTGTTTTTATAATCCTCAATATCTCTTTGGTGCTCTTTAATTTTGTTTTATTTTTGGTTTCCCTATCTACTTTAGTAATGTAATCTTGCACGTATTGGATTTTTCTCTATATTCATTAGTCTCTGCTAAAGGTGCCATGATCTCCCTTAATTTTAATGTCAATATCCACTTTCCTTAGTTTCCTTAATTTAATCTGCCTCCTTATAATAATGAGTTCCATCAGTTTTTTTTGGAGAGGACAGCTTGCAGCCCAAAAAGTCATGTGGATCAAACCATTGAGTGCTTACAGATGCAGTCAGTGCTTTATAATGGCATGTTTATACACTTGAGCGACATTTAAGGAATAACTAATTTCACAATTTTTTTGCATTGATGAACTTTTATTATCACTTGCAATTTTTTGGATGATTATAACTTTTGGATCACTGTAATTCATGGACTATTTTTTTTATATATGTCTTCTTATGAAATTTATTGTGTATATCACATATTTTTATTGATTGTGAGCACTTTTTGCACTGTACTGTATATTTTTTGCACTTAATTCAGAATTTATTTAGGGTAGTCACTACACCATAAGGATTATTATTAATATAGAGGTTGTATATATAAGGATTTTTTTTAGATCAGTGCTACTTTTCTTTCCCTTTTTCTATTGCTTTTTTGGTTTCCAAAAAATTAGGGTGGCTGCAATCTGTAGTTCCACTAAATCCTTGCACCCCAGTTCCCATCTATTATCTTTGGTGCTGTTTTTTACCATTTTTTTCAATCACTGTCTTATGTAAGAGCATCTGTGATTCTATCCACCTACCCAACACCTGGCTGATCACATTTAAAAAGAATACTAGGAGAAATAAAGTCAACACAAAGTCAATAAATTGGGAAAATTCAAAAGGGATCTTGATGATTTCAATTTTAACAAGGTGTTTTGCTGAAAAAAAAAAATGTCCTGCCCAAGAAGTAAATCCCATTCCCCTTCTGTCTTGTCGCCCATATGGTAGGCATTCACCACCCCATATTCCACCTTCCCCCAAACCCCAATGCCCCAAGAAAACATCCAGAACTGTTTACTCAGAGCCTACCCCAGGGGAATTCAACCCAACCACAATGCATTAAATAATCCCCCAGGACAACCAGCTCCTGATCTTGATCACCAATGTCAATGTCTCCTACCACCCAGCCCAACCCCTTTGTCCTGTTCAAGGATCTTTATAAATTTATCAGAGACCTTACTGTTAAGAGATTCTATAACATCCAAGCCTCCAAAAACCACCAGTCTTCAGACACTGATAGTTTAGACTCTTTTTCTCGTGATATATACTCTTTAGATGACACAGATCTACCACTCGCCCACTTAGAAGAACTATATGCCAACAGTAGGGATGAACTTCGAGTGTAAGTCAAACTCATGTTCGACTCGAACATCGGCTGTTCGCAAGTTCGCCGAACAGCGCACAATTTGGGGTGTTCGCGGGAAATTCGAAAGCCGCGGAACACCCTTTAAAAGTCTATTGGAGAAATCAAAAGTGCTAATTTTAAAGGCTTATATGCATGGTATTGTCATAAAAAGTGTTTGAGGACCTGGGTCCTGCCCCATGGGACATGGATCAATGCAAAAAATCATTTGGTTTCTTCCTCCATCTTCTTCTTCCTCCGATCTTCTGCTTCTTGCTCCGGTGTTCTCGTCCGGCATCTTCCTCCGCGGTGTCTTCTTCCCTTCTTCGTGCTCGGGCCGCTCCGCATCCATGATGGGAGGCTCCCGCTGTGTGACGCCTCTCGTCTTCTGACGGTTCTTAAATAATGGAGGGCGGGGCCACTCGGTGACCCCACCCCCTCTGATGCACGGGGACTTCCCTGTCCGCCCCCTCTGACATCACGGGGAAAGCTTCAGGGAAGTCCCCGTGCATCAGAGGGGGCGGGGTCACCGGGTGGCCCCGTCCTACGTTATTAAGGAACCATTAGAAGACGAGAAGCGTCACACAGCGGGAGCCTCCCATCATGGATGCGGAGTGGCCCGAGCACGAAAAAGGGAAGAAGACGCCGCGGAGGAAGATGCTGGACGAGAACACCAGAGCAAGAAGAAGATGATCGGAGGAAGAAGAAGAAGAAGATGAAGGAAGAAACTGAATGATTTTTTGCATTTATCCATGTCCTATGGGGCAGGACCCAGGTCCCCAAACACTTTTTATGACAATACCATGCATATAAGCCTTTAAAATTAGCACTTTTGATTTCTCCAATAGACTTTTAAAGGGTGTTTCGCGGCTTTCGAATTTAGAAGGAAGTTAGAAGATAGAAGAAAGAAGATAGAAGTTAGAAGAAAGAAGAAGCATTTAAATAAAGGACTTGTCAAAAACTGTCTCTTGTCATTTTTAATATTTTTGACACTTTTTTGTAAAATGGTAGGGGTACTTTTGTACCCCCTTACCATTTCACACAGGGGGGGCTGGGATCTGGGGGTCCTCTTGTTAAAGGGGGCTTCCAGATTCCGATAAGCCCCCCACCCGCAGACCCCCACAACCACCGGGCAAGGGTTGTGGGGATGAGGCCCTTGTCCTCATCAACACGGTGACAAGGTGCTTTGAGGGGACCCCAAAAGCACCCTCCCAATGTTGAGGGCATGTGGCCTGGTACGGTTCAGAAGGGGGGACACTCTCTCATCCCCCCTCTTTTCCTGCGGCCTGCCAGGTTGCGTGCTCGGATAAGGGTCTACTGCTGACTCGTAAAAAAATGTCTAACCTTACCCCACAGGAACATCAGGCCTTGGAGAAATTTACTAGCAATGACACTATCATCATCAAGCCAGAAGACAAGGGGGTGGTATAGTGGTCCAAGACAAAAAAGATTACATTCATGAATCTCTCTCTCTACTGTATGTACAGTGGGGACGGAAAGTATTTAGAGCTCTTTACATTTTTCACTCTTTGTTATATTGCAGCCATTAGCTAAAAGCATTTAAGTTCATTTTTTCCCTCATTAATGTACACACAGCACCCCATATTGACAGAAAAACACAGAATTGTTGACATTTTTGCAGATTTATTAAAAAATAAAAACTGAAATATCACATGGTCCTAAGTATTCAGACCCTTTGCTCAGTATTTAGTAGAAGCACCCTTTTGATCTAATACAGCCATGAGTCTTTTTGGGAAAGATGCAACAAGTTTTTCACACCAGGATTTGGGGATCCTCTGCCATTCCTCCTTGCAGATCCTCTCCAGTTCTGTCAGGTTGGATGGTAAACATTGGTGGACAGCCATTTTTAGGTCTCTCCAGAGATGCTCAATTGGGTTTAAGTCAGGGCTCTAGCTGGGCCATTCAAGAACAGTCACAGGGTTGTTGTGAAGCCACTACTTCATTATTTTAGCTGTGTGCTTAGATTCATTGTCTTGTCAGAAGGTAAACCTTCGGCTCAGCCTGAGGTCCTGAGCACTCTGGAGAAGGTTTTCGTCCAGGATATCCCTGTACTTGGCCACATTCCTCTTTCCCTCTATTGCAACCAGTCGTCCTGTCCCTGCAGCTGAAAAACACCCCCACGGCATGATGCTGCCACCACCATGCTTCACTGTTGGGACTGTATTGGACAGGTGATGAGCAGTGCCTGGTTTTCTCCACACATACCACTTAGAATTAAGGCCAAAAAGTTCTATCTTGGTCTCATCAGACCAAAGAATCTTATTTCTCACCATCTTGGAGTCCTTCAGGTGTTTTTTTTTAGCAAACTCCATGTTGGCTTTCATGTGTCTTGCACTGAGGAGAGGCTTCTGTCGGGCCACTCTGCCATAAAGCCCCGACTGGTGGAGGGCTGCAGTGATGGTTGACTTTCTACAACTTTCTCCCATCTCCCGACTGCATCTCTGGAGCTCAGCCACAGTGATCTTTGGGTTCTTCTTTACTTCTCTCACCAAGGCTCTTCTCCCCGATAGCTCAGTTTGGCCAGACGGCCAGCTCTAGGAAGGGTTCTGGTCGTCCCAAACGTCTTCCATTTAAGGATTATGGAGGCCACTGTGCTCTTAGGAACCCTAAGTGCAGCAGAATTTTTTTGTAACCTTGGCCAGATCTGTGCCTTGCCACAATTCTGTCTCTGAGCTCTTCAGGCAGTTCCTTTGACCTCATGATTCTCATTTGCTCTGACATGTACTGTGAGCTGTAAGGTCTTATATAGACAGGTGTGTGGCTTTCCTAATCAAGTCAAATCAGTATATTCAAACACAGCTGGACTCAAATGAAGGTGCAGAACCATCTCAAGGATGAGCAGAAGAAATGGGCAGCACCTGAGTTAAATATATGAGTGGCACAGCAAAGGGTCTGAATACTTAGGACCATGTGATATTTCAGTTTTTCTTTTTTAATAAATCTGTAAAAATGTCAACAATTCTGTGTTTTTCTGTCAATATGGGGTGCTGTGTGTACATTAATGAGGAAAAAATGAACTTAAATGATTTTAGCAAATGGCTGCAATATAACAAAGAGTGAAAAATGTAAGGGGGTCTGAATACTTTCTGTCCCCACTGTATATTAGCATTTAGAAATTTATAGCAAATGTGTGTGTTTATTTTTTGCATGTAGTAAGTATCTAGGAATTGGAAATCTAATAAATAACTACAGTATTGTTGAGAAAAAAATAATTTCTTTTGGGTGATCAATATACATTGAAAGGATTTTAACTTTGTTCAAGATTTATACCTGTTTCTGCTCTTAAAGGGTAAGTTCACCTTTGGGAACATGTAAAATGTTGCCAGTGCTGCAGCTGCCACCCACTGCCCCCCTCCCTGTGGCAGTAGTATGAGGAGAAGTTCCCTGTACTAGCTGTGACTGTTTAAAAACAGTGCAGGCATGTGGGGCTCCACCTACACAGCTCCGTCATCTATACACACTACTCTGTGTCTGAATATACTACAAGCCCCAACATCCTTATCGGCTATCGGCTTGTAATTCTCAATAAACTACCACAGTGCTGTGGAGTGCTGTGGCAGTTCATTAAGTCTTCCTTGTCAGCGAGTATCGGCCTACCCATACAGTACGATACCAATATCAACTCTTCCTTTATTATGCCCATTAGAGTAGCGGGTAAAATGTCCAACAGGATTGGTGATGCTATCCAGTGCACATCCTACTCCATGCATGTGTTCCTTGAAGAGCCATTTGACGGTGAATACTGCTGTGCGAGATGTGTGAGAGTTGTTTCTCCGGAAGCCCAGATCCTGCATGTAGAGAATCAGGTGGCAACACTGCTCAGCATCAGCAATCTGGAAAGGAGCTTGGACATTACCCAGCATGTTAAAAAAGAGGGTAATATCCGCGCTTGGTAAAAAACAGCATGCAGCAGCTGAACACTATAACCCAGATATAAGGTATAAAATAAATGTGTAGAAAAAAGTGCAGTGTTAAAATATATGAAGAAAGTTGCTGGGCACAACTTACAAAAAGGTGCAAATTATTAGTGACCATATAATGTGAACAGTGTTACCATAAATCACATATAAAGCAAGAAAATGCTAAATACTGCAAAAAACTTGCATAAATCACATATAAAATCGCATATAAACCAAGAAATTGCTAAATACTGCAAATAAATAAAACTTGCATAGAAGCAAAACTGAGGAATATACAAGACCAAAAGATCATATATATATATATGGAAAGTACTACAATAAAAGTGCAAAAAATATGGAGAAAAAATATATATACTGTATTTATCGGCGTATAACACGTAGCGACATATAGCACGCACCCCAAGTTTAGGAGGGAATTTTAAGGAAAAAAACTTTTAGGAGGGAAGTTTAAGGGAAAAAAAACTTACATTTAAATGCCCATCAATGCAGCCTTATCAGTGTCCATCTGCAGCCTTGTCAGTGTCATTGAAGCCTTCTCAGTGCAGCCTTGCCCCAGTGCAGCCTTGCAGCCTTGTCAGTGCAGCCTTGTTAGTGCAGCCTTCCCAAGTGTCCATTGCAGCCTTGGCCCAGTGCAGCCTTGTCCGTGCAGCCTTGCCCCAGTGCAGCCTTGTTAGTGCAGCCTTCCCCAGTGTCCATTGCAGCCTTGCCCCAGTGCAGCCTTGTCAGTGCAGCCTTGCCCCGTGCAGCCTTGCACCAGTGCAGCCTTGCACAGATTTAAATATGGCGCCGCGGAGGGACTCAGAGGAGCAGAGCGACCCCTGCCGAGATCGCAGGGACTGGGCGGAGCCGAGATACACATAGCCGAGTGTACTCGGCTCTTCTTGGCACCGCTCACAGTCACGCCCAGTCCCGCCCTATGATGGACATAACACAGGCCCAATGGGGGGACTGGGCGTGACTGTGAGCAGAGCCGAGAAGAGCCGAGTACACTCGGCTATGTGTATCTTGGCGCGATCGCTCCGCTCCGCTCACAATCAGCGGAGATCGGCAGGGGATCGGCGTATAACACGCACCCATGATTTTCCCCTGATTTTAAGGGGAAAAAGTGTGTTTTATACGCCGATAAATACGGTAGTTAGTATCTAAAGGAAGTCCCTAAAAGTGATAAAAAATCTTCATATGAATATGTGACTTAGTGTGATTACTTGACCTCATGATACCCATCACCCCTAGTAAAAGGAAGGCTTGCCGGACCACCAGCGACCCCCCTTACTGAGGGAGATCAAAGAGCGTGAATTGGATCACAGATCCCCAGAAATGTACTCCAGATCTCCTGGGCCTCCTTGATCTCCTGGGCGTCTCTTGTCAATAACCTCTGTGTCCCGGACGGTCTCTCAATCACAGTAAGTATCCCAAGTGTTCAAAAGATTGTGCACATCTTGCAAAAAAGATATGATACTCCAAATAGTGTGATATTGTCTCATCAAGAAGATTTATTGGAGTAAATGATACAATGCTGTTTGGGAGCTTCCACAAGTCTCCACAAGTTTGGGAGCTTCCATAGGTCTCCAATTAGCATAAAAACAGGTTTTAAACAAAGAGTTGCTAGCAAGTAAAAAGTCCTGTATATAGACATTTAAAAAGCGATCGCTCATGCGCAGAGCGTGTGGGCATGACTACTAAGCAGGTGCTGTTGGGGGCCAGCGTAGAGGAGGGTGGAGACATAGAGGCACAGGAGCCAGAGATAGATGGAAGGGTAAAGGGAAGAGTGCTAGGGAGGTCAGTCCTGAGTTGGTACCAATATGCTAAGTTGAATGATGTTGGGGATATCAGCGCAGGGGCGGCAGTTCTGGAGCAGGCACCCTCCCCTAGCTGCCAGGGGAATGACTGCTCCGGTAAGGAGCGGGTTGGGTTCCGCGGGTGGATGGAAATTTTATATAAATATCCGACAGCACAGATTAAGTTGGGCGGTGTTCTCTCACCCCCCTTTACAGTCGGGAGAGGAATGGGGCAAGGCTGGCCATTATCGCCCCCCTCTTTTTATTTGCCTTGGTGATGGAGCCGCTTGCCTCAGCCCTCAGACAGGCTACCCTGGTTAGGGGCATTCATGAAAAATTTGCCATGTATGCGGATGATCTTTTTCTGTTCTTAAATGACCCTGGCCCTTCTCTTCTTGAAACCCTGCGTATTCTCTCCAGTTTCACTGAATGCTCTGGCCTCAAGGTTAATTGGGACAAATCTCAAATATTACCAATTGACGATGTAGCCAAGTCTCTAGCGGATCCCAACCTCCCTTTACTATGGACCAACAAAATGAAATACCTTGGTATTTACATTTCATCACCCTCTTCCGATTACTATACAGTAAATCTAGCCCCATTGATACAAACTATGAAGAAAAGACCAAGGGCGTGGGCTCATCTCCCCTTATCCCTGGTCGGGCAAATCAATTTATTTAGGATTAAACTTTTGCCTGTATTTCTGTATGTTCTCAGACATTCCCCAGTATGGATACCCAAAAGAGTGTTTCATCTCATTAATACCACTTTGACCTCCCTTCTGTGGGGCCAGGGTCAGCCTAGATTTAACTTGATGGTATTGCAAAGACCCTGGGGGGGAAGGATGTCTGGCTTTTCTGACCTCCATAAATATTGCCTTGCTGCTATGTTGTCACACGCACATAATTGGTTAATTTCCAATGAGTCCAATTTGGCTGTGGTGTTGGAGGCAGCCTGCCTGGGTTCTTATGAGGCGTTGCGGAAGCTGATATATTGTGGACCCTGTGCACTTTTTGCCCTGATGATGGCTATGAAAGCTCTTGTGAAAGCATGGCTAGTAGCTAATTCTCTGCGCCCTGTACCCCCTGGACATATTTCACCACATAATCCTCTTTGGTTTAATTTGAAGCTGTCAGAGTTTGATAATACCTGATCCCAGTCTGTGGGCACTCAAAGGAATTAAATATGTGGACCAAATATTTTCTTGGGGCCAAATACAAACCTTTGATGAACTAAAACAAAAATACAACCTCTCTAACTCACATCTGTTTCAGTTTCTGCAACTTAGGCATGCCTTCAATACTCAATTTGAGCATTCCCAAGTAGCCCTGTATACATTTACTCTGGTAGATTTGCTAAGGGACGAATCTGTGTCCAAGCCCTTGTCCAGCATTTATAAAACGTTACATGCACATGGGACTAGAAGCTCTAAAAGCTAAATGGGTGAGCGACTTCCTTGAAATGGACACGGAAGAGTGGGAAGACCTATGGGAGTGCTCCTTTTCACAACTGGTCTCGGCCAGGGACAGATTGGTCCAGTTTAAAATTACGCATAGAGTGTATTTTACACCCATGCGCCTACACAAAATATACCCATTTCAGATTCCTGCTGGAGGTGTGCCACGCCTGCAGCGGACTTTATACATATTTTTTTGAGCTGTTCCCTGGTCTAGACATTTTGGAATGAGGTTACCAGATTCATTCGGACAGTCACTATGGTTCAGATTCCATTGAGGGTAGAAATATGTTTGCTGGGGCTTGTTGATCCACTAGCTACTAGCTGAGCAGTTAGAACTCTTTTTGGGCTACTACTTTATTATGCACGCAAGGCCAATCGTCATGCGATAAAAATCCTCCTCCACACCATCATTTAACTTATGGAAACGTCTGGTCAATTCAGCCCTGTCATTATACAAAACCACTTATCTGTCTAGAGGTTGTGTCAAGAAATTTCATAAAGTGTGGAACATTTGGGTGGTTCCGCTTATACTAATGCTGATTCTTCGGGTGACTAGTTAAAGCGTTTGTCAACCCAAAAAAAACCCCCCACAGATTTTGTTCTTTTAAAGCATGTTACACAGCACAGTGCTTGTGTTGTGTAATTTGGCACCCTGTAACACCTGTAATACCTGGCTGATCCTGCTTTGCTATCCCCTCCCTCTGCAAACAGACCATGATAATCATGGCTGCTGAGCCCCTGACATTGTGGTCCGTTTGTATGCCTCCCCGTCATCCGCAGCCTGCTCTTCTGTGTCTGTGTCTCCTCTGTCCTACTCCCCCCCCACTCTCTGCGTGTCAGCACCCGCCCCTCCACCACTCCCCCAGCTCCTGCTGCTCTCATTATTCATGAAAGAAACTCCTATCTGAGCTCTAATATACCAGTACATGTCCCTGTGCCTGTGTTAGGTAAAAAATATGCTTATCTGTATGTATAACAGCGTGGCTCCCAGCGATCAGCTGGCTCGGCTTTCACACTCTCTTCTCCTCCCCGGCTGACGTCAGCAGGAGCGCTCGGCCCCGCCCACTGGAGCCGTAAGTCGGAAAGAGAAGAAACCCAAAGAGTCAGCTGAGCGATGGAAGCCATGCTGTTATACATACAGATAAGCATATTTTTTACCTAACACAGGCACAGGGACATTTAATGGTCTATTACTGTGCAGATGGGATGTTTTTATATAAGTGGGTTAACAACCACTTTAACTCTTGGATAGGTAATTAACGGTATATATTGTTGTACAACTCTACATTTATGCTTCATTAGAGGAAATCTTTCCTGACACATAAGATATGGGAGAGTGCGTATTTTCATAAATTCCAGAGTTAGCTCTGTAGGGTGTTTGAGAGGGAGAGTAGCCAATAAGAATCCTAATATTTCAGCCTGTGCGGGCAGTTAGAACGTACCAACTTTTTTATAGTTTAGAGTGCCTTGATTTTAGCTAGGTTTTTTTTTTATTAGTGTTTTTTATTGTGCTTTTGTTCCTGTTTTTTTTGCTATGCAATTGAGCCTGCGTATGCCCAATAGGCTCTGTTATGTACTGTTAACTTCAAAACCTGCAATAAAAATAATTAAAAAAAAAAAAAAAAAAAAATAAGAGGTGAACATGAAGCTAAATGTAGTTAAAAAGCTGCCATTGACATTATGCTCAGTTCATATCTTGCCTCTCCCTATTAGATTGTAAGCTCTCACAGTCAGGGCCCTCTTAACAATCTTCTACTGAATTGTATTGTAACTGTACTGTCTCCCCCTATATTATAAAGTGCTACACAAACCTTTGGCTCTATATAAATCTTGTATAATAATAATAATAAACACAATAATAACAACATCGGGTATAATAATGAATTAAAATTAGCAGGTTGGTTGACTGATTATTGTTATTTCTTTCCTGTTTCTTATTTGTTAATATGTTATATATATCCTCAAACACATGCATGTTATATTTTTATGGTACAACGGCTTTTGAAGCTGATATTTTATCTGCTGTCATATAGCCATTGTGAGTTACAACGACTACACAGAAAGCTCTTTTCATAAGATGTAAATGGGCATTTGGTGGTCACCAAGGAGTTAACCAATATAACCATACTTTGTAAAGTCAAAAATATTATTTAATATAGACTACATGTCATAAATTTCACTTTCCCTTTTTTCCTGGCTACAAATAGGATTACCACAGATTGAAGGGCTGGAAAGGCAGTATGTAAGTCTCAGCAACCACATCAATGGCAGTATCAAAATCACAGATCTACGGCTTCTGTGTAGTAATTCCATAGAAGACCAGGTTATGGCACCACTTTGTCCCATCAAATTATATGCTAGTTGTTTTCTCATGTAGTAGTATTATAGTACCACTGCACTTTTGTTTCCACTCTATTTCAAGGCTGTCGTTTTAAAGCAATTCAGTACATTTTTTGGTGGTGATGTAAATATGAAGGTTTATAGAATACTTCCTATACTAGTATTTAGTACAAAGGCATGCTTCCTTTCCAGCCTACAAAACTAGCATTAATTGTTGTAGAAGGATCTGTGACAATTAACGCAATCTGCTGTCTAGTTAGTCTAAGGGGGGCCAATAAACATTGTATATGCTGTACAATGGAGTGTGTAGTATGCAGTGTTATATGTAGTCATATAACGCACAGAAGAGTGTGTGTAGATAGATCCATATATAACTATGAAGCACTACCCATAGTGTATCCACTGATTTGTTTTTTAATTTCTATGCACAACTGGAGATGACACACATCACTCACCCAGCACTTACTGACACACTTTGAAGTAATTCAAAGAATTTATAAGGCCAAGCAAAGTCTAAAAGGAGAAAGGATTAGCATGTGTACTTATACAAACAATCAATAAGGCAATAACATTACTCTGAGAGATATGCCTAAAAACCTGCAGCATTTTGCCTAACAGTGATTAACAGAACTGAACTGCATTTACCTAGCAACAATATATAAAGACAGACCTGTGTGGAGTAAATAATATGAGGGATGTGTAGAAAATGATGTACAGTGCAGTGTAAAAAAAATCAAAGGGTGTGGAGTACATAATATATAGTGCAGTGTACAGAGTAGAACAGTGTGAAATATATAATGTATGGTACAGTGTACAAAGTGGAGCAGTGTGGAGAAAATAATGTATGCCATGGTATAGTGTATGCCATGAGCGTAGTGTTGTACAGTACAGAAAATGCAGTGTGCAGTATAAAATACATATACCATGTACTAATATGAATATATTCTTACATATGTTTCTGATGATGTACTATTTCATAAGATACAGTGCCTTGAAAAAGTATTCACACCCCTTGAAATTTTGCACATTTTATCATGTTACAACAAAAAACATAAATGCATGTAAATACATTTTAAATGCATGAATAATAAATCTGTGTGACTAAAAGAAAAATTCAATCCCAACATATAACGTGCCAAGTCCAAAATGCACACAGGTGGACTCTATTTACTAATTAGGTGACTTCTGAAGGCAATTGTTTCCACTAGATTTTTGTTAGTGGTATCAGAGCAAAGGGGGCTGAATACAAATGCACACCACACTTTTCAAATATTTATTTGTAAAAAAAATTGAAAACCATTTATCATTTTCCTTCCACTTCATAATTATGTGCCACTTTGTGTTAATCTATGACATAAAATCCCAATAAAATACATTCATGTTTTTGGTTGTAACATGACAAAATGTGGAAAATGTCAAGGGGTATGAATACTTTTTCAAGGCACTGTACATGTAAAGATGCATAGGTTGGTTCTTAGTGCTGGGAATCCAGTGCTGGGAATTTCTCGCTATGGGCTTCCAGCAAGATAAAAAGAAAATATTCCCTAGGCCAGTGATGGCGAACCTTGGCACTCCAGATGTTTTGGAACTACATTTCCCATGATGCTCAACTACACTGCAGAGTGCATGAGCATAATGGGAAATGTAGTTCCAAAACATCTGGGGTGCCAAGGTTCGCCATCACTGCCCTAGGCTAATGGACCCCCAAACATTTAACTGCCCTCTACCTGCTAAACACCTTAGCTAACCCATAAACTAAGCTACTTTTAGCTCACACCCACTATTATACTCAAACCTATTTATTTAAACACCTCTATTCCCCCCAACTGTAACATTTGAGCCCCTAACTTTTAATCTTTTCCTTGTGACACTTTACTCTTAACTTGTCCCTTAAAACATTACTTCTCCTAACCCTTAACACTTAAACTCCCAACACTCCCAACCAGGCAAGTCACTAAATATACAGATGAAATACATTCATGGGACCTGCTTTACCTGCCAAAAGGTTTGTATTTCTGTCCATCTACTCCTGAGCTTTATACAGATGAAATATATAGCATAGCCCTGTGCACCAAGACCAAAGACCTGATTTTTTTTCTGCTGCATGTATATAACACTTACAACTCTTGTTCCTCCTCTCACTGTGAGTGGACAGTGAATGGCGAAGAAGCAGACTGATGAGCGTATGTTCTGCCACTCTGCTCTCCCCAAGAGCCAGCATGTTCCTTGTTAGCACATGGGCACTACAGCACAATAGGCTGTCTCCTTGTGCTGCTTCTCCGACACAGCCTGAGCCCTGCTGTACGGGGACTGTAATTATTTCATTGTGATCCTACCTGCAAAGTGTATCCACAGGCACTTCATATCTTTGGGTCACAATGGTGACTCAATTCAGCTGTATCATTGTCACCCTATCCTGTACACTCATGATTTGAACCGCAGGCAACCATGCTAGCACACAGTATCCTGCACAGTATCCTGGAACATTCTGCCGTAGCCACCGTGGTAAAGCTGTTATGTGCGACCTTTCACAGTAATTTCAAATAAAGAGGCTACAACTCTACATGATGTGCACAGAGTAAGTAAAACATGAACAATAATATTGGAAAATGATTTTTTAACAAAAATAAAGAAAATCTTGTGCTACCTTTATTACTCTCCAAAACTAGCTATTCATTTGCAATTTTTTAGTTCTACTGTTCTGCCGAAGGAGCCTTTGTCTGCAGGTTGCATAGAGACCGTAAATACCTTTCCACTGCCCTCACCACCAAATACTGCTTAATTTACCATAACTTGCCTTTCAAAGTCCTCTGGTAAACCAAACCAACCTTTCTGAGAATGTTGATCTCCTTGATTCCCTGTAGACTCTTATTTGTTCTGCCTTCTGACTTTACATCACCACTTTCCGGCAGCACCATAAAGTCAGAGCATGGAACCAGTGAGAGCTGCAGGTGACCCAGGAGATTGACATCCCCAGAAGTGTCAGTTTCCTCCAAACTTCAGGGGATAAGGACTGGTGTATGGAGTGATAATCAGCAACATAGGCACTGGTAAATGTTACTATTTTCTGCTTAGTTTTACAGGTAATAGCGGTTTTAGTAACAATTTTCCTTAAAAGGGTTGCTTTAATATAAGGGTTATGCTTCCATCAATATTCTTTATGATAATACTATACTCCATTTATTTTTCCCTGATGTTTTTCATCCACAAGAGCTATTGAGAAGATCATGATATGAAAGCGTTTTAAATGTAAGTTGTGCAGGTCTACACCAGAAAAAAACAATAACTAGATTCAATAGATCCTTTATCTTCATTTATCTTAGTAAGGGTAAAGATATAACTTGGTAGGGGTACAGATACAACTTTTTTCATTCTGTTAGACTGTGTGCTGCATTATATCTGCTCTCCTTTTGCAAAGAAAGTTAAGCTGAAACATACTATACAATTTTCTTAGATTTTTTCCTTTAGATTTACCAAAACCATATAATATGAGGTCTTTGACAGACTCACCCAGGACAGAGGCTATTGGACGGGACTGAACGCAAGACTCTTGCCCACCAATTATGGGCCCTGGCATTTGGGGGAATGGTGCTCTCTGTCAGCTGTATGCCTGGGGACCCTGGGGTTGGTGTTACTTTGGATTCAGCTCCATGTCCCCCCAAGACACAAGACTCTGGGAACCCTTTATATGCCATATTAGAATAGTGACTGATTCATACCGTTGGGACTCCTACTGTTAAATGCTAATGTCATCAATTCCAGCTACCTGTCTGTTGTCTGCTATAATGTGTATATTGTAAATAAGTCTAGTGTGGCTCTAAGAGTCTTTTCACCCATTGTTGTTTGTGTTAATTAACTCTGTTACTGTGTGAAGCTCGGTGACCACAAGTCTGGGAAAAAGGTCATGTCTCAGTCACCTAGGCTGTATAACGGATTAGATAATTAGCTCATGTTAATTAGGTTAGCTTTTAGTCATCCTGCTGTATAAATTTGTGTGAGATCTCAAATAAAGAAATAGTCCATGTTAGCAGTGAAGCAAGTGTCGCCTTGTTTTGTGCTTGGAAGCGTTTGGAATATCTGATATCTGTATCCAGACTGGGAGGAAGTGGTATACTGACAGAAACACTCAAAAGGAGTGTAGAACGTTCCGTGACCAGGTCAAACCTTAACAGTTTAAATTTGTATGCAGTCGGGCAGGCCCTTGCACTACATGGTTTTGGTAATTCTAAAGGAAATCAAACAACAAAAGTAGTATAGTGCGTATCCAGCTTAAATAAAAAAGTGTATTGGCTGTAATTGACTGGAATAGTACCAGCTGATGGAGAAAAGACAATGCAGCACCAATATTTAAAAAGGGCCCAAAGTACATCCCTGGAAATGACAGACCACTTAGTCTAACATCAATAGTATGCAAGCTCTTGGAGGGGATGATAAGGGACTATATACAAGATTTTAGTAAGGAGAACGGTATCATTAGCAGTAATCAGCATGGATTCATGAAGAATCGTTCTTGCCAAACCAATCTATTAACCTTCTATGAGGAGGTGAGTTGCCATCTAGATAAAGGAAGACCCGTAGACATGGTGTATCTGGATTTTGCAAAAGCATTTGACACAGTTCCCCATAAACGTTTACTGTACAAAATATGGTCCGTTGGCTTGGACCATAGGGGGAGTACATGGGTTGAAAACTGGCTACAAGGGCGAGTTCAGAGGGTGGTGATTAGGGATGAGCCGAACACCCCCCGGTTCGGTTCGCACCAGAACCCGCGAACGGACCGAAAGTTCGCACGAACGTTAGAACCCCATTGACGTCTATGGGACTCGAACGTTCGAAATCAAAAGTGCTCATTTTAAAGGCTAATTTGCATGGTATTGTCCTAAAAAGGGTTTGGGGACCCGGGTCCTACCCCAGGGGACATGTATCAATGCAAAAAAAACTTTTAAAAACGGCCGTTTTTTCGGGAGCAGTGATTTTAATGATGCTTAAAGTAAAAAAAAAAAAGTGAAATATTCCTTTAAATATCGTACCTGGGGGGTGTCTATAGTATGCCTGTAAAGTGACGCGTGTTTCCCATGTTTAGAACAGTCCCTGCACCAAATGTCATTTTTAAAGGAAAAAATCTCATTTAAAACTGCTTGCGGGTTTAATGTCATGTCGGGTCATGGCAATATGGATGAAAATCAGTGAGACAAACGGCATGGGTACCCCCCAGTCCATTACCAGGCCCTTTGGGTCTTGTATGGATATTAAGGGGAACCCCACACCCAAATTAAAATAAGGAAAGGTGTGGGGCCACCAGGCCCTATATACTCTGAACAGCAGTATACAGGCGGTGCAAACAAGACAGGGACTGTAGGTTTGTTGTTAAGTAGAATCTGTTTGTAATTTTGAACATTTTTAATGTGTTTAGCTCCAGCCAAAAAATCTTTTCTAAGCTTTTTGGAAAACATAGGGAAGGGTTATCACCCCTGTGACATTTGTTTTGCGTCTTTCCTCCTCTTCAGAAGATTTCACCTCACTTTTTTGTCCCAATGAAAAATGTTTTTTGAAAATTTGGGTTTTTTTGTGGAACAAGGATTGGAAAGCATCAGTGGAAAGGAGAAATTGTTTTCCCATATTAACTCTTACAGGAGAGAATTTCCCTTCCTTAGGGGTAGATTTCATCTCACTTCCTGTTGTCTCCTACCGTTTGCAAGTAGGAGTCGTTTGTAAGTTAGATGTTTGAAGGTAGGGTCCTGCCCTATATACTCAGCAGAAATTTGGGCCTTAGGTGTTGCTGTGGCCAAAACACTGTAAGCCCTCACAGGGCCCTGCTGTGAAATATTAGATCAAGAATTGTAATTACATGCCCCTGTTGAACAGGAGCTGAAAAATTAGGCCTTAGGCACTGGTGCTGGTGCCACAACACTGCAACCCCTCACAGACACTCTAGTTGGAACGCAGGAACGAGCCCTGCTGCAAAGTATTGCATCAAAAATTGTAATTACACGCCCCTGTTAGACAGGGGCAGAAAAATTGGGTCTTAGGCACTGGTGCTGGTGCCACAACACTGCAACCCCTCACAGACACTCTAGTTGAAACGCAGGAACAAGCCCTGCTGCAAAGTATTGCATCAAAAATTGTAATTACACGCCCCTGTTAAACAGGGGCTGAAAAATTGTGCCTTAGGCACTGGTGGTGGCGCCCAGAACCAAAAATGTTCTTACAAGCTATCAGCGTGATGATTGAGGAGGAAGAGGATAATTACTCAGGGATAGTCACTCAGCATCAGCATAGGCAGTCTTTGAAGGGATCTGAGATTTCAAAAAAAATTATTCGGTTACATCTGCATCAGGTGCTTGGTAGCTGGTGGTGATCCAAGACTGATTCATTTTTATGAAGGTCAGCCGATCGACCGAGTCGGTGGACAGACGCACCCTGTGATCGGTTACCACGCCTCCAGCAGCACTGAATGTGCGTTCCGAAAGAACGCTGGATGCAGGACAGGCCAGTAGCTCAATTGCATACTGTGCAAGCTCTGGCCAGTGATCCACCCTCAAGACCCAGTAACCCAGAGGATTTTCGGTGGGAAAGGTGTCCAAGTCTGATCTTGCCCCTAGGTATTCCTGCACCATGTAAAACAGACGCTGGCGATGGTTGCTGGAACCGATCATACCTTGGGGCTGCGGACCAAAAAATTGTCTGAACGCATCGGTCAGACGGCCACCTTCTCCACCGCTCCTTCTTTGACTGACCGAAGCCTCAGCAACACGTTGTCCAGAAACAGGAGTTTGTAACCTCCCAGTCTCTGGGAACGCGTTGCACAGACCTTTCTGCAAGGCCTCCCGAAGATGTTTCATCCTCTGCTCCCTCTGCGATGGCAAGATAAGGTCCGCAACCTTACCCTTGTAACGTGGATCAAGGAGGGTTGCCAGCCAGTATTGGTCCTTCTCCTTGATACCACGAATACGAGGATCCTTACGCAGGCTTTGCAGGATCAGGGAGGCCATGCAGCGTAGGTTTGCTGAGGCATTCGGTCCGGAGTCCTCTGGGTCACTAAGGACAACAACGTCCGCAGCCACCTCCTCCCAGCCACGTACAAGTCCATGTGTTCCTTGGGACTGATCCCTTAAAGACTGCTGATGCTGAGTGCCAGGCTCCACCTCCATACTGACACAATCTTCCTCCTCCTCCTCCTCCTCCTCCTCGTCCTCTTCCTGTGTGATCGGCGGGCACGCAGGAACACTGTCTGGATAAAGGGGGCCTTGAGAGCTAAGGAAGTCCTCCTCTTCCTGCCTCTGTTCTGCCTCAAGTGCCCTGTCCATTATTCCACGCAGCGTGTGCTCCAACAGGTGGACAAGGGGGACAGTGTCACTGATGCATGCACTGTCAGTGCTCACCATCCTCGTGGCCTCCTCGAATGGTGACAGGACAGTGCATGCATCCCTGATCATGGCCCACTGGCGTGGGGAAAAAAAACCAAGGTCCCCTGACCCTGTCCTGGTGCCATAGTCGCACAGGTACTCATTGATGGCCCTCTGCTGCGTGTGCAGCCGCTGCAGCATGGCCAACGTCGAGTTCCACCTGGTGGGCATGTCACAGATTAGGCGGTTCTTGGGCAGGTTAAACTCCTTTTGGAGGTCCGTCAGCCGAGCACTGGCATTATATGACCGGCGGAAATGCACAGAGACTTTCCTGGCCTGCCTCAGGACATCCTGTAAGCCCGGGTACCTGCCCAAGAACCGCTGCACCACCAAGTTAAGGACGTGAGCCAAACAGGGCACATGGGTCAGTTGTCCCTGTCGGAGGGCAGAGAGGAGGTTGGTGCCATTGTCGCAAACCACCATTCCTGCCTTAAGTTGGCGTGGCGTCAACCACCTCTGAACCTGCCCCTGCAGAGCTGACAGAACCTCTGCCCCAGTGTGGCTCCTGTCCCCCAAGCACACCAGCTCAAGCACCGCATGGCATCTTTTGGCCTGCGTACTTGCGTAGCCCCTTGAACGCCTACGGAGCACCGCTGGTTCCGAGGAAGAGGCCATGGAGGAAGAAGAAGAGGAGGGGGTGGAGGAGAGAGGTGTGTCACAATCAGCATTTTGGAGGCGTGGTGGCGGAACAACCTCCAACACTACTGCACCTTGTCCTGCATCCTTCCCAGCTGCCAGCAGAGTCACCCAATGCGCCGTGAAACTTAAGTAACGTCCCTGTCCATGCCTGCTGGACCATGAGTCAGCGGTAATATGCACCTTACCGCTGACCGCCCTGTCCAGCGAGGCATGGACATTGCCTTCCACATGCCGGTAGAGAGCCGGAATCGCCTTCCGTGAGAAAAAGTGGCGTTTGGGTACCTGCCACTGAGGAACCGCACATTCCACAAACTCACGGAAGGGGGCAGAGTCTACCAACTGAAAAGGCAGCAGTTGAAGTGCTAGCAATTTTGCCAAGCTAGCATTCAACCGCTGGGCATGTGGATGGCTGGGAGCAAACTTCTTTCGGCGGTGCAGCAGCTGGGGCAGGGAAATTTGCCTGGTACAATCTGACGTCGGTGTACCAAAAGCAGATTGCCCACAAGTACTTGGCTGTGACACACCTAATTCTACACCTTCATTCCTCTCACTGCAGGTCTCAGAGAGGACTGAAGGTCTAGTGGGGTTGGAAATCTCAGCTGATGAGGAGCAAGGAGAGATCGTCTTTGTTCTTTGGTGTGGGTCTTTCAGATACGCTTGCCAACGAACTGCATGGCAGGTCAACATATGTCTGGTCAAGCATGTGGTACCCAAGCGGGAGATGTTTTGGCCACGCGAGATACGCTTGAGACATATGTTGCAAATAGCAGCGGTGCGATCTGATGCACTCGTCTCAAAAAAGGCCCACACCAAAGAACTTTTTGAATAACGCGCAGAGACTGCAGCGCCCTGCACATGTGGAGCTTTGGGGTGTGATGCAGTCAATGTGCTGCCCTTAGGCTGGCCCCTGGAGGGCATCCTGCCTAGTTGGTGATGTGCCACCTCCTCCTCCTCCTCCTCCTCCTCCTCTCTCCTATCAGGCACCCACGTTGAGTCAGTGACCTCATCATCCCCTCCCTCCTCATCACTGGAGCAAACCTGGCAGTATGCTGCAGCAGGGGGAGCATGACTGCCAGATTGCTGTCCTTCTTGGGCACCCCCTCTGTCCGTGCTCATGTTACTGCCTTCATTGAGCTCAGTATCATCATCAGAGCCTTCCAAACGCTGGGCATCCTCCTGGAGCATGTACCCAACACTGTGGTCAAACAGTTCGAGGGAATCCTCATGAGGACATGGTGGAGCTAGGGAAGGAGTCACTGATGACATTGAGCTGAGGGAAGAGGCCGCTGCTTTGCCAGACAAAGCACCCTGGGCATGGGTGAGAGAGGATGAGGAGGATGAGGACGGCTTGGTCATCCACTCGACCAAGTCTTCCGCATGTTGCGGCTCAACACGGCCAGCTGCCGAAAAAAAGGCCAAGCGTGTCCCATGGCCACGTGCTGATGAGGATGCACCGTCTCCACGACCAGCACTAGACACAGAGCCTGCTTGCCCTCTCTTATTGGCTTGTGACTGTCTGCCTCTCCTTCTTGGCCTTCCAGACATACTAATGGCCTGTAGCTGCACTAAGCTGGGATAGAACACCTGTAATTTTCTTCAGGTAGCTTTATATACTGTAACCAGACAAGCCTGCCTGTCAGTAGGAAGATAACAGGAACGGATCTAGCTGAACACTGTGAGCAGGACGTACTGCACTAAATGTATATAGCAGGAACGGATCTAGCTGAACACTGTGAGCAGGACGCACTGTACTAAATGTAAATAGTCTAGCTGCCTGACCGTGGTACTAATAGGATCAAAAAGAACACCTGTAATTTTCTTAAGGTAGCTTTATATACTGTAACCAGACAAGCCTGCCTGTCAGTAGGAAGATAACAGGAACGGATCTAGCTGAACACTGTGAGCAGGACACACTGTACTAAATGTAAATAGTCTAGCTGCCTGACCGTGGTACTAATAGGATCAAAAAGAACACCTGTAATTTTCTTAAGGTAGCTTTATATACTGTAACCAGACAAGCCTGCCTGTCAGTAGGAAGATAACAGGAACGGATCTAGCTGAACACTGTGAGCAGGACACACTGTACTAAATGTAAATAGTCTAGCTGCCTGACCGTGGTACTAATAGGATCAAAAAGAACACCTGTAATTTTCTTCAGGTAGCTTTATATACTGCAACCAGACAAGCCTGCCTGTCAGTAGGAAGATAACAGGAACGGATCTAGCTGAACACTGTGAGCAGGACACACTGTACTAAATGTAAATAGTCTAGCTGCCTGACCGTGGTACTAATAGGATCAAAAAGAACACCTGTAATTTTCTTCAGGTAGCTTTATATACTGTAACCAGACAAGCCTGCCTGTCAGTAGGAAGATAACAGGAACGGATCTAGCTGAACACTGTGAGCAGGACGTACTGCACTAAATGTATATAGCAGGAACGGATCTAGCTGAACACTGTGAGCAGGACGCACTGCACTGAATGTAAATAGCAGGAACGGATCTAGCTGAACACTGTGAGCAGGACGCACTGCACTAAATGTAAATACCAGGAACGGATCTAGCTGAACACTGTGAGCAGGACGCACTGCACTGAATGTAAATAGCAGGAACGGATCTAGCTGAACACTGTGAGCAGGACGCACTGCACTGAATGTAAATAGCAGGAACGGATCTAGCTGAACACTGTGAGCAGGACGCACTGCACTGAATGTAAATAGCAGGAACGGATGTAGCTGAACACTGTGAGCAGGACGCACTGCACTAAATGTAAATACCAGGAACGGATCTAGCTGAACACTGTGAGCAGGACGCACTGCACTGAATGTAAATAGCAGGAACGGATCTAGCTGAACACTGTGAGCAGGACGCACTGCACTGAATGTAAATAGCAGGAACGGATCTAGCTGAACACTGTGAGCAGGACGCACTGCACTGAATGTAAATAGCAGGAACGGATCTAGCTGAACACTGTGAGCAGGACGTACTGCACTAAATGTATATAGCAGGAACGGATCTAGCTGAACACTGTGAGCAGGACGCACTGCACTGAATGTAAATAGCAGGAACGGATCTAGCTGAACACTGTGAGCAGGACGCACTGCACTAAATGTAAATACCAGGAACGGATCTAGCTGAACACTGTGAGCAGGACGCACTGCACTGAATGTAAATAGCAGGAACGGATCTAGCTGAACACTGTGAGCAGGACGCACTGCACTGAATGTAAATAGCAGGAACGGATCTAGCTGAACACTGTGAGCAGGACGCACTGCACTGAATGTAAATAGCAGGAACGGATGTAGCTGAACACTGTGAGCAGGACGCACTGCACTAAATGTAAATAGCAGGAACGGATCTAGCTGAACACTGTGAGCAGGACGCACTGCACTGAATGTAAATAGCAGGAACGGATCTAGCTGAACACTGTGAGCAGGACGCACTGCACTGAATGTAAATAGCAGGAACGGATCTAGCTGAACACTGTGAGCAGGACGCACTGCACTGAATGTAAATAGCAGGAACGGATCTAGCTGAACACTGTGAGCAGGACGCACTGCACTAAATGTAAATACCAGGAACGGATCTAGCTGAACACTGTGAGCAGGACGCACTGCACTGAATGTAAATAGCAGGAACGGATCTAGCTGAACACTGTGAGCAGGACACACTGCACTAAATGTAAATAGTCTAGATAGAAGATAACAGGAACGGATCTAGCTAAACTGAATACAGTGTATATATATATATGCAACACCTGGGATGCATATATATACACAATACACTGTAAGTGCAGCTAACTGACTGACTGTTCTGCCTAATCTATCTAACTCAAATCAAATGACACTGTCTCTCTCTCTCTCTATCTCTCAGCACACCGGAACACACACTACACAGGGCCGCCGTGCAGGCGGCCTTATATAGTGTGGGGTGTGTACTAAATCCCCTGAGCCATAATTGGCCAAAGCCACCCTGGCTTTGGCCAATTACAGCTCTCTCTACTGACGGCGCTGTGATTGGCCAAGCATGCGGGTCATAGTGCATGCTTGGCCAATCATCAGCCAGCAATGCACTGCGATGCCGCAGTGAATTATGGGCCGTGACGCGCCACACGAATTTGGCGCGAACGGCCCATATCGTTCGCAATTCGGCGAACGACCGAACAGCCGATGTTCGAGTCGAACATGGGTTCGACTCGAACACGAAGCTCATCCCTAGTGGTGATAAATGGGGAGTACTCGGAATGGTCAGAGGTGGGTAGTGGGGTTCCCCAGGGTTCTGTGCTTGGACCAATCCTATTTAATTTGTTCATAAATGACCTGGTAGATGGGGTAAACAGTTCAATCTCTGTATTTGCAGATGATACTAAGCTAAGCAGGGCAATACCTTCTCCACAGGATGTGGAAACCTTGCAAAAAGATGTGAACAAATTAATGGGGTGGGCAACTACATGGCAAATGAGGTTTAATGTAGAAAATTTTAAAACAATGCATTTGGGTGGCAAAAATATGAATGCAATCTATACACTGGGGGGAGAACCTCTGGGGTAATCTAAGACGGAAAAGGACCTGGGGGTCCTAGTAGATGATAGGCTCAGCAATGAGATGCAATGCCAAGTTGCTGCTAACAAAGCAAACAGAATATTGGCATGCATTAAAAAGGGGATCAACTCCAGAGATAAAACGCTAATTCTCCCGCTCTGCAAGACTCTGGTCCGGTCGCACCTAGAGTATGCTGTCCAGTTCTGGGCACCAGTCCTCAGGAAGGATGTACTGGAAATGGAGAGAGTACAGAGAAGGGCAACAAAGCTAATAAAGGGTCTGGAGGAGATTAGCTATGAGGAAAGGTTGCGAGCACTGAACTTATTCTCTCTGCAGAAGAGATGCTTGAGAGGGGATATGATTTCAATAAATACCATACTGGTGACCCCACAATAGGGATAAAACTTTTTTGCGGAAGGGAGTTTAACAAGACATGTGGCCACTCATTAAAATTAGAAGAAAAGAGGTTTAACCTTAAACTGCGTAGAGGGTCCTTTACTGTAAGAGCGTCAAGGATGTGGAATTCCCTTCCACAGGCGGTGGTCTCAGCGGGGAGCATCGATGGTTTCAAAAAACTATTAGATAAGCACATGAACAACCGCAACATACAGGGATATACAATGTAATACTGACATATAATCACACACATAGGTTGGACTTGATGGACTTGTGTCTTTTTTAAACCTCACCTACTATGTAACTATGTAACTATGTAAGTAATATACACCAACCTCTTAGCATCTCACATTTTTCTTTTGATTGCTGTTTTTGTTCAAGCTGTTCATTCAAAGGGTTTTATGGTTGTATGTTTATTCAGAAATGTTATAACTACCAAATTAAAACAACTCTTTACATACTGTAGATCAATGTATAGTATCATCACGTGTGAAAATGTGATATAAACAATGTATTACACTGACTAACAGTGCTAAAGGTTTTTTCTTTATATTTTGTTTGCAGCGATGAAACTATGAGTAATCAGTTCATGGTCATCTGGAGCTTTACTGGAACATTTTGTGCTGTGTATATATGACTAATGCCTGCTAATGTGTCAAGACTGATAAAATGTCTTCTATGACAGAAGGAAACTTGACACTTACTTTTCATCTATTTTTTAAATCCATTTGGACTTCATGACTGAAAGCTTTGATAGAATGTTGTTACTCACAACAGTTATTTTGTTTTTTGCTAGTGGCTTTCTTTGGGGGGGGGGGGGGGGTCATCAATTAGAGGGTGCTGATAAGACTGATGCTGAACAAATACACAGCCCACTCACCACCCAAGAAATAGGGGACACAGGACTGACCAGCAGAAAGGGGGCAGTTATCCACCAAAACCAACAGTAGGGGGGCATTTCTCTACTCACCGGCAGCAAGGGGGCACTTCTCCATTCACCAGTAGCAAGGAGGCAGAGTAAAGTTAGAACCGCAGTATACAGAGGAGCCTTGACGTAAGCACTGCAGCTTACACATATATTTGCAATTCGTTTTTTTTTTTGCAGGCTAGCTGGTAAGTGTTAAAAATTAAATATGTGGTACAGCGCTCCTCACTAGTACTGCATAGCAAAACACACTGTTAATGTATAATATGACACACTAAGAGCACACTACATGTTAGGTCCTATACATCATTAGAACCAAATGAATTGTGTGGAATATATAAATAATAAACAACAAAAGACACTTTAGGTTACAATATTTTTTATTAAGAAGATTAAGATAGAATACATAAACAGGGTAAAACAGATATGTTATATAAAATAACAACAATGAATATACAATTAAAATATATTGGGAATAGTTAACAACAACAAAAAATAATACATGAAAAAAAAAAGGAGTGGAAAAAGAGAAGAAATAAAGAAGAATAGAAGAAGAGGTGGATTGAGATATGATGGGTTTTGGTGAATGGTGGATGTAAATAAAACACCACTGTGATGCCTAAACCAGTGATAATCAGAGATAGGTGTTTTCCGTGTTATAAAGTAAGCTTGAAACAAATAAAGTCCAATATAGTGAAGAGGCTAATCCATGGGTCCCATAAAAGGTTCACAGCAATTTCCAGTGCCTGTCACCTTCCAAACTATGCGCTCACCTCCATTACAGACCTTTCCACAGGTCAATATGCACCTTCCCCTTTAAGGGGCTAAAGAAACCTCTGGTGGGTGGTTGGATCCTTAGTGATAAGTAAATCCTCTATCTCCTGTGACAATTCTTATCAATAGAAAATTGACATGAATGTGCTGAATCGTTTAAAACCAATTTAATAAAAAACCATAAGAAATTACAATTCACATTTTTAAGTGCACTAGCTCTCAGACTCAGATAGCAGGTGTAGCACAATAAGGGTGTGCAGCCCCCCTTAAGGATCGCTTGAATGTAGTACTGACAACCACCAAACAGGGTGCAATCTTCCTCTGAGAGCGAGCTGATGGAGATAGAGTCATGTGGAGTGTGAGTTTGGTGGTTGCCAGTACTACATCCAAGCGATCCTTAAGGGGGCTGCACACCCTTATTGTGCTATGCCTTATTGTGCTATGCATGCTATCTGAGTGCATCATTAAAGTTCACCATTTAAAGATTGCTATCAAAATGCAATTCAATATAGTGTTTTCTCCAGTGAATGCAGTCCTATTAAATATGTATATGTCCATTTCACATTAAGACTTTACAAGTGCTTTTAACTTCTCTGGTTAGGTGTAACCTTTACCATTCAACAAACAATTTATACTACCTAAGTCATAACACCACTTGCTTCTTTTAGGCTCCCAAAACTTTCACCTCCAGTAAAAAAGTTGAGCATATACTATTTGGAGACCACAGTATCCCTACTCATCAGGTTAGGACCACTTTATCTTCCTGTCCACAGGGGTCTCAGGATTATTTTGCCTTGTTTCACAGGATGGGATATGCCTGACGTAATGCGTAGGGTGAGAGGACAGGCTGATGCGAACCAGAAGTGATGTGATAGGACGTCCAGTATTTGGTTTTAGCTTTATATTTTTAAGCGTGTTTTGATGTTTTTATTGTGAGTATATTGAACATTAAATAAATTGGTGCTGGTTTTTAATACTACACTATAGGAGCCCTGTATCTCTCTTTCTACTAAGAGCTATGCAGAATGGCTGCATGAATAAATAGGCAAATTTAAAGGAGCCACATTCCTATCCAGTGAAACACGACAAAGTGATTCTAAGAGAGACCCCTGTGGACAGGAGGAGAAAGTGGTCCTAACCTGATGAATGGGGATACTATGGTGTCTATATAGTATATGCTCAACTTACATTTACTGAAGCTGAGAGTTCTGAGAGCCTAAAAGAAACATATGGTGTTATCACTAAGGTGGTTTAAATCCATTGCTTAATGGTGAAGGGTGCAGGGGAGGGAAGTTTAATGAAGTTCTTCTTTAAGTTAGGCTAAGACAAATGCCGCGTACACACAATCGGAATTTCTGACAACAAATATGAGCTTGTTGGAAATTCTGACCGTGTATAGGCTCCATCATGCATTTTATGTTGGAATTTCTGACAAAAAAATTTGAGAGCTGGATCGCAAATTTTCTGACAAAAAAATCTGTTGTCGGAAATTCTGATCGTGTGTACACAATTCCGACGCACAAAATTCCATGCATGCTCGGAATCAAGCAGAAGAGCCGCACTGGCTATTGAACTTCCTTTTTCCACTGTAATTAGAAAAACTGTGCCACAAGAAGTAGGTTTTACTTAATCCTCTGCCTTTAAACAACTCCCGCTATTAGGAACATTCTTGCCATGCCTACCATTTACCATGATGCACTATGCTTGCTGTACAAATATTTTCCTTGTTGTGCCTCATATGGCCCTGGGTCTTTCACTATCCTAGGAATACTCCTGGAGCAATTAACCTTTTGGACAATGTTTTTTTTTCCCAAATGTGCTTTATGGACATACAGGCTACTTCTCTTCTGTATGGTATGTAAATGTCACATATTGTTGCTCGTAGCTTTAGGGCATTAGTGTACATTGGCATTAGATGTCAGTCTGTGTGAAAAATGTGAATGCCTTTTGCTTTAATAAGGCCTTACTATGCTAATGTATTAGTGAGGGCTTTTGATTATTTTAAACTCTTTTTACCACAACCTGTATGGTTGTGCAGTCTCATTGGGTCTGAAGCCCTACTCCACAGAAGACATGTTTTCTATACACTGAACTGATAATGAACAAATTGCCTGAAATAGCTGTATGCAGTTTGGAATACATTGCTCTATAATTTTAGGCTTTGTTTGCACTATACACCAGCAGTTCTGGATGTGCCTATACGCTGAGGGACAAAAGGCAAGGATTTGCATTGCTCTGGTATTGACCTAAAATGAGGAATACTTCTCTTATTTTTGGGATATGTAATGGAGTGAGATATGTAGATACCTTCCGTTTTTAAGATGGCCTTTCATGCCAAGAAAGACTGTTATATCCAAGTTATGTGAACCTAGCAGTTTAACCACTTTTCTATCAGTACATTTTTTAAAATTTTCACACACTTGTTAAAATCTACAATATTTGCTAGAAATTAGTTTAAAATCCTCAAACAATTGTAGCCTTCTTTTGAGAGGATTATCAGAAATGACCCTCCCCATACAGGATAGTGCTCTAAATCTGTACGTAAGAGGATTAGAGCTTTCACTAAGTGGAAGCGTGGGTTTGATAATAAAGTTAATAAATAGGTTAAACCTATAGCTGCGCATCCCTGGATCAATAATTAACAACAATAACATGAATACTAATAATGATAATAAATTAGAGCAGCTCGTAGTGAGACCCAATGGTCTAAGTATGTGAAAAGAAACGTAATAATATTCCGCTCATACACCGTTTGTGTTTCACCTAAGCTCCAGACAGAAGGTGGAAGTGATGTGTCATGCACTACCGACCCAACACATTTCATCAGCAACGTCTGATGCTATCAGCGGTCACGTGGTCAGGTGATGACATCACGCTGCTGACGAAACGCGTTGGATCGGTAGTGCGTGACACGTCACTTCTGCCTTCTGTCTGGAGTGCAGGTGGAACGCAAATGGCATACCTGCTCATTTATTCCTGTTTGGGCCAGTTTCAACTCACCTAACTGTAATTGATACTTGTTTTATGGCAATAAATATTTTTATATACTACACTATGAGGAGTTTCTTCTCTCCTTTGAGTTTATGATTATATCATCGTTTGGCAGATTTAAAATACTGGGGACCGTATCACCATTGAGGACACACCTCTATTGCTAAACCACGCTATTTGACCACCTGCAATGGGTGTCATTTTGGTCCGGCGAGTAGGATATCTGCTTGATTATCGGTGGAAGACGGCACGTATTTTCACAGCAATCATATACCATTTTTTTCATTTTTTTACTTGGATTGAGGACTTGGTGGTGGTTTATGGACTTATTATATATTTTATATATGATTTATGAGCACAATATGGAATATTATTAAGTTTCTTTTCACATTGATAATAAAGTTGGCAGCACCTCCACCCAGGACCTGGCCTTTGTGAACAGAGGGGTTTCCCTTCCTGGAAAATTTGACAGCAGATGAATTACTGCAACCCCGATTATACCATTAACCACAATTTTAGATGCACACCTGTATGAAAATAATACAAGCGATACATAAGAAAAGATGATACATCCAATGTACAAACAGCATTTATTATCAGCAAAGAGCCCAATAGGGGTCTTGGTTTATTTATGAACAAATACCCTGGTATATATATTTATTACTAGAGATACCTCCAGAGGAATGTTGCAGCAATGTTCACTTGCAGGGGCCCCTGAGGATGATCAAGATGCATCATTCCTCTTTTCTGACAAAGACCTGAAGACAAGGTCAGTGGTGATGGGGAAATCCTCCAACTGTTGTCCAACCAGCCTGGAATGCAGCTTATTTCATGCAGAAACTGTGGTGTGGCACTGGAACTCAGAATCAGCCTATCTACTCCACGCTTTATGGCCTTCCTAGTAGTTTCTAATCTGTCATGCTATCAGACCTCTAACTACCAGATGTGTCTGTCAGATTCCTAGCTTGGCTCTGGCCTATACTGGTCATTGAGCCCTAAACTAAAACTAGCAATAGAATCCCAGACCAGAATGGGTAGGGTTAATTAAATAGCAGGAGCTGCATATAAGTAAAATAACCAATCAGCTTCTAACTTTAGCTTGTTCAATCAAGCCTTTACAATAAAACCTAAAAGCTGATTGGTTAATATGCACAGCTGCACCAGGTGCTGTGTGCCCCAGTTTTAGTAAATCTCTCCCGTGGTGTCAGATCCTTTCTCTCTCTCTCTCCACTTCCTCCTTCTGGGGTTTTTAAGCCATCCCCCCAGAGAAAAGAAATGCTAATACATAATTTTACATACCACTGAAATATTAGCAGCTAACAGCAGAGGGTAGCAGATCCCTACACAATTACATATTTTCTTAAAGCAGAGAACCTGAAGAATAAAGTACTGGCAATTGCAATTTTTTATGCCACATAACATTTGAGCATCTGCTAATAAAATGCATATTTTTTTTAAAAAATACACTAAAATAATTTTAGTGCAAACGCAGTATCATACCCATTATTTTGGTAGAATAAAAGATGGAGTTGTGTCGAGAAACTAGATACCAAACATGTCAAGCCTTAAAAGTGCATACACCTGTGAAATCACAAAAACTATTATATACAAAATTATCCATAGGTAAGCTTTAAAAGCCCTTACATGTTATTAATAGAGTTAACTATGAATTATGTCCATAGAATTATGACTCTGACTTTGTGCTGATACCTCACATGTGTGGCACAATTTATGTCTACATACCGTATATATGTGTGCCCTATGCTACTCTCTTGCACTGAGGTGTGAACGGGGTGTCTTTACATTTAAAAACATTTTTAAATGTATTTGAATATAATTCATTCTTTTAAATACTTTTATTACTTTATTTAACTTTATCTCTATCGCAAGCAGGCTAACAAGCTCCTTATGTGACAGGATCTCCTTATGGAGACATCAGGAGTCTATTGGTCCCCCAATGTCTGCTTGCCCTCCACTGAAGCTAGTCAAGCACAGATTGTGCTTGGCTAGCTGTTACCCTTGGGGAGTGACGGCTCTGAACCTAAAAGCACCCTAATTCATGTCGCTTCTGGGTTTATTAGTTGCTGGAGGGATTTCCTCCTGCCCTAAATGTTAGAGTAGTTTACCATGGCCCCAAGATTTTCTACTTTTCTGACATTTAATATGTTCTCCTTCAGGAAAATGGACATGTGTGTGCATGGAGCAATAAAGCTTAGATGCCATGCTGGTGATGAGAGTGAAGTATGGTGTGCAGCACTAACCACATTTTGTTCCAGGATTATCAATCACAATGTGAAATTAGATTTAGGTTCATTATTAATATACAGCGTATTTTTTGAAAACAACATGGTATAATCTGAAATGTGTCTTAAATTAAGACAATTTGTACAGATTTTTTTGGGGAATTGAACACTGAAACCTCAGTCTCAATGCATGCATGGTGTATACGTAGACATAAGTCAATAATGCTCTCTATGCACACTAAAAAAAATATTATTCACTTACTTTATGATACTAGTGGGCTATATTCTTTTCATGTTTCTTTTTCAATAATTCTATTGAGTGCATCCAGGCACTGAAATCTGCAGAATACCTGATGACACGGTGTCTTGCATATTATCATTGCTTCCTACACTGCTTGACTACAAAGAAAATGGTGGTAAATGGCATAGCAGTCCAAAAATGTAATGCTACTCACAGTATTATAACACAAGATATGTGGCAGAAAAAACGAGTTCTTTGTGCTGTCTTAAAGTAGTACTAAAGTGTAGTAGTACTAAAGTAGTACTAAAGCCTCAGCATTTTTTTGCAATTTTTGCAAATTTTGCAGCATTAGGGTAAAAAACGCTTCAGCACAATTACACCCCTAACACACAACCATCCTTGTCACAGCTGCTGGGTCCTCCACAAGCCACACTCCTCCCCCAAACCTCATATTTGCAGTGAGGAGGAAACCCACAAAGAGGAGGACAGGAAAGCCAAGAAGGAAGATTTTTTTTAAGAAAGTAGTAGTATTGAATTAATTTTTTAAACAAAGAGTTTAGTATCCCTTTAATGTAAAAACAAAAACGTAGTCTAGTTTTGTTTTTAACCACTATCTGTTTGGTATAGGAGATAGATCATGTACATGTTCTGCTTCTCACCTTCTACTGTCACGTCCATGATGCTATTAACGCTAAGATCTCTGTAAATGACACAGCTTTGCAGGCAGAGCTCTTCACAGCTGCACCGATTTTAAATGTGACAATGGCTGCGGTGGAGAAGAACCCCTGTCCGCTGTCACCGAGGGGGTGCGGGGGGCTGCTGGAACAAATTACTTGTTACACCTTACATACAATATACAGGTGTAGCTTGTAACATGTTGTAACTTGTAACATGTTTTAAAAAGGTGAACCTATCCTTGGAAGCAACCATACAAGTAAAAAAAAAAAAAGTAACAAAACAAAGATTTTAAATAAAATGAATTCCTATATAATCCTTTATTAACCCTACTTAACCAGAATTAGCCTTAATTACCGTAACTCATTCCTCCTCTTCTACCCTCAGCTATTTTTGTTCTTCTGCTATTTTTTACCGTTAATGTGTAAATTATTTGGTTTTTATTTGTTTTGTATGTGACTTTTTTCAGTGTTTTATAAAAAGAAAAGTGCAAAACAATTAAAAAAAAAACTTTTTTTGTCAATGTGCAATTAACTTTGTCATGCTTTATACCAAAAGTATTATCTTATTGTCATTTAAAAAAAAAGGAAGAATTAAAAAATAAAATGTATACTTTTTTCCCACATTAACATTACTTATTTTAAAACTAAAGCTTTCCCATAGTGGATCGAAATTCAGTCTGTTCAGGTTCTACTGATTGACTTCTCAGGAACGGGCTTGCTGGAAAACTTTAAATCGATCAGAGCTGCAGCCTATTGCCTGACCCTTCCGCTGTCAGAATACAATGATGCAGTGGGGGTTACCAGCATCCACCTCGAATGTGTGGATGAGGGAATTGGTTCAGTTTTTTACATTCAGACCGCTGGCTAAATGAAAAAACTGAGCCATGTACTGTTTGGCCAGCTTAACCCTAGTCAAAATACAAAAATGCATATTTTTTTATTTGTTACATCTTTTTGTGTATAAATGACATATACAATAAAACAAAATAATTTTTGCAAAATAATATCACCAATGGCTCAAAAAAAAGTGTTTTGGATTACTTTGTTAACTTGTATTACTACAACAATTTCATCAAATAGAAAGGCCCATAGCAGAAATTTAAAAATTGCTCTGATTCATAAAGGGTATATAGATGCTGAAACTAAATGTATTAACTATCTTTTTTTTTTCCTGCTAATTAATTTTACTTGTCTATACGGCTGTTCTTTTATAGGTATTTTAAATTGCATCACAACATTTTTTTAGGTTGTGTTATTTCATGTCCACTGAACAATCAGATCGAAAATTGTACTAATCATGTTTTATAACTGTATACATATTTTCTAGGATACACTTTTATTCCTGCAATAGCCACTCTGCTTAAACTGTGGTAAGGCATTTGAAATATAAGAAAAACGTAATATTTGGAACAAATGGTCAGATAATTCTGATCTATAACAGCCCAGTTTCAGTTTTTGTATTGCACAGATGTCTGTTCTCCAGGTGAAGACATGGAAGAAGCTTCAGCACATATCTATATCTGAGTTCTGTAAAACATCACAAATCAGAAAAGGAGGGAGAGCAATAAAATTATATACAGTCTATAGCATAGATACAGTAAAATTTAAACAGGGAAAGCTGGGCGATTGTGAGGGCACACAGTGGAAAGAATAACTCTGGTATGGAAAAATATTTTTTGAAATAGGATATAATTTCTTTTAATGTTTTTAATGTGATCATAATGTAAGATTTCCTTGAAAACTATAATAATAATAATAACAATGCATACTGTATATAATATGTAATTTAATATATATTTTTTTAAAAGTCAAGTTTCATATGCACATCTATTTAAATATACCGTATTTATTATTGTTAACCAGAACGCGCTAATTCTTCTAATATTCATATAGTTTTGTTTTATGATACATGTTGATCTGTCACTTATGAGATAATATTTCATTCCTGGACTGCAAATGTTAGAGACTGCGAAAAGAAATTACATTTTTTTCAGTCAGTACATAGGATTAGTTCAGACTACATGTTTCTTGTATTTCCTTTTCTAAAGATCACATGGATATTACTGTGACTAGGGATGAGCTTCGTGTTCGAGTCGAACCCATGTTCGACTCGAACATCGGCTGTTCGACCGTTTGTCGAATTGCGAACGATATGGGCCGTTCGCGCCAAATTCGTGTGGCGCGTCACGGCCCATAATTCACTGCGGCATCGCAGTGCATTGCTGGCTGATGATTGGCCAAGCATGCACTATGACCCGCATGCTTGGCCAATCACAGCGCCGCCTGAACAGAGAGCCGTAATTGGCCAAAGCCAAGGAGGCTTTGGCCAATTATGGCTCAGGGGATTTAGTACACGCCCCACACTATATAAGGCCGCCTGCACGGCGGCCCTGTATAGTGTGTGTTCCGGTGTGCTGAGAGATAGAGAGAGAGAGAGACAGTGTCATTTGATTTGAGTTAGATAGATTAGGCAGAACAGTCAGTCAGTTAGCTGCACTTACAGTGTATTGTGTATATATATGCATCCCAGATGTTGCATATATATATATACACTGTATTCAGTTTAGCTAGATCCGTTCCTGTTATCTTCTAGACTATTTACATTTAGTGCAGTGCGTCCTGCTCACAGTGTTCAGCTAGATCCGTTCCTGTTATCTTCTAGACTATTTACATTTAGTGCAGTGCGTCCTGCTCACAGTGTTCAGCTAGATCCGTTCCTGTTATCTTCTAGACTATTTACATTTAGTGCAGTGCGTCCTGCTCACAGTGTTCAGCTAGATCCATTCCTGTTATCTTCTAGACTATTTACATTTAGTGCAGTGCGTCCTGCTCACAGTGTTCAGCTAGATCCGTTCCTGTTATCTTCTAGAATATTTACATTTAGTGCAGTGCGTCCTGCTCACAGTGTTCAGCTAGATCCGTTCCTGTTATCTTCCTACTGACAGGCAGGCTTGTCTGGTTACAGTATATAAAGCTACCTGAAGAAAATTACTGGTGTTCTATTTGATCCTATTAGTACCACGGTCAGGCAGCTAGACTATTTACATTTAGTACAGTGCGTCCTGCTCACAGTGTTCAGCTAGATCCGTTCCTGTTATCTTCCTACTGACAGGCAGGCTTGTCTGGTTACAGTATATAAAGCTACCTTAAGAAAATTACTGGTGTTCTATTTGATCCTATTAGTACCACGGTCAGGCAGCTAGACTATTTACATTTAGTACAGTGCGTCCTGCTCACAGTGTTCAGCTAGATCCGTTCCTGTTATCTTCCTACTGACAGGCAGGCTTGTCTGGTTACAGTATATAAAGCTACCTGAAGAAAATTACTGGTGTTCTATTTGATCCTATTAGTACCACGGTCAGGCAGCTAGACTATTTACATTTAGTACAGTGCGTCCTGCTCACAGTGTTCAGCTAGATCCGTTCCTGTTATCTTCCTACTGACAGGCAGGCTTGTCTGGTTACAGTATATAAAGCTACCTGAAGAAAATTACTGGTGTTCTATTTGATCGTATTAGTACCACGGTCAGGCAGCTAGACTATTTACATTTAGTACAGTGCGTCCTGCTCACAGTGTTCAGCTAGATCCGTTCCTGTTATCTTCCTACTGACAGGCAGGCTTGTCTGGTTACAGTATATAAAGCTACCTGAAGAAAATTACTGGTGTTCTATTTGATCCTATTAGTACCACGGTCAGGCAGCTAGACTATTTACATTTAGTACAGTGCGTCCTGCTCACAGTGTTCAGCTAGATCCGTTCCTGTTATCTTCCTACTGACAGGCAGGCTTGTCTGGTTACAGTATATAAAGCTACCTGAAGAAAATTACTGGTGTTCTATCCCAGCTTAGTGCAGCTACAGGCCATTAGTATGTCTGGAAGGCCAAGAAGGAGAGGCAGACAGTCACAAGCCAATAAGAGAGGGCAAGCAGGCTCTGTGTCTAGTGCTGGTCGTGGAGACGGTGCATCCTCATCAGCACGTGGCCATGGGACACGCTTGGCCTTTTTTTCGGCAGCTGGCCGTGTTGAGCCGCAACATGCGGAAGACTTGGTCGAGTGGATGACCAAGCCGTCCTCATCCTCCTCATCCTCTCTCACCCATGCCCAGGGTGCTTTGTCTGGCAAAGCAGCGGCCTCTTCCCTCAGTTCAATGTCATCAGTGACTCCTTCCCTAGCTCCACCATGTCCTCCTGAGGAGTCCCTCGAACTGTTTGACCACAGTGTTGGGTACATGCTCCAGGAGGATGCCCAGCGTTTGGAAGGCTCTGATGATGATACTGAGCTCGATGAAGGCAGTAACATGAGCACGGACAGAGGGGGTGCCCAAGAAGGACAGCAATCTGGCAGTCATGCTCCCCCTGCTGCAGCATACTGCCAGGTTTGCTCCAGTGATGAGGAGGGAGGGGATGATGAGGTCACTGACTCAACGTGGGTGCCTGATAGGAGAGAGGAGGAGGAGGAGGAGGAGGAGGAGGAGGCGGCACATCACCAACGAGGCAGGATGCCCTCCAGGGGCCAGCCTAAGGGCAGCACATTGACTGCATCACACCCCAAAGCTCCACATGTGCAGGGCGCTGCAGTCTCTGCGCGTTATTCAAAAAGTTCTTTGGTGTGGGCCTTTTTTGAGGCGAGTGCATCAGATCGCACCGCTGCTATTTGCAACATATGTCTCAAGCGTATCTCACGTGGCCAAAACATCTCCCGCTTGGGTACCACATGCTTGACCAGACATATGTTGACCTGCCATGCAGTTAGTTGGCAAGCGTATCTAAAAGACCCACACCAAAGAACAAAGAGGATCTCTCCTTGCTCCTCATCAGCTGAGATTTCCAACCCCACTAGACCTCCAGTCCTCTCTGAGACCTGCAGTGAGAGGAATGAAGGTGTAGAATTAGGTGTGTCACAGCCAAGTACTTGTGGGCAATCTGCTTTTGGTACACCGACGTCAGATTGTACCAGGCAAATTTCCCTGCCCCAGCTGCTGCACCGCCGAAAGAAGTTTGCTCCCAGCCATCCACATGCCCAGCGGTTGAATGCTAGCTTGGCAAAATTGCTAGCACTTCAACTGCTGCCTTTTCAGTTGGTAGACTCTGCCCCCTTCCGTGAGTTTGTGGAATGTGCGGTTCCTCAGTGGCAGGTACCCAAACGCCACTTTTTCTCACGGAAGGCGATTCCGGCTCTCTACCGGCATGTGGAAGGCAATGTCCATGCCTCGCTGGACAGGGCGGTCAGCGGTAAGGTGCATATTACCGCTGACTCATGGTCCAGCAGGCATGGACAGGGACGTTACCTAAGTTTCACGGCGCATTGGGTGACTCTGCTGGCAGCTGGGAAGGATGCAGGACAAGGTGCAGTAGTGTTGGAGGTTGTTCCGCCACCACGCCTCCAAAATGCTGATTGTGACACACCTCTCTCCTCCACCCCCTCCTCTTCTTCTTCCTCCATGGCCTCTTCCTCGGAACCAGCGGTGCTCCGTAGTCGTTCAAGGGGCTACGCAAGTACGCAGGCCAAAAGATGCCATGCGGTGCTTGAGCTGGTGTGCTTGGGGGACAGGAGCCACACTGGGGCAGAGGTTCTGTCAGCTCTGCAGGGGCAGGTTCAGAGGTGGTTGACGCCACGCCAACTTAAGGCAGGAATGGTGGTTTGCGACAATGGCACCAACCTCCTCTCTGCCCTCCGACAGGGACAAATGACCCATGTGTCCTGTTGGCTCACGTCCTTAACTTGGTGGTGCAGCGGTTCTTGGGCAGGTACCCGGGCTTACAGGATGTCCTGAGGCAGGCCAGGAAAGTCTGTGTGCATTTCCGCCGGTCATATAATGCCAGTGCTCGGCTGACGGACCTCCAAAAGGAGTTTAACCTGCCCAAGAACCGCCTAATCTGTGACATGCCCACCAGGTGGAACTCAACGTTGGCCATGCTGCAGCGGCTGCACACGCAGCAGAGGGCCATCAATGAGTACCTGTGCGACTATGGCACCAGGACAGGGTCAGGGGAGCTTGGTTTTTTTTCCCCACGCCAGTGGGCCATGATCAGGGATGCATGCACTGTCCTATCACCATTCGAGGAGGCCACGAGGATGGTGAGCAGTGACAGTGCATGCATCAGTGACACTGTCCCCCTTGACCACCTGTTGGAGCACACGCTGCGTGGAATAATGGACAGGGCACTTGAGGCAGAACAGAGGCAGGAAGAGGAGGACTTCCTTAGCTCTCAAGGCCCCCTTTATCCAGACAGTGTTCCTGCGTGCCCGCCGATCACACAGGAAGAGGACGAGGAGGAGGAGGAGGAGGAGGAGGAAGATTGTGTCAGTATGGAGGTGGAGCCTGGCACTCAGCATCAGCAGCAGTCTTTAAGGGATCAGTCCCAAGAAACACATGGACTTGTACGTGGCTGGGAGGAGGTGGCTGCGGACGTTGTCGTCCTTAGTGACCCAGAGGACTCCGGACCGAATGCCTCAGCAAACCTACGCTGCATGGCCTCCCTGATCCTGCAAAGCCTGCGTAAGGATACTCGTATTCGTGGTATCAAGGAGAAGGACCAATGCTGGTTGGCAACCCTCCTTGATCCACGTTACAAGGGTAAGGTTGCGGACCTTATCTTGCCATCGCAGAGGGAGCAGAGGATGAAACATCTTCGGGAGGCCTTGCAGAAAGGTCTGTGCAAAGCGTTCCCAGAGACTGGGAGGTTACAAACTCCTGTTTCTGGACAACGTGTTGCTGAGGCTTCGGTCAGTCAAAGAAGGATCGGTGGAGAAGGTGGCCGTCTGACCGATGCGTTCAGACAATTTTTTGGTCCGCAGCCCCAAGGTATGATCGGTTCCAGCAACCATCGCCAGCGTCTGTTTTACATGGTGCAGGAATACCTAGGGGCAAGATCAGACCTGGACACCTTTCCCACCGAAAATCCTCTGGGTTACTGGGTCTTGAGGATGGATCACTGGCCAGAGCTTGCACAGTATGCAATTGAGCTACTGGCCTGTCCTGCATCCAGCGTTCTTTCGGAACGCACATTCAGTGCTGCTGGAGGCGTGGTAACCGATCACAGGGTGCGTCTGTCCACCGACTCGGTCGATCGGCTGACCTTCATAAAAATGAATCAGTCTTGGATCACCACGAGCTACCAAGCACCTGATGCTGATGTAACCGAATAATTTTTTTTGAAATCTCAGATCCCTTCAAAGACTGCCTATGCTGATGCTGAGTGACTATCCCTGAGTAATTATCCTCTTCCTCCTCAATCATCACGCTGATAGCTTGTAAGAACATTTTTGGTTCTGGGCGCCACCACCAGTGCCTAAGGCACAATTTTTCAGCCCCTGTTTAACAGGGGCGTGTAATTACAATTTTTGATGTAATACTTTGCAGCAGGGCTCGTTCCTGCATTCCAACTAGAGTGTCTGTGAGGGGTTGCAGTGTTGTGGCACCAGCACCAGTGCCTAAGGCCCAATTTTTCTGCCCCTGTCTAACAGGGGCGTGTAATTACAATTTTTGATGCAATACTTTGCAGCAGGGCTCGTTCCTGCATTCCAACTAGAGTGTCTGTGAGGGGTTGCAGTGTTGTGGCACCAGCACCAGTGCCTAAGGCCCAATTTTTCTGCCCCTGTCTAACAGGGGCATGTAATTACAATTTTTGATGCAATACTTTGCAGCAGGGCTCGTTCCTGCGTTCTAACTAGAGTGTCTGTGAGGGGTTGCAGTGTTGTGGCACCAGCACCAGTGCCTAAGGCCTAATTTTTCAGCTCCTGTTCAACAGGGGCATGTAATTACAATTCTTGATGTAATATTTCACAGCAGGGCCCTGTGAGGGCTTACAGTGTTGTGGCCACAGCAACACCTAAGGCCCAAATTTCTGCTGAGTATATAGGGCAGGACCCTACTTTCAAACATCTAACTTACAAACGACTCCTACTTGCAAACGGAAGGAGACAACAGGAAGTGAGATGAAATATACCCCTAGGAAGGGAAATTCTCTCCTGTAAGAGTTAATATGGGAAAACAATTTCTCCTTTCCACTGATGCTTTCCAATCCTTGTTCCACAAAAAAAAACAAATTTTCAAAAAACATTTTTCATTGGGACAAAAAGTGAGGTGAAATCTTCTGAAGAGGAGGAAAGACAGCAAAACAAATGTCACAGGGGTGATAACCCTTCCCTATGTTTTCCAAAAAGCTTAAAAAAGATTTTTTGGCTGGAGCTAAACACGTTAAAAATGTACCCGTTCAAAATTACAAAGAGATTCTACTTAACAACAAACCTACAGTCCCTGTCTTGTTTGCACCGCCTGTATACTGCTGTTCAGAGTATATAGGGCCTTTCCTTATTTTAATTTGGGTGCGGGGTTCCCCTTAATATCCATACAAGACCCAAAGGGCCTGGTAATGGACTGGGGGGTACCCATGCCGTTTGTCTCACTGATTTTCATCCATATTGCCATGACCCGACATGACATTAAACCCGCAAGCAGTTTTAAATGAGATTTTTTCCTTTAAAAATGACATTTGGTGCAGGGACTGTTCTAAACACTGGAAACACGCGTCACTTTACAGGCATACTATAGACACCCCCCAGGTACGATATTTAAAGGAATATTTCACTTTTTTTTTTTACTTTAAGCATCATTAAAATCACTGCTCCCGAAAAAACGGCCGTTTTTAAAAGTTTTTTTTGCATTGATACATGTCCCCTGGGGTAGGACCCGGGTCCCCAAACCCTTTTTAGGACAATACCATGCAAATTAGCCTTTAAAATGAGCACTTTTGATTTCGAACGTTCGAGTCCCATAGACGTCAATGGGGTTCTAACGTTCGTGCGAACTTTCGGTCCGTTTGCAGGTTCTGGTGCGAACCGAACCGGGGGGTGTTCGGCTCATCCCTAACTGTGACCATTACAAGGACCGTGCTGGACAAAATATATTACTTTAGACTACGTTAGACTAGATATGTGTTCACATAGCTGTGCCCTCTATAATGAACTCATTATTTTGGTCTTCATCACTCTGCTATGTTGGAGTCAGTATTCTCAAAGGCAAACAGCAAACTGTCTTGTGAATTTAAAATAATAACTGACGTTTATTTTGCCTTGCTGAAAACATATACAAGAAATAATTCAGTTTACTTGATCAGTGGTTTAAAATTTCATGTTAAGTATATATGAAAGGAATGTGCAAATAAATTCCCTATGCTGACAGCTATACTACTGGTTACTGAGGTCAAGTATATGCACAAACTGTCATACAAACATTATGCGATTAAAAAAAGAAAAAAATTAAATGAAGCAAAGAAAATAAAAGTGGAAATACTCTAGGATAGAAATATGGTATATGAACATTCACAATTTAATTTGGGGTTGTGTAATAAATGTACTCAAGCAGAAGGCTCTTCACTAAAATCTAGTACCTAAAATCAATCTAAACTGGTGAAGATTTGGTTGAAACGAATTACTGAAATTGCAAGCTGAGGTGAAATGTAAAAATGTGATATTTTCACCAACAAATAATTATTTGAGATTTCAATTTTTAAAATGGAACTGTGGTCCAAAAAGAAAAAAAAAAAAAATATATATATATAAAACACGCAGTTTGTTGTTAGAAACGGGGAATGAAACAAGAGTTAAAAATCCCCACACTTTTTATCGAAAGCGAGTGCCAAACAAATGTCCAAGAGTTGAGAAATGTCCAAAAAATTTTAACGATAGTATTGGTTCATAGCAGAAAAAAGCCAATGCATTTTGAGAGCCAAACAGTCTCCACCTTTATCAGGATTTAGGAATGTTGTTTTTTTACAGCAAAGGGAGAAACCTCATTGGGTGCTGGAACTGAAATGGTTAGCTTTCCTTTTACAGGATAGGGGAAAAAAGTAATATTTTCCATAATTTTTATTTGTAAAAAATGTATTTTGAATTGAATTGCAACATTTTTTTTTAGGTTGTGTTATTTCACACTTAACGCTATGGTAGGGTATTTGAAATATACTGAGAAAAAAAAAAAAATATTTTTGGAACAAATTATCAGATCATTCTGATCTATGAAAGCCCAGTTTCAGTTTGTTTAATGCACATATGTCTTTTCCCTAGGTGAAGCCATGATCTCCTCCAGGCTCTTTAAGGCTGGATTCACACCTAGGCATTTTTAGTGCTTTTTGCATTTTGCAGATTTGCACAACAGAACGTGTTCCATAGGAAACCATGTTAAATGGACTGTAGTGTAAATCTGCAAAATGCAAAAAAGCACTAAAACTGCATAGGTGTGAATCCAGCCTTAGGCACTGCATATATGTCTTCACTCCAGTGTTGACTGCAAATTACTCTGGAACGGTTTACTGATAATGACATGGGTGGATCATGTGACACAGTGACAACACAGAAACACAACTGCAAGTCAGTTGTCATTCCACAACAAATAGTCCCTGAAACAGGACTTTCATGGCCAGATAACTAGGTAAACTTTTGTCTGTTTAAAAAGATTAGAAAAAAACTTTTTGAGTTATATTAAAGTGTATTTAAATCCCAATTAAAAAAAAAGCACATATTGTTTTGTAAAAGCTACTCAAAAGTTTCTTAGCTGGAGATCCTTCCAGTAACAACAATTTCTGTTGCAGGATGATAGTGTTAAGCCACTGTCTTGCAAGTAACAACATTGTTTTTGGTCTGCCATGTGAGCTCCTTTCGATTGGCTGTTGGGGTCACTATCATGTCTATCAGATATCCAAGCCAATGGCCAGCTAATGCAGCTTGCATGATAGGCTGACAACCATGCTGGTAATTGGAAGACAGTGGCTTAGCTTTATCAGCCTGCAACAGGACAGTGGCGTATCATCCTTGGGTGCAATGTGTATGCTGCACATGGGTCCCGGGGGGTTTGTGGCCCACTGTGCTCTGACCCACAGTGCACCCATGGATGAGGTGCTGTAGCCACACCTGTTACTCTCTGGCTCCTGTCAAACGCCTAAGTACATATATTATTAGGATGGATTCTCCTCTCTTCTCTCCAGTGCTCTTGCTCAGCGTACTCCAGCACTGCCAGCAGACAGGATATAGGGGAGGAGGGGGAGCTGTTGGCTGCTACTGACAAGGGCTAGGATGGGAGTGGATGGAAGCTCATTGCAAGAGTTCAGAGATTCCGCCAGAAGGATGCCAGCTGGAGGAGTCTAGTCTACAGGATGTGTGGGGAGAAGTAAATTGGTGGGGTTTTTCTAAGCTGCTGGGAGTTACTAGTCTGCACAGACTTGAGGAAGAGGGTTGAGATGGCAGGGAGGGTTAAGAGGGGAGATGAGAGCAATGTTTGCTGTGGGGTGGGAGACCAGTTCTGATGCTGTGTGCTGCAGCTAGCTTCAGTTTCTCTCCTGCACATAATACCCACCACCATACACTCCACACCCCTCTCCTGTACATACTCCCTGCCACCATACACTCTGCACTCCTCTCCTGCACATACTACCCACCACCATACACTCCGCACCCCTCTCCTGTACATACTCCCTGTCACCATACACTCCGAACCCCTCTCCTGTACATACTACCTGCCGCCAAACACTCTGCACCCCTCTCCTGTAGATACTAACCACCGCCATACATTTCTCTCCTGCACATACTACCCGCAGCCATACACTCCTCTCTTGTACATACTATCCACTGCAATGACCTCCGCACCTCTCTCCTGCACATACTACCTGCCGCCATACACTCCTCTCCTGTACATACAGTCTGCCGCAATGACCTCTGCACCTCTCTCCTGCACATACTACCCGCCGCCATACACTTCACATTCCTCTCCTGTACATACTATCCGCCGCAATGACCTCCACACCCCTCTCCTGCACATACTACCTGTACCATACGCTCTGCACCACTGTTCTGTACATACTACCTGCCGCCATACACTTCGCACTCATCTCCTGTACATACTACCCACCACCATATACACTCCTCTCCTGTACATACTACCCACCGCCATACATTCCGCACGCCTCTCCTGTACATACTATCCGCCGCAATGACCTCCGGACCCATCTCCTGCACATTCTACCTGTCGCCATACACTCTGCCCCACTCTCCTGTACATAATACCTGCTGCCACTTTGCACTCCTGTCCTGTACATACGACCCACCACCATACATTCCTTTCCTGCACATACTACCCACCACCATACACTCCTTTCCTGCATATACTACCCACCACCATACACTCCGCACCCCTCTTCTATACTTTTTACCCACTGCCATAAACTCTGTACCCCTCTCCTGTACTTACTACCCACCACCATACACTCCACACTCCTCTCTTGCACATGCTAGCTGCCTCCATATGCTCAGCACTTCTCTCCTGCACACTACCCACCTCCATACACTCCGCACTCCTCTCCTGCACATATAACCACTATCATATATTATGTATTCCTGTCTTATACATATTAACCACTTGAGCCCCGGACCATTACGCTGCCTAAGGACCAGAGGTCTTTTTCCAATTTGGCACTGCGTCGCTTTAACTGCTAATTGCGCGGTCATGCAATGCTGTACCCAAACGAAATTTGCGTCCTTTTCTTCCCACAAATAGAGCTTTCTTTTGATGGTATTTGATCACCTCTGCGGTTTTTATTTTTTGCGCTATAAATGGAAAAAGACCGAAAATTTTGAAAAAAAATGATATTTTCTACTTTTTGTTATAAAAAAAATCCAATAAACTCAATTTTAGTCATACATTTAGGCCAAAATGTATTCGGCCACATGTTTTTGGTAAAAAAAATGTCAATAAGCGTATATTTATTGGTTTGCGCAAAAGTTATAGCGTCTACAAACTAGGGTACATTTTCTGTAATTTACACAGCTTTTAGTTTATGACTGCCTATGTCATTTCTTGAGGTGCTAAAATGGCAGGGCAGTACAAAACCCCCCCAAATGACCCCATTGTGGAAAGTAGACACCCAAAGGAAATTGCTGAGAGGCATGTTGAACCCATTGAATATTTATTTTTTTTGTCCCAAGTGATTGAATAATGACAAAAAAAAAAAAAAAAAAAATATTTACAAAAAGTTGTCACTAAATGATATATTGCTCACACAGGCCATGGGCCTATGTGGAATTGCACCCCAAAATACATTCTGCTGCTTCTCCTGAATATGGGGATACCACATGTGTGGGACTTTTTGGGAGCCTAGCCGCGTACGGGGCCCCGAAATCCAATCACCGCCTTCAGGATTTCTAAGGGCTGCCTATCACAGTTTCGGAGGCCATGGAATGCCCAGGTGGCACAAAACCCCCCCAAATGACCCCATTTTGGAAAGTAGACACCCCAAGCTATTTCCAGAGAGGCATATTGAGTCCATGGAATATTTTATATTTTGACACAAGTTGCGGGAAAGTGACACATTTTTTTTTTTTTTTGCACAAAGTTGTCACTAAATGATATATTGCTCACACAGGCCATGGGCATATGTGGAATTGCACCCCAAAATACATTTAGCTGCTTCTCCTGAGTATGGGGATACCACATGTGTGGGGCTTTTTGGGAGCCTAGCCGTGTACAGGACCCCGAAAACCAATCACCGCCTTCAGGATTTCTAAGGGTGAAAATTTTTGATTTCACTCTTCACTGCCTATCACAGTTTCGGAGGCCATGGAATGCCCAGGTGGCACAAAACCCCCCCAAATGACCCCATTTTGGAAAGTAGACACCCCAAGCTATTTGCTGAGAGGCATGGTGAGTATTTTGCAGCTCTCATTTGTTTTTGAAAATGAAGAAAGACAAGAAAAAACTTTTTTTTTTTCTTTTTTCAATTTTCAAAACCTTGTGACAAAAAGTGAGGTCTGCAAAATACTCACTATACCTCTCATCAAATAGCTTGGGGTGTCTACTTTCCAAAATGGGGTCATTTGGGGGGGGGGTTTGTGCCACCTGGGCATTCCATGGTCTCCGAAACTGTGATAAGCAGTCAAGAGAGAAATCAAAAATTCACGCCCTTAGAAAGCCTGAAGGCGGTGCTTGGTTTTCGGGGTTCCGTACGCGGCTAGGCTCCCAAAAAGTCTCACACATGTGGTATCCCCGTACTCAGGAGAAGCAGCAGAATGTATTTTGGGGTATAATTTCACATATTCCCATGGCATGTTTGAGCAATATATCATTTAGTGACAATTTTGTGCAAAAAAAAAAAAAATTGTCTCTTTCCCGCAACTTGTGTCGCAATATAAAATATTCCATGGACTCGACATGCCTCTCAGCAAATAGCTTGGGGTGTCTACTTTCCAAAATGGGGTCATTTGGGGGGGTTTTGAACTGTCCTGGCATTTTATGCACAACATTTAGAAGCTTATGTCACACATCACCCACTCTTCTAACCACTTGAAGACAAAGCCCTTTCTGACACTTATTGTTTACATGAAAAAGTTTTTTTTTTTTGCAAGAAAATTACTTTGAACCCCCAAACATTATATATTTTTTTAAAGCAAATGCCCTACAGATTAAAATGGTGGGTGTTTCATTTTTTTTTTTCACACAGTATTTGCGCAGCGATTTTTCAAACGCATTTTTTGGGGAAAAAACACACTTTTTTAAATTTTAATGCACTAAAACACACTATATTGCCCAAATGTTTGATGAAATAAAAAAGATGATCTTAGGCCGAGTACATGGATACCAAACATGACATGCTTTACAATTGCGCACAAACGTGCAGTGGCAACAAAATAAATACATTTTTAAAAGCCTTTAAAAGCCTTTACAGGTTACCACTTTAGATTTACAGAGGAGGTCTACTGCAAAAATTACTGCCCTCGATCTAACCTTCGCGGTGATACCTCACATGCATGGTGCAATTGCTGTTTACGTTTGACGACAGACCGCCGCTTGCGTTCGCCTTAGTGCGAGAGCAGGGGGCGACAGGGGTGCTTTTTTTTTTTTTCTTTATTATTTTTTTGCTTTTTTATCTTATTTTTAAACTGTTCCTTTCATTTTTATTTTTTTTAAATCATTTTTATTGTTATCTCGGGGAATGTAAATATCCCCTATGATAGCAATAGGTAGTGACAGGTACTCTTTTTTGAAAAAATTGGGGTCTATTAGACCCTAGATCTCTCCTCTGCCCTCAAAGCATCTGACCACACCAAGATCGGTGTGATAAAATGCTTCCCCAATTTCCCAATGGCGCTATTTACATCCAGCGAAATCTAAGTCATAAAATGCTCGTAGCTTCCGGTTTCTTAGGCCATAGAGATGTTTGGAGCCACTCTGGTCTCTGATCAGCTCTATGGTCAGCTGGCTGAATCACCGGCTGCATTTTCAGGTTCCCTGTTGAGACAGGAGAGCCAGAGAAAAACACGGAAGACGGTGGGGGGGGGGGCATTCCCTCCCACGGCTTGTAAAAGCAGTCTAGAGGCTAATTAGCCGCTAGGATTGCTTTTACATGAAAGCCGACCGCTGGCTGAAAAGAATGATACCAAGATGATACCTAAACCTGCAGGCATCATTCTGGTATAACCACTCAAAGTTGTGAATGGCGTACCTGAAGACAAAAAAATGGTTAACAATAAAGCACAGTAAACGGTAAAGTATAAAAAATTGCATACCTGAAAAGCAAACATGATAAAACATAATAACAATAAAACATTGCAGAATAGAATACAGTAAAAAAGAGCAGAACAATAGAGAGAATAGAGAGAGAGAGAACAATAAAACGACAACTATTTTTTTTTATTTTATATATATATATATATATATATATATTTTTTTTACACTTTTTTTGTAACTAACTTTTATAACTGTAACCGGTTCCAGGTTCGGGTCTCTCAAAATGCGATGGCATCTTGGGAGACCCTGTGAAAGTGTGCCTAGTCTGTGCAATGCTGTACCCTACGCTAATACTCAACTAGTGCATGGTAGCGTTCAAAACATTCACCAATGCAAAGACCAGGATTGTCAGGACAGGAGGGACAATAATAGCGGGTGTCACGCCTATATCCGCGCTAGCTGCAGACACAATATCTTTTTTGGGGGCGTTCGCTGGGTAGGGGTACTCGGGAGGACATAAAGAAAATGCCTCTCATGCAGCCGACTGCATTTGGTTGGGGATGTGAATGGGGGAAGTACGGGCGCTGCAGAAGCGGTGGGTTCCCAATTAGGATTGGCGAATGCAGTAGGAAGGGCACTATGGGCACGACGGGCCTGTGTTTGTCTTTTTGGTGGCAGCGGGACACTACTTGTGCTTGCCACCTCACCAGCTTGAACTGCACTTATGGGACTCGCCACGTCACCAAGTGTTACTGCAGTGCTGGTTTGACTACGACCGGGGTGTACTAGGCCGCTGGCGCTTGCCAGTTCACCAAAACGCTACCAAAAAATCTGTTGGCGATCGCAGGGATCAGGCCTGACTCTGCGAACGCTGCAGTTATGCGTTTTAGTCTTTTGTAAGTGACAGTGATCGATCGATACTGCACTTGGGTGGGCTGGGCTGGGCCGGGCGGAGGGGCAAAACGCAGGTGCTAGCAGGTATCTGGGCTGATCCCGCTAACACTGCGTTTGTGAGAACCCTAAACTGCTGGGGATGCTAGTATAGATCTGATCAGATCAGATATTGATCCGTTCAGATACTATACCACTAAGGGTGGTGTACAGTGCGTGCGTGGGTGTTAGCGGTACTGGCGCTAACCTGACGCTGCCTGGGGCTGGTGCTTGCCAGTTCACCAAAATACTACCAAAAAAACTGTTAGCGATCGCAGGGATCAGGCCTGACTCTGCGAACGCTGCAGTTATGCGTTTAGTGTTTTGTAAGTGTCAGTGATTGATCGATACTGCACTTGGGTGGGCTGGGCCGGGCGGAGGGGCAAAACGCAGGTGCTAGCAGGTATCTGGGCTGATTCCGCTAACACTGCGTTTTTGGGAACCCTAAACTGCTGGGGACACTAGTATAGATCTGATCGGATCAGATATTGATCCGTTCAGATACTATACCACTAAGGGAGGCGTATGCTGCGTGCGTGGGTGTTAGCGGTACTGGCGCTAACCTGACCCTGCCTGGGGCTGGTGCTTGCCAGTTCACCAAAATACTACCAAAAAAACTGTTATGCCGCGTACACACGGTCGGACTTTTCGTCTACAAAAGTCCAACGGACGCTGACGGACTAAAGCTGGCTGGTAATCCGATCGTGTGTGGGCTTCTCCGGACTTTCAACGTACTTTTTTAGCCTCAAATCCGACGTACTTTAGATTTGAAACATGCTTCAAATCTTTACTTCGTAACTACGACGGACCCCGAAATCCGCTCGTCTGTGTGCTAGTCCGACGGACAAAAAGCCACGCTAGGGCACCTATTGGCTACTGGCTATGAACTTCCTTATTTTAGTCCGGTGTACGTCATCACGTAAGAATTCGACGGACTTTTGTGTGATCGTGTGTAGGCAAGTCCGTTCGTTAGAAAGTATGCCGCAAGTCCGCCGCAAGTCCGCCGAAAGTCTGCCGGAAGTCTGTCGGACAGGCTGTCGGACTTTTGTAGCTGAAAAGTCCGACCGTGTGTACGCGGCATTAGCGATCGCAGGGATCAGGCCTGACTCTGCGAACGCTGCAGTTATGCGTTTAGTCTTTTGTAAGTGACAGTGATCGATCGATACTGCACTTGGGTGGGCTGGGCTGGGCCGGGCGGAGGGGCAAAACGCAGGTGCTAGCAGGTATCTGGGCTGATCCCGCTAACACTGCGTTTTTGGGAACCCTAAACTGCTGGGGACGCTAGTATAGATCTGATCGGATCAGATATTGATGCGTTCAGATACTATACCACTAAGGGAGGTGTATGCTGCGTGCGTGGGTGTTAGCGGTACTGGCGCTAATCTGACGCTGCCTGGGGCGACGCATATCACCGCCGGGCGATCAGGGGGCTAAACCTTTATTCGGTAATAAACGGCGGGTGCCCTGACACTATAAAAAATAAACAAACTAACCAGCGTCAACCGTAACGGTTATACGGTGATCAGTGGTGAAAGGGTTAACTAGGGGGCAATCAAGGGGTTAAAACATTTATTCGGTAGTATATGGGGGTCCCTGACGCTATAAAACGCTGACGGCGAACCTAAATATTTATGTCCCTAACTAGCGTCACCAGCGACACTAATACAGCGATCAGAAAAATGATCGCTTAGTGACACTGATGACAGGGGGTGATCAAGGGGTTAAAACTTTATTAGGGGGGGTTAGGGGGGTACCCTAGACCTAAAGGGGGGTAACAGTATCTGTCCCAACACTGTAACTGTCACAAACTGACACTATGCAGTAATCAGAAAAAAAACAAACAAAAAAAAAAACTGCTGGTGTCAGTTTGTGACAGGGGGGGGGGGGGTGATTGGGGGGGGATCGGGGGGCGATCGGGGGGGGGGATCGGGGTGTTTTGTGTGCCTGGCATGTTCTACTGTGTGTGTGTGTTGGTGCACTCACATTGATGTCTTCTCTCCTCGGGCCGGAACGGAAATTACCGAGCCGAGGAGAGATGACATCATTTCCTTTGCTGCTGTTTAGCATACAGCAGCAAAGGAATGATTCGATTGGCCGGCGGCGATCGCGAGGGGGGGGCCACGAACGGATGGTCTCCCCCTCACCACCGATCGCCGCTGGACAAACGACGACCGCCTCGGGCACCGGGGGGGGGTCCGATCGGACCCCCCACCCGCGGAAGGCAAATCACGTACCCTGTACGTGATTTTGCCTGTCCGTGCCACTTTGCCGACGTACATCGGCGTGAGGCGGTCGTCAAGTGGTTAACCAACACTTTATACTCCACTCCTGCATATACAGACCATCATTGCACCCTAATTACTCCTCTTCTATACATACTGCCCACTGTCATGCACTCCATTCTCTTTTCCTACACACATCTTCATACCCTCCGTGATAAAGTGAATTTCCCACACACAAAGTACATACTACAATGGCTTGTTGAATGCACAGCAAAAAAGGTGTACCTGGAACTTTTTAGAAACGTTGGCAACTATGACCTGTGTGACTCACAGTATATACACTTTATTGTACATTACATACTCCTGCACTATTTACACTATATTGTACAAATGTAAAGCCCCCCCCCCCCACCTTTCGTGTTTTCATGCAAATGCATACATAAATCGTGCACCCATATGTTAATGGTGTTCACACCACACATGCAATTTAAAAGCCTGTCATGTTAGTTATCTATTTACTCTGTGTAACATCATCTTTTATAGTTTGCCAAACAGTTAGATATTATATTGTGTTTTTAGGAAGTGTATTTTTTAAAAACCACTGCCCAAATACTGTGTGACATAAAAAATTACAACACCCACCATTTTAATTTTTTGGGCCTCTGCTTAAAAAATATATAATGTTTAGGGGTTCTAAGTAATTTTCTAGCAAAAATGTTATCGCGCAAAGTTATTATCTTGCACTGATCTTATAAAACGCCTCTGCAACAGGAGGCTCTGTACCTGCAGGATCTACAGGTAAAAAATGTTGCAATACATTAACAAAATAATTTCCTCATGAAAACTGTACACAGTGATGCCAACAATACTAAAAAAAGGTTTAGGGTTTAAATAAACTTGTTTTATAGATTTTAGTGATTTAGGTAATATCTACCTAAAATAAAATGGTCAGAAAAAAGAACTGCTTGAGTTGTTCTATACTAACCAATCAGATGAGTTTCAGACAATATAATGAATGTAGTTTATTATGCCATCAGAGAACAACCTTTTTAGCGCTGACAGATAAAAATCAAATACTCTCACAAAATATAAGCCCTTAAATTTTCAGCTAGCTTAACTTTCAAGTAGTAGTTGGTTTAAAAACAGAAAGAATCGCACTTACCTAGTCTTTCATGTCTTTTTTTATATACCCCTATAAACCTACTGCCCTGCCTGTAAATGTATTGAAATTATCATTTCATGAAATGTAATGCATTTTATTAAGCTATTTGGGTATTAAGCAGTTGTATATACAGTATATTACCAACATTTGAGACTTGTTTAAAACTTATAGCATTACTGTTAGACTTGGCTTGCTATATGTTATATGCAATGAGCAATGAACAAGAAATTTCTGTGGCTTTTATGTAATTTGAGAAAGCAAATAAAAAAAGACATAAAATACCATTTTGTTTTCAGAATATGATAGAAATGAATTTAGTGTCAAACCTAAACAACCATAAATATACTGTACTTCCAATCACATCGGTCCCATTTAAAAGAGCTGCACCAAACTTTGGCAAGCTATTTGCCCCAAAGGTACATAACACACTTACTTTAGTATTTATGAAGCCAATTATTTCAGACTCAACTAGGTAAAACAGGAAGACAATAAGTAAAAGCTAATCTTGGGAATTTTTGGTATTTTTGCATGCCAAAAATATCTGGAACGTTCTATGCGCCATCTTAAAATCTAAAGTTTAACTTCAATGATTCTTACTTGGCCACAGATAACTCATTCCCAACACTTTTGAGTGTATTCCAACAAATGCCTGTTCCTGGACAGACTTTAGTGTTTCTCATCTTTCCAGACACTTACAGAGGATTTTATAGTTATGTATACCTTTTCCATTTTTCTCAGTCCAGGTTCAGCTATTTTCATATTTGGTTTTTGTCTTTCTGGAGAGCACTGTATGCACAAACAAGTTCCATTACTGGAGATATTGAACATAAACACCTTAGTACAGGATATTAATTTTATACAATATTTATTTTACTCTGGAAACTAGATTCACTATAATTTCATTATGTTTGCCAAAAAATTATAATTTCAGTAAACTGCTAGTAATGTGCAAAAAAAGAATGTTTGGATAAAACATTACTTTCCAAGGCTATTAATTTTGATCAAATATCAGCCATACAGAAGCTCTCTCAACATACAGGCTATGCTCTGATATAGGAAATATATGTAAAATCATGGCTAAAGCAAATGTTTCTGGTACAGTACCTATAAAAAAAAACACTCCACTGGTATGTGCTATTTGTGCATCTACAAGGCTAAAGCTATGTTTTCCTGAAAACAATCAACCAGCTCTCAGAATTTTAGTAGCTTTAGGGCTACTTGTTTACAGCCTCAAAACAGCTTCTAATGAGGGGAAAAGGAGAAATGTTAAGCAGTGAAGAAGACCCCAGGGGTTGATAAGAACGCTGCATATATAAACTATTTACAATTGTTGGAAAACAATACAAGACACAGAGAGTATTACACATATGCATACAACACACATGCACATGCTATCTAACCTTTGTAGCAAATTAGCATTGACCATGGTCTGTATGCTATAGGGATACACTTAAAAAGTTACTTAGTTTATATTATTGCCGGTTCCGCTCGAGCAGGATTTCAGGCAGTAAACATTCGATGGAAAGCGATATGTAATGCAGTGTTGCCAACCCCCCGAAGTGAAATTTACTGGCAGAACGTCAAAATTTACAAACGGTGCCAAATTTTTTACTGACAAAAAAAACCTGTTTTTAGTGCTAAACAGTGCAAATATTAATATTTGAACTATAAACACATAGCTAGTGCTATTAGCAATGTGTTTAAGTTAAACAAAAGTCAAAAAACATATTTCTCAATTTACATGAAGGTCAGGCTACTATAACCCAGCCAGCAGAGAGTTCTCCCTTACATCACAGTCTGCAGGATGGTGACCAGAGACCACCTTCCGCAGAGTGAATACACTAAGGTAAGGGGGGGATTACTAATATAGGGGGGAACCTTTATATCAGTGCCCCCTTACATTATTGTATTCACTCCCGCCTTACATCAGTGACCCCCCCCCAGACTGGCCTGGCGGCGCTGTCACTGACCTCCTCTGAGGTGCACCCTGCAGGGCTCAGTCAGATGGCTCCAGCTTGGTGGCTATTCTATAGTCTCCTCTCCACAGTCCACACGTGTCTGTCTCTTCCCGTAACCCCCACTCCTGAATCCTTTCTAGGATCCGCTCAGAGACTGCAGACATGATAAGAGACAAGAGATGGTCAGAGACTGCGGACATACTACAGGAGGTAGACAGAGGCTGCGGACATGCTACAGGAGGTGGACAGAGGCTGCGGACATACTACAAGAGGTGGACAGAGGCTGCGGGCATACTACAGGAGGTTGACAGAGGCTGCAGACATGATACAGGAGGTGGACAGAGGCTGCGGACATACTACAGGAGGTGGACAGAGGCTGCGGACATACTACAAGAGGTGGACAGAGGCTGCGGGCATACTACAGGAGGTGGACAGAGGCTGCGGGCATACTACAAGAGGTGGACAGAGGCTGCGGGCATACTACAGGAGGTGGACAGAGACTGCAGACATACTACAAGAGGTGGACAGAGGCTGCGGGCATACTACAGGAGGTGGACAGAGACTGCGGACATACTACAAGAGGTGGACAGAGGCTGCGGGCATACTACAGGAGGTGGACAGAGGCTGCGGGCATACTACAGGAGGTGGACAGAGGCTGCGGACATATTACAGGAGGTGGGCAGAGGCTGCGGACATACTACAGGAGGTGGACAGAGGCTGCGGACATACTACAGGAGGTGGACAGAGGCTGCGGACATACTACAGGAGGTGGACAGAGGCTGCGGACATACTACAGGAGGTGGACAGAGGCTGCGGACATACTACAAGAGGTGGACAGAGACTGCGGACATACTGCAGGAGAAGCACAGAGACTGCGGACATACTACAAGAGGTGGACAGATACTGCGGACATGATACAGGAGGTGGAAAAAGACTGCGGACATGATACAGGAGGTGGACAAAGACTGCGGACATGATACATCCTCACAGCAGCCTCCTCCCCTGTCCACTATCATATTACTTCTCCAGTCCACATCAGATTCATCAGTGTGCTGTGTCCTCCTCCTGTACCCCTTTCACCTCTCCACAGGTCAGGGCAGAGGTGAAAGGGGTACAGGAGGAGGAAACAGCACACTGATGAATCTGATGTGGACTGGAGAAGTAATATGATGGTGAATAGAGCACATCAGTCTCTGTCCCCTGCATATGCCATGCAGCCAGGGCCCAGGGACAGAGACTGATGTGCTCTATTCACCATCATATTACTTCTCCCGGCTCCAGTCCCAGTAATGTCCTCCTTTTACTATGAATATCCCCCCCACAGCTTCACTCTCCGTACCTCCGCCTGGCGCCTGTGTGTGCAGCCAGCCAAGTCATGCACTGCATGACAGGACAGAGTCGCCTCGTCTGGCTCAGCTGTCAGCTGGCGCCGTGCTTTCTCTCGATCGATTTGAAAATGGCGCCGGGCGGCGCTATTACGTTACTGCGCATGCGCTGCCCGGCCGAGCTCGTACAAGCTTTCCCGAGCCCAGCCGGCTTCGGAACGGCGCATGCGCAGTTGCGTGGCCGGCTCGCGGCCATCATTTTTACGGGCACCGGTGCCCGTAACGGGCATTCACGGGCGCCCCGAAAAAGGGGTTACATTTACGGGCTGCCCGTAAATCTACGGGCGGTTGGCAACACTGATTTAAGGTATGGTCAGTATGGTCTTACCTCTGTGCTTGCCAACAAGGGTTTCTCCACCAAGTACTAAGTCGTGTTTTGCCTGGGGATCAATCATTTATTTTACTCACTGAACTGCTACTCAATTTATAACTTTTGTATCATGTGTTTTTTTCAGGATTTTTGGTTAATATTCTTACATAGATAGTTACATATTTAGTAAGGTTGAACAAAGACACAAGTCCATCCAGTTCAACCTGAGTGAGTGTGGGTGCGTGTCTACAATTATCCCTATTCTTATTCAAAGTACCCATATTTACGCAGCGCTCCACACATACATCGCACATTCACATCAGTCCCTACCCTCAAGGAGCCCACAATCCGAAGGTCCCCAACTCACATTCATACATACTAGGGCCAATTTTGGACAGAAGCCAATTAACCTACCAGCATTAGACATGTGCATTCGTTTTCGTCCAAATGCATTTTCGTCCAAATTTCGGGTATTTTCGTTATCGTTTGTGCAGAATCCGAGAAACGAAAGATCCGACATAAACAAATGCTTTATTTTCGTTATAGATAGGTGATTCGACATGATACTGACAATAACAATCTGTGTCCATCAAACCTGTGGTCGAATGTGCCTAACCTTAACTCTATTAGTCCAAGATTATTCTACATAGAGAGAAAAGATTTGACATAGAGAGAAAAGATTTGACGTAGAGGAGAAAAGATTGCTGCTGGACGGCATCGTACAGTTTAGCTGCTCCGTCGAATCTTCTTTGACCATTCAACAGACACCATAAGCCTTCAATGACAGATTCGACCTTAATTAATTTGGATTTTTGGACGAATGCAATTTTTAACGAAAAATGAAATAAATACAAATTAATTTCGGGAGTAACTAAATAAATGTATTTTTCAAACGAAAACGAAATTCCGGAACGAAATAGTTCAGTGTGCATATGTCTAACCAGCATGTCTTTAAAGTGTGGGAGGAAACCGTGGTACCCAGAGGAAACCCACGCAGGCACAGGGAGAACATGCAAACTCCAGGCAGGTAGTGTCGTGGTTGGGATTTGAACCTTTTTTACTGCAAGGCGAGAGTGCTAACCACTACACCACTGTGCTGCCCTGTCTGTATCATTTAAAATACACCTGTGATAAAAATTATAGACCCTTCATTTCATTTGTAAGTGGGCAAACTTAGAAAATCTGCAGGGGATAAAATAATTATTTTCCCCACTGTATATATGCCTTCCTAGCTATTCCTTTCCACATAAGTTTCTATGAGATAAGCCTCTTCCAATGCCAAACTCTAGATGGCACTGTAGTATCATGCATGCCATGGTGAAATATGTCAGAAGGTCAAGGTTAATCCTTATTGACATAGCTTTGGGTCCAATGTTTGACCCAACTAATTTAAAACAATGGCAATAGTTAAAAATGTATACATTGCCCAAATATACAACAATAGTATCTATTTCCTCATTGTATTATAACATTATTGTATTATATAATAAGCATGTGCAAACATTGTTCCAGTTACATTTGTATAAGAGATGTTCCCTCAAGAAAACTGATGTTTACTTCTAAAAACAACAAACATGTTTGTTAAGTTAAGTCTGAAAAATCACAGAACCTATAACACGCAGCTTCAATTCACCCATTTCTTCCTAGACAGGGCAGTCACGGACAAACCACCTTATCAGCCTGGGGCTGATACTGTGTCACTGATGTCATCATGTTTCTGGACTACTGAAGACCACCCACTGCCACCACAGGGAGAAAAGGAAAAAGACCCAAGGATGTAATGTGACCTGCAGTAAGACATCTACATTTAAGGAATGTGGGATTTATTTTTAGATATGTGCAGGTGTGTGTGTGTGTGTGTGGGGGGAGGCCTTTTTTTTAAGGATCTGCTTCAGCATGTTTCCCTACATGTGCCCTTTTTCTTCAGGCATTTACATAATTGCAGAATGCCCATGTTTTTCATATCATTGCATGTCTGGATCCTTGAATTTCAATTTTTCAATTTTCAATTTACATACTGTATGTATTATGCATTTCCCTGTTTTGCTAGGATTTTTTTTTTTTTTTTTACTCTTAGGATACATGCTGAGAGACATCATTTACTTCTCTCGTTATTCCTTGTTGAACCTTTTTTGTTTGTCATACTTCTAAAGAAAGGGAAATGCACAGACTTTCTTTTGTTTGCTATGTTGTCCACATAAACAGTAGCACTCTGTTTTCTTTGCTTTATAACTGCAGGTATGATTTCTATAAAAAATGAAGGGAACATGTCATATATGTCATGTAGATACTGTAGATTTCTTTGAAAAGTGAAAGTAAAAGAAAATCACAAATTTTGGGTTCATATCAGAACAGTAATACAGGTGGAATCTTCCAATGAGGATTCTAGTTCTGGTGACCCTGATGACACCCTGGAATTCCCTAATTTTGGAGGGATGTCTTCTCACTTCCTGTTCCCAAATCTCCACTATGGAACACAGATGGCAAAAAACAAAGCAAAAAAAAAAAAACCAGACCGGTGTTATAACCCTCTCTAGCTTTAAGCTGTTAATATGGTTCAGAAAAAAATGCAACCTTGTTGCAATTTATAAATAATACTGACATTTTGACTCCTTGTAAAGGGTGGTAAAAACTGTTGCCATTAAGATGTGGTAATACAGATTTTTAAGTTAAAGAATAAGTTCACCTTTACAAAAAAAATAATAGATGCACATTTTTTTTGCAGGCAAAAAAAGTGCATTTATCATTTTGTTTAGGAGCCTGAAAAAAAACACTGCACCCACGATCAGCAGACCGTGGGTGTAATGCCAGGCTTCTGCAGACTGTCACTGTAGCTTCTACAAATGGACAATGGATAACTAGACCTAACAGAACGTTTTACCTTGACATGTAGACAGATAGCAAAACAGGATAAACAAAATAAAGCATAAATAAAATGGAAGCAACCTTCCATGCGATGGGGTGGGGGTTTACTTTTGTAATCATGTGATCAGTTCCAATGTTGTAATATGAAAAAATGCAGCTCCAAAATCAATTTAGTCATGCAAAATATCTCACCATAAAGAACTTTTATTGCAGGGGATGTCTGCAATGTGACATAAGGGAGACATCTGGGAAAAGCTGTGAGCAGTCATATGAGCAGGAAGAGGAGATATTAGGGGAGTTTAGAACATGTTTTACTACTACTAAGGTGGCAAGAGAAAATATAATGTTTTTTTTTTATTTTTTGAAAATTAATTCTGCCTGCAGTTTGAATTAACATTCCTGCCAGGAGACATAAATGACACTTTTTGTACTGTACTGTACTAATGTAATCATTGGGGAAACATAAATTGTTCAGAATAATTCCTGAGATATGTGTAAACTACAAGAAACGTCTTACCTCTGTGCTTGCAACAATGGTTTCTCCACCAAGTACTAAGTCATGTTTTGCTTGGGGATCAAATACTTATTTTACTCACTGAACTGCAACTCAATTTATAACCTTTGAATCATGTGGTTTTTCTGTATTTTTGGTTGATATTCTGTCTCTATCATTTAAAATACACCTATGATAAAAATGATAGACCTTCATTTCTAAGTGGGCAAACTTACAAAACCTGCAGGGGATCAAATAATTACCGTATTTATCGGCGTATAACACGCACCGGCGTATAACACGCACCCCAATTTAGGAGGGAATTTTAAGGAAAAAAAAACTTTTAGGAGGGAAGTTGAAGGGAAAAAAACTTACATTTAAATGCCCATCATTGCAGCCTTCTCAGTGCAGCCTTGCCCCAGTTCAGCCATGTCAGTGCAGCCTTGTCAGTGCAGCCTTGTCAGTGCAGCCTTCTCAGTGCAGCCTTCTCAGTGCAGCCTTGTCAGTGCAGCCTTGTCAGTGCAGCCTTGCCCCAGTGCAGCCATGTCAGTGCAGCCTTGTCAGTGCAGCCTTCCCCAGTGCAGCCTTGTCAGTGCAGCCTTGTCAGTGCAGCCATGTCAGTGCAGCCATGTCAGTGCAGCCATGTCAGTGCAGCTTTGTCAGTGCAGCCTTCCCCAGTGCAGCCTTCCCCAGTGCAGCCTTGCCCCAGTGCAGCCTTGCCCCAGTGCAGCCTTCGATCCCCTGTCCCTGCCATCCTGGGCTTCAAATCGCCGACCGCGATTTGAAAATGGCGCCGCCGGCGCCGAAATACACAGAGCCGGTCCTCGGCTCTTTCCGGCGGCTCTCGTTCACTTTTGGCTCCACTCGTAGTCCCGAGCGGAGCTATCCGAACCTAGCCGAGTAGGTTCGGATAGCTCCGCTCGGGACTACGAGTGGAGCCGAAAGTAAACGAGAGCCGCCGGAAAGAGCCGAGGACCGGCTCTGTGTATTTCGGCGCCGGCGGCGCCATTTTCAAATCGCGGTCGGCGATTTTGAAATTGTGACAGCTCGGGATCGCAGGGGATCAGCGTATAACACGCACCTGCGACTTTCCCCTGATTTTAAGGGGAAAAAAGTGCGTGTTATACGCCGATAAATACGGTATTTTCCCCACTGTACTATGCAGCATCGAGCTGGACATGGAACATATTTCTTTACGGGTAAGGTAAGTCTCTGGTGCTGTATAGCAAAAAAAAGAAATGAAAGTTTAATTAAACGTCGGCTTTAACAATACGTTTTTTTCTTGATGCCAAAAGGTATGTACCTTAATGTCCTGAATTATGTTTCAGGTGCCAAAATTTGTACCACTCTGCAGACCTATAAGATTTTTATCAGTTAGCAGGATGCTGAGCTCCCCCACCATGCAGAACTGCCAGGTAAAGCATTGTTGCTACTCCTGCTAAGTGCTTACATCCTGAAATGTATTGCTGCACCTCATTGGGGTTCGTTTCTATAGCCTGGTAAAAAAAAAATGTAACATTTGAATCACCACTGTTACTACCACCTAACAATATACCCAGACTTTGCCTTAAACCAAAAGCCAATTATCTGTTTTGGCAAGCTTCCACTATTTAATCTTTCCATCCTTCACTTTATCTTAAAGATTTTAACCTTTACTTAACACTTCAACCTTTAACACATGTAATTGTGCTTAATGTCAATTATACGTTCATCTAAACCAGCTATTTATTTAGTTTTATAGCTTTTAAAGGCATCTGATGATTAGACATATTTTCATAAGCACACTGAATGGAGCGATTGTTCAAACCTGGAGAAACTTATAGCTTCACTGTTGCAGAATGTCATTTTTACAACTTCTACTAAAAATGGTTTAATAGCTCTCTGTAGGTCAATGGAACTATGCAGTGTTACAGCTATCTATTTTCAATTACATTACAGTGCATGTTTTTTGCAGATCATTCAATTGTTCCTAAACTGAGTTTATTATCAGTTTTTTGTTGTTAGTTTAAAAGTTACATTTTTTTCTTATTATTATTATACAGGATTTATATAGCGCCAACAGTTTGCGCAGTGCTTAGCAAAATGAAGGCAGACATTACAGTCACATTACAATTTGGTACAAGAGGAATCAGAGGGCCCTGCTCGTTAGCGCTTACAATCTAAAAGGGAGGGTCAATTGATACAAAAGATAATAGCTGTAGGGGATGAGCTGATGGAGAAAGTAAAACAGTGTGTAAGGCTAGTTTCAGACTGGGGCGTTGTGGGTGTCGGCGGTAAAGCGGTGCTATATTTAGCACCGCACCGTTTTAGTGGCACTATTTGGCTGCTAGCAGCGGCGCTTTGCCGGCGAATTTGCGGCGCTGCCCCATTGACGCTGCAAAGATGCGGCTTGCAGGACATTTTGACCGTTCTGCGAGCGCACTGCTCCAGTGTGAAAGCCCTCGGGCTTTCACACTGGAGACACAGGAGAGGCGCTTTACAGGCGCTATACAGGCAATATTTTTAGTGATGTAGCACCTGTAAAGCAACTCAGTGTGAAAGTAGCCTAGTTAAAAGCAGAATAAGCTTCTTTAAAGAGAAGGGTTTTCAGGGATCGTCTAAAGATGGATAGATGGATAGATTAGGGGACAGTCGGACAGATTGGGGTAGGGAGTTCCAAAGGATGGGAGAAGCTCTAGAGAAATCCTGGAGGCGAGCATGGGAGGAGGTCACAAGGGAGCTAGAGAGTAGGAGGTCTTGGAAGGACCGAAGAGAGTGGCTTGGTTGGTATTTTGAGACTAAGTTAGTGACGTAGCTGGGGGCAGAGTTGTGGATGGCTTTGTAAATTATTGTTAGTACTTTGAATTTTATTCGTAGGGTGAGTGGAAGCCAGTGCAGGGATTGGCAGAGAGGGTGTCATGGTTATGCAATAGTGTTGTCTATCAGCTTACCTGTTTCCATGTGTTCATCTCTAAAGACCAGCTGACTCTCACCTGACTGCTTTTATTAACTCTCCTCTAGCACGGCTCCACCCCAGCTCCTATCAGAGAACTCTATATTAACCTCTGCACTGCAGGCCAGCCCTGCTGATCAACCTTTGTGTGTTTGGCTTCCTGTTCCTGTCTGCCGTGTGCTCTACGTTTGTTTCTGTTACCGACCTTGGCGTGTTCTCTACTATTCCTGTCTGCTCATGACCCTGACTTCTGGCGTGTCCCCGACTATCCCTGTTTGCCTGTGACCCCGAACCTTGGCGTGAACTCTGTTGTCCTTGCCTGCTTGTGGCCCTGACCTTGGCTTATTCCTTTACTATCCCTATCCTCCTGTTGCCTACTGTGGGTGTGAGCTGGGGAACCCTGGGGGTCGCAACCTGGAGCCAGTTGCAGCCCAGTCCATCCTTACCTCTAGAGGCTCTGGTGAACACCTGCTGGCTCTTAGACTCCGCGCCCCAGGGAATCCTATGCTCTAACCCCGGTGGGATCAGTGTTGGTGTCCCAGCGGCCCTGCCTTCCTTACCACCTGGACTCCCATCTGCAGCAGTCAGCCGTAGGGTCCACTGCCTTGTGGTGCACTCCCGATCCCAACGGTGTGCATCTGTCACCCAACCTCTAGGTGACCTGACAGAGGGGTAGAGGACACTGAACGGTTGGTAAGGTGGATGAGTCTTGCAGCAGCATTCTTATGTGGTGTACCAAGAAAACCCGCACAATTTAAGTTTTCATAACAGAGTTTGGGCTAGGCTTTGAGATTAGCAAACTCATTCACCCAGTTTAAGGTGTTCAGAAGTTGTTGTTGTTGTCCAGTGAGAAAAATCATTAGTCCTGAGGTGTTACTCTCAGTCAGCCAAAATAGAAATCTCTGAAGCAGTCTTGTTTACCAGTGAAAAATTCTTCTAAAACAAATAAAATAAACCTGTCATGAGTGAAATATGGGACTGCTATTGCTCACATCTCCTGCAGAAAATATCAGCTTCCTGGCTGTCATGATGACTCTCTGACTTGCATATCTTGAGTCAATTACCTGGAATAAGTATGCAAGTAGAGATGAGCCGAACACCCTCTAGTTCGGTTCGCAGCAGAACATGCGAACTGGCAAAAAATGAGTTCGAACACGCGAACACAATTAATGTCTATGGGACACGAACATGAAAAATCAAAAGTGCTTAAAGGCTTAAATGCAAGTTATTGTCTTAAAAAGTGTTTGGGGACCTGGGTCCTGCCCCAGCGGACATGTATCAATGCAAAAAAAAGTTTTAAAAACAGCCGTTTTTCGGGAGCAGTGATTTTAATAATGCTTAAAGTGAAACAATAAAATTGTAATATTCCTTTACATTTTCATACCTGGGGGTTGTCTATAGTATGCCTGTAAAGTGGCGCATGTTTCCCGTGTTTAGAACAGTCCGAGAGCAAAATGACATTTCTAAAGGAAAAAAATTCATTTAAAAGTGCTCACGGCTATAATGAATTGTCAGTCCCGGCAATACACATAAAAGTTCATTGATAAAAACGGCATGGGATTCCCCCACAGGGGAACCCCAAACAAAATTTAAAAAAAAATGCGTGGGGGTCCCCTTTAATTCTATACCAGGCCCTTCAGGTCTGGTATGGATATTAAGGGGAACCCCGCGCCAATTTATTTTAAAAAATGACGTGGGGTCCCCCAAAAATCCATACCAGACCCTTATCCGAGCACGCAACCTGGCAGGCCGCAGGAAAAGGGGGGACGAGAGAGCCCCCCTCCTGAACCATACCAGGCCACATGCCCTCAACATTGGAAGGGTGCTTTGGGGTAGACCCCCAAAGCACCTTGTCCCCATGTTGACGGGGAGAAGGGCTTCATCCCCACAACCCTTTCCCGGTGGTTGTGGGGGTCTGCGGGTGGGGGGCTTATCAGAATCTGGAAGCCCCCTTTAACAAGGGGACCCCCAGATCCCACCCCCCATGTGAAATGGTAAGGGTGTACAAATGTACCCCTACCATTTCAGAAAAAATGTGTGAAAATGGTAAAAAATTAAAAGACAATACACGCCTTGGGACAAGTCCTTTATTTAAAAAATAAAAAAATAAAACTGCCCCACAAAGTCTTCTTCTTCTTCTCTCGCTCCGACGGACCGAAAAAAAAAAGCCGCACGCCGCCTACGATCTGCCTCCATGGGAGGCACCCGCCATAATGACCGGCCTCTCAGGTGACAGCTATTGTATAACTGAGGGCGAGGCCACACAATGACTTTGCCGGGTGACCCCGCTGGGCCACCTGGTTACGTAATCGAGTGACACCGCCCCCTCTGACACTACAGGAAAGCCCGTTATCATTTCACACAGGGGGGCCGGGATCTGGGGGTCCCCTTGTTAAAGGGGGCTTCCACATTCCGATAAGCCCCCGATAAGCCCCCCTCCCGCAGACCCCCACAACCACCGGGCAAGGGTTGTGGGGATGAGGCCCTTCTCCCCATCAACATGGGGACAAGGTGCTTTGGGGGGCTACCCCAAAGCACCCTCCCAATGTTGAGGGCATGTGGCCTGGTACAGTTCGGGGGGTGCTCTCTCATCCCCCCTCTATTCCTGTAGCCTGCCAGGTTGCGTGCTAGCATAAGGGTCTGGTATGGATTTTGGGGGGACCCCACACCATTTAAAAAAAAATGTGGCCAGGGGTTCCCCTTAATATGTGTGTTCCCCTTAATATGTTCCCTGTGGGGGAATCCCATGCCGTTTTTATCAATAAACTGTTATGTGTATTGCCGGGACCGACAATTCATTATAGCCGCAAAATTTAAAGGAATATTACACTTGTATTGTTTCACTTTAAGCATTATTAAAATCACTGCTCCCGAAAAAATGGCTGTTTTTAAAACTTTTTTTGCATTGATACATGTCCCCTGGGGCAGGACCCAGGTCCCCAAACACTTTTTATGACAATACCATGCATATAAGCCTTTAAAATTAGCACTTTTGATTTCTCCCATAGACCTTTAAAGGGTGTTTCGAATTTGCCCCACTATTCGGCGAACAGGCGAACATCGGGCTCATCCCTATATGCAAGTGTGGACTTCTGACATGTACAGTGTATGTTTATGTTCATATATATGTATATATTATTTTTATGATTTTAAATAGTACGCAATATAGGATATAATCTGTGATACACACACACACACGAGTCTGCGCGACAACCTTTACACCTTACACTGCTCATATCATTTTTTGGATTTTTTGTTGTTTTTTTTGTGTATTTTTTGTGAGTAGAATTAGTCAATGTTGTAGGACGCAGAAGGGTTTCACATTCACTTTGCTTTTTTAAACTAATATCCATATCTGTTTCTGATTTCTGTCACTAAGGCCCCATACAGTAGAGCTGCAATGCATGACAATGTAAAACACAATATTCTCTATAGTGCCTATTCATTGATTGCAACATGGTTCAGTATGATTTTTGAAAAGACGCAGGTGCTTCTTTGTAGCGTAGTGGATTTGTGGCCCTATAGACTTCAATAGGAGTGCATGAAAAGCATATGTATTTTTGGTGTGTTTTTGGCAGGGTTTTGTATTTAGCAACCAGTCTTCTTCTACATAAAAAAAATGCATGAAGAAGGAAAACACAATAAAAATTGCATAAAAATGTTCCTAAAATGCATTGTTATGAAGCAGAAGTGGTGAGAACCTAGGCTCATTAGGTCTGAGTGTGCTACTTCAGTACATACCTAAAAAATAAGCAAAGAGCTATTTAGTAAAATTGGCTTACAGATCCACACTAGCTGCTTCTATAGCTGCCGCTAAAAAAAAGAAAACAATAAATTATTTTTACCTCCATTGCTGGCTGCCCTGGTAGTATATACTAATGATGATATTTTTAACTTGTCATTTAAAAGGTACTTTTGCTGTGACTTTACTAAAGTTTACTGTATAAAATCTATCTAAATAATTTTTTTCTTTTTTTGGTATTGGATAGAGTGGTAAAGGGTTTCATTGGGGTTTTTTTTTTTGCTGGCTGTGACCCCTTTGGGAGGATTCATCCTATCTATTTGTCCTGGTGTCAGGAGGACAAAAAGTGAGGATAAATCAAAAATGTTGAGCTGTCACTGAAACAGGAATAAAGGGAAGTCTCCTAATGGGTTGTACCAGAGTGTTATGCCGCGTACACACGACTGGACTTTCCGGCAGACTAGGTCCGGCGGTCTTCCCGACGGACTTTCGGCAGACCTCCGATGGACTTTCTGAATGAACAGACTTGCCCACACACCACCGGACTTTCCGGCAGACTAGATCCGACAGTTTTCCCTACCCTATGTGAATGAGTATGGGGTACATCGTACCCCTACCTATTCACCTGGGGAAAAAAAGTGTCAATAAAAAAACACACTAGACAGGTTTTTAAAGTAATTTATTAGACAGCTTCGGGGGGGTCTTCTTCCGACTTCGGGGGTCTCTTCCGACTTCTCCGCTCTCTCCGGCCTCCTCTCCTGGTGTCCGGTTCTTCTCCCGCTCTCCGGTTCTTCTGCCAGGCTCCTCCGCTTTCTAGTCTCTTGCTAGCGTTGGCCCGGTCTTCTCCATTGTCTTGTTCCCTCTTCTCTTCTTCCGATGTTGACACGACGCTCTCTCCCTCTGTAATGCTGTGTGCACGGTGCGCAATGACTTATATAGGCATGGGGCGTGATCACCGGGTGATGTCACCCAGTGACCCCGCCCCTTATGATGTCACAGTCCCGGGGCATGCTGGGGCTGTGATGTCATAAAGGGCGGGGTCACTGGGTGCCATCACCCGGTGACCATGCCCCATGCCTATATAAGTCGTTGCGCACCGTGCACACAGCATTACAGCAGGAGAGAGCGTTGTGTCAACATCGGAAGAAGAGAAGAGGGAACAAGACGATGGAGAAGACCGGGCCAACGCTAGCAAGAGAGCAGCAAAAGAGCAGAAGAAAGCGGAGGAGCCCGGGAGAAGAACCGGACATCGGGAGAAGAGGCCGGAGAGCGGGAGAAGAGGCCAGAGAGAGCAGAGAAGTCGGAAGAGACCCCCGAAGTCGGAAGAAGACCCCCCGGAGCTGCCTAATAAATTACTTTAAAAACCTGTCTATTGTGTTTTTTTATTGACACTTTTTTTCCCCAGGTGAATTGGTAGGGGTACGATGTACCCCATACTCATTCACATAGGGTGGGGGGGCCGGGATCTGGGGGCCCCTTATTAAAGGGGGCTCCCGGATTCTGATAAATCCCCCGCCCGCAGACCCCGACAACCAACGGCCAGGGTTGTCGACAGGGCTTTTTTTCTCAGAAAATAGGTGCAGGAACTCACCCTTCCAGCCCAAATCTCCGCCCACAACCACGCCCAAACCCCACCCCAAACCATGCCCAAACTCCACCCCCAGACACACCTTCCTTAGAGGAGAGAAGTACAGTGGCGTCAAATAACTGTAATAAGTGAGGCCTTAGAACTGTGTATCACACATGGTTCAGGAATGTGTAACACACAAAGTACAGGACTCAGGACTTTATAACACACAGGGCTCAGGAGTGTGTATTGTGCAATTGTGAGCCATGCATATCACACAGGGTGCAGAAAAAAAGCAGCAAACAGGATAGTAGTTACATTCAATGCGAAGCGTCCCTTGTTCTCAGAAATATGGAGCATATAGACCTGTGTACAGAGTGCAGGGGTCAGGAATATATAACATAGAGCCCAGCACACAGAGAACAGTGGTAAAGCTATGTAATATGCAGTTCAGCATACAGAGTGCAGGGCTCAGGGGTATGTAATGCAAAACCCATTATACAGCATTCAGGAGTACCATCCAGAGGCCTTTAACCACTTGCTTACTGGGCACTTAAACCCCCCCTCCTGCCCAGACCAATTTTCAGCTTTCAGCGCTGACGCACTTTGAATGACAATTGCGCGGTCATACAACTATGTACCCAAATGAAATTTTTATCATTTTTTTCCCACAAATAGAGCTTTTTTTTGGTGGTATTTAATCACAGCTGGGATTTTTATTTTTTGCTATACAAACAAAAAAATGATGGAAAATTTTGAAAAAAAAAAATCATGTTTCATAGTTTGTTATAAAATTTTGCAAACAGGTAATTTTTCTCCTTCATTGATATGCGCTGATGAGACGACCCTGGTGGGCTGCACTGATGGGCTGCACTGATGGGCACGGATAGGCACAGTTAAGGTGGCACTGATAAGGCGGCACTGATGGGGACACATAAGGCAGTACTGATGGACACAGATAAGGCGGCACTGATGGCCACTGATAAGATGGCCCTGATGGGCCCTGATGGGTGGCACTGATGGGTTGCAATGATGGGCACTGATAGGTGGCACTGATAGGTGGCCCTGGTAGGTGACACTGGTGGGCACTGATAGATGGCACTGATGTGCAGCACTGTTTGGAGGCACTGATTGTGGGCACTGATAGGTGGCACTGTGGGCACTTATAGGTGGCACTGATGGGTGGCATTGTGGGCACTGATGGGTGGCACTGTGGGCACTGATGGGTGGTGCTGGTGGGCACTGGTAGGCGCACTGTTGCCTACTGCTAGGTGGCACTGGCAGGGGGCAGAGGTGGGCACTGAGAGTCTGCAGCAGCTCACCGGGATCGAGACTGATGTCCCTCTCACAGCCGCCGGTGATCAGCTTTTTTTTCCTCCTCACACTGTCCGCTGAGCTGGCGGATGACAAGTCCGTCTCTGCACTCTGTGCAGGGACGGACCTGTCAGGCTCCGCTCTCCCCTATGGGGGGGATCGGATGATTATGGACCGCCTGTCCATTTTTCATCGGATCCGCCAGACGGATGGAAAATAGGGTTTCCATCCGTCTGGATTCTGCGGATCGGGGCGGATCGGATGTCAGCGAACACCACTGACATCCGTCGCTCCATAGAGATGTATGGAGTGACCATTCAGATCCGCCTAAAAAACTGACAGGCGGATCTGAACAGCCTGCACATGTGAAAGGGACCTAAAGCTTGTCCCAATCCACAGTTCTCACTTTTGCCACCCACCTCTGCACCCCCAGCTTTCCCTACAGCTCTCACCTCTACACAACCACCCCCACCCTCCACAGCTCTCATTTTACACAACCTGCCTTCTGCCCTCTGCAGCTCTTACCTCTGTACAAAGCTCCCTTCCCAGTTCTCCTCTCTGGACAAATTTTCACCCCCCCTCCTCATTGCACAATCACCCCCCCTTCCTCCTTTCACAGTTATCCTCTCACTGTGAACTCCCTCTCTGGAGGGCTCTCTCCCCCCCGTTTTTCATTCAGAACTCCCTCACCTCTTCCACTGATGATCCAGTGCTCCAGTCCATGTGTTATGCCTCAAACGATTGAGAACTGTAGCTGGGGCGGACTTTCAGGGCTTCTCTGCTCCCTGCTCTGTGCTATAATGTGAGAAGAGACGGGGACAGAAGCTGCTGCTTGAATCAACACAGGCAGCTGTATGTTGCCATGCTGGGACCTGAAGATCTCAAAAGGCAGCAGCCCTGTGTGCACAGCGCTAGTGTGAGACAGGTCAGAGCAGAGAGGGCTGCCTGTCAGAGGTGCCGGAACTGCGTTCCGACGAGTTCCTGCAGAAAAAAAGCCCTGATTGTTGGGAAGGGGCCCTTGTCCTCATCAACATAGGGACAAGGTGCTTTGGGGTGGGGGGGCCGCAGGGTGCCCCCTTCCCCAAAGCTCCCACCCCCCATGTTGAGGGCATGCAGCCTGGTACGGTTCAGGAGGGGGGGCGCTCGCTAATCCCCACCCCCTTTCCTGACCGGCCGGGCTGCGTGCTCGGATAAGGGTCTGGTATGGACTTTGGGGGGACCCCCACACCATTTTTTTAAGCATAGGGGGTTTCCCTTAAAATCCATACCAGACCTAAGGGACATTGTCGCCTCCCCCTCTCGCTCGCTGCAATAGGAAAATGTGTTTTTCCTATTGCAGCGAGCGCGAGATGCACAGTACCCTGTCGCCGAGAGCGCTGGAAACATTCTCGCGGGCAGGTGCTGTAGCTGCCTTTGCATCGTATTTGGTTCGTCGGACCAGCATACAGACGAATGGATATCCCGATAGGAACTGGGATAGACGAAGTTCCGACGGGAAGATTTGAAACGTGTTTCAAATCTAAAGTCCGTCTGATTTTCAACCGAAAAGGTCCATCAGAAGTCCGATGAAGCCCACACACGGTCTTAAACCCATCCATAAAACAGTTTCATTTCCAGCACGTGCCGGAAATGTAACACTCCCATTGGTTGTGCTCTCAAGCAAACTGTCAAACCATCCAAATGTTGGTGTCATAGCTGATCACATGTGCAGCATCATGGCAGTTGTAGAATAAACAGAGGTAAAGATGGCAGTTTCCTTGGCTGAAAACAATAGGGGGTTTACTTACACTTTAAGAAAGCCTAATGCACTGTACACACGGGACCTTTCGACCGAACTTGTCCACCGACAGATTTGTTCCGGTGGACAAGTTCGGTCGAAAGGTCCCGTGTGTACAGTGCATTAGGCTTTCTTAAAGTGTAAGTAAACCTCCTATTGTTTTCAGCCAAGGAAACTGCCATCTTTACCTCTGTTTATTCTACAACTGCCATGATGCTGCACATGTGATCAGCTATGACACCAACATTTGGATGGTTTGACAGTTTGCTTGAGAGCACAACCAATGGGAGTGTTACATTTCCGGCACGTGCTGGAAATGAAACTGTTTTATGGATGGGTTTAAGTCCGCTTTAAGAAAGGGTCCTGAATTACATAATGAAAGTCCCCCATAAGAAGGTTGGGACTTTAGAGGTAACTGGGTATCATAGAAGAACAATGAGGAGATCGTGGTGGAGATAATCTTATGCTGTTTGCCCCTTCTGGGGTTGTTGGATCCGGTGAGTGGGGACCCTTGAGGGGGAGCACAAAAGTCACTAAGATCATCTGAAAGCACCCCAGTCACGGTTTTTCTTGAAGAAAATTTGAACACTGTTTTTTGAAGAGATTCATCATCTTATGGACTATGATCACTAATTATAAATTAATTTGTATATATTTGTACTAATAGGCAGAGGTGCACTTTTATATTTTTATTCAATGCTAAGCCACTATAATCTATGGTGGTTTTACTTTGAAGTTTTATCACAACTTTAGGTGTCTAGATTACACATCTTATATTTATTGTGTTCACATTTTTATGATTTTTTATGATTTTGTATAATTCTTATCACTTAAGATCTTTTATTGGCACAATTTTTTGGTGGTAGCGTGAACCACCACTAGGGGTGATGGTGGGTTTATAAACTTCTTTTAGATATTTGGTATAGTTCACATTAGGACACTAAGGGATCACAAACCCCACCTCCCCCTATACCATCCCATAGAATGCTACAGGTAGCGCCATACCCCATTATAAATTCTAAGTGTTTTGTGGAGGATCCTTAGGGAAGCTCCCTTAGGGGGGCTGCATACCTCAATCCTTTGTCCTAAGCGCAGCTATCACACATACTCATAATCTGGCTACACGCCCAATCGATTTTTATTTCTTATTTTTTATTTCTTATTTTTCTTTCTTTTTTTTTTTTTTTTTGGATACTCAACATTGATCCATTCTATGTTATTATTGCAGTATAAACCTTATTACAATCTTTTTTAAATTAATCTCGATCTTTAATTCATATGATAGCTTCCCATACAGAAAAATGTCCTGTGATGACTTGGATTCATGCTGCGGTGTCACCACGCAGGCGCACTTTGAATCTACGTGCCCTTTTTGACTAAATGCAGTCGTTTGTGTTTGGCTTCGGCCTTCTTTGACACCGACTATCTCTACTGCGCATGCGCGCATGGTACATTCCACTGCGCATGCGCGCACAGTAAATTCACCGAGTACTGTGCGCGCGCACCCAGTAGTACACAGGCATTGTTGCCATAGCGGCAACACTCCTTCCTTGTTGTGACGCATTGCGTCACATGTTTTCAGAGCTCCGAGGCTGAGAGAAATCGGCTGTTTTCTGAGCTTTGAGGCTGATACAAATCAGCTGTGTTATTGATTAGCACGCCTATGCAACAGACTTCCTACACCTTTATAAAACCAGACATCAGTACAGCCACTTTGCAGATCGCTGGCTGATGTGATGAAGATGCTGTAACTTTGATATCTTTTTTTACTTTAATCCTTGGTATGTACCTAAATCAATATATGTCATGAAAGCTTTAAATCCATTGGCACTTGATACTGTTTGTAGTATCTGGACATATTATAATAATAGGCTTTAATAACTTTTTAGAAGCTCTGCCATACTATAATGAAGGAACAATCTGTCTCATAGAGACATTTTGAGGCTTCATAATTAGGAATTATATAAGAGGCTATTTTTTTCTTTTTTTGTTTGTTCTAAATTATATTTTGATTTTTAGATCAATTGTATTTGTCTATTTTAGATTAATATACAATTGCATGTCTCAATATTTATTCTCAATAATTAGACCAAATACACTTGCCCATGTCAAATAATCAACTTTCTTCTCTTTGAAGGAAAGTTTATGTATGATATTTGTTTACACTCTTCCCTTTTTTTGATCACACAGGTACACCATATGCAAATTTTGAAACCCTTATGGTGGGGCATTATTTAGTGCCATACCGCACTCCGTGGTCCTTATACAATTTACATCAACTAAGTGTTATCTCATTGTGCCCCACCACAGTGGATTACTTAAAAAAAAAGTTCTTTTTCTGGACCAGATTCCAGTCCAATTCTTTCCAGCGAACATTCATTAGCAAATACGTCCAGGTTTTGTATTAGGTCTTTATTCTTAATTATTTTTTCATTTTTATCCCCTCCCCACTCCCTTTTTTTTTTTTTTTTGGCCAACTTGTCTTTTTCGCCTCATCGATGCTCCTCTTATTTCCTGTTCTTACATTGTTCAAACCTGATGATTTATTTTTCTTATAGATGTACACCTGTTTCTACATATAACAAGCCCCTGAAGAAAGGATCATTTCCTGAAACGCGTCAGACTTTCTTTCCCTCTTCCAAGAGGAGATCAAACTGTGTTTGTACATTGATATTTGTATTCTTTTAGGAGACTATAATTGTTGTTACTTTATATTTTGTTATCCCTTTTTTGTCATTGTTGTTATTAATGAGTCAGTTGCAATAATCTTATGCACTGACTTTTTGTTATTGACAAAACATTAAAATAAAATATATTGAATTTTAAATTCATTGTTCTTCTATGATACCCAGTTGCCTCTAAAGTCCCAACCTTCTTATGGGGAACTCTCATTATGTAATTTTGTACTAGGGATGTTGGCAACATTTTTTCTAGTTTTGGTGAAATACTCAATTAAGAAAGGGTCCTGCCTCTTAGGTAGCTATGCAAGGGGCCTGTCATGTAGAAATCCATGTGATAGGCAACATATAGAGAGGTGGGTGGATTTGGAACGCATACCACGAAGAGTGTTGATGAAAAGTTATTGGTAAAATGGAATGGAAGTGTAATTTACTACTCCATGGCATGTGAGTACCCTTTTTGGGAGGAAATGCCTTGTGCTTGGAAAAGAGAGAGCACCCTATTTATGGGAATGAAAGAGAACTAATTGAGCACCAGGATACTTAGAAAAAAATAATATTAGCCACTTACAGATAGATTTTGTGCCCACCATGTTGGAAAAGTTTTTGTTGGCCTTGCCAGTTACAACTGGAATGTTTGTTACATTGAAATTGTTGCGAGCTGCAAAGATGAAGAGAAAGAGAGATGCTAAGCATCTTAGCAGGCTCTGTTTTTGCAGTGAGGACTGGTAAGCCTGGTGCTCACTCTGTCCTAGGAAAGGGTAACGAGAGTGCTGAAGTTTACACTCATGGGCTCTGCCTGGAATAAATGGGACAAGGGATCTCCGTATTCTGTGTAGCAGAAACAGAAGAAGCCATCCTATGAACTGTGGAGGCTTGTCCTAGGGAAAGAAGCTCCCCTCCAGTGACTGTGTCTGTGTTAAACTGTATTGCGTGAGTCTAAGGAGTAGGCCTTTGGCCACTCGCAGCAGAGCAGAACACTGTGACCACCAAAGTGGTGTTTCCCATTCCATGCACAAGGGGGAGCTGGCCTCCTATTTGGCTACAGGGGCATTTGTTCTGAGGTCAAATGACACTCTAGGAAGGGATTTTCTTCACTTTTTGTTGCATTCTGGGCTACAAGAAAAAAATTACCATAATTGTAGTCTTTGATCCACCATACTTCTCGGTGTCAATGCACTCTATAAATATGATCTGTTTTGTATTTATGTTGTTACCATAGCAACATTCCATTCCCTCTAGTCTAAACAAATATGTAGAAGAGTCATCCTCGGAAGTCTGCTGGGTGACCGTCACTTCCTGAAGTGTCAATCTTCTGTATCCGCCACTGGACTCAGTGGTTCTTTTTGCCAACCTCCATATCACTACAGATCCGATTGTGATGCCTGCCCTTGTTCTATCAATGTCTTAAAATGGCCCTGGCAAAAGCCATAACTCAAACGCTGCTCCTTATTCATTTCATTGTCCTTTAAATAGTGCTTTCATAGTCTTGAGTGCGTTAGCAAGTAGACTCTGCAGCCCTGTACTGATCCTTTAGCATTGATAACAGAAGAATACAGTAAAACAGTTGTAAGGGGCCAGGAGGCAGTATAAGAAAATTGTCTCAATATGCCCCTAGAGCAAATGGGACAAATTTGCACCTTGTGAGTTTCTGGCAATGCCTCTTTTGGACAAATTCATCACACGCTACAAAGTTGGTTTGTGAGTCTGGGATTCTTGTGTAGATACAATAGAAAAGTGTAAGGGCAAGTTATTTTTAGGAAAGTAATGATCTCCAGGATACAAATGTTATTTTCTGTGCCAACAAGATGTTGTCAGTGGATTTCAGTACATTTCCATGATGTTTTTAATTTTTACTAGTTCTGTAGTGAATGATTATTAACTATAATTACTTAGGCTTAATAAAATCAGCCTTTAGTCCTCCTGGCAGACATACAGTACCGTCTGGGGTTTTGTTTTTCATGGCTGATCTGTGTTTTGCAGATGATCGCTATCATTTTAGTTGGCCTCTAATGCTTGGACTAGGTTTGTATGTGTCTGTGGTCCTTTCACATATTCAGATCTCGAGCAAAAGTCTCGTGTGTGGTCTTTAGCTATATGCAGTCTCACACAGCCTCTTCATTCTGGACATGTCTGGTTAAAGCTCCCAAAATCATTCACCCATAAGAGATACAGATCATTCCATCCACAGGCAAATAACTATCTGCATTCTCTCATCTTCAATTACAACGTCATTGCCAATAAATTAAACACTTGTGCAATTTCAAAAGTAATTATTTGTTTATTTGCATTTATTTAAAAAAAAAATCCTGGCATTCTAATATTTTTTTTTAATAAGCCATTGAAGCAAGCAATCTATCCTCTAAAAATAATTCACAGGAAAGGCAACACTAGGGTCTATGGAATGCTGTATTAATACCTCAAATTTTCCATCTGCTTCCTATGCTCTTGAATTTGTTGGAAATGACTGCAGATCTTCCAACTCATTTAATTTCATGTATCAACAAACCCGCAGCCACTGTTAGATTTTCACCATCCCACGTCTTCAAAACATCCTTGAAACCACAAGAGCCAACACACTGAAATAGCGGAAATATTTTATATAGCAAAGTGTGCCTCTCAATCAGTTCTTTCTTTTCTTTTAATAGAAATAGTGTAAAGAATCAAACATTTTAAAAGACTTACTGCCTTCTAATTGCCACCGGAACATACCACGTAGTGAACACGGAGTTTAATGTGCTCATGATATGACTTTCTTTCTTAAAGGGAAACATTATTTTGAAACAAATTCTCAAAATATTTTGTGACTAGAATATAATTAATGCTTGCATTTTAATTGTAACTCCAGCCAATATTTTTAGATACAGTGGGGAAAGCTTACAGTCTTTTCTGTGTCTGCGTATTTCAGTTCCAGTGGCTATACAGGAAATGAGCAGAAGTTTCTCCAAAAGTGAGAACTGCTTAAGGACCAGCCGCCGCAGTTATACTGCGGCAGTTTGGCTCCGCTGCGCGATTTGCCGTCATTGCATGTCGGCCACTTTAAATAGAATAGGAGGCATGTCTGAGATCTTTCAATGTAAACAGACAGATCTCTGTTCTATTTTCTGTTCCTAGTGATTAGGAACAGTGGTCTCTCTCTACTCCCAGGCAGCCCATCCCCCATACAGTTAGAAACACCTCCCAGGGAACACACTTAACCCCTTGATCGCCCCCTAGTGTTAACCCCTTCCCTGCCAGTGATATTTATACAGTAATCAGTGGCTATTTTTAGCTCTAATCGCTGTATAAATATCGATGGTCCCAAAAAAGTGTCAAAGTGTCTGATCCGCAATGTCACAGTCCTGCTAAAAATTGATGATCGCCACCATTACTAGTAAAATAAAAATTAATAATAAAAATGCCATAAATATATCCCCTATTTTGTAGACGCTATAACTTTTGCGCAAACCAACCAATGTACACTGATTATGATTTTTTTTACAAAAAATATGTAGAAGAATCTATATTCGCCTAAACTGATGAAAAATGTGTTTTTTTAAATTTTATTTTGGATATGTATCATAGCAAAATGTAAAAAATATTAGTTTTTTTCAAAATTGTCGCTATTTTTATGTTTATAGCGCAAACAATAAATACAGCAAAGGTGATAAAATACCACCAAAAGAAAGCTCTATTTGTGGGGAAAAAAAGGATGTCAAATTTGTTTGGGTACAGCATCGCACGGTCGTGCAATTATCAGGTAAAGCAACGCAGTGCCGTATTGCAAAAAATGGCCTGGTCATTAAGGGGGAAAACCACTTCACGCGAATCACAGTTCCGGTACGTCGGTACTTTGACGCTAAATACCGGGGTTATGGCAGTGGCTAGCTGCCATAACCCCGGTAGTTTCGAGAACGGCGTGCGTTTCTCTTTGAGATAAAAGTGGTCTCCGTGGCAGATTCACTGCGAGATCACTTTTATCAGCGGCGGGAAAGGTGCACACCCCCCTCCCCCGCGCTCCAGTCGTCTCCGCCGCTTACCGGAGCGGCGGAGACGATCACGTCCTCTCCCATGGATGCCTGGCTGCCAACTGAGGGGGAGATGGCCCCCGCTCGGCTCCATAGCATGGGAGGTTGGAAGCGACGTCAAACGCCACTTCCGCCCATAGCTCTTAAAGGAGAAATTAAAAAAAAATGTTTTTCAAAAAACATTTTTTAATGGTTTTATTTTTATTGCATTTTAGTGTAAATATGAGATCTGAGGTCTTTTTGACCCCAGATCTCATATTTAAGAGGTCCTGTCATGCTTTTTTTCTATTACACGGGATGTTTACATTCCTTGTAATAGGAATAAAAGTGACACATTTTTTTTTTTTTAAAAGACAGTGTCAAAATAAAAAAATAAAAGTAAAATAAATAAGAACATTTTTTTTTTAAAGCGCCCCATCCCAACGAGTTTGTGCGCAGAAGGGAACGCATATACGTGAGTAGCGCTCGCATATGAAAACAGTGTTCAAACCACACATGTGAGATATTGCCACGATCATAATGCCCTGTACACACGGTCAGATTTTCCGACGGAAAATGTGTGCTAGGACCTTGTTGTCAGAAATTCCGACCGTGTGTGGGCTCCATCACACATTTTCCATCGGAATTTCCGACACACAAAGTTTGAGAGCTTGCTACTGTATACAATTTTCCGACAACAAAATCCGTTGTCGGAAATTCTGATTGTGTGTACACAAATCCGACGCACAAAGTGCCACGCATGCTCAGAATAAATTAAGAGACGAAAGCTATTGGCTACTGCCCTGTTTATAATCCCGACGTACGTGTTTTACATCACCGCGTTCAGAACGATTGGATTTTCCGACAACTTTGTGTGACCGTGTGTATGCAAGACAAGTTTGAGCCAACATCCGTCGGAAAAAATCCATGGATTTTGTTGTCGGAATTTCCAATCAATGTCCGACCGTGTGTACAGGGCATTAGAGTAATTCTAGCCCTAGACCTCCTCTGTAACTCAAAAACTGGTAACCTGTAGAAATTTTAAACATCGCCTATGGAGATTTTTAAGGGTAAAAGTTTTTCGCCATTCCACAAACGGGTGCAAATTTGAAGCGTGACATGTTGGGTATCAATTTACTCGGCGTAACATTATCTTTCGTAATATAAAAATATTGGGCTAACTTCACTGTTGTCTTATTTTTTAATTAAAAAAAGTGTATTTTTTTCCCCAAAAAATGCGCTTGTAAGACTGCTGCGCAAATACAATGTGACAGAAAGTATTGAAACGACCGCCATTTTATTCTCTAGGGTGTTAGAAAAAAAATATATAATGTTTGGGGGTTCTAAGTAATTTTTTAGCAAAAAAAAATGATTTTAACTTAACGTAAACAACAAGTGTAAAAAAGAGGCTCGGTCCTTAAGTGGTTAAGAGGTTAAAGTAAAGTCCATGTCTCTGCTACACACCCAGGGCCACCATCAGGGGGGTACAGCCTTTACAACTGTAAGGGGCCCTGGGGTCCGAGGGGCCTGCCCGGGCCAGAAGAAGGCAGGACGGGTGAAGGGGATCCGTGCTGTGCAGTGTAGAAACAATCTTACAATTTCTGCAGTTCTCATGTCATTGATTTTAGACATCAAGCTCTTTTCTGCCACTTCTGGCTACTATGTGCATGTGCACCCCTCGTGTGACAGTGATCTGCCTGTACTATGCTTCTCAGCAACATGTCAGCTTTGTAAAAATGAGCTGGGACCAGGTAGGAAGTTACAAGTAGGGGCTGTAAAGGAAAGGGAGGGGAGCCGTTTGTGTACAGGGAGGGGCCAGAGGCTTACGTGTGTACAGATTTGTATACGTGGCGCTGCCATATATACAGGTGTGTGTGGGTCGGGTGGCTGACATATATACAAGTGCATGTGTGTGGGGGGGGTGGCTGACATATATACACAGATGTGTGTGTGTGTGTGGGGGGGGGCGCTGACATATATACAGGTGTGTGTGGGGGTGCTGACATGTATACAGGTGTGTGGTGGGGGGCACTGATATATATACAGGTGTGTGGGGGGCACTGATATATATACAGGTGTGAGGAGGGCTGACATATATACAGGATTGGGGGGGCTGAGTGCGTACAGGTGAGGAGGCCGGTGTGCGGATTTGGTAGGATGGTCCATAGGCAAGCCCTGGGGAATGTTGGTCAGGCTCGGGGGGAGGCAGGTATAAAGCTGTGTAAGGGGCCCAAAAATTTCTGATGGCTGCCCTGTACACACCCTATGGTGTAAGAATACCTTCTTATGTGGGTGCTCCAAAAAATGTGATACATGAAACTTTAAAGCTGAACTCTAGGCAGCTAAAAAACACACATTAATGTAACATTCTAACACTACCAAATTGCAAGCAGCATAAGAACTTGAACGTGAGCTGATATCAGCCTCTTGCAGTACCTGTTCAGCAGAACTTGAGTGTGAAATAAAGAAGCAGCAAAAGTTCACTTCATATGCTGACAAAAAAATACTGATTGGAAGAGAAAGCAAGGTGACAGATACCTGAGTTCATTACTGTTTTGCTTCTCCTTTCACTGTCCAGTCGCGGAATGGGGCAGGTCCAGGATGACCTGGGCTCAAAGGAAGTAGGTTGAATGATGCTGGCCAACAGACTGAGAATATCTAGATGCAGAAAAGAATATTAGAGGGACTTTCTGGATTGAAGCTGAATATGGCAGCAGAATCTAGTCTTTTAGCCCTTTTACTGCCACCGCTATATGTCATAAGTTGGTGGCAGTAGGGGTTTACACAATGTGTGTACATTCAATAAGTTGACTGTCAGCTGATTAAAGTGATCGCTTTCTGTAACTCCTTAAACTGTGTCTTCCACTATGCTTCTCGTGCTCTACTCTTCCAACTAGGGGCCCAAAACCCACATGGAGGGTGTCACCAGACAGAGGAGAGGTAGACCAGGGAAGATATATATGCTTATCTCCCTAGCTGTAAAGAACCCAGAAACGATGTGTATAACATGGGTTGTAGCAAGAGATATACAAATAAACCGCCCCTGAATCTCTCTTACTCCACTGCGCCAAAGAAAAGTGCAAAGCTATATAAAAGATGTGTAAATGAATACAAAATGTGTGTACATACACAGTGTACAGTGACATCACCCGGAAAGCGCCCAATCTCATCTGATCTCGGAGGCTAAGCAGGGTTGGGCCTGGTTAGTACCTGGATGGGAGACCGCCTGGGAATACCAGGTGCCGTAGGCTAAGTAGATGTGTATAACATAACTTCCAGTTTCTATTGTCACTTTCCCTGGCCACTGGGGCCAGAGAAAAAGCTAATGGAACATTATCTACAACCAGCTTTTGTGAAAAAAAAATTGTTAGACCCCTTTCACACTGGGACATTTTTCAGGCGCTTTTGGGCTAAAAATAGTGCCTGTAAAGCTAGGAAAAAATTAATTTAAATTAATTAATTGGAACCTTGCTCTCCCCAAGATATAATATTCCATATTTTCATTCATTCATTCATTCAAGTGTTTTAAAATGTAAATGCTCTAATAGCATAGACCAAAACCAACAACCATATAAGACATGTATTGTGAGATATGTGAATTGTGCATGACAACCACAAAATTAAATAATTGAATTGTGTGATCAGAAAATATAATATTCAAAAAGTTCATTCAATTCTTGTAAATCTTCCGAATCTTTGTATATAACCAATATAAGGAACAGATCTTTTCACCACCATCACCTGCCACACATCCTACTTACCGAATTCCCATGACACCCATTACAGGTAGTCATATGCTCCTCTATATAATGCAAATGGAAAATTCCTCACGACCACAGCACTTGTCCAAGCAGATGCTCAATCAGGAATCGATCAACAGGTAATCACGGATGCTTGTGGGAAATCTCAAGATGAAATATTTTTCATAACCACAATGAATATCCAAGGGTTAGTGGAAATTAAAAAGAAAAAGGGCTTCCATGGTGAAGTATGTCACAATTTATTCCAAGAAATTTGAGTTAAAATAGGTTAAAAATAGATTTAAAATCAAATGTTTATGGCAGCTAACACATCTACGTGTTGGAGACGCTGTTAGCGTTTCAGGCTGCGTTGCAAATGGCATATCACGTTCAAGGCAACCATCACTGTTTTATTATTATTATTGTAAGTTGTCATTTGCGCAGGTTTAGTGGTATTTTCACTTATATCCAAGTGCCTGTAAAACGCCTGAAAAACGCTTTCCCTGCAGCCCCAGTGTGAGTTCCAGAGTGCTTTTACACCGGGGCGCTGAGCTTGCAGGGTGTTAGAAAAAGTCCTGCAAGCGGCATCTTTTGGGTTTTGCGAGAGCGGTGTATTCCCCTGATTGGCTGGGAGTCCTAAGACTCTATTGGCCGGATTCCAGGACCCCTGATTGGCTGGGAGGAAACCGCCGGGACTCTGGGATGGGAGAGAGATGTAGGGATGAAGATATGTGCGGGGCTGATGGGGGGGCCTGATGGGCGAGCGAGCGAAGCGGAGATGATCGAACGAGTGATGGGGGTGGGAGGGGTGTTTGGTGGTGGTTGGATGGCTGGCTGGGGGAAGAAATTTGAGCATTGCCGCCACTGGTTTTAACTAATCTTTATGTCTAAATTTTTTTAAAAATGTTTACAAAAATGCAAAAATGGCACTGGAAGTGAGTGGGCTAAAGGGCATATTTATAAAGCAGTGAAATTGACATTGCAATTATAATGTGACATAAAAAAAACATTGGAACTACCACATTTTATTCTCCAGGGTGTCTGCTTTTAGAAAAAATTATGTTTGACGGTTTTAACAAATTTTCAGACCTAAAATTATTTGCAGAAAAACGTCTGTCCCAGCAAAAGGTTTAATGGACTGGTCAATTTATTCCTGTTATTTTATTATTTTATTATATTATTACTAGAGTTCTGCTTTTAACATGAAATCATGACAGTCACAATCCTGCAACAGCATCACATTAGCCTACAGCACTAGATATTTCCAGGTAGTCCATGAAATAACTAGGCTCAATGCTGCTTAGCTTCCAAGGTAATGTATAGCCTGGCTTATGTGGCCATAAGCTCTTTTAGCATAGTAGTAACCAATCCCACCCTATTTAGCTTCTAAATTCAGGTACATCTAGGGCAGTGATGGCGAACCTTGGCACCCCAGATGTTTTGGAACTACATTTCCCATGATGTTCAACTACACTGCAGAGTGCATGAGCATCATGGGAAATGTAGTTCCAACACATCTGGGGTACCAAGGTTCGCCATCACTGATCTAGGGTGTTGTGATCAGAAGGAAGAGGATTCACTATTATGCCCTGTACACACGGTCGGACATTGATCAGACATTCCAACAACAAAATCCATGGATTTATTCCGACGGATGTTGGCTCAAACTTGTCTTGCATACACACGGTCACACAAAGTTGTCGGAAAATCCAATCGTTCTGAACGCAGTGACGTAATACACGTACGTTGGGACTATAAACGGGGCAGTAGCCAATAGCTTTCGTCTCTTAATTTATTCTGAGCATGCATGGCACTTTGTGCGTCGGATTCGTGTACACACGATCGGAAGTTCCGACAACAGATTTTGTTGTCTGAAAATTTTATAGCAAGCTCTCAAACGTTGTGTGTCGGAAATTCCGATGGAAAATGTGTGATGGAGCCCACACACGGTCGGAATTTCCGACAACAAGGTCCTATCACACATTTTCCGTCTGAAAATCCGACCGTGTGTACAGGGCATTACTCTGGAGAAGGGATAAAATCACTAGAGTTCTGTTTTAATAAAAAAAAGAAATTCCTGATTATTCTTTTAAAAACTACATCTAGGAGTGTACTATACTTTGTGATAGTAAACATTTAAAAACTGAAATCACATCTGAACAGGTGTTGACACGAGCAACTACATTATTTCTAGTTTTGAAAATGCTTATAGGCAATATATGACAGAGTAGCAATGTCCACTGGTGTTCTTAGAAATGCCTTTTGGCAGTCCTAGAATGTCTAAACATATGCCCCTAGCTGGAATGAGCACAGCAAGATACATATGAATGGCACCCTGTCACATCAATCTATTTTGCAATGCTGGAACAAAACATCTATTTTAGCAAACTTTAGTCCCAGCTGCATCTCACTGTTCCTGTGTGCAGATGTTCCGAGGCCAGAAATAGTTATCATAGTTGTATAGATAGAGAACATAAGTAAACTCCACCTATGTATTGCCGTGAACAATTCATGTAACTATTTTCAGTTCATCTACTTACTAAATTCAAAAAAATAAAACATTTTATTATATAATTGTAGCAATAACTCACGGTGGAGCTGCTGGTTTTTAGCGGGCTGTTACCGTCACCTTTGTTACCTCAATTTCACCAGAACCGGGTCTAGGGTCCCATTGAGTTTAATACCAGACAGTGTAGACACCAGACACTTGAGTATCTTTTCCAATGCTTTAATAAAGAGTAACTGAAGGAAGTAGCAGGAAAGAGGTAGAAGAAGAGTTGGAGAGAAGTTCAAATACCTTTTCTTGATGTAGTATTATGAATTGGAATCTTGTAGATGAATGTACTCTCCTTTTAGAGTTAAATCTTTGCCCGCCCGGATAGGTTTCTCTCACTAACCTAGCAACCGGCACGCAGCACGAACAAAAGTCTCTGCCACAGACTTGAATGGAATAGAAACCCGTACGATCCTCTGCCACAGGATGTAATGACTTACGATGGACAGCAAACACAGCACTAGAACCTTTAAGCCGACCCAGCAGTACTATGCGGTAGGTTAACTTTAGGATGCGTCCTCCAACTGAGTAACCAGGCCCCTCTCCAGACCAGCACTCTGCATGATCCTTCCATGACGGGTACTCCCCTGGGATCTTCTCAGTTGTCCAGCTTCTTCCCGTAGGAGAGACAGCCCAGGACCATTCCCTCGCTGCTGTGGTAGGTCCCAGACAGGCTTCTGGGCCCACCCACACGCTGCAGCAACGTGGTCCTCCCGGTCGGTAGTACTCCTAACACATACCTGTCGGCCAGGAGGGCTAACAGGTGGAACAAAATTTATGTCCCATAAATACCCTCTCCCAGAATGCAACTCGGAGGACCACCTCCGCCAAGTTATCTCCGGGACAGAAGAGCACCCATACGCTTCAGCGCATTGCCTTTCCAACACCGACCCATGGCGACAATGACACCCACAGGCACAGTGTGAAACTACACGCAACACAGCCAAAGTGGAACAGAGGCTAAATCTGACTATGTATAAAACAGATAACCCACTAAATTTACCTATAAGCGGTAGATGAAAATCTACCAGCGCTACATAATATATAATTAGGTGCTTTTTTAATTCAGAGATAGAAGTTAGTGAATCAATGCAACCAATGCAACTGGACTGCATTCGCATGTGTTTGGCAAATCATGACCAATGCTTTTTTTAAAAGGATCAATTTTAAAATCCACTTATGTCTACTCATGGCTCAGAATTGGTAGTTATGTGTGATCAGATACAGATGTATTTTTATTCTTACAAGTTGCATGCTTGCAAATTAGGGATTTCATTTTCCAAAATTGATCCTCTAAGCCCATGAAGAAATAGCAGATTTTGTATAGGGTGTTTAAAAGACATTTGAAGACAATCTCATTAAGCTGAACTACACACACACAATTACATAGTGGTTATTATTTTATAATTGTTTTTTCTTTGTTGCACCTTAAACAAATTATAACGGAAGGAGGAATGGTTTACATGGAATTATCAGTTGTAATATTGCTCTACTCGGCTAAATTGTGTTCTTCTGCCTAATTACTGAAAGCTTGAACTTTCATCTTGTGAATTAGTAGAAGGAAAAAGCTTACTGGCAAAACAGTTACTATGGTATTTTAGACATCCACTTTTAAACACAAGCCTAGTGATTTAGAAGCAACTGAAGAACTATACTACAGTAGCATATAATAACAGGTCACTGTAGAGTTCCTTAAAGACAGCTTGGTTTATTGAGACAACATAAACAGGATAAGCATCATAACCGCCAGGGTGACATTGCAGACGTCTTTATCCTGGCTTATTATAGAGACAATATACTGTATGTAGTGTATTCTGTTCAAAATATATAACAGATGCTAAAAATCATACAGAGAAATAATAAAAAATAATGCATAATGTGTACATAACTGTATTAGGGAAAACAAATACACTTATATTAAAATGTTTAGCAAAGTGTAGTAATGCGTGTCAGTCAATTATATGTCATCTTTTACTGATCTGACTACAGCAGAATGAAATTTGGTTGGTACAGGTTACTGCATTATGCACATTGTAATTGTCATTGATACAAATGTATTAAGCCACAACTATAGCTATTAACAAGAGTACAACAATTTGTGTCTTACCTTGCATAATGGTATAGGAGACCAGGAGTTTAACCACTTAAGGACCGGACCATTATGCTGCTTAAGGACCAGAGGACTTTTTACAATTTGGCACTGCGCTGCTTTAACTGATGAATGCGTGGTCATGCAATGCTGTACCCAAACGAAATTTGCGTCCTTTTCTTCCCACAAATAGAGCTTTCTTTTGATGGTATTTGATCACCTCTGGCGTTTTTATTTTTTGCGCTATAAATGGAAAAAGACCGAAAATTTAGAAAAAAAATGATATTTTCTACTTTTTGTTATAAAAAAAATCCAATAAACTCAATTTTAGTCATACATTTAGGCCAAAATGTATTCGGCCACATGTCTTTAGTAAAAAAATGTCAATAAGCGTATATTTATTGGTTTGTGCAAAAGTTATAGCGTCTACAAACTAGGGTACATTTTCTGGAATTTACACAGCTTTTAGTTTATGACTGCCTATGTCATTTCTTGAGGTGCTAAAATGGCAGGGCGGTACAAAACCCCCCCCAAATGACCCCATTTTGGAAAGTAGACACCCCAAGGAAATTGCTGAGAGGCATGTTGAGCCCATTGAATATTCATTTTTTTTGTCCCAAGTGATTGAATAATGACAAAAAAGAAAAAAAAATTACAAAAGTTGTTACTAAATGATATATTGCTCACACAGGCCATGGGCATATGTGGAATTGCACCCCAAAATATCTTCAGCTGCTTCTCCTGAGTACGGGGATACCTCACTACCTATCACAGTTTTGAAGGCCATAAAATGCCCAGATGGCACAAACCCCCCCCCCCCCCAAATGAACCCATTTTGGAAAGTAGACACCCCAAGCTATTTGCTTTGAGGCATGTTGAGTCCATGGAATATTTTATATTTTGACACAAGTTGCGGGAAAGTGACAATTTTTTTTTTTTTTTGCACAAAGTTGTCACTAAATGATATATTGCTCACACAGGCCATGGGCATATGTGGAATTGCACCCCAAAATACGTTTATCTGCTTCTCCTGAGTATGGGGATACCACATTTGTGGGACTTTTTGGGAGCCTAGCTGCGTACGGGGCCCCGAAAACCAATCACCGCCTTCAGGATTTCTAAGGGTGTAAATTTTTGATTTCACTCTTCACTGCCTATCACAGTTTCGGAGGCCATGGAATGCCCAGATGGCACAAAACCCCCCCAAATGACCCCATTTTGGAAAGTAGACACCCCAAGCTATTTGCTGAGAGGCATGGTGAGTATTTTGCAGCTCTCATTTGTTTTTGAAAATGAAGAAAGACAAGAAAATTTTTTTTTTCTTTTTTCAATTTTCAAAACTTTGTGACAAAAAGTGGGGTCTGCAAAATACTCACTATACCTCTCAGCAAATAGCTTGGGGTGTCTACTTTCCAAAATGGGGTAATTTGGTGGGGTTTTGTGCCACCTGGGCATTCAATGGCCTCCGAAACTGTGATAGGCAGTGAAGAGTGAAATCAAAAATTTACGCCCTTAGAAAGCCTGAAGGCAGTGCTTGGTTTTCGGGGTCCCGTACGCGACTAGGTTCCCAAAAAAACTCACACATGTGGTATCCCCATACTCAGGAGAAGCAACAGAATGCATTTTGGGGTGTAATTTCACATATTCCCCTGGCATGTTTGAGCAATATATCATTTAGTGACAACTTTGTGCAAAAAAAAAAAAAAAAATTGTCTCTTTCCCGCAACTTGTGTTACAATATAAAATATTCCATGGACTCGACATGCCTCTCAGCAAATAGCTTGGGGTGTCTACTTTCCAAAATGGGGTCATTTGGGGGGGTTTTGAACTGTCCTGGCATTTTATGCACAACATTTAGAAGCTTATGTCACACATCACCCACTCTTCTAACCACTTGAAGACAAAGCCCCTTCTGACACTTTTTGTTTACATGAAAAAATTATTTTTTTTTGCAAGAAAATTACTTTGAACCCCCAAACATTATATATTTTTTTAAAGCAAATGCCCTACAGATTAAAATGGTGGGTGTTTCATTTTTTTTTTCACACAGTATTTGCGCAGCGATTTTTCAAACGCATTTTTTGGGAAAAAAACACACTTTTTTAAATTTTAATGCACTAAAACACACTATATTGCCCAAATGTTTGATGAAATAAAAAAGATGATCTTAGGCCGAGTACATGGATACCAAACATGACATGCTTTAAAATTGCGCACAAACGTGCAGTGGCAACAAAATAGATACATTTTTAAAAGCCTTTAAAAGCCTTTACAGGTTACCACTTTAGATTTACAGAGGAGGTCTACTGCTAAACTTACTGCCCTCGATCTGACCTTCGCGGTGATACCTCACATGCATGGTGCAATTGCTGTTTACATTTGACGCCAGACCGACGCTTGCGTTCGCCTTAGCGCGAGAGCAGGGGGGGACAGGGGTGCTTTTTTTTTTTTTTTCTTTATTATTTTTTTGCTTTTTTATCTTATTTTTAAACTGTTCCTTTCATTTTTTTTTAAATCATTTTTATTGTTATCTCAGGGAATGTAAATATCCCCTATGATAGCAATAGGTAGTGACAGGTACTCTTTTTTGAAAAAAAATTGGGGTCTATTAGACCCTAGATCTCTCCTCTGCCCTCAAAGCATCTGACCACACCAAGATCGGTGTGATAAAATGCTTTCCCAATTTCCCAATGGTGCTGTTTACATCCGGCGAAATTTAAGTTATAAAATGCTCGTAGCTTCCAGTTTCTTAGGCCATAGAGATGTTTGGAGCCACTCTGGTCTCTGATCAGCTCTATATTCAGCTGGCTGAATCACCGGCTGCATTCTCAGGTTCCCTGTTGAGACAAGAGAGCCAGAGAAAAACACGGAAGACGGTGGGAGGGGGTCATTCCCTCCCACTGCTTGTAAAAGCAGTCTAGAGGCTAATTAGCCGCTAGGATTGCTTTTACATGAAAGCCGACCGCTGGCTGAAAAGAATGATACCAAGATGATACCTAAACCTGAAGACAAAATAATGGTTAACAATAAAGAACAGTAAACAGTAAAGTATAAAAAAATTGCATACCTGAAAAGCAAACATGATAAAACATAATAACAATAAAACATTGCAGAATAGAATACAGTAAAAAAGAGCAGAACAATAGAGAGAGAATAGAGAGAGAGAAAGAACAATAAAACGACAACTATTTATTTATTTATTTATTTATTTTTTGTGGTTTTTTTTTTTACACTGTTTTTGTAACTGTAACTTTTATAACGGTAAGCGGTTCCAGGTTCGGGTCTCTCAAAATGCGATGGCATCTTGGGAGACCCTGTGAAAGTGTGCCTAGTCTGTGCAATGTTGTACCCTACGCTAATACTCAACTAGTGCATGGTAGCGTTCAAAACATTCACCAATGCAAAGACCAGGATTGTCAGGACAGGAGGGACAATAATAGCGGGTGTCACGCCTATATCCGCGCTTGCTGCAGACACAACATCTTTTTTGGGGGGGTTCGTTGGGAAGGGGTACTCGGGAGGACATAAAGAAAATGCCTCTCATGCAGCCGACTGCATTTGGTTGGGGATGTGAATGGGGGAAGTATGGGCGCTACAGAAGTGGTGGGTTCCCAATTAGGATTGGCGAATGCAGCAGGAAGGGCATTATGGGCACGACGGCCTGTGTTTGTCTTCTTGGTGGCAGCGGGACACTACTTGTGCTTGCCACCTCACCAGCTTGAACTGCACTTATGGGACTCGCCATGTCACCAAGTGTTACTGCAATGCTGGTTTGACTACGACCGGGGTGTACTAGGCCGCTGGTGCTTGCCAGTTCACCAAAACGCTACCAAAAAAACTGTTAGCGATCGCAGGGATCAGGCCTGACTCTGCGAACACTGCAGTTATGCGTTTAGTGTTTTGTAAGTGACAGTGATCGATCGATACTGCACTTGGGTGGGCTGGGCTGGGCCGGGCGGAGGGGCAAAACGCAGGTCCTAGCAGGTATCTGGGCTGATCCCGCTAACACTGCGTTTTTGGGAACCCTAAACTGCTGGGGACGCTAGTATAGATCTGATCGGATCAGATATTGATCCGTTCAGATACTATACCACTAAGGGAGGTGTACGGTGCGTGCGTGGGTGTTAGCGCTACTGGCGCTAACCTGACGCTGCTTGGGGCTGGTGCTTACCAGTTCACCAAAATGCTACCAAAAAAACTGTTAGCGATCGCAGGGATCAGGCCTGACTCTGCGAACGCTGCAGTTATGCGTTTAGTGTTTTGTAAGTGACAGTGATCGATCGATACTGCACTTGGGTGGGCTGGGACGGGCGGAGGGGCAAAACGCAGGTGCTAGCAGGTATCTGGGCTGATCGCGCTAACACTGCGTTTTTGGGAACCCTAAACTGGTGGGGACGCTAGTACAGATCTGATCGGATCAGATATTGATGCGTTCAAATACTATACCACTAAGGGAGGCGTATGCTGCGTACGTGGGTGTTAGCGGTACTGGCGCTAATCTGACGCTGCCTGGGGCGACGCATATCACCGCTGGGCGATCAGGGGGCTAGACCTTTATTCGGTAATAAACGGCGGGTGCCCTGACACTATAAAAAATAAACAAACTAACCAGCGTCACCCGTAACGGTTATACGGTGACCAGTGGTGAAAGGGTTAACTAGGGGCGATCAAGGGGTTAAAACATTTATTAGATAGTATATGGGGGTCCCTGTCTCTATAAAACGCTGACGGCGAACCTAAATATTTACGTCTCTAACTAGCGTCACCAGTGACACTAATACAGCGATCAGAAAAATGATCGCTTACTGACACTGGCGACAGGGGGTGATCAAGGGGTTAAAACTTTATTAGGGGGGGTTAGGGGGGTACCCTAGACCTTCAGGGGGCTAATACTAACTGCCCTACCACAGTAACTGTCACAAACTGACACCATGCAGTAATCAGAAAAAAAAAACAAAACTGCTTGGTGTCAGTGTGACAGGGGGGGGGGTGATCAGGGGGGATCGGGGGGTAAAGGGGGGTGTATTGTGTGCCTGGCATGTTCTACTGTGATGTGTGTGTGTTGTGCACTCACATTGATGCCTTCTCTCCTCGGCGCCGGAACGGAAACTGCCGAGTCGAGGAGAGATGACATCACATCCCCTGCCTCTGTGTACTACACAGAGGCAGGGGAAGAATCTCATTGGCTGGGAGCGATCGCGAGGGGGGGGGCACGATCGGATGGCCTCCCCCTCATCTCTGATCGCTGCCAGACCAACGGCGACCACCTCGGGCACTGGGGGGGATCCGATCGGACCCCCCGCCCGCGGGAAGGCAATCACGTACCAGGTACGTGATTTTGCCTGCCCGTGCCATTCTGCTGACGTATATCAGCGTGAGGCGGTCGTCAAGTGGTTAAAGCACAACTAAAGGCATTTTGGATAGAGCAAAGGAGGGTTTTAACCCATCAGTTTTTTCTGTCATTTGTCTTCCATTGGTCAGATTTCCCTTTCACTTCCTATCCCATAGCCAAAACAGGAAGGGATAGAAAATCCCTTCTAAGTGAGGAAATCCTTGGTTGACACCAGGGTCACCAGAACTAGCATCCCCATTGGAAGATTTTCTCTCTATGACTGTTCTGGGGACAACCTACAATTTGGGATTTTCTTTCACTTTCCGAGATAAAGGTGAACAGCACCAATAGAAAGGGTGAATCTCCCTAATAGGAGCACAGACAATGATTCAAACTGACAGGTGTTCTAATCCCTCTTTATTCTATCTAAAGCTAAAAAAGGTTTTGCCTTTAGTTATAATTTAAACCCATAAAAGCTCAAAGGTGTGACCAAGCTTTACCAAACCAAATTAGATATCGTGATTAAGTGTTAGCACTGCTACCAGTTAGCTGTGTGCCAATGTAAAGCATATGTATAGGTTGCATTGAACTTTGTTGATTCAGGCTGAGTAGATTACAGGCATTTTCCTGAGTTTTCTCCAACCTACAAGCACCTTAAAGTGACAGAATTTTGGTTAAATTCTATATCAGATTCCTATACTGTACTAGATATAACCACATGCTGGCAATAGACAATATTTCACACAATTACTTTTTTTCATTGAGGGCATTGGAATTTTTTAGGAGTATTAATTGTTGTGGATTTCAATTACAATAAAATATTGTTATACGAAAGTATACTTTACTAAATCATTTTTAAAATTTAAAAGATGAGGATTTAGCAATGCAACATTTAACAATGTTCTGTGGTTTTTAGTCTACCTATATTACCATGACATCATCAGATTCACATTGCAAGCTCAAAGAAAAATGCTCAAAAGGTCATCACTGCACATTGATAGTTTTTGATATGTGGTTTCATTCTAAACACTGCACCACACCAAATCATATATACAATCTGAAACATTAGTGGATATATTCTCAAATAAACCTTTTGTAAAGAAAATGTAGTGGGGTGAATGAAATGGATATGTAGCATGTTACTTTATACCTTCCTATTAAGTCCGTGGTCCTGCTTTAAGTTCATGTTCACTGTAAATTTAAAATACATTTGCTGTACATTTTTAGAGGATTCACCAAAGATTTTCTCCCTTCCTTCATTGCCAACATACAGCGCCAGTTCACAATTTTACAGTTTGTTGTGGTTCATTAACATGTTATACATTTTGAGCAGTACCTTGAAAAATTTACCTTTTGTCTAGATTTCCTCCAGAAAAATAGCAGAACACTTTCTGGTATGTGATTGTGCCTAGACACTCTTTTTCTTACATGTTCATAGCCGTATATCTCCAATGTGAGATCAAAGGCACTGCTATAGTCGTCCGCAGAACTTTTTTCAGGGGGGGCATCATTTTAAGGTCACCCCTGGTCTGCCCCCTTTCGACAATGTTATGAAGGGGAGGGGCTTAGCCGCGACTCGCAAGTATTTATTTTTAAAGGGGAAATGGCAGACTTTATTCTAGGCATATGCTATGTACAGGGTGCAGATTCCAGTCGTGAGCTATGTACAGCGTGCAGATTTCAGGTGTGTGCTATGTACAGGGTGCAGATTCCAGGCGTGTGCTGGGTGCAGATTCCAGGCGTTTGCTATGTACAGGGTGCAGAATCCAGGCATGTGCTATGTACAGGGTGCAGAATCCAGGCGTGTGCTATGTACAGGGTGCAGAATCCAGGCGTGTCATATGTACAGGGTGCAGATTCCAGGCATGTGCTATATACAGGGTGCAGATTCCAGGCGTGTGCTATGCCAGTATGTATACCCAATCCCCCACAGAGCTCTGTTCCCCCCCCGCCGGTGAAATACCACTACTCTTACCTCTAAAACTCACAGTGGCAGGTCAGGCTCCTGGCACAGGCTCTTGTTGATACATGCTGCTGGCTTGAGCGGCTGTGGATAACCCGCCCGCCCTCTGTTGTATATGCAGAGCTGGGAGAGCAGGAAGGGTTTTGTGTGCTGACTCCCAATGCTAGAGACCAGCGCTGCCTTAACACCGGACAATGAAAAGCCCTGCCGGCTGCCGCCAACAATGCAATTTTCCTTCCTGTGCCGGGCGCTTGCCCCCCCTTGCCCCTACCTGCGGATGCCCATGGGCACTGCTGCCTCTGACTACTAGTGTAAGGAAATTCGGAATGGGGTTTGGTGATACCACTACTTTGTTGCTCACTGAGGCCTGACATGAAGAAGCAAGGTGTTGCCTCTATCTGGATGATAAAACAGTAATGGGGACTAGTGTTTTGCCCTCTGCATGTTTTTTGGGGCACACCTTCCAGAGTTCAGATCTTCTTTCCACTCTTAAACTAGTATGGAATATTACTTTTTCATAAATAAAATCATTAGCTCTAAAACATAAAAAACAGCAATATGCAATTAACTATTCTGTCAACATACTTGTAAATTACTTCTTGTTAAGTCTGCAGTATATTTTACACGCGTCCAAGGCCCATTCAATCTTAATTGTTCTGTTGCAGTGCATTAATGCACACACATTAGCTGCATTGCATTAAGGTAGCCCATTCATTATGGCTATGCCGCCAATGCACCAAAATGGATGAAAAAATACATAACCCTTCTTAACCACTTTTCTACCAGAACCATTTTCTCAGTTTTGACACACATGTTAAAATACACATTTTAGGATTGAATATTAGGTAAAATCCCCAAACATATATTTTCTAAAAGCAAAGACCCAGGGAATAAAATGGTGGCAGTTGCAATTTTTATTACACATGATATTAGTACACATGTTTATCAAATGCATATTTTCACCTAAAAACACACTAAAGTTATTTTTGGTGCACACAAACACAATATATTACCTAATATTTGTTAACTACTTCCATACTGCGCAAATTCCAGCACTCCTCTTCTACATAAAAAAATCATAATTTATTTGCTAGAAAATTACTAAGAACCCCCAAAAATGATATATATATATTTTAGCAGAGACCCTAGGGTATAAAATGGCGGTCATTGCAACTTTTTATGTCATACGGTATTTGCGCAGCAATTTTCAAACGCATTAAAAAAAAACACTTTACTGCATAAAAAAAGCCTGTAAAGTTAACTCAATTTGTTTGCATAATGTGACAGATGATGTTACGCTGAGTAAATAGATACCTAACATGTCATGCTTTAAAATTGCACACACTGGTGGAATTTAAAGAAAACAGCTGGTACCAGAGGTACAGTGAGGAACCCCTTGGGGTTGTTAATAGACAGATCAAACCAAATGTATAAAAGTATACATTTTTATTACAAAATATCAATAATATACATGTACAGACAATACATATAGAGCATAAAAGCCATATCTAATACCCTAATTGGTACAATTGTATAGATGAATCACCATCCTGGTGCAAAGGACTGGCGGCAATCAACACATTGTATATAATACCTTACATGTTACGGACTAGAAGTCCTTCTTCAGAGGTTTTATGTTATTGGTTCAAATGGGTATAGAATTTCTACAAAAAAAAGGGGAAAGTATGCAAATACATTCAACATTAGTACAAAGTCATAATATCAATAATTGTTCAGCTAAATAGCAAACCATGCAATATATTAACATGACATGTGGAATTTCGCCAAACTTCAGTACTTAAAAATCTCCATAGGCGACATTTGAAAAATGTTTACAGGTTACATGTTTAGAGTTACAGAGGACATCCTGGGCTGGAATACTTGCTCTCGCTCTGCACTTTCCCTTTAAAAAAAATGTTTTGATCACATTTTTTCCTATTACAAGGAATTTAAACATCCCTTGTAATAGGAATAGTGTGTGACAGGTCTTTATATAAAAAAAACGTGTAGCGCTACTTATGATTAAAAAATACAATGGTAATATTGCATATATACATTGAAGACACATAAATATATATGTCACACACTTTGTGTGACCTGTAGTATAAAGTGCTTCAGCAGATAGCTGTTGGATATAAACAAGTTGTGAAGAAAAAGTCCCTTGTTGTAAATGCAATGATTCCTTTCCCCGTGTAAGTGGTTAACAGGACCGTGGACAGATGTAGTGTATCCCCCACATGGAAGCAGTGCAGGCTTACTGGATAAGTTGGACTCATACAAACATACGCTTAATGAGTCAATAAGGCTTATGCCGCGTACACACGAGCGGACTTTACGGCGGACTTTGCCCGGCGGACTGGATTTCGTCGGACAATTCGATGTGTGTGGGCTCCAGCGGACTTTGTTTTCTCAAAAGTTGGACGGACTTAGATTTGAAACTTGTTTAAAATGTATCCGTTGAAATCGAGTCCGGTCGAAAAGTCCGCCGTCTGTATGCTAGTTCGACGGACAAAAAGCCACGCTAGGGCAGCTATTGGCTACTGGCTATGAACTTCCTTGTTTTGGTCCGGTCGTACGTCATCACGTACGAATTCGACCGACTTTGGTGGATTGTGTGTAGGCAAGTCCGTTCATTCAGAAAGTCCGTCGGAAAGTACGTCGAAAAGTCCGCCGGGCAAAGTCCGCCGTAAAGTCCGCTCGTGTGTACGCGGCATAATATTGCCAGCCGGCAATGGAAAAAGGTGGTTCAGCCAGACAATGGTGTAATCCAGATAGCCTCAAGGATTTTCACTGGGGACTCCCCAACTTTTAACTCGGTCTCGATGGAAGTGGCCCATAAAAAGAGAAGGGGACCATATAGTGTAATAACGTTTGGTATAACCAATTTATTTAAAAAGTAGAACACTTACATTTTCCAAGATAAAAAAAGCGCTTATAATAAAATTGTGGCAGGCAGTGGAGTCTCCCGACGCGTTTCGTCTAATCAGACTTCATCTGGGGTACCCTACCACTGCTGCCAACCCCTTTATAAAGGTATTGTGACCCCCCATAATGAGAATCCAGCTCGTATCTGTTAATGGAATGCACTTCCGGGTATCGCCAAAATGGCGGACCCGCGTGCGTTTCAAGCCTCTTTTTGGATGGAGAGATGTGGGGTCTATAAGACCCCACATCTCTCCTCCAGGCTGGAAAGCCTGAGAGCCAAAGGAAAAATAAACAATCTCAGGCTTTCCAGCCAAGTCCCATTGTTTACTTCTGCAGGCCCGTACGTGACGTCATAACATCATGCCCGGGCCTCCGAGAGTCATAGAGACTGCCGGGGACCATCTGTCCCTCGGAAATCTCTATGGTTAAATTCCACCGGTGGTGGATTCCTTCTCTGATCATACAGTCGTCTCCCGCTCCCTATAAGAACGATCAAACGGCTGAACAGCCGCTATGATTGTTCTTACAGTGAAGGGATTGAATGATATCTGAATGATGCCTGTAGCTGCAGGCATCATTGAGATATCACCACTGAAAGCCCGGGATGTCATATGACGGCCTGCGGTATGGAAGTAGTTAAAGTATAAAATATGAGGATGCAATGAGTGAATAGATATCAAACATGCACATAAAATTGCACATGCCAATGAAACATCGACACATTTTGGTAAGTCAAATTGTCCATAGGCAATGCTTAAGGTTATCAGTTTATCAGTTTAGAGTTAATCTTGAATAATGACCCTAGAATTATTGCTCTCAAAATGACAATTGGCACAATTGTTATTTTTAAAAAAAAGGCACACCTGTTGCATGCAAATACCTTTTTAGTGTATGTATGTGAGGGATTTTAAACATTTTCTCTGTGTTTTTTTATTATATATTGCTTATTTATTTATTTATTTTTTTACAGTTTATTCATTTATTTATTTCAGGCACTTATATAGTGCTGTCAATTTACGCAGCGCTTTACATATACATTGTACGTTCACATCAGTCCCTACCCTCAGGGAGCTTACAAACTAAGGTCCCTGACACACATTCATACATATACTAGGGACAATTTAGACAGGATCTGATTAACCTACCAGCATGTCTTTAGAGTTAACCTCATTGCCATTACATACGTGGTTGATAGCCCCCTAGGTGATAGCAATATAAAAATGACAGATCTTCTTTAGGCTGGGTTCACACCTATGCGAATTGGATGCGGATTTCACCGCTTCCATATTCGCATGCCAGGAGATTGTGCCAGGCTCTCTATTGAGCTGGTTCACATATCTCCGCTGTGGCTCCGGTGTGAATTGCACAGGAGTGCTGTGTCTTTTGGTCTGTTTCAGGTCTGAATTCAGCTGGGCTGAAATCGGATCTGAAACGGTGAACGGGGACACACCAGACCCCTGCTGTGATCCTCATCAATGTCCTACTAGACAGCATGGGGTTATTTTACTAAAACTGGAGAGTGCAAAATCTGAAGCAGCTGTGCATGGTAGTCAATCAGCTTCTAACTTCAGCTTGTTCAATTAAGCTTTGACAAAAAAATTGGAAACTGGTTTCTGTGCAGTGCTGGACCAGATTTTGCAATCTCCAGTTTTAGTAAATCAACCCCCTTATGTCACCTATGGACCCCAAAGGAGTTGATCAAGCACAGATTGTGCTTGATCAGCTTCATCCCCAGCCACAGCAGCCAGGGAATGACAGCTCTGAACCCAGAAGTAACGTAATATGCGTCACTTCTGTGTTCATTTACTGGAGGGAAGACTGCAACCACACAGTGCCCTGCATTGTGGTAACATGCATTAATGCATGCGCTTTAGCATGCATTGCCACAACAAAGAAGTTTTTATAGGCCCTTACATATAATGCTGACCTTGTTGCTGAATGCTGGTGATTTAAGTATTAATTAAATGCACTCATTGCTGTATAAAACAACATCCTTATAAATGAATGAATGCACATTTTTTTTTTACTAGTATTTGTTTCTCAATGCAGAATCGTGCAGAGTAGTTAATTGAGCTGAGCATGTTATAATGGAAATAATTCTACTATTTAACATGGGATCTTGCCTGGAAAGATGACCTTATCATGAAAGAATAAGAGCTTATTGTCTTTGCTCAGTTATCCGATGTAGAGCTTGTTGCACTGAACAATGGTGTCATTTAAACAGGAGGCTTAATATGAAATACTAAACGGTCGTGTAAAAGACTCTTGTTCTGTTTTAGATTTGGTCAGATACAAGCTTAGTACATAAAATTGGACAATTTTTCCAAAGGCAGGCATTTTTATGAGAGGTTTCAATGTTAAACTATTGTTTTGTTGTACTTAATTGTATGTCATTCTAACCCTGTTAAGGCTTCTTGAGTTTTGCTTTATGTGTAATGTACTTCTTTCATTTTCAACATAGCCTGCTTTTACTAAGTGCAACTTTATTTTAATGCAATGTGCCTAATTACCTTTATTTTCTGTTGTTTATGTATGTATTTCTGGGGGGTAATTTTTGAGTATGATGCCAAAAGTGAATGCCAAAAAGCATTTACAGTGTCCTTATTTCCTTTCTCCATAACAGCATTATATGGATCACTAGCAAATGGATAAATCCTTAGATCAACACACTATTATGGCACCCTTGCCTTGAATACATTGCTCTGTCTTATGTGTATTTAATGCTTGTAAATTAACTGCTAATGTAGATATCCATCCAGCATTATTTCAAAATAAAAAGCATTTCTAAAATCACAGTATACACTTTCATTTTTTAGAAACACCAGCATCATAATAACAATACAAACAATAGTTATGTTCGAAAATCCAATATAAGCTTACTTGAAAAATCTCCTTTCATGTTTGAAGTACTGCCTCCCTGCTGGTCATCTCTTTCCACAGCATGCTTTGCAGCTTCTCCTCTGCTAAGGACTACAAATCCCACAGTACCTTGCTGCCTGTAAGCTGTGATTTCTGTTCTGACTCTGACTCCTGAAACGTCTCCTCCCAGCACCTCTATAGGTCAGAAAGTAGGCTCTGAATTCTGTGACACAGCAGTGTGTACTCATAGGACATACTGAATATGTTACACAGAACTCAAGTAAATATGTGGGGATCTTCACAAAGTAAGTATACAAATGTAAAGATTGTTCAGAGTAATAGAAGTGGTCTAGAAATAATTGAAATGCAATGTGAAAATTAATATATGATTTTAAATTTTGATTATAGATATACTTTTGTATTTGGAATTTAAGAGAACTATCTTTTTTATTTAAATTAAGACAGCCATGTAATGTTTGGGGCTTCTAATTTTCTATCAAAAAATGGTGATTTTAACTTTTGTGTGAAAAAACATGTATGTTAAGAATTAAAAAAAAATCCCCTGTACAGCAGTTAAAGAGGGCCTTCATTCAGTCCCCACACTATACACCTATCAATAATGTACAGGGGGAAATAAGAAAAATACTTACCTATGTCCTAGCGACTTTTTTCTTAATTTTTACCACTTTCCATCCTGCATCTGTGCTGCCTGGGTCCCTGTTCCTGCGTCACCTTTTTGAATAATTGACTTCATACTGTGCATACGCGACAAAAAGCACAACACTATATGCATCTGTTGCAATAAAAAAATCCCATCCCCCAAAGTCTTGTGAGATCACAGGAGAAGTTTTTCCTTACCAGCAAACTAATGTAATTTTGAATTGGAGCATGCTCTAAATGAGGCGCATGATGCCATGCACTTTATCTCACACACCCATAGTATGACATTACTGTAAGATTTTGTGAGATCTCACAGTTTAGGCATGAAATTTCCCTAGAACAAATAAAACCAAAGAAATTCCCAGCTCAGCTTACTGACCAGCCCGCGGACAACCAAATTATCCTGTGTAACAGTATGCGTTAAAAACAGGGGTTTAGTCTGCACACATTTGCAAATACATGCGTAAGCTACAGGCCTCATGTACACACGACTGGAAGTTTCGACAGCAAAGGTCCGACGGAACGAATCCGCCAGACAATTTGATCATGTGGGGGCTTCATCGAACCTTTGCTGTCGAAAACTCAGACAGACTTTGAAAATAGAACATGTTTCAAATCTTTCCAACGGACTTGAGTCCGGTCGAAAAATCCATTCGTTTGTATGCTAGTCCGACAGACGAACAACGATGCAAGGGCAGCTATTGGCTACTGGCAATGAACTTCCTTATTCTAGTCCGGTCGTACGTCATCACGTTCGAATCAGTCGGACTTTGGTGTGATCGTGTGTAGGCAAGTCCTTTGCATCAGAACTCCGTCGAAACTCCGTCGAAAGTCCGTCAAAAAGTCCTTCGCAGTTCAGTCCGTCAATAGTCCGCTCATGTGTACACGGCATAACTCTAAATTCTCATAGTCTCCACAGTGGAAGCACATTCATTTTATTGGATAGGCAGAGGGCAGGTGAGTCAGATGGAGCCCACCCCTCCTTAAAGGCACAGGGGCACACTGAACACCCAGCACATAGCACAATGACAGCAAAGATGTAAGTGCGTTGCCTGACCAATATATTAACAATACAAACAAATAACCACTGTCCCCACCTTTAACTGGTCTTTGCAGCAAAGAGCACTGGAAGGGCAACGTATGTCAAATAAAACAAAAGAAATTTCCAAGCTCAACTAACCAACCAGCCTGCAACCAACCAAATTGACCTGTCTAACAGTATGCGTTAAAAACAGGGGCCATTTGTTTGTAATGAAATTTCCCTACAGTTATGTCACCACTGCCTTCAGGGAAAACAGTGTAGTGGAAAACATTTATAGTAACTAAAGAAAAAAAATATTTTTTAAAAAAATTATTCATCAATTTCACATCAACATACAGGGATGCAAGGTAATTAGAATTTAAGGGAAAAGGGGGAAAGGTCTGCTTTAATGTAAACACTGTTAATATATGTTAATGAATAATGTAAAAAAAAAAACTTCTATGTACAGTATAGTTTGTCATAACTTGCATACCATAGGTGTGTGCAGCCAACGGCATTAGGGTGTGCACCTCAACGCTCAAGCACACATGCATGTGTGTGTGTGTGTGTATATATATATATATATATATATATATATATATATATATATATATATATATATATATATATATATAAAATATATATATATATATATATATATATATATATATATATATATATATATATATATATATATATATATACATACAGTGGGAACGGAAAGTATTCAGACCCCCTTTTCTTTGGACTTTTTCCTCTTCATTTTCTGAAGAGAATACCACTTATTTACATCCATACGTAAAAAATGTTTTACTGTTACGCATGAAGTAACAGCGTTGATAATTTGATAATGAACTTCCATCTACCGTAATCAGGAATACGCTGGATAGACAGACAATGTCAGTGCCTTTGTTTTTAACTGTTCTGGGATGCCAAGTCAGCCTACACAGTGTTAATGTAAGTGAAAATAAAATGAAAATTCTAGCATGTAAACATTCTTATGTTTATGTATACCTATATGCTTACCATCTCTTGTTAATACATTGTCTCTAATGTAGAAATTTCTGTAAACCTATACCCACCCCAGAGGAAGGAGGCTAAGTAACTCCGAAACGCGTCGGGTGCAATAATATTGGTATCAATACTGTATCTGTGTATAAGTACATGATTCGCATTCCTTATAATTATTGTTATATTTTTGCTTTGTGTTTTTACTACGTTTTCAATTAATAAATTACTGTTTATACTACACATACTCCCTTTACGCCTTTTTACATATGCCTCTAAAATCTACCACTAGGGGAATTTCTTTTTATTTATATATTCAATTTAGGATGTGGCACAACCTTGCAGTTAATTGCCGATCTACAACCTTTGCAATTTTTTTTGTTGCTGAGATTAGAGTCGCAGCAATTAAGATGGCACACATTGAAATGAATGTGTTTTGACTTGTCATACGACTTTCTGAGTCGCACATTACAGCACGCCGCATGAAAAGTCACAGCAGTGTGAACCAGGGCTAAGAGTTCATAATCATTTATTGTAGATCATAATGTGATGACGTGGAGATAAAAAGTTTCCAATGCAGTTCGGGGGGGCAACTATCCCCCTTTATCAAAGCTAAAATAGGATACATCAATAATCATAATAATTACTATATTACAATTATGAGGTTTTGGCCTTGATGAAGAGAGGTTGTCAACCCTTGAAGCTACCTTTTATAATGCCTTTGTCACTATGAGATCCACAATATTGTTCCTAATCTTTGCGGACAGCAAACTGACAGAAATTTTACCAGCTGATTGGAGAAAAGCCAATGTGGTACCAATATTCAAAAAAGGACAGAGACAAATCCCTGGAAACTACAGGCCAGTCAGCTTAACATCAATCGTTGGTAAATTATTGGAGGGGATGATAAGGGACTATAACCAAAAATTGAATGAAGTAAAAATATCATTAGTAGTTATCAGCATGGGTTTACGAAAGGTCATTCCTGACAGACCAATCTGTTAACATTCTACGAAGTGAGCTGCCATCTAGACAGGGGAAGGCCTGTAGATTTAGTGTATATAGGTTTTGCAAAATCATTTGATACAGTCCCCCATAAGCGCTTAATCTACAAGCTGAGGTCTGCAGGCATGGACCATAAGGTTTGTTTTTGGGTAGAAAACTGGTTACAGGGGCATGTCCAAAGGGTTGTGATTAGGGATGAACTTCGAGTTCGAGTCAAACTCATGTTCGACTCGAACATCGGCTGTTCGCAAGTTCGCCGAACAGCGAACAATTTGAGGTGTTTGAATGCCGCGGAACACCCTTTAAAAGTCTATGGGAGAAATGAAAAATGCTAATTTTAAAGGCTTGTATTCATGGTTAGGGATGAGCCGAACACCCCCGGTTCGGTTCGCACCAGAACCTGCGAACCTGAACCTGCGAACGGATCGAAAATTCGCATGAATGTTAGAACCCCATTGACGTCTATGGGACTCGAATGTTCAAAATCAAAAGTGCTCATTTTAAAGGCTAATTTGCATGGTATTGTCCTAAAAAGGGTTTGGGGACCCGGGTCCTGCCCCAAGGGACATGTATCAATGCAAAAAAAACTTTTAAAAATGGCAGTTTTTTCCAGGAGCAGTGATTTTAATGATGCTTAAAGTAAAAAAAAAAAAGTGAAATATTCCTTTAAATATCGTACCTGGGGGGTATAGTATGCCTGTAAAGTGGCGCGTGTTTCCCGTGCTTAGAACAGTCCCTGCACAAAATGACATTTTTAAAGGAAAAAAAGTCATTTAAAACTGCTTGCGGGTTTAATGTAATGTTGGGTCCTGGCAATATGGATGAAAATCAGTGAGACAAACAGCATGGGTACCCCCCAGTCCATTACCATTCTCTTTGGGTCTTGTATGGATATTAAGGGGAACCCCGCACCTAAATTAAAAAAAGGAAAGGCGTGGGGCCACCAGGCCCTATATACTCTGAACAGCAGTATACAGGCGGTGCAAACAAGACAGGGACTGTAGGTTTGGGCCTTTGGTGGTGGTGATGGTGGTGAAGGGTCTGGTATAGAATTTAGGGAGACCCCCACGTCATTTTTTTTTTAAATTTTGGTTCGGGGTTCCCCTGTGGGGAATTCCCATGCCGTTTTTATCAATGAACTTTTATGTGTATTGTCGGACCGGCAATTCATTAATAGCCGCGAGTAGTTTTAAATGACTTTTTTTCCTTTGAAATGTCATTTTGCTGTCAGACTTTTCTAAACACGGGAAACATGCGCCCCTTTACAGGCATACTATAGACACCCACCAGGTACGAAATTTAAAGGGATATTACACTTTTATTGTTTCACTTTAAGCATTATTAAAATCACTGCTCCCGAATAAACGGTAGTTTTTAAAGCTTTTTTTGCATTGATCCATGTCCCCTGGGGCAGGACCCAGCTCCCCAAACACTTTTTATGATAATAACTTGCATATAAGCCTTTAAAATTAGCACTTTTGATTATTCATGTTCGTGTCCCATAGACTTCAACGGTGTTCGCATGTTCGAACAAATGTTTTGCCTGTTCACAAGTTCTGGTGCGAACCGAACATGGGGGGTGTTCGGCTCATCCCTAGTTGTGATATATAACGTGTACTCAGACTGGTCTTGAGTGGTAAGTGGGGTACCCCAAGGTTCTGTCTTGGGACCAATTCTATTCAATTTGTTTATAAATTATATAGACTAGAGGATGGGATAAATAGAAGAGAGGCGCCTCAAAGTGTAGCAATATGGTTACATTTAATGAAGGTACAACATTTATCAACATATTGCTACACTTAGAGGCGCCTCTCTTCTCTTTTATACTCTGTAGCTCCTGCTGGATTTTGTTTCTAATCCCCTTGTGGAGGCTTCCATTTGTGGATAGACATTTTATGGTAATACAACCTGGTCACATTGCTATAATCTTTTTATATCGACTATAAACGAAAGGACCTATGAATAAATGGTTGTGGAACGAATCATATGAGTTTCCATTATTTCTTATGGGGAAATTCGCTTTGATATACAAGTGCTGTGGATTACAAGCTTGTTTCTGGAACGAATTATGCTCGCAATCCAAGGTTTAACTGTAGTACTACATTAAAAATGATCTATCCCTGCTGGGTTGGCAAGAGGCTCCACTAAAAAAATGTTAATACATTTAATATTTCTCCACTAATGTGCTGGGCCATTGATCTTGTTCTTTTGTAGAACATAAAACCCCACAAAGCAGTTCAACTAAACAACTTTATTGTCCCAAAATACAAACAATATCACATTGCACAGTACAAGAGCCCACTAAACATTTGATGGTGGAATTCTATGTAAAAGATTTAACAATTTGTTGTGGTGTGTTATGTTTTAACAAAGGTTGGTATAAGAATTCACAGAAACTGATTTTATTAACCACTTGCCGACCGCCTCACGCCTATATACGTGAGCAGAATGGCACGGGCAGGCAAAATCACGTACCTGGTACGTGATTGCCTTCCCGCGGGCGGGGGGTCCGGTCGGGAGAAGTGAGAGACGAGGGGGAGGCCATCCGATCGTGGCCCCCCCCTCGCGATCGCTCCCAGCCAATGAGAAACATCCTCTGCCTCTGTATAGTACACAGAGGCAGAGGATGTGATGTCATCTCTCCTCGGCTCGGTGATTTCCGTTCCGGCCCGAGGAGAGACGACATGTAAGTAAGTGCACAACACACACACAACACAGTAGAACATGCCAGGCACACTAAACACCCCGATCCCCCCCCCGATCCCCCCCCGATCCCCCCAATCACCCCCCCCCCCTGTCACAAACTGACACCAAGCAGGTTTTTTTTTTTATTTTTTTTATTTTTTTTTCTGATTGCTGCATAGTGTCAGTTTGTGACAGTTACAGTGTTAGGACAATTAGGGTTAGCCCCCTGTAGGTCTAGGGTACCCCCCTTACCCCCCCTAATAAAGTTTTAACCCCTTGATCACCCCCCGTCACCAGTGTCACTAAGCGATCATTTTTCTGATCGCTGTATTAGTGTCACTGGTGACGCTAGTTAGGGACGTAAATATTTAGGTTCGCCGTCAGCGTTTTATAGCGACAGGGACCCCCATATACTACCTAATAAATGTTTTAACCCCTTGATTGCCCCCTAGTTAACCCTTTCACCACTGATCACCGTATAACTGTTACGGGTGACGCTGGTTAGTTCGTTTATTTTTTATAGTGTCAGGGCACCCGCCGTTTATTACCGAATAAAGGTTTAGCCCCCTGATCGCCCGGCGGTGATATGCGTCGCCCCAGGCAGCGTCAGATTAGCGCCAGTAGCGCTAACACCCACGCACGCAGCATATGCCTCCCTTAGTGGTATAGTATCTGAATGCATCAATATCTGATCCGATCAGATCTATACTAGCGTCCCCAGCAGTTTAGGGTTCCCAAAAACGCAGTGTTAGCGGGATCAGCCCAGATACCTGCTAGCACCTGCGTTTTGCCCCTCCGCCCAGCCTAGCCCAGCCCACCCAAGTGCAGTATCGATCGATCACTGTCACTTACAGAACACTAAACGCATAACTGCAGCGTTCGCAGAGTCAGGCCTGATCCCTGCGATCGCTAACAGTTTTTTTGGTAGCGTTTTGGTGAACTGGTAAGCACCAGCCCCAGGCAGTGTCAGGTTAGTGCCAGTACCGCTAACACCCACGCACGCACCGTACACCTCCCTTAGTGGTATAGTATCTGAACGGATCAATATCTGGTCCGATCAGATCTATACTGGCGTCCCCAGCAGTTTAGGGTTCCCAAAAACGCAGTGTTAGCGGGATCAGCCCAGATACCTGCTAGCACCTGCGTTTTGCCCCTCCGCCCGGCCCAGCCCAGCCCACCCAAGTGCAGTATCGATCGATCACTGACACTTATAGAACACTAAACGCATAACTGCAGCGTTCGCAGAGTCAGGCCTGATCCCTGCGATCGCTAACAGTTTTTTTGGTAGCGTTTTGGTGAACTGGCAAGCGCCAGCGGCCTAGTACACCCCGGTCGTAGTCAAACCAGCACTGCAGTAACACTTGGTGACGTGGCGAGTCCCATAAGTGCAGTTCAAGCTGGTGAGGTGGCAAGCACAAGTAGTGTCCCGCTGCCACCAAAAAGACAAACACAGGCCCGTCGTGCCCATAATGCCCTTCCTGCTGCATTCGCCAATCCTAATTGGGAACCCACCGCTTCTGCAGCGCCCGTACTTCCCCCATTCACATCCCCAACCAAATGCAGTCGGCTGCATGAGAGGCATTTTTATGTCCTCCCGAGTACCCCTACCCAACGAACCCCCCCAAAAAGATGTTGTGTCTGCAGCAAGCGCGGATATAGGCGTGACACCCGCTATTATTGTCCCTCCTGTCCTGACAATCCTGGTCTTTGCATTGGTGAATGTTTTGAACGCTACCATGCACTAGTTGAGTATTAGCGTAGGATACAGCATTCCACAGACTAGGACACACTTTCACAGGGTCTCCCAAGATGCCATCGCATTTTGAGAGACCCGAACCTGAAACCGGTTACAGTTATAAAAGTTACAAGTTTGCAAAAAAAACACAAACAAAAATAAAAAAAAATAGTTGTTGTTTTATTCTCTCTCTCTATTCTCTCTCTATTGTTCTGCTCTTTTTTACTGTATTCTATTCTGCAATGTTTTATTGTTATTATGTTTTATCATGTTTGCTTTTCAGGTATGCAATTTTTTATACTTTACCGTTTACTGTGCTTTATTGTTAACCATTTTTTGGTCTTCAGGTACACCATTCACGACTTTGAGTGGTTATACCAGAATGATGCCTGCAGGTTTAGGTATCATCTTGGTATCATTCTTTTCAGCCAGCGGTCGGCTTTCATGTAAAAGCAATCCTAGCAGCTAATTAGCCTCTAGACTGCTTTTACAAGCAGTGGGAGGGAATGCCCCCCCCCCCACCGTCTTCCGTGTTTTTCTCTGGCTCTCCTGTCTCAACAGGGAACCTGAGAATGCAGCCGGTGATTCAGCCAGCTGACCATAGAGCTGATCAGAGACCAGACTGGCTCCAAACATCTCTATGGCCTAAGAAACCGGAAGCTACGAGCATTTTATGACTTAGATTTCGCCGGATGTAAACAGCGCCATTGGGAAATTGGGGAAGCATTTTATCACACCGATCTTGGTGTGGTCAGATGCTTTGAGGGCAGAGGAGAGATCTAGGGTCTAATAGACCCCAATTTTTTCAAAAAAGAGTACCTGTCACTACCTATTGCTATCATATGGGATATTTACATTCCCTGAGATAACAATAAAAATGATTTAAAAAAAAAATGAAAGGAACAGTTTAAAAATAAGATAAAAAAGCAAAAAAATAATAAAGAAAAAAAAAAAAAAAAAAAAAAGCACCCCTGTCCCCCCTGCTCTCGCGCTAAGGCGAACGCAAGCGTCGGTCTGGCGTCAAATGTAAACAGCAATTGCACCATGAATGTGAGGTATCACCGCGAAGGTCAGATCGAGGGCAGTATTTTTAGCAGTAGACCTCCTCTGTAAATCTAAAGTGGTAACCTGTAAAGGCTTTTAAAGGCTTTTAAAAATGTATTAATTTTGTTGCCACTGCACGTTTGTGCGCAATTTTAAAGCATGTCATGTTTGGTATCCATGTACTCGGCTTAAGATCATCTTTTTTATTCCATCAAACATTTGGGCAATATAGTGTGTTTTAGTGCATTAAAATTTAAAAAAGTGTGTTTTTTCCACAAAAAATGCGTTTGAAAAATCGCTGCGCAAATACCGTGTGAAAAAAAAAAACGAAACACTCACCATTTAATCTGTAGGGCATTTGCTTTAAAAAAATATATAATGTTTGGGGGTTCAAAGTAATTTTCTTGCAAAAAAAAATAATTTTTTCACGTAATCAAAAAGTGTCAGAAAGGGTTTTGCCTTCAAGTGGTTAGAAGAGTGGGTGATGTGTGACATAAGCTTCTAAATGTTGTGCATAAAATGCCAGGACAGTTCAAAACCCCCCCAAATGACCCCATTTTGGAAAGTAGACACCCCAAGCTATTTGCTGAGAGGCATGTCGAGTCCATGGAATATTTTATATTGCGACACAAGTTGCGGGAAAGAGACAAATTTTTTTTTTTTTTTGCACAAAGTTGTCACTAAATGATATATTGCTCAAACATGCCATGGGGATATGTGAAATTACACCCCAAAATACATTCTGCTGCTTCTCCTGAGTACGGGGATACCACATGTGTGGGACTTTTTGGGAGCCTAGCTGCGCACGGGACCCCGAAAACCAAGCACCGCCTTCAGGCTTTCTAAGGGCGTAAATTTTTGATTTCACTCTTCACTGCCTATCACAGTTTCGGAGGCCATGGAATGCCCAGGTGGCACAAAACCCCCCAAAATGACCCCATTTTGGAAAGTAGACACCTCAAGCTATTTGCTGAGAGGTATAGTGAGTATTTTGCAGAGCTCACTTTTTGTCACAAAGTTTTGAAAATTGAAAAAAGAAAAAAAATTTTTTTTTTTCTGGTCTTTCTTCATTTTCAAAAACAAATGAGAGCTGAAAAATACTCACCATGCCTCTCAGCAAATAGCTTGGGGTGTCTACTTTCCAAAATGGGGTCATTTGGGGGGGTTTTGTGCCACCTGGGCATTTTATGGCCTTCAAAACTGTGATAGGTAGTGAGGCGTGAAATCAAAAATTTATGCCCTTAGAAATCCTGAAGGCGGTGCTTGGTTTTCGGGGCCCCGTACGTGGCTAGGCTCCCAAAAAGTCCCACACATGTGGTATCCCCGTACTCAGGAGAAGCAGCTAAATGTATTTTGGGGTGCAATTCCACATATGCCCATGGCCTGTGTGAGCAATATATCATTTAGTGACAACTTTTTGTAAATTTTTTTTTTTTTTTTGTCATTATTCAATCACTTGGGACAAAAAAAATAAATATTCAATGGGTTCAACATGCCTCTCGGCTATTTCCTTGGGGTGTCTACTTTCCAAAATGGGGTCATTTGGGGGGGTTTTGTACTGCCCTGCCATTTTAGCACCTCAAGAAATGACATAGGCAGTCATAAACTAAAAGCTGTGTAAATTACAGAAAATGTACCCTAGTTTGTAGACGCTATAACTTTTGCGCAAACCAATAAATATACGCTTATTGACATTTTTTTTACCAAAGACATGTGGCCGAATACATTTTGGCCTAAATGTATGACTAAAATTTAGTTTATTGGATTTTTTTTTATAACAAAAAGTAGAAAATATCATTTTTTTTCAAAATTTTCGGTCTTTTTCCATTTATAGCGCAAAAAATAAAAACGGCAGAGGTGATCAAATACCATCAAAAGAAAGCTCTATTTGTGGGAAGAAAAGGACGCAAATTTCATTTGGGTACAGCATTGCATGACCGCGCAATTAGCAGTTAAAGCGACGCAGTGCCGAATTGTAAAAAGTGCTCTGGTCAGGAAGGGGGTAAAATCTTCCGGGGCTGAAGTGGTTAAAACCATTGAAACTTTTATTCATTTCAATGATGACTGAAGCACAAACAAATCTTTTTTTTTTTTTCACAATAAAGTTTATTGTATATATAGAGAGAAAAAAAAGAGATACACATCTTATGTTTAAGTCTTGTAATATATTTTTTCCTGAGAATAAAATAATCCTTTTATAATATAAGATATTCTATAATAGAACTACTAATCCTACAAAACAGCAGGCATACAAAATGCACTTCACGGAATCTCTTTCAGTAATATATTAGAACACAATATTAAACCTTTTCAGTTCCTGTTCTTTTGTTTACGGTAGAATCTGGGCAGAAGCATTTTCCATTAGAGTGGGTGAAATATCAGTTTACGTATCTGTGAGGTAAATTACTTACGGATTGAAACACAGTAGCTTAGAAAGATGTCTGGACTGTATGAAATATGTACAATAGGGTGACTAGGAACAGCGTTTAATTTATTTAGATGATTTATGTACTTTAAGCTAAACTCAAGCATACAGCTTAAAGACAGCTGGAAGTTCTAAATGGGAGCTGCTACCTGTCAAAAAATGTGTTATTCTGTTTCCTTGCTTTTCTGATTCAGGTGTCCCTACTAGACAGTATTTTCAGGCCCCCCCTTGTCCCAACTGAAGCAAAAAAGCATAGTCAAGAACACAGCCCAGCCTGCTCATTGGACAAAGATGTAGCAGCAGCACACTGATGAGGTCACACTTCTATTCAATGCATGTTTACAGTCAACATGTTTTCTTTAAAGCGGTTGTATGCCCCAAACAGAAAAACAAAAACAGAAAAAAAACCTGTAAGGCAAATGCATAATGAGCTAGTACTCATAATACTCAGTCATAATACTAGCTCATTATGAAATATTTATCTTACAACAAAGCTCCCACAGGGCCGCCCGAGGGAGCTGACATGTTCCCTCTGCGTTTCTTCCAGGGTTTGCGGCACTGCGAGTGGCCAGAGCTGCGATGAAGTCACTACGGCGCAGGAGCCTTCCATTCCTGCACGATACGCCGGACCTTCGCTGGACCTTCACTGCACATGCGCCTCGGACGTCAGAGGCTGCATGCAAGGTGAATATCACCTAAAGTGTACAAGTTTAGGATATATTCATTTTACCTACAGGCAAGCCTTATTATAGGCTTACCTGTAGGTAAAAATGACCAAGCGGACAATACAACCTCTTTAAGGAGAGCCTGACTAGCTTGCAATGCTTATCCATCCCCTAACAGTTTTTGTGCTGCTGTGTTGGCCATTACAAGTGTGATATATTATTACATTTCAAAATATGCATTATTTTTAACTGTGTTAATTGGCATTGTTATACAGTCACCAGCCAGTTTATTAGGTACACCTTGCTAGTACCAGGTTGGACCCCCTTTTGCTTTCAGAACTGCCTTAATTCTTTGTGGCATAGATTCAACAAGGTGTTGGAAACATTCCTCAGAGATTTTGGTCCATATTGACATGATAGCATCACACAGTTGCTGCAGATTTGTCGGCTGCAAATCCATGATGCGAATCTCCTGTTCTACCACCTCCAAAAAGCGCTCTATTGGATTGAGGTCTGGTGACTGTGGAGGCCATTGGAGTATAGTGACCTCATTGTCATGTTCAAGAAACCAGTTTAAGATGATTTGAGCTTTGTGACATGGTGCATTATCCTGCTGGAAGGAGCCATCAGAAGATGGATACACTGTAGTCATAAAGGGATGGACATGGCCAGCAACAATACTCAGGTAGGCCGTGGGGTTTAAATGATGCTTAATTGGTACTAAGGGGCCCAAACTGTACCAAGAAATTACCCCCCACACCATTACACCACCGCCACCAGCCTGAACCGTTGATACAAGGCAGGACGGATCCATGCTTTTATGTTGTTTATTCTGACCCTACCATCTGAATGTCGCTGCTGAAATTGAGACTCATCAGACCAGGCAACGTTTTTACAAACTGCTCAATTTTGGTGAGCCTGTGCCAATTGTAGCCTCAGTTTCCTGTTCTTAGTAGACAGGAGTGGCACATGGTGTGGTCTTCTGCTGCCGTAGCCCATCTGCTTCAAGGTTCGATGTGTTGTGCATTCAGAGATTGTATTCTGCATACGTTTGTTATTAAGAGTGGTTATTTGAATTACTATTGCCTTTCTATCATCTCAAACCCATTCTCCTCTGACCTCTGACATCAACAGGCATTTTCCTCCACATAACTGCCGCTCACTGGAAATTTTCTCTTTTTTGGACCATTCACTGTAAATCCTAGAGATGGTTGAGTGTGAAAATCCCAGAAGATCAGCAGTTTTTGAAATACTCAGACCAGCCTGTCTGGCACCAACAACCATGCTACATTCAAAGTCACTAAAATCCCCTTTCTTCCCCATTCTGATGCTCAGTTTGAACTTCAGCAAGTCATCTTCACCACATCTAGATGCTTAAAGGATAACTCCACTTTCGTGTGGAAATAAAATAGCAAATCAAGAAAAAATAATATAGAGTATATGATTGAGACACAAGTCATATTGTAATTGAATGTTATTAAAAAATGACCTTTCCTTCAATCTGCAGGCACTGTAATTTTCTATAAATGCATTGAAATATGGCTACCTGGAGGTTTTCTGTACACAGAATGTGTACTGAACACTCCCCAGAAATATAATTTCCTGCTTGTGTGATTGGCTCACCAATTTTCCCAGAAGTCTGCCTAAGATACAAGTCAGATTTCAGGCATTCCCTGCAACAAAAATGTAATTTTTGGTGAGATCCTTCCAATAGGAGCACGTCTAAAGGGATTCAGCAGAATTCCTCATTAGTGCCCTGCAGCTGCCACAGCTGACTGATAATTATGAAACCACTCCCATTAGACCCACTTTTCACAGAGGCACAGACAAACACACATGGATTTCTTTAGAATAACTAATGGTAGGAATCTGCAGCAAAGGTTGTTATAATCCTTGCAGTGTACATAGATCACCCAGAGGGGAATGTTTTTTTCTCAACAAAAGTGGAGTTACTCTTTAAATGCACTGAGTTGCTGCCATGTGATTGGCTGATTAGCAATTTGTGTTACCAAGCAATTGAACAGATGTACCTAATAAAGTAGAGTGTATATGTAAGCTTCCATACATGTACATTACTTTCTTGTTCACATCTCAAATTTAAGCTTGTCAAAACTAGGGAGCATATGTGGTTAAAAGTATTGTATATTGCACATCATCAACCACAGTAAGACATACAATTTAGTTTTTAGTTACTTTTATGTATGTTAAACACAAATAGGAAACAAATGTGACAGTGAGTCAGAAAATAACAATTTCTTCTTTTTCGCTAACCCAGCATAGGGGCCTGGTGTGTGTCATAGGAAATAATTAAACTACAGCACACTTCACACCTAGATTTACACACTTGCAATAAACAATGTAGAGTCTGGAAAACAATGGAGGCAGCTTCCTTGGCTTTGTTGCTAGAATATCTTCTAAAGTTTTTATGCTGCACTTATTTAACTTCACTATTTAACTTATTTACCTTCAATTTTAACTGCAAGCAAATGTAAAAAAAAGGAACATGTAATCCAATTATGAAGTCACATATAAATATTTAAAAGTAACTACTATTTAGTAGGGCCCAGACTAGAAGGTGGGGGGGGGGGGGGCGGAGACGCAGGCTTTTGTACAATGCACAGTGGCAGTGCTTCCTGTATACTGTATGTTTAAATGTGGGAAGACAAGAAAGATGACCTCATCTGTGAGCAGCTGCTCCTCATTGTCCAATCAACACGCTAAGGTGGGCAGGTGACAAAGTCCTATTCCTTAACTGCAGCAGACAAAAATGAAGTTGCAGACCTAGCTATGGCATCTAGGTTACAACACTGGAGGAGTAGAATTACAAATATTTTGGCAGGTAAATATTTATGCGCCATAGGACATATTCATAAAGCAATGGATCTGACATTAACCAAACATTCATGGCAGGAGAATCTTCCAGATGCATGTGTTTTAAATACCAATGATTGAATTATGACCACGTTCACTGCTTTATAAATAGACCCTAATGTGTAAAAAAGCCATCATTATAAGGCAGCACATCATAAACATGTACATGTTTTTCTCACCAAACATCAGAAACTATTTTTTCTTTCTAATTTTTGCGACTTTCATGCTATGATAGCATTTGGCTTAAAAGCAGCTCCTTGCTAATGCATCCTGCATAGTTCCCATAAAGAACTTTTCAATGAAGCAACACTTTCCTTTTTCCCATCACTGCAGTCACAGAAGAGTCATCCACTGAATATATTCTGGTACATACTGTAGGAGATATTACTGGCTTTGTAAAATATGCCTCTTTTTTTATTCTTTTTTTATTTTTATTATCATAATTAAGTTACAAATGTATAAACATTCAACATATAACACTACAATGCATCAGCACCTGTGAACAATGCAGCTCCTAGACCAGTGATGGCGAACCTTAGCACCCCAGATGTTTTGGAACTACATTTCCCATGATGCTCATGCACTCTGCAGTGTAGTTGAGCATCATGGGAAATGTAGTTTCAAAACATCTGGGGTGCCAAGGTTCGCCATCACTGTCCTAGATAGGGATGGGCCGAACACCCCCCGTTCGGTTCGCACCAGAACATGCGAACAGGCAAAAAATTTGTTTGAACACCGTTAAAGTCTATGGGACACGAATATGAAAAATCAAAAGTGCTAATTTTAAAGGCGTATATGCATGGTATTGTCTTAAAAAGTGTTTGGGGACCTGGGTCCTGCCCCAGGGGACAAGTATCAATGCAAAAAAAGTTTTAAAAACGGACGTTTTTTCGGGAGCAGCGATTTTAATAATGCTTAAAGTGAAACAATAACATTTTAATATTCCTTTAAATTTCGTACCTGGGGGGTGTCTAAAGTATGCCTATAAAGTGGCGTATGTTTCCCGTGTTTACAACAGTCTGACAGCAAAAAGACATTTCTAAAGGAAAAAAAGTCATATAAAACTACTCGCGGCTTTAATGAATTGTCGGTCCGGCAATACACATAGAGGTTCATTGATAAAAATGGCATGGGATTCCCCCACAGGGGAACCCCAAACCAAAATTTTAAAAAAATGCGTGGGGGTCCCCCTAAATTCCATACCAGGCCCTTCAGGTCTGGTATGGATATTAAGGGGAACCCTGTGCCAAAATAAAAAAAAGGGCGTGGGATCCTCCTCAAAATCCATATTTTAAGGGGAACCCTGTGCCAAAATAAAAAAAAATAGCGTGGGGTCCCCCCAAAAATCCATACCAAACCTTTATCTGAGCACGCAACCTGGCAGGCCGCAGGAAAAGAGGGGGGACGAGAGAGCACCTCCCCTCCTGAACTGTACCAAGCCACATGCCCTCAACATTGGGAGGGTGCTTTGGGGTAGCCCCCCCAAAGCACCTTGTCCCCATGTTGATGGGGAGAAGGGCCTCATCCCCACAACCCTTGCCCGGTGGTTGTGGGGGTCTGCAGGCGGGGTGCTTATCGGAATCTGGAAGCCCCCTTTAACTAAGGGACCCCCAGATCCCAGCTGCCCTGTTTGAAATGGTAACGGGTACCCATTGTACCCTTACCATTTCACAAAAAAAGTGTGACAATGGTAAAAAAAAAACAACACACGCCGTGGGTGAAGAAATTTATTAACAAATAAAAAAATAAAACTGTCCCACATAGTCCATTCACGTCCACCGATGGACCAAAAAAAAAATATAGAAGATCTGCCTCCATGGGAGGCACACACCATATGACGCGGTGACAGCTCTCTTAAAACTGTGGGTGGGGCCACACGGTGTCGTCGCCGGGTGACCCCGGCCCCTCTGACACACGGGGACATCCCTATGGCTTCCCCTGTAGCATCAGAGGGGGGGCGGGGCCACCTGGTCCGCCCCCTCTGACACACGGGGACATCCCTATGGCTTTCCCGTAGCGTCAGAGGGGGGTGGACCAGGTGGCCCCGCCCCCTCTGATGCTATGGGGGAAGCCATAGGGATGTCCCCGTGCGTCAGAGGGGGGTGGGTCACCCAGCAATGACACCATGTGGCCCCACCCACAGTTTTAAAAGAGCTATCACCTGCGAGGACGCGTCATATGGCAGATCTTCTTTATTTTTTTTTCGGTCCATCAGCGGAGGTGAATGGACTACGTGGGACAGTTTAATTTTTTTATTTTTTAATAAAGGACTTCTCTCACGGTGTGTGTTGTTTTTTTTTTTTACCATTTTCACACTTTTTTGTGAAATGGTACGGGTATAATGTACCCGTTACCATTTCAAATGGGGGGGAGGGATCTGGGGGTCCCCTTGTTAAAGCCCCCCACCCGCAGACCCCCACAACCACCGGGCAAGGGTTGTGGGGATGAGGCCCTTCTCCCCATCAACATGGGGACAAGGTGCTTTGGGGGGCTACCCCAAAGCACCCTCCCAATGTTGAGGGCATGTGGCCTGGTACGGTTCAGGGGGCTCTCTCTCGTTCCCCCTTTTCCTGAGGCCTGCCAGGTTGCGTGCTCAGATAAGGGTCTGGTATGGATTTTTGGGGGGACCCCACACCATTTTTAAAAAAAAAATTTGGCGCCCGGTTACCCTTAGAACCCATACCAGACCCTTTCTCTGGTATGGATTTGGAGGAGGACCCCCACGCCATTTTTAAAAAAAAATTGGCGCGTGGGTTCCCCTTAATATCCATACCAGACCTGAAGGGCCTGGTATGGAATTTAGGGGGACCCCCACTCCATTTTTTTTTTAATTTTGGTTTGGGGTTCCCCAATCTTTACCTGCTGTTAATTTTTTTATGGTAACTTACGCTTTAACATCTCACTAAGAAGCAGAGCTTGATATTATCAGAAATCTTGCAAATCTGTGGACTACTACAACAGGAAGATTTGAAGATTTTTTCAAAGGAAAAAAAGTCATTTAAAACTACTCCCGGCTATTAATGAATTGTCGGTCCGACAATACACATAAAAGTTTATTGATAAAAACGGCATGGGATTTCCTCACAGGGGAACCCCAAACCAAAATTTAAAAAAAATGGCGTGGGGGTCCCCCTAAATTCCATACCAGGCCCTTCAGGTCTGGTATGGCTATTAAGGGGAACCCCGCGCCAAAATTAAAAAAAAATGGCAAGTCGGTCTCCCTCAAAATCCATACCAGACCCTTCAGGTCTGGTATGGATTTTAAGGGGAACCCCACGCCAAAATTTAAAAAAAATGTTGTGGGGTCCCCCCAAAAATCCATACCAGACCCTTATCCGAGCACACAACCTGGCAGGCCGCAGGAAAAGAGGGGGGTAAGAGAGTGCCCCCCCTCCTGAACTGTACCAGGCCACATGCCCTCAACATTGGGAGGGTGCTTTGAGGTAGCCCCCCAAAGCACCTTGTCCCCATGTTGATGAGGGCAAGGACCTCATCCCCACAACCCTTTGACGGTGATTTTGGTGGTCTGCGGGTGGGGGGCTTATCGGAATCTGGAAGCCCCCTTTAACAAGGGGACCCCCAGATCCCCCCCCCCTCTGTGTGAAATGATAAGGGGGTACAAAAGTACCCCTACCATTTCACAAAAAAAGTGTCAAAAATGTTAAAAATGACAAGAGACAGTTTTTGACAATTCCTTTATTTAGTCTTCTTCTTTCCATGTTCTTTGGGTCTTCTTCCTTCCTCCTTCCTTCTTCCTTTGGTTTCTTCCTCCATCTTCTCCTTCCTCTGCTTCTTCCTCCAATCCTCTGCTTCTTGCTCTGGTGTTCTCGTCCGGCATCTTCCTCCGCGGCGTCTTCTTCCCCGCTTCATTTTTGGGCCGCTCCACATCCATGTTAGGCTCCCGCTGTATGACGCTTCTCTTCTACTGACACTTCTTATACATCGGAGGACGGGGACACCCGGTGACCCCACCCCCCTCTGACGCATGGGGACTTGACGGGGACTTCCCTATGGCTTTCCCCGTGACATCAGAGGGGATGGGGTCACCCGGTTATGTATCCATACCAGACCTGAAGGGCCTGGTATGGAATTTAGGGGGACCCCCACGCCATTTTTTTAAAAATTTTGGTTCGGGGTTCCCCTGTGGGGAATCCCATGCCATTTTTATCAATGAACTTTTATGTGTATTGTCGGACCGACAATTAATTAATAGCCGCGAGTAGTTTTAAATGACTTTTTTTCCTTTGAAATGTCATTTTGCTGTCAGACTGTTCTAAACACAGAAAACATGCGCCCCTTTACAGGCATACTTTAGACACCCCCCAGGTACGAAATTTAAAGGAATATTACACTTTTATTGTTTCACTTTAAGCATTATTAAAATCACTGCTCCCGAAAAAACGGCCGTTTTAAAAACTTTTTTTTGCATTGATACATGTCCCCTGGGGCAGGACCCAGGTCCCCAAACACTTTTTATGACAATAACTTGCATATAAGCCTTTAAAATTAGCACTTTTGATTATTCATGTTCGAGTCCCATAGACTTTAACGGTGTTCGCGTGTTCGAACAAACTTTTTGCCTGTTTGCAGGTTCTGGTGTGAACCGTACAGGGCGGTGTTCGGCTCATCCCTTGTTGTTACTAAAGTTTGACCCAGTTCATGGCAGGCTTCCTCTGACAGTACTATTTCATCTCCTTCCAGTACTTGGTTAACATCTTGTGTCTTGTAGGGAAACCACAAAAGGGTGTCAATGAGCATTTTTAACCGCTTCAGCCCTGGAAGATTTTACCCCCTTCCTGACCAGAGCACTTTTTACAATTTGGCACTGCGTCGCTTTAACTGACAGTTGCGCGGTCGTTCGATGCTGTACCCAAACAAAATTTGCATCCTTTTTTTCCCCACAAATTCTTTTGGTGGTATTTGATCACCTCTGCAGTTTTTATTTTTTGTGCTATAAAGAAAAAAAGAGCGTCAATTTTGAAAAAAAAAAACAATATTTTTGACTTTTTGCTATAATAAATATCCCCAAATTAAAAAGTTTAGGCCAATATATATTCTTCTACATATTTTTGGTAAAAAAAAATCGCAATAGGCATATATTGATTGATTTGCATTAAAGTTATAGCGGCTGCAAACTATGGGAAAGATTTATGGCATTTTTATTGTTTAAGTTTTTTTAACTAGTAATGGCGGTGATCTGTGACTTTTAGCTCCTCTAACAGCACAGGGATTTGTGTGCTTACACACACACAAATCCCTGTGCTGGCGCTCGTGCATGCGATCCCCCGCGGTCCCCCACTGTGCAGCGGGCGGGCGCACCCTCTGGTGGCTGAAAAAGGGTAGGACGTACTCGTATGGGATTTTTGCCCAGGAGAGCCATTGTGCCGCAGTATATCTGCGTGACATGGTCAGCAAGTGGTTAAGTACCCCAGTGCCTCAATTTCCTCCCTGGAGAGTGACCCCATAGGAAGCCGCTTCCTATGGGGGCACTCGTGAGGGCTTGCTTCCGAGCCTCACTGCATCTATAGACACAGACAGTGTGCTCGGCCCGCCCCCCCCGCTGCCTTTTCACTGGCTTTGATTTATAACAGTGGCTTCCTCTGCCTCAGCAAAGCCCGGGAAGTGACAGGGGGAGATCCGCTGCAAACAGGCACAGCATCGGCTCGAATGGGGGCTCAGTGTAAAAGGGGAGTGAAGAGGGATACAATGAATACATTAAGGTAAAGAATGTTTAGACTTTATAACAACTTTAACTGATCCACCAAATAAATATTCGGCTAATATTTCCACAACTGACCAAATGATAACTATTAATTCATATTTGAAAGAGCTGTAATTAGCTTGATTTTGCTCTGAAGGCTGCAAGCTTCGGCTGGCATATGCAATGACTTTTTGAGTTCTGTCTTGTTCCTGAGCAAGCATGGTTTTTGATTTATTAAAGGAAAATAGACTGTGCACATTGCAAGTGCAGTTGCTCTAGAACTTAGTAAATGAGGGGAAGCTCTTCTGACTTCCATCATCCAATCGTGTGCAAGCCAAAATTTTTTTTTTTTTTTAACATTCCTTGCATGTAATTGGACATTCTTTGAAAAGTGATGCTTCATCCCATTTACTAAGCTTTGGAGCAACTACACTTGTATAGCACTACCCCCGAAGGAGCTGCTTAATGTATATTTGGTTCTGTACTCTGCCCAGGGCCGGACTGGGAATAAAATCCAGCCCTGGAAAAAATGTCATACCAGCCCCATAGCATTATTATACCAGACCAACAGCATAACGTCATTATTTTCTTGGTGTGGTAGAAGGGTCTGGCGCTATTCCTTTAACTAAATGATAGTTCCCTACCTGCGTATTTGTATATCTCTAGTTCAAAACAAGGCATATAAGTATAAATTCCTAGGTATAAACAAGACATGCAGGTATCAGGTGGTGGTATCCTTAAAACATATTGCACAGTTTTAAACGAGCTATAAATATATGTATAAGAATGATAAGCAAGCTATAAATATATAAAAATAATAATGATGGTGTCAAATCCCATGCACGGTGTTGCTGGTTTATATTCCAAATAACATAAAGTGTAGGGTGGGGGAGGGGGGGAGGTGGAGGTGGGGAAGGGAGGGGGGGGGAAAGGAGAGGTGTGGGAGATCAACCACTGGTAAAGGGATTGAAAAGTGTTCGAAAGTCACTCCTAATAAAGTGCAAACGTGCTGGCAAAGTTCAAAGAAAGTCCTTATTGTGTAATAAGCTTGTTGTCCTTAATAGTATAATATCTTGGTATATATCTTGTGCAGTATCTTGGTGCATGTGATGTTGTAATTATGATCCTTCAGTAGTTCTAAAATCCTTGCTCTGAAAGTGCAGCCACTCACCGGATCACTTCACCCCTGCAGGGGTATCAGGCAGTTACAGTTTTGCGCCACTGTACGGCAATCACTGGCAGACTCAGGATCGTGATGTATCATATAAAAAGAGAGAAGGAGTGCCCATAGCGTAAAATCGTTTTTAAAAGATTTATTAAACAGGTGGAGAGGTACTCACAATTTCACAGTATGAATAAGCGAAGTAGTAAAACGTCACGGTTAACCTTCAGCGCTGGTAAGTAGGTAATGTTGGGAAGCACAGATTAGGCCACGCCCTACGCGTTTCGTCGTTAGGACGTCTACGGGAGCGTAGACGTCCTAACGACGAAACGCGTAGGGCGTGGCCTAATCTGTGCTTCCCAACATTACCTACTTACCAGCGCTGAAGGTTAACCGTGACGTTTTACTACTTCGCTTATTCATACTGTGAAATTGTGAGTACCTCTCCACCTGTTTAATAAATCTTTTAAAAATGATTTTACGCTATGGGCACTCCTTCTCTCTTTTTATATGATACATCACGATCCTGAGTCTGCCAGTGATTGCCGTACAGTGGCGCAAAACTGTAACTGCCTGATACCCCTGCAGGGGTGAAGTGATCCGGTGAGTGGCTGCACTTTCAGAGCAAGGATTTTAGAACTACTGAAGGATCATAATCACAACATCACATGCACCAAGATACTGCACAAGATATATACCAAGATATTATACTATTAAGGACAACAAGCTTATTACACAATAAGGACTTTCTTTGAACTTTGCCAGCACGTTTGCACTTTATTAGGAGTGACTTTCGAACACTTTTCAATCCCTTTACCAGTGGTTGATCTCCCACACCTCTCCTTTCCCCCCCCTCCCTTCCCCACCTCCACCCCCCCTCCCCTCCCCCCCCCCCCTCCCCCACCCTACACTTTATGTTATTTGGAATATAAACCAGCAACACCGTGCATGGGATTTGACACCATCATTATTATTTTTATATATTTATAGCTTGCTTATCATTCTTATACATATATTTATAGCTCGTTTAAAACTGTGCAATATGTTTTAAGGATACCACCACCTGATACCTGCATGTCTTGTTTATACCTAGGAATTTATACTTATATGCCTTGTTTTGAACTAGAGATATACAAATACGCAGGTAGGGAACTATCATTTAGTTAAAGGAACAGCGCCAGACCCTTCTACCACACCAATCAACTCAGCTGTCCCCATTTATGGTGACTGCTTGTTGGGCGGCAGCAGTTCCATAGATTTCACCTACAGATCTCTATTTCCACTGCGCGGGTTCATTACTCTTTTTGTCATTATTTTCTTGTTCATGAAAGAAAAAACTATGTATTTTAAAGCACATTTAAAGAGCGTATTATATATAAATAAGACAGATATGAAAGCACATTAAGCAGAGGCTCTGGGCATGGTACAGGAGATGCCAGAGGCTGTGGGCATGGTACAGGAGATGTCAGAGGCTGTGGGCATGGTACAGGAGATGTCAGAGGCTGTGGACATGGTACAGGAGATGTCAGAGGCTGTGGGCATGGTACAGACGATATCAGAGGCTGTGGGCATGGTACAGGAGATGTCAGAGGCTGTGGGCATGGTACAGGAGATGTCAGAGGCTGCAGGCATGGTACAGACAATGTCAAAGGCTATGGGCATGGTACAGACGATGTCAGAGACTGCAGACATGGTACAGGAGATGTCAGAGGCTGTGGGCATGGTACAGGAGATGTCAGAGGCTGTGGGCATGGTACAGACGATGTCAGAGGCTCTGGGCATGGTACAGGAGATGTCAGAGGCTGTGGGCATGGTACAGGAGATGTCAGAGGCTGTGGGCATGGTACAGGAGATGTCAGAGGCTGTGGGTATGGTACAGGAGATGTCAGAGGCTGTGGGCATGGTACAGACGATGTCAAAGGCTATGGGCATGGTACAAACAATGTCAAAGGCTATGGGCATGGTACAGGAGATGTCAGAGGCTGTGGGCATGGTACAGGAGATGTCAGAGGCTGTGGGCATGGTACAGACGATGTCAAAGGCTATGGGCATGGTACAGGAGATGTCAGAGGCTGTGGGCATGGTACAGGAGATGTCAGAGGCTGTGGGCATGGTTCAGACGATGTCAAAGGCTATGGGCATGGTACAGACGATGTCAGAGGCTGCAGGCATGGTACAGACGATGTCAAAGGCTATAGGCATGGTACAGACGATGTCAGAGACTGCAGACATGGTACAGGAGATGTCAGAGGCTGTGGGCATGGTACAGGAGATGTCAGAGGCTGTGGGCATGGTACAGACGATGTCAGAGGCTCTGGGCATGGTACAGGAGATGTCAGAGGCTGTGGGCATGGTACAGGAGATGTCAGAGGCTGTGGGCATGGTACAGGAGATGTCAGAGGCTGTGGGCATGGTACAGACAATGTCAAAGGCTATGGGCATGGTACAGACGATGTCAAAGGCTATGGGCATGGTACAGGAGATGTCAGAGGCCGTGGGCATGGTACAGGAGATGTCAGAGGCTGTGGGCATGGTACAGACGATGTCAAAGGCTATGGGCATGGTACAGACGATGTCAGAGGCTGCAGGCATAGTACAGACGATGTCAAAGGCTATGGGCATGGTACAGACGATGTCAGAGGCTGCAGGCATGGTACAGATGATGTCAAAGGCTATGGGCATGGTACAGACGATGTCAGAGACTGCAGACATGGTACAGGAGATGTCAGAGGCTGTGGGCATGGTACAGGAGATGTCAGAGGCTGTGGGCATGGTACAGACGATGTCAGAGGCTCTGGGCATGGTACAGGAGATGTCAGAGGCTGTGGGCATGGTACAGGAGATGTCAGAGGCTGTGGGCATGGTACAGGAGATGTCAGAGGCTGTGGGCATGGTACAGGAGATGTCAGAGGCTGTGGGCATGGTACAGGAGATGTCAGAGGCTGTGGGCATGGTACAGACAATGTCAAAGGCTATGGGCATGGTACAGACGATGTCAAAGGCTATGGGCATGGTACAGGAGATGTCAGAGGCCGTGGGCATGGTACAGGAGATGTCAGAGACTGTGGGCATGGTACAGACGATGTCAAAGGCTATGGGCATGGTACAGACGATGTCAGAGGCTGCAGGCATAGTACAGACGATGTCAAAGGCTATGGGCATGGTACAGACGATGTCAGAGGCTGCAGGCATGGTACAGATGATGTCAAAGGCTATGGGCATGGTACAGACGATGTCGGAGACTGCAGACATGGTACAGGAGATGTCAGAGGCTGTGGGCATGGTACAGGAGATCAATGCAGCCTCACCAGTGCCCGTCAATTCAGCCTGTGTGCCAGTCCATGCAGCCTTATTATACCCATAATCGCAGCCTCAGGATAAATAGAAAATAATACTAATCAGCGCAAATAACTGAAAAACTATTGCAAGCTGAACACTAAGGGTCAATGTCACATAGCTCCAAATGCAAATTTGTAAAAACAGACAGTGCAGAGCAATAAATATGATGAAGTTATAAAAAGTCCAATAAGGCATTAATCATTAAGAGCAGTCCAGAGCCCAATAAAAGACAGAAGAATCCACAAGTTTTATCAGATCCATTTGTACCACCAACCAACAGGCAAAATCCTGAACCAAAAGGAAGATCACTAAACACTTTTTCCCACTTCAGAGGGAAACACTTTGGAGTGCGAGAGATCCCAATCTCACATGTATCCCGGTCATGAATAAATAAAACAAATCTAAGTGCTCTCTATTATAGTAAAAGCACAGACTTTAATGTAGGTAGAAAACTTAAAGACAATATTCTTGGTAGCAAGCATAAGCAGCACACATAATGCCAATCCCAATCCATATCTTCTCGTCAGGATAGCAGCACATGACAGTGGCTGAGCTGAGTGTGAAAAGTCCCGCCCTCCTCCCAGACCAGTTTGTGTGATAGATGCATTGTTCTGCCTATCACACGAGCTGCTCAAGGAGAAGGGCGGGACTTTTCACACGCAGCTCCGAGACACACAGCAGGAGATGCCTGCTATGTGTGACATGTAGGGGAAGGAGGGAGAGCACCACTGCAGCCACAGCTTAGCCCAAAGCGACCCAGGGCAGGCAGCCTACTGGGAAATTCCCTCGGTATCCCGGTAGGCCAGTCCAGCCCTGACTCTGCCTCTCAACCCCAAGAACGGTCTCAATCCCTCTGGCACACCTGCTTTCTAATATTAGTGTAGAACCCAGCAACAGAGAGAAAACACAATAATGATAAACCATGAAGTATATTTACAGAGGCCCTGGGTTCTGTTGCTTCATCAGCTGTGGTAGTAAATAGAGACTCAAACACAATATCAATTAACCACTTATAAATGTTTACTATGGTATAGAATAACACAAGGAAATGGTGTGAGTAACAGATAAATAAACACAGGTTATGATTGGCAGGAGGTATTTGTTTAATGCAACAACATCATACATTTGTACCCAGTAACAAGCTAATAGGGGTATATGTGAACAGGTGCACAGGGAGATAGATCCTCAATACTTTTAACACATGTATTGAATCCCTTCTTACTGAGGCCTCAGCACACAGACCAATGCACACATAAATTGTACAAACAGTGAATACAATAATACCATGCAAGTTCTAACTATAGTTCACCAAAATGGCTCCCCCTAGATTGCAGTTCAGAGCAATTCTCCAGTGTAGAGCAGTAAAGCTTTGTCAAAGGTTTAAAACATTTTTTTTCAGTATACACTATAGGATTGTAACAGACCTGGGACACCTTTTGCACTCCAAAGGGAATAGTAATGTTGTACACATAGTGCCCCCTCACCAAACCCCAAAGTCTGATTGTACGATGCTCAGGTGCAACAGTTCCACAGACGTGGAACTACTGGTCTCAGCGGCAGTCTGTATGGAAGAAACTCACTTAGCAATATTGCAGTCACTACTTGGATAGGCAGGTGCCTTCTCACCACTATGGATCCCAGCTGGCTGTAGACTCCATCTGGAACCTCCTGCAGGTGTCTCTGTTAGTGTAGATAGCACTGCCATGCCGTGCTGCTTCTCCCGGTGTGCTGGAAGGCAGATGGCTTTAAATGCTCTGAAGCTCAGGCCGATCCTCCTGCTTGATTAGAAGGGCTGTTCACAAGGATCCCTCTGGGGTGGACGATCTGCTGTCCGCTGTAGGCCACAGTCTCTCAGCCCAGGTCACACACACAGACGTCCTGCTGGTTGTTGAATGGCATCTGGAGAGACCGAAAACAGACCTATCTGTTTACCCAGCGGGCTGTTCTGTGACTTGGCATTTAACAACATGAGTCACTTCCTCATCAAACTACATATCCCACAATGCATAACCAGACCCCTAAAGCTGCCCTTAAAGCTGCCCTTGCTTCTTAAATAAAGGAAAGATCCTGATAAAGTTTCAGTGGTCACTAGAGGGAGCCAAACCCTGTTGCCAAACATGTTACATGCTTTTATACACAAGCGGAGAAATAGGTTAATGCACACAAGACAACAAACAAGTTGCATTTTCATAAGAAGAATTCAAACTCAAATAGATCATATCATGACACGGAGCTGACAGAGGCGCCTCCCACCAATTGTCATAAGAAGGGAGGCTGTTCTGTCCACTTGCCACTGACACTGAAATGTCCTGTATAGATGTGCCAGGGGGTGAGATGGGGTTGTCCTCCACTAAAACAGAGGTGGAAGGACCAGGCGCTTCAGGAGTCCTTTTTGAAGTAAGAAAGATCTCTTCAGAGTTTTCACCCAGGGTGTCATAGGTCAGTCTCTTGGGTGGATGAATAACCCTCCTCTCTCTCTGTTCTTTAGGTTCTGGTGTTACAGGAACACTGGTATTGTCTTCATGCATGGCCACTTCTTCATCCTGTACATCCATTTCAGCTTCCTGCGCTTTAGCTTCAATGAATGAAGAAGATTCCTCAGAGTCTGCTTCCAACAAGGAAGATTGGGGGTCTTCCAGATCTTCCGGAGATTTATCCTGAGGCACAAACTCGGGGGCCTCTGGTTGGAGATATCCACTGTCTGTCACTGTGGGATGAGAAAAAGGGGTGGTAGCAGTCTCTGGCATGTGAGATGGCCACAACCAGTCTATTGCCATCTCTTCATCTTCGCTCTCCTCATCATCTACAGCAAGAGGCACAGACTGAGATCTAGTCATTGGTCGGGATCTCTGAGAGGTGGTGGATGTGGACGGTGAATCTTGCTGCAGTGGTACATGAACTGCCTCTGACAGAGGCAAAAGATGATTGCAATGCCAAGTCTTTAGTGGGCCCGTGCATCCCTCCGGCTGGATCTGGTACACTGGCAGTCCTGGGAGTTGTTTGCAGATAACATAGGGCTGTGACTTCCAGTGATCAGCCAATTTGTGTTTCCCAGGTACACCTTGATTTCTCAGCAGCACTCTATCGCCTGGTTGTAAGTCCTGTACTCGCACTCTGAGGTCGAAATTTCTTTTGTTTCTTTGACCTTGGGCATCTGAAACAGCTCGAGCCTTATCATAGGCAGTCTTCAGGCTCTTCCGCAGTTGGTCCACATACCCTCTGTGGGAAGCTGCTGAGGTATGGTACGTGGACATGCCGAAAGCTAGATCTACTGGCAGCCGGGCCTCCCGCCCAAACATCATGCGATAGGGAGAGTATCCTGTGGCATCATTTGCAGTGCTGTTATAAGCATGCACAATAGCCACGATGTGCTTGCTCCAGTGTTGCTTTTGCTCTGAAGTTAGAGTTATGAGCATATTCAGAAGAGTTCTATTAAATATCTCTGGTTGAGGATCTCCTTGAGGATAGTACGGGGTGGTTCTTGACTTCTTAATGCCCAGCAGGTCTAAAAGTCTCTAAATGAGACTGCTCTTAAAGTCTCTCCCTTGGTCGGAGTGGATACACTGGGGCAGGCCATAGTGTACAAAGAACTTCTCTACTAAGATCTTGGCTACCGTGGGTGCTTGTTGATCCTTTGTGTGAAATGCCTGGGCATAATGAGTGAAGTGTTCGGTTATCATTAGGATATTTCCCTGCCCACTCAGATCAGGCTCCAAGTACAGGAAGTCAATGCACACCAACTCCAGTGGTCCCTGGCTCTGAAGGTGGCCCATTGGGGCGGCTCGGTGAGGCAAAGTCTTTCTTTGAATACATCTAAGGGAAGAGTCGCAGTAGCCCTTTGACTTCAGCCCGCATGCAGGGCCAATAGAATTGGTCCCTCACCAGTTCCTCTCTGACCCTAGATGGCCATGATGGTCATGCAGAGCAGTTAACACTGTCCCTAGATGCTTTTTTGGTAGGAATAACTGCCATTTTTCTTTGGGATCATCAGAGGGGCCCCTTCGGTAGACCACCCCTTGTTGCAGCTGCAACCGATCCCACTCTCGGTGCAATAGACAGGCCTTCTTTAGGGAGTCAGTAAGGAGCAAGTCAGGGCGTTGGCTCTCCAAAGCCTTTAATGCCAAGTTACAGAGGGGATCTTCCAACTGGTCCCTTCGCAGGTCCTTCTTCGAAAGCTTTGGCAGACTTGCAACTTCCAACTTGATGGTAGTGAGTAGGTTTGTGAGGGGATTATTGTCGGTTTTAATTACAAACTCTGCTCCATATAAATAATCCCTCAGTTTATTAACTACTGCCCACTTCAAGGCCAGAAACTTGAATTTGTGTGTGGGGTATTTCTTCTCAGTGGGTGCCAAACTCCCACTCACATAGGCAACAGGCCTTAGGTGCCCATCATGTTCTTGATACAGCACCCCACCTAACCCTTCTCAGCTGGCATTTACATGTAGTTCGTATGGCTTAGCCGGGTCTGCATAGGCCAGGACTGGAGCAGTTGTAAGGCCCCACTTCAACTGCCTAAAGGCCTCTTCACACTGGGCGGTCCACTGTTCCTGAATGGACTCTTTGGGCTTCCTGGGCCCTCCAGTTGGTCTTACCGGCTTAACTGAATCTGGATCATCGTCTTCCTCTTCGCTTTTCAGTAGCTCATTCAGTGGGCGAACTACCTTAGCAAATCCCTTGATGAATCTCTGGTAATATGAGCAGAATCCCAGGAATGACCTAAGCTCAGTCACATTAGTGGGTCTCGGCCAGGAGGTGACAGCTTCCAGCTTCTGAGAGTCTGTGGCCACTCCATCGGCAGACACGATATGGCCAAGGTAGTTGACTGAAGGTTCATAAAACTGGCATTTCTGCAGGGAGAGCTTCAGGCCTTCATCATGGAGTCTCTTCAAGACCTTTTCCAGACGTTCTTCATGCTCCCCCAGGGTCCTGCCAAACACGATGATGTCATTTAAGTACACCAACACTTCAATCAAGTTCATGTCACCCACAGTCTTCTCCATCAGCCTTTGGAAGGTGGCCAGGGTGCCAGACAGGCCTTGAGGCATGTGATCAAGTTCAAAGAACCCCACCGGGGTAATGAAAGCGGTCTTTTCCCGATCTTCAGGGTGCATGGGGATTTGGTAGTACCCGCTCTTCAAATCCAGCACGCTAAACCATTTTGCCCCTGACAGGCTCTGTAGGGCATCTGCTATCCTTGGGGTGGTATATTGGTCAGGAATGGTCCTTCTGTTTAGCGTCCTATAGTCAATACACAACTGCAGTGACCCATTCTTCTTCCATACCACCACTATTGGGGAGGCGTTTGGACTCCGGGACTCTTGGATGACACCCACTTTCTTCAACTCAGCTAGCTGTTCACGCGGGTCTTCTAAGTGCCATAAGGGAATCCATCTGACTCTTTCCTGAAATGGCTTATCCTCTTGAAGATAAATCCGGTGCCAGAGCGCTTTTTGCACATCCCACATCGAACTCACTTTTGGAGAATGCAGCTTGCCATCTCAGGTGCTGGGTTTTCACCCTTTCTTTCCATGCAGATGAGAGAGGAGTATTTTTCGGATAGAACTCCTCTACAGGGATTCCATCTTTTCCTCCCCCCACCAAATCACATGGCGAGACTGGGGTGGCTGGGTTTACTTTCCCTAACAACATCCGAGCCGGCATCTTCTCAGGTGAGGCTGTTGTGTTGCGAACACTAACTGAGATCTTCCTGTGACTTCTCTGTAACGCCTTAGTTGCTTCCAATTCAGCTTGACGGATGCTCTCAAACAAGCTACCTCACCGGGCTGTAACACTTTCCCACTCCGGTCCAAGTGCCAGATCTTTCCCACTCCTTCAACTGGGGCCTTCTGTTCTTGCACCAGATGCTGATAGGCTTGTCTCAACATGGGGTGCACACTTGTAGTTGAAGTGCCCTGCTCTTGGACAAGAGGTGTCAATGGTCTTCTGACAAGTTCAGTATTAGTCCCGATTATGAGGTAACTTTTACTAGACCCTGGTGGACAAGGACAGACCACTGCCAAAGTTTCAAAAGTCTCAGCCTTCCCAGCTACAGAGGGGTCAAAGGTCAGTTTGACTGGTAGATAGCCATCATAAGGGTAGTTCTGAGTCCCAATACCCCATATCTCTAGCTCTTCTAACTTCTGTAATGGCAAGTGTTTGAGGTGCTTGTCATAAAAGTCTCTATAGAGGAGAGTCACTTGAGCTCCAGTATTCAGGAGGGCCTTGGTGTAGATTCCCTCCACTTGGATGGAGAAGGTCCCACTAACTTGGGATGGAATTTGTAAGAAGTGGCAGGCTGGGCCTGTTCGGTGGCTTGTATCTGCACTCCTTTCTTATGGGAAGCCTGGTTCGGCTTGAGTTTACGTTGAGCTTGGGAGTCTGGTGTGCACTGACTTCCCGACGCCGGGCTGTATGTGTCAAAAGGAGTGGGTTATTAGGTCGCTCAGAGACAACAATGGAAGCCCTCTATAAGTATTTGGGTTTCCACTGCTGTCTAGTTGTGTTGTAATTTTTGGGGAGAGCCACTGTAGATGGGCACCCAGTTGGCTCCTTCACTGGCTTCTTGGCGGATATTTTCTTTAATGCTTTGGCAACTTCCACTGCAATATCTGCCAAGTTTTCTCCATTTGGGCACTGCGCGATAAAATGTCCTACCTCCCCACATTGATAACATTTCGAAACTGGGGGAGGGGGTCACATTTCTTCTTCCAACCATAGAGGTGGGCACGTCGTGTTTCATTTCTAAAAGAGTGACTTTTGCATATCAGCTTGGACTTTCATCACTTGCCCAACTGTCTGTTGAATCCCACAGAAGGTTTTTTGTGAAACAGTGTGCGCTTGTGCCAGTTGAGCTACGGCTTGTACCAAAGTGTCAATGGGATTGCAGATCCCTTCCTCTGGGCTGGTCTCTATTCCAGGCCCTAAATGTATGATGCCAGCTGAGGCACCGTGTTTGGGTCCCTTGGTAAGCTCAGGCCTTGGTACCTTGACCGTAATGAGTGCCTCCTCTTCTCTAATAGTCTTCATTAATTTAGAGTAAGTGTGGAGGTTACGCGAGCCCTGGGCCCGAAACTGTAGCACAATGGGGTCCAGTGGCTGTGCTCCTCTGATCACCTGAGATACTAAGTTCTTGGTTGTGACTTTGCCTTCCATTCCACCCTTCATTATGATTTGGTGAAGAATCTGATCTAGTCACTTGACATAGTCTGATAGCGTCTCATCCTCCTTTTGATAGGTGTGAGAGAAAAGATAGAGTAACTCTATGCAGTCTTCAATTGCTCCATAGTTCTCTCGAAGTGCTTCTAGACACTCAGAAGCGGCACAGCTGGGCTTGTCTCTTTTCAGGTTCTGAATCACATCAGAAGCTGGAGTTTGCAGACTTTCAATCAATCTCTGCCTTTTTACTGTATCGGCTACCTCCCATTCTTCAACCGCCTGGATAGCTTGATCCAACCAAGTGTCAAAATCATCCTCTCCAGAGGGGATGGGAACTCTCCCCGAGAAGAACTGTAGCTTTCGATAGCCCTAGAACAGACTGAATTGCCCTTCTGGCATTTGGATACAAAGTCTCCCATGGCTGTAAAGAACTCTGGCCCGATCATGGCAAGGGGTACCAAAGAGGGGGCTACTTCTTCAACCCCCTTTGCTTGGCTGGAGCTTGTTGGGCCCTCATCTGGAACTTTCAGCTGATTTATGTGAAGTTCAGTCTTGTCAGTCAACTGCACACTGACGCCTCTGAAATTCTTAGGAACTCCTTGCTTCCATTCTAACACTGCATAAGTGTGGGAGGTCCCATGGTCTGTTTTGACAGCAATCACCCACACCTTCCTGTCTGGGGATAGCATCTTCACGGCTTGGCTGATTTGTTCCTCCACCCGGGCCTCCCCGGGGAACTTGATCACCACGATCGCTTCTGAGCAGGCGCCTTCTTCTGTGCACCACTGAATCGCAGTGGCGGGGTCCATTCTGGTACTTATAGGTGTGCCCTCTGAGAGAGTTGATTGCAGAGTAGCATAAATCCCGGATGAGCCCCCACGTGTAGCACTACCCCCGATGGAGCCGCTTAATGTATATTTGGTTCTGTACTCTGCCTCTCAACCCCAGGAATGGTCTCAATCCCTCTGGCACACCTGCTTTCTAATATTAGTTATTATTAACCCAGCAACAGAGAGAAAACACAATAATGATAAACCATGTATATTTACAGAGGCCCTGGGTTCCGTCACTTCATCAGCTGCGGTAGTAAATAGAGACTCACACACAATATCAACGAACCACTTATAAATGTTTACTATGGTAAAGAATAACACAAGAAAATGGTGTGAGTAACAGATAAATAAACACAGGTTATGATTGGCAGGAGGTATTTGTTCAATGCAATAATATCATACACTTGTACCCAGTAACAAGCTAACAGTGGTATATGTGAACAGGTGCACAGGGAGATAGATCCTCAATACTTTTAACACATGTATTGAATACCTTCCTACTGAGGCCTCAGCACACAGACCAATGCACACATAAATTGCACAAACAGTGAATACAATAATACCATGCAAGTTCTAACTATAGTTCACCAAATGGCTCCCCCTAGATTGCAGTTCAGAGCAATTTTCCAGTGTAGAGCAGTAAAGCTTTGTCAAAGGATTAAAGTGGTGAATGTTCCTCAAGTTCCAGTCTTGTCTTCGCTAGCTTATTTTATACTGCAGTGTTGAGTTGTGTGATTAATTGTAATCCACAAGAAACAGAGAAATAGCAATAACTGTAGAATATGATGCTATGGAAACTATTCCCACTAGTGATTCCTTTTATGTATGAGTAGTAAAGTACTGACCTTGCGGCACAGGGGAGAAAAACAAAACACCAAAGTCTGATTGTAAGATGCTCAGGTGCAGCTAAGGTTGCCACTTTTTCTTCAAGCCAAACCCGAACACTTTAGCGGCGCACAGCAATTTTTTTTCCAGTATACACTATAGGATTGTAACAGACCTAGGACACCTTAAGGCACTCCAAAGGGAATAGTAATGTGGTACACATAGTGCCCCCTCACCTTCCTGGCCTGAATAATATGTCTGGGTTTTAGGTGGACTGAAGCCTGAACACATGATTCAACCCCGAACTGTCCGGGTGAATTCCGGACAGGTAGTAACCCTAGGTGCAGCAGTTCCACAGCCGTGGAACTACAGGTCTCAGCGGCAGTCTGTCGGTCCAGTAGTTCCCACACTGATTTAACAACATGAGTCACTTTCTCATCAAACTACATATCCCACAATACATAACTGTTTGCTTCTTAAATGAAGGAACGATCCTGATAAAGTTTCAGCGGTCACTAGAGGTAGCCAAACGCTTACTTAAGAAACAATGAGTAAATTACAAACTGTATGTAGTCAGAAGGGAAACTGGTAATCAACATATGCCAAAATTAGAGCCGTTTCAAGTTTTACTTTAAGAGTGCCAAATGCCTTTCTATGAGCAGTTTGCCATCTTGAGTAGGGATGAGCCGAACACCCCCTGTTCGGTTCACACCAGAACATGCGAACAGGCAAAAAATTTGTTCGCACACGCGAACACCGTTAAAGTCTATGGGATATGAACATGAATAATCAAAAGTGCTAATTTTAAAGGCTTATATGCAAGTTATTGTCATAAAAAAGTGTTTTGGGACCTGGGTCCTGCCCCAGGGGACATGGATCAATGCAAAAACAAAAAAAGTTTTAAAAACGGACGTTTTTTCGGGAGCAGTGATTTTAATAATGCTTAAAGTGAAACAATAAAAGTGTAATATTCCTTTAAATTTCGTACCTAGGGGGTGTCTATAGTATGCCTGTAAAGGGGCGCATGTTTCCCGTGTTTAGAACAGTCTGACAGCAAAATGACATTTCAAAGGAAAAAAAGTAATTTAAAACTACTCGCAGCTATTATTGAATTGCTGGTCCGACAATACACATAAAAGTTCATTGATAAAAACGGCATGGGAATTCTCCACAGGGGAACCCCGAACCAAAATGTAAAAAAAATGGCGTGGAGGGCCCCCCAAATTTCATACCAGGCCCTTCAGGTCTGGTATGGATATTAAGGGGAACCCCAGCCAAAATGTAAAAAAAAATACCAGACCCTTATCCGAGCACGCAACCTGGCAGGCCGTGGGAAAAGAGGGGGACAAGAGAGCGGCTGTACCTCCTGAACCGTACCAGGCCACATGCCCTCAACATTGGGAAGGTGCTTTGGGGTAGCCCCCAAAGCACCTTGCCCCCATGTTGATGGGGACAAGGGCCTCATCCCCACAACCCTTGCCCGGTGGTTGTGGGGGTCTGCGGGCGGCAGGCTTATCGGAATCTGGAAGCCCCCTTTAACAAGGGGACCCCCAGATCCCTGCCCCCCTGTGTGAAATGGTAAGGGGGTACAAAAGTACCCCTACCATTTCACAAAAAAGTGTCAAAAATGTTAAAAATGACAAGAGACAGTTTTTGACAATTCCTTTATTTAAATGCTTCTTCTTTCTTCTATCTTCCATCTTCCTTCGGTTTCTTCATCCATCTTCTTCTTCTTCTGGTTCTTTTGGTTCTTCCTCCGGTGTTCTCATCCGGCATCTTCCTCCGCGGCGTCTTCTTCCCTTCTTCTCCTCGGGCCACTCCGCATCCATGATGGGGGGCTCCCACTGTGTGGCGCTTCTCGTCTTCTGACGGTTCTTAAATAACGGAGGGTGGGGCCACCCGGTGACCCCGCCTCCCTCTGATGCACAGGGACTTGACGGGGACTTCCCTGTGGCATTCCCTGTGATGTCAGAGGGGGCGGGGTCACCCGTTACGTCTGGTATAGATTTTGAGGGGGACCCCACGCCATTTTTTTTTTAAAATAATGGCCGGGGTTCCCCTTAATATCCATACCAGACCTAAAGGGCCTGGTATGGAATTTAGGGGGACCCCACGCCATTTTTTTTTAAAATTTGGTTTGGGGTTCCCCTGTGGGGGAATCCCATGCCGTTTTTAGCAATGAACTTTTATGTGTATTGTCGGATCGGCAATTCATTAATAGCCGCGAGTAGTTTTAAACTTTTTTTCCTTTGAAATGTCATTTTGCTGTCAGACTGTTCTAAACATGGGAAACATGCGCCCCTTTACAGGCATACTATAGACACCCCCCCAGGTACGAAATTTAAAGGAATATTACACTTTTATTGTTTCACTTTAAGCATTATTAAAATCACTGCTCCCGAAAAAACAGCCGTTTTTAAAACTTTTTTTGCATTGATCCATGTACCCTGGGGCAGGACCCAGGTCCCCAAACACTTTTTATGACAATACCATGCATATAAGCCTTTAAAATTAGCACTTTTGATTTCTCCCATAGACTTTTAAAGGGTGTTCCGCGGCTTTCGAATTTGCCGCAAACACCCCAAATTGTTTGCTGTTCGGCTAACTGGCGAACAGCCGATGTTCGAGTCGAACATGAGTTCGACTCGAACTCGAAGCTCATCCCTAATCTTGAGACAATGGTAATTAAAGTTTTCCTTTTTGATGATTGGACTGTTCACAAAGTATCTGTGTGTGCAGTACCACAATCAAGGCAAAATCACAGACATAGGGATTGATTTACTGAAGGCAAATCCACTCTGCACTACAAGTGCACTTGGAAGTGCAGTCGCTGTAGATCTGAGGGGAAGATCTGAAATGAGGGGAAGCTCTGCTAATTTTATCATCCAATCATGTACAAGCAAAAATGCTGTTTTTTATTTTCCTTAAATGTTCGGCTCGGATCCATCTAGAGATAGTGGACTTTGACGCTGCCTGGCCCTTTTTGGGGCCTTCTGGCATTATAAATAGACAATCAACCTTTTGTATCTGAGCCGTTGCCTGCAGATAGATTTTGACTGCTCTTACAACATCTAAAGAGTGTAACAACTTCTCTGCGGACTGCGGATCTGGAAAAAAGGACGGTAGGACCACATCTTGATTCAGATGGAATCCTGAAACCACTTTAGGCAAAAAGGTCGGGTGAGGACGCAACACCACCCTGTCTTCGTGAAAAATCAAATATGGCTCCTTACATGAAAGAGCTGCTAATTCCGATACCCTCCTAGCTGAGGATATGGCTACAAGAAAAAACAATTTCTTTGTCAAGAGAACCAAAGGAGCATGGTGCAACGATTCAAAAGGTTGTTTCTGTAAAGCAGACAAAACCAAATTTAAATCCCATGGGCACACGGGAGGCTTAACCGACGGATTTAATCGCAGTGCCCTTGAACAAAGGCCCGGATCATGGAATGAGAGGCAAGCGGTCTTTGAAAAAATACAGACAAGGCCGAGATCTGGCCCTTGATAGTGCTCAAGACCAGCCTCATTTCTATGCCTATTTGAAGAAAGGCAAGAATCCTGATAATGGCATACCTTCTAGGATGCCACCCCCTGGATTCACACCAGGAAACATATGCCTTCCAGATTCTGTAAAAGATGAGCCTGGAGGCCGGCTTCCTAGCATTAACCAGAGTGGATAGGACTGGACCCGAGAGCCCACGGCTCTTCAGGATGTGGGTCTCAACAGCCAAACCGTCAAATTCAGACTTCGTAAGGCAGGATGGAATATTGGGCCCTGTGAGAGTAGATCTGGGCATAGCGGAAGAACCCAAGGTCTTCCCTCTGCCATCTTTACGATCTCTGCATACCAAGGTCGCCTGGGCCAAGCCACCAGATTTACCGGCTTCCATTCCCTTTTGACCCTCTGAAGGAATCGCAGGAGAAGCGGTACTGGAGGGAACGCATAGATCAGAAAGTACTGATCCCACATAATCGCTAAGGCATCTGACCCTTGTGCCAGCGGATCCCTTTTTTTGTTTCTTGTTGAACCTGAAAGCCAACAGGTCTACATCTGGGGTACCCCATTTCCGACATATGGAGCAAAATATGTTGGGATGTAGAGACCATTCTCCTGGACACAGCTGCTGGCAGCTCAGGAAATCCGCCTGCCAATTTTCTACCCCTGGAATGAAGACCGCAGACAGGTAGGGAACATGCCTTTCTGCCCAAGCAAAAATATGATTCACCTCCTTCTGGGCATCCAGACTCCTGGTGCCATCTTGGTGATTGATATAGGCCACTGCCGTAGCGTTGTCTGACTGTATACAGACAGGACAGCCTTGCAACCTGTAAGTCCAGGCCCTGAGGGCCAGACAAATTGCCTGAATCTCCAGAATGTTGATGGGCAAGAGCCCTTTGGCTCTGGATCATCTTCCCTGGGAAGAGGCTTCTTTCAGAACTACTCCCCAGCCTACAAGGCTGGCATCTGTGGTTACGACCATCCAAGTAACTGGAACAAAGGATTTTCCTTTTAGTAGATTCTCAGGTTAGTAACCACCAATTGAGGCTCTGGTGTACCCGTGGCACATTGGAAGATCCAAGGCTTGAACTCTCTTGTTCCAGGCAGATAGGATTCTGCTCTGTAAAGGTCTTAAGTGAAACTGGATGTAAGGAACAGCCTCGAATGAGGCTACCATTTTCCCTAATAACCTTATACATAGTCGAATGGAAGGATTTTTCCTTGTTTTGACTACTCGGACCAAATCCTTTATGGCTTTGGCTTTTGACTTGTGTAAGAATACTCTGCTTTGGACTGTGTCTATGACCATGCCCAAATATTCCAGCCATTTTAGGGGCTGTAAGGAGGATTTTTCTAGATTGAGGACACAGCCTAGGTACTCTAAATACTTCACTGTGCTGAGCACATTGCGGTTTAAGCGTGCTACGACTGTTCTACAAGTAGCAAATCGTCCAGATAAGCTGTTACTGCTATGCCTCGAGCCCTTAGCTTTGCCAGGGACAGGGCTAGAACCTTCATAAACACCCGAGGTGCGCTAGGTGCGGAAGACCGAAAGGTAGGGCCAAAAACTGGAAGTGTCGCTGCTCCATCGCAAACCTTAGAAACCTTTGGTGAGCGGGGAAAATTGGCACATGTAAATATGCATTTTGATGTCTATGGATGCCATAAATTCTCCTCCCTGAAGGGTGGAAACCACTGAGTGGATTGACTCCATGCGGAGAGAACGAATGTTTAGGAACTGATTCAGGTCCTTTAGATCGAAAATAGGTCTGACATCCCCGTTTGGTTTTGGAACCGTAAAGAGGTTTGAGTAGAACCCCGAGCCTTGCTCTTCTGGGGCTACTTCTATAATCACCCCTTGGGATAACAGGCGTTCTAAGACCAGAAGCAAGGGCCTCCTTTTTTCTGGATCTTTGGAGACTCTTGACCTTAGCGGGATGGCGGAAGCTCCCGAAACTCCAGCTTGTAGCCCAGAGACAACGTGGAGGTTACCCATTTGTCCTGGACCTCTTCCTGCCAGGCATCTGCAAACTGCAGCAGCCTTCCCCCCACTTGGCCGAGCGGGGAAGCCTCTTCATAAGGAGGCTTTGGGGTTCTGATTAACAGATCTTGGACCCCAAGACTTTTTCTGCCCTTGGGCCTGGCCTTGGACCTTTCCCTTAGTATTGGACTGGGGAGGCCGCCGCCACTGCCTGGAGGTCGAGGCTCCAGGGGCTGGGGAAAGAGAACGTCTAAATGAGGGACGTTTACTCTTCTTAACCGGCAACAAAGTGGTCTTGCCCCCGGTAATCCTCTGGATATATTTGTCCAAATCATGCCCAAACAAGCATTCCCCATGAAACGGGAACCCAGTCAAAAATCTTTTGCATGAAGCCTCAGCTGCCCAATGCTTAAGCCAAAGGGACCTGAGCATGTGTACCAGCAGGAGAGTAAGGCAGGATGCTTGCTGAACAGAATCCATGATGGCATCAACCACAAAACATAAGGCCTTAAGAAGGTCTGCATAAACCTCGACCTGTTCAATGGGGAGGAGGTTAACCACCTGCTTCATTTGTTCCTTTAGGAATTGGGACATGCCAACTGCTGCAACTGCAGGTTGGACCACAGCGCCAGCCATAGAAAAGGAAGCTTTAAATAAAGATTCCAGCTTTTTGTCAGTTGGATCTTTAAACCCCTGAGCATTGTTCACAGGGCAGGTCAGGCTTTTATTCACACAATTGCTGGCCCCCCCCATTTCTTGGTGAATTTTTCCTCTACCAGATAAAGAAGGGAAAACTTCTTAGGAGGAGAAAATAGCTTATCTGGGTGAACCCAGTCCTCATACAACAATTTCTCCAGCAAGGGATGAATTGGGAAGGTATACGCAGCCGGTGAGGATTTCCGGGATCCCAAGGAGGAAACAGAGGTTATGGCAGAGGATCTATCCCGTTTTCTGCTACTTTTTAAGGAAGTTGTGATTAAAGTAGCAATCCTTCCTTCTAAACCATCCAATGCAGCTTTCATAGTGTCTTCAGTGACATACACAGAGGCTGCAACATTGAGAGAGGCTGGGAAGCCTGACAGGGGCAATGACTCATCCTGTGAGGGGAGTCACTCCTCTTACGGGGAGACATAGTCCTAAGCTGCAAAAGCAGAGGTACTAGTACAGATGCAATCACTGTTGTGCCTTAGTTTTACAATATAATCATTAGCTTAGTCTGCACAACCTGATGACAAGTAGGTGTCTTAGGTATGCCTGGATCTGAATCCACTGAGATGCTTACTGCCCACAGCTCTGTGTCCCACCACTTATAGGGGCTCCGGCATCCTTGGCTTTAAACATTGCCGCCTTGCACCTGCGCACTGATGCGCCATGCACACTGCACGTGCACGGCGCCCGCAACTAGGCCGCCTCCTTCCCCGCCGAAAACTACTCGTAGAAGATAATCCTTAAGGTAAATACCTAGGATTGTCTTCACTTATCTTATTCCCGCCGCAGGAAACTGCTGAGAACAGACAGATCTAACCTTCCCCCATCATGGCGGGTAATTTTGTGCCAACCTTCAGGGTTCTGGGTTCCTACTTACAGGATCCTCTTTCCTGGGCCTGTAGAAGACTCTGCCAGAAAACTTTTCGTGCAACGTTTAATTTGTGTCCCAAAGTGCTGGATCTCAGAGCCCAGTCCTCAAAGAGAGAGAAACGCATCGAAATTCATAACAGGCTTCTCCATGATGGAACCCAGAGCCCATAGCAGAGGGAACAATATTTCTATGCTGGGTTCCTCTTTGTTCCAGTATCATGTGACAGTTTAATTGATGTGTAAGAAAAGGGGAAGTGACTTAACAGTTACCTGATCAAGTACCACTTCAAACAGCAAATCTGATGGGTCTTACCCCGTCCCTCTCTTTCCTCATTGGCTCAATGGATCCTGCTGCTGTCTCAGCCAATGAGGAGGGAGAGTCCCCGGAGAGCCGAGGCTCTTGTTCACATCGCTGGATTGCGGTGGAACTCAGATATTAGGGGAAGCTGTTGCACACAGAAGGTTTTTTTTTTACCTTCATTCCTACAGTATAATGCATGAAGGTAAAAAACCTTGAGCATTTAGAACTACTTTAATGTTGAAGATGTTTCACAGCTTCTCCATGCCACTTCTGAACTGAAGAAGTGAAAAGGAGATGTTATTAAATTTGTCAAAATTAGATGATCCAGTTGAATGTAGCTAACTACTACTACTAGTTAAAAAAGCAAGCCAGTGTGAATAGCCAATAAAATTACACAGCTGTAAGAAATATAATGCTGAGCAAACAACATGCTTTTAGGCTGAAGTATTCCTGGAATTTTTCTGTGCATTGCAATGGTTGTGAACAAATCATCTAACAGCAGGGGGAGCAGATGGTGCAGGTTTGTAGTATACAAAATTGTCAACAGATCCATTAAATGCATACGCTTTTCATGTATATATTTATATAAGAGCAAAAGACAAAGCAAAACTTTATTGAGAAATGTTTACTACGTTTATCACATTAATGGCAGTTTGTTAAAGTGAACCTGTCACTATGTAAACTAGCACTAAAGAGCAGTCATTTTGGTTAACCTGCAAACGATTGAGTTTTTTTTGATTGGGAATACTCTGGACCCCAGGCCTAGGTTATATACTGGGTCTCAACTTCTCTGCAAATTAATATGAAACCCCTTCCATGTCCTTGTTTAGGCATCACCCCCTGTAATTCAAATCTCAAATGCCAGTAAAGGACCTAGTTTGTGACAACTGAAAGTGATTGTAATGGATTTTTTAAAATAACAAACATATTACAGTTACCTGCTCTGTGCAATTGTTTTGCACATAGCAGCCCTGATTCTCCTCTTCTGGGGTCCCCTGTCAGCACTTCTGGCTCCTCCTACCTTTCAGTACCCCCCTTAGCAAGCTACTAACTGGGGGAGGGGGTAATCGTGCAGGCTGGACCTTGAGCCACACTGTGTGCGTCTATTAACACACACATTGCAGCTCAACCCTGCCCAGTAGCATACCTAGAGCATTTGGCACCTGGAGCAGATCCTATATCTGGCACCCCCCCACTTTAAAATGTAAAAACATCCCACTGTGATCCCTGCATATCTCTGCATCCCCCAATATCTCTTTGTCACTACTGTGTACCTCCTCTCCACAACTGCACCTCTGGACCCCTATTACATTACACAGCCCCCCGCAGCTCTGGACCCCTTTACATTACACAGCCCACCCCCAGCATTTGACTCCTTTACATTATATAGCCCCCCACAGCTCTGGACAGCTGCACATTACACGGCCTCCCCTCACAGCTCTGGACCCCTTTACATTACACAGCCCTGCACCTCTGGACCCCTTTACATTACACAACAGCCCCTGCACCTCTGGACCCCTTTACATTACACAGCCTCATGCACCTCAGGACCCCTTTATATTACACAGCCCCTGCACCTCTGGACCCCTTTACATTACACAGCCCCCCGAATCTCTGGACCCCTTTACATTGCATATTCCCCTGGACCTCTGGACCTCTTTACATTACACAGCCCCCAAACCTCTGGACCTCTTTACATTACACAGCTCCCCCCACAGTTCTGGACCCCTTAAAATTACACAGCCCCCACACATCTGGACCCCTTTACATTACACAGCTCCCCCACAGCTCTGGACCCCTTTACATTACAAAGCCCCCACACCTCTGGACTTCTTTACATTACACAGCCCCCTGCACCTCTGGACCCGTTTACATTACACACCCCCCACAGCTCTGGACCCCTTTACATTTCACAGCCCCCGCACCTCTGGACTTCTTTACATTACACAGACCCCCGCAGCTCTGGACCCCTGCATTTTACACAGTCCCCCCCACAGCTCTGAATCCCTGCACGTTACACAGCTCCCACCTCCCCCCACAGCTCTGGACCCCTGCACATTACACAGCTCTCCTGCAGCTCTGGACCCCTGCATTTTACACAGCCCCGCCACAGCTCTTGATCCCTGCAGGTTACACAGACCCCACGCAGATCTGGATGCCTGCACAATACACAGCCCCCCACAGCTCTGGATCTTTGCATGTTACACAACCACCCCACAGCTCTGGTCCCCTGCACATTACACAGCCCCCTGTAACTCTGGACCCCTGCATGTTACACAGCCTCCCCACAGCTCTGGAACCCTGCACATTACAAAGCCCCCCGCAGCTCTGAACTTCTGCACATTACACAGCCCCTCCATGTCTGGACCCCTGCTCATTACACAGCCCCCCACAGCTCTGGTCCCCTGCATGTTCCACAGTTCCCCCACAGCTCTGAATCCCTGCAAATTATACAGCCACCCCCACAGCTCTGGACCCTTGCCCATTACACAGCCCCCCTGCAGCTCTGGACCCCTGCATGTTACAAAGCCCCCCACAGCTCTGGACCCCTGCATGTCACACAGCCCCCACGCAGCTCTGGACCCCTGCACATGACCCAGCCCCCACTGTAGCTGTGGACCCCTGCACATTACCCAGTCCTACCCATAGCTCTGGACCCCTGCACATTACCCAACCTCCCGCAGCTCTGGACCCCTGCATGTTTCATAGTCCCCCACAGCTCTGGATCCCTGCAACACTACACAGCCCCTCCACAGCTCTGGATCTCTGCACATTACACAGCTCTGGACCCCTGCATGTTACACAGCCCCCCCACAGCTCTGGATCTCTACATGTTACACAACCACCCCACAGCTCCGGTCCTCTGCACATTACACAGCCCCCCTGTAACTCTGGACCCCTGCATGTTACACAGCCCCCCCCCAAAGCTCTGGAACCCTGCATGTTACAAAGCCCCCCGCAGCACTGAACTCCTGCACATTACACAGCCACTCCAGGTCTGGACCCCTGCTCATTACACAGCCCCCCCATAGCTCTGGTCCCCTGCATGTTCCACGGTTCCCCCACAGCTCTGAACCCCTGCACGTTATACAGCCACCCCCCACAGCTCTGGACCCCTGCCCATTACACAGCCCCCCTGCAGCTCTGGAGCCCTGCATGTTACAAAGCCCCCCCACAGCTCTGGACCCCTGCATGTTACACAGTCCCTACGCAGCTCTGGACCCCTGCACACGACCCAGCCCCCCCACAGCTCTGGACTCCTGCGTGTTACACAGTGCCCCAGCAGCTCTGGACCCCTGCACATGAACCAGCCCCCACCGTAGCTGTGGACCCCTGCACATTACACAGCCCTACCCATAGCTCTGGACTCCTGCACATTACCCAACCTCCCGCAGCTCTGGACCCCTGCATGTTTCATAGTCCCCCACATCTCTGGATCCCTGCAACACTACACAGCCCCTCCACAGCTCTGGATCTCTGCACATTACACAGCCCCTCCACAGCTCTGGACCCCTGTATGTTACACAGTCCCCCCACAGCTCTGGGTCCCTGCATGTTACACAGCCCCCCACAGCTCTGGACCCCTGCCCATTGCACAGCCCCCCTATAGCTCTGGACCCCTGCATGTTACAAAGCCCCCCATAGCTTTGGACCCCTGCATGTTACACAGCCCCCACGCAGCACTGAACCCCTGCACATGACACAGCCCCCACCGCAGCTGTGGACCCCTGCACATTACACAGTCTTACCCACAGCTCTGGACCCGTGCACATTACCCAGCCCCCCACAGCTCTGGACCCCTGCATGTTTCACAGTCCCCCCACAGCTCTGGATTCCTGCAACACTACACAGACCCTCCACAGCTCTGGATCTCTGCACATTACACAGCCCCTCCACAGCTCTGGAACCCTGCATGTTACACAGACCCCCCACAGCTCTGGACCCCTGCATTTTACACAGTCCCCACACAGCTCTGGACCCCTGCACATGACCCAGCCCCCCCACAGCTCTGGACCCCTGCATGTTACACAGTCCCCACGCAGCTCTGGACCCCTGCACATGACCAAGCCCCCACCGTAGCTGTGGACCCCTGCACATTACACAGCCCTACCCACAGCTCTGGACCCCTGCACATTACCCAGCCCCCCCGCAGCTCTGGACCCCTGCATGTTTCATAATCCCACCCCCAAAGCTCTGGATCCCTGCAACACTACACAGCCCCTCCACAGCTCTGGATCTCTGCACATTACACAGCCCCTCCACAGCTCTGGACCCCTGTATGTTACACAGTCCCCCCACAGCTCTGGATCCCTGCATGTTACACAGCCCCCCACAGCTCATGGACCCCTGCACATTACACAGCCCCCCTGCAGCTCTGGACCCCTGCATGTTACACAGCCCCCCACACCTCTGGATCCCTGAAACACTACACAGCCCCTCCACAGCTCTAGACCTCTGCACCTTACACAGACCCCCTGCAGCTCTGGACTCCTGAATGTTACACAGCCCCCCAGCAGCTCTGGATCCCTGCATGTTACACATGACCCAGCCCCCACCGTAGCTGTGGACCCCTGCACATTTCACAGCCCTACCCACAGCTCTGGACCCCTGCACATTTCACAGTCCTACCCACAGCTCTGGACCCCTGCACATTACCCAGCCCCCCCAGCTCTTGACCCCTGCATGTTTCATAGTCCTCCCACAGCTCTGGATCCCTGCAACACTACACAGCCCCTCCACAGCTCTGGATCTCTGCACATTACACAATCCCTCCACAGCTCTGGACCCCTGTGTGTTACACATTTCCCCCAGCTCTGGATCCCTGCATGTTACACAGCCCCCCAAAGCTCTGGACCCTTGCACATTACACAGCCCCCCTGCAGCTTTGGGCCCCTGCATGTTACACAGCCCCCCACAGCTCTGGAACCCTGCACATTACACAGCCCCCGCCCGCAGCTCTGAACTCCTGCACATTACACAGCCCCTCCAGGTCTGGACCCCTGCTCATTACACAGCCCCCCCCACAGTTCTGGTCCCCTGCATGTTACACAGTTAGCCCACAGCTCTGAATCCCTGCACATTACACAGCCACCCCCACAGCTCTGGACCCCTGCCCATTGCACAGCCCCCCTGCAGCTCTGGACCCCTGCATGTTACAAAGCCCCCACACAGCACTGAACCCCTGAACGTGACACAGCCCCCACCGCAGCTGTGAACCCCTGCACATTACACAGTCCTACCCACAGCTCTGGACCCCTGCACATTAACCAGCCCCCCACAGCTCTGGACCACTGCATGTTTCACAGTCCCCCCACAGCTCTGGATCCCTGCAACACTACACAGCCTCTCTACAGCTCTGGATCTCTGCACATTACACAGCCCCTCCACAGCTCTGGACCCCTGCATGTTACACAGACCCCCACAGCTCTGGATCCCTGCATGTTACACAACCCCCCACAGCTCTGGACCTCTGCACCTTACACAGACCCCCCTACAGCTCTGGATCCCTGCACATTACACATCCCCCCCAGCAGCTCTGGATTCCTGCACGTTACACAGCCCTCCACAGCTCTGGACCCCTGCCACATTAAACAGCCCACCCACAGCTCTGGACCACTGCACATTACACAGTCCCGCCCAGTAGCTCTGAACTCCTGCACATTACATAGCCCCTCCGGGTCTGGACCCCTGCTCATTACACAGCCGCCCCTGCAGCTCTGGTCCCCTGCATGTTACACAGTTCCCCCACAGCTCTGAATCCCTGCATGTTACATAGCTACCCCCCAACAGCTCTGGACCCCTGCTCATTACACAGCCCCCCTGCAGCTCTTTACCCCTGCATGTTACACAGCCCCCCACAGCTCTGGGCCCCTGCCTGCTACACAGTACCCCCCACAGCTCTGGATCTCTGCACGGTGCACAACCCCCCTACAGCTCTGGTCCCCTGCACATTACACAGCCCCTTGTAGCTCTGGACCCCTGCATGTTACACAGCCCCCCCACAGCTCTGGACCCCTACACGTTACACGGCCCCCCACAGCTCTGGACCCCTGCACATTACACAGCCCCTCACAGCTCTGGACCTCTGCATGTTACCCAGCCCCCCCACAGCTCTGGATCCCTACATGTTAAATAGCCCCCTTCCACAGCTCTGGGCCACTACACAGCCCCTCCAGGTTTGAATCCCTGCATGTTACACAGCCACCCCCACAGCTCTGGATCTCTGCACATTACACAGCCCCTGAACAGCTCTGGACCCCTGCATGTTACACAGCCCCCCACAGCTCTGGATCCCGGCATGTTACATAGGTCCCCACAGCTCTGGACCCTTGCATGTTACACAGCCTCCATTCAGCTCTGGACCCCTGCACATTACACAGCCCTACCCACAAGTGTAGACCACTGCACATTACACAGCCCCCCTACAGTTCTGGACCCCTGCATATTACACAGTCCCCCCACAGCTCTGGATCCCTACAGCATTACACAGCCCCTCCACAGCTCTGGATCTCTGCACATTACACAGCCCCTCCACAGCTCTGGACCCATGCATGTTACACAGTCCCCCCACAGCTCTGGATCCCTACATCTTACACAGCTCCCCCCACAGCTCTGGGCCCCTGCACATTACACAACCCCCCTGCAGCTCAGAACCCCTGCACATTACACAACCCCCCTGCAGCTCAGAACCCCTGCATGTTACACAGCCCCCCCACAGCTCTGGACCTCTGCACATTACACATATATTACACATATATGCCATCTTCATTCGGCAGTGGTTGGCCTCCTTCTCTATGATCGCAGATGGCCGGTATATGTTTATCCCGTTGCCATAGCGATCAGCGTGCCGCGGGCCCCTGACGCGGATGTCAGCTCCCTCCCAGCACCAGTCTAATCGCTCCAGGATGTGACGTTCTCCTCTCCTGGACTGGACTTGTGTGTGTGGGGTTTGGGGGCTGGCCTGCGCGCCGGGGACTCGGAGGGCGGCCCCTCCCACCGGCAATGACGTCTGTCAGTCAGCTGTTAGGCATTGGCTCTCATTAAGCAACACCTTTTAAACCGCACATGAAGACGCCTGACTCCATGACGGTGTGGGTGTCGAAACAAATGTGCAGCCATCCAAGCTATTAGAGGTAAGCTTGCAAAAAACCCCCCTCTATACACTATACGAGCAATTATGTCCCTGTGGAGTCTAGCATGTATATACATGCATAGTACAAGGGCATTAGGCTATGCTGGAGGGGTATTCCACATATGCCTATCCAGTGCATCCTTGCTTTCTGCCCTTGGCATTTTTTGGTGCAATGGCATCCCTGTGCCCACACTCACTGATTATTCCCTCTTTGTTTGTGATTGCAGCTACTTACTGCAGGGGCCCCATTGAAGCCCCCGTTGGTGTTGCAGACCAGACGACACCCTCTGATACACCCCTGTTGTAATACGCAGGGGGGTAATTTAACCTGTTTGCGTCGACAGGTATGTATATGTAAAAAGAGTGCATAGATTTAGCTTTGCTAACTTTTCAGTAAGTGAGTGATAAACCAGATATAAATTTGCTTCTTTTTCACCCATATGGGACACTCTGTTACCATACTGTTTCTCCTCCCTCTTCTCTTTGTAGTGTATAACATTACCTAACAACAGCTGATACTTAGAGGGCCATTAGCCGGTGGGCAAGACGCCCTTTGTGTTGTGTCCTGGGCTGTGGATGCATTTGATCCTTCGGTGTTAGCGATGGCTTTTGGTTCTGATCCCCATTGGTAAACCACTCCGTCCCCATTACTTTTTAAATTGAATGCTACTTGATGCTGATCAAAGAACAACACGGTTAGAACATCTTTTGTATTTCACTATTTTTATGTTCTGTAAACAGATTTGAATATCTATTATGTGTGATGTATACGGTGTTGTTTACTCTGCTTCCTTGTATCCTTTTTTTCTTTTTTGCCTTATAAAAGGTTTGTAGACAGACAACATACCTCACCATCAGCCCTTGAAGAAGAGGTCTCAACAATAATAAAACCTCGAAACGTGTCGGGCTTCACTGTACAGCTTCCTCTCGCTGAAACAGCGTGTGTGGGGTTAAGTGTGTTTTTTGACAATTAGTTATGCAAACTGTTGTATCAACATTATTGAAAAAATCTTTTGGCATCCATTTTGTGTTTATCTTTTTAAACATTGTCATGTCCTTTTAACTTTTTTATAAATAAAAACTTTTGTTTATATTCTTGATGCAATGTTGTGAGATTCCTGCCCTTAAAAGTCCCACAAAGAGGAAAATTCCCCATTGTGTATCTGCACATTACACAGCCCCTCCACAGCTCTGAACCCCTGCATGTTACACAGTCCCCCCACAGCTCTGGATCCCTGCATGTTACACAGCCCCCCCACAGCTCTGGACCCCTGCACATTACACAGCTCCCTGCAGCTCTGGACCCCTGCATGTTACACAGCCCCCCAGAGCTCTGGACCTCTGCACATTGCACACCCCCCTACAGCTCTGGACCTCTGCACCTTACACAGACCCCCCCGCATCTCTGGACCCCTGAATGTTACACAGCCCCCCACAGCTCTGGATCCTTGCACATTACACAACCCCCTGCAGCTCTGGACCCCTGCACATTACACAGCCCCCGGCAGCTCTGGAACTCTGCATGTTACACAGCTCCCCACAGCTCTGGAACCCTGCCACATTACACAGCCCCCCCACAGCTCTGGACCCCTGCATGTTACACAGCCCCCCACAGCTCTGGACCCCTGCATGTTACTCAGCCCCCCCACAACTCTGGACCCCTGCATGTTACACAGCTCCCCCCACAGCTCTGGGGGAGCACCCAAGCCTGCATTTGATCTCCGTTCACTTGTGTGTCTCCTGTATTCTGCAGCCTTGGCCTCTGAGCCTACTATTCCTTTGCTATGAGAGATTTGTTACTATTACTGTTAGTGAGCCCAGCACCCCAGTGCTGTGTGGGACTCATCCCTGTATATCTGTACTTCGTTTCTGGTACCTACCTGCTTGGAGTCCGAGGGCCTCAACATGGGATTCAACATCAGAAAAACACATCACCTCTTGGGGTTGTTCTGGCAAAGATCAAGTAACTTTCTAGACCCTACACATTGACCCTCCTAAGGTATATTACCTTGGAGAATGAGCAGGCAAGCTGACTCTATTTTCTTCAGTGCCATTGGGTATCTGGTCCCTGCATTGTCTTGTCACTCTGTGACTCCGCCATTGTCAGAGAGCTCCCCTGGGCAGATGCGCTGCTGGTGTGCATCGCGATGCGTTGGTGCGCGTCGGCGCGCGCGTGTTCCCGTGCGCGCCGCCGCGGGCACCGGCCTGCGGGCGCGTGCGTGTGTGCGGGGGCGCGCCGGCCTGCGTCGGCGTGCACGCGCACCTGGCGTTTGGCGCCAATCTGCCTATTTAGGCTGTCTGCACAGGGGGCTCGGTGCTGTCCAATCTTCAGCTCCCTGTATCCCTGCACCTGCTTCCTGTTTGTACCTGATCTCCTGACCATCGGCCTGTCTTTGATTCTCCTTGCTTGCTGCCTGCCACTGATCCCAGACTGTCCTGACTACGAATCTGCCTGCTCCTCTGTACCATGTTGCCTGCCTGTTGCCGACCTCTGCCTGCGAGCTGACTTGCCTGCTCCACTTCTGCTCTGCACCTGCTGCCTGTGCTTTAGTTGACTGGTGATCTCAATAACCACCTATACCGGGATCCTTCTGCAGCTAACCCGCCAGGCTCTCATACCATTCTGTGCTCCCGTGCCTCCTGTCCATACTACCAGGGGCCGGGAACCAGATACGTAAGGGAGGCCTCCCCCTGCTACATCGGGCTCACCTGTCTGTTACGTGGAAGTCTGACAGCCATGCTCTTTGTGTCATCTCTGTGACCTACACCACCATCTAGGCTCAGCTGCTACCAGCCAGTCCTGATCAGCCAGTATGCCCTCAGTAGGAATGAAAGTGGAAGGTGATGCAAAATGTCCCCACCATCCACATATGGGACAGTGGCAGACAAAAAACTGTTTTAAATAAAAAAATAAATAAATAAACACACTTTATTTAGATGTCAGTTATACTTACCTGCGATTGGTTAAAAGTATTTTCAACAGTCCTGGCGCGAGTCAGTACCTATAAAAGAAAAGAAAATACATCATTACTGGAAGCAGTCGGCGGCGATTGAAGAAGGGAACACATCCCACCCTCCCTCCCTTGTCGTGGCTCACGTTATGAGGTTTTTGTCCATTTCTTGTGAAATGGGACTTTGAGAGTAATGTTTATTAGCTTGAGCTTGTAATAGCTGAGCTAAATATGCTGTTGGTATAATTGTAAAGACCAGATTACAATTTTATGCTGTTAATAAAACTTTAATACCTATAATAAAGGGACACAGCCAATTGAATTCACATAAAAACTGAGTCCAGTGTATAGTGTTTATTATAAGTTAATATGATTATATATATATATATGGATTATCCATATATGTCATGATCTCTATGATTGGATTAGACAAATTTAAAATTTGTGTTTTGCCAAATGTTCCAAATTTGAAAATCCTTCTATAATTCTTGATTTTGTGTAGTCTATTTCAAGTCAGTAAGTTTTTGTTATGCGTGAGAGTATTAGTAAAGATAAATAAGCTCCTATCGCTTATAATTTGACATATAGTTGGAAAAGTGTTCGATACTGATGAGACTAAATGTGTCCCATTTTGGGGGGTTGAAAAGGGGGATTAAAAATTATTTTTTTTATCACTTTGAACAAAAGTAACCTGACCTAAATGAAAGAGGTGGTTTTGCACTAAAAAAAAATACATATGCCCCTCCCCTCCTAACTTATAAAGGTAGAACAGGAAAAACAGACTTCAGGTGTGAACAACATCTCTTCATTAGCCTGCCTTAGGAGCCTTCTGGTATTCATGGCAGCAAACATCACAACTAGTATTCTCTTGTAACAGGGTGTCAGGACCCTATTGTATATATCTGATAGGGTGTCTGTTGTAGTCTTTGCAGGCACCACTGGATGTCATTGTTCACCCTGGTTTTACTCTTGTGCAGTTATCTGATCCTCCTTTTGGGAGCTTTCTGATATCAATGGCAACAAACATTTCAACTAGAATCCTCTTGTAACAGGGTGTCAGATCCCCATTGTACAGTATGTATCTGGGAGGATACATGCGGTAGTCTTTGCAGGCACCACACAATGTCATTGTTTACTCTAGTTTTGCCCTTGTGCAATTCTCTAAATTCCCTTTTTGGTGGTCCCACCCAGGGGTTACTATGTCTTTCAACTATGCTCCCTAAGGAGAGATAAAAGAACCAGGGTAAGGAGGAGTCAGTGGTCTTGGGCAGAGAGATGCAGAAAAGACAAGATCATGTAGAGGACTATATTCTAACTCCCTTTCCCCCTTGGGGGAAAACTTTTGAGAGGTAGACCCCCTAGGATAGGATGGAATGGAAACAGCAGCGATGTGACTTTTGTCATCTGTATCTTATAAAACTGTGATTTTTGAGTACCACCTTTCCTTTCCTGCATTGCTGCCACCTTGAAGATTTATGCTTCTGAAAATGTTTTAAGAGTGCTTTTGTGCCAATATTATATCTGTAGATTTTCTTGACATATCTTTGGACTTGTGAAATAGATCTTTGGATTTTTGTGTATTGTTGCTAAGAGCTTCAGTAAATTCCTTGCAAAAAATGGAAATTGGTATCTGTTTCTTTTTCCTATGCTACGTATGCTGAATGGCCCATACCTGATGAAGGTAAGATATTACAACCGAGTCTGATCAGGAACAAATGCTGGCCTAATGCAGGAGGGTCCACTTGCTTGACATTGGTAGGAAAAGCTCCCTTGAGTGCATGCACCCTGCACCCTTGGCCTTCATGTGTCATGGAACCTATAGTTATCTCATTGGTTAAAAGGAAATCACACTTCTAAAGCTCCAGGAGGTTATGGGGCAAGAATCCTCACCCCCTGTGATATCAGTGGCCTAACAAGCAAGTAACATACTGACCACCTAGGTGAATCTAATTTTCCCTAATTATTTTAGTCCTTCAGCATCATCCAAGCATAACTCATGGCCAGTCAGCCACACAGTTCAGCTTTGATTTCCGGCCAAGCTACTTTGAACCATTTAACATGAGCCTCATAATTGTAGCAAGTGGCAAGAGAAGAAGGAAGAAAGCAAATAAGTTTTAGAAACAAGTGATCGGTGAGAGAAGATGTACATGTCAGGAGCGTATAACTCTCTTGCTCCTCATTTCAGCATCCTGGTTTTGGCTGTGGCATTCTCCTTGTCTGTGTGACCAAGGTGATTGATTAGGCAAGTCTCTGGGTGGAGACAAAACCTGATTTAAGCCAGCCAAGCCTGCAGTCTCATGCTTGTGATAGAGCTGGTTAAATGGGCTCAAGCTGCCTGTTTGCCTGTCCTGCTCTGCTGTTTGGATTTCCTTGTTGACAGCCTCAGATCGGTCTATTCTCTGAACTCTGCCTGCCTTTTTACTACGGATTGACCCTGACCTTGCCTGCCTTGTACCTGGACAGTCATTGGACCGTTCTGCCTGTCTGCCAGCTGCAAGTACCTGTTTGCTGTGCTCTGTTCGTGCCTGCCTCAGCATGGTAGCCAGGCACTATAGTATTGTGTATAAGTCCTAGGGGAAACAAGTACCGGTAGGCCTGCTTGCCTTATGGGAAAGGGGGCTGCTATAGATGAATAACACAGAAGCTAGCTATAGTGTCTGACCACCTGCATTAGGGATAAGCATCCCTAATGCAGGGAGCGCGTGCGTGTGTGCGGGGAGCGCGCCGGCCTGCGTCGGCGTGCACGCGCACCTGGCGTTTGGCGCCAATCTGCCTATTTAGGCTGTCTGCACAGGGGGCTCGGTGCTGTCCGATCTTCAGCTCCCTGTATCCCTGCACCTGCTTCCTGTTTGTACCTGATCTCCTGAACATCGGCCTGTCTTTGATTCTCCTTGCTTGCTGCCTGCCACTGATCCCAGACTGTCCTGACTACGAATCTGCCTGCTCCTCTGTACCATGTTGCCCGCCTGTTGCCGACCTCTGCCTGCGAGCTGACTTGCCTGCTCCACTTCTGCTCTGCACCTGCTGCCTGTGCTTTAGTTGACTGGTGATCTCAATAACCACCTATACCGGGATCCTTCTGCAGCTAACCCGCCAGGCTCTCATACCATTCTGTGCTCCCGTGCCTCCTGTCCATACTACCAGGGGCCGGGAACCAGATACGTAAGGGAGGCCTCCCCCTGCTACATCGGGCTCACCTGTCTGTTACGTGGAAGTCTGACAGCCATGCTCTTTGTGTCATCTCTGTGACCTACACCACCATCTAGGCTCAGCTGCTACCAGCCAGTCCTGATCAGCCAGTATGCCCTCAGTAGGAATGAAAGTGGAAGGTGATGCAAAATGTCCCCACCATCCACATATGGGACAGTGGCAGACAAAAAACTGTTTTAAATAAAAAAATAAATAAATAAACACACTTTATTTAGATGTCAGTTATACTTACCTGCGATTGGTTAAAAGTATTTTCAACAGTCCTGGCGCGAGTCAGTACCTATAAAAGAAAAGAAAATACATCATTACTGGAAGCAGTCGGCGGCGATTGAAGAAGGGAACACATCCCACCCTCCCTCCCTTGTCGTGGCTCACGTTATGAGGTTTTTGTCCATTTCTTGTGAAATGGGACTTTGAGAGTAATGTTTATTAGCTTGAGCTTGTAATAGCTGAGCTAAATATGCTGTTGGTATAATTGTAAAGACCAGATTACAATTTTATGCTGTTAATAAAACTTTAATACCTATAATAAAGGGACACAGCCAATTGAATTCACATAAAAACTGAGTCCAGTGTATAGTGTTTATTATAAGTTAATATGATTATATATATATATGGATTATCCATATATGTCATGATCTCTATGATTGGATTAGACAAATTTAAAATTTGTGTTTTGCCAAATGTTCCAAATTTGAAAATCCTTCTATAATTCTTGATTTTGTGTAGTCTATTTCAAGTCAGTAAGTTTTTGTTATGCGTGAGAGTATTAGTAAAGATAAATAAGCTCCTATCGCTTATAATTTGACATATAGTTGGAAAAGTGTTCGATACTGATGAGACTAAATGTGTCCCATTTTGGGGGATTGAAAAGGGGGATTAAAAATTATTTTTTTTATCACTTTGAACAAAAGTAACCTGACCTAAATGAAAGAGGTGGTTTTGCACTAAAAAAAAATACATATGCCCCTCCCCTCCTAACTTATAAAGGTAGAACAGGAAAAACAGACTTCAGGTGTGAACAACATCTCTTCATTAGCCTGCCTTAGGAGCCTTCTGGTATTCATGGCAGCAAACATCACAACTAGCATTCTCTTGTAACAGGGTGTAAGGACCATATTGTATATATCTGATAGGGTGTCTGTTGTAGTCTTTGCAGGCACCACTGGATGTCATTGTTCACCCTGGTTTTACTCTTGTGCAGTTATCTGATCCTCCTTTTGGGAGCTTTCTGATATCAATGGCAACAAACATTTCAACTAGAATCCTCTTGTAACAGGGTGTCAGATCCCCATTGTACAGTATGTATCTGGGAGGATACATGCGGTAGTCTTTGCAGGCACCACACAATGTCATTGTTTACTCTAGTTTTGCCCTTGTGCAATTCTCTAAATTCCCTTTTTGGTGGTCCCACCCAGGGGTTACTATGTCTTTCAACTATGCTCCCTAAGGAGAGATAAAAGAACCAGGGTAAGGAGGAGTCAGTGGTCTTGGGCAGAGAGATGCAGAAAAGACAAGATCATGTAGAGGACTATATTCTAACTCCCTTTCCCCCTTGGGGGAAAACTTTTGAGAGGTAGACCCCCTAGGATAGGATGGAATGGAAACAGCAGCGATGTGACTTTTGTCATCTGTATCTTATAAAACTGTGATTTTTGAGTACCACCTTTCCTTTCCTGCATTGCTGCCACCTTGAAGATTTATGCTTCTGAAAATGTTTTAAGAGTGCTTTTGTGTCATTATTATATCTGTAGATTTTCTTGACATATCTTTGGACTTGTGAAATAGATCTTTGGATTTTCGTGTATTGTTGCTAAGAGCTTCAGCAAATTCCTTGCAAAAAATGGAAATTGGTATCTGTTTCTTTTTCCTATGCTACGTATGCTGAATGGCCCATACCTGATGAAGGTAAGATATTACAACCGAGTCTGATCAGGAACAAATGCTGGCCTAATGCAGGAGGGTCCACTTGCTTGACATTGGTAGGAAAAGCTCCCTTGAGTGCATGCACCCTGCACCCTTGGCCTTCATGTGTCATGGAACCTATAGTTATCTCATTGGTTAAAAGGAAATCACACTTCTAAAGCTCCAGGAGGTTATGGGGCAAGAATCCTCACCCCCTGTGATATCAGTGGCCTAACAAGCAAGTAACATACCGACCACCAAGGTGAATCTAATTTTCCCTAATTATTTTAGTCCTTCAGCATCATCCAAGCATAACTCATGGCCAGTCAGCCACACAGTTCAGCTTTGATTTCCGGCCAAGCTACTTTGAACCATTTAACATGAGCCTCATAATTGTAGCAAGTGGCAAGAGAAGAAGGAAGAAAGCAAATAAGTTTTAGAAACAAGTGATCGGTGAGAGAAGATGTACATGTCAGGAGCGTATAACTCTCTTGCTCCTCATTTCAGCATCCTGGTTTTGGCTGTGGCATTCTCCTTGTCTGTGTGACCAAGGTGATTGATTACGCAAGTCTCTGGGTGGAGACAAAACCTGATTTAAGCCAGCCAAGCCTGCAGTCTCATGCTTGTGATAGAGCTGGTTAAATGGGCTCAAGCTGCCTGTTTGCCTGTCCTGCTCTGCTGTTTGGATTTCCTTGTTGACAGCCTCAGATCGGTCTATTCTCTGAACTCTGCCTGCCTTTTTACTACGGATTGACCCTGACCTTGCCTGCCTTGTACCTGGACAGTCATTGGACCGTTCTGCCTGTCTGCCAGCTGCAAGTACCTGTTTGCTGTGCTCTGTTCGTGCCTGCCTCAGCATGGTAGCCAGGCACTATAGTATTGTGTATAAGTCCTAGGGGAAACAAGTACCGGTAGGCCTGCTTGCCTTATGGGAAAGGGGGCTGCTATAGATGAATAACACAGAAGCTAGCTATAGTGTCTGACCACCTGCATTAGGGATAAGCATGGCAGTAGAGCTTTTGGTGCCATGGCTATACCATGGCTATACCTGAAGGGAAGGGTGATGCCAATTCTACTGAGTTCCACTAAGATAGCAGGTAATCTCTGTGTGAGCAGCTGCTAGGTGGGTATACTAAGTCTAGTGTTGCGTAAGACACCAGAAACATTCTGTGCTGAACCCACTGACAAACAAGAATAAAGTGTGGTTACTACAGGAAATTGATGCTTTAAAGCTGAATTCCAGCTGCAGGCATACCATGAGTTAAGTCTAACGAGGTGCCTGCTGCCTTGTAGATTTATCTATTATTCACATCTGACAGGCTTATTGTGCTGCGGGAACTTAAGATAACTTCCCAGATGCTTACTGTGGTTCCTTTAAGAGCAAAGTCACTGGAACTGCTATTTATTATTATTATTATACAGGATTTATATAGCGCCAACAGTTTGCGCAGCGCTTTACAACATGGGGCAGACAGTACACTTACAATACAAATCAATACAGGAGGGATCAGAGGGCCCTGCTCGTTAGAGCTTACAATCTAGAAGGGAGGGTCAAGTGGAAACAAAAGGTAATAACTGTGGGGGGTGAGCTGATGGAAAAAAAAATGAAAATACAGTTGTTAGGTGTGGGTAGGATAGGCTTCTCTGAAGAGAAGGGTTTTCAGGGATCTTCTGAAAGCTATGCGAGTCTCTTCACTCATTCTGCCCATTTACTTTGTATTTTGTGAACTCATTCACAACCTACAAAGGCTTCTGTGAATGGGCAGTAGAGGGGAGGGGCAGGCATAGCTGTTTCATGTGTTCTCCTCTCACAGCTGGAGTGTATCCTCCACACAACATCAACATATGTTTCCTCAGTATCCTACCCACCCAAAAATCTTTGTCCATTTCCAGTAGGTGGGGAATAGGAATACATTCTAAAAACAGAACATTCTAATATTATAGCTACGACATTTAGGTAGTGATTTAGGCACTGTAAAATAAATACTACATGTTTATGTTAAATAGAATTACGAATTAGAATTAGAATTACAGAAACCAAAACCTTAATTACTGTACACAGGCACAGTCTTTTGCAAGGGAATATGCAGATGTACCAACTTATCTAAATGCGTGTTGGTTCCAGTCAGTACTCCCAGTTTACAATTGCAAGTTCTAGTGCATTACTTTATGGAAATAGACAAGAGCAATATGTTAAATTTTGTGTCAACCAAAACTGCATTAGTAAAATATGCTTTTGGCTACTTGACCTTCTGTAATATATGGTTTCAGTTCCCAGAAATTTCGTTCCACATCATATACTCTGCAGTATGTAACATTTGCCTCCAGGTTACCAGCTCTATCTTTAAATTTGTCATGCTGCCGCTGAGCTTTGACAGATTTCCACTTACATTTTCATAAGCCTACATTAGATTTGAAAACACTTATCTTAACCTCTTTCCAGTCTGCTTCTCTTCCTGAAATCTACCTTCTAGTGGACAGCTGTATTTACTTACAACCGCTAAAGCTTCACTTTTTGATGCACACTGTTTTTTTATTTGTGCCATGAAAATAAATACACAAACGTTCTATCAGATTTGGTAAAATATAATGCCTTGATGTTTAACACATTGACTGCCAGTTCTGTTACTTTAATGGTAGAATGTCACCTCTGCCAGTACACCAGTCGCATTACAATATTGATTTTTCTGACTCAAAGTAGATATAAACCCAATCACTAAAATGTCATGTTAAATTGAACATAATATATTGTAATGTAATATAATTTCAAAAGTAATTTTTAATATCTTTCTCAATTAAAGAAAGGTTGATGATCCTTCGATAAAGGTTGACAGGAATGAGCGACAGTGGCTCACGATTGTACTACTCAATCAGTAGGGAATCAGTGAACCTACCATACCTGCATAAATAAGCCTCTTTTTCCTGGCAGAAGATTTAGAACTGATTTAATACTGCTTCCACAAATTCTAAATTCCTCAATACTTGCTGTTTTCCATGCTGTACTGTTTAGTTTGTTCTTACTGACATCGCTGTAGATTTGGACTTTTTATAGGCCAGCAAGAGATTGGCTTAATACACCCAAGTACTGCAAGAAAGCTTCAAAGAAAAACGTCAAGTACTGTATGTGTATTAGGACATAGCTGTAAAGGACTATGTTTGTTATAGGCCAGTGCAGCCTTCTGTAGCATAAACAGAATTTCTGCCAGTATTTCTCCAATTATTCTTTTATTCCTAGTGCCTAGTACATGGAGTCAAATGCTAAAGTTAAGTAAAAAATAAACAAACCAGGAAAGAGTTTGGTTCGCAAGAAGAAAAAATCTACTACACCTGAATATAGCGCTGAACACTATAAAAATGTACGGAAGCAGAATCTTGTTATTTTTTTTCTGGCCTCATTCAAAGCCAGTTTGCAAGTTTTTTTTTTTTTAAGGGCATGGTCAGCTGGGAATTTACATAGGAGACATGTACCAATGCAAAACAGTTCCTTTTTTATGTTTGCAAACAGAGGCTGGCGGTTTGCCATTTAGGCCGGGTTCACACTGGAACGACATATGCTCTATCTTTGGGAGCACATGTCGCATGACGTGTGTAAATCAATGATTCCCTATGAGAGCCATCCTAACTGCCCTGACACAAGTGTCCGACTTTAAAAAAGGTTCCTGCACTACTTTGGTCTGACTTTGGTCCTATTTCAGTCCATTAAATATCATTGAAGTCGGATCAAAGTCGCATTATCATCCTAACTGATCCGACTTTGGCATGAGACTTGTGCTTCGAGGATCTTGAAGGGGAACCCCTCACCAATTTTTTTTTTTTTTTTTTAAATTCTTTATTTATTATTTTGTATAAATATAACAGTACAATCCCCGTGGGGAAGAGTCATCGGACAAAACCGCTGTAAAATTTATAAACAAAACTCAATATCCCCTCTTACCCCACATCCCATCCTCCCTACCCCCCCCCCCCCAGGACCGTGCTAGTTCAATGGAGTATAAATCCATATACCTTCGCTTATGATAAATCTGTAATCTCCTTCAGATAATCCCAAGTCCCTTTGAACTTGGTCCAGGCGGCCCATCTCCCTGCTTGCTCTTCTTCTTTAGGTTCAATTCCTCCCTTATCTAACTGTTCGATGTTATATATTTCATTGAGACTGATCAACCAATCTCGAGTACAAGGCCTCGAGACATTCATCCAGTTCAAAGATATCTGTCTCTTGGCTTCGTCCAATAAAATAGGGACTAGGGAAGACTTATAGTTTTTTACCGAGTCCGAGGTCTTGTGGAGAAGACAGACCCATGGGTCCTCGTCTATTGTTATTCCAGTAATGACTTTTATTAACCTTAGTACTTTTCCCCAGAAGGTTTTTATAACGGGACACTCCCACCAGATATGGGCCATTGTTCCTAAAACTGGGCAGCCTCTACAGCAGGTGTTTGGTTTAGTCCTGTCCATCTTACTGACCCTATCTGGGGTAGCGTACCATCTCGCGAGGCATTTAAAATGGCTTTCTGTTCTTCTGGTGTCTGTTGCTACATAGTGGGCCATCTTCAGGATCTTTTCTATCCCCGCTTCGCTGCATTGAGACCCCAATTCCAGTTCCCACTTTTTGATATAGGGGGGTGTCTCCAATTCCTCCTCAGTTCCCAAAATCTTATAAATTTGTGTTATTGTCCTTCCTGTCTGTTCCTTTATACAGAGCTGCTCAAAAGGTCTAAGTTCTTCCATACTCCTAAGTGGCTTGGGAAGTCTCTCTATGAAATGGGAGAGCTGAAGAAACCTCCATCTGTTCATTACCCAAAGATTAGATTCTGTACTTAGTTCTGAAAATGTGCGAATTTGCCCCTTGTGTAAAAAGTGTTTCAATTGAACCGTGTCACCCTTTAGCCAGTTTCCTCCTACCTCCCTCCTCCCTGGCTCGAAAAAAATATTATCTTTCATGTGTATCAGTGGTGAATTGTATGACCATTTATTCTTACAGTGTATCCTATCCCAATGTTTAAATGTGTTTTGTGTTAGTTGTGATGTGTGGGTGCTCAGTGTTCTAAATTTTGGGGGATTCCAAAGTGCCTGTCCTAAGTTTGTGTTGCTCAAAAAGTGTTCAATGTGAACCCAACGTTTGTCTGTGTCTTTTTTGTTCCATTCCGTGATCCTAGATAGCACTACTGCGCTGTAATATCTGTTAAAGTCCGGTAAAGCAATTCCCCCTTTTTTCTTCCCCCTGCTAAGAACTGTGTAGGCGATGCGTGGTTTTTTACCCCCCCAAACTGCTCCACTTATTAGCCTCCTAAGGGCCTTCAGATAATACCCGGGTAGAGGGATGGGCAGCATTTGAAATTTAAACAGGATCTTGGGTGTTAGACTCATTTTTATCGCATTGACTCGCCCAAGCCACGAGAGAGGTCTGGTCTGGAGTCTTCTCGCTTCTCGTCTGGTATCGTCAAGCATAGGTAAAAAATTTTTTACAAAAATTCTATTGAAGGAGTTGGCAAGTTTTATCCCCAGATATTCCATCTCCTCTTTCCATGGGAAAGGGAAAACTGCAGCCAAGTGGCTTTCTTCTTGTTTGCTTATGTTTATATTTAAACATTCGGATTTACTGGAATTAATTTTGAAATTCGAAACTTCTCCATATTTTTTAATAATGTGGAGTAAATTGGGAAGAGTTATTCTAGGGTTGGTAACGAAGAATACAACATCGTCAGCGAAAGCCGCTAATTTGTGCTCCTCCGTTCCAACCCTTACTCCTCCACAGTCCACATTTTTGCGGATGGTAGACAGCAGCGGTTCAAGGGTCAGGACGAACAAGAGAGGGGACAGGGGGCAGCCCTGCCTTGTTCCATTGAACATCCTGAATGGCTTAGAATTAGTCCCGTTTACTCTCACCGTCCCTGCCGGGTTACTGTATAAAGCCCTGACCCAGGAGATGAACCTCTGACCAAACCCTAGGGCCTCTAGAGTGTTTAACATGAACCCCCAGTCTACCCTGTCAAAAGCTTTTTCAGCGTCGATTGACAGGAATAGAGCAGGGGGGTCCACCTTGTTTGCATACTTCTGATAGGAGCACCGCCCTGACCCCATTGTCCCTGCACTGTCTCCCTTTGACAAATCCTGCCTGGTCCGGGTGCACAAGATCTGTCATTTTTTCTTTAAGCCTGTTTGCTAAAACTTTTGCGTAGAGCTTGACATCTGCATTCAGAAGGGAGATTGGTCTATAACTAGAACACAACCTGACGTCCTTCCCTTCCTTCTGAATAAGTGTGATTGTAGCTGTCAAGGCCTCTATAGTCAGTTCATCACCTGTTCCAAGTCCATTCCAAAAGTGGCAAAGCCTCGGGACCAGGATATGTTCCATCTTCTTAAGGTAAAGAGAGGTGAAACCATCCGGGCCCGGACTTTTCCCCTTCGGAGACTCCCTTAGTGCTGCCAAGATTTCTTCTTCTACAAAAGGTCTATCCAGCAGTTCTCTATCCTCTGCTGACAGACCCCCTAGTCCCGCCTCCTTCAGGAACTCCTTGCTCCTGTCCGAACGAGATAAATCTTCTACTCCCCGTTGCCCTAAAGAGTATAAATCCCTGTAATACCTTAGAAATTCATCTGCTATGGCATTGTTCGTCACTCTTACTGCCCCTTCTTTGCTAAGTATTTTCTCCACAAAGTTCCTGCTTTTCTTTTTCCTAAGTATCCTGGCCAGGTGTTTACTGGGCTTGTTGGCCCAGAAATAGTTGTTCCTGGTTATAGCGTTTATAGCTCTCTTGGCTTCTAGATCCATCATGTCTCTTAACTCCTCCCTCTTGGCGACTAGTGCATGGTAGCTATCTAGATCCCGGCCCTTAGCTTTTTTATGTGATTGTTCCAAGGTAAAGATTTCCTCTATCAATTTTCCTCTGGCTTCTCTTTTCTTTTTTTTCAGACCTGCACCTATTGAGATTAAGATACCCCTTATATAGGCTTTGTGTGTGTCCCATAGTAAGGCTGGTGACACGTCCCCCGTGTCATTTGCTTTAAAGAAAAAATCTGCCTCTTCTTGAAGTCTCTCTATAATTTCGGGATCTCTCAATAGATCTTCGTTCAGTTTCCATGAATAGGGGCGCCCTTGCCCGTCCGGTATTCTAATCTGCATAGCGATCGGGGAGTGGTCTGATAGGGTCTTTACTTCTATTTTTGTTTCCTTGATCCAATCTAACAAGCTATGATCGATAAGGAAATAGTCTAGCCTGGAGTAAGTCCCGTGCACAGGGGAGAAGAACGTGTAGTCTCTCTCTTTAGGATGCTGAAGCCTCCAGACATCCATTAACTGACTTTGGTGTAGCTTGTGCCTGATAAACCTGAGTGACACCTTCCCTGTCCCCTGTGCACGGGACGTACTATCCAAATCTGGTTCCAAACAAAAGTTTAAGTCCCCTCCCAAGATTGCCACGCCCTCTCCGAACTCAGACAGTTTTTTCAAGATCTGACCTAGAAAGACCGTCGGTTTCTTATTGGGGCAGTAGACGTTTACTAAGGTGACCAGTTTAGGACCTAAGTTGCCTTTTAGAAAGATAAAGCGGCCATCAGGATCTACCAATCTTTCTCTTATGGAGAAGTTTATGTTCTTTGAAAGCCCAATGGCGACTCCCCTCGACCCCCTATCTGGGGAGTCCCCATAGAACCACTGAGGGAACCTAGTTGAGAAGAGCCTAATTCTAGTGTCGAGAGTCAGGTGAGTCTCTTGTAGAAAGATTACATCTCCCCTTAGTCGTTCCAGCTCTTTTAAAATTTTATGTCTTTTACAGGGCGAGTTTAGGCCTTTCACGTTATATGAGATGAATTTAAGTTCCAGCATAACTGGGGATTGGCTCATCTATAAAGTCCTCCCGTAATCCTAGCACGTCCTGTGACACCCTCCCCATTCCCCCCCCCTCCTCCCACCCACCCAATACCCCCCCCCTCTCCCCCCCCCGTGGTGAAATTAACACCCTGAGTCCCCCAGGTTGGAACTTCTCTCGTTCCAATCTTCAGAACTCCCTCCTCAGGGTGAAGCTCCAGCGAGAGCTCTAGCATTTACACTCCCTCCCAATGGAGGGGAGTGTAAGAGAGGTATCTTGTCTCCTTAATACGGTAGAACCGTCCCCTGCTTTCCTTAACTGCTCCAGGATTGGTCTCATCTGTCTCCTACGGGCAAGTGTTCCTGCAGAGAGGTCGGAAAATATCTGTAGCTCTTTATCTTCAAACATTATGGGGGGGGCTCTCTTTAAGATCTTCCATATTTTCTCCTTATCTTCGTATTGGTGGAATTTAACTATCACATCTCTAGGAGAGTCCTGTTTTACATGCGTAGGCCTTCTTACTCTGTGTACCCGGTCTATCAAGATGGGCTCTTCTATTCGCTTTCCCATTATAGGGTTAAAGATTTTTTTCATCTTTTCCCCTAGATCCTCGCCCTGTTGCTCTGGGATTGACCTGATGCGTAGGTTTTGTCGCCGACTTTGATTCTCCTGTTCCTCCAATCGAAATATCATGTTGCGGTTTTCAATTCGCAAATTGTTAATTTGATTTTTTAATTCGGAGATTTCTTTGGTGTGGCGCTCTGTGACCTCCTCCACCTCCTCCACCCGACGCAGGAGGTGACCCATGTCTGCTCGGACATTAGATATTTCAGATTTTATCACACTTTCTAACTTGGTAAACATTTCTATGAGATCTGTTTTACTTGGTACGAGCGCCATTATCCTTTGTTCTTCCGCCGAGCTCCAGACAGATGCCCCCTCCATATCCAATTCTTCGCGGGCTTTGTCCCCCTGGCCCCCTTTTTGCTTCTGTTGCTCTTTCTTTTTTTCTTTTGACCCTATTTGTTTTGTCTCCATACTAGGGCTTTTGTCGCTTGCTTCTTTTAAATATTTTTGGATGGAGCTGGTGTTGAGGCTATCTCTGGTACTCTGGGGTTCAGTTGTTCGCGTTGAGCGGCCTCTCATGCTTTCACCTCCTGCTGCCGTTTACAGCTACCCCTTGATCAGGTCTGTTTGCCCTGGGCCTAATGTCCGCCCAAAGGGCTGAAATTATCCTGTATATACCCTCACTGTACGGGTGGGAGGAGAGGGTAGTAAAAAAAAAGAAGGGGGGGGGTAATACACCCCACCGCTCCGTGTCGTCCGCAAAGTTCAGAGCTCCAAAAGTCCGACCAGTCTACAGTCCAGGGAAAGATGGTCCCACTCACAGCTGGCCTTGGTACGATTCACCGGGGATGTTATGTATAGGGGAGATTTAGTTGCACCTCTGCTTTGGCTACTGTGCATTTTACATTCCCCTTTTCTTTCCTAACTACCTCCTTCCTCTCCCCCTTGTCCCTGCCTCCCCCAGGCCTCCCCCTTTCCAAAAAAAAGATAGCCTGTGGGGTTTTATTCGCACCAAAAAGTCAAAATGAGGAAAAGTAGGAATGAAGAGCAGGCTCTTGGCCCACTTTTTACCGCCCCGGGAAGAAGGTTATCTGTACCCAGCCTTGTTGAAAAAATCAGACATCCTCTAATTTTCCTCTAATTCCTGCTGATACTCTATTCTTGTGATAGTGAGAGAAAACACAGTTCATTGATCAGGCAGTTGTCAAATATCAAGCTACTAGTGCTGGGTTTAAGAGACCGGGGTTATATTGTAGGTTTTACAGCATTTCAATCATTGTTTCTTTTGTCCACAGTTTTCCAATTTGTATTATATGTGACTACGGGTTCAATCAGATGTGTTGTTTCCCTACCGTACCAATGGTGAGTCGCGGGAGCACGTCATGAGTTAGGATCCCCAGCCTCTGAGTCTTTCACGGTGTCAGTCTCTAGGGAGATCATCTGCCAGGAATGCTGCTTGCGTGTGTGCAGCCTAAACTCTGCTCCTCAGCATGGACGGGAGAGTGGCTCGTGGATGGCGTCTTCCTCTGTCTACTCAGCGGAGGGGGGGACAGGGGGGAGGGGGGGACGGGAGGCGAGGCGGAACGGCTCAGGAAGCGGCCACCGTGCCTGGCCCGGACCGTGTCTCAGCCGTCTCTCACACGGCGAAGCCTCCGGGCGCTCTGTCACTGCACCTCCGCCAGAGCTGACGCTGGGCTCCTCCCTCGTGCGGACGTCACACGCCCATCCCCCACCAATTTTTTTTTAAACAGTGTAAGGCCCCCCAATTCCATACCAGGCCCTTGGGTCTGATATGATTTTAAGGGGAACCCCCATGCCAAAATAAAAAAAATGGGGCGGGGTTCATCCCAAAATCCATACCAAGGTGTCCCTCCGCTGTATTCTTCCTCTGGTTCTTCTGCTGCCTCCGGTTCTTCTTCCTCTGATGTCTTCTCCTGACACTAGCTTCTGCAGTTATGCGAGACACAGGGCGTGGCCATCCAGTGATGTCATGCGGAAACCCTGCCGCCTTGTGACGCCACTGGATCTGGGGCTTTCTTGTTAAAGGGGATTCCAGGATTTCTATAAGCCCCCCACCCGCAAACCCCGACAACCACCACCCAGGGTTGTCGTGAAGAGGCCCTTGAGGGAAAGGTGCTTTGGGGTGGGGGGGCAGAGCCCCTTTGGCGGTTGTAAAGGCAGAAGGTTATTTGATCTTAATGCATTACAATAAAAAGCCTTCTCTGTGCAGCAGCCCCCCTAATACTTACCCAAGCCCCATCTCAATCCAGTGCCCGGGACTCTCCCTTTCTGATTGGCTGAGACACAACAGTGGCACCATTAACTCCCACTGCAGTCAATCAAAGTCAGTGAGCCAATGAGAAGAGAGAGGGTGCAGTGCCAAACCACTGCTCAGTGTCTGAATGGACACATGAAGCTGCGGCTCGGCTTGGGTGCCCCCATAGCAAGCTGCTTGCTGTGGGGGCACACAACAGGAGGGAGGGGCCAGGAGCGCCGGTAATGGACCAGAGAAGAGGAGGATCTTGGCTGCTCTGTGCAAAACTACTGCACAGAGCAAGTAAATATAATACATTTTACCAAAAAAAAAAATCAAGACTTTAGTATCACTTTAGGCCCAAATCTAGTAAACCAAAAAAATCTCCCTTGCATTGAGGCTGCACCAGCACTGCAAGGATTACCTGCTTGTTTAGTCCAGGGTACAGTAAAAGCACATTTACTTACCCGATCCTGTGCCACCTGGTAAATGGTACTCCCCATAGGTGTCGCCTGGGGTGGCTATTGAGGCTGTAGCCCTGAATCTGGAGCCCATAGCCCCGAGTCTCTTGCCGCAGGATCCCTGCCTAACCAGCGGGTTGCGGCTGTGGTGGGCTGCATTAGAGGTGGATGAGAGGAGAGAGACGAGCGGACGGATGAGCAGAGATGGCATTATCTCTCTCCGCCCGCTCCACGTCACCACTCTTCCGCCCTCACAGCTGGGCCACTTCAATGTGGGAGAGATGTGCGGTGGGGAGCAGAGAGATGACATCTCTCACTGCCCGCCACACATCAGCGCTCTTCCGCCCTCACAGCACGGGTGCTTATGTTGTCAGAAAATGGGCCTCTTCAATGTCGGAGGTGTGGTGGGGATCAGAGAGATTACATCATCTCTCACTGCCCACCCCGCATCTCTGCTCTCCTGCCCTCATTAAATGGACCAGTGCTGCCAGCCTTCCACAATGCACATTTGGTGGCACTGGCTGGCATGGCAAGTAACAATCCACATGAGTTGGCAAGTGACAACCCACATCTAGTGGCAGGTGACGTGGAAAGTGATGTAGAAAAAAAGTGTGGGCATAGCCACGCAAGGAAGAATTTTTATATTTCCTGGAGTTCAACCTTCAGGCTGGGTTCACACTAATGCGATGCCAGACATCACGTGCAATGTCTGTGCGATTCAAATTCAGCCATACAGTTTGTATGGCTGAAATCGCATTGCGTTAGCACCAAAATGGTGCAGGACCCTTTTTTTGGTCCACACTGAAAACGGATCACACAGTTCCACAGTTCGCATTGCGATCTGCGAACCGATTTGGGGGTGTCATTAACTTTATATTGAACTGTGTGAACTGCCTGCTGTGATGATTTAACGCCAAGAATAGGCAGACAGCATGAGCTTTAACATGAACCTGGTGTTTATTCAGCAGCATCCATCTTACAGAACTCTCCATAGCTCCCTGCCCCCAGATCACATGACCAAAACTGTTAGCTGTTTCCTAACATGCATAAGGAACTAGGCATAACAATTGAACTTGAATTATAACATAAAGCATACACATCATTACATCTTCCCTCTCAAGTATGAAGCATTTAATATGAGACAAAGTCCCTCCATATCTTTGGTTTAATAGGTCGACCATAGCGAGAGAAAGTAATCACTGGCTCATCATCCGTAGGATTGGTGTCCAGTTGAGAGTCACTCCCAGCATTATCACATGGTAATACATTTATGGCGTCCTCGGTATCCTCAGTAGACTCAATATCCATGTTTAGGACTTCTGTGCCATCATGGGTTTGTTCTTTATCTCCACTGTGATCCGGTTCTTCTAATGATGTTTCCGCAGCAGTGTCTGGATGAAGATGACACCTGTTTCGTCTCAGTTTTTGTCCACACTTGGTCTTGATTATATATGATTTTGGTGAATTGGCTTCTTTGACAATTCAAACAGGTTTCCATGTATTGCCAGTGACTCTGTGTTGCACAGCTTGCCCAGCAGAGAGTGGACGAAGATATTTTGTAGATTTATCAAAATACAGTTGTTGCCTTTTCATGTTTATGATCCTCTGAGCTGTTACTCGATCCTGTTGAATAGACTGAGGCTGCAATTTCTGTGGTGGAGTAGGCACTGTGGTCCTCAGTGTTCTACCCATTAGCAGCTGTGCAGGTGAGCATAAACCTTCAATAGGTGTTGCACGATAGTTTAACAGTCCTAGGTACACATTCTGCCATGATGATTGCGCTTTCAGTATAATGGATTTGGCTATGCCAACATACCTCTCTGCTAGACCATTTAGCATGTGGGTGATATGGGCTTGTGGGTTTGTGCCTGATTCCCCATTCACACAGGTAGCACTGGAACTCAGAACTTGAGAATTGTGGCCCATTATCAGACACAAGTTCTTCACACACTCCATGTCTTGAAAGTATTGTTTTGAAAGCCCATATGACTGTTGATGCTTTTAAATTTCTCAGCTGCACTAGCTCAAAGTATTTGCTGTAGTAATCTACTACTATCAGGTAATGGTTGTCCTCAAAATGAAAAATATCTGTAGCCAGTCTCTGCCATGCCCGTGAAGGAGCATTCCACGGTGTAAGAGGTTCCTTTGCATTGTGTTTTTGAAATGTCTGGCAGGTTTTACACTTCTTCACAAGTGTCTCAATATCAAAGTCTAAATTAGGTCAGTAGACCAACTCCCACGCTCTGTGCTTACACAGAGTGATGCCCAAATGCCCCTGGTGGATTTGTTTCAGTACTTCTGCCTGCTGTGACTTAGGAATGAGAATATGGTCACCCATAAATATGATATCTGAATGAATGTATAGCTCATCTTTCATAGGCCAGAATCCCTGTAGTTCAGGACACAGCTTCTTTCGTTTTTCTGGCCAGCCATTGCACATGACACGAGTTAGTTACTCTAAGACTTTATCCTGTTTGGTGTCTTGTCTTATCTTCTCCAGCTGCACATCCGATATTGGAATGTTCACTAGTACTGTATGTACCTGTTCTTGCAACTCAGGTTCATCCTGTGCTTCATGTCCTTCTAGAAACACCCTAGACAGGTTATCTGCCATTGGAATTTCCTTTCCAGGCTTATACTTTACTGTGAGATCATACTGCTGTAATTTCATAACCATCCGCTGCAGACGTGGAGGTGTAGAAGCTAGTGGTTTTTGTAGGATGTACTCCAATGGCTTGTGGTCTGTTTCCACAACTACCGGGCGACCATATATGTACTGGTGAAATTTCTCACATCCATTCACAATAGCCAGCATCTCTTTCTCAATTTGGGCATAACTGGTTTGCGTTGTGGTCAGTGCTCGTGCAGCATATGCCACAGGATGTCCTTGTTGAGTCAGTACAGCACCTAACCCAAACTGAGATGCATCCACTTGAAGTACAGTGTCACAGTTTACATCAAAATATTTCAGTATTGGCCCTGGATGTTTAGTGATCAGTTATTTCACTTTATCAAACGTCTTTTCCATGTTTGCATCCCAACACCAAACAGCATCCTTCTGTAGCAGTGTACGTAGCCTTGCTATCTGTTAAGCAAGGCCCTGAGAGAATTTGGATAGATAGTTGAAAATACCTAGTGATGTCTCCAGCTCCTTTCTGGAGGATGGGGCCCTCATGTTAAGAACTGCTGTAATCTTCTTTGGATCAGGCTTCAAGCCCTTTTTGGTTAGTAGGTGTCCAAAATATGTAACTTCTTCTACCCCAATTTGCATTTTGTTTGGATTGAGTGTAAGATTCTTCTCACGACACAGATTGAGCAAAGCAGTAAGGTTTTTGTCATGTTCCATTTGATCCTTTCCATACTTTCCATAGACCAGCAAATCATCAACTATTACTTCAACACCCTGTAGACCAGCGATCAATTCATGTGATTTCTTTTGAAATATTTCCTGTGCAGATGCTATGCCAAAAGGTACCCTTATGAAGCGCCATCAACCCAAAGGGGAGTTAAAATGGTCAAGTAACTGCTGACTTCATCAAGTCGCAATTGCCTATTAACCCGAATGGGTGTCTAGTACACTAAATACTGTTGCTCCTACTAGATTGTGCGCAATATTCTCTATGGTGGGGGGTTTGTAATGTTCTCTCATTATGACTTTATTCAAATTACGTGGGTCAATGCATATATGAATACCTGTGTTCTTCTTCTCCACCACAACAACCATAGAACTGACCCATTCCCGATGCTTCTGTGACCTTTTTTACTACTCCCAGCTTCTCCATCCTAGTGAGTTCTTGTCTGACTCGGGAGGCACCCCAGGCCCTTGAATAGATCACAGTACTCACGTTTAATGTCAGCCTCTGTCAGACCTCTGTGTCCACCATCCACAGTCATTATGATCTTCACAAGTCCAATCTCGTTACTTGTTCTGAGACCTAGCATGGCTGGGGCTTGTGTTTCTATCACAAACAATTGGAAAACCTTTTCAGATCCCTTGTATGAACATTTTGCATGACAGCGACCCATTACTTTCAGCTTTTCACTGCCATATCCCATTAGTTTTGGTAGGTCCTGAGTCTCTAAGGGGGATTTATTACTGAGGTGTTCCAGGTATATGTGGCTTGGCACACAATTTACTTGTGCTCCTGTATCTGTTTTGAATGTAATTGGAGTTTTGTTAGCCCCTATCTGTAATGTTACAGTTGCTTCATCTACAGACTGAAGTGGTTTTTGTACTGCTGCAAGATATATTGGGGTGCAGTCTGAGTCTGACCCTGCATTGTCATCATTGTCCTCTATGGTGTGCACAGAACATTTTGACATTCCGGTTTGCGAAGACAGTTTACACACCCTGGCAAAATGTCCTCTTTTCTTGCATATCTGCTCCCTTGACGGCCAGACGCTATTTTTATGGTGCATGTTTCCACAATATCCACACGCTTCTTGTGTGTTACTTGTCCCAGTGCCATATGTGTTCTTTATTCCTTTGTGTGTTCTTTCTTGCCCATATCTGCTGCTGTGATTTTCTATAGCATTAATCTGGAGCTGTGTTCCTTCCAGTACCCGCATGTCCTTTCTTGACATTTCATATGGCTTTCTCAAGATTTAAGTCTTCTTCCTGCAGCAGCTTTTCCTGAACTTTCTTAAACTTACTGCCCATCAGAATGTGGTCTTTCATCATCTCTCCAGTATCATAAAAAGTATAGTCTTTGGCAAGCAAGCGCAGCTGTGTGTTACCCATTCATCCACAGACTCACCTCCACATTGGTTTCTCTCATAAAACAGTTTCCTTTGCACTGTGGTGTTTCTTTTTGAGTTGCAGTATCCCTCAAACTTTGCAAACAATACCTCTGTTTTCTTTTTGTCCTTTGCAGTGATCTCCCCACTTGCTTGCCAGGCTCGGCACACATCACGTCCTTTTTGTCCCACACATATCATAAAGTGAGCTGCTTTCTGCAGATCAAATCATTTGTCTACATCTGGTCCTGCAAACATAAGCTCTATCAGCTCCCTCCATTGTGGCCAGTTTTCAGATACATTCCCTGATTCCAAATCCAGGGATGGAATGTTCTTTGTGTTGCTGTTTGCTGCCATGACTCTTCTGACCCCACTTCTGGTACCATGTGATGATTTAACACCAAGAATAGGCAGACAGCATGGGCTTTAACATGAGCCTGGTGTTTATTCAGCAGCATCCAGCTTACAGAACTCTCCACAGCTCCCTGCCCCCCGATCACATGACCAAAACTGTTAACTGTTTCCTAACATGCATAAGGAACTAGGCATAACAACTGAACTTGAATTATAACATAAAGCATACACATCATTACACCTGTGAGTCAAATGTGATGCGGGAACCTGCACAGGAGTCGTGGTAGTTCCCGCATCGCACCTCTGTGAACCGAGCCTAAATGCAGGATGAAGAGAAAATAAGTCACCAGCACTCCACCAATGTTCCTTTTCGCTTATTGTGAAAGCAGCATCATATAGATCAAAAAAAGCTGATATTTCGGGACCTTACAGGAACATTGTCTCTATGTTGCCTTGAGGAGGTGGCCCTATGAGCCTCCACAACACAGGTGGCATTTTAACGGTTTTTTAGATATAAAATAATATGGTGTGTGGTACATCTCATAAACTGTAACTGAAGCTGAAATTATATTTCTCTACATAACAGCTTGTACTGCCCCAACTTACATTTATTCTTCTTCACATAACATGTGAAATATCACCCTTCCTCCGTGAGGCCATTATGTAGGAGAGCAAAATACCCATTCAATTCACTCTTATGCATTGGTTGCTGAAGACTGTGGTAAAGCTGTTTCCAGGGTCAACTAAGCATGATGGAGAGGCCTGCCAATGTCATAATTTCACACGTGACAGGTAAATGACATGAATCACTAATCCCCTGCAAGCATCTACCTGATACTAATGCCTCGTTTCCACTGAGTGGATCAGTTCGGTTTGGTACGGTATGCTATTTTGAGTGTTTCCATTATGAAAGCGGCCCATACAACCGAACCGAACCGCACCATTCAGGGTCCTGCTTCAGATGTGGGGCCATAGAAAATGGTACGGTTCGGTTAGGACGGAGCTACGATACATTCCACTGATTGGCGGACGTGTGACGACATGCTAGGCATTTTTTCTAAACCCACGTATGGCCCCTGGCGGTCCGACTTGCAGTGGAAACGCTCACCTGAAAAGGCCGGACCATTCTAGGCCTTCCAAACTGTACCGACCCGAACCGATCAGCTCAGTGGAAACGAGGCATAAGTGACCTGATCCACAGCACATCATCTAACCTATTATTTGGTTACTTAGGATTTTAGTTCTATAGTTTGAAGATACAAAATCAACTAGACTGTTATAGTTAATATTGCAGTCAGGGAAGTAAGGCCAGCCAACAGTACTTCGAGGAAAGGTATAGTCTAGACACAGTTTACAAAGCTGATAATTCTGGGTCTGCCCCCCTAGAGTTTCATATCACTAACATGCAGTATATAAAAATCTATTTCTGCTAATGTTTCTGTTTAATGGGAGTTTCTTTTAGCCAAGGCACGAAAGACATAAGAGAGAATCTTAAAACAGTCAGTAAATTATTTAGCCATAGGAAACTACAACTCTGCAGTTGATTTAAGCCATGATTCTAATCCAAAGCAGCATGATATAGCATGCATGTTCTACATTTTGAAATGTTTTCAAATATTTTACTATGTTCATTCTACTTTACTGCCATACTGTGAAGGGATCTGCTATTTTATGAGCAAGAAAGAATAGCCTATAGCGAAATATTGTTCTTTCTGGGGTGGGTTTTTATTTTATTGATGTTTCCTGAAATTTTCTAGAATATATATGCAAATATTCGTGCTTAGAGCTTTTATAGAGTTCCCTTTTTTTCTTGACAAAGAAGAGAAAAAGATGTTTCCTACAGAGTTATCCAGTGTATAAAAGTACTCGCAATCTCTGTACACTAAAGGAAAGGAAATAGAATAAACTGTCTGAAAGCTTAGGGGGCATATACAGTATATACAGGATTCAGCAGCACATTTGCTGAACCTTCTCAGATATTCACTGGACAATGTTCACCCTTATTTATATAGCTGTACCTTCCTTAATGAACTGGTTTAAGAGGTCCGACATTCGCTAGGTGAAAAGAACATTCTCTGACATTGACATCACTTTTTCAATAAGAAAAGGTGGTTAAAGAACATTCAAATCAATTTATGGAAGGGTCAGGGGTGCATTAAGGGCGCACGGGTGCTGTGGCAGGGGCGTAACTAGAAATCACAGGGCCCCATAGCAAAATGTTGTATGGCCCCCCCCACAAAAAAATGGTGGGACTTAAATTAAATAGTGGGAGTGGCTCAAAGGTGGTGTGGTTCGAGTCTGATATGAATGAGGGATGGAGGAAGGAAGGAAAGAAAGAAGAAAGAAAGAAAGGACAACAGGCCCAGATCCTACACCACAATAGCAATATATGTATTCCAGAAAGTTTAACAATCAACAGATAAAGATACTACAAACACCTGGTGTTGACGCTTCAATCACCCTCACCTGTGCCCAATGCAGCGTGCCCAGTGCCCAATGTGGCCTGTGTGTTCCCAATGCAGCGTGACCTGCCCGTGCCCAATACAGCCACATCTGTGCCCAATACTGCCTCACCTGTGCCCACTTGTGCCCAATGCAGCGTGTCCAGTGCCCAATGCAGTCTCACCTGTGCCCAATGCAGCGTGACCTGTCTGTGCCCAATACAGCATGTCCAGTGCCTAATGCAGCCTCACCTGTGCCCAATGCAGCGTGCCCTGCCCATGCCCAATACAGCCTCACCTGTGCCCAATACTGCCTCACCTTGCCCACCTGTGCCCAATGCAGCCTCACCTGTGCCCAATGCTGCCTCACCTATGCCCAATGCAGCATGACCTGTGCCCAATGCAGCATGACCTGCCTGTGCCCAATGCAGCGTGACCTGCCTGTGCCCAATGAAGTGTGTCCAGTGCCCAATGCAGCCTCACCTGTGCCCAATGCAGCATGGCCTGCCTGTGCCCAATACAGCCTCACCTGTGCCCAATGCAGCCTCACCTGTGCCCAATACTGCCTCACCTGTGCCCAATGCAGCCTCACCTGTGCCCAATTCAGCCTCACCTGTGCCCAATACAGCCTCACCTGTGCCCAATACTGCCTCACCTGTGCCCAATGCAGCTTGACCCGTGCCCAATACTGCCTCACCTGTGGCCAATGCAGCTTGACCCATGCCCAATACTGCCTCACCTGTGCCCAATGCAGCCTCACCTGTGCCCAATACAGCCTCACCTGTGCCCAATACTGCCTCAGCTGTGCCCAATGCAGCTTGACCCGTGCCCAATACTGCCTCACCTGTGTTCAATGCAGCTTGACCTATGCCCAATACTGCCTCACCTGTGCCCAATGCAGCCTCACCTGTGCCCAATACAGCCTCACCTGTGCCCAATACTCCCTCACCTGTGCCCAATGCAGCTTGACCCGTGCCCAATACTGCCTCACCTGTGTTCAATGCAGCTTGACCAGTGCCCAATACTGTCTCACCTGTGCCCAATGCAGCCTCACCTGTGCCCAATACTGCCTCATCTGTGCCCACCTGTACTAAATACTGCCTCACCTGTGCCCAATGCAGCCTCACCTGTACCCAATACAGCCTCACCTGTGCCCAATACTGCCTCACCTGTGCTCAATGCAGCTTGACCCGTGCCCAATACTGCCTCACCTGTGTTCAATGCAGCTTGACCCGTGCCCAATACTGCCTCACCTGTGCCCAATGCAGCCTCACCTGTGCCCAATACTGCCTCACCTGTGCCCAATGCAGCCTCACCTGTGCCCAATACTGCCTCAACAGTGAATGAATATTCGCTATTGTAACACTGATCCTCCTCCCGGCCAACCAGAAAGCAGGTTTTGACACCTGTACTCGATGGGCTTAAAGGACAGGCGATCCTATTAGATGCCTAGGAGGAGGAGCTGGGAGCTGCCCGCCACTCACTACCTGCCTAGATGGGGTAAGTGCAGACTGGCAAACAGTGGGGGTGGGGGTGTAGGTGGTAGTTTGTCCCCCCCTTCCTCCCCCACCAAAAAAAAACACCAGCCGCCACTGGGAAGGGTCATTGTTACATTCCCTCTATATTTCCTGGAAACAATTAAAAAGATAATTATTGCACTTAATTATTAAAATGCAAAGACTGATAATGTAAAGTTATAGGGTTATTTTTTTAAATAAAAAAATAAAATGTCCATGGCAAGTTTTTGTGCTGGTATCCCCATGGCAAGAGGACAATAAATAGGAATGTGCCCATGGTTTAGTCCAAACACACTTTGAATCTGTGGGGCTGGAGGCTGTGTTTCTACCACTACTATATATGATGGTTTCCTACAGTATATGTCAGCAACTCCTAAGGAAGTGGCTGGTGCCATCCTTAGCAGTGATGTCACCCGGCCTCATTTATTTACCAGCTTGGAATCCTCAGCCATGAAAACAGAGTGTCAAAGATAGCATGACATCACACAGGAGACTCTGCCCTTTTATTTTATTTTAGTGGCGGGACTCAAGTCAGTTAGACTTTTTCTTTCGGCAGGCATCAGTGTTGCATAGTGCGTGGCCATCTTTATACAAGTACATAAAAGCAAGTGGATGGAGAAACTCTGCTGTCAGGCTTCGTTCACATCTTCACATAGCGGGAACTCATTTTCCCACACACGTTTTTTTTGGGGGGCCTTTTGGAGCGTTTCCACTCATCACGCATAGTCAAGCCCACTCACTTGAATGGGCTGCCCTATGCCCAACAATCGTCTTAAAGGAGCTCCGGAGTTTTTTTTTTTTTTTGGAGCATAGCGTGGTGCTTTTTTTACCATGTTTATAGTGTGTTTCTCAAATGCAAGGCAAAGCATGCATTTTCTGTGCTGTTTGCTATACATTTAGAAACGCACAGATGTGAATGGAGCCTCATTGTTCTTGTGTAAACACACCAATTTCACTTTCAGTGCCCATTCACACTTTGCATAGTGAGAGCACACTTTTTTAAAATAGTTTTTCCCATGATATACTTATGCCGCGTACACACGGTCGGACTTTCTATCCTACTTGGTCCGGCACACTTTCCGACGGACTTTGTCCGCCAGGTGCGCCGGACTTTAAAACGGACGGACTTGCCCACACACGCCGGGACTTTCCGGCGGGCTAGGTCCGCCCGTCTTTCCGACGGACTTTCGCCGGAGTTCCGGCGGACTTTCAGAATGAACGGACTTGCCCACACACGGCCAAGTCCGTTCATTTTGAACGTGACTCAGGTGCGACGGGACCAGAAAAGGATGTCAATCTTGCCGCTTTTATCGGCGAGATTGACACCTTGCGAGCCCCGTCGCGGGGCATACCAGGCCCTTAGGTCTGGTATGGATTATAAAGGGAACCCCGCTACGCCGAAAAAACGGCGTGGGGTCCCCCCTAAAATCCATACCAGACCCCGATCCGAGCACGCAGCCTGGCCGGTCAGGAAAGGGGGTGGGGACGAGCGAGCGCCCCCCCCTCCTGAACCGTACCAGGCCGCATGCCCTCAACATGGGGGGGTGGGTGCTTTGGGGGAGGGGGGCGCCCTGCGGGCCCCCCCCACCTCAAAGCACCTTGTCCCCATGTTGATGAGGACAAGGGCCTCTTCCCGACAACCCTGGCCGTTGGTTGTCGGGGTCTGCGGGCGGGGGCTTATCGGAATCTGGGAGCCCCCTTTAATAAGGGGGCCCCCAGATCCCGGCCCCCCACCCTATGTAAATGAGTATGGGGTACATGGTACCCCTACCCATTTACCTAGGAAAAAAGTGTAAGTAATAAAACACACTACACAGGTTTTTAAAATATTTTATTAAACAGCTCCGGGGGGGGGGGATCTTCCTCCGGCTTCGGGGGTCTTCTTCCGGCTTCGGGGGTCCCTCCGCTTCATCTTCTCCCGGCGTCCGGTTGGTTCTTCTCCGCTCTCTTCTCCCGGTGTTCCAGTTCTTCGGCCGGCTCCTCTGCTGTGTTCAGGTAGCTCTCTTGCCAGCAGAGGTCCGGACTTCTGAGCTGCTGGGCTTCTTCTCTTCTCTTCTCTTCTCTTCCCCCAGATGTTGACACGACGCTCTCTCCGGCTGGACTGGTCTCCGAGGGCTGCGTTGTGACTTATATAGGCGGAGACCCCGCCCCCATATGATGTCACAGTCCCTGGGCATGCTGGGACTGTGACGTTTTAGGGGGCGTGGTCGACCCCATACTCATTTACATAGGGTGGGGGGCCGGGATCTGGGGGCCCCCTTATTAAAGGGGGCTCCCAGATTCCGATAAGCCCCCGCCTGCAGACCCCGACAACCAACGGCCAGGGTTGTCGGGAAGAGGCCCTTGTCCTCATCAACATGGGGACAAGGTGCTTTGAGGTGGGGGGGGCCCGCAGGGCGCCCCCCTCCCCCAAAGCACCCACCCCCCCATGTTGAGGGCATGCGGCCTGGTACGGTTCAGGAGGGGGGGGGGCGCTCGCTCGTCCCCACCCCCTTTCCTGACCGGCCAGGCTGCGTGCTCGGATCGGGGTCTGGTATGGATTTTAGGGGGGACCCCACGCCGTTTTTTCGGCGTAGCGGGGTTCCCTTTATAATCCATACCAGACCTAAGGGCCTGGTATGCTCCGCGCTCGCCGCAATAGGAAAATTAGTTTTTCCTATTGCAGCGAGCGCGAGATGCAATACCCTGCCCTCGTGTCGCATCTGGTCCGTCGGACCAGCATACACACGAGCGGGCTTTCCGTCGGACCAGCACACACACGAGCGGACTTTCCACCCGAAACTGAGTCCGACGGAAAGATTTAAAGCTTGTTTCAAATCTAGGTCCGGCGGGCTTTTGGGAAAAAGTCCGCCGCCTACACACGGGCGGATTGTCCGGCACACTCTGGTCCGCCGGACCAAGTATGCCGGAAAGTCCGACCGTGTGTACGCGGCATTAGGGCAACCCCAGTTAACTTCAATGGGCTGCACTACACATGTAAAGTACTGTAGCTCAGAGGACATTTTGCCTTGTTGGTGCACATTTTTACTTTTTACCAGGAAGTCTCTGAAGCTTTCTAAGAAATACAGCAAGTGCTAAGGCAAGGTAAGGTGCCATTTTGTTCCCACTAATAGAGCTTTCCTTTGGTGGTATTTGATCACCACTGGGTTGTTAATTTTTTGTGCTATAAACAAAAAAATATCAACAATTTTGAAAGAAAATAACAATATTTTTTACTTTCTGCTATAAAACATATTCAATACATTTTTAAAAAAAACCTAATTTCTTCCTAAATTTAGGCCAATATGTATTCTGCTACACATTTTTGGTTAAAAAAATCCCAATAAGCGTGTATTGATTGGTTTGCGCAAATGTTTTAACATCTACATACTATGGGATATATACTGGAATTTCTATTTATAACACTTTTTTTTATACTAGTAATGGCAGCGATCAGCGACTTATAGGACTGCGATATTGCAGTGGATAATCGGACACTAACTAATCCATACTAAAAATATGCACTGTCACTGTACTAATGACACTGTCTGGGAAGGGCTAAAACATCTATGGAGATCACAGGGTTAAATGTGTGCCTAACCAGTGTTTATGTGTGCTGTTTTTACTAAAGGATATGATGAATTGTATTCCCTGCTTTTTAGGGAAAGAAAATCCATCACATCCCAGATGACAGGATTTACATAGGCAGAGCTCCATCCTATATCTGTACTCACTGATCAGTGGGTGCCAGCGGACACCCATTAGCCATCTGCTGTGACTAATCACAGCAGAAGCGGCGTGCCCCCCCAGATGTAATTGCAGAATCACTTATTGCCTATATACGTGATTTTGCTCAGAACAGCTGCTATGGGGCGGTTGGGAAGTGGTTAAAGCATTACTAAAATTGTTGCTCCTGGCCAAACAGAATTAAAATGTTTTTTTTTTTTTTTTTGCTTTGGTATGTGACCCCAGTGCACTGCCCAGGGCCCGTGCCATTTTGTTTGACAGTCATTTGCCTTTTAGCCATTATTGGAACCCTGTGACTTGAATGGGGTTTGGATTTGGTATATAACCCGATCGGTATTTGTCAGTCAACAACATTAGAGTAATCAAATTTATAATTGTAATTGTACATGTAACAAGGCTCACTGTAGCTGAAATGTGTAGGTTTTATGATGCATTGTTATTGTTAATGTTCTTTGCATGAAGTTCCTTTTTTCTATCAAAGGATGGAGTTCTATGGACTTAGAACTCCTGATTCATTCTCAGCTAGAGCACTGCTGAGTAGTTCGGGCTAGGAGAGATGGCAGGAGAGATGCCATTACTAATACAGACAGAGCATGCCTGAAGGTAGGAGGAGCCAGATAAATAGGAAAGCCGCTGGAGATAGCCGCTGGTGTGTGCACAGGGGAAGGTCCTGTTGCAGAGAGAGAGATTTGAGCCAAAGGGTGTGATTAGAGACTTTGTGCTGCATTGTAACCAAAACCTCGTTGGTTCAGGAGAGTGGGGAGATCAGCTACATCCCACTGGACTGAGCAAGAGTCGGTGCTTTGCTGGCTGCTGTGATCGAATACCTCTCAGAGGCCGCAGAGACCCAGCCCAACAGAATCAGAGCTGCTTATCACTGCTGCTGCACAGGAGAGAGTCCCTTCAAGGTTCACTACTTCACCGCAGAAACCATCATTCATCGCTGTGTTGCCAGAAGCCACTGGAAAGTCAACAACAGATTAACCATTTATGGACTGCCTACCGCACATATACTGCGGCAGGACGGCCTGGCTGTGATAAACGACGTAACTGTTGTTTCGTGCATGAGATATCGTGGGTAGGCGCCCGCTGCATGCCTGGGGAGAGCGTGCGCGGGTCCAGCGGACACAGAGAGGCAGAATGAGGATCTGCCTAAGTAAACAAGGCGAATCCCCGTTCTGACAGGGGCAACACTGAGATCGGCTGTTCCTAGTTATGAGGAACAGCAATCTCTGTGTTGTCCCAGTGAGCCCATTCCCCACACAGTTAGAACATACCCAGGGAACACAGTTAACCCTTTGATCGCCCCTTGTGTCAACCCCTTCCCTGCCGGTGTCATTTATACATTGATCAGTGCATATTTTTAGCACTGATCACTGTATTTGTATCACTGGTCCCCAAAAAGTGTTGCAGTCCCACTAAAAATTGCAGATCATCGCCATTACCAGTAAAAACAATAAAAAAAGAAAAGTCCATAAATCTATCCCCTATTTTGTAGACGCTATAACTTTTGCGCAAACCAATATACGCTTATTGGGATTTTTTTTACCATAAATATGTAGAAGAACACATATTGGCCTAAAATGATGAATAAATTTGTTTTTTTTAATTTTTTGGGGGATATGTATTATAGCAGAAAGTAAAAATTTTTTTTTTTTCAAAAATGTCGCTATTTTTTGCTTACAGCGCAAAAAATAAAAACTGTAGAGATGATCAAATACCACCAAAAGAGAGCTCTATTTGTAGAAAAAAAAGGACATAAATTTTGTTTGAGTACAACGTTGCACTACAGCACAATTGTCAGTTAAAGCGACGCAGTGCCGTATCGCAAAAAATGGCCTGGTCATTAAGGGGGTAAATCTTTTCGGGGCTGAAGTGGTTAAAGGGCGCCCCCACCTAGGAAAGAAAGCCTGCTTATGTCAGTCCAGTGAAGCTGGTGATTGTAATACAGTACTTTCTAGTAATTTTCCACTTGACTTTTCATCTTCATTGACACCTCCCATCGGCTGCATATTTACAGTCCCGCTGGACAGAATTTGTGACAAGTAGTCGTCCCCATTTCCTGAATATTATCATATATATAATATTATTCATCAGTGCTCTCAAGAGTTAATTGTCCCTATACTGAAGCATTGTTTGCAGAGACATCTCTCCTCTCTTCTTTATCCCCTAAGACCACCAACGTCTTCAAAGGGCCCGAATGTAGACGGCAGAAGACTAACTTCAAAAACTGCACCTAAATTTTCTTCTATTGAGTATAATCTGCTGTCTATTTATACCTCTCAGTATTAAAGAAAGGCCTAGGCCTAGCTTCCTCTTTGCAACTTAGACACTATCTTTATTTGGTACCAACTTGTTACCTTAGGCTGCTCATTTGGTGAGGAAATCTACAGTTTATGCAAGTTCAGTTAGAATTTAAGGCAGTACTTTAGCCTTATTAGTTGAAGCTTTAAGATATTGTTAGCGCAACATGTTTTTCATTGCTATACTCTGTTTAACTGTGCTATTTTTTGGGAACACACTTTGTTACCTTACCACACGGTCTTGAGTCTCATTTCAGCGTGACCCTAAGGTTATAACTAAAACTATCTATCTTTACCTATTGATGTGTATACCTGAGGTATCAGTGGAGTTGAGGTCTTTGCCAAGGTTGAGGAAAGAACAGAGGGGGGGGGGGGGTAGCACTATATACGTTATGTGTATCTGCTTTTATTTTGGAGGGCTTGTGTCCTCCCGTACATTCTTATTATCCGGTATGGCCACCTGTCATAAAAATATCACAAAAGGAAGGTGTGGTTTATCTATCTATTAAGACTGTTCAAAAGGAGGTGTTCAAACTTGCATATTACAGTGCCCTAATTTAAAAAAAAATTGAAGGTATAGGCAGACCTCTACAAATTCTCTATAGGTAGCTTAGAAAATTTACCAAACTGACAAGTATATACGTAAATCTTAAAGTGGTTGTAAAGGCTGAAGGTCTTTTATCTTAATGCATTCTATGCATTAAGATAAAAAGCCTTCTGTGTGCAGCAGCCCTCCTCAGCCCCCTAGTACCTACCTGAGCTTCCTCTAGCTCCAGCAAAGTTGTAGGAATGTCTCGGCTGGCATAGCAGTGTGGTGCCATTGGCTCCCGCTGCAGTCAATCAAAGTCAATCAGCCAATAAGAATAGAAAGGGGGCACACCTGGGCCACAGCTCCGTGTCTGAATGGACACCATGGAGCTGTTGCTTAGCTCGGGTGCCCCCATAGCAAACTACTTGCTGTGGGGGCACCCAACAGGAGGGAGGGGCCAAGAGAGCCGAAGAGGGACCTGAGAAGAGTAGGATCTGGGCTGCTATGTCGGGGAAAGGTCATCCAGTGCCCTGGGCAAAAAATGCCAAACTGCGCCCCCCCCTTCCCTTAGGGTTAGGATCACCCTAGAAACCTGAGACTTTACAATCACTTTAAGTGCAGCAAAACTCACTAATTGGAAAATCAGCACAAGGGACATAACTTAGTCAGTAGGTTATGTCTCTTGTGCTGATTCCTCTTCTTTAGTGATAAATCTTCATCATCCTGCCTCCCCCTGCGCCCTGCACCTAATAATACAACTATCTGGCTGTCACGGGCTTTCATCTAGAGAGCCTGACTATGACCTCCCTTTCCACCCAGCTGCTCAATTCATAAATTCTGTATAACAGCTTCTATGAGTGAAACAGGATCTAAGAATATAGGACAGCTGGATGAATGATAGCTCCGCCCCTCCATTCATAACTGTCATTCATAGAAGCTGTAATGAGGTTTTTATAAATGGAGCAGCTAAGTGAAGAATGTGGGCATAGTCAGGTTCTCTTGATGAGAGCTTGTGACAGCCCATTATTGTATTAACCCCATAGCACCGGAAAATTACAGCATCAGGGGTGGGGGGACAGGACAAAGGAAGATTTTCACTAACAGAGGAGGAATCAGCACAAGGGACACATCATACTGGCTTGCTAAATTCCTTGTGCTGATTTTTCTGTTTCTGATTTTGGCTACACTTAGGCATTAAAGCAGTATTAAATCCAAAACCAAAAATGTTATATATTTCAGCTTATCAACCCTTAGATGTGGTGGTGGCTGCATCAGTTTTCTTTGGCTTTTTTCCTTCTGTTTTCACCTGGTGATCTGGCCAGTAACACAGCTCCAGTATTAGTGAGGCACAACACTGGAGGAATGAGATAGGAGGCACAGCAGACTGTACCATTTTCAGCCTGGGGTGTATTAGCAGATTTAGATACACTAACAAATGGAAGCCAAACTCCATCTCACATTGTATTATCAGTTACAGCAAACAGTTTTTTTTTCTTTTAGGATAAGGGTTTTGCATGAATAAATAAAAGCCGATCACCCCTGCCAGTGTTAAAGTGGTTGTCAAAGCACAAGGTTTTTTACCTTCGTACATTCTATCCATGAAGGCAGGGGCATTGCTAGGGGGTGGCTATTGGGGCTATAGCCCCGGATCTGGGGCCCATAGCCCCGAGTCTCTTGCTGCAGGGTCCCTGCCTAACCAGCGGGTTGCGGCTGCTGCAGCGGGCAGGCTGGCTGCATGAGAGAGGCTGGAGGAGAAGAGAGGAGCGAGCGGGCGGACGAGCAGAGATGACATCTCTCTCTGCCTGCTCCACATCAGCGCTCTTCACAGCCGGGCCTCTTCAATTTGGGAGCGAGGTGCAGCGAGCAGCAGAGAGATGATATCATCTCTCACTGCCCATCACACATCAGCGCTCTTCCACCCTCACAGCACGGTGGAGTGGAGGTCACGTGCTTCCTGTCATCGTGGAGCTCCACTTTCCAGCCAGACCCCCTTGCTTCAATGTCGGAGGTGCAGCGGGGAGCAGTGAGATGACATCATCTCTCACTGCCCGCCCTGCATCACCGCTGTCCTGCTCTCACTAAATGGACCAGTGCTGTCAGCCTGCCACCAATGCAGCGTCAATGCACATTTGGTAGCACTAACTGGCATGGCAAGTTAAAATCCACATCAGGTGGCAAGTGACAATCTGCAAATGGTGGCAGGAGATGTGGCAATCTGAAAATTGAGCCAGGAGACATGGCAAGTGACAATCTGCAAATGGTGGCAGGTGAAGTGGCAAATGACAATCTGCAAATGGTGGCAAGAGATGTGGCAAGAGACAATCTGCAAACGGTGGTAGGAGACGTGGCAAGTGACAATCTGCAAATGGTGGCAGGAGATGTGGCAATCTGCAAATGGTGGCAGGAGATGTGGAAAGTGACATGCCCAGGGCTCCCACTGATTCTGCAGTATGGTGAGTTGAACCACTTCATTATATATTAGAATGTAACAATAGAAATAATGCACTTTAATCACCCTGACACCATATCAACCATGGTGCCATGATGTTGGAAGCACTATACCAGCCATCGCCCGAGAAAATTTGCTTAGGTCTCCCCCCAACCCCCCCGCGGGCATGCAAAAAGGTTGGTGACCGCTGCTATGGGCTCTAGCCCCAGATCTTTTGCAGATCTAGCAACGCCCCTGCATGAAGGTAAAAAAAACTTCTGTGTAGAGCAGCCCCCCCCCAATACTTAAAGAAAAGGAAAATTGGTCGCACACCATGGAAGGAAGAACTTGTGAACTTGTGAACAAGCATGAGTTATCTGTGTGAAACTGGTCGACCAATGTTCCTGTAACGTTCTTTCTACATCCTTTGGCACTTTGACAATAAAGTAACTATTCTACAGAAGTTTTTCCTTCCATGGTGTACGACCAACTTTTCTTTTCTTCAATTACTATTGACACTGGTGAGCTAGGGTCAGCACCCACAAGGAAATCTCTATCCACAGTCTGAGCAGTGTTACACTCTTTCTGGACTTTGTATAACCCCCCTAATACTTACCTGAGTCCCCTCTCGATCCAGCGATATTCACAAGAGCATTGACTTTCTCTTGACTGGCTTTTGGCAGGAATGGGAGCCATTGGCTTTCGCTGCTGTCAGTCACAGCCAGTGAGCCAATCAGGAGATTGGGGGTGAGGCTGAGCCGCGGCTCTGTGTGTGAATGGACACAAAGAGCTGCGGCTTTGGAGCGCACCTGCTTTGGTGCCCCCACAGCAAGCAGCATGCAGCAGGAGGGAGCCATTGCACAGAGCAGGTAAGTAAAGCATGTTAGTTATTTTAGAAAAAAAACAAGACTTTAATATCGCTTTAGGTCAAGGGTCAGCAACCTTTTTCCACTTAAGGGCCAGATTCAATGTATGTGAATGCATGGAGGGCCCCATTTACCTGCTAATAAATGAAGATACTAATAATCCTAACATAGTGTTAATAATAACAGTACAGGTTTGCCTCACTTTAAAGTGCTTCAGTAATACAATGCCAGGGGCATGTGGCTAGGGATTTATATTTTACTGGCTCCTTCCCCATCCTAGCACCCAAGGGGGCGGACGCCAGCCCTGCGCGCCAGCATGGTCAGGAGATGGGGTTCCCGTCCCCAAGGGAGATGGGTGCCCCATCCCCAGGGGGGCTGGGGTCCCTGTCCCCAAGTGAGAAGGGGTCCCTGTCCCCAGGGGTGGTGGGGTCCCTAATAGGGTCTCCTCTGCCCCATAATGTCCTCTGCCCCCAGAGTGTCCTCTGTCCTCTGCCCCCATAGTGTCCTCTGCCCCCCCATAGTGTCCTCTGTCCTCTGCCCCCATAGTGTCCTCTATCCTCTGCCCCCATAGTGTCCTCTGTCCTCTGCCCCCCCCATAGTGTCCTCTGTCCTCTGCCCCCTTAGAGTCCTCTGCCCCCATAGTGTCCTCTGTCCTCTGCCCCCCATAGTGTCCTCTGTGCTCTGCCCCCCATAGTGTCACCTGTCCTCTGCCCCCATAGTGTCCTCTGTCCGCTGCCTCCATAGTGTTCTCTGCCCCCATAGTGTCCTCTGCCCCCATAGTGTCCTCTGCCTCCATAGTGTCCTCTTCCCCCACATAGTCCTCTGTCCTCTGCCCCCCATAGTTTTCTCTGTCCTCTGCCCCCATAGTGTCCTCTGCCCCCTTGCACCCCACCCCACGGACACAAAAACACACACTGTGTAGGTAGAACTCTCCTAACTTACACAGGTGTAGAGCACAGCAGAGAGCGTCTGGTATCACAGGTATCACAGGGTTGGATGGGGGCGGGAACTGCTAATGTTAACTTTTTACATTAACAGGCTGGTGATTGGTTGCTAGGATCGCCCGGCAACCAATCACCTGCTGTTTAATGTAAAATGGTAACTTCAGCGGTTCCCAGCCCCATCCATCCCTGTGATACCAGCTGCTCACCACTGTCCAATGAAGAGGACAGAAGCGAACATATCTGAATATGAACATAGCTGTGAATTGATCACGAGCACTGAGGGGCCGGCAATTAGCAGTGGCGGGCCGGGTGCGGGCTGTGGGTTGCCGACATCTGCTTTAGGTGGTTCATCTGATCCATATTTTGCTGGAGGGCTGGAGAGCAGGAGAGCTTGCTCTTTTGAAACAACAAACTTGCAGATGAAAAGAAAGAGAGAAAGCCTAAAAAAAGGAAACTAATACAGCCATCACATATAAGAATTGGTAAGCTGCACTATAACAAATGTTTGCTTTTGTGTTTAATACTGTTTTAAATGGAGAACAAGCACTACATATGCAGATTTTAACTACTTGACCTTTGGAAGGTTTTACCCCCTTTGTGACCATGCCAATTTTTTGCTATTCAGCACTGTGCTACTGTCACTGGAAATTGCTGTCATGTAATGCTGTACGCAAATGAAATTGTAATCATTTTTTTCACACAAATAGTGCTTTCTTTTGGTGGTACTTCGTCACCACTGTGTTTTCTATTTTTTGCTATTGAAAGAAAAAAAAAATTTAGTCCAAAATCTATTCTGCTAAATGTCTTTGGTAAAAACAGTCTTAATAAGCCTATATCAATTGGTTTGTGTAAAAGTTATAGAGTCTACAAACTATGGCATTTACAGTTATATTTGAAAATTGATCAGCTCTGATGTGCTGACGGCCTAATTTCTTGAGATTTCCCTAAAATGCCAGGTGAGTACTAAACGACCCCTTTTTGGAAAGTAGACAGTCTGAGGTATTTAGTAATTGACAAGTTTTTTAAAGTTGTATTTTTTTGTAACAATTTTTTAGAAAATGAAAATGAAATAAAATGTCTTTTTTTCAGAATTTTTTTTACATACTGTCACCAATGCAGTACAGAGTCATCCTATGACTGGGGTGGCGGTGATCAGGGATACTAAACAATGACAGTATGTAAAAAAAAAGAAGATAATTTCTTATTCAATTTTTTTTCTTTTAATTATTTTTACATCCTTGTCATCAGAGTAGTTCAGGGTCAACATAGTTACACTGTACTACATGCTGTTACAGTGATGATCACTGTAACAGCAATGTTTTGAACTGTAATGAATGGGTTTCATTCATAACAGCTGTGATTACTATTGTGATGCTGTGATTGGCCCACAGCTACCACATGGTACAGGGTGCTGTGGTTGGCCTAGGTACCATGTGATAGCTGTGGGCCAATCACAGAATCACAATACTAACAACCACTGTTATGGCTGAAACCCATTCATAACAGTTGTGTTTACAGTGTGATCATGTAAATGCATAGCGATCACGTGATACCCCGGTTTTCTCAAAGTGGCTGGGTACCGGGAGTTACAATCCGCTGTGTCTGGTGGCTGCGGGATGTGGTCTGTGCCAGACCACATACAGGTACGTCGCCTGATCTGTACCTGTCGCCCGTTCGCAGTAAAACTAATGAGGGCAGTCAGCAAGTACTTGAGCAGAGATGCCTCATTTTAGACCTTAAGTCCTGGTCCACACCTATGCATATTAGGTGCAGCTTACACTGCATCCAATTCGCAGGACATTTTAAAATACATTCATTTGAATGTATCTGGTTCACATATGTGCGTTGCATTCGAACTGCGCATTGCACAAAAAACGTGTGCGTTTTTTGGGCATTGCGGTGCGAATTACAAGCCCATTATCTTCTATGGGAACGCATCTGATTCACAGATGCATTGCGTTCTGAACATGGATTTTCTCCTTCTCCTCTCCTTCTCCTCACTACACCTCCCCCTCCCCCCCTCTCCCTGCTCACTGATCCGCAGCTGCAACGCAGAGAAACCTCTGAACAACTGATTTTTATCTTCCCAGTGAAACCTGAGCTTCAATTCGCACTGCACATGTGTGAACCCAGGCTTAATGTCATCAACTAGAGTACATAAGTGCTGTGGCTGTCCTAATAAATATCTCTTAAGGTATTATTTGGATGTTAGGGTGTGATGTTGTTGTGCAAGGGCTGCATGGTCATGCAAACGGTCATGGTGCATGCAAACTGGGCCACACGGCACTATGTAAGAGAAGCCTTAGATGGTCATATCTACTTATGTATGTATTTATGTATGGGCAGGGTGTGAAAGTCCCGTTGTACACATATTTTCATAATTGTATTAAGCATAAAAGAGGCTTGTACTTATTGTATTTCATGAAGAAAGTTGATAAATGAAATAGGATTCTACACAAGGTTGGTTGTTGTTTGTATTATTCAGAATCTTTGAACATTATTTTGGCAAAGTAGAAAGTGAAATGAAATAATTTTCTTAAACTGACTGCACACTCATTGTGCATTTATTGCAATAATAAAAAAAAAGGTTAAACCCACAAGTGCTTTTTTTACCACTACTATTCCTTTATACTGGCTTTTAAAATTTACAAATGCCGCAGGTTAGAAATTGGATGAAAGGTTTAGCATTGTGTAAGACCCCCTTCACACTGGGGCCTTTTTCAGGCGCTTTTGGGCTAAAAATAGCACCTGTAAAGCGCCTGAAAAATGCCTCCCCTACAGCCCCAGTGTGAAAGCCAGAGTGCTTTCACACTGGGGTGGTGCACTTGCAGGACGCTGGAAAAAGCGAATCAATGGCAGCGCTGCTGAAGCACTTGCAAAGCGTTTTGGCAGTGGTGCTTTGCAGGTGCTTTTAACCCTTTTTTCACCCTCTAGCAGGGGTTAAAAGGGCCCCGCTATCGTCCGAAAAACGCTGCCAAAACAGTGGTAAAGCAACGCTAAAATTAGTGGCGCTTTACCGCTAATGCCCCCCCTCCCCAGTGTGAAAGTAGCCTAATACTTTTTGAAATATAAAAAGTGCATTTTATATACAATTATATAGACCAGACCAAAATGAGGGACAGATAAACAGGAAAGAGGGACAGAGGGACTTTGTTCCAAATCAGGGACAGTTCCTCGAAATCAGGGACAGTTGTGAGCTATGGTTTTATTGATTTACTAGCTTTCAGTGCTAGGCGGAAGGCAGTGGTAACATTCAGTGCAGAGCCCTTGTCTCAACGAACAGTGCTCATTATGAGGCCCTCTTTAATCTAATCCTTCCAATAACCCTAACACTCATGTTTACACTATCCCTCAACCTAACTCCTACTGTAACAATAACAATAACCTTCCTTTTCTTTACTTTAGACCCATAAATTGCATGCTTACTTTTCCTTTGCCAGGTTATTCTGCACTGAAGGTCAACCCTTTTCTTTGCTGAAAGATATGATGCCAAAGTCAATGTGACAAAATGTAAATGTACATCAAAGTTTTTCTACACATGTGCTGTAGTTACAGTCTAAATATATCATGTTTTGTTTCCAAGAGAAGCCATTAGTAAGGGAGTTCAAGACCTGGTTGGACCAAAATATGATATAACCAATGCTGTAGCTATTGCAATGGAACTACTATAAATATTCACAGAATGTTTTGAGAAATGTTAAAAAAACAAACAAAAAAAAAAACAAAACAAAAAAAAACTACCTAACAATTGAAAACATTGGTTTTCCCTGAATCTAGTCACTTACACAAATCATGAACATACATGTTCCTCTGTGCTTGTAAAAGCCTTTCATACTTTGCCCCTTAACATCTTAATGAGACTTCCAAAAGCTTCATACAGTATTGAAGCCAGTGATAACATCTGGATAGTATTTGGTAACTAACCTCATGTGGATTTCAAGAAGCAAAGAGTTTGTAAAGGAATAAAATATAGAGGGACTACTGAGATTTTTGTAAATTTTAAGATAAGTTCCAATGTAGTTCCCTAGTGCAGGCTTGGAGTTGCTGTTAAATTTACTAGACATTTTTCAGTGAATACCTTTGTATAATTGGACTGATAACATACTTTGTGAAAGGAAGCCATTAAAAAGTCATTTATTTTGTCTTTTTGTAAGGTATCTGCTTGTCTTCTAAAATAATGTATACATCTATAAAAAATTGATATCTCAGATTCTAAGTCATAATTTATCATCTTTCATCACACTTTTCTTGTCATCTAACACTTCATCGATCACAATTCATCCTTATAATTCACAATTCGTTAAACTATGCTATCCATCAGCGCTTACTCACCATCACTTATTTCACAAACACTTTTCATTCATCGCCTATAGTTTTTCATTTATCATGCAACATGCTTGTTTAGTCCTTTGGGTGATAATAAAGTCAGCATGTTGCGTGGCTTGCAAGTTTTGCTTGGGTCATTTTATAAAGGCACGGAGAAACCAGTTATATAGCGTATGCATTTAAACTATGTCAAACTAAGTGAGTTTCAATTCAAATTGTTTCAAAGCGCAAACCTAGTCATTTAGATTTTTGTATAGATCAATAATGGGAAACTGTGTATATATGCTATACTCTCTATTTATTCTACACAACAAGGTGCATTTTAAGGTTTCCAGTTAACGTTTCTTTATCATGGATCTACCCACACAGGGGACATTCTAGGACCACAAAAAGTAAATATTTTCCTGGCTATTTTTGTTCAATTTCCCTCAGCAAGACAAACCTGCCCTAGCCCAGCTATTCTACCTGGATTTGCTTTCTTAGTCACCAAACTGGCCCTTTAGTTTGCTCACAAACAGGTCAATTATTATTAAGTTCAGACTCATAATGTCTGTTCAGACATAGACTGCCTCTGAAACTTGAGAGTATTCAACTCACATTGCCATCAGATGTTGGTCTGGGTCAGGTGCCTGCCCATTTAGACTTCTAGACAGGCCCGGACACAAGCTCCCAGTGTGTCCACACATGCTGCCTCTGCCTCTTATCTAAGGCTGACAATACATTATGCAATTTTCTTTCCTTCAACCAAGGGTTGAAGGAAAGAAAATCACTCGATTCTCCTATCAACACAGTCAGAGTTGATGGGGGAATCCATTGTGCTACACTATTGTGTTTGGACAACAAGAGGTTCCCTTGCCGTCAGAATACAATGATCACTGCTGTCGGCTATAGTCAGAGTCTCAATCTTGTAACTCTAGGCTTATCTCTTCACAGCTTCAATACTCTTTCAGGGAAACTTTACGTATGAAAGTCCACTCTTTTCCTGGCAGCTCCAGGCCACCTCTCAGGGATACCTCTGAAACACAAGGGTCCTCTAGATGACAGAGCCCAAGGTTGGCAGTGCATTGTGGGAGAAGGTAACCCCAATTACTCTAGTGCTTACCACCCAGCAGGCTAACTACTCCTTTTCCAAACAGAGCTACCTCACTTCGTGTTCCAGCATCTGCAGAACAGATGTTACTTGTTGCACTTACATCATTCAGTTTAGGGTTATCTGAGATAATTTCCCTCAGGACTGTTTCTATCTCTTCTAATTCCTGGGAGAGGGCGTATCCCAACCAGAAGGACCACACCATGGCCTTCTGAACAGTCCAGTCAGGGCAGTACTTCACCCACTAATGCCCTGTACACACGATAGGATTTTCCAATGGAAAATGTGTGATAGTACCTTGTTGTCGGAAATTCCGACCGTGTGTAGGCTCCATCACACATTTTCCATAGGAATTTCCGACACACAAAGTTTGAGAGCTTGCTATAAAATTTTCCGAAAACAAAATCCATTGTCGGAAATTCCGATTGTGTGTACACAAATCCGACGCACAAGATGCCATGCATGCTCAGAATAAATTAAGAGACGAAAGCTATTGGCTACTGCCCTGTTTATAGTCCCGACGTACGTGTTTTACGTCACCGCCTTCAGAACGATCAGATTTTCCAACACCGTTGTGTGACCGTGTGTATGCAAGACAAGTTTGAGCCAACATCTGTTGGAAAAAATCTATGGATTTTGTTGTCGGAATGTCCAATCAATGTTCGACCGTGTGTACAGGGCATAAGGGGGAAAAAAATTCTAAAAAAAAAACTTACAAGGTTGCTGCCTTCTCTAAAAGTGAGAAGGGCTCCTCCTCACAGGTCCTCTAATGCTTTGCATGATCCAATAAGTTACTCTCCTGCGCTTGAGTGGTAAGCTTAAGGGCGTACAGTACATTAGTTCTTCATCAGCGCCAGTGGCATTGCTGCCCCCTCAGGACAATTGGTATCCTTATGGACTGCAAAACAACAACAAGAAAGAGCTCACTGACCTAGCGCATTACCAACATACATTTTAGTTAAGAAAAAAAATACAAGTTTTATACTCACCAATGCATGGTATATATAAGCATATCACAGCAAGTGAGAACCCTCACCTTCAGGTCTGCTGTAGTTCAACCAATAGTGTGGGAAGACAAGGCAACGTCCATAATGGTTGACATGTTTCAAGGAATCCGCATGTTCTGATGCTCAGCGCCCTGGTCAGGTCATGAGATTTTATATACAGTTGTGCGCAAACAGCCACACCACATGTTTTCAGAGAGTCCTATATTTCACCTGAAGTTATTTGTGGGTTTTTCCGAACAATTTTCCTGGCAGTTGTGGCTGAAATTTTCGTTGGTCTACCTGACCGTGGTTTGGTTTCAGCAGAACCCCTCATTTTCCACTTCTTGATTAGAGTTTTAACACTGCTGATTGGTATTCTAAACTCCTTGGATATCTTTTTTATATCCCTTTCCTGTCTTATGCAGTTCAACTACCTTTTCCCGCAGATCCTTTGACATTTTTTTTGCTTTCCCCATGACTCAGAATCCAGAAACATCAGTGCAGCACTGGATAAACAATGCAAGCGTCTGTCAGGATTCCAGAAATTCATTGACCTTTTATACACACACACACACACACCAATTACAAGCAAACAGATCACAGGTGAGGATGGTTACCTTTAATAGCCATTCAAACCTCTTTGTGTCAACTTATGTGCTTGTTATCAGGCCAAAATCACCAGGGTATGTAAACTTTTGATCAGGGTCATTTGGGTAGTTTCTGTTGTCATTATGATTTAAAAAAGTAAACACAGTTGATTGATAATAATGGGCTTCAGCCAAACACTAACCATGAGTGAAAGAAAAGTTTTTGTGTTATCATTCATATTCTCTGAAAAATGGCCAAGAAATCATAAATTCTGCCAGGGTATGTAAACTTATGAGCACAACCTATGAACACAGTGGAACCTTAGATTACGAGCATAATCCGTTCCAGGAGGATGCTTCTAATCCAAAGCACTCGCATATCAAAGCGAGTTTCCCCCTAGAAGTCAATGGAAACGAAAATACTTAAGCTGGCCATACACCTATAGATTATCTGCAGATTTTCTATGGTTAGATGGAAAAAGTGCAACAGATTTCTCCATGTTCGCTAAACTGTGTGGATGGAGGAATCTTCCACTTTTTCCATCTAACCATAGAAAATCTGCAGATAATCTATAGGTGTATGGCCAGCTTAAGTTCCACATTGACTTCAATTGCATGTAATACCGCATGTGGCCAGAGGTGGGGGGTGCCGGAGAGCCTTGGAAATACTCGGGACAGCTCGGCTAAACTTGGAAACCCTCGGAAAGGCTCGGAAACACATTTCCAAGTGGTTCTGAATATTTCTGAACGGCTCCGAACCGTTCCGAGTGTCACTGCACCCCCGCACCTCTGGCCAAATGCGGTACTGCACACCCCATTAGCTTGAATCCTGCTCGTTTTACGAACCAAGTGAGGATTTAAAAAAAAAAGTTGCTTGTCTTTTAAAGCGCTCATTAACCAGCGTTACTCGTAAACCAAGGTTCCACTGTGTGTGTGTGTGTGTATATATATATATATATATATATATAATTCTACATCACAAAATGGCTGCACAAATCTTTTGCTAGTTGGGTGTCCCTGACACTAGTCCTATGCTGGACTCTCCCTGAGGGTATATCTAAAGTAGGGATGAGCTTCGAGTTCGCCGAACAGCAAACAATTTGGGGTGTTCGCGGCAAATTCGAAAGCCGCGGAACACCCTTTAAAAGTCTATGGGAGAAATCAAAAGTGCTAATTTTAAAGGCTAATATGCATGGTATTGTCATAGAAAGTGTTTGGGGACCCGGGTCCTGCCCCAGGGGACACACTTTTTAGGACAATACCATGCATATTAGCCTTTAAAATGAGCACTTTTGATTTCGAACGTTCGAGTCCCATAGACTTCAATGGGGTTCTAAAGTTCTTGCAAAGTTTTGGTCTGTTCGCAAGTTCTGGTGCGAACCGAACAGGGGGGGTGTTCGGCTCATCCTTAATCTAAAGCAGGGATATGCAATTAGCAGACCTCCAGCTGTTGCAAAACTACAAGTCTCATAATGCCTCTGCCTCTGGGTGTCATGCGTGTGGCTGTCAGAGTCTTGCTATGCCTCACTTGTAGTTCTGCAACAGCTGGAGGTCCGCTAATTACATGTGTACTTAGCAGTTATATCATATGCTTGCAGCCTTACAATGACCAGTCACCCTTATTATTGCCGTGAAGCTGCCCTGTCTATATGTGCCCCCTAGCTGGCTATTGTGCTCTGCTCCTGGGTCATCCATATCCTGTAATATGCAGTAACTGAAGCCAGATCCCACCCTGTATAACACCTATTAAATATATATTGGTGTGAGTGGAAAAAATGCAACATAATGTTTATAGCCTAGATATGATGCAAGCATATCAGCTGTGATCCAATAAAGAAAGAGTAATAGCAAGTTTTATATTTTTTGGTTATAGGTCAATTTTCAAATTGTTCCTCTAAGCTTTGCACATGTGGTACAGTATTAGACTGTTTAAATGCAATCAGCCACACCTTTATAAGAAAAGAAAGGGACACCTGTTAACGCAAAGTGTGTAGGCAAATCGCACACCTCTGCCGCACCCCCTGCCCCTGTTACCCAGAAGAATCAGTAGAACAAAAAAAAAGGCTAAATGTACAGTTTTTTTTTTCCCTTTCTTGCTCACTGGCTTTTCAAAATAACAAATTCAATAATGAACCACTTGAGTTTTAAAATAGCACCGGGAAGCTGCTATTTGTTCCAGCTCTTCCAATCCCGTTATATACCATTCCACTTCGTAGCACAGAATATAAATATTCAGAATACACATTGTGTCTACATAGAAACTGCCGTGGCTTCACATGTGCTCTTTTACTTAAGGGAGTACAGGGAGAAAAAGGCACAGAGAAGAGAGACGGAGAAGTGGTTAAAGCAGAACTTTAGTCATTTTTTCATCTTTCCATCTATTAAATCTTCTGCCCTTGTTGTTTTAACTTTGGATAGTAAAAATTTTTTTCTGCAAGTAAATACTTTATACAGCCCACTTCCTGTTTTTTGTCCGGAAAAAAGCCTAGGCTTATGACATCATGCACAGCTCTCTCTCTCACTCTCGTGGGTTTGCCAGGAAGGGAGGGAGGATGATTTATAAGAGGGCCAATGAGAGCTGCAGGGCTGGAGGTGTGCCTTTGTGTGTCTGTGTAAATCCAGGAAGTGAACAGGCAGCAGTTTCAGCTACCCACAGTTAAAATGATTGCAGCCAGACTCAGTGGAGGGCGATTTCTGCATCATATATATGGCAAGTACAGAATCACAGTATATATAAAATAATATGTAAAGTGATTGGAGGGAAGCTTCAGAATGGCAAAGATGTTTTTATTACAAATTATGTAAGCAGACTGCAGTTCCTCTTTAAGAAGCTGGATGAAAACCAGTTTTGGCAATAAAATGTATGCATTTTTTTCTAGAGGTTTATACATCAGACCAAAAGAGTGGTAACTGATGTAACGCTACCCCCACATGAGGCGCTTAAGTATGTTTGGCTTGCGTACCCTTGCTCCCAACACCAATAACAGTCCCCTCTGGCACACCTGGCAATAGTGTAAGTGCAAGTACCAATGGGAAACACACACGTTATGATAAAACAGAGACATTGTCTTTACTGTAAGGTTTCTGTAGAAAAGTAATGAACAGTAACAATGCACATTTGCCAAGTGAATCAGTTGAACAATAATAACTAACACCCAGAGAAATATAGCTCAATGCTGTATTCAGGCTGCTATCAGGGGATTCCCAACCTGAGAATAACCCCAAGAGCAGAGGCAAACACTTAGCAATGACAATCCTATAGTAGATTGGTTACCTCTATATAAATTGGCTCTATGAGTCCAGGCAGGAGAAGAGCAGAAGAATGACCCTTTCTTATGTGAGACCTCTCTCTTCTGTCTCCTAACACCACAGGCTCAACAACAAACACTGTACTCAAATCAATATTCATTGGCTTAACTTCCTAGATAAACTATAAGGCACACCCACTACATATACGTGTATGCGCGCATGTATGTATGCACGTGCCCTTATGGCACCAGTAAGTTCAGTCTCTTTAAAAAAGGATGAGGCTTAGTATCTTCAGCTAGCCACTCTCGTTGGTGCACTTAAACTCCTGAGTAGCAGGGCCAAACAACACAACTGGCCCAATTTATCAAATAAAGAATGCAGAATCTTCCTCAGCAAGGTGAAAAGACAATGGTGTCTGTATACAGTGTCTCTGTATCTGAATGGCTTTGTGTCCTGTGGCACTACAGGTGTCAGCAAGAGCTATGGTGTCTATATACGGTGTTCATAAAGTCGGATGGGCAAAGTAAAACAACTCTGTGTGCAGTGTCCTTGTTTCCTACAAATGTGCAAAAGCCCTCTCTCCAATCCTGCGGTCAAGGCCCAAATGAACGTCCTGGAACAGGCAGGCTCTTCTAGTGACCTGCCTGGTCACCTCACACTGGAACGCTTCACACAGTTGATGCAGGAGCATCTATATATGCACCTTGGATCCCCTTCTCTCAGGCTGGATATCCTTGACAGGCTGTGGATGCCCGGAAAAACAAGGTGGACTGACCCGGGATGCAGGACCTCTCTCCTAAGTCCAGTCCCTTCCCCTGCCTCATGGTAACTCCCTCAGGCAAACAAGATGGAGTCTTTGGTTTCTTTTCTCATATTGGCTCTTGTAGTTCCATACAGTTCAATCTGAATGTGAAACTTGTGTCCTGGGACTACAATTCCCTCTATGCTTTGCTCCCTGGTGGTAATCACTCTGCTGACAGGATGTGATGACACAGTCTTAGCTGGCACATATCAACAAGTTAACTAAACTCCAGCACAGGATTGAACTGTGGAAATTTTGTAATAGGGCAGTGCCACATCCTAAATGACAGTTTCAATGGAGCAAGAACAACAACGAAAACAACAAAAATGGACTTTATAGTCACCAATTATAAAAAAATACATAAATCTTTATTAAACATATAGTACAAAAATATACTTTAAAAACGATGCATTTAAAATGCAAACAGCTAGCTGAACCTCTCTAGTGTATATTAAATACAGTAAATACGTAGCAATTGCATAGATGAAATAAAATCCTACAGTCATTTTAGGATATGAAAGAAAGAAGCTCTACATGTTTCGCAATTTGATTGCTTCTTTAGGAGCTTATAAAATATTCTACAGGAGAGAGACAAAATTACAAACAGTCAGTAACAAAAAACAAAAAAACAAACAAAGTTTAAAGATAGGAAGTCTCAAATTGTTTGCAGGGAGTATCAGGAGGTCACCAAAATTGAAGACTCCCAGAACACGCGGTGATACAAAGTACACATGGGGGCATGCCTGGTATAGAGCGTAATAAAATGTAGAAAAAGATAGTGGTGGTTAAGGGGAAAAAATCAACCACCAAAAAGAGTGCAGATGGTGAGCCCATAAACAGTTAAGGAAGTCAATGAGTTGACTCCATGCAAGAGGACAAAAGGGAGTGTATAGGTGGATCACCGCATGCATACTAGCTCTGGGAGTCTTCCATTTTGGTGACCTCCTGATACTCCCTGCAAACAATTTGAGACTTCCTATCTTTAAACGTTGTTTTTTGTTTTTTGTTACTGACTGCTTGTAATTTTGTCTCTCTCCAGTAGAATATTTTATAAGCTCCTGAAGAATTAATCAAATTGCGAAACATGTAGAGCTTCTTTCTTTCATATCCTAAAATGACTGTAGGATTTCATTTCATCTCTGCAATTGTTATGTATTTACTGTATTTAATATACACTAGAGAGGTTCAGCTAGCTATTTGCATTTTAATTGCAACATTTTTAAAGTATATTTTTGTACTATATGTTTAATAAAGATTTATGTATTTTTTATAATTGGTGCCTATAAAGTCCATTTTTGATGTTGTTCTTGCTCCATTGAAACAGTCTTAGCTGGCACTAGAGGGAAACAATCTCACTGCAACAATGTTGCAGAGTGTCTTCTGATACTGCACGTAAGATAGCCCATCCCTGCTACACTGAGAAAAAAAGTGAGACAAAGGGAGCTTGGTTCTAAGAGAGGGACAGTAGCTTCAATTTAGGGACAGTAGGGAACTATAAACAGGTACCAGATACTGCATTTGTTTGCCATTTGCACAGCTGTGATTGCTGTTAGATATGAGTGTTGTTAGGCAGATGTAATGTCATCATACCAGCCACAATGACTCAGTGCACAGATGTAGACATACTAATTATGCTGTGGTTAAAATAATATCAGCTAAGATAAATGTGACATTAGAACCTTTTTACTCACCTAAAGAAAACCTTTCCTGACAGAAACATGGGGGCTGCCACTGTTGACCTCTTCTGAAAATGCTAGCTGCCTAACTTCTATGATGGCCCTTTTGGATTCACTACTTTCTGTGCCCTTTACTATAAGCAATTTTGCAAAAATTGTAAAGTCAGAATTATGGAAAAAAAGTCAGATTGATCTGTATATTTTTCTGGGTCAGTGACTTGAAGTATTGAAATTAATGAAATGGAATTCACCCTATTTTGCCTTTAAAGTCCTAGTGGTATATATTTTTGTAATTTTCGCCACATGCTTTTTTTTTAAATATAAGGTCAAAGGACCTAGCATTTTCAGCTATCCCTTGTAAGAGAGAGAGGAATCCACATTTTCAGTCCGTGAAGTGCATTGATGTATTGTATCTGTGTGACCCAGAACAGATATACACACCCTGGTTAATTTGAGGAGAAGTTGCAGAGTTTATTTAAACTATGAGGACATGTTCATCCCACTTCAGTATCCGGAAAGTTTTAAATGGCATGTTCTGGATGCCCCTAGTAAACTTGTAAATCACTACAAATCAGTTTTTTTGGTGAGATTTGGGTGATCTACAGTACTTCAATTCTAGTGAATTTAGTAAGTACCAAATCACTTAATCCATAGAGAATTTCTCAATTCACAAATGTCAGTTGCTAGGATTGTTTCTTTTTACATTTCTCCACAACAGGGCAGAATTCTTACTAAGCAATAAAGACAGCTACTCTTAGGCTTAGCCCAGCAGTCCAGGGGGTCACCCCAGGGGATTAAATGGAGCCCTGGTGAGCCCCTGCTATCTAAGCAACGCAGCCTGGGTCCTAGGTCAATTAATACATGCACAATTGTTTAAATAAAACATAATTATTATTTCTAGTTCCCTCTGGGGAATAAAGAAAGAATCCTCCCCTTTTCATGTGTCCTGATTTGATTATTACATGATCAAATGTCTGCTATTAACTTTTTTACTTTAAAAAAAAAAGTCATATGTGTGTACACATCTCTAATTTAGTTTGTTTATTATTGGAGCCTAACATTGACTGACTTCATGGCTAAGGTCAACCAACTGCCACCCTTATAACCAGTTAGAGTGCCCTCACTGGCCATGAAGACAGTCTCATTGGACAGTGAAATGGCAGGTCTTAGGGTCGGTTCACACAGGGGCGGCACGACTTGCAGGTCGCCTCACCGAGGCGACCTGCACACGACATGCACGGCGACTTGCAAAATGACTTCTGTATAGAAGTCTATGCAAGTCGCCTCAAGTCGCCCCAAAAGTAGTACAGGAACCTTTTTCTAAGTCGGAGCGACTTGCGTCGCTCCGATTAGAACGGTTCCATTGTACAGAACGGGAGGCGACTTGTCAGGCGACTAGGTCGCCTGACAAGTCGCCCCAGTGTGAACCGGCACTTAGCTGTAATGTCAGAAACCAGAAACAAAGTTCAACTTAATTCAGATGTGTAAAGAAGAAACATTTCTGTCTTATAAAAGTAATAACAAGTATTTTGGAGTGCCTGCCCTTAGGTAGGACATTTTTAAAAAGTGTATGAAATTCCGAATCACCCTTTTCAATTTGGACCTAGAGCAGCTGTACTTTACTCGCACCACTTTCTTTCAAATTTTTATGTATGTGATTTAGAAATAATTTATACATAATAGACCATCCCATAAGTGTATTATGCCGACAGTAACATTTTTATTTACAGTGCCTTGAAAAAGTATTCATACCCCATTGAAATTTTCCACATTTTGTCATGTTACAACCAAAAACGTAAATATTTTTTTTGGGGGATTTAATGTGATAGACCAACACAAAGTGGCAAACAATTGTGAAGTGGAAGGAAAATGGTTTTCAATTTTTTTTACAAATTAATATATAAAAAGTGTGGCGTGCATTTGTATTCAGCCCCCTTTACTTTGATACCCCTATCTAAAATCTAGCGGGACCAATTGCCTTCAGAAGTCACTTAATTAGTAAATAGATAAATGATAGGTAGAGTAGCACAGGTCCTCACACCAAACTCTATATACAATACTAGTAATATATATACTTGCATCAGTTGCATATAATCCTAAATGTGCAAATATGCAAATAAAGTGCAAACATACAAAAGTGCATACCAATTTTGTGCAAATATGCAAATAAAGTGCAATTAAACAATTGTGTATACAATAACATAAGTGAAAAAAATAACTCAAATGCTTATACAATAATCCATGGACTTCATACCCCATAAAATGTGTGTGTGTGTAAATGTATGAGTGTGTGCGAGTGTGTATATGTATGTGTGTATGTATATATATATATATATATATATATATATATATATATATATATATATATATATATATATAAATGTGAAAAACTAATAGTGTCCATCAAAATTTATACAGTGTTCCAAAAAAATTTTTTTTTGATAGTGTTGAAAAAACTGTCCATTATTTTGATCAATTCCCACAGTCTTCAAAAAGTCAGCAAGTACTCCACCACAGCTTGAGTCCTTCACCACTCTCACTAAATTAAACTTACCAGATAAATCAGCTGGTAAAATTATAAACCAGCAAATGAGCCCAATCTCTCCCAGCGGTCAACAAATGCAATCCTTTCACCCCATAGGCATCGATCAGAATCTCCTCTCATTAATCAGAACATCAGATGTGGAGAAATGAAAAAAAAGAAAGGAGGCTCTCCATAGTGTAAAAACATTTCAGCAGGCTTTATTTGAAAGTATCAACATTTAGTCACATTGTCAGGTCACCTGAGTCCAGGTAACTGATGCACTCCGTAGGAGTCAGGAGTGCACCGCTAAGGTAGTGGACCCTAGGACTGACTGCTGCGGATTGAACTCTGGGAGGTTCAGGAAGCAGGTCCACTTGAGCATCAACATAGATCCCACTGGGAGCTAGAGCATAGATTCCCCAGGGTGCGGAGCCTAAGAGCCAGCAGGTGTCCACCAGAGATTCTAGTGGTGAGGATGGACTGTGCTGCAGCCTGGCTCCAGGTCGCGGCCCCCAGGGTCTCACAGCTCATGTTCACGGTAGACTACAGGAGAAAAAAGAAAGAAGCATCAGTGTCAGAGAAGTTACCTTGGTGAACGATATGCTGGCCGCTCTGGTGTGCGCCGGTGTGCACTGGCGCACGTGTTCCTGTGCGTGCTGGTGTGCGCGCTCTTATGAGCACTGGTGTGCATGATCCGGTTGGCCCTCGTGTGTGCGCCGGTGTCCAGGCACACACACATGTGCGCGCTGGCATGCGTATACCTGTGGGCACTGGTTTGCATGTTCCTGTGGGCGCTGGTATTCTGGCACGTGTGTGCGTGCGCCTGTGCACATTGGCGCACACACGTGCGCGGCGTTTGGCGCCAATCAGCCTATTTAGGTCTGCAGCACACTCTGCTCGGTGCTGCCTGATCATCAGCTCCCTGTGTCCTTGCTCCTGTTACCAGTACCTGTGTTCCTGATTTCCTGATGACTCGGCTTGCTACTTGGATACCCCTGACTTCTGCCTGCACCTGACCTTGGACTGTTTGACTCTGCTTCTGCCTGCTCCTCTGTACTTCGCCGCCTGCCCATTGCTGAACCTAGCCTGTACCCAGGCCTGCCTGCTCTGCTCCTGCTCAGCACCTGTTGCCTGTATTCCTGTTTACCAACCTGCTGTTGAAGATCACCCACCTTCCAGCATCTGGATTCTTACTACCAGGCTCTCATACCACTCCGTACTTCCGTGCCTCCTGTTCTCTCTACCAGGGGCCACGAGTCAGACACGTAAGGGAGACCACCCTCTGCCCAAGCGGACTCACCGGTCAGGTACGTAGAAGTCTGACAAGCAGGCTGGAACAACAAGGATAGTAAGCGATAAGGCAATTTCGGAGCGACTAGCAGACAAGGATAAACATAGAACATGCCAAAGGTCGGAGCGACTAGCAGACAAGGATAAACATACAACACGCCAAAGGTCAGGGTCACAAGCAGACAGGTATAGTCAAGGCCAAGATCGGTAACTGGAATCAGACGTAGGAGACACAGCAAGTAGAACACGAAAGCTAAACACACAATGGTTGATCAGCAAGGTTGGCTTGTAATGCAGAGGTTAATATAGTGTTCCTAATTAGAGGCTGAGGTGGAGCTATGCTGAGGGAAGATTATATAAGCAGTCAGGTGAGAGTGGCTGGCCTCTAAAGGTGAACACATGGAGGAGGTAAGCTGACAGACAAAGATTACTGCATAACCATGACACACATGTTCCCAGTGCCTACCCAGCTCAGAAAGTCGTTCCCCTCCGGCACAGACCGCGAGCTCTGACCAACATGCGCGATATCATCAGCGTCTTTGCCCCACCCTACGCACATTTCGTTTAATGACGTTCTCATGGAGTGGCAGGACTCACACTGTGGTGGAGCACTTGGTGATTTTTTGAAGACTTTGTAGGAATTCAATAAATTAATGGACAGTTTTTTCAACACTATCAAAAAAAATTTTTTTTGGAACACTATATAATTTTGATGAACACTATTAGTGTTTCACGTTTTTTCTATTTTATTGATATATATACACACACACATTTCTTTGAGTATGAAGTCCATGGATTATTGTAAAAGCACTTGAGTTATGTTTTGCACTTATTGTATTGTTATTGTACGCACACTTGTTTAATTGCACTTTATTTGCAAATTTTTATATGCACTTTTGTATGTTTGCACTTTATTTGCATATACATTTGGGATTATATGCAACTGATGCAAGTATATATATTGCTAGTATTGTGTATAGAGTAAATGTAGGATTGGAACTAGGGATTATAACAGTGCCCAGCATATAATCACGAACGATTTTTATAATAATAAAGAATTACATTTTATTACATAAAAACAGTAGACAAAACAATTCATAGGTGCATAAAATACAGAGTATTACAAATAGTAAATACTGGCCAAGGTATCCATGTGTCAATGGCAATTACTGGTAGCAATCCCTACATGTTTCGCCAATCATTGGCTTCTTTAGGGGAATATGTAATTACCAGTGTACGTACGGTGATGGCTCTAGTGAACAATAAATACAAAGGAACAAACAATTACCATTTAACATATCAATTTTATCACACATGTACATATGCATATACGTGTATAGAGTTTGGTGTGAGGACCTGCACTACTCTACCTACCATTTATCTTGTTTAATGACACCATCAATAATTAGAACAGCAGCAGTCCAATCGATTATTTTAGACACACCCACCTGTGGCGCTGTTATCTGGTTATATTGTTTGTAATTAGTAAATAGAGTCCACCTGTGTGTAATTTAATCTCAGTATAAATACAGCTGTTCTGTGAAGCCCTCAGAGGTTTGTTAGAGAACCTTAGTGAACAAACAGCATCATGAAGGCCAAGGAACACACCAGACAGGTCAGGGATAAACTTGTGGAGAAGTTTAAAGCAGGGTTAGGTTATAAAAAATACCCCAAGCTTTGAACATCTCATGAAGCACTGTTCAATCCATTATCTGAAAATTGAAAGAGTATGGCACAACTGCAAACCTACCAAGACATTGCCGTCCACCTAAGCTGACAGGCCGGGCAAGGAGAGCATTAATCAGAGAAGCAGCCAAGAGGCCCATGGTAACTCTGGAGGAGCTGCAGAGATCCACAGCTCAGGTGGGAGAATCTGTCCACAGGACAACTATTAACCACTTCAGCCCCGGAAGGATTTACCCCCTTCCTGACCAGAGCACTTTTTACAATTTGGCACTGCGTCGCTTTAACTGCTAATTGCGCGGTCATGCAATGCTGTACCCAAACGAAATTTGCGTCCTTTTCTTCCCACAAATAGAGCTTTATTTTGATGGTATTTGATCACCTCTGCCGCTTTTATTTTTTGCGCTATAAACGGAAAAAGACCGAAAATTTTGAAAAAAAATGATATTTTCTACTTTTTGTTATAAAAAAAATCCATTAAAATCAATTTTAGTCATACATTTAGGCCAAAATGTATTCGGCCACATGTCTTTGGTAAAAAAAAATGTCAATAAGCGTATATTTATTGGTTTGCGCAAAAGTTATAGCGCCTACAAACTAGGGTACATTTTCTGGAATTTACACAGCTTTTAGTTTATGACTGTCCATGTCATTTCATGAGGTGCTAAAATGACAGGGCAGTACAAAACCCCCCCAAATGACCCCATTTTGGAAAGTAGACACCCCAAGGAAATTGCTGAGAGGCATGTTGAACCCATTGAATATTTTTTTTTTTTTGTCCCAAGTGATTGAATAATGACAAAAAAAAAAAAAAAAATATTTACAAAAAGTTGTCACTAAATGATATATTGCTCACACAGGCCATGGGCATATGTGGAATTGCACCCCAAAATACATTCAGCTGCTTCTCCTGAGTACGGGGATACCAAATGTGTGGGACTTTTTGGGAGCCTAGCCGCGTACGGGGCCCCGAAAACCAAGCACCGCCTTCAGGATTTCAAAGGGCATACATTTTTGATTTTACTCCTCACTACCTATCACAGTTTTGAAGGCCATAAAATGCCAGGATGGCACAAACCCCCCCCAAATTACCCCATTTTGGAAAGTAGACACCCCAAGCTATTTGCTGAGAGGCATGTTAAGTCCATGGAATATTTTATATTTGGACACAAGTTGCGGGAAAGTGACAATTTTTTTTTTTTTTTTTTGCACAAAGTTGTCACTAAATGATATATTGCTCAAACATGCCATGGGCATATGTGGAATTACACCCCAAAATACATTCTGCTGCTTCTCCTGAGTACGGGGATACCACATGTGTGGGACTTTTTGGGAGCCTAGCCGCGTACGGGGCCCCTAAAACCAAGCACCGCCTTCAGGATTTCAAAGGGCATAAATTTTTGATTTTACTCCCCACTACCTATCACAGTTTTGAAGGCCATAAAATGCCAAGATGGCACAAACCCCCCCAAAATGACCCCATTTTGGAAAGTAGACACCCCAAGCTATTTGCTGAGAGGCATGTTGAGTCCATGGAATATTTTATATTTGGACACAAGTTGCGGGAAAGTGACAATTTTTTTTTTTTTTTGCACAAAGTTGTCACTAAATGATATACTGCTCAAACATGCCATGGGCATATGTGGAATTACACCCCAAAATACATTCTGCTGCTTCTCCTGAGTACGGGGATACCACATGTGTGGCACTTTTTGGGAGCCTAGCCGCGTACGGGGCCCCAAAAACCAAGCACCGCCTTCAGGATTTCTAAGGGCATAAATTTTTGATTTTACTCCTCACTACCTATCACAGTTTTGAAGGCCATAAAATGCCAAGATGGCACAAATCCCCCCCCAAATGACCCCATTTTGGAAAGTAGACACCCCAAGCTATTTGCTGAGAGGCATGTTGAGTCCATGGAATATTTTATTTTTTGACACAAGTTGCGGGAAAGTGACAATTTATTTTTTTTTTTGCACAAAGTTGTCACTAAATGATATATTGCTCACACAGGCTATGGGCTTATGTGGAATTGCACCCCAAAATACATTCTGCTGATTCTCCTGAGTATGGGGATACCACATGTGTGGGACTTTTTGGGAGCCTAGCCGCGTACGGGGCCCCGAAAACCCAGCACCGCCTTCAGGATTTCTAAGGGCGTAAAGTTGTGATTTCACTCCTCACTACCTATCACATTTTTGAAGGCCATAAAATGCCCAGATGGCACAAAACCCCCCCAAATGACCCCATTTTGGAAAGAAGACACCCCAAGCTATTTGCTGAGAGGCATGATGAGTACATGGAATATTTTATATTTTGACACAAGTTGCGGGAAAGTGACAATTTTTTTTTTTTTTTTTGCACAAAGTTGTCACTAAATGATATATTGCTCAAACATGCCATGGGCATATGTGGAATTACACCCCAAAATACATTCTGCTGCTTCTCCTGAGTATGGGGATACCACATGAGTGGCACTTTTTGGGAGCCTAGCTTCATACGGGGCCCCGAAATTCAATCACCACCTTCAGGATTTCTAAGAGCGTTAATTTTTGATTTCACTCCTTACTACCCATCACAGTTTTGAAGGCCATAAAATGCCAAGATAGCACAAAACCGCCCCAAAATGACCCCATTTTGGAAAGTAGACACCCCAAGCTATTTGCTGAGAGGCATGGTGAGTATTTTGCAGCTCTCATTTGTTTTTGAAAATGAAGAAAGACACGAAAAACGTATTTTTTTTTTCCTTTTTTCAATTTTCAAAAGTTTGTGACAAAAAGTGAGGTCTGCAAAATACTCACTATACCTCTCAGCAAATAGCTTTGGGTGTCTATTTTCCAAAATGGGGTCATTTGGGGGGGGTTTGTGCCATCTGGGCATTACATGGCCTCCGAAACTGTGATAGGCAGTGAAGAGTGAAATCAAAAATTTTCGCCCTTAGAAAGCCTGAAGGCGGTGCTTGGTTTTCGGGGTCCCCTATGCGGTTAGGCTCCCAAAAAGTCTCACACATGTGGTATCCCCGTACTCAGGAGAGGCAACAGAATGAATTTTGGGGTGTAATTTCACATATTCCCATGGCATGTTTGAGCAATATATCATTTAGTGACAACTTTGTGCAAAAAAAAAAAAAAATAATAATAATTTGTCTTTTTCCCGCAACTTGTGTCACAATATAAAATATTCCATGGACTCGACATGCCTCTCAGCAAATAGCTTGGGGTGTCTACTTTCCAAAATGGGGTCATTTGGGGGGGTTTTGAACTGTCCTGGCATTTTATGCACAACATTTAGAAGCTTATGTCACACATCACCCACTCTTCTAACCACTGGAAGACAAAGCCCTTTCTGACACTTTTTGTTTACATGAAAAAATTTTTTTTTTTTTGCAAGAAAATTACTTTGAACCCCCAAACATTATATATTTTTTTAAAGCAAATGCCCTACAGATTAAAATGGTGGGTGTTTCATTTTTTTTTTCACACAGTATTTGCGCAGCGATTTTTCAAACGCATTTTTTGGGGAAAAAACACACTTTTTTAAATTTTAATGCAGTAAAACACACTATATTGCCCAAATGTTTGATGAAATAAAAAAGATGATCTTAGGCCGAGTACATGGATACCAAACATGACATGTTTTAAAATTGCGCACAAACGTGCAGTGGCGACAAACTAAATACATTTTTAAAAGCCTTTAAAAGCCTTTACAGGTTACCACTTTAGATTTACAGAGGAGGTCTACTGCTAAAATTACTGCCCTCGATCTGACCTTCGCGGTGATACCTCACATGCATGGTGCAATTGCTGTTTACATTTGACGCCAGACCAACGCTTGCGTTCGCCTTTGCGCGAGAGCAGGGGGGGATGGGGGTGCTTTTTTTTTTTTTTTTTTTTTTTTTTTAATTAATTTTTTGATTTTTTATCTTATTTTTAAACTATTCCTTTCATTTTTATTTTTTTTAAATCATTTTTATTGTTATCTCAGGGAATGTAAATATCCCCTATGATAGCAATAGGTAGTGACAGGTACTCTTTTTTGAAAAAATTGGGGTCTATTAGACCCTAGATCTCTCCTCTGCCCTCAAAGCATCTGACCACACCAAGATCGGTGTGATAAAATGCTTTCCCAATTTCCCAATGGCGCTGTTTACATCCGGCGAAATCTAAGTCATGAAATGCTCGTAGCTTCCGGATTCTTAGGCCATAGAGATGTTTGGAGCCATTCTGGTCTCCGATCAGCTCTATGGTCAGCTGGCCGAATCACTGGCTGCATTCTCAGGTTCCCTGTTGGGACAGGAGAGCCAGAGAAAAACATGGAAGACAGTGGGGGGGGGGGGGGCATTTCCTCCCACTGCTTGTAAAAGCAGTCTAGAGGCTAATTAGCCGCTAGGATTGCTTTTACATGAAAGCCGACCGCTGGCTGAAAAGAATGATACCAAGATGATACCTAAACCTGCAGGCATCATTCTGGTATAACCACTCAAAGTCCAGCAACATACCAGTACGTTGCTGGTCCTTGTTGGGCATATATTGTAAACTTTTTTTTCATGCAGCCTGTGGGCTGAACGAAAAAAAGATATTGATCGGTGGGTATGCCCACCATTAGAATACCTCCCTTCATCCACCCACTTCTAATGATGGGCATACATGCACCATTTATATATGCCGAAGCATGGGGGCATCCTCCCGCAAAAGGCAGGAGCAAATTGCTCCTCCACCCACTGCCCCCACGCTTCGGCATATATGCTGAAGTATGTAACTGTGGTGGTGAAATCACCTCCGACAGCGCTGGAGTCACGGCTTTATGTATCGTGGGAGCAAACGCTGTTGCTGTCAAGATAAATAAATCCGCGCTGCAACTGAATGGTGTACCTGCTAAGCAAATGATGGTTAACAAAAAACAAAGTAACATTACAGTATAACAGTAATACTTACCATACCTGCAAAGCAAATACAAAAAAAAACCATAGTAAAAAATAAAACATTTAACGCAACCTGTGCCTACCTAAAATATATATATGCCGAAGCATGGGGGCATCCTCCCGCAAAAGGCAGGAGCAAATCGCTCCTCCACCCACTTCTGCCCCCACGCTTCGGCATATATGCTGAAGTATGTGACTGTGGTGGTGAAATCACCTCCGACAGCGCTGGAGTCACGGCTTTATGTATCGTGGGAGCAAACGCTGTTGCTGTCAAGATAAATAAATCCGCGCTGCAACTGAATGGCGTACCTGCTAAGCAAATGATGGTTAACAAAAAACAAAGTAACATTACAGTATAACAGTAATACTTACCATACCTGCAAAGCAAATACAAAAAAAAACCATAGTAAAAAATAAAACATTTAACGCAACCTGTGCCTACCTAAAATATATATATGCCGAAGCATGGGGGCATCCTCCCGCAAAAGGCAGGAGCAAATCGCTCCTCCACCCACTTCTGCCCCCACGCTTCGGCATATATGCTGAAGTATGTAACTGTGGTGGTGAAATCACCTCCGACAGCGCTGGAGTCACGGCTTTATGTATCGTGGGAGCAAACGCTGTTGCTGTCAAGATAAATAAATCCGCGCTGCAGCTGAATGGCGTACCTGAAAACAATAAAATGTTTAAAACACAGTAAACTATAAAAAAATTACATACCTAAAAAGCAAACATGATAAAACATAACAATAAAACAATGCAGAATAGAATACAGTAAAAAAGAGCAGAACAATAGAGAGAAAATAGAGAGAGAGAGAACAATAAAACGACAACTATTTTTGGTTTTTTTATTTTATATTTTTTTTTTTACTTTTTTTTTTTTTATAACTGTAACTTTTAAAACTGTAACGGTTCCAGGTTTGGGTCTCTCAAAATGCGATGGCATCTTGGGAGACCCTGTGGAAGTGTGTCCTAGTCTGTGCAGTGCTGTACCCTACGCTAATACTCAACTAGTGTATGGTAGCGTTCAAAACATTCACCAATGCAAAGACCAGGATTGCCAGGACAGGAGGGACAATAATACCGGGTGTCACGCCTAAATCCGCGCTTTCTGCAGACACAACATTTTCTTTGGGGGGCTCGTTGGGTAGGGGTACTCTGGAGGACATAAGGAAAATGCCTCTCATGCAGCCGGCCTACTGCATTTGGATTGGGAAGGTGAGGTGGAGCACCGTCTGGAAACAGAAGGGCTCTGACGATCTCTTCCTGGAATTTAAGGAAGGATCCAGTCCGTCCTGAAGCTCTGTATAGCACATGAGCGTTCAGCAAAGCCAATTGAAATAAATAAACAGACACTTTTTTGTACCAGCGTCTGGCCTTACGGGCAACTAGGTACGGCGCCAACAACTGGTCGTTGAGGTCCACCCCTCCCATATTAAGGTTGTATTCGTGGACACAGAGGGGTTTCTCCACAACACCAGTCGCCGTAGTAATTTGGGTCGTCGTGTCTGCATGAAGGGAGGTGAGAACGAAAACATTCTTCTTATCCCTCCACTTCATAGCGAGCAAATTATTATACTGCAAGCAGGCTCTCTCCCCCAGCCTAAGACGGGAATCTACAAGCCTCTGGGGAAAGCCCCGGCGATTAGGTCGCACGGTGCCACATGCTCCAATCTGCTGATCAAACAAGTGACTAAAAAGTGGCACGCTCGTATAATAATTGTCCACGTACAAGTGGTACCCCTTTCCGAATAAGGGTGACACCAAGTCCCACACTATCTTGCCAGCGCTTCCTATGTAGTCAGGGCAGTTTATCGGCTCTACGTGACTATCTTTGCCCTCGTAAACCATGAATCTACATGTATAGCCTGTGGCCCTGTCACAGAGCTTATACATCTTGACCCCGTATCTGGCACGCTTGCTGGGAAGGTACTGTTTGAAGGACAAGCGGCCAGAAAACTTAACCAGGGACTCATCAACGCAGACAACTTGATGGGGGGTAAACAAGTCTGCAAAACGTTGGTTGAAGTGGTTTACGAGGGGCCGAATTTTGTAGAGCCGATCGTATGCAGGGTCTCCACGAGGACGACAGAGTTCATTGTCGTTGAAGTGCATGAACCGCAAAATCTGCTCGTATCGTGCCCTGGCCATTGAAGCAGAGAACACGGGCATATGGTGAATTGGGTCAGTGGACCAATATGACCGCAATTCACTCTTTTTGGTTATGCCCATGTTGAGGGAAAGGCCCAGAAAGATCTTAAATTCGGAGACCGTAATTGGTCTCCAATCTCTGGCAAGGGAGGACTGGGGATTAGCGGCGATGTGTTGACCAGCGTACAAATTGCTTTGGTCCACAATAGATCTATAGAGATCTTCGGTGAAAAACAGTGAATAAAAATCCAGTGGCATAAAGTCAACTGTTTCCACCTGAATTCCGGGTTGGCCAGTGAAAGGGGGAAGTACGGGTGCTGCAGAAGTGGTGGGTACCCAATTCGGATTGGCGAATGCAGCAGGAAGGGCACTATGGGCACGACGGGCCTGTCTTTGTCTTATTGGTGGCAGCGGGACACTAGTTGTGCTTGCCACCTCGCCAGCTTGAACTGCACTTATGGGACTCGCCACGTCACCACGTGATACTGCAGTGCTGGATGTACGACCAGGGTGTACTAGGCCGCTGGTGCTTGCCAGTTCACCAGAAGGAGTAGCGGCACTAGTACCTCTCTGCTCCCTACGAGAGCCCTGCGGTTCTTGCACTTCAAGGACAGAAGAAGAAGATCGGGGTCTGGTACGCCTGACCCTAGCAGGGACCACAACTCCGTCGTCAGAGCTATCTGTCATGGAGCCGCTGTCCTCTACAGGTTCGTATTCTGAGCTTGAACTTGACAGATGAGTGACTTCATCTTCACTATCTGTCATGCTCAGAATCCTGTAGGCCTCTTCACTAGTGTACCTTCTATTTGCCATTTTGGGCTCTAAATTTAGGGGTACACTAGTGAGACTCACAGGCAAAAAAGCTCCTGACTGTCAGCGACTGATTCAAAGCGCTACCAAAAAACTGTTAGCGATCGCAGGGATCAGGCCTGACTCTGCAAACGCTACAGTTATGTGTGCTTAGTGTTTTGTGACAGTTATCGATCGATACTGCACTTGGGTGGGCTGGGCTGGGCTGGGCCGAGGAGCAAAACGCAGGTGCTAGCAGGTATCTGGGCTGATCCCACTAACACTGCGTTTTTTTGGGGGACCCTAAACTGCTGGGGAGTATAGATTTGATCGGATCAGATATCGATCCGTTCAGATACTATAGCACTAAGGGAGGTGTATGCTGCGTGCGTAGGTGTTAGCGGTACTGGCGCTAACCTGACGCTGCCTGGGGCGACGCAGACCTTATCTGATCCTAAAAACTTAACTTCTATCACCGCCGGGCAATTAGGGGGTTAAACCTTTATAGGGTAATAAACGGCGGGTGCCCTAAAACTGTAATAAACTACAAAAAACCAAAACCAACTAACCAGCGTCACCTGTAACAATTATATGGTGATCGCTGGTGAAAGGGTTAACTAGGGGGCAATCAAGGGGTTAAAACCTTTAGTAGGTAGTATATGGGGGTCCCTGTCGCTATAAAACACTGACAGCGAACCTATATACTTACCTCCCTAACTAGCGTCACCTGTGTCACTAATACAGCGATCAGAAAAACGATCGCTTAGTGACACTGGCGACGGGGGGTGATCACGGGGTTAAAACTTTATTAGGGGGGTTAGGGGGGTACCCTGGACCTAAAGGGGGGTACCCTAGACCTAAAGGGGGCTAACCTAACGGCCCTAACACTTGTAACTGACACAAACTGACACCAATGCAATAAATCAGAAAAAAAAAAAAACCTGCTATTGGTGTCAGAGTGACAGGGGGTACAGGGGGGTGATCAGGGGGTGATCGGGGGGTGACAGGGGGGTGACAAGTGTGCCTGCGTGTTCTACTGTATGTGTAGTGTTGGTGCACTTACTTGGATGTCTTCTCTCCTCGGCGCCGGACGAAAAGACCGGCTCAAGGAGAGATGACATCACTTCCTCTGCTTCTGTTTACATTCACAGAAGCCGAGGAAGCTTGTCATTGGCCAGGAGTGATCGCGAGGTGGGGGCCACGAATGAGTGGCCTCCCCCTCACCTTTGATCGACCCTGACCTCGATCCGACCGCCGCAGGCACCGGGGGGGGGTCCAATCGGACCCCCCACCCGCGGGCAGGCAGGGACGTACAGGTAAGCCCTTATGCCTGCCCGTGCCGCTCTGTCGACGTACATCTGTGTGCGGCGGTCGGCAAGTGGTTAATCATGCACACCACAAATCTGGCCTTTATATAAGAGTGGCAAGAAGAAAGCCATTTTTGAAAAAAAAGCCATAAGAAGTCCCGTTTGCAGTTTGCGAGAAGCCATGTGGGGAACACAGCAAACATGTGGAAGAAGGTGCTCTGGTCATAGGAGACCAAAATTGAACTTTTGGCCTAAAAGCAAATCGCTATGTGTGGCAGAAAACTAACACTGCACATCACCCTGAACACACTATCTCCACCATGAAACATGGTGGTGTCAGCATCATGTTGTGGGGATGCTTTTCTTCAGTAGGGACAGGGAAGCTGGTCAGAGTTGATGGGAAGATGGATGGAGCCAAATACAGGTTAATCTTAGAAGAAAACCTGTTAGAGTCAACAGGACAACGACCCTAAACATATAGCCAGAGCCATAATGGAATGGTTTGGATCAAAGCATATTCATGTGTTAGAATGGCCCAGTCAAAGTCCAGACCTAAATCCAATTCAGAATCTATGGCTGTTCAGACGCTCTCCATCCAATCTGACAGAGTTTGAGCTATTTTGCAAAGAAGAATGGGCAAAAATTTCACTCTCTAGATGTGCAAAGTTTGATAGCGACATCCCCAAAAAGACTTGCAGCTGTAATTGCTATGAAAGGTGGTTTTACAAAGTATTGACTCGGGGGGCTGAATACAAAAGCACGCCACACTTTTCCCATATTTATTTGTAAAAAACTTTAAAAACCATTTATCATTTTCCTTCCACTTCACAATTATGTGCCACTTTTTGTTGGTCTATCACATAAAATCTCAAGAAAATAACATTTACGTTATGACAATATGTGGAAAATGTCAAGGGGTATGAATTTTTTTTCAAGGCACTGTAGCAATAAGCAGAACAGCTATTTAAACGCTGCCCAAAATTACATCCAATCATTTGGACTAATTACCTAATATGTGAAGATTGCCTTAGGAACAACTGCTCTGTGGATCCAGAGGAAGGTATAGAGAAGTGAAGAGACATTTCTGGTCAATTACTTAATAAATGAGAAAAAAAAATATTATATAACTGAATTGTGCACTGCTACAGAATATCCATGTTATTTATAGAATGATTCACTCATCTCCTGGTACTATTGCATATTACCTTTGAATCCAATATTTAAGTGGAAATAATAATATGAGGGAAGCCAGTGCAATTTTCTTAGATATTATATGATATGTAAACTTCCTGCACATTTCCCCTTAGTGGATTAAATGAAGGAGTTGGCAGGATGACCTGTTATTTCGAGAGGTATACTGTATATTTTAAATGACCTTTAATTTAACATTTTAACAGGGAGATCAGAAAATCACTTGCAACTTACGTTACATTTCTATCATAGATCTTTGTCTTTCTGATTCACTCTTCCTTATTTGGTCCATTAACACTTTATATCGCTAGTAAATAACAGATGTGCTTGATGTGGATTTAACATCAAAGACAAATGAGTCATAGAACACATTTTCCACTTAGAGTGGCTGATTCTGTAAAACTGTCCTCTGTGTGCATTATCCCCTCCCTGCCCAAAGCATTCTTCATTGTCTGATGAGCAAATATGAAATGCCATCTACAGAGTTTCCTATAAGAAACACTTCTGTAACCCAAACAATTTTCCTATTAACTGTTTTCAACTGGTATCAGTTATCCATGTCCTTATAATAAAACATAATTGTTCAAGGCATCTAATGTGAGGAAAATATGTGAAATAACATAGTTGCTAATGTCAGCAAAACAATAAGAGGCATAGCAACAGATTTATTAGGTCTACTATGTTCCAGTGTATCACTTTCACGAGCAATGCCATTCAGCTTCCAGCTGTAATGATCTCTCTATACACATTGCTGACGTGCTAGCACAAATGAATCACCATTAATAAAGTCACTACAAGCCATCCCATTCCTGTTTTTTTTCCATTGCCCATTCATTGTAACCCATGAATTCCTTGCTGCTTTTTTTTTCTCTGTATTTTCAATTCTCTTATCAAACATTTACCATGAAAAATTACTTCCTGCAGAATACCCATTAGCCACTACTGTTGATGCTAATGGCCAAACAGCAAGGATGGGAGATAGCAAATTACAGTGAGTCACAAAATGTATTTAGCTTGAGCTTCCTGCTCACACTAGTGCGTCAGTAGAGGAGCACTAGTTCCCTAACAACCAGGAGTAGTCAAAGAGAAAGGCAACCGATCAAACTATGTATAGACAGTCTTTTAAAAAGATTTAAACATCTCTGCATAAATAAATAATTTTCATGCATCAATTGCATTTTTCCAGTATATATATTATAAAGTGTATATACATTTATATATGTGTGCTTATATGTATTCAATATTAATACATATGTTTTAATAAAATACATTAAAAGAGAATTACAGGAATAATAAAAAAATCAAATAAACATACATACCTAGCTACAGCTTTCCCGCTGTTCCTCGCCAGTTCTATACCGTGAACTGAGCAATCAAAGGGCGATGATTGCTGAGTTCTCTGGTTCCCTCTGAGCACAGAGCAGTAACTGTCAGTCACTGCTCTGTGCTCTGCCTCTTCAGAATCACAGGAGGGTCTGGGTCACAGGAGTGCAGAACTAAGTGCACTTGTATGACATGCATTTGAATGCCCACACTATTTAGCTTTGAATACAGTAGGGAATGATTATGCACTGACTTCACTTTCAATCCCTAAAATATAGCAGTAAGAAAGATCTCTCCAATGCAAGGTTTATCTCCTTCGAGATAGTTGTCAGCAGAACATGCATTCTGGAAAATTTTCCCTCAATTCCTGTTCCTTCCTCAAAACCGTTGGTTGTCTTATCACATTCTGTACTGGAGATAATGGTTACCAGGACCAATAGTAAAGGCCAATCTCACCATTAAGCCAGGTACACACTATGAGTTCCTTTTCGTTCAAAAAATACTGTCATCTCCGGTCAGATCCAGTGTACTAACTATGCAAAGTTAGTGCAGCGATCTCCACCTCTGAGTTGTTATGTTCTGACAGTCCCCCTCCCCGCTAGAACACTCCGATCAACGTTTTTCTGACATTGGCTGAGAGCGCTAATCGGGAGTCGGTCGACTGAATTCTGTAGGACAGACCGACGCACACACGGGCCAAATGTCGCTTGTTTTTTATGAACCGACCGATGTCTTCTGACATTCGGCCTTCTGACATCCGTTTTTTTGTTCAAACACCGGGTTTAGCCTGCAGCTCTACTCGAGAAGCATTTATCCAATAGGCTGGTTGTACAGAAGTCAACCGTTATAGCCTCGTACACACGATCGAACGTGTTTTCTCAACTCTTTAGCACCACCCTTTGGGCTCCTTTCTTCTAATTTCATGTTATGCCGCGTACACACGAGCGGACTTTACGGCGGACTTTGCCCGGCGGACTTTTCTACGTACTTTCCGACGGACTTTCTGAATGAACGGACTTGCCTACACACAATCCACCAAAGTCCGTCAAATTCGTACGTGATGACGTACGACCGGACTAAAACAAGGAAGTTCATAGCCAGTAGCCAATAGCTGCCCTAGCGTGGCTTTTTGTCCGTCGAACTAGCATACAGACGGCGGACTTTTCGACCGGACTCCATTTCAACGGATACATTTTAAACAAGTTTCAAATCTAAGTCCGTCCAACTTTTGAGCAAACAAAGTCCGCTGGAGCCCACACACATCGAATTGTCCGACGAAATCCAGTCCGCCGGGCAAAGTCCGCCGTAAAGTCCGCTCGTGTGTACGCGGCATTAGTAGAAGTTTGGTGAGTGTTGATTCGTGCTTTTCTTTTCACGTTTTTCATTTATCGCGGTTTTCATTTATCAGATTTCATTTCGTGCTTTTCAGTTCGTTTCTGAACGACCGTTCATCAACCAGCCATGTTGCGGAATCGGAGGAGATAACGTGTTATTTATTATTGGCCTTGGAGTTATTGCTTTGACATTATTTTTTTGGTTAAATAATGATTTGGTAAATTTTCTATATTTTTGGATGCATAGAATGCACTTTTTGGTTATTTTCTATTGTGTCTAATTTTTTTTTCTTTTTAATGCACAATAAAAAAAATGTGGAGAGTAATACTTGGCTATGTGTTTAACTTCGAATGACAGTTTGGGAGCAGGTGGTTACATTTTAAAAAATACAATGTAAAACTGACAAGGGACACCAACATAGTTGTATCTTTGTTCTTAAAAACTACGGGAAAATGGTGTTGTGGTAACTTGCACAAATAAAAAACAAAAAAACAAAAAACACAATAATATTATTCTTGATATCACTAGAAAAAAAAGCCTTTGAAAATTTGTTTGCAAAAACTCCATCAGTATCACCAGCAAAACAGCTTCAGTATTATCCCATTAAAGAAGAAGAGAATTGTGTGCTGCATTTGGAGATTTCATAATTTGCCACGTCACGAATGTTAATTCTCTATTACGAACGCTAGTTTACAAGACCGACCGCTTCTGCTTCTGAGCATGCATGTTTGTACTTTGGACTTTTGTCCGACGGACTTGACAACACACATTTGTTGGTGGAAAATTTGAGAACAAGCTAGCCAATATTTGTTGGCGGAAAGTCCATCACCAAATGTCCGATGGAGCATACACACGGTTGGACTTACCGCCAACAAGCTCACATCCAACATTTCCCGTCGGAAAATCTGATCATGTGTACGCAGCATAAGGACCGAAATTCTGCTGGTCCCTGCTGAAACTCCCAAATTTTGATCAATGTATGGACAGCTTAACCCTTGCCCATTTTATCTAAAACAAATACATACACACACACGTGTGTGTGTGTATACAGTATCTGACAAAAGTGAGTACACCCCTCACGTTTTTGTAAATATTTTATTATATCTTTTCATGTGACAACACTGAAGAAATTACACTTTTGCTACAGTGTAAGGTAGTCAGTGTACAGCTTGTATAACAGTGTAAATTTGCTGTCCCCTCAAAATAACTCAACACACAGCCATTAATGTCTAAACTGCTGGCAACAAAAGTGAGTACACCCCTAAGTGAAAATGTCCAAATTGGGCTCAATTAACCATTTTCCCTCCTCGGTGTCACGTGACTCGTTAGTGCTACAAGGTCTCAGGTGTGAATGGGAAGCAGGTGTGTTATATTTGGTGTTATCGCTCTCACTCACGCTGGTCACTGGAAGTTCAACATAGCACCTCATGGGAAAAGAACTCTCTGAGGATCTGAAAAAAAGAATTGTTGCTCTACATAAAGATGGCCTAGGCCAGCACTCAAATTTTCCACTTGCATTTTGCGAGTGGAAATGGCCTATGGCGAGGGTGAGGCCGCCTCAGAACGGGGGGGGGAGCACCGCTGGCACGTTCTTACGTTATTTCAGCTTGGGGAAGAGAGAGGAGAGGAAGGGGCGAGCTGTCAGGATCAGCAGAGAGCGGGATTGCCCGCTGTAATAGCTTTCATTTGAGTTTCCCGTGTTCCCGGGGCTCATCGTCACATAGCCCCACCTCTTGGCCCGGCACCTTTAATAGACAGATCACCGGTCCAATGCGGGACGTGTGACGTCATCAAAGGCGTTGGGCAAAGAGATGGGGCTATGTGATGGTGAGCCCCCGGAAACCCGGGAAAATCAAGTGAAAGCTATTACAGCGGGCAATCTCACTCTCTGCTGATCCGGACCACTCACATCTTCCTCTGCACAGGTGAGGCTGCATTGGGCACAGGTCACACTGCATTGGGCACAGGTCACACTTCATTGGGCACAGGTGAGGCTGCATTGGGCACAGGTGAGGCTGCATTAGGCACAGGTGAGGCATTTGGGCCCAATTTGGACATTTTCACTTAGGGGTGTACTCACTTTTGTTGCCAGCGGATTAGACAATAATGGCTGTGTGTTGAGTCATACAGTGTTGTCACATGAAATGATGGTATATAATAAAATATTTACAAAAATGTGAGGGGTGTACTCACTTTTGTGAGATATTGTGTGTGTGTGTATCTAATTTAAACAGCTGCCTGCACCAGGGCTTCATAGCTAGTAATGCATCACTAATAGAGAAAAAAAATATATCATATACAGTATATGAATTATATATAGATTGATAAGGCATTTGGGTGACGATCTAATATTCAGCACCTCATCCCCATGAATTTAACATAGAACAACCAAGGATCTTAATGGGATTTTTAAGGTGCCAACACTATACCATGTACCCACCTGAAAACTGGACATGGGAGAAAATGGGTACTGTTACTATAGAGATAGTGCAGCCAATACTGTAGCTAAACCAGTGTGCTCTAGCTCGGGAACATCAGTCAGGGCAGCCAGTGCCATATACAAAGTGCATTTTCCAGCAATTCCTACTGCCTTTTTTTTTTTTACAAAAATAACAAGCTTAAGACAAACTACTCCACCCCTGCTAGAGGAAAATAAAGAAATAGGTATATAAAATATAATAGTAGTAGTTTGAATTTGTCCATTTGGCTGTTTCTTGGGATTGAAAGTTTGCTCAAAATGTATAAAACAAAATTATAAGAAAATCAGTGAGTGCTGGAGGCGTAGAGCAGAGAGCGCTCACTGAAGGTCACCACCCGATAGCTAAGAGATCAGCGGGCTTTGATCACTCACTTGTTGCCTAAAACTTCTCTTTAACGTCTAGCCTAACCCTAACTCTTAAAGTGGTTCTAAAGGCAGAATGTTTGCTATGGGGTCACTCAGAGAGAAGGAGGAGCCAGGAACGCCGGCGGGGGACCTGAGAAGAGGAGATTTGGGGCTGCTGTGTGCAAAACCATTGCACAGAGCAGGTAAGTATAACATGTTTGCTATTTAAAAAAAAAAATCAAGTAGTCCTTTACAATCACTTTAATATTCAAACCAATACCAATGGGTAAACTTTTCTCTACCCTCGACACCTAATTTATCCCCTAAAATGAACAATTAACAGTTAGCCTACACCTATAACAGTAGACCTTAAAGTCAGACTTAACCTTCATACCCTCCTAGCAAGCCCCCTACTCAGACATGAAAAAATTAAGCACATATACCATAAATACAGGTGTTTTGTAGCTGGTCAGGTGATTGTGTCAATGAGTGCAATTCATTGCAGTATTAGGCTGGGTTCACACTAGTGCGGATTGGATGCGGATTTCTCCCCATCCAATTCGCATGACAGGAGATTGTGACCAGCTCTCTATGGAGCCGGTTTACATATCTCCGTTGCAGCTGCGGAGCGGCTTGCACAGAGAGACCTGTGCGTCTTTGGCTCCGTTTCAGGGCCGAATTCAGGCAAAAATTCAGCCCTGAATTATCCCTGAAACGAAGAAGTGGGAACCCAGCCTAAAGCCTTGTACACACGGTATGATTGTTGGCAGGGGATTGTCTGTTGACAGACTGTTGTCCTAAAATCTTACCGTTAGTACGCTCTTTTTGACAATTGCTGTCCAACTTTTGGACAACAAATGTTGGATGGCAGGCTAGTAAATTTTTGGCGGACAACAGTTTGACATCTGATTTTCGTATGGTCAGTACACAAATCTGTCACACAAAAGTCGAAAGTACAAACACGCATGATCGGAAGCAAGGAACGAGCCAGAAGCGGTTGGTCTTGTAAACTAGCATTCGTAATGAAGAATTAACATTCGTGACGTGGCAAATTATGAAATGTCCAAATGCAGCGCACAATTCTCTTCTTCTTTAATGGGATAATAATGAAGCCGCTTTGCTGGTGATACTGCTGGAGTTTTTGCAAACAAATTTTAAAAGGCATTTTTCTAGTGATATCAAGAATATTTTTATAATGCTTGTTGTTTGTTTTTGTTTTTTCTATTTGTGCAAGTTACCACAACACTATTATCTTGTAGTTTTTAAGATCAAAGATACAACTATGTTGGTGTCCCTTGTTAATTTTACATTGAAATTTTTTTTATGTAACTGCCTACTCCCAAACTGTCATTTGAAGTGAAATACATAGCCAAGTATTATTCTGCAAATGTTTTTATTGTGCAGAAAAAAACAAAACAAATTACATTAGACATGCTATCTGCCATCCAAATACAAAGAACTTAACCAAAAAGTGCATTCCATGCATACAAAAATATAGGAAATATAACAAATAAAATCATTATTCAAAAAAAAATTATAATAGAAATTAGTAAGTGGTGAAGGGGTTAAAATCCCCAGTCCAGATGGGTTGTTGGGGTTCTTGTGGCTGGTATTGCCACTGACCACCATGCTGCTGTGGTGGATGGGGTGGCTGTGGTGGGTGGGGTCGCTGGGATGTATGGGTTGGCTGTGGAGGTGGGGCCACAAAATCAAAAATGTCGGGGCTTTCTGAAATTTGGCCCCTCACCCCCTTGTTGAGGAGCTGCAGGATGAGTTCCTCACACTTGCTCCTTTGCTCACCGGCCATCTGCCTTAATTTATTGGCCATCACACACGCAAATGCCTAATGCCCCGTACACACGATCGGACATTGATCGGACATTCCGACAACAAAATCCATGGATTTTTTCCGACGGATGTTGGCTCAAACTTGTTTTGCGTACACACAGTCGCACAAAGTTGTCGGAATTTCCGATCGCCAAGAACGCGGTGACGTACACCATGTACAACAAGACTAGAAAAGGCCAGTTCAGAACCAAGCGCGGCACCCTTTGGGCTCCTTTTGCTAATCTCATGTTAGTAAAGGTTTGGTGAGAGACGATTCGCGCTTTTTCAGACTTGTGGTTTTCAGATCGTTTTCTGCTGTTCAGTTTGTGTTTGTGGGTTTGTATCTGCTCTTCAGTGCGTGCAGCAAGCTACGCGTGACTCTGTCATTGTGTTCTTGTTCGTTCGTTACTGTTTTTCAGGTCGCTCTTCACAGGCCTTGCTGTTCTTCAGTGCGTTCTGTTACTTCGTTCTGAGCAGCCGACCGTTTTCTAGCCATGTTGCGTATAGGTATTCCTCGTAGAGTTCCTGCTGTGCGGGGGCTTGGTGTTGGGGTCCTTACCTTGACACAAGTCCAGTCCATGAACAGGGTGGGGAGGAAAAAGGTGGGGTGGACCAAGAATTAGTTGCTTCAGAGTGACCAGTTCTGTCATATGCCTTTGCTCCATGAGATCCGTGAGAATAATCCTGATGATTTCAGGAACTTTCTCCGGATGACGGACCCCGTATTTCACCGTTTGTTGCCTTTGCTGCCCCCCTATATCAGCAGGCAGGATACCTGCATGAGGCAAGCCATCACTCCAGAGCAGAGGCTAGTCGCCACCCTGCGGTACTTGGTGACAGGGAGAAGCCTGCAGGACCTCAAGTTCTCGACAGGCATCTCCCCCCAGGCTCTGGGGATCATTATCCCAGAGACCTGTTCTGCCATCATCCAGGTCCTGCAGAAGGAGTATATTAAGGTAAGATTTTTATCCTTTAATATCACATTTTATTGTATTTAATGTTTGCTAATATTTTGTATTTCTTTCCTCATTCCCTAATTACCATGACTGTAATATGCTGTGAATGTCCCCTTTGTCCTCATGCATGCTGGATTTTTATGTAATTATTTTTTTTGTCCTTCATACATATTTGCCTTCACTTACCTCCCCAGCATGGTCTCTTGGCCCTATATTCACCTCATGTAGTCACTTAACAATGTATTTTATCAGCTCCATAGTAGTGATTTACCCCAAACACCCCCTAAAATGTTTTTAAATGTGGTTTGTGCTTTAAATTCAGGCAGAGTGCCAGAGGCTTTTTTTGGGGGGGTCCCCAAATCATTTTTAACCCTCCCTCCCCCCAACTGCTAAGTCAGCTGATACAAATTCCCTATCTATCCTCAATCATCTATCTGCTGACTTTGCCAAACCCATAACACTATACCCATCTCTTTTGTGCTCAGATTTATGGATGAATTCCCCAAAGCATGTAGTGCAAGGGCCTGCCTGTATACTTTCAAATGGTACTGTTTCAAGTTTCTGTATACTATTATTATCTTGATAGGTAATAGCAGAATGTCCAAATGTGCTCAAATGTGTACAATGTGTATTTATATCTTTGTATTATGACACTTCTTACCTGTCCAGTGGGCTGTCAATAGTGTAACTAAGGAGGGGCTGTTCAAAGTAATACACATTATTTAGGCATTCATCTCTCAAAAAAATGGAGAGGGTTACCTGTCCAAGAGTTCCCCCCCCTATAATGTTAGAAATGGCCCATGAGAGGGGGGGGGGGGGATCTGATAGGTGTACCTTATACTTTGGTCTTTAAAAACTCCCTCAAATAAATGTTATCTTGATTGTTGGGTAAGAATGTTTGTGTCTAATCAGCTTTCCCTGTTTATGTGCAAAATGACTAAATTTCTTTTTGTTTGACTCCTTCCACGCCACAGGAATGGCAAACTGTGGCCTCCCACTTTGCCCAGCGGTGGGACTTTCCTAACTGCGGAGGGGCAATTGATGGGAAACACGTCCACATCGTCCCACCCCCCAACTCGGGGTCGTACTATTATAATTATAAGGGATTCAATAGTATTGTGATGTTGGCGGTGGTGTCGGCTACTTATGAGTTCCTGTATGTGGAAGAATGGCCGGATGTCCGATGGTGGAGTCATCGCCCAGACGTAGTTCTACAGGCGTCTCCAGAATGGCAGCTTGGACTTGTCACCTCCAGAAGACAATGTGGAAGGACTTCCATTCGTCTTCGTTGCTAATGAAGTGTTTGCGCTGGGGGACCATCTTATGCGGCCATTCCCGATGAGGACCCTCACCCCGGACCAGAGGGTTTTTAATTACCGGCTGGCCAGAGCCAGAAGAGTGGTGGAGAACACGTTTGGAATCATGGCCAGCCGGTTCCGCCTATTTCTTACACCCATACACATGGCGGAGTACAAACTGAATCATATTATCCTGGCAAGCTGTGTTCTACACAACTTTTTACGCCAACATTCTGCCAACTATGCTGGCTCAGTTGGGCCTGAGGCTGGACTTCAAAATGAAACAACCCTGACGGCGCTTGAAAGTGGCCGTCCTGGCTTGCTCCCCATGAGTGCCCGTGATGTCTGGCTAAGATACCTTGAATTCTTTGTGGGTAGGGGGGCTATCAATATGCCAGACAATATCTGAAACCTTTTTCAAATAAAAACAAACAAATAACTACTCAAATCTTTCGTGACATTTACTGCTTGTGTTTGTTTTAGCTGACCCTGACAGAAATGTGATGAGTCCTGAAAATGGTGTGATTGTGTAACCTTACAAAGCACTGGTGGGTGTTATTTACTAAAGGCAAAGACACTTTGCACTACAAGTGCACTTGAAACTGCACTTGTAGTGCAAAGTGGATTTTACCTTAGGAAATAACACCTATTGTCACAGAAAACACCTATTAGAGCACCACAAAAGTGTTGGAGCGTTGGTAATAATAATCCACACATTCTTGATTAACAATCTTTTTAATACCAGCACAATCACTTGTGCATTTAGAAAAGGTTTTTAAAACAAACCAACATGTTTGTTGTATTACGATTTTTGGGGTCACATTAGAAAAAGTAGAAATGTCAATTTAAGATAAAACAGGCATGTTTAAAACCAACAAGAAAGACACAAATCTTGAACTTACAAAGTTCACATTTGGTAGAACTTGAAGGCAATATCAGACATGAGTATTTACAAACTGTGTTTGATATTGCGTTCAGATGGGGTGAAGTCACCCCAGGAAAAGCCAAATTTTGAAGATGCACACAAATTGACGAATGTCAACATGTGCTACCTGCCATCACGGGGGATCAAGGGACGTGTTTTGGGGGTGCAACCCTTTTCCTCACAGCTACTTGATTATTGAGGAAGGGGTTGCACCCCCAAAATGCGTCCATTGATCTCCTGTGATGACAGATAGCACATGTTGACACACCGTGTGCATGTTCAAAATTTGGCTTTTCTCAAATTTGTCAAAAAATGTCAAAAATTTTTAGCACACAAAAAAACAAAGGGATTTTGAGGGGTTTTCAACTCTCCCTAAAACATCATGACGTTCTTCATTTTTTGAATAACATCATTGATGTTTTTCTTGATATTTTCCAAGACCCCATGATCTCCCCAATCAGGATCTGTGCACTTTCCGAGTTGAAAGGATCTGGATCCACAACATCACAATCACCTAAAAAGATAGAAACCAAAAAACACCATGTATTATAAATATGCCGGCATCCATCTCTTACCTGAGCCTGTGGTCGCAGACACTCACCTGTTGTGGTGCCAATTTCCACCACGTCTTCCTCCTCCTGCTGTGCTTGTTCTGGGTGGATTTCCCCTTCTTCCAGAAGTAGGGGGTCTCTGGTCTCTTCGGATGAGGGGTGTCCTCCGAGTCTTTTCTCCCCTTTGTAAAAAAAATAGGTCTACTTAGCAAACAGATATTTGATGGCAGAACTATAAATATGAAACATTGCTTGGAAGTGGGGTACAATTGTCTGTTTTGGCAGAGTTCCGAGATGTTGCATTTTTCTTGTCCTTTGTGAAGCTTCAATACTTACCTGTGTTGTACAAGCTTCACAGATGGAGACACCCCTATAGTATACACTGGGGCACCTGTGTGGGCCTCCTAATAAAAAGGGTGTTCTTGTGTCCCACTCTAGTGCTCCAGTGTCCAGATGTGTAAACAGCTGCTGAGTGTCCTCTCCTTACACAGAATCTAGTTTGCATTTCATTCTAGTAACAAACCCATCTATACAACCAAATTAGTTTCACACAAGTAGGCCCTAAAAAATGTGGGCAAATGCATATGGCCAAAACAATGGTGTTTTATAGGCCAAAATAAAAATGTTTGATACGAACGAATAATGTGCCCATGAACATGAAAGTTGACATTTTAAACTGGATAACAGTTAAGAAAAGCACATGGAGCAGCATGAACATAATAAACACAAAAAGAATCGGAACACAGCACAACTACTTACTTTTTTGCAGCACTCTCCGGATCTTTCTGTACTGCTCATGCTCTCTTAATTTTAGGTCCGACCACCGCTTCCTGAGCTGATCTTTCGATCGGCGTACCCTGAAATTCCGGTGCAGACTTTTGATCATTTTCGCCATGATCTTGGCCTTTCGGGGTTGGGGTAAGGTCCATGCTTCCCGTCACAGTCGGCCTTCTTCAGGATGCCGACCTTCTCCAACATCTCTCCAAAGGACATATTTGATGCCTTAAATCGTCTCCTTCTGGATCGGGACGTTTCTGCCTCCGGGCTTTCCTCCTCCTCGTTGTTGTAATTATCAGACACCTGCTCTGACTCCGCCATGTGCTCTTCCCCACTGCGACGAACGAGAAGAGGCGGGGAATAGACTATAAAGAACGTCAGGGGTGGGCGGATTTTCACGCATGCGCAGTGTCTATAAAGCGTAACACGCGTGCGTAGTACGTACGATCTGTGAGCGGAGGAAGGATCTGATCACTGTATTAGTGTCACTGGTGACGCTAGTTAGGGAGGTAAATATTTAGGTTCGCCGTTAGCGTTTTATAGTGACAGGGACCCCCATATACTACCTAATAAAAGTTTTAACCCCTTGATTGCCCCCTAGTTAACCCTTTCACACCTGATCACCGTATAACTGTTACGGGTGACGCTGGTTAGTTCGTTTATTTTTTATAGTGTCAGGGCACCCGCCGTTTATAACCAAATAAAGGTTTAGCCCCCTGATCGCCTGGCGGTGATATGCGTCGCCCCAGGCAGCGCCAGATTAGCGCCAGTACCGCTAACACCCACGCATGCAGCATACGCCTCCCTTAGTGGTATAGTATCTGTACGGATCAATATCTGATCCGATCAGATCTATAATAGTGTCCCCAGCAGTTTAGGGTTCCCAAAAATGCCGTTTTAGCGGGATCAGCCCAGATACCTGCTAGCACCTGCATTTTGCCCCTCCGCCCGGCCCAGCCCAGCCCACCCAAGTGCAGTATCGATCGATCACTGTCACTTACAAAACACGAAACACATAACTGCAGCGTTCACAGAGTCAGGCCTGATCCCTGCGATCGCTAACAGTTTTTTGGTAGCGTTTTGGTGAACTGGCAAGTACCAGCCCCAGGCAGCGTCTGGTTAGCGCCAGTATCGCTAACACCCACGCACGCAGCATACGCCTCCCTTAGTGGTATAGTATCTGTACGGATCAATATCTGATCCGATCAGATCTATAATAGCGTCCCCAGCAGTTTAGGGTTCCCAAAAACGCAGTGTTAGCGGGATCAGCCCAGATACCTGCTAGCACCTGCGTTTTGCCCCTCCGCCCGGCCCAGCCCAGCCCACCCAAGTGCAGTATCGATCGATCACTGTCACTTACAAAACACTAAACGCATAACTGCAGCGTTCGCAGAGTCAGGCCTGATCCCTGCGATCGCTAACAGTTTTTTTGGTAGCATTTTGGTGAACTGGCAAGCACCAGCCCCAGGCAGCGTCAGGTCAGCGCCAGTACCGCTAACACCCACGCACGCACCGTACACCTCCCTTAGTGGTATAGTATCTGATCGGATCAATATATGATCCGATCAGATCTATACTAGCGTCCCCAGCAGTTTAGGGTTCCCAAAAATGCAGTGTTAGTGGGATCAGCCCAGATACCTGCTAGCACCTGCGTTTTGCCCCTCTGCCCAGCCCACCCAAGTGCAGTGTCGATCGATCACTGTCACTTACAAAACACTAAACACATAACTGCAGCGTTCGTAGAGTCAGGCCTGATCCCTGCGATCGCTAACAGTTTTTTTGGTAGCGTTTTGGTGAACTGGCAAGCACCAGCCCCAGGCAGCGTCAGGTTAGCGCCAGTACGGCTAACACCCACGCACGCAGCATACGCCTCCCTTAGTGGTATAGTATCTAAACGGATCAATATCTGATCCGATCAGATCTATACTAGTGTCCCCAGCAGTTTAGGGTTCCCAAAAACGCAGTGGTAGCGGGATCAGCCCAGATACCTGCTAGCACCTGCGTTTTGCCCCTCCGCCCGGCCCAGCCCAGCCCACCAAAGTGCAGTATCGATCGATCACTGTCACTTATAAAACACTAAACGCATAACTGCAGCGTTCGCAGAGTCAGGCCTGATCCCTGCAATCGCTAACAGTTTTTTGGTAGCGTTTTGGTGAACTGGCAAGCACCAGTGGCCTAGTACACCCCGGTCGTAGTCAAACCAGCACTGCAGTAACACTTGGTGACGTGGCGAGTCCCATAAGTGCAGTTCAAGCTGGTGAGGTGGCAAGCACAAGTAGTGTCCCGCCACCACCAAGAAGAAGACAAACACAGGCCCGTCGTGCCCATAGTGCCCTTCCTGCTGCATTCACCAATCCTAATTGGGAACCCACCACTTCTGCAGCGCCCGTACTTCCCCCATTCACATCCCCAACCAAATGCAGTCGGCTGCATGAGAGGCATTTTTATGTCCTCCCGAGTACCCCTACCCAGCGAACCCCCCCAAAAAAGATGTTGTGTCTGCATGCGCGGATATAGGTGTGACACCCGGTATTATTGTCACTCCTGTCCTGACAATCCTGGTCTTTGCATTGGTGAATGTTTTGAACGCTACCATTCACTAGTTGAGTATTAGGGTAGGGTACAGCATTGCACAGACTAGGCACACTTTCACAGGGTCTCCCAAGATGCCATCGCATTTTGAGAGACCCGAACCTGGAACCCGTTACAGTTATAAAAGTTAGTTACAAAAAAAGTGTAAAAAAAAAATAATATATATATATATATATATATATAAAAAAAAAAGTTGTCGTTTCATTGTTCTCTCTCTCTCTATTCTCTCTCTATTGTTCTGCTCTTTTTTACTGTATTCTATTCTGCAATGTTTTATTGTTATTATGTTTTATCATGTTTGCTTTTCAGGTATGCAATTTTTTATACTTTACCGTTTACTGTGTTTTATTGTTAACCATTTTTTTTTCTTCAGGTACGCCATTCACGACTTTGAGTGGTTATACCAGAATGATGCCTGCAGGTTTAGGTATCATCTTGGTATCATTCTTTTCAGCCAGCGGTCGGCTTTCATGTAAAAGCAATCCTAGCGGCTAATTAGCCTCTGGACTGCTTTTACAAGCAGTGGGAGGGAATGCCCCCCCCACCGTCTTCCGTGTTTTTCTCTGGCTCTCCTGTCTCAACAGGGAACCTGAGAATGCAGCCGTTGATTCAGCCAGCTGACCATAGAGCTGATCAAAGACCAGAGTGGCTCCAAATATCTCTATGGCCTAAGAAACCGGAAGCTACGAGCATTTCATGACTTTGATTTCGCCGGATGTAAACAGCGCCATTGGGAAATTGGGAAAGCATTTTATCACACCGATCTTGGTGTGGTCAGATGCTTTGAGGGCAGAGGAGAGATCTAGGGTCTAATAGACCCCAATTTTTTCAAAAAAGAGTACCTGTCACTACCTATTGCTATCATAGGGGATATTTACATTCCCTGAGATAACAATAAAAATGATAAAAAAAAAATAAAAAAAAGGAACAGTTTAAAAATAAGATAAAAAAGTAAAAAAAAAAATAAATAAAAATAAAAAAAAAGCACCCCTGTCCCCCCCGAACGCAAGAGTCGGTCTGGCGTCAAATGTAAACAGCAATTGCACCATGCATGTAAGGTGTCACCGCGAACGTCAGATCGAGGGCAGTAATTTTAGCAGTAGACCTCCTCTGTAAATCTAAAGTGGTAACCTGTAAAGGCTTTTAAAGGCTTTTAAAAATGTATTTAGTTTGCGCCACTGCACGTTTGTGCGCAATTTTAAAGCATGTCATGTTTGGTATCCATGTACTTGGCCTAAGATCATCTTTTTTATTTCATCAAACATTTGGACAATATAGTGTGTATTTTGGGGTGCAATTCCACATGGGCCCATGGCCTGTGTGAGCAATATATCATTTAGTGACAACTTTTTGTAAATATTTTTTTTTTTTTGTCATTATTCAATCACTTGGGACAAAAAAAAAACATTCAATGGGTTCAACATGCCTCTCAACAATTTCCTTGGAGTGTCTACTTTCCAAAATGGGATCATTTGGGGGGGGGGGGGGGTTTGTATTGCCCTGCCATTTTAGCACCTCAAGAAATGACATGGTCATAATGGCAGTCATAAACTAAAAGCTGTGTAAATTCCAGAAAATGTACCCTAGCTTGTAGACGCTATAACTTTTGCGCAAACCAATAAATATACGCTTATTGACATTTTTTTTTTACCAAAGACATGTGGCCGAATACATTTTGGCCTAAATGTATGACTAAAATTGAGTTTATTGGATTTTTTTTATAACAAAAAGTAGAAAAAAAAAATGAAACACCCACCATTTTAATCTGTAGGGCATTTGCTTTAAAAAAAATATATAGTTTGGGGGTTCAAAGTAATTTTCTTTCAAAAAAAAAATAATTTTTTCATGTAAACAAAAAGTGTCAGAAAGGGCTTTGTCTTCAAGTGGTTAGAAGAGTGGGTGATGTGTGACATAAGCTTCTAAATGTTGTTCATAAAATGCCAGGACAGTTCAAAACCCCCCCAAATGACCCCATTTTGGAAAGTAGACACCCCAAGCTATTTGCTGAGAGTCATGTCGAGTCCATGGAATATTTTATATTGTGACGCAAGCTGCGGGAAAGAGACACATTTTTTTTTTTTTTGCACAAAGTTGTCACTAAATGATATATTGCTCAAACATGCCATGGGAATATGTGAAATTACACCCCAAAATACATTCTGTTGCTTCTCCTGAGTACGGGGATACCACATGTGTGAGACTTTTTGGGAGCCTAGCCGCGTACGGGACCCCGAAAACCAAGCACCGCCTTCAGGCTTTCTAAGGGCGTAAATTTTTGATTTCACTCTTCACTGCCTATCACAGTTTCGGAGGCCATGGAATGCCCAGGTGGCACAAACCCCCCCAAATTACCCCATTTTGGAAAGTAGACACCCCAAGATATTTGCTGAGAGGTATAGTGATTATTTTGCAGACCTCACTTTTTGTCACAAAGTTTTGAAAATTGAAAAAAGAAAAAAAAAGTTTTTTCTTGTCTTTCTTCATTTTCAAAAACAAATGAGAGCTGCAAAATACTCACCATGCCTCTCAGCAAATAGCTTGGGGTGTCTACTTACCAAAATGGGGTCATTTGGGGGGGTTTCGTGCCACCTGGGCATTCCATGGCCTCCGAAACTATGATAGGCAGTGAAGAGTGAAATCAAAAATTTACACCCTTAGAAATCCTGAAGGCGGTGGTTGGTTTTCGGGGCCCCGTACGCGGCTAGGCTCCCAAAAAGTCCCACACATGTGGTATCCCCGTACTCAGGAGAAGCAGCTGAATGTATTTTGGGGTGCAATTCCACATGGGCCCATGGCCTGTGTGAGCAATATATCATTTAGTGACAACTTTTTGTAAATATTTTTTTTTTTTTTGTCATTATTCAATCACTTGGGACAAAAAAATAAATATTCAATGGGTTCAACATGCCTCTCAGCAATTTCCTTGGAGTGTCTACTTTCCAAAATGGGATCATTTGGGTGGGGGGGGGGTTTGTATTGCCCTGCCATTTTAGCACCTCATGAAATTACATCATAATGGCAGTCATAAACTAAAAGCTGTGTAAATTCCAGAAAATGTACCCTAGTTTGTAGACGCTATAACTTTTGCGCAAACCAATAAATATATGCTTATTGACATTTTTTTTTACCAAAGACGTGTGGCCGAATACATTTTGGCCTAAATGTATGACTAAAATTGAGTTTATTGGATTTTTTTATAACAAAAAGTAGAAAATATCATTTTTTTTCAAAATTTTCGGTCTTTTTCTGTTTATAGTGCAAAAAATAAAAATGGCAGAGGTGATCAAATACCATCAAAAGAAAGCTCTATTTGTGGGAAGAAAAGGACGCAAATTTCGTTTGGGTACAGCATTGCATGACCACGCAATTAGCAGTTAAAGCGACGCAGTGCCAAATTGGAAAAAGTCCTCTGGTCCTTAGGCAGCATAATGGTCCGGGGCTAAAGTGGTTAAAAAAGGACAGTTTGTTTGTGAGGATTCAGGTACATTTCAAAAATACAATGTGAAATTAACAAGGGACACCAACACCAAGCAATCTCCTTGAGATTAAATAATACAAGATAATAATGGTGTTGTGGTAACTTGACACACAAAACACACACAAAAATATTATGGAGTAAAACGAAAAATAAAATAAAACAAAGATCAGCCTTGAAAAAAATACAACCCCCCCCTCAAAAAAAAACAGCCTTGAAAAAAAAATAATAAAATAAAACAACCAAAAAGAAATTTGGTCAGATGTGACAAATCAAAATATATTGAGGGAATCACGATAAATAATAAAGAAAGAAGTTTGTAAGAAGTCTGTGTGAATATGAGCAGCAAAACTACTTCATTCTTCTCACATTATAAAGAAGAAGAGAGTGCGCTGTATTAAACAATTTAAAACATTGCAGCGTGACGAAAGTGCTGTATCCATTCCGAATGCTAATTTTACCAGACCGAGCTGTTCCGTCTCAGAATTTCTTCTGAGCATGCGTGGCACTTTGTGCGTCGGAATTGGCCACACACGGTCGGAATTGATGCGATCGGATTTTGTTGTCAGAAAATGTTATAGCCTGCTCTCAAACTTTGTGTGTCGGAAAATCCGATGGAAAATGTCCGATGGAGCCCACACACGGTCGGAATTTCCGACAACATGCTCCGATCGCTCATTTTCCGTCGGAAAATCCGACCATGTGTACTGGGCATTAGCCTCATCTGGGTCAGTATGGAGAGCAGTAGTGGCCTTACTGAGAAAGGAAGCTGTGGCCTCCTCCAGATTCCTGCTCTTCCTGGCCCTTTTAGCAGGAGGGCATAGGGAAGGGATCTGGGACTGTGTCTGGCTGCTGGCCGCTGGCTCCTCCAGACTGACACTTTCCTGTGTATAAAAATGGGACATATATAGAATCTTTTTTAGGGTTTGGTCATCAATCACACACAATTTTGATCTCCTCACTGTTGCAAATTGAATGTTGAGAAATAGAGTGTTTAGAGTGTTTAGAGCAGTCTGACAGCAAAATGACATTTCAAAGGAAAAAAAGTCATTTAAAACTACTCGCGGCTATTAATGAATTGTCGGTCCGACAATACACATAGGCCCTTCAGGTCTGGTATGGATATTAAGGGGAACCCCGCGCCAAAATTTAAAAAAAAATGGCGCGGAGGCCCCCTAAATTCCATACCAGGCCCTTCAGGTCTGGTATGGATATCAAGGGGAACCCCGAACAAAAATTTTAAATAAAATGGCGCGTGGGTCCCCCTAAATTCCATACCAGGCCCTTCAGGTCTGGTATGGATATTAAGGGGAACCCCACGCCAAAATTTAAAAAAAAATGGCGTGGGCTCCCCCCAAAAATCCATACCAGACCCTTATCTGAGCATGCAACCTGGCAGGCCGCAGGAAAAGAGGGGGGGATGAGAGAGCGCCCCCCCTCCTGAACCGTACCAGGCCACATGCCCTCAACATTGGAAGGGTGCTTTGAGGTAGCCCCCAAAGCACCTTGTCCCCATGTTGATGGGGAGAAGGGCCTCATCCCCACAACCCTTGCCCGGTGGTTGTGGGGGTCTGCGGGCAGGGGGCTTATCAGAATCTGGAAGCCCCCTTTAACAAGGGGACCCCCAGATCCCGCCCCCCCTGTGTGAATTGGTAATGGGGTACACATGTACCCCTACCATTTCACAAAAAAAGTGTCAAAAAGGTTAAAAAACACAAGAGACGGTTTTTGACAAGTCCTTTATTAATTTCTTCTTCTTTCATCTTCTTTCTTCTGGTCTTCCTTCGGTGTTCTTTTTCTTCCTCCATCTTCTTCTTCATCTTCTTCTCCATCTTCTTCTTCCTCCAGGCTTCTTCTCTGCTCCGTCCGCACTATCCGCCGTGTGACGCTTCGGTTCTTCTGACATTTCTTATATAATGGAGGGCGGGGCCACCCGGTGACCCCGCCCTCCTCCGACGCACGGGGAACTTCCCTGTGGCTTTCCCCGTGTTGTCAGAGGCGGGCGGGGTCACTCGGGTACGTAAACGGGAGAAGAGCGGAGGAAGAAGAAGATGGAGAAGAAGAAGAAGAAGATGAAGAAGAAGATGGAGGAAGAAGAAGAAAACTGAAGGAAGACCAGAAGAAAGAAGATGAAAGAAGAAGAAATTAATAAAGGACTTGTCAAAAACTGTCTCTTGTGTTTTTTAACCTTTTTGACACTTTTTGTGAAATGGTAGGGGTACATTTGTACCCCTTTACCAATTCACACGGGGGGCAGGATCTGAGGGTCCCCTTGTTAAAAGGGGCTTCCAGATTCCGATAAGCCCCCCGCCCGCAGACCCCCACAACCACCGGGCAAGAGTTGTGGGGATGAGGCCCTTCTCCCTATTAACATGGGGACAAGGTGCTTTGGGGGGCTACCTCAAAGCACCCTCCCAATGTTGAGGGCATGTGGCCTGGTACAGTTCAGGAGGGGGGGCGCTCTCTTGTCCCCCCTCTTTTCCTGCGGCCTGCCAGGTTGCGTGCTCGGATAAGGGTCTGGTATGGATTTTTGGGGGGACCCCACGCCATTTTTAAAAAAAAAATTGGCACGGGGTTTACCTTAAAATCCACACCAGACCTGAAGGGTCTGGTATGGATTTTGAGGGGGACCCCCACACCATTTTTTTTAAATTTTGGCACGGGGTTCCCCTTAATATCCATACCAGACCTGAAGGGCCTGGTATGGAATTTAGGGGGACCCCCACGCCATTTTTTTAAAATTTTGGCGCGGGGTTCCCCTTAATATCCATACCAGACCTGAAGGGTCTCATTTTTTTTATTTTGGTTCGGGGGTTTCCCTGTGGGGAAATCCCATGCCGTTTTTATCAATGAACCTTTATGTGTACTGTCGGACCGACAATTCATTAATAGCCGCAAGTAGTTTTAAATGACTTTTTTTCCTTTGAAATGTCATTTTGCTGTCAGACTGTTCTAAACACGGGAAACATGCGCCCATTTACAGGCATACTATAGACACCCTCCAGGTACAAAATTTAAAGGAATATTACACTTTTATTGTTTCACTTTAAGCATTATTAAAATCACTGCTCCCGAAAAAACTGCCATTTTTAAAACTTCTTTTTGCATTGATACATGTCCCCTGGGGCAGGACCCAGGTCCCCAAACACTTTTTATGACAATACCATGCATATAAGCCTTTAAAATTAGCACTTTTGATTTCTCCCATAGATTTTTAAAGGGTTTTCCGCGGCTTTCGAATTTGCCGCGAACACCCCAAATTGTTCGCGAACTGGGGAACAGCTAATGTTCGAGTCAAACTCATGTTCGACCCGAACATAAAGCCCATCCCTAGTCATGATAAATGATACGATGCCTGCAAGACAGAACACAAGACAAACCATAATGTCTGGCTTAACCCATAAGCTGGTCCCAATATAGGCCTCAATCTAAGCAGTATAGGCCACTACCCACCTATGCCCCAATTTCCAATTGTATCTTCGTTTTAAGCCTCCTTTCGTGCGTTGGCTATCCTTTGTTCTCAACTCCAAGATCATTCCTATGGCCATTCGTGCGTTCTGGCTTTATACACACTGTGCATGCGTCAAACTGCTCTCAGTGCGTCATGGCGCTGGGGCGTGACCATCTCTCTTCTGCATGCAACACACACGACGGAACATTCAGGAGGGACAACATGGCAGATTCGGAGGACTACACCCAGCCCCGTGGTGGTGGAGCTCATAGGAGGTGAAAAGCAACCCCCATGAGCAGGTTTGAGATGGTGGAGATGGTGCGCATCCTAGAGAAACACGATTACGGCTGCAAGCTGCGCAATTACAAAAGGCCCAACAGCCGAAAAGGACATCATTTTGGAGAATGTCATTGCCGTTTTACAGTGAGAATTTTCGGTGGAATGATCAAAGGACCAAATCCGAAAAAGATAATCTGATCTCAAAAACCTTGAACAAGACCAGATGGAGAACATACATCAGATTATAAAAAACAGTAAGGAACATTTGGATCTAAACTATATGTATATGTATAAATTAGCTGTCTGTATATGTTCTTTCTCCAAGTAGCTCTAGAGAATTCTATATAAGCTTTTCTAAAATCTTTGTATGACTTGGGATTCCAAAGATGAAGGTAAATATAAAGTATATATAACATTCATATTTTGTCATGTTTTTGGCCATTCCTTTTTTTGAAACGTATTGTTTTTTTCTTCTTTCAACAGGGAGGCACAAAAAAAGGAGGCTCCAGCCAAGCCACCACAAGGGACAAAGGGAGGCTATCCTTGATCGGACCCCAACAGGGGAGGCAACAAATATTTCTTCCCCCCAAAAACGTAAGTGCCAACTTCAAACACACTCATTTAGCCACGGACAGGGGTGTTTCTGGTGTTTCTAGGTGGATCAAATGCCATGGGCTTGGGGCAGAACTTAAGGGGTTAAGAACACTTTTTGGTTGCTGCCTGGCTCATTAGTGCCCATTAATGCAGCCTTGCCAGTGTAGACATGGGTAGAGGAGAGGCCCCGGGGCTCCCAGTCACACAGAGCCATGCCTGCAAGGATGGTCATCATATAGCATGGAGAAGGAAGAGGTGGAAGGGGCTGGTAGTGTTACTAGGTACCCGAGTTTGGGAGACCCAGGCACCAGGGCCAAGATTACAGAGTCGTTGCAGTGTGTACATTCCTAGTAGTGTAGGTGTCTAAAGGGCAAGCAGGTTGCAAGCAACAATAGACTGGGTAGGTAAGTATTTCCTGAATTAGACTAGTAACTTGACCATAACTCATTATGTAGGGCCTCAGCCACTTGACCATCGTTCCCTTAATACGTTTTATTCTTCTTACTAGGTCATGATCTTCCACAAAGTACTATTGACATAATGAGTGCAGATATGTTGCATTGTTTAAAGGAACTGGAGCAAATCAAGGAGGCTGCCACTACTTTACCACGAAGAATAAGAGATTTTGTGAACATGCTTGCCAAATTTTAATTTCCTCTTGCCTGGCCTGAAGTTTATTGTTCCACTTGACTCCTGTTTGCCCTTTTACTAATCACCATGTTTTTATGACTTTTAAATGTGAAAGTTTAGGGACAGAACTCTCGACTGTACCAATTACTAACAGTGAAACGACAACATCACCTGTGCCAAATTCAAGAAATCTCGGAAACATGACCTGGGTTTGCGTCTTGAAGAGGATAGTTGGGAAACACTGCCCTAATGTTAATTGTAAAGTTTATGTGTTTTTTACAATCTAAAACCCAAGATTTGAAGGTGCCCCCAAATTGGGCCTTAACATTCTTATTTCCCCTATAATCCCATGCCTAAAATGTGTGTAGTTCCATACATCTATTTTTTAAAAACCCCAAAACACACACTGTGTCAACAGTGTGTCATCACAGGGTATCAAGGGACGCGTCTTAGGGGTGCAATCCCTTCCTCATAATGAAAGTGGGTGAGAGGAAGGGGTTGATACCCCGTGATGGGAGATAGCACATGTTGACACGCTGTGTTTTGTGGGTTTATAAAAATAGATATTTGTAACTATACACATTTTAGGCATGGTATCATAAGGGACATTTAATTGTTATGCCTCTACATGTATGTGGCTTCAAATTTTGGCTTTTAGAGGGGTGAGATTACCCCACCGTGATAACAAAAAAACTTGCCAACACCCTCATCTATAGCTGGCTATCCCAGTAAGCGGCATTGGAAGGCTAAAACGGGTAACAACAAAGCCTGGGGAATGCCCAGGAAAAAACCAAAGCCTACTTACCACCAGCTCGCAGACAACCGAGTAAACCTGTCTAATAGTATGCCTTAAAAACAGGGGTTTAGTCCGCACAAATTTGCAAAACGCATGCGTGAGCCACAGAGCCACATCATGGCACCCTGGTATCTGTGGTCCTAACACTAAAATATGAGTGTCCCCACAGTGGAGGCACATGCATTCTGATGGATAAATGAGGGCAGGTGGACTGAAGGGGAGCCCACCCCTTCTTAAAGGTACAGGTGCAGACCAAAGGCCCAGCAAATAGCACAATGGCTGCAAAGGTATTGGTGCGTTGCTGGACCAATACAAACACCAACGTGATAACAAAAAACTTGCCACCACCCTCATCTATAGCTGGCTATTGCAGTAAGTGGCATTGGAAGGCTAAAACAGGTAACAACAAAGCCTGGGGAATGCCCATGAAAAAACCAAAGCCTACTTACCACCAGCTCGTAGACAACTAAATAAACCTGTCTAACAGTATGCATTAAAAACAGGGGTTTAGTCCGCATGCATTTGCAAATACATGTGTGAGCCACAGACCCACCCCTCACCCCATCTGAGGAAGGCAACATCCACACAGTCTTGGGATACTAATGTCTCGTTTGGCCTTCACTTTACCAAACTTTGTAAGTTACTGAGTTTGGGATGTGTATCTAATGTTTTAGAACATGCCTATTTAGCCACAAAAAAGGAGATATAGTGCAAAACATACATGTTATACACCAAGATGATGGTTTGTTTTAAAACCTTAAAATGCACATGCGAATGTGCTTTGAGTAAAATGTTTTTTAATAAACAATGTGTGGCTTATTATTTCATTGCTCAGTACCAGCGTGGTTCATAAGTTGTTGTAGTTACAGTGACAATGTGCTCTTAAATGTGGAAAACTCCTGCAATTTTTAGGCCTCCAAAAAATTAAAGGAGTTGCAAAGGCATAATGTTTTCGAACTTTATGCATTAGATCCATTAAGAACAAAAACATTGTGTGTGTGTGTAGCATCACTTGGCAGTGAGGCTAGGTAGCTGGTAGCATTTCTCCTTAAACGATTATGTAGAATACAGCAGCACAGGACCACATGGTTTATCTTGTAGAGTGCCAGGTAGATTTGAGTCAAAAACAGCCTGAAACGACTGGATAATATGCCAAAGGCATTTTCGACCACCCTTCTGGCACAAGAGAGCCTGTAATTGAACATTCTTTTCTCTGGGGTGATGTTTCTCATTGGTAACGGCTTCATCAGGTGTTCCCCCAGAGCAAAGGCCTCATCTGCCACAAAAACAAAATTGAGGCCCTCAACATTCTCCTCAGCAGGTGGCAAGTTTAAGGTGCCATTCTGGAGCCGCTTGTAGAACTCTGTCTGCATAATCACTCCTCCATCAGAGTTGCGGCCTTTCTTCCCAACATCCAAATACAGGAACTCATAGTTGGCAAACACTACAGCTAGCATGACTATGCCGCAAAAGCCTTTACAGTTAAAATTAGAGGAGCCAGAGTTGGGTGGTGGTAGAATCCGGACATACTTGCCATCAGTAGCACCACCATAATTGGTAAAATCCCACTAATGGTGGAACTGGGCTGCAACGTCCTGCCATTGCTCTGGGTTGAAAGGAAAGTAAATTAAAAAAAATAAATTACTACTTCTGCACATAACATTGCAAGCAGATTTGACACAAACATGCTTAGCCAACATAAGGATACACTTAAATGAGTATTTAAAGACAAAAGTGGAAGGCCCCCCCCCTCAGGTGGCCCATTAGACAATTTTTAGGGGGTAATGGGTAGATTTTCTGGACAGATAACCCTCTCCACTTCCATGAGAGCTGTTTTATAAATAATCAGTGATACTTTGGCCAGCCCCTCCTTACTTGAATGAATGAATGATTTGTAAAGCGCTGCAAATGCAAACTGAATCGCCTCAAGGAGCTAGATGCGTTCTGTGTTGTCAGCTTCTTAGGAGAGGTAGGTCTTGAGTTTTTTCCTGAAGGCCTGATAGTTTTCTTCCATGCGGATGTAAGTCAGAAGAGCGTTCCATAGCCGAGGTCCTTGGACTGCGAATCTTCGTTCTCCCTTTGCTTTGTAGCGGTATTTGGGAATGAGGAGGAGGTTTTGGTTAGATGATCGAAGACTGCGATTGGGTGTGTAGTGTTTTATTTTCTCTCGAAGGTATTGAGGAGCGTTTCCTTGCATGCATTTGTGGGTGAGGCAGAGGGTCTTAAATGTGATCCGATTCTTTACGGTTAGCCAATGTAGGCTCCTCAGGGATGGGGAGATGGACTCCCAGGGTTTTTTCCTGTTAGCAGTCTTGCCGCCGTGTTTTGGATGAGTTGTAAGCGTGCAAGCTGATATTGGGGTAATCCTATGTAGAGCGAGTTTGCGTAGTCGAGTCAGGAATTGATGATTGTTCCAACTACTGCTGCTTTGACCTCTTCTGGGATGAAGGGGATGAGTCTACGTAGCAGGCAGAGGAGATGGTGAGATCCGCTAACTACTGAACCTATTTGTGCATCCATTGTCATTTCTGAGTCAAAGATGACTCCGAGACTCTTGGCTTTGGTGCTTGGAGAGATGGTCTGTCCAAAGATGGTGGGAGGTGTCCACGGAGTCTTGGTTTTGGAATTTTGGTTAGTGTGTAGGAGAAGAAGTTCTGTTTTTGAACCATTGAGTTTGAGGGAGCTAATGGTCATACAGTCATCTATCAAAGTGAGGCATTTCTCTAATTGCTGATGATTATCTTTTTGTCCGGTGATGCGAAAGTAGAGTTGGGTGTCATCATCGTATGAGTGGAAGCAGAGGTCCGATTTTCTGATGATTTTGAGGAGTGGGCAGATGTAGATGTTCAATAGCACTGGTGACAAGGGTGAACCCTGAGGGACTCCACAGGAAATTGCAGGGGTTTCAGAGGTGAATGCTCCTAGTTTCACTGTGTGTGTCCAGGTGGCGTTGTAGCTGTTGTACTACTGCTTTCTCCATAATCTTGGAGATGTTGTTGAGGCTTGTTATCGGTCTGCGGTAGTTAGGGTCCTTAGGGTCGAGATTGGGTTTCTTTAGCAGGCGTTTGATGATGCCTTGCTTAAAGGTGGTTGGAACAATCCCTTCTTTGAACGACTGATTTATGAGGTGTGTTATAGTAGGGGCCAAGATGTTGGAACATTCTTTCAGGAGTTTTGTGGGAATGATGTCGTTTGGTGATGTGCTGTCTTGAAGGCTTCTGATAATGTTTTTCGTTGTGTCAGTGGTAATTGGGGCCAAAGAGAAATTCGGTGGTTGTGTGATGTTCGTGTTGATATCCTCTTTTTGCTTTGGTTGAGTGAGGTTGGTTGCTTTTTTCTGTTGAATTGATTTCAATTTTGTCGATGAAGAAATTTGATAACTCATTGCAGAATTCTTTTGTATCTTTTTCTGGGGGCTCTAAGCAGGTTGGGTTCATTGACTGGGTGACTATTTTGAAAAGTTTCCGTGGCCGGTTTAAGGCAATTGAGATGGTGTTCGAGAAATGTTCTTTTTTGGCTTTGAAGATTGCTTTGTGGTATTTCACAGTAAGTGCTTTGTAGTTTGTATGGTTTTCCTTGGTAGGATTTCTTCTCCATGCTCTTTCAGCTCTTCTACGTTCTTGCTTGAGTAGGGTGAGAGTGCCATTAAACCATCTCAACACTTACAACTTACACTATTGGCAGCTCAGTGGACAGGTAAGAAGTGTCATAATCTAAAAAGTTGGATACACACTGTCCAAATTGCAGCACATTTTGACATTATGATTTAAGCAATCAATATAATAGGAGGCAAAAACTTAATAACTTTCAATTTGTAGGTAATCAGGCAGTCCCTTGCACTACATGGTTTGGTGAATTTATACAGAAATTTGAACACAAAAGAGGGATAGTGTGTATGGGTTTTGCAAAGTCAGCAGATAGAGTATTTGGATCTGTGGATATATATATATTTTTTATTTTTTTTTTGGGGGGGGGGGGGGGGGTCCAAATGAGTATGGGCCCAAAAAAATGGCCTCTTGCACTCTGCCTGAATTTGAGGACAACAATAACATCTGTACACGTTTTAGGGGTTGTTTAGGGTAAGCCCCAAAATGTAGCTGACAAAAAACATTGTTAAGTTACTAGGCTACATGTGTATGGGCACAGGATAGAATGCTGGGGAGGTTAGTGAAGGAAAATATGCATGTAGACCAAAAAAAGGAGCAGGAAAAGCTTACAGCATGCATGAGGACAAAGAGGACAGTCACAGAATATTACAATATTAATAATTATGTAATCAACAAATTAATAAAATACATTATCAAATATAAATCCATAGAATGTGATCTTAAAGGTAAAAACTTACCCTAATATAGTCCTTCTGCAGGACTTGAGTGATGGCTCTGGAATAATGACTCCCAGAGCCTGGGGGGAGATCCCAGTCGTAAACTTGAGGTCCTGGAGACTTCTCCCCGTTGCCAATTACTGCAAGGTGGTTATGAGCCTTTGTACTAGGAGTGATGGAAAGCCTCATACATGTGTTCTGCTTCTTAATATAGTGGGTCACCAAATGCCAAGAGTTGGTGAAAGCAGGGGTCCGTCATCCAGATATAATTCTGAAAATCATCCGGATTATTCTCCTGGAGCTCACGCAGCAATGGCATATGACATAATTGGTCACGATCAAGCAACCAATTTTTGGTCCAAGAACTCCCCCTGTTCCTGGACTGGACTTGGGTCAAAGCAATAACTCCTAGCCCAATAATCACGCGTTCTCTCCTCCGATTACGCAACTGTTTGATGGACAGCCGTTCAGAAACAAACTGAAAGCACAAATCAACACTCACCAAACTTCTACTAATACGAAATTAGCAGAAGGAGCCCAAAGGGTGACGCTTGAGAAATTAACTTCCTCTTAATAGTACATCTAGTACATCACTAGGTTTGTGTTTTCGACTGACAATTTGTGGACCATTAGTATGCAAGACAAGATCCTGGCACACGCCCTTTTGACAAAAATCAGACGCTCGGTTGGCCAACAATCGTATCATGTGTACGAGGCTTAACACTGTAATTCTGTTACGACAGTGAACCATCAGGGTACCACTGACAGCTTAAACTTTCAGAAAGTAGTGCAATGATGATGGGCGTCATGTAACTCAGAAGTGGAGTGACCAATTGGGGATGGAGCAGAGTACCTGTGGGGAACAGTGCCAATAAGAAAGTGAATAATGCAGTGAACACTGCACTTTTTATTTCTGTAGATGTTAGGGATGTTAGGGGAAAACTTTATTTTAGAAGCTGGAGTTGGTTTTTAACCCTCTAGTTATATGAGGTGGCTTGTACCCTTTAAGCAACTATAGACTGTAGAACCATAAAGCATGGGAAACAAGTATGACCCTGAAAATAGTATAAGTCATCATTTCAGATTCATGATGACGACAATTAGTCTGTTTTGGTCTTTGAATAATATAAATATCTACAGAATGTAAAGAGTTTCACATAATTAGTTACTTATCAGGATGTTAGCCAGCCAGAGAGTTGCAGCTTAAAAATAATTATGAATAAAAAATGCTTATTTGTTCAACAAAATTCCATTTAAACTTGCTCATCCATAAAAATAACATTCAGAGTTCAGATTTCCTACACTGTCTTATATTAGGAAGGGCATCTGTACAAAATCTGTTAAGGTTAGTAAAAAGCTTAGTTTTCTTGGGTATTGGGTCTCACTGTGTACACTATGGTTCTGCAGCCAGTGCAAACATTTATATATATTTATGTATACAGCAAATTGGGACAAAAATGAACGTGTAGTGTAGTAAGTCACTAGACCATAGTAGTCTCTTTCTTTCTGTTTTTTTTTTTTTGAGCTGGAATAAAATAGGTAAACAGACTTAGTCAAAAAGAAAACATAAACATTTCTTCATTTGTAGCATCACTAAATCAAGATAATTGTATATAAATTAGTATATTTATGTACATTCTGTAGATATAATACCCAGAGAATGCTACAGAACCTACAGTGAATTGATTTGCATGTATTTTGTTAATGAAAGCCTTAAAGCGGAACTTCAGTCATTTTTTCAACTTTCCATCTATTAAATCTTCTGCCCATGTTGTTTTAATTTTGGATAGTAAAACATTTTTTTTTTTGTGCCAGTAAATACCTTATACAGCCCACTTCCTGTTTCTTGTCTGGTCATTAGCCTAGGCTTATGACATCATGCACAGCTCTCTCTCTCTCGTGAGAGTTTGCCAGGAAGGGAGGGGGGGGGGGGTGAGTCATAAGAGGGCCAATGAGAGCTGCAGAGCTGGAGGTGTGCTTCTGTGTGTCTGTGTAAAACCAGGAAGTGCACAGGCAGCAGCTTCAGCTGCCCACAGTTAAAATGGTTGCAGCCAGTCTTAGTGGAGGGAGATTTCTGCAGCATATTTGGCAAGTACAGAATCACAGTATATATAAAATAATATGCAAAGTGGTTGGAGGGAAGCTTCAGAGTAGCAAAGATGTTTTTATTACAAATTATGTGAACAGACTGCAGTTCCTCTTTAATGAACAGAGCATTCAAAAAGGTATGTGATGCACTTATTTATGTATAGAGTTTAAGTGTTACAAACACAGCTTCCACACTAAGTTGCAGTTTGGCTGTGTATCCCATTCCTGCAAATATTTACTTTTTTGTCAAGTGTTAGCAGCTAGTAATTTTCAAGCTAGTGCTGTAGAAGGCTTGGTGGTGTGCTGCAACATTATTGAAGATATAATATTGTTATGATGACAACCCTAAAGCCTACTACACACGGGCCAAATGTCGGGTGGCATCGGCAGGTTCAATAGAAACCGTCCGACATTGTACTGGATTTGGTCCAATAGAAGGCGGCCGCTGGCTTCTGTCAAAGGGGTAAGACTGAAAAAGGTCTTCTGAGCGACTCCTAATCAGCGAGAGCACTGACCAGAATGTTCTACTCAGGGGCCATCCCTCTATCAGAACACAATATCACAGCAGGGAAGATCGCTGTACTAACATCAGATAGTTAGTACAGCGGCTCCTCCTGAGCTGTTTATTTCGTTCAGCCCTGCTGGGTGGAATGAAAAAGAACTACTAGTGTTTACTAGGCTTAAACCTTCAAAGTTCCCAAATGCTCTTTTATTATATAAAATATTAGATTTTTTTTGTCTTTAACTAAAAACTAAAAATGAAAACCTGTAAGCCACCCCTCTCTAAGACAAAAAAGACACAATCTTCTAAAGATTACAGGTGCTTTCAGTGCTCTCAATGACAGTGGAAACAACCCAAAAAAAGAATATATATATATAAATATATAAATAATAAGAAAGGACATATAAAAAGCAATTAAAGTTCATAAATCCACATTCTGGATGGGCAATGAAGGTAAAGGCAGCAGGGACACACATATACACCAGCAGCTTCAAGCCAAGGATGTGGGGATTCCCTCAAGAGCATACAAAAAGATTAAGAGCTGGCACCCTGCTCTTGCTCTTTTTGCAGTGCACCCTTCTTTAAGACTGCTGTCCACCACGCCCGTCATATACAGTATCCTAGTATCACACAGGTCTCAAACATCTCTTTGCTGCCTCACACCCAGTTAAGCATTAATGATTCTGAGACTGTTAGCATAACCTTTCAATATGGTAGGGACACATTGTGGCAGGAAAACATAAACATCATCTTCAAACTCATGTATGAGTAACACTTGGCTTTAGACTTAACATAGCATCTTGAAGTGGGTGCTACCTGTCCTTGTTCAGACTATTTTGATCTCCAAGGGGGATGAGTGCTTGGATTTGGAGACTGATAAGAAGCCATCTCTAAAACATCTGTTGCATGCTGTTTTTTTTGTTTTGGAAGCCAAGTACTGTTATTTCTCATTGCAGGGTGTTGGCACCAAAATTATGGTAAAATAAAAAAAGTTTGGAAGAATTCCCTTGTCCTTTTTACCAACCCAAATGTTTTTAACCTAAGCCTAAAGTTAGCCATACAAACATAATTTTCTCTCATTTAGCCCACAGTCTGAACAAAAGAAATCTAATAGATTCCTCCATCCACACAAAACAGCATAGAAGGAAGAATCTCTCATGCTCAGTGTTGTATTCAGACAGGCACAGCACCTATGGTTATCTAAATACCCAAACAGTGACTACAACTGATTGGATTCAGTCACGGTTCAGACAACAATTTTTCACCTGCCTTTTTCCTAAACTTATCCTAATAACATTAATTGTCGAATGGAGAAGGGGAATTGGGACTTTAAATGAGGCACATATGCGGTGTGCCTCCATCCCTATACTATGTGCAAAAGAGAAGGGAAAGTGGGACTTTGAATGAGATATGGTTCCTATAGATATGGTTCCTATAGATATGGTTCCTATAGATATGGTTCCTATATTTTATATATCTTCACAATTTTTCACCTGCCTTTTTCCTAAACTTATCCTAATAACATTAATTGTCGAATGGAGAAGGGGAATTGGGACTTTAAATGAGGCACATATGCGGTGTGCCTCCATCCCTATACTATGTGCAAAAGAGAAGGGAAAGTGGGACTTTGAATGAGATAGATGACTTTGTGGAGGCAAAGTTGAAATAATTCTGACATTTATTTTGAATGAGATAGATGACTTTGTGGAGGCAAAGTTGAAATAATTCTGACATTTATTTATTCATCTATTTTGGTTTTACTTCCTACACCCATACTCCTGTCGCTGGTGCTGTTTTTATGTCATATGTATTAATATAAATTTACCCTATGTTATGTACCTTTGAACTGCTCTGACAATACCATACTCATGCAAACTTTTTTCCCATGCCACACCTGTATGTTATGTGTGGGTGGAGTCTATATGAATTACTGTACTGAATGTATATGTGGTTATTTTATTGCCATATTCTTTACAACGTTCGTTACTAATAAAACAATTTTGCATTTATTTCAACTTTGCCTCCACAAAGTTATCTATCTCATTCAAAGTTCCACTTTCCCTTCTCTTTTGCACATAGTATAGGGATGGAGGCACACCGCATATGTGCCTCATTTAAAGTCCCAATTCCCCTTCTCCATTCGATTTGAACAGGGATGGAGATTTGATGAATGGGTTGGTAGTGTTCCCCTACTACCCTAGTGTGAGGCTTGTAAATTCCGGATGGTTATGTCACCATACCCGGTTTTTTACACACTCAGGGTACATTAATTTTGTATCCATGTAGTTCTACAGCGCCGTTGCGCCAGTTCATTTGGGGTATGTTGCGGTTGTGGTGATTTCCGGTTCCTTTGTTGGTCTTCTACCCGGGAGCTGCGATGCTCTTTACGTGCCTCCCCCTCCCCTCTCTGCCCACCGGGGGGCGGGGAGTGTTACGGGGTATCGGGTGGATGCCTACAGAGCATCGGCACCACGCATCCTGCCCTGTGTGTGGCGTCATGATTGAGGCCAACACACAGAGCACGTGATTTCCATTCCAGCTGTGCTGGCAGTGAATATGGGCTTCTGTGGAGGACGGTGCCTACCGCCCTCTCCGGAGCCCCTTCCTGCCTATCACACGCTAGCGTGACGCTGGTAAGAGCCGGCGTGCACGTGTGCAGGGTACATATAAGCTGCCTCCCCTGTCACACTCTTGCTGATACACCTCCTAGCTACCACATCGCATTCAACACTTCCCTTTGTTTCCAGCCTTGCTCCAACACGTAAGTCACCCCCTAGGTCATCCACAATTGCCTGTCACTTTTGTTTGATGTTTTTTCCTTTTTTGTTATCACTGTTGCCACTTTTTTTGTTTTAACATTGGCTCTCACTATCCAACCTTTCACTTTTTCATGCAACACCAACAATGCTCACATAGCTCACACATTTAGTCAACACACACCCCCTTTTACATCACATTCCATTTATTTTACTATTTTTTATTTTTTCATCTTTATATTTTTATATTTTTTTTTTGTTTTTTATTTATTTATTCATTCACATTTTTTATTCATTCTCAATTTCACATTCTTTTTTTACACCTTCTCAGATCACTTCAGGTTGCCTTCACAGGCCACCGCAACTTTCCACTTGCACCAGCAATTTGTGCCTTGGGTCATCGGGAGGTTTTGTTGCATGCGCCCTGCCGTGCGCGGCTGCAATTACCTCAGTTCCCGGGGGAGGCTATATTGGGACTTTGATCACATGGCCGCAACATTTTACCGTTTTGGACCCTATGTGAGTATTTAGGACGGGCTAATCTGTCCTATTTCTACATTACTAATTAGAACTAGACTAATGTCACCACTTTTTTCTTTACACTCTGCAGATATATTTTAGCATCTGCCCCTGAGGAGTGTCTCTACACGAAACGCGTCGGACACAAGTGATGCTGACCTGTGTCTGTAATGGACACATTGAATTTCGGTCTGCAGCAGATTACTAATTCTGACATTTATTTATTCATCTATTTTGGTTTTACTTCCTACACCCATACTCCTGTCGCTGGTGCTGTTTTTATGTCATATGTATTAATATAAATTTACCCTATGTTATGTACCTTTGAACTGCTCTGACTATACCATACTCATGCAAACTTTTTTCCCATGCCACACCTGTATGTTATGTGTGGGTGGAGTCTATATGAATTACTGTACTGAATGTATATGTGGTTATTTTATTGCCATATTCTTTATATCGTTCGTTACTAATAAAACAATTTTGCATTTATTTCAACTTTGCCTCCACAAAGTCATCTATCTCATTCAAAGTCCCACTTTCCCCAATAACATTAATTGTAACCATAAGCCTTAAACAAATCTGACATTTAACAGTGATCTTAAGAAACTCCAACATTTTGTATCGAGTAGTAAGAGGTTAGTAATCCCATAAGTTGGCTATTACTGTCTGTGTTCCCATTGTCTCAACACGAGTCCAAGTGACTCACTAGGACTGAAATCACCTGTTTCATGTGATTTATGCATTTCTGATTTGTAAATTTATTGATTTATGTATTTCTTTATAAGATTTGTATTAATCATGTCCATCGATTTGTTTTCTTTATTTCTTTATTATTACTATAAATATAATTTAATCTTTTATGATCTTTTATGATTATATCTGTATTATTTTATTTTATTTTATTATGCTTTAGAAATCATGGACTACTTTGAGATCTACCCTTCGGGGTTAATGACATCAAATAAAATTAAAATGTACTTAATTTATTCATAGGGATGGAAGCATGTCATTGTTAAATCTAGGTTGTGATAGGTCACTTTCTCAGAATTTTTGGATAAAAAAAATGTTTAGTTGCCACTAGAATAGTGGAGAAATTATACAATGGAGACACTTGTTACTGTGACAACTATCTCAGTGGGCTTTCCTCTTACATTTGAGACTTCCTCTAACTTCCTGAGGTGTGTACAGGAAAGAAAGTAATGAAAAATATTTCCAGCTGGACACAGATGTGAAAAAACCTGATCCTGACCATTCATTAAATCGGTCAATGAATTGAACTTTTTAAAATCAACCCTTAAGCTGAATCCCTAACATTAAAGGTGGGGAAGAACTTTTTTTCATTTTGGATAGAGTAAGGGAGGATTAAAAACCCTGTAAGGGTTATTTTTGCCAATGGGACAATGACATTTCCCATCACTTCCTATCCCATAGCCAAAACAGGAAGTGAGAGGAAAGCCCTGCAAATTAAGAGACTCTCTTGGGGACCCCCAGGTCACCAGAACTAGAGTCCCCATTAGTAGATTCCAACTCTCTTTTTTTGGGGACAACCCAAAATTTGGGCTTTTCTTTTACTTTAATGTTCAATGTTAATGGTAAACATGACAAACAGGGAGGGTAAATCACCTTAATGGGGACACAGACAGCAATTCGACACTACATTACTTTAACTGCCAATTGGGCGGTAATGCAGTGCTGTGCCCAAATAAAATTAATTTTTTCACACAAATAGAGCTTTCTTATGCTGGTATTTGATCCCCATTTGGGCTTTTTATTGTTTTATTATATATAACCAAAAAAAAGCCCAAAAATTTGGAAAAAAGAAAAAACAATATTTTTTTACTTTTAGCTATAAAACATATCCAATACAAAAAATAAATAAGATGGGGGAGGTGCGGGGTTATCTTTTATGGGGTGTTTGTGTTTTAGGTTCTCCGCTTGCAACCTCCTTGTGGGTCTGATCCCCCTCCCCCCCACCTTTTGGCACACTGTGAGATACATTGGGTCACTCAGTGGGATGTTTGCTAATCCATTATAATGAGGTTGTAAATAATGATTGATGTCATTCTATCTAGATTGTTGGGTGTATTAATATACCAATGGCTCCTGAATAGGGATGAGCTTCGAGTTTGAATCCATGTTCGACTCGAACATTGCCTGTTCGATTGTCCGTCGAATTGCGAACGCTATGTGCCGTTCGCGCCAAATTCGAGTGGCGCGTCACGGCCCATAATTCACTGCGGCATTGCAGTACATTGCTGGCTGATGATTGGCCAAGCATGCACTATGACCCGCATGCTTGGCCAATCACAGCGCCGTCTGTACAGAGAGCCGTAATTGGCCAAAGCCAGGGTGGCTTTGGCCAATTATGGCTCAGGGGGTTTAGTACATGCCCCACACTATATATGGCCGCCTGCGTGGTGGCCTTGTGTAGTGTGTTGCAGTGGCGAAGAGAGATAGACAGAGAGACTGTGTCATTTGATTTAAGTTAGATAGAGTAGGCAGACGAGTCAGTTAACTGCACTTACAGTGTATTGTGTATATATATGCATCCTAGGTGTTGTATATATATATATATATATATATATATATATATATATATATACATATATATATATATATATATATATATATATATATATATATATATATATATATATATACACTGGGGGGAAAAAAGCAGCGCCGCTCTAACGGTAGTAGTGTGTATAAAAGGTTTTAATAGTGTTTAAAATATGCACTCACATTTAGGCTGATAAAAACAGGCATGTAGTGTCACACGCCTGATGAAGGAGCACGCATGCTCCGAACGCGAGAGTTACGGCCCCCCCGGCTCTCCAGCATCTGACATCTCCACCCACGGACCAGCTGACGTACTGACTGAAGGAACCACATACCTCAGAGCTTCGGACACCACCGGAAGCGGCCGGGGAATGACTCCTCCACAGCCCAGCGGTCCACCGGATGTGATCTCATGATGTTAAAGAGTAACACTACATGCCTGTTTTTATCAGCCCAAATGTGAGTGCATATTTTTAACACTATTAAAGCCTTTTATACACACTACTACCGTTAGAGCGGTGCTGCTCTTTTTTTCTGCTTGTCTTCCCCACAGAGTCCCTTTCTGCTTTGAGAAGCTGGCTGCTGCCTACCCCATCCATCTGAACCCAGTACTGTAGGCCTCTTGCAAACACCACACTTCCTGATCCACACCACTGTCCCATTTTTCATTTCAAAAGTAGCACCTGTCAGCGCTCCATTTCCCATTTGTTCATATATATCTATACACTGTATTCAGTTTAGCTAGATCCTGGTGTTGTTCCTGGTAGGATCCCCATGTAAGAAACTTTGTAACAGATTCACAACAAATATTTGCTTAGCAAACTTACATACAGTAAGACATAATACCAAACATAGTGCAAAATAGATTTTGGGTTTACAGACATTAAGGGGTCTATTTAAAAACGATTTGCTTTGTGAATGTCTCATCATTCATGCAAATGTAATAAATAATATCTGTAATGTTTGGAATATGTGTGTAATGTGTGAAGGGGCACATATCTGTGATATATAGAAAGTTCCGAAGCAGCATTGACATTTACATATATATTATATTAGGGAAAACATTTTTGGCAAACAGCATTTCATTCCCGGCTTCTTACTTTTTTTTTTTTCAAAGTCACATCCTACAGCAAGATTTATAAAAAATGTGTAGGGTCCCTCCAAAATACAAACCTGTTTAAGTCTGGTATGGATTTTATGGGGGTACTCTATGCAAAAAAAAAAAAAAAAAAGCCTCAGCTTCCCTAAGGAATCCATACTAGACCCTCTAGGTCTGAGAATAGTTTGTGATCATATATGATCATGACCATGCAGCCATATTTAGGCAATGATGTATCCACCCCGATCTCTACCCATTTTCTTATGTGGCCAGAGTATCTAGGCATGTAAGAGAATGGGCTAGGTGAAATCAGCTAGCACCTGCTGCTTCTTTAGCAACCATTGACAGCCATTGAACTTACATTCAGACCCAGCACTGAGCTCATATTAAATCACCTGCTGGTCAAATGTTCCTAGCCTATAGTGTTAGGCTATTTTCTCTTTAATGAATGTTTTTTACTCTCATGGTCAAATGTTCTTAGAGCAATTTGTCTCTTATGCCGCGTACACATGGTCGGACTTTTCGGCTACAAAAGTCCGACAGCCCGTCCAACAGACTTTCGACGGACTTTTGGCGGACTTGCGGCGGACTTTCTAACGAACGGACTTGTCTACATACGATCACACAAAAGTCTGACGGATTCGTATGTGATGACGTACACCGGACTAAAATAAGGAAGTTGATAGCCAGTAGCCAATAGCTGCCCTAGCGTGGGTTTTTGTCCGTCGGACTAGCATACAGACGAGCGGATTTCTGGGTCCAGAGTTACGACATAAAGATTTGAAGCATGTTCCAAATCTAAAGTCTGTCAGATTTGTGGCTGGAAAAGTCCGCCAAAAGTCCGGGGTAGCCCACACACGATCAGATTGTCCGCCAGATTTGGTCCGCTGGCGTCCGTCGGACTTTTGTAGACGAAAAGTCCGACCATGTGTACGCGGCATTAGGATTGAATGTTAGGGAATGTTGTATTCATCTGACATAAAACTATTGCACACATATTACAAACTTTATGGGTATTATTTGCTACATTTGCTTGAGAATATAAGACATTAATAATGTGTGTGTTTTTTTTTATAAATAAACCCCTAAGAATGTACAGGGCAGGATAAAGGAATGCTTCTACTTCTGCTACTTCTACGTCTACTTAAAGCTGATTTCAGTTTACTGCATTTCCTACATTGCCATTGCATTATCCTTTTTTAAAAAGGAAACTTTTCATAAGAGAAATCTAGAGGCAGGCTGCCATTGCTGATATCTCCTTCTGGTAATGCTGATTGTGATGATGATACTCTCTAGCTTCTCTGCCTTGAGTCATTGACCAAGGGGATGTTTGACTTTCCTGATCTGTATACTTGTTCCAGCTTTGAGATTTAGCTTGAAATGGAAAGTTTCCAAGCACCCAGTCCACTCAGTAGTCACCCAAGCATCAAAGTAGTGTAGCAGAGCACCTATTTACCTATTTACTTGCATTCTCAGGAGCAGGTGCAGGTCCCTTTAACCCACTTTCCCACAGCTCCCTGTGTTTCCTCTGCCAGAGGCTGGGAGAAGCCACACCTGATGATGCAGAGGTAGCTGGAGAAGCGATTTACCCTAGGTTCACACCACAAAATGTGGCTCTGGGGGCTGTGTTTTGCCTGGGCACAGCAGCCCATTCACTTGAATGGGCTGTTGTGCCTTCTGAAATGCAGGGAAAAGGTCCATACAGCATTAAGGAAATCGCATTCCACACAGGAACTGCAAGTGCAGTGCGATTCCCAGTATGGGTGTGATTTCCAATGTGTGCGGAATGCCATTAGGATTAATGGCACCCACAAGCATCCAGCATGTTTTCTGTGTGGGTGGTTGCGGCTGTGAGAATAGGTGCAGACCCACAGCGAAAACCACCCACATATATATGAAATTAGCTTTACACTCAGGTGAGTGGCCCTCCAGTGCCAAAACAAGTATATGGGCAGATGGGTAGGAGTCCCTGTGTGGGGTCACTCCTCACATGCTTGTGTTCCTGTGTTCTTAAAGCTACCCTGGATTTCAGTGAAAGGATGCTGATTATGAGGGTGAGCGCAAGTGATTGTTTTACTGAAGTAGTTTTTTTGAGCTAGACGCCCTGTTCTTAGAGTCATATAGTGAATATGCTATGCAGGACCATGTTACCCTGATTAAGTCACAGAGACATTGCTGTGAAAAGTTTATGTTCATGCAGTTTTCATATCTGTTTGCATTTATCTGCAGAGCATGTATGTTTTTTTGTGATCCTGAACTTATTTTGTAATATTGCTTTTGAGTTTGCATCTATTTAGGTATAGTTATAGTTACTAAAAATGAATGGTGGGTGACGGCGCTTAGGATACCCACTAGGTGTGCAGCCTCCCCTAATAGAGCTCCCCGAAGGGGTCTATAAATATAAGAAAGTGTAGTGAAAGAGGTGATTGGCACTCCCAAGATTGCGTATAGGTGACCAGTCAGTGGTATACACCTGAGAAGTGTGACGTGCAAGAAAACTCAAAAATAATAACTAAGTAGTAAACTAAACCCTAATATATGTGAAGACTAATACCACAACACAAATAAATGACCAAGTAAGCTCCAGGTACATAGAAAGTGCCTGGTGGTGATGTGCCAATCAAAAAATCAAAGATAAACAAAAAAGCATTCATAACATAATTAGCTGCTGTGTGTGAAGTGACCGCTGAGCCAGCCTACTCCACTACCGTGATTCCACTGACGTGGTAAAAATATGAAAAGTGTTCATATGTGAATATACAAATAACAGTCCATATAATGTAGTTAATCTTCGCTCAAAGTGAGTAACACACAAATGGTGACTTAGGTGCTTTCAAGAATCTTCTGGTGACTCTGTGCTCCCCCTCCAGGGTCCCTACTCACCGAATCCACTCACCCCCGCAGGCATAATACGCTTATAGTTGCAACCACTGCAGTCACTCCACCGTAGTTGTTCCGGTGCCTGGGATATACTTCCTTTCTTCAGGTAGTTTGTAGTGTGATCTGTAGTAGGTTCAATGTCCAAGTTGCTGTGTGTCACAGGAATCCACAGGAAGTTTAAGATAAAATATCCTTCTGCAGATAAGGACTTCAGGTCAATGCCCTCCAGTAAATGACTCTTTAGCAATATTCTCCGGACCCTCAATTCAGCACCCTCTGAGGCCCAAACCTGAAACCCTCCCTGGGGTGAAAGAACCTCCCTCACTCCACTTTTCATATTTTACCACGTCAGTGGAATCACGGTAGTGGAGTAGGCTGGCTCAGCGGTCACTTCACACACAGCAGCTAATTATGTTATGAATGCTTTTTTGTTTATCTTTGATTTTTTGATTGGTACATCACCACCAGGCACATTCTATGTACCTGGAGCTTACTTGGTCACCATATTTATTTGTGTTGTGGTATTAGTCTGCACATAGTTATAGTTACTGCCTTTAGTCAGTATCATTGACTAAATATGAACATGTGTTCATATAACTGTACTGATGTCACCAGCATGCCCCCTTTGTTTTTAAATGACTCGTCCTTTAGCTGATTGGACTAAAAAGATTGTGAGTTTGAAGTTCAGATGGATGCTCAAACTCATTTCTACTGGCAACAACTCTCTACCTTAAAATAAAACATAAAGTAGCAAGTAATGTAAAAAAAAGCCAGATATTTACTTATTTCTTGGCACTATTACCTTTTTAATGCTAGAATAATCAGAGTAAATGACATGCATTAAATATATTTTAAAATATTTACTACAGTGTACAGTATGTGCATTTCATTAACAAATACTTTAGATTTAGATGTCTAGCCCTCTGAGATCCTAATTAATCTCAGATGATATAATTAAGATGTCTTCTTTTATGTTGGAATGTAGAATTTATGAACTAGTCATCAAGCTTCTGATGGCACATTGATGAATAAGTAGTATCAACTGATGAATTCGTATTATGAACTAATGAATTATTCTTTCTCACAAGGGAACAAAAATATGATTAATGGACTGCTTCAGGTTTAGTTTATTATTGGGTTTTATTTTGGTTGAGGTTCCTGTGAAATCAAATTAATTTAAATGGCATGGCATAATTTAAATAAATATGTTCCTATAAAAATGTGATAAATTGTCAAGCAGTTATTCAATTTTATGAATTCTAAAATGTGATTTAAAGTAACATATTATTTTATAAGATTTAAGTGAACCTATTACACAGCATTGAATCCTGAATCAGAGCAGAATTGCAGTAGATACCGTTATATATTTATTGATACCGTCTTGTCCAATGCTGCCTTTCCTTTGTTATTCAGCCTAGATTTATGGAAAGGCATTGTGCAGTATAGGATGATGATTGAAGTCTGTGATGGAGAAGAAAAGAGACTAATTACTTTTAACTTTCACTATGTGATTGAATTGAAGCATTGTGTGAGTGTAGGAAATGAATAACTCAATTGCGCTACTTAAAATCATTTATTGTAACAGCTAACAAAGTAATGTGATGCAAAGCAACAACATCTCATAAGATTTTAGTAACGTGATTGAGCTACTAAGAATCATGCATGTAGCCCTAGCCTTATTTCCAAGCAGGAGCAGGTGGCTAATTTTTTGTAAACCTTCCTGGAGATACTGTTTCAGAAAATAATGTCTTGCCACTTGCAAAGTATAGTTATTTCCATGATTTGAGTAGTATGGAACTGTGCACAGAAAGATCTACAATCATAAGAAACAGCCTAATAAAAGTGAACTGAATATAACTGTAATCAGTCGCTATTACATAGTTACATAGTTAGTCAGGTTGAAAAAAGACACAAGTCCATCCAGTTCAACCATAAAAAAAACAAAAAAAAACAAAAAAAAAAATCGTACAATCCAATATACCCAATACTATACCCATAGTTGATCCAGAGGAAGGCAAAAACCCCCAGCAGAGCACGCTCCAATTTGCTACAGCAGGGGAAAAAATTCCTTCCTGATCCCCCAAGAGGCAATCGGATGTTCCCTGGATCAACTTTACCTATAGATGTTAGTACCCAGTTATATTATGTACATTTAGGAAAGTATCCAGGCCTTTCTTAAAGCAATCGACTGAGCTGGCCAGAACCACTTCTGGAGGGAGTCTATTCCACATTTTCACAGCTCTTACTGTGAAGAAACCTTTCCGTATTTGGAGATGAAATCTCTTTTCCTCCAGTCGTAAAGAGTGCCCCCTTGTCCTCTGTGTTGACCGTAAAGTGAAGTGAATAACGCAATTGAGTGAATAACTCAATTGCAGGTTATTATTATTATTATTATTATTATTATTATTATTATTATACAGGATTTAGATAGCGCCAACAGTTTGCGTAGCAAAGGGCAGACAGTACAGTTTCAATGCTATTCATTACAGGTGGAAACAGAGGGCCCTGCTCATTAGAGCTTACAATCTAGAAGGGAAGGTCAAGTGAAACAAAAGGTAATAACTGTGGGGGATGAACTGATGGAGAAAATTAAAATGCACTTGTTAGGTGTGGGTAGGATAGGCTTCTCTGAAGAGGAGGGTTTTCAGGGATCGTCTAAAAGCTAATAGAGTAGGAGATAATTAGACAGGTTGGGGTAAGGAGTTCCATAGATTTGGAGAGGCTCTGGAAAAGTCCTGGAGGCAAGCAAAGGAGGAGAGGACGAGGGAGCTAGAGAGCAGGAGGTCTTGAGAGGAACGAATAGAACAATTAGGTTTTTATTTTGAGACTAGGCTAGTGATGTAGCTGGGGGGCTAAATTGTGGATGGCTTTGTAAGTTGTTGCTCGTATTTTATAATTAATTTATTTGGTATGCGGGAGCCTGTGGAGGGATTGACAGAGAGGAGTAGCAGACCCAGAACGATTGGTAAGGTGGATGAGTCTGGCAGCAACATTCATGATGGATTGAAGGGGGATAGCCTATGTAGAGGTAAGCCATTGAGTAGGGAGTTGCAGTAGTTGAGGCGAGAAATGACCAGGGATTGAATTAAGAGCTTGTTGTGTCATTGGTTAGAAAGGCACGTATTTTTGAGATGTTGCGGAGGTTTAGGTGGCAAGATTTGGACAGTGATCAGACAGGGGGCTTAAAGGAGAGTTCAGAGTCCAGGATTACACCTAAGACCTTGGCATGCGGGGGTGGGCTGATAGTTGTGCCCTCGATTTTGACAGAGAGATCAGGGGAAGGTGTACGTGGTGGAGGAAAAATTATAAGTTCGGTTTTGGATAGATTGAGTTTAAGGAAGTGGTGTGACATATATCTGTTAGTAAATTTGTGATATGTGAGGAGACTGAGGGAGTGAGCTTAGGGGTAGAGAAATAGATTTGGGTGTCGTCAGCGTAGAGATGGTATTTGAAGCCATAGGAGGCAATCGGCTGACCCAGGGAGGAGGTGTATATTAAAAATAGTAGAGGCCAAAGAACAGAACCTTGGGGGACTGCAAAAGAAAAAGGAAGAGAAGAGGAGGAAGTAGAGTTGTAAGTAATGCTAAAGGGTGATTGGATAAGTAGGATGAAAACCAGTGAAGAGTACAGTCACGGAGACCAACGGTGTGGAGTTTTTGGAGGAGGAGGGGGTGGCCAACCATATTAAAGGCAGCAGAAAGGTCCAGGAGTAGAAGTAAAGAATAGTGTCCATAGGTTTTGGCCGTTAGTAGATTGTTTGTTAGTTTTTGAGCAGTTTCTGTGGAGTGTTGAGGATGAAATCCAGACTGAAGGGGATCAAGAAGGCTATTTTCTTCAAAGTGGTGGTTGCTCAGTCGTTGTAGACCAGACATTCAAGGAGTTTGGATAAAAAGAGGAACAAAGAGATGGGGCATAGGTTGTTAACCACTTCAATACCCGCCCATAGTCATATGACGTCCACAGATGGGATCTCCCATCCTGGGTGGGCGTCATATGACGTCCTGGGATTCCCGGCCGCCTAGGGACCCGGTGCGTGTGCCCGGCGGCCGCGATGTCCGCCGGGCACCCGCGATTGCCGGTTAACCGGACCGGCATGTGGATCTGTGTGTGTAAACACACAGATCCACAGCCTGTCAGCTCTGAGGAGAGCGATCTGTGTTCCCAGAACGGAGGAACACTGATCGGTCTCCTCCCCTTGAGCGTCCCCTCCCCCTTCAGTTAGTAATCACTCCCTAGGAAACATATTAACCCCTCCCCGCCCCCTAGTGGTTAACCCCTTCACTGCCTGTCACATTTACACAGTAATCAATGCAATTTTATAGCATTGATCGCTGTATAAATGTGAATGGTCCCAAAAATGTGTCAAAAGTGTCCGATGTGTCCGCCATAATGTCGCAGTCACGAAAAAAAATCGCGATCGGCGCTAAAAAAATAAATAAATATATATTTTTTTAAAATGCCATAAATCTATCCCGTATTTTGTAGACGCTATAACTTTTGCGCAAACCAATCAATATACGCTTATTGCAATTTTTTTTACCAAAAATATGTAGAAGAATACGTATCGGCCGAAACTGAGGAAAAAATTAGTTTTTTTTTAAAAAATTGGGATATTTATTATAGCAAAAAGTAAAAAATATTGTATTTTTTTCAAAATTGTCGCTCTTCTTTTGTTTATAGCGCAAAAAATAAAAACCGCAGAGGCGATCAAATACCATCAAAAGAAAGCTCTATTTGTGGGGAAAAAAGGACGTCAATTTTTTTTGGGTACAACGTCGCACAACCGCGCAATTGATGTTTAAATTGCGACAGCGCTGAAAACTAAAAATTGGCCTGGGAAGGAAGGGGGTGAAATTGCCCTTTATTGAACCGGTTAAGATTGGCAGGGTCCAGTGAAGGCTTTTTAAGTATGGGGCTGACTAGTGCGTGTTCTAGAGAGTTGGGGAAGATGCCAGAAGAGAGGGAGAGATTGAAAATGTGGGTTGGAGAGTGTAGAATAGAGTCAGAGGGTGAACATAGCATTTGCGAGGGAACAGGATCCAGAGGGCAGGTCGTTAGATGGACGTTGGCAAGTAGTTTAGCAACCTCGTCTATAATGGTGGGATTGAATGAGGGAAGTAATGATTGCACCTGTGGGCATGAAGTGTAAAGCACGGAAGGTATCTGAACAGCAGGGATCTCCTCACAAATCATTTTGATCTTCTGTTTGAAGTGGCGATCTCCTAGGAAGTCAGTGAGTTAGTGGGTGGCAGTGGAGGACGAGAGTTGAAGGTAGAGAAGAGTTGACGGGGACGGGATGATAGGTTGTTAATGAGAGTGATAAAATAGGTCTGCTTGGCAGTGAGGAGTCAGGCATTGTATTTTTGGAGGGCAGATTTATACTGGTTGAAATCTTTTTGAGACTTAGTCTTACACCACAGGTGCTCAAGAGCATGGCTATCTTTTTTTCAGACTTCTAGTGTCATCTGTTTGCCAAGGTTGAAGGGGATGGAGTCTGATTTTGTGTGCAGTGAGAGGGGCCAGTTTGTCCAGGGAGGCTAAAAATAAAGCGTTGTAGACAGAAGTGGCTAGGTCGGTGCAGGACAGGGGAGCGATTTTGTCATAGAGGTGGTCAGTAGCAAAATAGAGAAGGGTTGAAATGGCGTAGGTTTCTACGGGTAGCTATTAGGTGCTTGGAGGTAGAGGAGGTGGAGGAGAGGGAGAGAGTAGAGGGAGAAAACAAGGTCAAGGGTATTGCCTTCAAAGTGAGTAGAATCATGTATCCATTGCTTTGGGTCAAAGGAGGAGGTTAGACTGAGAAGTTTGGAAGTAACAGGAATTTTAGTATTAGTAGGGATGTTGAAGTCCCTGAGAATGATTGTGGGGATTTCAGAAAAGATATAGTAGGGTAGCCAGGCAGAGAAGTTATCAATAAATGTTGATACTGGTCCAGGGGGCCGGTAGATCACAGCTTTCCTTAGAGAAACCATGAGAAAAGACGTATGCAGTGTGCCTCAAATGAGGAGAGTGACAGAGAGGGAGGTGGGTAAAGTACCTGCAAGGTGCTATGTGGGGCTAAAAGGATTCCAACACCAACTCCCTTGCGTCCACTGGGTCTGGGGGAGTGAGTCCAGAGAAGACCATGGGATAGGGCAGCAGAAGACGCAGTGTCAGATTCATAAAGCCAGGTTTCGGTAATGGCGAGTAGATTAAATTAGTTAGCGATAAAGAGATGATTGAAAGAGGTGAGTTTGTTACAGACAGAACGGGCAATCCAAAGGGTGAAAGAGAAAGGGAGTCTGGTCTTGGGAAGAAGAGAAAGGGGAACTGGATTGTGTGCATTGTGGCTGCAGCCAGATGGTGCTGGATAATGGGTGCATTGAGTACAGGTAAATGATGGAGGTGCAGGGTTAGGGGATATATCTCCAGAGGTTAGGAGAAGCAGAAGGGTCAGGGAGGTAATGTGGGAGTGCAATTTATATGAAAGGACATGCTCCAGTGTCTGGAGTTTTTTTGTGTGTGCGGGTTTAGAATTAGCAGTAGTTGGTGAGTGCAGTAATAAGAAGAGGACAGACGTGAGGATGATATATATATAAGCTGTGGGGTGGAGAAGAGGTGTGAAGGAGAATTAGTTTAAGGATAGAGGGCACAGCAGTCAGAAGGAGTAGTAGACAGTGCATGGTAAAAGGGGAGAAAAAGCTGAAGGGGTAAACAAGGTCACCTTTAGTCTGTGTGGTGTTTTTCAAAGTATTTTCTTGTGTTTATTCGCTTTCTGCATTTGCAGAAGTGCTCCCACTTATAGAAATACCCCCACTTTGAGAAAGAATCCCATCTGCAAATGTGCCACCCCTTGGCAAATGTGCCGTTCCCAAGAGATGCTTAGCTATATATTGCTAGGGATGGTGGTGGGTGCCTTCCAATTACTAATCAGGGAGTTAATAAAAATGGCTGGCTAAACAGAGCAAAATTCTCACTTCAGAAACAGACTTACAAGGGGACAGTTAATAAAGATAAGAACAGGCCATAATTTAAGGTAAGGCATAGGGAGAAAAAAGCATAGCACTGTGGACAGTCTACAGATGGATAAGCAGAAATTACATACCAGAGTTAAAGAGACATAAGGAGAACAGTTTTTAATATTGTAATTATAGCTGGAGTTGCAGCAGTAAGAGCATACCAGAGTTAAAGAGACACTAAGGAGAGCAGTTTTCAATATTGCAATTATAGCTGTAGTTGCAGCAGTAAGAGCATACCTGTGAAGGGACAGAGAAGACATTTTCAGATAAGACATTCAGATGATGAGTGCAGAGTCAGAAGTGCTCTCACGTATAGAAATAGAAACATAAATGATACAAGGTCTGGTGTCACCCCAACATCACCTCCACCCCTAATTCAATACATATATACATGGGGTTCACCCTGGGACTTTGAGTAAGGGGAATATGGTTAGTCAAAGAACATAAAAATAAAGAAAAAAACTGCGCTTGGAAAATTATAAATAATAAAATAAATAACAGCTGCGGTGTCAGGAACGGTGTCATCTCCGGTTTCTCCTGCTGGTGGCACTATTACATTCAGCACCAAAAGGGTGTAATTCCAGTGGCCACCAGCGGGGGTCTCCCTGCCTGGACTGCAGACTTGCCATCAAGCACACCTGTCATGGTTTTGCTGGACTATATAAACCCTCCCTGAACTAACCTCAGTGCTTCAGTATTCCTCTGCTTAGCCCTTGTCCCTGCCAGTACCTGCTCTTGTTCCAGCCTGTTCCTGAACCCCGTTTGTGTATCCTGACCTTGAACCCTGTTTCCTGTTCCCTGCTCCTTGGTCTGCTTCATTATTCCTGGTTCCTGTTCCCTTGTTGCTTTGGCCCATGCCTTATATTTTATTTCATATTGGTTTCCTTGCTCTTGTATTATATTAGTTAGATAGATAGTTAGGTGGGTTTGGGGGTTGCTGTGTTTTCACCATTTTCTTGTTTTTGGTTTGCTGTCTTGTTTTCACGTGTATCTTTATCATTAATATTAAACATACTTTCTTTATTTACTCGTTTGTCCCTGATTCCTTGGTGCAGCCCAGCGATCTGATCACCTGCATTGGATGTTGTGTATAACATCCCCTGACAGAATACTGAAGCCATACAATCAGATTGGTTGCACCTGGGAATTGGGGCCTGAGTCCCAGCTATTGTTGAAATATGGATTTTGAAAGTATTTTGTATTTATCGCTCCTGGCAACTGATGACAGAGACCTTTGTTATCAGACATTGGCTGAATACACTAGGGAACAGTTGTTAGAAGGCATCCGCCTAGCTCATGTTTTTATTGAGCAAGGCAGTTTTTTGTTTGAAGATGTGCAACCATTAATTTGGATCTGTACTGAGTTGGCCCTGTCTGATGTCGCTGAGGGAGGTGATGACTATACACCCCCTTTTAGTGCAGCTCAGGTAGAATCTATAGTTTGGCTGTTGGAGGATGACTCAGCATTCTTTTTTGAACAATATTCAGCTTGTCCTCAGCAGGTGCTTGCAAAATGCATTGAATCAGTGCAGTCTCTGGTCAGACAAGCCAAGTGCAAACCTGATTCAGTGCAATCATTAATACAGGCCTGGTCAAGTCTGTTGCATTCAGCTTCTGTTAGCTCCGAATATACTTCTCTACCAATGAAATACCAGTACCCTGTTTCCTCCTGTTGCACCTACCCTGCCTTTAACTCCCCTGCTGCTTCTCAACTGCCTCCATCAGCTCCACTAAATCTCCCTTCAAAACCTACTCCCTCTGTTTTGCCATCCTTTCACTCTTCGCTTCTACCAGCTGCATTCACTACCTACAGCCCTGTACCCACTTATAGATCCCCAGTGGCTAAAACCAAAAAGAAGCGGAAGTTTTTTCCAACCCATACCATCATGCCAGTATCCAATCCTGCCTCCCCACCAGCTGATCTGTTCCAGCCTGATGTGTTCCTGTATGCCGCCCAGCCTGATGTTCCGATGCCTGCTGTTGTGCCAGTACCTGCTGTTCTGCCTGATGTGCCAGTGTCTGTGCTTGCTGCCCAGTCTGAAGTTCCAGTACCAGCTGCCTGGTTTGAAGTTCCAGTACCTGCTATCCAGTCCAATGTACCTACTGTTCGGCCTGTTGTGCCAGTACCTGCTGTTCCGCCTGATGTGCCAGCACCTGTGCCCACTGTCCAGTCTGAAGTTCCAGTACCAGCTGCCCGGTTTGAAGTTCCAGTACCTGCTATTCAGTCCACTGCACCTGCTGTTCTGCCTGATGTGCCAGCACCTGTGCTCACTGTCCAGTCTGAAGTTCCAGTACCAGCTGCCCGGTTTGAAGTTCCAGTACCTGCTATTCAGTCCACTGCACCTGCTGTTCTGCCTGATGTGCCAGCACCTGTGCCCACTGTCCAGTCTGAAGTTCCAGTACCAGCTGCCCGGTTTGAAGTTCCAGTACCTGCTATTCAGTCCACTGCACCTGCTGTTCTGCCTGATGTGCCAGCACCTGTGCCCACTGTCCAGTCTGAAGTTCCAGTACCAGCTGCCCGGTTTGAAGTTCCAGTACCTGCTATCCAGTCCGATGTACCTACTGTTCAGCCTGTTGTGCCAGTGCCTGCTGCCCAGTGTAAAGTTCCAGTACCGGCTGCCCGGTTTGAAGTTCCAGTACCTGCTATCCAGTCTGATGTGCCTGCTGTTCTGCCTGATGTGCCAGCACCTGTGCCCACTGTCCAGTCTGAAGTTCCAGTACCAGCTGCCCGGTTTGAAGTTCTAGTACCTGCTATCCAGTCCGATGTACCTGCTGTTCAGCCTGTTGTGCCAGTACCTGCTGTTCTGCCTGATGTGCCAGCACCTGTGCCCACTGTCCAGTCTGAAGTTCCAGTACCAGCTGCCCGAGTTGAAGTTCCAGTACCGACTATCCAGTCCGATGCCCCTGCTGTTCTGCCTGTTGTGCCAGCACCTGCTGTTCTGCCTGATGTGCCAGTGTTTGTGCTTGCTGCCCAGTCTGAAGTTCCAGTACCAGCTGCCCGGTTTGAAGTTCCAGTACCTGCTATCCAGTCCAAGGCACCTGCTGTTCAGCCTGTTGTGCCAGTGCCTGCTGCCCAGTCTAAAGTTCCAGTACCGGCTGCCCGGTTTGAAGTTCCAGTACCTGCTATCCAGTCCGATGTGCCTGCTGTTCAGCTTGTTGTGCCAGCACCTGCTTTTCTGCCTGATGTGCCTACTGCCCAGTCTGAAGTTCCAGTGCCTGCCCTCCAGCCTGATGTCTCGGTGCCTGCTCTCCAGCTTGATGAGCCCGCTGCCCAGCTTGAAGTGCCCATGCTTTCTGCCCAGCTCGATGCGGATGTGCCACTGCCCAGCGTGATATACCTCTGCTTTCTGCTCAGCCTGATGACATGGGGCCTGCTAAAACTGTTCCTGACTGATGGCCATCTTGCCGCTGGGTCAATCCTGTCTGTCGCCTGGCTTAAATGTAATGCTCCTGTGTGGTCTGCCTCCGATGGTTTCTTTCCCGTTACCCTGCTAATTTTCATTTCCAGATCCAAACTTCCTGACCCGGGTGGTGGGGTGCGTGTCCTATTTTCAGACTCTGATGGCACGTCCCCCAGTGAACTAAAAGACTCTGGCCTTGGAAGTGCAAAGAAGTCCACAGACTCAGTAGGGAAACATTTTAAGGTGTTTCTGCACCCACTCGGACTGTTGTACCCAGGGCTGAATGGAGTGTCCGGAGGCCACTCCTTTAGGAGGGGGAACTGTCAGGAACGGTTTCATCTCTGGTTTCTCCTGCTGGTGGCACTATTACATTCAGCACCAAAAGGGTGTAATTCCAGTGGCCACCAGCGGGGGTCTCCCTGCCTGGACTGCAGACTTGCCATCAAGCACACCTGTCATGGTTTTGCTGGACTATATAAACCCGCCCTGAACTAACCTCAGTGCTTCAGTATTCCTCTGCTAAGCCCTTGTCCCTGCCAGTACCTGCTCTTGTTCCAGCCTGTTCCTGAACCCCGTTTGTGTATCCTGACCTTGAACCCTGTTTCCTGTTCCCTGCTCCTTGGTCTGCTTCATTATTCCTGGTTCCTGTTCCCTTGTCGCTTTGGCCCATGCCTTATCTTTTATTTCATATTGGTTTCCTTGCTCTTGTATTATATTAGTTAGATAGATAGTTAGGTGGGTTTGGGGGTTGCTGTGTTTTCACCATTTTCTTGTTTTTGGTTTGCTGTCTTGTTTTCACGTGTATCTTTCTCATTACTATTAAACATACTTTCTTTATTTACTCGTTTGTCCCTGATTCCTTGGTGCAGCCCAGCGATCTGATCACCTGCATTGGATGTTGTGTATAACATCCCCTGACATGCGGTTATAAGTGAGGCACACCAATATAAATATAAAAACAAAAAAAAAACGCCCTATAAAGTGTTACAAATAGTGATTAGGTTGTATAGTCCAATACAAAAGAAAGTCCAACAATCATAAGTGAGTGACATGAAAAATCCTCAATACTTCATCTGTTGAAGGATGATAATTCAAATATAACACATCTATGTGGTGAAATGCTTACCAGAGAGTAAGCCAAAATCAGACGAGTGGCTTAAAACCCAGCCTGGGCCTTTAGAAAACGATCCCACTGGGACAGGATGAGTCACACTCGTGCCGCGTATTCAGGTCCACAAAGGGTTACCCAAAAGTATATAACAAAAACATAGCGTAATACTGATACCATAAAAATACTCACAAACGGAAAAATGGTGCAACACTCAACAAAACCAAAATCATATATAATCATATAAACATCCAGTGTCATGCGTACACATGGGAGTGTTAAGTGAGTGACATGCAAACATGCAAAAAAATTTTGTGCACTTTAAATAGGAGAATTCGTATGTGAACCTACAAAAGAATCTGCTTACCAGATATCAAGGGCAAGTGAGCACACAACTGTCGCCCGGATAAAGGAGCGTGAAGAAATCCCACCAGGTGCAACAAGCCACATATATACTGCTTACCAGATGGCAAACTAATGTGAACAAACTCCACACAGCTGAAGACTTAGCACCATAAGGAGTGACAGAGATCTATCTCTCCAGCGAACCTTTTCAAATGCTTGCTTACCAGATGACAGATATGAGTGAGCAGATTAACATAAGCCCAGACCGAACATCTTGGTAAAAACAGCATGGATACATCCTGGTAATCTTGTCACGGGCTCCACAGTACATATAGTATAAAAAAGCAGCCAATAGTGTAATACTGTATAAAACTGGAATTTATTTAAATGAAATAGCACTTACAATAAAACGATAGGTAAAAACGATGCCGGCCGGCACTCAAACAAGCTCCCGTCCACAACAGGGGTTCCCCATTGAAAACATCAATTTATGACGAAACGCATCTGGGAGGGACGTGCTGACGTCACCACGTCGCCCTGTTGTGGACGGGAGCTTGTTTGAGTGCCGGCCGGCATCGTTTTTACCTATCGTTTTATTGTAAGTGCTATTTCATTTAAATAAATTCCAGTTTTATACAGTATTACACTATTGGCTGCTATTTTATACTATATGCACTGTGGAGCCTGTGACAAGATTACCAGGACGTATCCATGCTGTTTTTACCAAGATGTTCGGTCTGGGCTTATGTTAATCTGCTCACTCATATCTGTCATCTGGTAAGCAAGCATTTGAAAAGGTTCGCTGGAAAGATAGATCTCTGTCACTCCTTATGGTGTTAAGTCTTCAGCTGTGTGGAGTTTGTTCACATTAGTTTGCCATCTGGTAAGCAGTATGTATGTGGCTTGTTGCACCTAGTGGGATTTCTTCACGCTCCTTTATCCGGGTGACAGTTGTGTGCTCACTTGCCCTTGATATCTGGTAAGCAGATTCTTTTGTAGGTTCACATCCGAATTCTCCTATTTAAAGTGCACAAATTTTTTTTGCATGTTTGCATGTCACTCACTTAACACTCCCATGTGTACGCATGACACTGGATGTTTATATGATTACCGTATTTATCGGCGTATAACACGCACCGGCGTATAACACGCACCCCAATTTAGGAGGGAATTTTAAGGAAAAAAAACTTTTAGGAGGGAAGTTGAAGGGAAAAAAACTTACATTTAAATGCCCTTCATTGCAGCCTTGTCAGTGCAGCCATGTCAGTGCAGCCATGTCAGTGCAGCCTTGTCAGTGCAGCCTTCCCCAGTGCAGCCTTCCCCAGTGCAGCCTTCCCCAGTGCAGCCTTGTCAGTGCAGCCTTCCCCAGTGCAGCCTTCCCCAGTGCAGCCTTCCCCAGTGCAGCCTTGTCAGTGCAGCCTTCCCCAGTGCAGCCTTGTCAGTGCAGCCTTCCCCAGTGCAGCCTTCCCCAGTGCAGCCTTGCCCCAGTGCAGCCTGGGATCTCCTGTCCCTGCTTCCAGGGCTTCAAAATCGCGGCCCGCGATTTGAAAATGGCGCCGCCGGCGCCGAAGTACAAAGAGCCGGTCCTCGGCTCTTTCCGGCGGCTCTCGTTTACTTTCGGCTCCACTCGTAGTCCCGAGCGGAGCTATCCGAGTAGGTTCGGATAGCTCCGCTCGGGACTACGAGTGGAGCCGAAAGTAAACGAGAGCCGCCGGAAAGAGCCGAGGACCGGCTCTGTGTACTTCGGCGCCGGCGGCGCCATTTTCAAATCGCGGTCCGCGATTTTGACATTTGGACAGCTCGGGATCGGCGGGGATCGGCGGGGATCGGCGTATAACACGCACCTGCGACTTTCCCCTGATTTTAAGGGGAAAAAAGTGTGTGTTATACGCCGATAAATATGGTATATATGATTTTGGTTTTGTTGAGTGTTGCACCATTTTTCCGTTTGTGAGTTTTTTTATGGTATCAGTATTACGCTATGTTTTTGTTATATACTTTTGGGTAACCCTTTGTGGACCTGAATACGTGGCACGAGTGTGACTCATCCTGTCCCAGTGGGATCGTTTTCTAAAGGCCCAGGCTGGGTTTTAAGCCACTCGTCTGATTTTGGCTTACTCTCTGGTAAGCATTTCACCACATAGATGTGTTATATTTGAATTATCATCCTTCAACAGATGAAGTATTGAGGATTTTTCACATCACTCACTTATGATTGTTGGACTTTCTTTTGTATTGGACTATACAACCTAATCACTATTTGTAACACTTTATAGCGAGGTTTTTTTGTTTTTATAGTCAAAGAACATGTCATGGAAGTAAAAAAATTTAGATTTATTACAATTGTTGCACATCTGAAACACAACAGCAATAAACGCAAACCGATAAAATATGCATACAATGTAAACATGGTACAATCCACATACATGGTAAAACAGTGTATGCCAATATACAAACATCAGAGAAATGTGCAAGCATCAGTAGTACCCGACGACATTTTGCGAGACCGCGCTCGCTCTTCAGGGGTAAATGCTTTGCTCTATCTGTAATACAAGTAGTAAATCAAATGAATGAGTGTATGCTGCATCAAATAGGCAGGAAGGTGAGTAATCATCTGGGTCAGACTGTGGGACTCCATACTCACCAATGGGCTGAGCCAGGTCATCAGTCGCTGATTCCACCGTTAGCGGCAGCAACAAACATCCAGCAAGGGAGCTGAGGAGGCGGAGCAAAAGGTAACCCCAACGGGGGAACAACCGGAGCACCGACATGGCTTTTGTAGATACAAGTGCAAGTGTCCCTAGAGGTCTCCCCTTGTCCATGATCATGAACTGTGAAGATGGTAAAAAAGTATATATATATATCAGAAGGACCCTGCAAATGCAGGTGACCTTCCTGCAGTGAGTGAGAAAGGCTGGAATGTCAGGCTCCAATTATATCCCAGAGGGGGGAGGGACCAAATGCTCTGCCCCCAACGTCATGTGCAAAGAGCGCTGGAAACACCCGTTGCCGCTGGGGCTGCGATTGTGCAGTGTCCCCCATTGTTCAGGGTGGTAAACATAGCCTAAGGGTGACGACACCAGGATTGGTGCCCCCCCGATGGGTGTGGAAAACATGGCATCGATCGGTACGTTTTTTTACTCTGCAATGTTTTATTTTCATGCCCTTCTAGTCTCCCAGTATATACCAGCATTTACTTTATGCTGGTCCCTTCATATTTATATGTATGTGAAACACTGCAGGAAGCTCACCTGCATTTGCAGAGTCCTCCGGATATTCTCCAACAGTACGGGTGTACAGGCTGGACCCTCTATCATGGAAGGTCAAATAAGCTTTGGATTTAGTCAGCTCCAGACATCAAGGAAAGCGATGGTATAGGGAATATACGTCTCATCAGTCGTCACTTCCGTGACCAGATCAGAACCTCATGTCCGCCAAACAGAATCCCAAAAAATCTAAAAAGGCTTCTAATAGTGTATAATAACATTTTACAAGGCGTTTATTTGAGCACTGTACACAATAATGCCTCAACAGTGCATAAAACATAAAAGCTGCAGCAAGATTTAAAAATTGCGGTGGTTCAGGAAGTATCTCCTCGCCCGACTGGTTTCATCACAAGAGGACTTCTTCCAGGTCATTGAGGTCACTTCCTGTCACCGCTATAAGTATACAAACAACTCCGGCAAAGCCTCGCTTTCATGTATAATTAGGCGATGTTAAAGCCAAGCCTCAATGTAGAGGAGGTACTTGATTTGTTAAATCATATGGAGCCAGCAGAAATGACGGGTTAACCATGCCTCCCATCCACGTAAGAGTGTACTAGCACAGAGGATGTTTACTTTCCTCTTAACCACTTGAGCCCCGGACCTTTATGCTGCCTAAGGACCAGAGGTCTTTTTCCAATTTGGCACTGCGTCGCTTTAACTGCTAATTGCGCGGTCATGCAATGCTGTACCCAAACGAAATTTGCGTCCTTTTCTTCCCACAAATAGAGCTTTCTTTTGATGGTATTTGATCACCTCTGCCGTTTTTATTTTTTGCGCTATAAACGGAAAAAGACCGAAAATTTTGAAAAAAAATGATATTTCCTACATTTTGTTATAAAAAAAATCCAATAAACTCAATTTTAGTCATACATTTAGGCCAAAATGTATTCGGCCACATGTCTTTGGTAAAAAAAAGTTAATAAGCGTATATTTATTGGTTTGCGCAAAAGTTATAGCGTCTACAAACTAGGGTACATTTTCTGGAATTTACACAGCTTTTAGTTTATGACTGCCTATGTCATTTCATGAGGTGCTAAAATGGCAGGGCAGTACAAAACCCCCCCAAATGACCCCATTTTGGAAAGTAGACACCCCAAGGAAATTGCTGAGAGGCATGTTGAACCCATTGAATATTTATTTTTTTTGTCCCAAGTGATTGAATAATGACAAAAAAAAAAAAAAAATATTTACAAAAAGTTGTCACTAAATGATATATTGCTCACACAGGCCATGGGCCTATGTGGAATTGCACCCCAAAATACATTCAGCTGCTTCTCCTGAGTATGGGGATACCACATGTGTGGGACTTTTTGGGAGCCTAGCCACGTACGGGGCCCCGAAACCCAATCACCGCCTTCAGGATTTCTAAGGGCATAAATTTTTGATTTCATTCCTCACTACCTATCACAGTTTTGAAGGCCATAAAATGCCCAGATGGCATAAAACCCCCCCAAATGACCCCATTTTGGAAAGTAGACACTCCAAGCTATTTGCTGAGAGGCATGTTGAGTCCATGGAATACTTTCTTTTTTGACACAAGTTGCGGGAAAGTGACAATTTTTTTTTTTTTTGCACAAAGTTGTCACTAAATGATATATTTCTCACACAGGCCATGGGCATATGTGGAATTGCACCCCAAAATACATTTAGCTACTTCTCCTGAGTATGGGGATACCACATGTGTGGGACTTTTTGGGAGCCTAGCCGCATACGGGGCCCCGAAAACCAAGCACCGCCTTAAGGATTTCTAAGGGCATAATGTTGTGATTTGACTCCTCACTACCTATCACAGTTTTGGAGGCCATAAAATGCCAAGATGGCACAAAACCCCCCCAAATGACCCCATTTTGGAAAGTAGACACCCCAAACTATTTGCTGAGAGGCATGTTGAGTCCATGGAATATTTTATATTTTGACACAAGTTGCGGGAAAGTAACACTTTTTTTTTTTTTTTTTTTGCACAAAGTTGTCACTAAATGATATATTGCTCAAACATGCCATGGGCATATGTGGAATTACACCCCAAAATACATTCTGCTGCTTCTCCTGAGTATGGGGATACCACATGTTTAGGACTTTTTGGGAGCCTAGCCGCGTACGGGGCCCCGAAAACCAATCACCGCCTTCAGGATTTCTAAGGGCATAAATTTTTGATTTCATTCCTCACTACCTATCACAGTTTTGAAGGCCATAAAATGCCCAGATGGCACAAAACCCCCCCAAATGACCCCATTTTGGAAAGTAGACACCCCAAGGTAATTGCTGAGAGGTATGTTGAGTCCATGGAATATTTTATTTTTTGACACAAGTTGCGGGAAAGTGACAATTTTTTTTTTTTTTTGCACAAAGTTGTCACTAAATGATATATTGCTCAAACATGCCATGGGCATATGTGGAATTACACCCCAAAATATATTCTGCTGCTTCTCCTGAGTATGGGGATACCACATGTGTGGGACTTTTTGGGAGCCTAGCCGCATACGGGGCCCCGAAAACCAAGCACCGGCTTCAGGATTTCTAAGGGCGTTAAGTTGTGATTCCACTCCTCACTACCTATCACAGTTTTGAAGGCCATAAAATGCCAAGATGGCAAAACCCCCCCCCAAATGACCCCATTTTGGAAAGTAGACACCCCAAGCTATTTGCTGAGAGGCATGGTGAGTATTTTGCAGCTCTCATTTGTTTTTGAAAATGAAGAAAGACAAGAAAAATGTATTTTTTTTTCTTTTTTCAATTTTCGAAAGTTTGTGACAAAAAGTGAGGTCTGCAAAATACTCACTATACCTCTCAGCAAATAGCTTGGGGTGTCTATTTTCCAAAATGGGGTCATTTGGGGGGGGGGGGGTTGTGCCATCTGGGCATTCCATGGCCTCCGAAACTGTGCTAGGCAGTGAAGAGTGAAATCAAAAATTTACGCCCTTAGAAAGCCTGAAGGCGGGGCTTGGTTTTCGGGGTCCCGTGCGCGGCTAGGCTCCCAAAAAGTCCCACACATGTGGTATCCCCATACTCAGGAGAAGCAACAGAATGTATTTTGGGGTATAATTTCACATATTCCCATGGCATGTTTGAGCAATATATCATTTAGTGACATCTTTGTGCAAAAAAAAAAAAAAAAAAAAAAAGATTTGTCTCTTTCCCGCAACTTGTGTCACAATATAAAATATTCCATGGACTCGACATGCCTCTCAGCAAATAGCTTGGGGTGTCTACTTTCCAAAATGGGGTCATTTGGGGGGGGTTTGAACTGTCCTGGCATTTTATGCACAACATTTAGAAGCTTATGTCACACATCACCCACTCTTCTAACCACTTGAAGACAAAGCCCTTTCTGACACTTTTTGATTACATGAAAAAAATAATTTTTTTTTGCAAGAAAATTACTTTGAACCCCCAAACATTATATATTTTTTTTAAAGCAAATGCCCTACAGATTAAAATGGTGGGTGTACTTCCGGTTCCGGCGCCACATGAGGAGGAGGTAAGCGGCTCCAGCTCCCGCACAGCTCCTCACAAAACCGGCATATAAGCCTGTCACAGCATCCCCACAGGAAACCCCCATCGCCTCCGATCCATCCCAGGCAGGTATGGATCGCTTTGTGGAGCGATCTTACGCTCGGGCGCTGTCCTCGCCCCCCTCCACAGCTCCGCCGGCGGGAGACACAGCGGACGAAACAGCTAAGATGGCGGCCGCTCCGGACTTAACAGAGCGGCCTCAGCAGCAGCCACAGCCTCTCCCTGCCCCAGCTGTGACAGAATCCGACCCCGCATCCCCTGCCAACATTGCCCAGGCGGTAGTTCAACTACTGGGGCCATCCCTTACAGCCACTGTGGACGCAGCGGTACACAGGGGGCTTGAACAGCTGCACATAGAACTCCAGGCCCAGGCCCAGCGCATCTCTCAGACGGAGGAAAGAATCTCAATATTAGAAGATGACTGCACTGCTTCATCTGCAGCACTTGCACGCATAAATGCTTCCCACAGAGACATATGGGACAAATTAGACGATTTGGAAAATCGCTCAAGAAGAAACAATCTGCGTATCATTGGTCTGCCAGAGTCGATCCCAGCTTCCCACCTTACAAACATTTGTGCAAAAACCATCCCAGAACAACTTGGCCTCCGCATACCGTGTACGGTTGAACGAGCACACCGCATGGGCCAATATTCTGACACACGTGCTAAACCCCGGCATGTGATAGTGAAATACTTAAACTACGCCGACAAAAACGCCATAATGCAAAAATTTCGTCGCACACGCTCCCTGGTGGTGGATGGCGCGAAACTGCTACTCTTCGCGGACTATTCCATAGAGGTAATGAAACAACGCAAGGCATTCTCCTCGGTATGCTCCACTCTGCACCACAATCAGATCCGATTCTCCCTAGCCTATCCAGCTGTCCTTCGCGTTCAAACATCTGAAGGGGAGCAACTCACCTTCCATACACCAGAAGAGGCGGAGACCTACCTAACTAACAGAAGCTCCGAAATGGAACACAGTGCCGCAGCAGAGGGGTCACCATCGTCATCTTCACAGCATACCTATGGACCCCCTAAGCACCCCCGAAGCCCAACCAAACCTCCATATAAGCGCAGCCGCTTCACCAACCAGGAAGACCGTTCCGGGAATCGTTGAAGGAACTGATGGTGGACTCCACATCACCACCCTTTTGGCATCGCCACCTTAGGACGGGAAGTATCAACCCATCTTATATTTTTTTCCTATAAAAATCTTTATCATTAAGATGAAGATGTTTTTTTTCTTTTTTTTTTTGGGGATTTTATAAACTCCCGTACATGCTCCCTATAGAGCACTACCCCTTCCAGCCTGTAGCTAAAGTTACACAGTTAAGAATTATAACGTTATAATGTTATAGTCATGTTAATCAATGACTGCCATAACCCCCCACTACCTGGGAAACCTTCCTTTACAAAGTCACTTGAAATGTTATGTTTGTTTGTATTTTTTATTTTCCGGTTACTTAAGCCTAATTTTAAGTGGAGGGCTCTCCCCTATGTTCAGTATACCTCGCCATTGATTACTTTACGCCTGCACTACCTCCTCAGGAGATCCCCCCCCAGACCACTCCCCCTTCCTATCCTACACCCCCTCCCCCTCCCTATTCCCCTTTCCTCTCCCTCACCCTCCCTATCCCCACCCCCCGTTGCTACAGCCCTGCCCCTAGCTGAGGAGCTGGCAATCAATGGGAGCTACGCTGGCTAGATAGGTGAGACCTCATGTGGAAAAAAGAGAAGTCCACAACTCGAGATTTGTATTTCCTTACACGATATACTGCCTTACTAATGTTTGCATATTATTGTTGCTTAGAGAAGTTTAAGTTCATGTTTGCCAACCTAATTCCTATGTCTTCAGGGGTTCCGGGGCGCTTTGGTGGCTCCCAGGAGGTAGATAATACATCCACTCAAGGGCTTCTATGCAAGCTCCTAAACCAAAACACTTTCAAATGCCAAATATGTCACAATCTGCACCAGGGAGTCACCTAAAGTTTGTCTCATGGAATGTTAAGGGATTGCGCTCCCCCAACAAACGTATGTCCATTCTCAGACACCTGCGGCGTCTCCGGGCAGATGTGGCTCTACTTCAGGAGACACATCTGGCTGCAGACGATTTACAACGTCTACGTAGATTGTGGGTGGGCTCTGTCTATGGCTCACCAGCAGTGGGGCGTAAAGCAGGGGTTGCTATCCTCCTGCATAAAAATCTACAACACAAAGTCAGAGACATCAAGGTTGACTCAGAGGGAAGAAAAATGACTCTACATCTGACAATAGATGACAAATACATAGCACTTACTAACATTTATGCTCCCAACTCTCCTGACACCTCCTTCTTCCAGGACTTAGTGAAATGGGTGCTAACTACACCAGAGACGCTACACCTATTGGGTGGGGACTTCAATTCAGTCATGTCCCCCTTGGCTGATCGCTCGGGCCCCCCTACACACAGAACACACACCCGTACTTCCTCATCATGTACAACCACCCTATTGGCACAAGCCATTGCCTCCATACAATTCGAGGATGTATGGCGCCTAATGCACCCAACGGAACGGGAATACTCCTTTTTCTCGCCCCCGCACAACACGTTTTCACGTATAGACTATTTTTTTGCCTCCCCATCCCTGAGCTCCATAATCAGTGCACCAGACATACAAGACGCAGTGATCTCAGACCACAGCCCAATCGTGATTCATCTCACCCAAACAGCTCGCTCATCTCCCTCCCCTACTTGGCGCTTCCCCTCCTATTTAAGTGACAATGAGGACTTTAAACATACATTATATTGCGCATGGGAGGAATACATCTCCACTAATGGAGCACACATTACGGACCCTAACCTGTTCTGGGAAGCAGGCAAGGCCTTCTTAAGAGGTAAAATAATTTCGTACACAACCCAGTTTAAAAAGAAAGCCAAGCAACAGTATAGTAAATCAAGCGAAGCCCTACGACTGGCTCATGAGCAGCTCACATTAAATCGTACCATAGAAAACATACAAAAATGGAGACAGGCCAAAAGCACCTTTGACCTGTGGGCAGAACAACATGAAGCGGCCAAAACATCTTACTCCCAATTACATTTTCATAGATTTGGAAACAAGGCTGGTAGGCTTCTGGCCAAGATGTGCTCAGGCCCCAGACATCCCACCCGTATCTCAGCTCTCAGAGCTAAGACAGGGTCTTTGACCACCTCCCCAGCTGAAATCAGCAACCTACTCGTGGAATACTATACCAATCTATACAAAGCTGACCCGACTGACTTACCTACCACTGACTTACTGCTCGACAAAATACGCTTACCCAAACTCCACCACACACAATTAGAGACGATTAATGCCCCCATCACTGTCGATGATATTCGGTTCACGATCAAAAACATGGCTTCGGCCAAAGCCCCGGGACCCGACGGCTATACCGCTGAATTTTATAAAATGACTAGAGAATTCATCCCTGATACCTTAAAACATGTCTACGCAGCTATGTGGGACGGAGGGCCCTATCTTCCTACGGGAACACAGGCCCACATCAAATTAATCTCTAAAAAAGGGAAAGACCCCCTATTACCGGGCTCATACCGACCAATTTCATTAATAAATGTTGATGTCAAAATCTTGTCCAAAATAATTGCGTCACGGCTAGCTCCCTTACTTCCATCTCTATTACACCCAGCTCAATCTGGCTTTGTTTCGGGCAGATCGGCCACCCTAAACATCCGTAAAGTTTTAATGGCTCTAGAATACGCCAAAACTCACCCTAACCAAGACATTGCCATCATGTCATTAGACGCGGAAAAGGCCTTCGACAACATCAGTTTCTCTTGGCTCTTTAGAGTGATGACACAATTTGGATTCTCAGGACCGATTATGCGATTCTTGCTTCAAATGTATGCATCCCCCACCGCACGTCTTGTCACCCCTGATTTCATTTCGGACACGATTCCATTAACAAAAGGAACGAGACAGGGATGCCCCCTGTCTCCACTCCTGTTCAATCTAGCAATCGAACCCCTGTCCAGAATACTAAATTCGGCTGATGGAATCAGTGGCATCACTCTGGGGAACCACACTCTTCGTTCGGCACTATTCGCAGACGACATACTGCTATTCTCCACCGACCCTATCACAGACTTTGACAGACTCAAACGACTTTTTTCAGACTTTAGACTCTGTTCGGGATTCAGAATCAATTTTGACAAGAGTGAGATCCTACCATTACACCCCCATCTCTCCAGTAAATGGAAACACCTATCCCCCTTGACCATAGCTAACCAACATATTACATACCTGGGCATTAAAATAGGACGTGAGCCATCCTCCTTATATTCTTTGAACTACCCCCCTTTGATAACTAAAATTGTAAAGGAGTTGGAGGCTTGGGGGTCCCTACCTCTCTCGCTCTTTGGGAGATGCCATTTATTCAAAATGGTGTCCTTTGCGCGCCTACTCTACCCAATGCAGACCATACCTCTCCTAATTAAACATTCTGACATTCAAAAAATCCAGAGGGCCCTAACTACCTTTATATGGTCTCACAAAAAACCTCGCATAGCGCTACAGAAATTATGTCTCCCGAAGGGCGAGGGTGGGGCGGGACTGCCCAATATGCGTTTTTACAACCTGGCATGTTTACTTAGACAGGGCTTAGACTGGCTAACTGGTGGTTCTAGGTACTCTAACCTATACTTGGAGGAGGCTATGGTACACCCATATACCCTCTCGGCCATCCTTCATTCTAACCCCAATACATTACCCCCCCACCTCAAAACAAGTGTAATAATTAAAGATACGGTTATTGCATGGAGAGAAGTCAGAAAATTGCTTAAAGTTCCATCCAGCATCTCCAAATACCTCAAAATACAAGGCAACCCTATGTTCCTTCCATCTCTCATCCATAAAGCTTTTGGCCAATGGAAACTTAAAGGCCTCACAGATGTCTCCTCCTGTTACCTCAACAAGCCAGGCAAATTCAAACCATTTCATACCCTAATGCGGGAATATTCCCTACCACCAACGCATGCTTTCTTTTATCACCAACTCATCAATTATCTCAAATCATGTTCTGGTCCTCATACCAACCCACTTGAAACATCCTGCATTGATACTCTCATCAAAAGTAATAACTACTCTATCTCCAATATTTACTCCTATCTTATACAACATCAAACACGGAAGTATGCCCTCAAACCCTTTCAAAAGTGGGCGCACGTCTTGGGTGACGAATCTCTCCCAGAAAAAATCCTTGAGGGGTACAAGACAGTCCGCAACCTTACTTCTTCTGAATCTTGGAGGGAAACGCAATTCAAGATCATTCACAGAGCTTATTTCCCCTTCCGCTACAACAAGAAAGACCCCACTCAAGCTCAATGTTCCTGGTGTAACATGCCTCGCCCCACGTTACTACATAGACTCTGGGACTGCAACAAGATCGATGCTTACTGGACTAAGGTGATCAACTACATCAACGAGGTCCACAAACTTCAGTGCACAAAGGACCGCCTACTATGCCTGTTCAGCATACCCCCTTCACCCTCATCACCAACGAGGGTCTCACAAAATATTCCACACTGGGCCCACCTGTGTCTTCTAGTGGCCCGCAGGACTATCATGTCTCACTGGATATCAGCTACTCCTCCTTCCCTAACAACGTTCAAAACAGCTCTAGCATCACTTTTTAATCTAGAAAGGCTGGACACCATCACCCTTAACTTCCGATCAACTTCCCGTTTCTTCAAAAGATGGAGGAAATACATTGAAGCTACATTCGCTCCGCAGGCTATGGTCGAAATAATGAACCCATTTCGATACTCGAAATGGTACTTAACAAATGATGTCACCAATTCCCTAGGTCGACTCAAAATACCCCCCACCCCAGATTCCTTTATTTTTAACCCACCGTAGGTTATCCATAAATCCATTGTACCCCTTGACATCCACCCTCTTGAGTTTAGTCAGACGCTGCCTCCACTCCTGAAGGTACTTAGATATTAAGATTTTATGTCTCGAGAAAAGTTTTACCCATAATGTTGATAGGATGGCAAACATGAACCCCCTCCATCTTCCCTTTCCCTTAATTTTTCTTTTTCTTCTTATTTTTATTTTTATATTATTTTTGTCTCTCTGCTACTTCTCATCTGGTCCAATTGATATGACAAGAGTTTACTTTTACTACCATGGGAAGTCATGCAACTTATAGATTGTACGATTATTACTCTGTCACTTTTGTAACACTAAGTCCTGTACTTTTATGTCATAAAACCCAATAAATATTTTTCAAAAAAAAAAAAATGGTCAGTGTTTCATATTTTTTTTTCACACAGTATTTGCGCAGCGATTTTTCAAACGCATTTTTTGGGGAAAAAACACACTTTTTAAAATTTTAATGCACTAAAACACACTATATTGCCCAAATGTTTGATGAAATAAAAAAGATGATCTTAGGCCGAGTACATGGATACCAAACATGACATGCTTTAAAATTGCGCACAAACGCGCAGCGGCGACAAAATAAATACATTTTTAAAAGCCTTTAAAAGCCTTTACAGGTTACCACTTTAGATTTACAGAGGAGGTCTACTGCTAAAATTACTGCCCTCGTTCTGTCCTTCGCGGTGATACCTCACATGCATGGTGCAATTGCTGTTTACATTTGACGCCAGACCGACGCTTGCGTTCGCCTTTGCGCGAGAGCAGGGGGGGACAGGGGTGCTTTTTTTTTTTTTTTTTTTTCTTTATTATTTTTTTGCTTTTTTATCTTATTTTTAAACTGTTCCTTTCATTTTTATTTTTTTTTTAATTAATTTTATTGTTATCTCAGGGAATGTAAATATCCCCTATGATAGCAATAGGTAGTGACAGGTACTCTTTTTTTTAAAAATTGGGCTCTATTAGACCCTAGATCTCTCCTCTGCCCTCAAAGCATCTGACCACACCAAGATCGGTGTGATAAAATGCTTTCCCAATTTCCCAATGGCGCTGTTTACATTCGGCGAAATCTAAGTCATGAAATGCTCGTAGCTTCCGGTTTCTTAGGCCATAGAGATGTTTGGAGCCATTCTGGTCTCTGATCAGCTCTATGGTCAGCTGGCTGAATCACCGGCTGCATTTTCAGGTTCCCTGTTGGGACAGGAAAGCCAGAGAAAAACATGGAAGACGGTGGGGGAGGGGGGGGGGCATTCCCTCCCACTGCTTGCAAAAGCAGTCTAGAGGCTAATTAGCCACTAGGATTGCTTTTACATGAAAGCCGACCGCTGGCTGAAAAGAATGATACCAAGATGATACCTAAACCTGCAGGCATCATTCTGGTATAACCACTCAAAGTCCAGCAACATACCAGTACGTTGCTGGTCCTTGTTAGGCATATATTGTAAACTTTTTTTTCATGCAGCCTGTGGGCTGAACGAAAAAAAGATATTGATCGGTGGGTATGCCCACCATTAGAATACCTCCCTTCATCCACCCACTTCTAATGATGGGCATACATGCACCATTTATATATGCCGAAGCATGGGGGCATCCTCCCGCAAAAGGCAGGAGCAAATTGCTCCTCCACCCACTGCTGCCCCCACGCTTCGGCATATATGCTGAAGTATGTAACTGTGGTGGTGAAATCACCTCCGACAGCGCTGGAGTCACGGCTTTATATATCGTGGGAGCAAACGCTGTTGCTGTCAAGATAAATAAATCCGCGTTGCAACTGAATGGCGTACCTGCTAAGCAAATGATGGTTAACAATAAAACAAAGTAATATTACAGTATAACAGTAAGACTTACCATACCTGCAAAGCAAATACAAAAAAAAAACATAGTAAAAAATAAAACATTTAACGCAACCTGTGCCTAAAATATATATATGCCGAAGCATGGGGGCATCCTCCCGCAAAAGGCAGGAGCAAATTGCTCCTCCACCCACTGCTGCCCCCACGCTTCGGCATATATGCTGAAGTATGTAACTGTGGTGGTGAAATCACCTCCAACAGCGTTGGAGTCACGGCTTTATATATCGTGGGAGCAAATGCTGTTGCTGTCAAGATAAATAAATCCGCGCTGCAACTGAATGGCGTACCTGCTAAGCAAATGATGGTTAACAATAAAACAAAGCAACATTACAGTATAACAGTAAGACTTACCATACCTGCAAAGCAAATACAAAAAAAAAATAGTAAAAAATAAAACATTTAACGCAACCTGTGCCTAAAATATATATATGCCGAAGCATGGGGGCATCCTCCCGCAAAAGGCAGGAGCAAATCGCTCCTCCACCCACTTCTGCCCCCACGCTTCGGCATATATGCTGAAGTATGTAACTGTGGTGGTGAAATCACCTCCGACAGCGTTGGAGTCACGGCTTTATATATCGTGGGAGCAAACGCTGTTGCTGTCAAGATAAATAAATCCGCGCTGCAACTGAATGGCGTACCTGAAAACAATAAAATGGTTACCAACAAAACACAGTAAACGGTAAAGTATGAAAAATCTGAAAAGGAAACATGGTAAAACATAATAACAATAAAACATTGCAGAATAGAATAGAGTAAAAAAGAGAAGAACAATAGAGAGAGAATAGAGAGAGAGAGAACAATAAAACAACAACTATTTTTGGTTTTTTTATTTTATATTTTTTTTTGTGTTTTTATTTTTTTTAAATTTTTTTTTATTTTATTTTTTTACACTTTTTTTTAGTAACTTTTAACTTTTGTAACTTTTGTTCCAGGTTTGGGTCTCTCAAAATGCAATGGCATCTTGGGAGACCCTGTGTTAGTGTGCCTAGTCTGTGCAGTGCTGAACCCTACGCTAATACTCAACTAATGTATGGTAGCGTTCAAAGCATTCACCCATGCAAAGACCAGGATTGCCAGGACAGAGGGGACAATAAGTCCGGGTGTCACGCCTAAATCCGCGCTTGCTGCAGACACGACATCTTTTTTGGGGGGCTCGTTGGGTAGGGGTACTCGGGATGGCATAAAGAAAATGCCGCTCATGCAGCCGGCTTACTGCATTTGGTTGGGGAAGGTGAGGTAGAGCACCGTCTGGAAACAGAAGGGCTCTGACGATCTCTTCCTGGAATTTAAGGAAGGATCCAGTCTGTCCTGAAGCTCTGTATAGCACATGAGCATTCAGCAAAGCCAATTGAAATAAGTATACAGACACTTTTTTGTACCAGCGTCTGGCCTTACGGGCAACTAAGTACGGCGCCAACAACTGGTCATTGAGGTCCACCCCTCCCATATTAAGGTTGTATTCGTGGACACAGAGGGGTTTCTCCACAACACCAGTCGCCGTAGAAATTTGGGTCGTCGTGTCTGCATGAAGGGAGGTGAGAACGAAAACATTCTTCTTATCCCTCCACTTCATAGCGAGCAAATTCTTATACTTCAAGCAGGCTCTCTGCTGGGGCGTGGTCGACCACGCCCCCTAAAACGTCACAGTCCCAGCATGCCCATGCTCAACATCTGGGGGAAGAGAAGAGAAGAGAAGAGAAGAAGCCCAGCAGCTCAGAAGTCCGGACCTCTGCTGGCAAGAGAGCTACCTGAACACAGCAGAGGAGCCGGCCGAAGAACTGGAACACGCGGAGAAGAACCAACCGGACGCCGGGAGAAGATGAAGCGGAGGGACCCCCGAAGCCGGAAGAAGACCCCCGAAGCCGGAGGAAGATCCCCACCCCCGGAGCTGTTTAATAAAATATTTTAAAAACCTGTGTAGTGTGTTTTATTACTTACAATTTTTCCCTAGGTGAAGGGGTAGGGGGACCATGTACCCCATACTCATTCACATAGGGTGGGGGGCCGGGATCTGGGGGCCCCCTTATTAAAGGGGGCTCCCAGATTCCGATAAGCCCCCCGCCCGCAGACCCCGACAACCAACGGCCAGGGTTGTCGGGAAGAGGCCCTTGTCCTCATCAACATGGGGACAAGGTGCTTTGAGGTGGGGGGGGGCCCGCAGGGCGCCCCCCTCCCCCAAAGCACCCACCCCCCCCATGTTGAGGGCATGCGGCCTGGTACGGTTCAGGAGGGGGGGGCGCTCGCTCGTCCCCACCCCCTTTCCTGACCGGCCAGGCTGTGTGCTCGGATCGGGGTCTGGTATGGATTTTAGGGGGGACCCCACGCCGCTTTTTCGGCGTAGGGGCTTCCCTTTATAATCCATACCAGACCTAAGGGCCTGGTATGCCCCGCGCTCGCCGCAATAGGAAAATTTGTTTTTCCTATTGCAGCGAGCGCGAGATGCAATACCCTGCCCTCGCGTCGTATCTGGTCCGTCGGACCAGCCTACACACGAGCGGCCTTTCCGTCGGACCAGCACACACACGAGCGGACTTTCCGCCCGAAACTGAGTCCGACGGAAAGATTTAAAACTTGCTTCAAATCTAGGTCCGGCGGGCTTTTCGGAAGAAGTCCGCCGGAAAAGTCCGCCGGCGCCCACACACGGGCGGATTGTCCGGCACACTCTGGTCCGCCGGACCAAGTATGCCGGAAAGTCCGACCGTGTGTACGCGGCATTAGCGATCGCAGGGATCAGGCCTGACTCTGCGACCGCTGCAGTTATGTGTGCTTAGTGTTTTGTAAGTGACAGTTATCGATCGATACTGCACTTGGGTGGGCTGGGCAGGGCTGGGCCGAGGAGCAAAACGCAGGTGCTAGCAGGTATCTGGGCTGATCCCGCTAACACTGCGTTTCAGGGAACCCTAAACTGCTGGGGAGTATAGATCTGATCGGATCAGATATCGATCCGCTCAGATACTATAGCACTAAGGGAGGTGTATGCTGCGTGCACGGGTTTTAGCTGTACTGGCGCTAACCTGACGCTGCCTGGGGCGACGCAGACCTTATCTGATCCTAAAAACTTAACTTCTATCACCGCCGGGCAATTAGGGGGTTAAACCTTTATAGGGTAATAAACGGCGGGTGCCCTAAAACTATAATAAACTGTAATAAACTGTAATAAACTACAAAAAACAAACTAGCTAACCAGCGTCACCCGTAACACTTATACGGTGATCGCTGGTGAAAGGGTTAACTAGGGGGCAATCAGGGGGTTAAAACCTTTAGCAGGTAGTATATTGGGGTCCCTGTCGCTATAAAACACTGACAGCGAACCTATATACTTACCTCCCTAACTAGCGTCACCTGTGTCACTAATACAGCGATCAGAAAAACGATCGCTTAGCGACACTGGTGACGGGGGGTAATCAAGGGGTTAACTTTTATTAGGGTGGTTAGGGGGGTACCCTGGACCTAAGGGGGGGTACCCTAGACCTAAAGGGGGCTAACCTAACTGCCCTAAAACTTTTAACTGACACAAACTGACAACAATGCAAAAAAAAAAAAAAAATGCTATTGGTGTCAGAGTGACAGGGGGTACAGGGGGGTGATCAGGGGGTGATGGGGGGTGACAAGTGTGCCTGGCGTGTTCTACTGAATGTGTAGTGTTGTGCAGACTTACTTGATGTCTTCTCTCCTCGGCGCGGCGACGAAAAGACCGGCTCGAGGAGAGATGACATCACTTCCTTTCCCTCTGTTTACATTACAGAGGGAAAGGAAGCATTTTCATTCGCCGGGAGCGATCGGGAGGGGGTGGCCAACAATGGATGGCCTCCCCCTGACCTTTCATCGCCCGGGAAGAAATGGCGACCGCCTCGGGCACCGGGGGGGGGACCGATTGGACCCCCCACCCGCGGAAAGCAAATCACGTACACTGTACGTGATTTTGCCTGTCCGTGCCACCTTGCCGACGTACATCGGCGTGAGGCGGTCGTCAAGTGGTTAACCAGAACCGCTCACCAAGATAGATGCACTGGCCGTATTCAGATATGGAACTCACAGTGTCCCCAAATGGGAAAAGAGACGGAGCAGTGGTTAGTGCTTTTTTGAGAGCTTGTGAAGTTTCTTAAAAAATGGTATCCAGTTGTGGAACTCAAAGTGCCTGGATTTTGATCACTATGGACAACAGGATTAGTGCTTTAAAGTATACCTAAAGGCAAAACTTTTTTTTTTTAGTTTTGAATAGTGAAGAAGGATTAAAATGCTTGTCAGTTTTTAATGCTGTCTGTGTCCATGTTCAGGAAATTCAACCTTTCTATTTGTCCTGTTTACCATTATCAGTAATAGTGAAGGTAAAAGAAAATCCCAAATTTTGGGTTGTCCCCAGAAAAGTAATAGAGGGAAAATCTTCCAATGGGGACAATAGTTCTGGTGACCTGGGTGTCCCCTAAGAATTCCCTTAATTTGCAGTGATTTCCTCTCACTTCCTGTTTGGTTCTGGGACAGGAAGTGAAGTGAAATTATTCTCCTCTGGAACGTTTTATTATATTGGACGCTGTCACTTTACATTTTTTACATTACATTTGGGCAGGAAATAAACTGCTCATGTGACCTTTTAGAAGCTTCTAGAATTCATAGGGCTCATTATATAAAGGGACTCGCCCTATTCAAAGTTGCCAGTTGATTAACAAAAGCTTAACAAGCTCCCTGCCTCAGACCCCAGTCACTGACACTTTATGTGGTTTGTCACCCTTTTATGAAGGGAGGATTTTTTTTTTAAATATTTACTTTTTATTCAAGTTTTTTTAATTTTACGACATACAAACATTACATCACACAAAACACTAATTCTACAAAATATATATTTTTAAATCACAGACTCTCAATCTCCAAAATATCTATATGCCACAAGGGGAAAAAAAAACCCATCAGCTCGCTCCTCCACCTCCCCAGACTACCACTATTGATCCTCCCATACCTTTTAAAGCATCATATCCGGCCCGTATTTACCTATCTATTACCTTGTATTTCATTCTATAATGTTCTAGAAGGGGCCAAGGAAAATAAGGCCAGTCCTGGGGCTGTTAACCAGGGTCCCCACAGCTTATCTAATATATCTAGTGTACCCCTATTCTGCTAAACCTGTTGTTCCATTAGTATTGTATCTTTTACCTGGGAATGCCATTCCTCAAATACTGGTATACTAGAAGACATCCATTTTCTGGCAATTAACTTGCGAGCTATAAATAATAATCTACCAATCTGTATTAACGTTTCCCTTGAATATAGCTCTTCATTAAAGTAACCCAGGAGACAGGTCTTAGGTTCTGCTTCAATATGGGTACTATAGGCTTCATTAATTGTGGTCACCACCTCTCGCCAATATCTGGCCAGTTTAGGGCATTTCCACAACATATGGAGCTGGTCAGCTGGGGATTGCTTACACCATGGGCAGTCGGGGGTTTCCCTCCGCCTTCACCTATATAATTTTACCGGGTCCTATATGTCCTATATATAATAAACAATTGGGATAACCATTGTGTACTTGATAAAGATACTAATGGGGCCCTCTTCAGGATATTTTGCCATTCCTCCTCCGATATGACACCCAGATCTGTCTCCCATCCCTTTCTGCCTGGATTGTCTAAAATATCTTGATACTTCATCAGAAGTTGACTATAAACTACTGCAATTAAGCCTTTTTTTCTTATAGCCCCTGCCAATAAAGATACCAGTGGCATAGATCTTATGTTCATCCCAACACCTTTAAACTGTGAATGGGCCACATGTCGTAATTATAAATATTTATAAGAATTATTATGATGCAATTGGTAAGACTCCTGTAACTCCTGAAAAGACCGCATACAATTTTGAGCATAAAGCTGGGGAATATATTGTATTCCAATGCTCAAACCCCTCCAGTTTACAGAGTTCTTCATAGTGCCTATTCCCTCATATTGGGGAAAATTCTGACACCCCTTCATATTTCATTGTGCGTCTCATTTCCTGCCATACTTTGTTCAATGTTGGGCTAGAATGGGTACAGGCAAATTATCCTAATTCTAGCTGAGCTATAAGATTATAGTGCGAGCAGTGGCTCAAAAGCACAGCCTGTATGGGGTCTCTCAAATCTATCCTCCCCCACCCAGCAAAATACTGCAGTTGGGAAGCTATAAAGTACATTCTTGGCTGCAGCACTGCTAGATCCCCCCCCCACCTCTTCCTTAGCCCGCTGTTGAATAGACAGTTTAATCCTGGTGCTTTTTCCCTTCCACAATAACTTTCGAAACAAAAAATCTATTTTCTTAAACCATTTTAAAGGAATCCATATAGGTGAGTTGTGTAAAACATATAATAATTGGGGGGCCCAAATAATTTTTATAAGGTTTGCTCGGCCTACCACTGATAAAGGTAGACCAAGCTAGATTTTTTTGTTTAAATTTATCCAAAATGGGAGTCAATAAATAACAAAATCTGAGGATGAGACAACTTTTTTTATAAGGGTCATTAGGGAAATCAAGGAATTATCCGTGTCTCCGAGAAACATCAAAGCATCATCCTCATATAATGAACTTTTTTCATTCCGTACTCCTCTATTGAACCCTCAGATATCCTCAGACTGTCGAACTGCTTCCGCTAATGCTTCCACAGCCAGTGCAAATAGCAATGGGGACAAGGGGCATCCCTGGCGAGTGCCCCTTGATAATGAAAAGAATTCTGTCACTAACCCATTAATTTGCATACAAGCCCTTGGAGCAGAATATAATAACTTGACCCAGCGTATAAATCTATATCCCAGGCCAAACCTGTCCAGTACCTCCCTCAAATATGCCCACTCAATGCTGTTGAATGCTTTCTCAGCGTCGAGTGACAGAATTGCTCTCTTCCCCAGGTTATCGGATGGCAACTGCATGTTTAAATAAAATGTCCTTAAATGAATTGCTGTAGACCTGGTATGTATGAAGCCAGACTGATTGGGGTGGATCAATTCCTGCATAACCCTACCCAGTCTTGTTGCCAAAATCCTTGCCAGAATCTTAATGTCAGAATTTAGCAATGATATCAAGCAGTAAGATTCCGGAGCCAGAAGATCCTTATCTGGTTTTGGCAGTACAATGACACAAGCATCGTTCATAGAATCTGGAAGTTTGAAAGAATCCCAAGCCTGGTTGAGTACCTTCAGTAATTCCGGCAACAAGACATCCCCATATTGTTCATACACTTCTAACGGTAACCCGTCTAAACCTGGAGCTTTACTATTCAGGGTTTCTGCCACTGCCCTTCCTAACTCCTCCAGAGTCAGAGGGGCATTAAGTTCCCCTCTCGCCATAGTGGAGAGAGAAGGCAGTTTTAAAGGGTCTAAAAATTCTCTAAGGTGTGACATGGGATAATCAACTTTACTCTGATACAAATTACTATAGAAGGAGCAGAAGGAGCTCATAATTTCATTTTGATCATGTGTAACCTCGCCCCCTACTATACGAATAGCAGAAATAAAATTTGTATTTTCTTGAGATTTCGCTACTACTGCTAGCATGTGACCTGGTGTCTCACCTTCCTCAAAACTGCGACATCTGGAAAGAAAACAAGCCTTATCAGCCTTATCCAAGGCTGTTCGTCTATATAATAATTGTGTATCCTTCCAGACGTAGCGGTTAGGGGGGTAGGATCCTGTATATACTAGGCTTCCCTTTGCCGAACCTCAGCTGCTCATAAAGACTTCTAAGTTCGATTTTTTATGAACGCTTATTGCCTTTAATAGGACCCCCCTTAGAAAGGCTTTCATGGTATCCCAGACCACCTGAAGTGAAGCAGACTTCTCATTAATAGAAAAAAACTCCCTTATAGCTCGACTGGCTGAGTCTCCCTGACACAACTCTTTTATCCAAAAAGCAGGGACATGCCAATTAGGCTTCATCCTAGGTTTTATTTTTTCTAAAGTAACTAAAATGGGGTAGTGGTCTGATGAGCCCTTGGTCAAATATTGTATATTAGACAACCATGGAAGAGCCGAGTCCATGCCCAGCATCAGGTCTATTCTCGATAAAGTCTGGTAAGTACTAGAACAGCACGAATAGGCATAAGACAACAGAATTTTAAGTCGCCATATATCCTGTAAACCCAATTCTCTACAATACCTATAAAAGGGAGTATCCACTTGAGGACCATCTGGATATCTATCTCTACTAGGGTTACAGACACTATTAAAATCCCCCCACAATCAACAGAGGCATCCCTGGATTATCTACCAAAAATAAGCCTATCTGGCGAATTACCTCACTATAGGGTAGGGGGATATATACAGACCCAATATAAATTGTGTAGAGAATATTTTACAAACTAATAAAATATATCTACCCTGTGGATCCAACAACGTTTGCCTGCAGGAAAATTGTAATTTAGAAGAAATTAATACATTTGTACCTCTAGCATACGTAGAGTATACAGCATGATACTGGGTAGGGAACATTTTATTCTGCAATAAAGTAACCGTATCCTGAGCTAAGTGCGTTTCCTACAGGCAGACTATCGATGGTGCATATTGACTCAAAGTATCAAACATTGCCCTCTTCTTAATGCGGTCCTTAATTCCTCTTATATTCCTCTTATATTCGATGATAATATTGGGATTTCAGTCACCATCTTCCACTTTATATATACAATCTAATATTAGTAACAGGCCTATATATCGATATATAAATATCCACCTTCCTCTTGCAAGGCAAAAAGTGAAAAAATACATAATACCTATAGACAAAGAGGAAGCTTGGACATTTATCCATACAGATATTAAGGGAGAGCATAGGGCCATGAATATATAAACTGTTGGAGAGGTAAGAGTGAAGATGAGAAAAAAAACACACAACCAAAAAAACAAAAAAAAAACACCCACAAAACACACGCGCATGCACAGACAATGAATGCCAAACAATTTCCCGCAGGAAGATATAAGAGGGGGAGAAAAAAAAATAAAGAGTTCATCCAGGCTTGCGAATGAATGGGCCTATAGCCCAATAATAGAGAGACACGTTTATCCAGCTATACTCCACGCTGGCTCCGCCTATAGCTGAGAAAAAAAAAAAAAGAAGAGGCTTCTCCGCTTTTCGAGAGAAACTCTAAACAAACTATGTAACAGGTGTATAGGAAGCCATTTACTCAAGTCATATACTCAAGCAAAATTTATTTAATTACACCAAAAAAAATAAAAGCAAAAAATAAAAAAGGAGAATAGAAAGACTACTCCATCTATTCCAGCCATCAAGCAGTATTCTTGCTAGAAGCAGGGAAAGTCAAATTTGCTTGTTTCTGTCAAGTCAGCTATTAGACACTTTAAGGTCATCAAAAAACATAGTTTCTCCCATAGCTACAATCCGGAGTTTAGCAGGGTAAAGCATAGCATATTGAATGTGAAGGGTACGAAGACGCCTTTTATTATTTATAAACTGAGCTCTTTGTTTTTGAACTGCCACAGAAAAATCCATAAAGAAAGAAAATCTGGGACCATTAGCTTTGATATTACCCTTAGTACAGGCTAGAAAAATAATTTTATCTCTATCTCTATAGTGGAGCTTTTTTAAAATGATTGGTCGGTAAAGGTCACCCGGAGGAGATGGTCTAGCAGGAATACGATGCGCCCGTTCTACTGCAAAGAAGGAGGTAAAATTTATTTTGTTTTTCAAAAACATCCAGAAGCCATTTTTCAATACACTTGACAGGGTTCCTCCCTTGCATGCGTTCTGGGAGTCCATATATCCATTATTCCTTCTAAGTCTATTTTCAATGTCATCTATGCGATTAGCATGGTATCTAGATTGAAGTCCCACTGCCTTAAGTTCTTGTTGCATACATCCGGACTCCTTCTCTATGACGGTATCCTGATTCTCTAATGCTAATGTGCGTTCTTGCACCTTCTGCATGTCTAGATGCATAATGGTAACATCATCCATTAAGCAGTTAACCTGAGTAGATAATATATTTAAGGTATGATTACAGTTCTGTATAGCCTGAAACACATCTGTAGCCGGTTGCCACCCGCCCACCGTCATATGACGTGATGGAATTTGAGAAGGGATATCTGAATGATGCCTGTAGCTACAGACATCATTCAGATATTGCCATTTTCAGTCGGCGATTCCCTACACCATAAGAATGATCATAGCGGCTATTCCGCCGCTTGATCGTTCTTACGGGAGGCGAGACGGGACAACCTCCCTCCCGCCGCCCTCCGGTGCTTCTACCGATTCACCGATACGATCGTGAGTCAGACACAGGATCCGCCGGCCCCGAATGTTGATCATAGAGATTTCCAGTGGACCAGATGGTCGCCGGAGTTTCTATGATCGTTGGAGGCCGGGCGCGATGTTATGACGTCATGCCCGGCCTCTGCATTAAAAAAAGCGGCGTCGCCTCGGCTGGGAAGCCGTGATCGGTTTAGTTTTTTTTTATTTCAGGGTTTCCAGCCTAGTGGTGAGATGTGGGGTCTTATTGACCCCATATCTCACTATAAAGAGGACCTGTCATGTCATATTCCTATTACAAGGGATGTTTACATTCCTTGCAATAGGAATAAAGGTGATCAATTTTTTTTTTCAAAAAAGTGTCAAAATTAAAAAAAGAAAGTATAATTAGCAATAAATTTTTTTTTTTTTTTAAAGTGCCCCTGTCCCCGTGTGCTCGCACGCAGAAGCAAACACATACGTAAGTTCCGCCCACATATGAAAATGGTGTTCAAACCATACATGTGAGGTATCGACGCGAACGTTGGAGCGAGAGCAATAATTTTGTCTCTAGACCTTCTCTGTAACTCAAAACATGTAACCAGTAAAAAAATTTCAAGCGTCGCCTATGGGGATTTTTAAGTACCGAACTTTGGCGCCATTCCACGAGCGTGTTCAATTTTGAAGCATGACATGTTAGGTATCTATTTAGTCGGTGTAACTTCATCTTTCACAATATGCAAAAACATTGGGCTATCTTTACTGTTTTTTTTTTTAAAGCACAAAACTTTTTTTTTCAAAAAAAATTTCTGAAAAATTTCTGCGCAAATACCATGCGAGATAAAAAAGTTGCAACAACCGCCATTGTATTATCTAGGTTCTTTGCTAAAAAAAACCCATATATAATGTTTGGGGGTTCTGTGTAATTTTCTAGCAAAAAATGATGATTTTTACATGTAGGAAAGAAATGTCAGAATTGGCCTGGGTGGCAAGGGGTTAAGGGTTGGTTCCCCTTTTGAAGCAGATAGACTAGGCTTGGAAATATCACCCAGACCAGAGGCGCCTAGTGCATTGCATCCACCTCTCTCCCCTCTCTGTCATAGTCATAGTCATAGCCATAGTTACACAATCCTCTGCTTGCCTTCCCTCATCCCCTACCTCTGTTATATCCCATACAGCTGCAGTCTCTGCTGCATTCACTACACTCGCTGGCTCCTCCGGGGTCTCTGGCTCTGGTCTTGCAGACAAAATAACAGGCATAGTAGGGGCGTCCTTACCCAAATCCAAGTCCCTAATGGAGCTCCATGTAAAGCGCTCAAGTTTAGCAGCCGCCGCTTCACCACGCTTATCCTTCTCCACAGTCGGCATACAGGGCGGGAGTACATCCACACTGACATGTAAGCCCGTGTCTGACCTTTCTCCAGCCGTTCCACTCTCCAATTTATTTAGATTGTGCTTAAAGCACCTTTCTGATTGATATATGTTAACTTATATTATGAAGAGAGATGAAGGGGCTTTAAAGGTGCCAGATCGTATAATTCATAAAATGATTTCTTTATTACACAAAGTCTTAAAAGCAGTATACAAATATTGTTGCTTCATTAATACCAAAGGAAGTTTTCAAATATGAACATTACATTTTTACAAATGATCATTGCTCAATATGTTTCGCCAACCGGCTTCTTCAGGAGCCACAAAGCATTCAATAATGTAAAAAAATAGAATAAAGACACAAATACAGTGTCACACAATATTTTTACAATCAATTATAAACAAACAGCATATGGGTTTAATATTACAATGTACATATAAATCACTTCCTCAGTATTTCACCACATTGCAAAAAAACCACTAGGGGGCATTGCACCATAAATATCCAAGGAAACAGTGAACAGCATTCACAGGAAGCCACTAGGAATTCATGCGCCAAGAAATCTAACCCCACAGGTATTGGTAGGTCATAGAGGGAAGAGGGGAAGCCAAGGAAAAACTAAAATATATACAAAATAATATAAAAAAATATATAAAACAATATTTATCTTTAAAAAATCCACATGATTCCATTGCACCTGGGGAGTAGGGATGAGCTTCGAGTTCGAGTTGAACTCATGTTCGACTCGAACATCGGCTGTTCGCCAGTTCTCCGAACAGCGAACAATTTGGGGTGTTCGCGGCAAATTCGAAAGCCGCAGAACACCCTTTAAAAGTCTATGGGAGAAATCAAAAGTGCTAATTTTAAAGGCTTATATGCATGGTATTGTCATAAAAAGTGTTTGGGGGGGGGGCGTGGTTTGGAGCCGCTCTAAGATGGACGTGCTGTGCTGAAGCTCCCGTCCATGAGGTCCCGCTACACTAGCGTTTCGCTCTCAAACGACCATCTGCTATGGTAAGAAAAGCCCGCAGCACCTCAGCATCCCGATCCAGATCCCCTCGGAACCAAAACCCCCTGCGGGGAGAGCAAATTCCCGAGTTCTTCCGCTCCCGGCCTAGAACCGCCATGCAGGCCGCACAACCAGCGGCCTCGAGTAAACCGCAGCCCCAGAGCGCCAGCACCCCAGGCTCAAGCACCCAGAGCAGAGCGGGCACGGGTGCAGAACAGAGGCACCCTCCCGCAGTAAACCTGGATGATCTCCACTCTGTCGCCGCAGACATAAAAAACACCTTAATGGCGGCCATCTCAGACATGCGTTCTGACATGCAGGCAATCTCCCTCAGAGTAGAAGAAGTGGAAACTACCCAAACTCGACATGAAGCTTCCCTGTGCCATGTCCAGCAGATCACAGAGTCCCATGCCATACACTTAAGGGACATAAATCGTCACATGGAGGATCTCGACAATCGCGGGAGACGCCGCAATCTTCGATTTAGAGGAATACCGGAATCGATAGATCCACAACAGTTATCCCAAGCAGTCACTACCATCATGAATGAGCTCCTGGACAGGCCCCGTGATGCCCTGGTGGGTTTTGAACGCATACATAGGGCGCTACGCCCAAGAGGGAGAGATACAGACCCCCCCAGAGACATTGTTTGTTGCCTCATAGATTTCTCACTGAAAGAAGACATTTTAAGGGCCTCCAGGAATCGCAATCAGATAACTTACCAAGGCTCAACCGTCAAAATTTATCAGGATCTCTCCAACATTACCCTACAGAGGAGACGTGAATTGAGGCCCCTACTCGACTTCTTGCGCACCAAGTCTATCGTATACCGATGGAAATTCCCCTTTGGTCTCTCCGCCTCACATCAGGGGCGTACGGCCCTTCTCAGAGTCCCTGAGGACTTGGAACACTTCTGCTCCACACTAGATATCCCCATGGTTGCCCTGCCGGACTGGTACAGTGACTTTCGCCTCCCCCAACTACGCAGAGCCACCTCTATGGACGGCATAGCAGAAGCAGGAAACTTCCACCTTGGACGCCGCCGACACCATCAAAGGCCAAACTTCTCCCCACAACGAGACCCTGACCTGCCAAGGAACGGCAGCCCCACAGCCTCCCCTGCACATCGCAGAGCCAGGATCACCTAACGATCTGGTAATGTCTGGATCTCAGAAGACACCCGAACAGAAGAACAAAAGACGCTGTTCTGTCACAAAATGATGGACACCTGCAGTAAATATAACTGTCTTTCTATTCTCTCCCTTTTCCCCCTACACCTTTAATCCCCTCACTTCATTTTTTTTTTAGGTCCTGCAACCCAGGGCCTCCTCTCACAATCTCTCACTTTTAAGATAAGCAGCTCAGAGCATCACCCCATAACTTACTTGTATGTATGAATACTCCTTGCATAACAAAGACCAGGTGATTGTTCATACATGCATATTGGTACTAGTGGCTGATGCTCGGTCAGAGCTATTGTCATGCTACCCCGCCCCTCCCCAATTTTTCTTCTGCTCTCCATTGCGGTTTATAACCTTAATTTGCTTAAACCTTAGGCAACTGTGGCTGCAGATCGACAGGGGCGGGCTCTGGTAAGTGATATACACCAAAAACTATATACCCATCCATGCTGACCATTCTTATTTAGATTTAACCCTCCCCCACGGAAGTTATTACTCTGTTCATTCAAACACCAACAGGGGGTAACTCCCAAATTCTCAATATTCTCACTCGGAGCTTGTGACAGAGCGCGCCCCTCTCGATACCAGAGAGATCCTATTGATGATCCACCTTCTGTAAAGGTATGCTTGTTTCTATTAACCTTCTATCTCGTTTTGTTAGATAAGTTTATACGGGTGTAAATCCGCCAGTTACTCTGAAAGTTACCAGGCCTATAGGTACTGTCCACCTTCCTATTACCCGAGGCCTATACAGTTTTACTCAACACAAGCTCAACCGATGACAGTGCTTTTGGCATAGTAGGCAGTAAATCAACGCCACCTCTCCATTAGTAAACAATTTTTACTCGATAATGTACCTGTCCACCATATGGACTACATCTCTTAAATCCAAAACACTCCTAAATCCCCCGTGTTACATATATTCTATCATAACTCATAGAGCTCTTATGAGAGGGATGCATTCTCTCCCCCAACATTCCATAGACAGAAATCTTCTAGTTTACCATACGGGCCCACGGTGGAATCCCTTCGACACCCACCGTGTAACCCCAACCCGCACACTAAGCGAACATTCATTTCGCCCGTCATGACCTCATTGGGACTCAGGACGACCTCCTTTCTCTGAGCGCCACCTTCCACTCCCGCACACAGCTGAACCCAGGGGTTCTAGCTGACTCATACCGGTCCCCTCGTCTTACTAGTGGGCACGCCGGCCGACCCACTCAACCGGTTCCTCTGTCCACTTCCCCTGTAACCTCTCCTCCACATACCCTCCCACCACTCCCTTACCCACACCCCTAACTTTTTCACCACACTACAATCCCCCTGCTCTAAACCTAAACACACCCACAACCTAATCTCTGACTCCTCCCACACAACCTCACAACTCCAGGCCTCCAAGCTTCTTAAGTGAGACGATGGCACCTCATCAGCAGCAACCATCCTCCCATCCATTGAAAGTTATATCCATCAACGCAAAGGGCCTAAATATTCCTGAGAAGCGCTCACAGCTTCTTGCTCAAATGCGTAGCTCTAAGGCAGATGTAATATTTGTACAGGAGACTCACTTTTCTAACACTAATATCCCTAATCTGGCAAACCACTTCTTCCCCCACTGTTACCATGCCACTTCACCTTCGTCAAAGACAAAAGGAGTTTCAATCCTTCTTTCCAAAAATACACACCTGCAAATCTCAGATACTTTAACAGACCCACAAGGTAGATTCATCTTCATCAAAGGCACATTCAACAATAGACCAATCACACTGGCAAACATCTATAGCCCCAACACTTCTCAGGTCCCATTCTTTCGCACAATAACGAGTGAATTATCATCCTTTCAGGAAGGCCTCCTGATTCTAGGGGGGGATTTTAATATCCCCCTTGACCCCATTGTAGACTCCTCAACAGGCAAATCGCATCTTCCATACAGGGCCCTAAAACAAATCAAAAAATGTTTACAAGACCTAGCTCTACACGACTCATGGAGAACTCTACATCCATCAGACAAGGACTACACATTCTTCTCTGCCCCACATAATAAATATTCACGTATCGACTACTTATTCCTATCACAACCAGACCTTCCCGCCCTCTCCAAAGCGACCATAGACCCGATGTCATTCTCCGACCACCATCCCATCTCGATGTCACTCAATCTCTCAGATGCTCCCTATCGTCCCTACTTATGGAAACTAGATCACACAATCCTGACAGATGAAATACAGGTAGCGGAAATTCGCTCATGTCTGAAAGATTACTTCATAGAGAACGATACCCCAGACACATCCTCCCTGACGCAATGGGAAGCGCACAAATGCGTAATAAGAGGGAAACTAATTTCTATCACATCTTCCATCAGAAAAGCCAAAAAAGCCACCCTTCACAACCTTTTCCAGAGACTCAAAAAGCTAGAAGCAGCCCATAAACGAACACTAGCACAAGACACCCAAGCAGAACTAACAGAGATCCGTACTCTTATCAAAGACGAAATTTTCTCTAACCTTAAAAGAAAGTTCATCCTCTCACACAAACTATTTTATGAGTTCGGTAACAAATGCGGCAGACTGTTAGCCAGAGCTCTACGCAAACAAAAATCGGACAACACCATACACAAATTACAGTCCTCTTCAGGACAATCCCTCACACAAAATGAAGAGATAGCAAGGGAATTCGCGAATTACTATTCCTCCCTTTATGACCTACGGAGATCTGAACCAACACCTACTCCTGCTGCAATAAAATCCCGAAACATCAAAACATTCCTGGATAAATATGCCCCTGAGAAACTATCCCCAGAGATATCAGCATCCCTTGATCTACCAATTACTTCTATAGAATGGTCCCAGGCCATCAAACAACTTAAACCCGGTAAAAGCCCGGGCCCGGATGGCCTTCCGGCCGCCTACTACAAAACATTTTCAGACATTCTCCAAGCCCCATTCCTACGGACCTTTAACTCTCTCTCCCCCACTAACCCCCTTACTAAAGGGATGCTAGAAGCCCATATAGTAGTGATCCCAAAAGATGGCAAGGATCCCTCCCACACTAAAAATTTTAGGCCGATTTCCTTATTAAATTTAGACATCAAAATCTTCTCCAAAATCTTAGCCAATAGACTTTTAACACTTCTACCCTCCATTATATCCCAAGATCAAGTCGGCTTTATCTCGGGCAGAGAAGCCAGGGATAACACCTGCAAAGCAATTAATCTTCATCATCTGATCACATGCACTAAACAAAAAGGATTTTTCTTGTCATTGGACGCGGAGAAGGTGTTCGACAGAGTATCCTGGGATTACATGCTAGCGGTTTTGCAAGCCATAGGACTAGGTCCTCAGCTGATTGGCCTTATCATGTCACTATATAGTTCTCCAACAGCGAAAGTAAGGATCAATGGTACTCTGTCGGACGCCTTCCAGATCCATAACGGAACGAGGCAGGGGTGCCCCCTATCACCCCTCCTCTTCGTACTAACCCTAGAACCCTTTCTAAGGAAACTTACACTTAACCCGGACATAAAAGGAATTCTTTCACCAATAAAAGAATATAAGTATGCTGCTTACGCAGACGATATTCTTCTATTCCTCTCACAACCTTTAACAACATTACCAATATTATTATCGGAATTTAAATTATTTCAGTCCCTATCTAATCTTAAGATCAACTTTTCCAAATCTTTCGCCCTCAACATATCCCTAACCCAACATACAGTGGACCAATGCAAACACAACTTCCCATTCCAATGGAAACAAGACGCGCTAACGTATTTAGGGATTCAAATCACACCATCACTCGCTGACTTATACAGGAAAAACTTTCTCCCCCTCTTAAACAAATTAACCTCGGACTTTGACACCTGGAATAGATCGACATTTTCGTGGTTTGGCAGAGCGGCCATACTGAAAATGAACGCTCTTCCCAGGATTTTATATTTATTACAGGCGATACCGATACAAATTCCCCCCCTATTTTTTAAGTCATACAGGCAGATCAGCTCCAAGTTCTTATGGGGTAAACACAATCACAGAATAAGCCACCGCTTGCTCTCCCGCCCGAAAAATCTAGGTGGAATAGGTCTCCCTGACATCTCCAACTACCACATAGCCACTCATCTCACCAGGATAGTAGACTGGAATGTCCACACTCAACAAAAAGACTGGGTTTCCCTTGAAGCCTCCTTCACGAAATTAGAATGTAAATCACTCCCGTGGATCTCTCCTCACCATATCCCACAAGCGATCCACAACCACCCGACGATAGGCCCCACCCTGCGCTACTTCCACTCGATTTGCAAAAAGGTTCCACTCTCCTCTACTCCCAGCCCACTGACACCAATAAAACTAAACCCAGACTTCCCCCCGGGAATGCACCATCAGTTCCTAGATGACCACCTACCTCAAGGACAAACTAGTGCCTCCCACTTCCTTCAACAGGGCAAAATTATCCCTGCAATACAACTAGCATCACGCTCCGAAAAAGCACTTATCCCACAGTGGACATACCTAATGATAACATATTACCATATAAACACTCGATAAGGCAGGTCAATGTTCCAGACAACTCACACCCTTTGAATCTCTATGTACCAAATCATCACCACAAACGCACCTCATTTCCCAGATACATAATATGCTTTTTGCCAATCTCAAAGCTAATGACAGTCCGTTTTGCAAAAAATGGGAGAAAGACCTATCGATACAAATACCGGAAGAGAGCTGGGAGCGAATATTCTCGCACATACATAAAGGCTCAATAAATGTTTCCACCCAAGAGAATGGATTTAAAATTCTATCACGGTGGTACCATACCCCAGCATTATTGCACAAATTTAATTCCAACACTCCCGAAACATGCTGGAGGTGCCATCAAGCTAAAGGTACTCTACTCCATATGTGGTGGTCCTGCACCCCCCTCCAAACCTTCTGGTTAGAGGTTCACAAGATGATCGAACAGATCACCACCTACAACATAGAGTTCGCCCCAGCTCAATTCCTCCTCCACCTCTCCTCCCATTCACATGGCACATACCATAAATCACTTATGATGTATTTGATAAATGCAGCAAAACAATGCATACCCATACACTGGAAATCGCATAAAATACCCACCCTAGCTGAATGGTTTGCCAGAATTAACAAGATAGAAGAAATGGAAAAACTTATCCATATCGCTCAAGACACCCCAACGAAATTCAACCATAAGTGGGCGTGCTGGACCCACTTTAAGACCCTGCCGGAATATAAATCCATTCTGGACTCCCCTGCATACAGTAAATAGGTCTTTTAACATGACCACCCAGACTATACCTACACACACTCTCGATATATTCATCCTCTGCCCACACCTTGTTGGGGTTCCACCCCCACTTTGTCCTCCTATACATACATTGTGGATGCTCTTACTCATCCTCTCCCTCACCTGGAGGAGTCAGAGATTTCCCAGCCTACCTATTTCACCCCTCCCCCCCCACTTGCACACCCTATCTCCTCCTCCTACCCCCCCCCTCTCCCCTGACCCCATTTTCCTCCACGTCTGGCCCCCCTTCTCTCACATTAGCCCCCAAACCTCCCATGTTGCACTCCTATCAGATACCCAATTGGATAACTGCAAGGCTGAGTGCTAGGAGAGGACTAGATATATGTATGCAAGTAAGACTTCGCACCATAATCATACAATACCTAACAAAGATATTGTCTTACAACGTTTAATGACATTCTTACTTGATCCGTTCTCTGGTTTGGCTATTCATTTCAATACCACAATGTTCTGACTACGATCTATCTCATGTTGTACTGTACTTATAATATATACATACAAAACGTGCTATCCTCATGACATTTCATTACTGCATTGAAACATTCTTGTTACACTGAAATCTCCAATAAACATTTGGAGACAAAAAATGTAGGATGTCGGGGGTGGAGGAGCTCCGCCACAGTGAGTACCCAATTGGGGTGGCGGGCCTCTCCCTCCCGATAGTGCATACAAATCAATCTAAATCTGATTTATAGCTCTCCTATGCTCACCTTATTAATAGTACATGACTGTTTCTGTTTATTTTATACTACACTGTTCTGTATACCAAAGCCTCATTAAGCTGTACATAATGCGACCATGTTGGTCATCATCTGTACTTCACTGTCTCAAAAATTCTTTTTTTTGCAATGACATGTAATGTTTTCCCTACGTCCCCTTTCCCTTCTCTTTTGAAAATAAAAAAAATTTTGAAACAAAAAAAAAAGTGTTTGGGGACCTGGGTCCTGCCCCAGGGGACAAGGATCAATGCAAAAAAAGTTTTAAAATCGGTTGTTTTTTCGGGAGCAGTGATTTTAATAATGCTTAAAGTGAAACAATAAAAGTGTAATATTCCTTTAAATTTCATACCTGGGGGTTGTCTATAGTAAGCCTGTAAAGGGGCGCATGTTTCCTGTGTTTAGAACAGTCTGACAGCAAAATGACATTTCAAAGGAAAAAAAGTCATTTAAAACTACTCGTGGCTATTAATGAATTGACGGTCCGGCAATACACAAACGGCATAGGAATTCCCCACAGGGGAATGCTGAGCCAAAATTTTTTAAAAAATGACGTGGGGGTGCCCCTAAATTTAGGTCTGGTATGGATATTAAGGGGAACCCCAGCCAAATTTTTTTTTTAAATGGCGTGGGGTCCCCCTCAAAATCTATACCAGACCCTTCAGGTCTGGTATGGATTTTAAGGGGAACTCTGCGCCAAAATAAAAAAAAAAATTGCGTGGGGTCCCCCCAAAAATCTATACCAGACCCTTATCCGAGCATGCAACCTGGCAGGCCGCAGGAAAAGAGGGGGGGCGAGAGAGCGTCCCCCCTCCTGAACTGTACCAGGCCACATACCCTCAACATTGGGAGGGGGCTTTGGGGTAGCCCCCCAAAACACCTTGTCCCCATGTTGATGGGGACAAGGGCCTCATCCCCACAATCCTTGCCCGGTGGTTGAGGTGGTCTGCGGGCAGGGGGCTTATCGGAATCTGGAAGCCCCCTTTAACAAGGGGACCCCCAGATCCTAGCCTTCCCCCCTGTGTGAAATGGTAAGGGGGTACAAAAGTACCCCTACCATTTCACAAAAAAACTGTCAAAAAATGTTAAAAATGACAAGAGACAGTTTTTGACAATTCCTTTATTTAAATGCTTCTTCTTTCTTCTATCTTCTATCTTCTTTCTTCTATCTTCTATCTTCCTTCGGTTTCTTCCTCCATCTTCTTCTTCTGGTTCTTCTGGTTCTTCCTTCAGTGTTCTCGTCCGGCATCTTCCTCCGCGGCATCAGCGTCTTTTTCCCTTCTTCTCCTCGGGCCGCTCCGCATCCATGATGACATGGAGGGAGGCTCCCGCTGTATGATGCTTCTCCTCTTCTGAAGGTTCTTAAATAACAGGGGGGTGGGGCCACCCGGTGACCACGCCCCCCTCTGATGCACGGGGACTTGACGGGGACTTCCCTGTGGCATTCCCCGTGATGTAACCCCGCCCCCTTCTGACATCACAGGGAATGCCACAGGGAAGTCCTTGTCAAGTACCCGTGCATCAGAGGGGGGCGGGGTCACCGGGTGGACCCGCCACCCCATTATTTAAGAACCATCAGAAGAGGAGAAGCGTCACACAGCGGGAGCCTCCCTCCATGCCATCATGGATCTGGAGTGGCCCGAGGAGAAGAAGGGAAGAAGAGGCCGATGCCGCGGAGGAAGATGCCGGACGAGAACACTGGAGGAAGAACCAGAAGAACCAGAAGAAGATGGAGGAAGAAACCAAAGGAAGATAGAAGAAAGAAGATAGAAGAAAGAAGAAGCATTTAAATAAAGGAATTGTCAAAAACTGTTTCTTGTCATTTTTAACATTTTTGACAGTTTTTTTGTGAAATGGTAGGGGTACGTACCCCTTACCATTTCACACAGGGGGAAAGGCCGGGATCTGGGGGTCCCCTTGTTAAAGGGGGCTTCCAGATTCCGATAAGCCCCCTGCCCGCAGACCCCCACAACCACCGGGCAAGGGTTGTGGGGATGAGGCCCTTGTCCCCATCAACATGGGGACAAGGTGTTTTGGGGGGCTACCCCAAAGCACCGTGCCAATGTTGAGGGCATGTGGCCTGGTACGGTTCAGGAGGGGGGGCTCTCTCTCGTCCCCCCTCTTTTCCTGCAGCCTGCCAGGTTGCGTGCTCGGATAAGGGTCTGGTATGGATTTTTGGGGGGACCCCATGCCATTTTTTTTTTAATTCTGGCGCAGGGTTCCCCTTAAAATCCATACCAGACCTGAAGGGTCTGGTATAGATTTTGAGGGGGACCCCACGCCATTTTTAAAAAAAATTTTGGCCGGGGTTCCCCTTAATATCCATATCAGACCTGAAGGGCCTGGTATGGAATTTAGGGGGACCCCCACGTCATTTTTAAAAAAAAATTTGGTTCGGGGTTCCCCTGTGGGCAATTCCCATGCCGTTTTTATCAATGAACTTTTCATTAATTCATTCATTAATAGCCGCGAGTAGATTTAAATGACTTTTTTTCCTTTGAAATGTCATTTTGCTGTCAGACTGTTCTAAACACGGGAAACATGCGCCCCTTTACAGGCATACTATAGACACCCCCCAGGTACGAAATTTAAAGGGATATTACACTTTTATTGTTTCACTTTAAGCATTATTAAAATCACTGCTCCTGAAAAAACGTCCGTTTTTAAAACTTTTTTTTGCATTGATCCATGTGCCCTGGGGCAGGACCCAGGTCCCCAAACACTTTTTATGACAATAACTTGCATATAAGCCTTTAAAATTAGCACTTTTGATTTTTCATGTTCGTGTCCCATAGACTTTAACGGTGTTCGTGTGTTTGAACAAATTTTTTGCCTGTTCGCAAGTTCTGGTGCGAACCGAACAGGAGGGTGTTCGGCTCATCCCTACTAGGGAGTATTGCCCCAGGCCAAACTCAATCTTCAAGATCCAATTCATACCTTAGGTGTATTCCCGGTTGCTAAAACATGCGCAATAGATTCACATGGACCCGATGGTAAAGTCAGGGGATGGAACCAAGGTCCCCCAAAAACATCTAGGTACATAAAAAACGAAGAAACATATATACAGTATCGCACAAACGTGAGTACACCCCTCACATTTCTGTAAATATTTTCTTCTATCTTTTCATGTGACAACACTGAAGAAGAGACACTTTGCTACAATGTAAAGTAGTGAGTGTACAGCTTTTATAACAGTGTCAATTTGCTGTCCCCTCAAAGTAACTCAACACACAGCCATTAATGTCTAAACCGCTGCCAACAAAAGTCAGTACACCCCTAAGTGGAAATGTCCAAATTGGGCCCAAAGTGTCAATATTTTGTGTGGCCATCATTATTTTCCAGCACTGCCTTAACCCTCTTGGGCATGGAGATCATCAGAGACTCACAGGTTGCCACAGGAGTCCTCTTCCACTCCTCCATGACGACATCATGGAGCTGGTGGATGTTAGAGACCTTGCGCTCCTCCACCTTCCATTTGAGGATGCCCCACAGATGCTCAATAGGGTTTAGGTCTGAACACATGCTTGGCCAGTCCATCACTTTTACCTTTAGCTTCTTTAGCTAGGTAATGGTTGTCTTGGTGGTGTATTTGGGGTCGTTATCATGTTGGAATACTGCCCTGCGGCCCAGTGTCTGAAGGGAGGAGATCATGCTCTGCTTCAGTATGTCGCAGTACATGTTGACATTCATGGTTCCCTCAATGAACTGTAGCTCCCCAGTTCTGGTAGCACTCATGCAGCCCCAGGCCATGACACTCCCACCACCATGCTTGACTGTAGGCAAGACATACTTGTCTTTGTACTCCTCACCTGGTTGCCGCCATACACACTTGACACCATCTAAACCAAATAAGTTTATCTTGGTCTCATCAGACCACAGGACATGGTTCTAGTAATCCATGTCCTTAGTCTGCTTGTCTTCAGCAAATTGTTTGCAGGCTTTCTTGTGCATCATCTTTAGAAGAGGCTTCCTTTTGGGATGACAGCCACGCAGACCAATTTGATGCAGTGTATGGCGTAAGGTCTGAGCACTGAGAGGCTGAACCCCCACCCCTTCAAGCTCTGCAGCAATTCTGGCAGCACTCATACGTCTATTTCCCAAAGACAACCTCTGGATATAACGCTGAGCACGTGGACTCAACCCCTTTGGTAGACCATAGCGAGGCCTGTTCTGAGTGGAACCTGTCCTGTTAAACCACTGTATGGTCTTGGCCACCGTGCTGCAGCTCAGTTTCAGGGTCTTGGCAATCTTCTTATAGCCTAGGCCATCTTTATGTAGAGTAACAATTCTTTTTTTTCAGATTCTTAGAGAGTTCTTTGCCATGAGGTGCCATGTTGAACTTCCAGTGACCAGTATGAGAGAGTAAGAGCAATAAGACTAAATTTAACACACCTGCTCCCCATTCACACCTGAGAACGTGTAACACTTGTAATACTAACGAGTCACATGACACCGGGGAGGGAAAATGGCTAATTGGGATCAGTTTGGACATTTTCACTTAGGGGTGTACTCACTTTTGTTGCCAGCTGTTTTGACATTAATGGCTGTGTGTTGAGTTATTTTGAGGGGACAGCAAATTGACACTGTTATACAAGCTGTACACTCACTACTTTACATTGTAGCAAAGTGTCATTTCTATAGTGTTGTCACATGAAAAGATAGAAGAAAAGATTTTACAAAAATGTGAGGGGTGTACTCACTTCTGTGACATACTGTGTGTGTGTGTATATATATATATATATATATATATATATATATATATATATATATATATATACATATACATCTTTTTTAATGTTTTTTGTTAAATATTTTTTTATTATTTTTTTAATTATTATTTATTTAATAGGATCTTCCTTTGGTTTTAATGAATCAACAGTATTTTTATACTGCTTTTAAGCCATTGTATAATAAATAAATGACTTTATGAATTATACGGTCTGGCACCTTTAAAGTCTCTTCATCTCTCTTCATAATACTGTAAATGCAAATTTTGGGATGTAGGTGCCCTTGATTTCCAGGTCGAGTGACATATCTAAATTCATATGTTAACTTACTTTTTTAGGAATTTCAATAAAGATTACTTATTTATCTTTAACATTATATTAACAGGTGGGGTAAGCTGTCCCCAGCGGGAGAAGACAGTGACTATCACTAGCGGCTATAGTAGCCGCTAGCGATAATTGCAAGAGAATCCAGCAGGCTGGTTGTACCCAAGTTGATCAAACATTCAACTTGGTCCATCCAGCCTGCTCATTAATGGTTCGAATCAACAGGAACCGGCTGAGAACCAAGCCGTGTATGGCCGGCTTAAGAATCCTATGGTGGACCAAGAGCTGCTTCCTAAATTATTTTTACAGCTGTTTTACTAACTTTGATACCTGCTGCCTTGTAAGTTTATTAGTGGGGGCTTTAAAGAATAATGATTAGATGAAGTCAGTGAGGCTTCAGTACTTTCTTGTACTTATGCCTAGGAGACAGAGAGTCTGTTACAACGGACATCTCCAATAACTACTGTAAGCAAAACCGTGCTTCACATTTCTGTTAGAACATAAAATGAATTTCACATTTATAAATATGTCTAAATTTATGTCACACTGTGTGTCTAAGTTTTCCAGGAAAAAAAAAAAGTAGCAGCTGTTCCATGTGCACGTGCTTTTATTTATTTAAACTTTATGGCAGTAGGAAATTTTCTTTAACTTCCATGATCTGGTATATAAAGTTCCCAAAATGTAATCATATTGCTGTAAATACTTTCCCTGATTGGCAGTACACCAAACAGTTGTAACACAGCTCTGTTCAAAATTGTCTCATAAAAGTAATGTTGCAGTATTTAACACACTCTATTAATATTGTGCGATAACACATTCAAGGAGGCCCTTTAGGTCTTATTGGGAATTGGGTAGTGTTGACATCTACAGGTGTTAACATAATTTATCACGCATTGTAAAATTAATACTTCTTTCAGTTCCTCAGAGTAGAAAAGGGCTACTGTAAGCTTTAGAGCTGCTTATTCCTGCCTAGCGGTGAAAGGGGAAAATGGTATTGATTTTCTTTACAGCTTTGCATCTAAGGGAATACTTTGTGTTGTTACATTTCATTACTTGAATTAAATGAGATATTGAAACTCAACCACTTGAAGTGTTTATTTTCACCACAGGCAAGCAAGAGTTTCTTTGTTTCAAGATACATTATATCATTGTCAGCAGGAGTAGTTTTGATACCATGAAAAAAGGCTTAGCTTTTTTTTTTTTTAAGATAGCAGCAGTCATATAGCCCAAAGTATTCTGCACTACGGTAAACATTTATTAGCACTGCTGTCTTTATTCAACAATGTTTTCATGTTGTGCCTTTGTATCACATGCAGTCCTAGTAAAAGTGCAAATAAGCCACTCGGATCTCTGTAGCTGTGAATGGAAATCATTTGTTCTCAAAGAACGCAAAAAAATAAAATAAAAACACAACAAAGATGGCATGTCAGCCCCAGAAGAATTGGCTGCTCAATGACCAGACGATTTTTTGCGATACGGCACTGCGACGCTTTAACTGACAATTGAGCGGTCGTGCGACGCTGTACCCAAACAAAATTGACGTCCTTTTTTTCCCACAAATAGAGCTTTCTTTTGGTGGCATCTCTGCGGTTTTTATTTTTTGCGCTATAAACAAAAAAGAGTGACAATTTTGAAAAAAACACAATATTTTGTACTTTTTGCTGTAATAAATAGCCCCATTTTTTTATAAAAAGCGAATTTTTTCCTCAGTTTAGGCCGATATGTATTCTTCTACATATTTTTGGTAATAAAAATTGCAAAAAGCATATATTGATTGGTTTGCGCACAAGCGTTTACAAAATAGGGGATAGATTTATGGCATTTTTATTATTTTTTTTACTAGTAATGGCGACGATCTCTCGATTTTTATTGAGACTGCAACATTATGGCAGACAAATCGGACACTTTTGACACATTTTTGGGTCGATTGACAATTATACAATGATCAGTGCTATAAAAATGCACTGATTACTGTATAAATGTCACTGGCAGGGAAAGGGTTAACACTAGGGGGCGATCAAGGGGTTTATTGTGTTCCCTATGTGTGTGTTCTAACTGTGGGGGATGGGACTGACTATAGGAGATAAGAGATCGTGGTTCCCAGCTCCTAGGAACTCGAGATCTGTCTCTCCTCTCCTCACAGAACTGGGATCTGTGAATTTATACACACACGTCCCTGTTCTGCCTCTCGTGCACGCGATCACTCGTGGCCGGCAGTCATCGCGACCGCCGGTCACGAGCATCGGCACCGCCGCGGTGCGCGGCCTGCTATCATGCTTAAAGGGACCGACGTATGGCTATGACTGTTCGCAGGATTGTGCCGACCTGCTGCAGTATAATGACGTATAAATATACATATATATAAATTTCCAACAACAACAATTTACTGTGTACATTAGAAGGATGGCAAGACGCCACAATTCTGCTACTGTAAAGAGGAAAGAAGTTATTTCAGTTCCTCTGTTGTGAAGCTTAAAGTGATTGTAAAGGTTTATTTTTTAAATAACAAACATGTCATACTTGCCTCCTCTGTGCAAGGGTTTTGCACAGAGCAGCCCCGATCCTCTTCTTCTGGGGTCCCCTGGGGGTGCTCCTGGCTCCTCGTCTTCATCAAGTGCCCCCATGGAGAGCCGCATTCCATGGGGGCACTCATGCGGGTGTGCTCCTGAGTCCTGCTGCTGCGTCCATTGACACAGGCAGCAGGACTCGGCCCTGCCCCCCAGGCTCTCGTGTCTTTGGATTTAATTGACAGCAGTGGAAGCCAATGGCTCCTGCTGCTATCAATCTATCCAATGAGGATCCGAGACAGCGACTGGAGCTGCTGGGCTCTCCATGTTATATAAATAAAGATTAGATTGTTACTTCAAATGTCCAAAATCCAGGCCAAAAGATGAGAGGATGTAAATGTATAAAACCAAAAAAATTTGAAACGTCTATGTGTATACAACTCAGGAATCCATGTAGAATGGCCATTACCTTCTATATCTGTATTGATCAAAATAACCCAATAGATGACAATAATAAATAACTATTCTCATAAAACAGAGACTTACCCCAATTCCAGTAGCAATGTTAAAGTGTTACTAAACTCAAATTGTTATATATGTTATACTTACCTGCTCTGTGCAGTGATATTGTTCAGAATGGCCTCCATCGTCCTCTTCTGGGGTACCCGGCGGCAATCTTGGCTCCTCCTCTTTTTCTGCAAGACTACCATAGCCAGCCGCTGGCTATGGGGAGAGGCAGTTGCCGCGCTCCCGAGCTGTGTGTCTATGGACCTAGATAGACTTACACAGTGGGCTCACTGGGGCCCACCCCCCACTTCCTCTAATTGACAACAGCAAGAGCCATTGTTTTCTGCTGCTGCTTGAATGCAGTGTAAAAAGGAAGTAAGGGGAGAAAAGATGCAGCCGTGCACAGCGCTGATCTCTTATCCCCTCTCTTCCCCTTCACACAGGTAAGGGGGGCACAGGGACACTGAACATGTTTTTTTACCTTAATGCAAGCAATGCATTAAGGTAAAAAACATTTTTAGGTTTAGTAACAAGAAACAAGTAAAAAAAGACCAAAACTGTTCAGATCCCAATATACTGTAGGTCCCTTAAAAAAAAAACAAGTACCAGCTCCAAAGCTTAAAAAAGAAGTGCATTTATTCACCTAGATGGCTGCAGCATTGATCTGATGCTGCAGCTGGTACCTGTGAGCTCTAAGACCAAGAACAGAGTGATCACATGATGGCTGATTGCTCGGTTTTTGGTCTTCAGTGAGCAGATAGCGGTGACTGTCAGTCACTGGCTGTCTGCTCTGCCCCTCCAGCGTTCAACGGAATGCTGGGCCGGGGAGGGAGTGGCTAGCTCTCAGTGGCATGCTAAGGGGCTGAGCCAGCTGCCAGTTAGGCATCTGGGCAGATCCGGACATTATTGTCAGGATCCTTGCAGAATCTGGATGGCTCTGTGAATTCAGCTGGCAGCAGGCTTTAACGGTTGGTTAAATCTGGGTTACAGGGGTGCAGAATTAAGTGCACTCCTGTGACCCACAGGAGATGTATGGCCAAAAGAACTTTGGCCATACTTCTCTTTTAAATAAAATACAAATTGCCCACAAATGACTAAGTTAGCAAAGCACTCACCTATTACTGGAATACAAATGCTGGCCAGTCAAGTCAAAAAATCTTCCAGCGTGCTCCTACCAGCCACTCTCTAGCCCCCCTCTTCTATAGACCCCCACTTCCCAAAGATGCTGAAAGGTCCGCCACAACCATGTTTAGCAGGTGATGTCATCAGGCGGCCCGGACACCACCACACAGCATGTGCCAAAATGGTGCAGGTTCTGACGCATTGCACAATGATGCGTCGCCCAAGCACCGTTCTAAGGGAGGGGCCTGGTAATAGCGCTTGCAATAAAATTTGTAACTGCCCATCTTCCCTGTACTAAGGTAAAATCATGGATGGAAAAGAGTGGCGCCCAAGTGTCCACCCACTCCAAGCCCATCCCCAATCCAGCCACAATTACAAGGTGCAAACTAGACCAACAGAATAATAATAACCTGTGATAATACATTGAATAAAAATAAATAAATTAAATCTTAGACTGTGGCTAGAGAGGCCATTGCTATGTACACTTGTATTTAACCCCCTGAAGTTGTAACACCTTGCTGATAATATTAGAGAAATATAACTACTTCCTTCCCGTACTATCTTGCCAAGTTAGGTGCCTCCATAATGCAGGTTTGGTCCTGGTTGCTATGGGAGACCAACTGCTGGGGAGAGAGCCAGATCACTGACCCCCTCGCTACCAAAGGACCCATCAACTACATTCCACCTCCAACTTGTCCTGCAGAGTTAACCTTGTAGTAGTGGTTTTGCTTCATACCCCATATGTGCTTTACTGACCCTACTTCTTTCATACGCTAGAAACCATCATGCACCCCTTTGAATAACTTCAGACCAGGCTTAGAGCAGTTGATGCAACTTTACTTAAAAGTCTTAACAGTACAATTCAACATGAACAATATCCTTAACATGTCCCTAGCTAACACTACTTAAATGCCTAGGCATAGATCCAAAAGGTAGTACTCAATTTTTAGAGGTTCTCTAAGTCCTGGCTGTTCTCCGGATCCCTGGTGCCTCTGAAGGACTCCTCCAACTCCATCAAAGCATGTATGGCTAAGAGCGGTTCTCGGACTCCAGCCTTCCCCCTTTTTATATCACAGGTGGGCAGGCTGGAGCCAAAATGCCCTGGAACAGCAGCACACAATTTAACGCGTTCCCCCCAGCCTGGGCCAGCCACTAGCTGAACTAACATTCCTGTAGGCAACCTAAAGGCCTTAAGGGAAAGTGGCTTCTAATGGTGAAGTCACTCATCAGTGACTACTCTGACTGGAGAGTCTGCATTCGCACCTGACGGTAACATTTCTAACATACACTCCTTCTCAACCAATGACACCACTGAGCTACTAATTCACTGCCTTGTGATTTTTCACCTTGACTATTGCAGCTACCACTTCATTGGCATACCTCTACACAATCAATCCCCTTTCATTTTATCATGAATGTTGCTACCAGACTCCTCCATCTTGCCAACTGCTCACTGTCCACCACCCCTCTCTACTAATCCCTCCACTTTCCTCTGATCATCCAATTAAAATAATTCATAACACTAACAACAATTAAAAAGCCATCCACAACTCTATTCAGAGTTACATCACCAACCTCCTCTCATTCAAAATGTCCTCTGCTTTCCTTCTAAGACCTCTTGCCCTCTAGACCCCTTATCACCTCCTTTCATACTCACCTCCAGGACTTCTCCAAAGCCTTTCCTAATCTTCTGGAAGTCCGAACCACAGTCTATCCAGGTTTCTCCAATTGTGCTTGCATTTAGGTGATTCTTGAAAACTCATCTCTTCAGGGAAGCCTATCCTGTCTTAACCTAATAACTTTACATTTACTTTCTCAATGAACTGATTCATTTATGTGATGGACCAACACAAAGTGGCACATTATTGTGAAGTGGAAGGAGAATTATAAATGTTTTTAATTTTTTTTTACAAATAAATATGTGAAAAGTGCGGCAATGTCAGGGAACTCACACAGCAAGCATCCGTCTCTGTGCAGCAGCTGCCAACCCTTGTTCCGCTAATGCCAATGTGCATCCACGGAACCTTAGCCAGAGACAAATGAGATCCAGAGTGGGCATGCACAATGGCACCTCCATGCGAAAGCGCGCGCGCTAACACGCACCCGCGAGCGTCAATGCGCTACTGCGCTAACGAGCATACATGCACGCGCACACGGCACCTTATATAAACAGAGAGTCTGCCTAGCATCAGTGCTGGATCTTCTTCAGCTTGTCCCTGTGTTCCTGTTGTTACTCTGCCTGATTGACCTTGTTCCTGAAAACCTGGCTATCTTCTGACCATTCTCTTGTATTTCCCCTGCCTACTGAACCTACCTCTACCTGCAATACTGACCTTGGCTTGGACTTATGATTACGGCTCTGCCTTCTGATTTTGTACCCCTTTGCCAGTCTATTGCCAACCTCTGCCTGTTCTTGACCACGGTTTTGCCCTCTGATTCTGTACCCCCCTGCCTGTTCCTGATTCTGCAGTTGATCCTGATCTGGCTCCCACTGAACAAGTATGGTGATCAGTTTCCACATCTCCTCAGCAGAGGTTCCTGTATCTCCAATTTCCAGCCCCCTGCCTGCAGGTACCTTCACCCTTTCATTGCCCTCGCACTCCCTGTACCCACCACCAGGGGTGCTTGAACCGTGCAAGAGGCTACCCTCATCATTTCGGGCTCCGCTGTAAGGCACGTGACAGGCGTGCATTTGTATTCAGCCCCCTTTACGGTGATACCCCTAATTAGTGGAACCAATTGCCTTCAGAACTCACCTAATTAGTAAATAGTCCACCTGTGTGTAATATAATCTCAGTATCAATACAGCTGTTCTGTAAAGCCCTCAGAGGTTTGTTAGAGAACCTTAGTGAATGAACAGCATCATTAAGGCCAAGGAACACACCAGACAGGTCAGGGATACAGTTGTGGAGAAGTTTAAAGCAGGGTTAGGTTATAAAAAAATATCCCTAGCTTTGAAAATCTCACGCAGCACTGTTTAATCCATAATCCAAAAAATGGAAACAGTATGGCACAACTGCAAACCTACCAAGACATGGCCGTCCACTTAAACTGACAGGCCGGGCAAGGAGAGCATTAATCAGAGAATCAGCCAAGAGGCCCATGGTAACTCTGGAGGAGCTGCAGAGATCCACAGCTCAGGTGGGAGAATCTGTCCACAGGACAACCATTAGTTGTGCACTCCACAAATCTGGCCTTTATGGAAGAGTGGCAAGAAGAAACCCATTGTTGACAGAGAGCCATAAGAAGTCCCGTTTGCAGTTTGCGAGAAGCCATGTGGGGACACAGCAAACATGTAGAAGAAGTTGCTCTGGTCAGATGAGATCAAAAATGCTATGTGTGGTGGAAAACTAACACTGCACATCACCCTGAACACACTATCCCCACTGTGAAACATGGTGGGGGCAGCATCATGTTGTGGGATGCTTTTCTTCAGCAGGGACAGGGAAGCTGGCCAGAGTTGATGGGAAGATGGATGGGGCCAAATACAGGGCAATCTTAGATTTAAAAAAAAACCTGTTATAGTCTGCAAAAGACTTGAGACTGGGGTCCAGCAGGACAATGACCCTAAACATACAACCAGAGCTACAAAGTAATTGTTTAGCTCAAAGAATATTTATGTGTTAGAATTGCCCAGTCAAAGTCCAGATCTAAATCCAATTGAGAATCTGTGGCAAGACTTGAAAATTACTGTTCACAGATGCTCTCCATCCAATCTGACAGAGCCTGAGCTATTTTGCAAGGAAGAATGGGCAAAAATGTCACACTCTAGATGTCCAAAGCTGATAGAGACATCCCAAAAAGACAGAAGCTGTAATTTCAGCGAAAGGTGGTTCTATAAAGTATTGACTCAGGGGGGCTGAATACAAATGTACACCAGACTTTTCAGATATTTAACTTTGAAAACCATTTATCATTTTCCTTCCACTTCACAATGATGTGCCACTTTGTGTTGGTCTATCACATAAAATCCCAATAAAATACATTTATGTTTTTGGTTGTAACATGACAAAATGTGGAAAATGTCAAGGGGTATAAATACTTTTTCAAGGCACTGTATTATATACAGTATAAAAATAATGATTGCATGCTTTTCCTGACGTGATTTTGGAATGAAAAGTCTATAGCCTTTCCATATAAGTAAATGAGGATTGCAGTGTACAACAGGACCTGACCAGGATAATTTTGGAGTATAGATTGTGTGGTACCCAGTGAGCTGCACTGCAAAGATCACAGTGGCCCAGGGGCAGGTAAGTATGAGATTTGGATGGAATGTGTGTGTGTCCTTGGGAGGGTTGGGGGTATAAAAGCTAACTCAACTAAAAGTAGAGAGACTCTTTCACCTTACCCATGCAGGGCAAAATGGCAGTGTCTCTGCAAAAGGGCCCTGCCCCTACCCTTCCTGTACTCACTTTCCTAGAACTCCACATTGCTCCTTCCTTCTTTTGCAGCCTAGACTACAATGACTGTGTTGGTGGCTTGGGGAAGTGACGAAATCACTCCCTCGGTCACGTGACAGTGTTTAGGCCTAGCAATTGCCTGTTAGACCCGAGTACTGTCATAGGGGAGGCAGTCACATACTCCTCCATACTAGGGATGGGCTTTATGTTTGGGTCGAACATGAGTTTGACTCAAACATTGGCTGTTCGCCCGTTCGCCGAATAGCGAACAATTTGCGGTGTTCGCGGCAAATTCGAAAGCTGCGGAACACCCTTTAAAAGTCTATGGGAGAAATCAAAAGTGCTCATTTTAAAGGCTTATATGCAAGTTATTGTCATAAAAAGTGTTTGGGGACCTGGGTCCTGCCCCAGGGGACATTTATCAATGCAAAAAAAGTTTTAAAAACGGACGTTTTTTCGGGAGCAGTGATTTTAATAATGCTTAAAGTGAAACAATAAAAGTGTAATATTCCTTTAAATTTCGTACCTAGGGGTCTGGTATGGATTTTAAGGGGAATTTCAGGTCTGGTATGGATTTTGAGGGGAACCCCGTGCCAAAATGAAAAAAAAATGGCGTGGGGTCCCCCCAAAAATCCATACCAGACCCTTATCCGAGCACGCAACATGGCAGGCCGCAGGAAAAGAGGGGGGACGAGAGAGCGCCCCCCCTCCTGAAACGTACCAGGAGGTACATTGGGAGGGTGCTTTGGGGTAGCGGCCCCCCAAAGCACCTTGTCGCCATGTTGATGGGGAGAAGGGCCTCATCCCCGCAACCCTTGCCTTGTGGTTGTGGGGGTCTGTGGGCCGTGTTGTCAGAGGGGGCAGGGTCACCCGTTTACATAAACAAGGTGACCCCGCCCCCCTCTGACAACACGGGGAAAGCCATAGGGAAGTCCCCATGCGTCAGAAGGGGCAGGGTCACCGGGTGGCCCCGCCCTCCATTATATAAGAACTGTCACCTAAACATAAGCGTCACACAGCGTAAGACTCCCACTGAGGCGGATCGTAAGGAGGACTAAGCAGAGAAGAAGCCAGAGGAAGATGCCGGACGAGAAGACCAGAGGAAGAAGCGGAGGAAGAAGCGGGGGAAGAAGAAGATGGAGAAAGAAGAAGAACACTGAAGGAAGACCAGAAGAAAGAACATGGAAGAAGAAGCTGGGAAAAAAGAAGAAATTAATAAAGGTATTGCCACAAACCGTCTCTTGTCTTTTTTTAGCATTTTTGACACTTTTTTTGTGAAATGGTAGGGGTACATTTGTACCCCATTACCAATTCACACGGGGGGCGGGATCTGGGGGGTCCCCTTGTTAAAGGGGGCTTCCAGATTCTGATAAGCCCCCCACCCGCAGACCCCCACAACCACCAGGCAAGGGTTGTGGGGATGAGTCCCTTCTCCCCATCAACATGGCGACAAGGTGCTTTGGGGGGCCCGCTACCCCAAAGCACCCTCCCAATGTTGAGGGCATGTGGCCTGGTACGGTTCAGGAGGGGGGGCGCTCTCTTGCCCCCCCCTCTTTTCCTGCGGCCTGCCAGGTTGCGTGCTTTGATAAGGGTCTGGTATGGATTTTTGGGGGACCCCACGCCATATTTTTTTTACCTTTTTGGAACGGGGTTCCCCTTAAAATCCATACCAGACCTGAAGGGTCAAGAGCTTTGATATATGCTTGTTACCATTTATTCCTTTTGATTGGAAAGCATATGTTGTTAATGTGCCTTACCAGTTACCACTGCACTAGAGCAAAGTGATTTAAACAGGCTCCACAGAGAATAATGTTTTTTACTTGTTGTAAATGTGCATACATGCAATCAGACCTTAAACCAGATAACTACTCAGTATAGATCATAATGACATTTTTCTCTGTTTTATGCCCTCCAGTGTCACCTACTCATAAAATGTTTGCATATATGTGTAAGGGCAATAAACACAGCATGAATCACAGATAATAATCTTCCAGATGTCTTTATTTTCATAACCAACTTGGCAGCAGTTCTCTGTTTTCTTGTTTTCAAACTTACTTTCTTTTGTCAAACAGATAACTTTCCAGATCAGTTAACGTAAAACTCCTGCTTTACTTTTTAACTCTTATTTAGTTTTTTTGCTTTTTTACATAATTTGTGTCTTATACAGGCTAACTGCTTCTGATCCCAGCTTCTTTGGGATAGTCTGGGCTTCCTGTGGGCCCAGACTATCAATACATATAACCAAAGGGACTCGCCCCCGAAACGCGTTAGCCATCGCCGTATCAACCCGATGTCCGGTCCTATTTGCATCCTGATGTCTGTTACTGCACACCTGCAGTCTATGTCCATGCCTGTATTCTAAGCTCGTTTGTGAGTATATACTTGCTATTTTACAGTTTTAATAAACGCTATCAGTGGTAATGCGCTAGGTCGGTGCGCCCTCTCTTCTTTTTTGTTCCCAGACTATCAATGACACAGTTGCCAAGAACTGCATGATGTGGCCTGGTCTGACAGCACTTCTAGCTGAGTGCCACATACAAATCTTTATGCTAGTGCTGCTCAGTCCAAGAGGAATAACGGATTACTACGGCTGACAAGGCATTAAAAGGAGAACCCGTAGCATTACCAAACGTGTCTGATGACTGCAGGAAAAAAAGGTATGTATAGGGTTAACAAAAAAATAAACAAAATAAATGCATTTGAGAGGAGAGCTGAAGTTCGCTTTAAGGGAAACTAGTGAATTATTTTATTTTTGCTAACTGATATTTTTATAAAATCCTATTTTCTCAAACATTTAACACAGGAAACCCATGTCCTGTGCATGCTGTTCTATATAATAAGAAAGTCCAGCGCTGCAATGAATTATTGCTTCAGCAGACTGAAGATCTACACAACACTGTTTCTTTAGGAAAGCTAAAAGGAGATGTTCATAATGAACCAGCCCTGTCTCCATATGGCCCCTGAGCCGTGGTAACAGGTTAGGGGCTGGAATGCATGTGGTTTTCAGTATTGGTAGATCTGGATTTTTAGATCTATACTCCCAGCACTAGAAGCATGTATAACTCCTAAACACAGATGATTTGCAGTACTTGCCTGTTAAATAGCTTTGACCAAAAATTACTGCTGTAAATTTATTGGGTCAAATATGGGAAAATACAAACTTCCCAACTTACTGAACTGAGAAAGACATACATCATTTAGCACTAAGTATGCAGGCATAGATGACACCCCTGACATGCCCCTAGGAACATACAAACAAACAAGAAGAAAAAAAAGTGATTGTTTGCCATTTGCCTACTGGGCACTTTTACCCCCTTCCTGCCCATGCCAATTTTCAGCTTTCAGCGTTGTTGCACTTTGAATGACAATTGCATGGTCATGCAACACTGTACCTAAACAACATTTTTTATCATTTTTTCACACAAATAGAGCTTTCTTTTGGTGGTATTTAATCACCACTGGGTTTTTATTTTTTGCTAAATAAACAAATAAAGACTGAAAATTTAGAAAAAAAACCCCAAATTTTTCATAGTTTACTATAAAATTTTGCAAACAGGTAATTTTTCTCCTTCGCTGATGCTCACTGATAGGCTGTACAAAACGATCACTTACAGTACAGCACTCAGAGTTCTTCTACTGTTGAATAGGACTGTGCAACAATTTCAAGTGATAGGTGGATGCAGCCTTCCATGAATAGGGTAATCCAAAGTGGACTTACAAAAACAAGAGGACAGGAAGGTGCAAACACCTAGTGCATTACCGCAAAAAATCTATTTGATCAAATAAAACGGACATAAATTGGATATTTACAAAAGTGCAACTGGTAAAAACACATAAACCAAGAGATGCCATATAGTGTAAGGTATGTATGCTCCAACTGTTTACCGCTGTATAGCCAAGCTGACACGTTTTGTGGGCGCAACCCCTTCCTCACAGCTCAACTCAAGCGGGATACAATTGGAGCACGCATACCTTACACTATAGCGTCTACAAACTATGGTATATATACTGGAATTTACACAGCTTTTACTTTGTGACTACCTATCTCATTTCTTGAGGTGCTATAATGGCAGGGCAGTACAATCCCCCTCCAATTACCCCTTTTTGGAAAGTAGACACCCCAAGAAACTTGCTGAGAGGCATGTTGAGTCCATTGAATATTAAATTTTTTTGCTTGAAAAATGACAAAAAAAATAAAAAAATGGTATAATATAAAAGATATTCTTATGCCGAGTACATAGATACCAAACATGGCATGCTTTAAAATTGTGCACGTCCGTACAGCGGCGACAAACTACGTACATTTTTAAAAGCCTTTAAAAGCGTTTAAAAGCCTCTGCAGTTTACCACTTTAGATTTACAGAGGAGGTCTACTGCTAGTCTCCAGTAGTCTCCAGTAATAAAGTGGATGGACTGCTTCCCCTTTACCTCCGACCACAACTGGTTCCCCGTCCAGCTGAACCATAGCAACTCGGTTGGCCTCCTGCAGTCCCAACCCTACGCTGCTTCTCCTGCTCCTGAATAGGCCTAGTAGCCAGGTGTCTTGGTGTCTCCAGGATAGGCCTCTGGCTTCCATGCCTAGCAGCCTGGCGTGACATAACACACGTCCACCTAGACAGCCGTCCAGGTGGCACAGAACTCCGATCACCTGACTCCACCCAAATAAATAGGCTCTCCCAGCAGGCCAAGGGACTAAAGAAACCCCTGCCAATTGGCTGAGATGCCCATCCGTTCATGATCTGACTTTCCTAAGCCCCTGTCAATCTAATGTCACCAGCCACAGTGCCACCTAGTGACAGAAGACAAAAGGTGCATTAATTCCAGAATCAAAGCGGAGTTCCACACAAAAATGGAACTTCCACTTTTCGGAACCCCCCCCCCCCCTCAGGTGTCACATTTGGCACCTTTCAGGGGGGAGGGGGTGCAGATACCTGTCTAAGACAGGTATTTGCACCCACTTCCGGCATAGACTCCTACGGGAGTCTATGCCTCTTCCTGTCCCTACGCCCTGTCTCCTGGGAAACACACAGGTCCCAGGAGATAGCGGGGACCAGTTACGACGCGCAGCGTGACTCGCGCATGCGCAGTAGGGAACCGGGAAGTGAAGCCGCAACGCTTCACTTCCTGATTCCTTCACCTAGGATGGCGGCGGCAGCTGCCGAGAGTCGAGTGAGTGATCGGCTGCCGACATCGCTGGACCCTGGGACAGGTAAGTGGCCATTTATTAAAAGTCAGCAGCTGCAGTATTTGTAGCTGCTGGCTTTTAATATTTTTTTTTAGGTGGACTCCCTCTTTAAAGAGAAATCAGTGGATCTTCTAACAATTAGCCAGGACAATTGTTAGCAACCCTGCCTAAACACCAGGGTGCTACATGCATATTTGGTAGGCTTTCTGCAAATACCAAAACCAGGGGACATCATAGAAGTCTATGGGAAAGTGCAACTAACCTGCACAAAGCCCACGACTTAGCTGGAGCAGTCTGAAGCCGCCTGACCTAAATCAGGGAATTCATATTTCCAATGACTGAATGCATGCTTCAGCTGATAGTAAAAATAATGGAATAGATAAACTATTGTTGCTACACCAAACATTTATCACATTGAAACTTGTTTTTTCTTTTGGATTCACCAAATACAGTAAGGATCCTTTTACACTGATGCACTTTTGATGCACTTTTGATGCACTTTTGTGCAGCTTAAGAGTTCTTGCACACTGATGCACTTTTGGTGTGTTCCCATTGACTTACATTGGAAGGTACTTTTTTGGTTCGCCTTTGAAACATTGAACCAAAGATGCAGAATGCAGGACTCAAAGCGCAGCAGACCTGCAGTGTGAGTAGTTGCATAGGATTTAATGCAGAATAGTTTTCATGCGCTTTTATTACCCTGGAAAAGTGCAGCAGAAGTGCACCAGTAAGAAAAGGGCCCATTCAAATGAAAGGACCAGTTCAATTTAAAGAGTTTGAAATAAAAGATGCAACTAATTCAGCAATTGTAAAAAGAAAAGTGGCAATTTTCACACAAATATTCTCACAATCTGCACAAAACAAATAATATTACAGAAAATGAGTTTGGATATATTTAGCGCAATAGAGGTGTGCAGTAGTGTGTCACAGGAGAATGATGGTGCAAGACAGTTTCACATTCTACTATGTGCCAAATAAAACAATCAAAGATTTTGTGCCAAAATAAGATGCCATGACTCATGTGTGACAATTCACATTTCTCAACAACTAACATCCTTATATTATCCAGCCTAGAGTGCTTCACAGAGCACAGGCAGCTGCTGGCATCCTGTTAGATTAGTAAGTTAGACCCAAAGGGGAGAAACTACAAAACCTAATAATAGCAATCAGTATAGCACTGGGAAACTAGAGGTGATGGAATTTGAGCACAGTAACCTCTTGACTTTTGCATTTAGAATAAAATTATTTATCTAATCTTCGATTTCTATAATACAATTCTCATAACATTCTGTTCACTCAAATTGAGAGTATTAATTTATATAATCTTATTTTGGTAAATGAGTTTTTGATACTTCCATATCAAGCCTCATGGGCCAGCACAAAGGAGTTATTAAACAAAGAGACAACACAAATCTTTCTTTAACCATTTATTAATTTGGTAATAAATATTGGCCATGGTGCTGTTCAAGGGTAACCTGTCAATGTTTTAAATAAATACAAATAAATATGAAGCCATCTTGGCTATATAACCATCAGAATTTATACGGTGTCCATCCAGACAATGCTGGACGACTATTCCCCACTGAACAACCCATGACTAAAGCATTAGATAAAGGGGCGGGGGGGTGGGAGTCCCGGTCCTGTTCCACACGGTCTGGCGGTAACGGCCGGACGGCCCTCTTTTATCACCTCCGAAATTCGCGGGCTTAAGGGGCCCGCCAGATTGCACCAATCAGCTGCTTGTTGCTACCCTGCGGAGGCTGCTGCCCACCAATCACCATCCTGAAATGCAAAACAGGGAACATGCATTCCCCTTTGGCTCTCCCATGTTGGTCCTGCATATTGCATGGACCTTTCATGGGCTAGCACAAAGGAGTTATTAAACAAAGAGACAACACAAATCTTTCTTTAACCATTTATTAATTTGGTAATAAATATTGGCCATGGTGCTGTTCAAGGGTAACCTGTCAATGTTTTAAATAAATACAAATAAATATGAAGCCATCTTGGCTATATAACCATCAGAATTTATACGGTGTCCATCCAGACAATGCTGGACGACTATTCCCCACCGACCGAGGCCAGGAGAGTAGCTGCTGGCTGAGGTCCCCCCAACACCATGGCATTCTCAATCAAACTTTGCAGACCCATATTGAAAATATCTATACCAATGTCTGATAGGTGCACCAAATCTTCCCTAAATAATCCTGGAATAAAACCCTCCAACTCTAAGTGGCGGAAGGATAAACTCCCGGATGATGCAAGGAAATTATGAATGGTTCTATTCAAACGCCTCCTAATTTTATCCACATAAAAGAAATTACCCCAGGGGGACCAAAGGAGCCTAGGGACCATTTCAGAAAAGGCCAAAATAGAACGAGGAAATAGCAGCTTGATGGCACAGAAATCGTTTTTCATCTCGCAAAGCAATTCCCACGTCCTAACCTTGCCAATATCGTTCGCTCCCAAATGAATAACCAAAACTACCGGGGCGGGCCAAATAGAAGATAAATATAGTAAATGGTCTCTAAGATTACGCCATCTCAGACCCCTAACACCAGACCACAAAATCTTAAATTTGTTAAAGTCCAGACCTAAATTGCTGGAATAGCTCCTGGATGCAGCCAGCCTTTCAGCCCAATAAACGTAGGAGTGGCCTACAATCCAAATAATGTATTTAGGAGGATCTGAAAAATAAAAATCAGACAATTAACAATACAGGGCGAACATAAAGCTTATACCTATTACTAACCCATCTGCCAACCCTCTTTTGACTTTCAGGAGGGAAACCCAATAGGTTAGCCATAGTGGCAGCCCCAATTCTAAAGGAGTGTGACGAGAAATTCAAACCTGCTAGATTAAGGCGCTTAATGCATGAGGAAAGCACAGCAGAAAACTGATATCTGGTCAAAGGAGACAAATCCTGATGGATAAAGAAAGAGCCGTCAAAGCAGGGTCTAATCTCTATATAATTGGCCATGTGGGCGACAGGGCATAGCAACAGGTTGGGAGAGGAGGACAGAGATAACCACTTACCATTACCCAACCCAAAAGTTTTGGACCTGCAAAGAAAAAGCCGTAAACCGTCCGGTTGCATGGACACATGAGAGAACAACAGAAAAGAAGAAGATGATTTGTTAGGAGCCGTAAACTCACCCACCCGCAGGGCACCAAAAAGGGTCACCGAAAATGCTGCCCTGAAAAGAAGGAGCTCAAAACTAGAAAAACAAACATCCTCTAAAACTGACATTAGTCTGATTAATAAGGAAACTGAAATAGGGCGCCTAGCATCCTTTGTAGGTGAGGACTTCCGAAAACCTTTAAGGATTTGACTGACCGAGAAAAAAGAGGTCAAGGCAGGTCTGCCAGAAAATTTAAGAAAAAAGGAAACCCCGGCTAAAATCTTACTAACTGAGGCAGGGCCGAGCTGGGCCTGCATCAGGTATGACACAAACGCCAAAGCGATATAATCATTAACTTCTAACACATCCACCACCATGTCAGAGCAAAAAGCACACCATCTGGACCAGGCTAGGTTATAGTCTTGCCATGTCTTCTGTGCTACTGAATTCTGGAGATGAGCAGTTATCAGTCCCAAATCAAGCCCCAGAGGCAATCTGGGCAAGGGGTGCCGTGTCGATCCGCTGATGGAACCAACTCCCGGAATCTGTGAAACTGCAAACGAGAAAGAGCGTCAGCTATTGTATTATCTATACCTGCAATGTGGCGAGCTTTCAACCAGATATTGAAACGCATACAGTGCAAAACTAAAAAACGTAAGAGTTTGATAACTGGCTCTGACTTGGATGACAATGTGTTGATAGCAAAAAGTACGCCTTTGTTATCTGTATGAACCAGTACCCTGCGATTTATGAACTTATCTTTCCAGATTACCACAGAAACTACCACAGGAAACAATTCGAGGAGGACTATATTATGCAGAATTTCTGGGAGCCGCCAACTGGAATGCCATTCGGCGGCACACCAGAGGCCATTCAGAAAGGCTCCAAATCCGGATGAACCAGCGGCATCTGTAAAGAAATTCAGCTTAAAATTGTCTACAAAAGGATGCTGCCAGGCCGTAGACCCATTAAAATTACAAAGGAAAGAATCCCATATTCTTAAGTCTTCTTTGACATTTGCAGAAATGCAAACATGAGAGTAAGGATTCTTCAAACCCCGCGTAGCCAAAGCAAAACGCCTAGAAAAAATCCTGGCAATAGGAATGACCCGAGCTACAAATGCGAAGAGGCCTAATAGGGACTGAGCCTCTTTCAACAAAACCTTTCGTTTGGATAAAACAACGAGATCATTGCTCTCATGCGGAACAACTTTTCTCTGGGTAGCCTAAACTCCATCAGTGATGAGTCTATGATAATCCCCAGGAATTCAATAGTAGTTGACGGAAATAACGTTTTCTCATGCGCAATTGGAATCCCAAAGGAATCACAGATAACAAAGAAAGAGTTCAATGAATCAAGGCATAACTGTGTGTCCTTTGGGCCAATAAAAAGGAAATCATCTAAGTAATGTAGCAGCCCCCCATTAGGGGCACCTTCCGACAAAACCCAATGTAAAAATGTAGCGAAAGCCTCAAAATAAAAACATGATAAGGAGAAGCCCATGGGCAAGCATTTGTCAAAATAAAACTTGTTTTGGAAATGAAAACCCAGGGAATTGAAACCTTGCGGGTGCACGGGTAGCAGACGGAAAGCAGATTTGATGTCCGCCTTAGCTAACAACGCCCCCTGTCCAAAACGCCTCAAAAGCATTAGAGCTTCATCAAAAGAGGAGTAAGAAACAGGGGCAAGGGTTTCTGAAACCTCGTCATTAAGTGAATTGTCAGCTGGGAAGGACAAATGGTGGATAAGTCTGAAAGTACCCTGCTCCTTCTTGGGGACAATGCCCAGAGGAGAAAGACGGAAATTAGGAAATGGTGGACTGCTGAAAGGGCCAGCTACCCGGCCTTCACTAACTTCTTTATCTATTTTTTCTTGAACAATGACAGGGTGCCTCCTAGCAGACAGTAAGTTCCTTACAAAAACGCAACCCGGCCCAGAAAATGAGGGAACCAAGAAACCAACCTGGAAACCGTCAATTAGGAGCCGTGCCATCGTGCGATCTGGGTAGAGATCTAACCACGGTCGCATTCTTGACAAACTCACTGGAGTCATGGCTTTTGCCACCAGTGTCCCTGGGTAAGGATGGGAGGGAAGTTGCTGATGACTTCCGAAAGCACCTATTCGCTGGGTGGGCCCCATTGCAATAGGCGCACTCGTGTTTATACCTACAGCTTGACAGGAATTTACACTGCCCTTCATTAAAAGCGAAACAGAACCCTTTGCGAAAGGCATTTTGTGGGGGAAACGTTCGAGGTGTAAATGAGGGCTTCTGCGGCAGCATTAGGTTCAGCCATAAGCCGACATCTTTACAACCCCATTTTAGAGATGGATGAACCGCCAATTTCTGTCTGAAATTTTCATCATAGGTAAACCATGAGGTACCACCAAAATGACGAAAAGCTTCCGCAATTATGTCCACGTGCTGAAATAAGCCTGAACATTTATCCGGGAATTGCTCGCCCAGCACCGCTGCATAAATGCAGAAAGCTTGCAACCAATTTTGAAAAGTTTTGGGCACAGAACGTCTCCTATCTTCCTCAGAGCGGTCCTCTGCCTTCCTTTCAAACTTAGGTACAAAATCTTTGGAAACGGGCAATAGAGACAATAAATCTACAAATTCCCCCCTCCAAATCTTCCCTTTAACAGCTTCAGGCAAATGGAAACCTAACGGTGAAATTTCACACGGCATAGGGATCTTAAAGGAGGACTCCGCCACTACAGGGTGGATAGCGCGCTGAGAAGGGTTAATAGAATGAGGTATTTGAAAAGGTTTTTGCACTGGTGCGCTTGTATTGGTAGCAACGGGCACCTCCAACAAATTGCGCCATATAGGGCTGACATCATCCAGACTATGCTGTGACATACCATCATTTGTATTCATAGCACCAGATAGCTGTGCCCCTTGCAAAGCATCATTAACAGTGACATGCAAAGCACCAGAGCACTGTGCACCTAATGCTGTACCAACATTTGCACCAACTGTGTGTGCCCCTTTAATCTCTCTCACAATGCTAGTTAACGTATCAGCCAAACTATTTAAATCAGTGACATTATTAAAAGTGCGAGTCTCACCCATAGGCAGACTCCTTGTCTGCTCATTGCTTGTTGCAACAGCTGGCTGAGCTTTTTCTTGACGTGTGGGGGTCTTCATATAGGGGACACTGCGGGCTCGCCCTTTGCCGGCATGGCACTGTAAAGCCTCTTCTCTGGCTTTCTTCTTTGCCCTCTTCGGCTGTCGGCGCGGACTGCGCATGTCCGCTGCGGACTCCTCCATTTTCTCCTGGGCTGTGCTAAAAGACGGCTCGGGCGGAGCTTCTGACTGACCAGCCTCCAGGCAGTGAAGGAGCCACTCCTCCCCTCCGGCACTCTCCGCCTTCTCAATTAGGCGACGAAGAAGGCTCTCTCTTCCCACAGGCGAACGGTCCATCCTTGACGCTGCGGTGTGAGTCCCGGTCCTGTTCCACACGGTCTGGCGGTAACGGCCGGACGGCCCTCTTTTATCACCTCCGAAATTCGCGGGCTTAAGGGGCCCGCCAGATTGCACCAATCAGCTGCTTGTTGCTACCCTGCGGAGGCTGCTGCCCACCAATCACCATCCTGAAATACAAAACAGGGAACATGCATTCCCCTTTGGCTCTCCCATGTTGGTCCTGCATATTGCATGGACCTTTCATACTATCTGTATTTTTTGTCAGTTCCATATATATGTCATCAAATTTCTTCTTTCATGCAACTGTCTGTTAAACCAGTGCTTTGTGGTGTACTGGGATACGGTTGTTATGATGGGGTTCTTCTATCAATGTCAGTGTCTGGAGCACAGATGCAACGCAAAGTCATCTTTTTTGATCAAACCACAAAAAGCGTTTGCACTTTGAGTCAGTTCATCTCTCCACAGTCATGTTAGTTTTGTTTTCCTCTACAAAGCTTAGAACCTCTCTGCTTGATCTTCAGGTGTGTGTTATATTCTAGGCTTCTAAGAAGCACTGCTAGTAATTAAATCATACATTTAAGCCAAATGCAAGGATTCATATGCAAATGACATTCAGTATTATACACATAAACTTTGCAAACAAACATATCAACGCAAGCACACAAGCAACCTAAATTTTACAAAAGAGATGAAACACATTAACATCAGCGAGCACCTGACAATCATTATATGACACATCTGTATTTCTGTATTCATTGAAAAAGAATTTCCAAACTGCATTTCTACTGATAATCAGACGAGCAGGAAATATATTTGGTTACTTTTTTACTCTTGAAATGTAAAAATGTGTAAGGATAAACATACTGTATATGCTTCCTTAACAAGCCACTGACATGATATAAGGTTATGCATGTCATGTGTTCCAAATCTTCACTAGCTGCATGCTGGTTTTGGGTCAGTGACTCTGTATTAAAGCAAATAGCAAAATGATTGCCCTGCAATCTGCACCTAAAATAATAAAATTCCTCAAATAAGAAAACAATTTATTGTTCTAAAATCATCCATGGTTATTTTCGAATGATATGTATCTATGATTTTATGAATGAATAATGTGACACATTTTTTTAAACATGAAGCATTGACAGAGTTTTACATAGTCATACTTTTGAATTTATATTATTTTAGAAAGTTGGCAATTATGTATTGTACGTGTTTCCAAAAAACAAATGCTTCTGTTGTATCAGCCTTTCTTAACCTTTTTAACAAATAATAACAGTTTTATCAAAATAAAAATAAATTCAAAATGATTCAGATTTTAAGGAACCCCACTGTACATTAACATACACTGGTGATCATTTTAGTGTCATTTTACATTGGTGGCCAGTGGGAGACGTGTCCCCTTACATTAATGGCAAGTGGAAAGGTGCTCCCTCACACTAGGGGCAATTACATAGAAGATCAAAGGGTCCCTTAATGGCTAAGTTCACCATTGTTCACCGTTTTTTTTTCTAAATTCCAGTTCCCCTATGTACCATTATAGCATTAATGTACTTCTTTTGCAGAAATAACAAAGCTTTCCATCTATTCTACACACAATTACCTCACTCTTCATAGCTAATTTAAAAAAGTCTCCATTACTTCTGCCTTACTACCTGGACAGACAATAGGTCATGACACAGAAAGGAGTTGACCAGCTGACCTCATTAGTAGACACCCTCCAACCTACCACCCATTTCCACGTGCACGTTTTTTAACGTGCTGAAATTAAGAAGGGGCTCTGGGGCATGAAATCAATACACCAATGTTCACTGCTGAAGGCCTGCCCTAACAAATTCTGGGGAAACCATAAGGTTCCATAGAATCTTGGCTGAGAAAGACTACGCCATATTTTTATTAAAAAGTTCTTAGTATCTTAATGGTCTTTGCCAGTAATATTTTGTGTAAAAACATGCAGATACAAAATAATGTAACCCAGTTATATATTCATTACTAATTCATGTTATGTAAATAGTAAATTAATTTGTCTTTGTATTGCTGTACATAAACCTGTGAAAGAAGGGGGATCAGGCTTTACTGCATTGTACAATGTTAATTTCGTCCGGTTCAGCAGGAACCGGCCAAGACTCGAACCATGTATGAGTAGGCTGAATGTACCAAGTTGATCGATCGATCAACTTGGGTATAACCAGTCTGCTGAGTGTTACCTGCGATTATCACTAGTGGCTTCTATAGCTGCTAGCAATAATCACTGTCTTCTCCCGGCAGCGATGGTTTCCCCTGAACCTCCGCCACGAGAAAACAATGGCTCGGCAGGCTGGTGTTAATGGGGGAATCAACCACCCATGGTTGCAGGAAAGAAATATGCTCTGTGTATGGCCGACCTAACAAGTGGAAATTGCTGAAAAGGAGTACAGACATAATCTTATCAGTAAAGTAATGTTCCTTCTTTATCCAGTCACAGCATTACACAGGTGTTATATCAAGTGCTGTGGTGGAGAAAAGTAAATGGTTGGTACTTTGTATAGTATCTCACAGATATGTCTAGTTTAGAAAACTGGAATTACAATATTTTGGCAGGTAAGATTTTAGGACCCATTCACATGAGGAACTGCATGTGAATTGCACAGGAACAATGTGCCGTTCTTGTGTGATTCACATGCAGTTCTGTGCAATGCAATTTCTGCCCATTCATTTTGAATAGGCTGAAATCGCACAACACCAACACTAGGGCATGTACTACGTTTTCACACACACTGCAAGCTGATCGGATAGTGCTTTTGTACTGCGTTTACGACCTACATTTGAGGTGTTGTTAACTTTACACTGACACCCACTGCAGATCTCAAAAGGCAGTGTTCTAGTGTGAAAGGGCCCTAAAAGGGTCTAATTAAATATGTTCGAAAGGGGGCATGGCCTGGCAATGGAGGAGTGAGGACGTGTCTCACCTCAGCTCCTCATCCACCGCTACATTTCGCAACGCACAAAGGGGAAAGTTTGACTCCGGAACACCGGAGATTATGTCTCAGGGACGGAGAGCGCTGTCCCAGCACTCGAGAACCGAGGGGTCCAGGCAAGAGCAGCTGGAAACATACTTCGGCCTGAACAGCGGGCCGGGACACGAGGCCTCCAAGATGGGGCCGGCCCCGATGCCAAAAGCTACTAAGGCTGCAAAAGCTGCACAGAAGGCACAAGCCCAACAGCAACAACAGCAGCAGCGAGACTCCCAGATCCCCTCTCCGAAGCTGGTGAGTGACACAGCCCCTCCACTCTCCCCGGGATCCTCTGCCTCCCATGACCAGGACCCTGACATGGCTGATTTCTTAGGGGAAGGGGATATAAAGCGCCATATTTGGTCCCTCCCCACCAGGGAGGACTTGGAGAGATTCACTGCCAGAGTGGAGAAAGCTTTCAGGGAGGACATAGCCCAGCTTAAGGCTGACACTAACCACCTGGGGGCTAGGGTGGAAACTGTAGAGCAGAGGATGGATGAAGTGTTGCCTGCTATCACAAGCGTTACAAGATAGATGCAGCCTCCAAGACCAGAAAATTGAAGCATTGCTATGCCAATTAGATGATTTTGAAAACCGCAGCAGGAGAGCGAACATTCGCATACGCGGTCTGCCAGAAGCTACAACTCCTAAGGACATTGTGCCCACACTGGAAGATATATTCAGAGAAATATTAGGTCTGCCTGCCACAGCTCCGATTGAAATCGACCGTGCTCACAGGACCCTTAGACCACCCTCTCAAGACGCAGATAATCCGAGAGATGTCATCTGCAAGCTACATAAATATACCTTGAAAGATAGGATTATGCAGAAGATGCGTGGGAAGCAATACTTTGACTTCGACGGTGCACACCTGTATTTTTACCAGGACATTTCAAGACGCACTCTTATGCAATGCAGAACTTTAAGACCCCTACTGGAAGCTCTTCAGAAAGCAGGTTTACCTTATCGGTGGGGATTTCCTTTCTACCTGCAAGCATCTAAAGCTGGGAAAAGTGTCACGTTGCGTACTAAAGATGACCTTCCTTTTTTCTTGGAGACTTTGGGACTTGAGCCGGTGGATTTTCCAGATTGGAGAGGCCCACAAGACCATCCACATATGCAACTTCCTCAACCTTGGCTCCCAGTTAACCGCAGGAGCCGCAGACGGGAACGCAGACGTCCCACGTCTTCCTCCCCTATGGATCCGGTTTCACCTCGGCATTAGCTGAAAACACCTTACTGCTGATTAGATTACTACACTCCTGTGAGGAATATCTTTGCCTCGGCTGCAGGGCTCCACCTTATCCCACGCAGGAATTCATGTCCACCCGAATGAATAAGACTGATGTTGGAAGCTGAGACATGGCCATAAGCATATGATATGTTCCTAGACCCTCTTCCATTAAGAACACCACCCCCATTCATGAGCTAGACTTTGACCTCATAAACGCTGCCCTGGGGGGGGGCTATGGAGATTATAGTCTTGGAAATACCCAGGCAGGCTATAGTTTTTGGAAGCCCTGCATATAATTTTCCTTTATTTATTTTTCAGATATTTTTTCCCTCACACACAGGTTTAATTTGTACCCCTTGGCCCCTTTTTTCTTTTTATTTGTTTGATTCTTTTTGCTTATGGGACAGTTCTCCCCCCCTACTCAATATACCCTGTATGTTACTTATTGCTCAGGAGGCGGCGGTGGACGGGGGCTGACCCTCGCCCTCCCCTCTTTCGTGATGGCCCACGTTCCCCCAATAGGCCATACCTTCTTAGGTATTTTTTTCCGTTTTTTGGAAATAGAGATGGATCTCGGGTTCTTCTCCCTTGTGGGGAGGAGCCTGATGCCTGACCCCCAGACATCTCAAGTTAAAACTATGTTCGCAACAATGCACTTTGTGTTTTATGTGTGCCTTATTCTCCTTAACCTTGTTTTTTTCTTTTTTTTTGTTTATTCTTTTCTGTTGTATATCTCTCTACTGGGACTGCCTCAGTCTCCGCCTCCTACTCTGCACCTTCTAGGAAACAACAAGATTTCACCACTCTGAGAATCTTTGATGACATCACTTAAGGTAATCTCGTATAATGTATGTGGTCTCTGTTCCCCATGTAAACGCAGCAAACTATGGTGGGAACTTAAACGTTCAGGGGCTCAGGTGATCCTGTTACAGGAAAGGCATTTTAATCCCCATTCCATACCTAAATTGCCCAATCACATTTATAATCAATGGTTCCTAAGTAACTCACCGGTCGCAAAATCCAGAGGTACGGCAATTGCAATACACAAGTCTTGCCCCATCCAGATTCTAGACAGTAAGTTGGACCCCCAGGGGAGATATGTTTTTTTAAAAGGGACTATGGTTGGGCAGAAGCTTACAATTGCTACGATATATGCCCCGAACTCAAACCAACTCACCTTCCTAGACAATACCCTTGACGGTTTGGCGGAAGTCAGGGAGGGACCTTTGATCCTGGGAGGTGACTTTAATATTAGCCCTGACCCTCAGATAGACACTTCACATAAACGCTCTTCCCATTCAAACGCCTTTCTTAAACACTTCCGTAAATCCTTACAAACTCACCGATTACTTGACAGTTGGCGAATCCTCCACCCAGTAGATAGGGATTATAGTTACTACTCAAAAGTGCACGACACCTATACCCGCATAGATATGATTTATGTGGACCATCTGGCCCTGGAATGGCTGCAGACCTCATCCATATGGACTATTACACTATCCAACCATGCCCCAGTAACGGCACCCCTGGTTATGCCACATGGTACTTGCAGAGCTTGGTCGTGGCGCTTAAATGAATCCCTGTTGGATGATGCGGCTGTGGTATCTGGAGTCACAGAGGTCTTATCCCATTACTTTAAAGAAAATAACACAGAGGGGATGAGTAAGGGAATTATATGGGAAGGCCATAAAGCAGTGGTAAGGGGAGAGCTGATCTCTCAGGGATCTAGGCTTAGGAAGGCTAGACAAGTAGATTTCGACAGGGTACTTCAAGCGTTGCAGCAGGCGGAACTTAAGCATAAACAAAATAGTGACCCAGAGGCCTTGAAAGCACTGACGGAACTGAGGGGACTGTTCTCACGACTGCTAGACCGACAAACACGTAGACAACTGCGATATATGTCGCATAAATACTATGAACACGGCAACAAATGTGGCCGTATGCTGGCTAGGGCTCTTAGGAAAAAACGTGCTCACATGTATGTACATCAGCTACGGCTTCCCTCGGGGGAGCATACGGCCAGACCTTCCCAAATAGCTGCTGGATTCCGAGACTATTTAACTACATTGTATAACTTAAATTCATCCCAGACCCCAGAAACCCAAGCTGCCAGGAAGAAGGATATTCAAACATACTTGACTGAATCTGGTCTTCCCAAACTGACAGACGAACAATGTTCCTTGCTAGAAACCTCCATTACTGCCACTAAAATAGAGTCCACGGTGACCTCCTTACCTAATGGGAAAAGCCCAGGCCCTGATGGACTTACCAAAGCATACTATAGGATGTTTCTACCCTTGTTGTCTGACTCGATGTGTAGTTATTTCAATTCTGTAGCAAATGGTACTGCTATCCCTAGCGAGGCCCCATTGGCCCATATTTCCGTAATACCTAAGGAGGGAAAAGACCCTGCTATACCCCAAAGCTACAGGCCCATATCCCTTCTTAATGTGGATATAAAAATTCTAGCTAAGATCCTTGCGACCAGACTGAAACACCTCATCCACTAATAGTTCACCCAGATCAAACGGGGTTTATAACTGGCAGGGAAGCTAGAGACAATTCAATTAGAGCAATTCACCTTATCCACTGGGCACGAACTCCCCCTGACTCTCCCCCCTATTTGGTCCTGTCTACCGATGCGAAGAAAGCCTTCGATTAGGTGGACTGGACTTACCTGCGGACTGTACTGGAGGCTTTAGGTCTACGTACCCATATGCTCGCATGGATTATGGCCTTGTACTCAGACCCCAATGCCCAAGTCAAAGTAAACGGCTGTCTATCCCCGAGATTCCCGATCAGAAATGGCACGAGGCAGGGGTGTCCCTTGTCCCCGCTGTTGTTTGCCCTAGTGCTAGAACCGTTTTTACGAACTGTTCGGGCAAACATGGATATTAAAGGGCTCACGGTGGGACACGTGGAGCATAAGTTATCGGCTTATGCCGACGATGTGCTATTCCACCTCACAGACCCCCTGACTTCTTTGCCTAACCTGATGCGAGAACTCCAACACTTTGGGACGCTCTCTAATTTTAAAATTAATTACGCGAAATCAGAGATATTACCTATTCAACTGACACCATCCCTGACTGACCGACTGCAAGCTGCCTTCCCATTTACGTGGACTAAATCGTCCCTAAAATACTTAGGTATAAAATTAACTGATAGATTTGAAACCTTATTTACTACTAACTCCCCCTCCCTAATAACCACTATTAAAAAAGACTTGACCCAATGGACTAAGACAGCCTTTACATGGATAGGAAGACTCAATATTATTAAAATGAATGTTCTCCCAAGGGTGTTGTTCTATATGCAAATGATACCTGTGGCCCTACCTAAGAGCTTCTTTGCTCAATTATCTACCCTGATATCCACTTTTGTTTGGAATAACAAGAAACCGAGAATTGCACTTAGGCTGCTGAGTCGTCATAGAGATAGAGGGGGGCTGAGTTTCCCAGATGCTCAGAGATACTATAGGGCGATAGTCCTACAAAGAATACTAAACTGGCGCTTTCATACTCAATCCAAAGTGTGGGTTTCTCTTGAAAAATACCTGGCAGGAAGAAATCTAGCCTATGCTCCGTGGCTCGCTCGGGAACACAGGGGGCTGTCAGCCTTTACTTCACTGCTAACGACCCAACTTCTGAAATCTTGGGACCGACTCAATCCTAATTTATCGCTGGCGCCTCCTGTGTCCCCGCTGGCCCCGTTAGGAGGCTACTAATGGTTCCCCCCTGGGGAACAGGCGTCTTTTTTGGTCATTGGGTAGATGAGAATAGTGCCAGTTGTGGCAAACTAATGCGAGACGGTAAATTAATTCCTCTAGATACTCTAAGACAGCGGTCAGGGAACTTCCCTATGGATTTTTGGCGTTATAGACAACTCAACCATTTTTTCAAAACACAGGGAGACTCAATGAGAGACATCTCTTCCCTTACACCTTTTGAGCAACTTTTTGTTACAGAAGAACCGCTTCCACACATGATCTCTGAACTGTACCAATTGCTTAGCTCGGCTTCTCCTGTAGTGAAGCCCCCATACGTTAGGACCTGGAAACGAGACCTCGATATTGTTTTAACTCCTGCTCAACTTTCTTCCCTGTACCAACTTACTAGAACCAGCTCAATAGACTCTAAGACGCAAGAAACAAATTACAAAATGATGATGCGTTGGTACCGGGTACCAACAGACCTGGCTAAAATATATCCAACCGTATCAGACTTATGTTGGAGAGGGTGCGATCAAAAAGGCACCCTTTTACATATTTGGTGGGAATGCCCCATAGTCAAACCTTATTGGGAAGACATTAAAAGCCAAATTAAGGAAATTCTGGGCATTGACATACCTCTCTCTCCGATTCACTTCCTGCTACACATTCCTCCCATGCCAACAGGTCACTACAAAAAAAGTGTCCTGCCTCATCTGCTTAATGCAGCAAAGCGGCTGCTTCCCATATTTTGGAAGCGCCCACAAGTTCCTTCCAGAGAGGAGTGGAGGGGCAGAGTAAGTGACATCCGAGAGGCAGAGGAGTGGATTGCCAATTGTAGAGGAGTCCGAGACAGATTCACAGCAACTTGGCAACCCTGGATAACATATACCTCTGACCCTGGTCATGTACCCTCTAGTTTGGATGTGGCCCTCCTTGAGTTAGCTGATCCGACCTTGAAGGGACGCCTTTAAGATAACTAAATGGGAACTCTGCTTTAAATGCCAAAATACCAGTTGGTCACATACCCAAAAGAGGGAATGGGGAAGAGTCATGTCTTTTCTTTCTTGGCCTGTGGTGCTGCTGGAGGAGATCGGAAGGGAGGCGGAGTCGGAAGTGAGTTCCCAGGTATGTCTTATTTTCCTTTTCTTACTTCTAACTTCTTTTTCTCTTACTTTTTTCATTTACTGAAAGTTACGATTTAACTGGTTATAGTTGAATATCTAAAGGTAGCTAATGTGTCTGAAGTTGTAGAGACAGACAGAAATGGACAGACAAGCTAAATATGTAGGCTTTGAGGATCCGATACCATGGGATACCCTGATCTGTAAGGGGTATTGGCATCTTTGTGCCGACATGGTGTGGATTTCTAGTGGAGGGGGGGTGGGGGGGGGCTGTGGGGGTTGTTCAGATGGAGGCATTAGTTGCCCCCCTGCCCCCGCGTGTCCCTGCCCGTCCCATCCCATCACTCCGATAAATAAAAGTGTGAAAGAAGTGGTGTAAGATGTTTGTCCTATCTTTATAATCTGGCTACCGAGACACGCTGGTCCCATTATATCACCATTTGACCAAACTGTTTTAGCCACAGACTGCAATACCAGCTACAGTTATAGCAGTTGCACATTCCTTATCTTGGGTTTGAATGTTTAATTATTATTTTATTTTTATTCTTATTTTCATTACTATTTTTCTTCTTCATATATTAACAAAAAAGGAAAAGGAGGAAAGATTAGTGTATTACCTGGAGTTATCACCTTTAGAAGAAGTAACTGTATTTTATAGTTTGTTATTGTGCAATGTAATACTCTGTCTTTCATAAATAAAGATTTAAAAAAATATATATATATATGTTCGAAAAATACAATGATGTGGAGCTTAGAGTACAAAGAAGGGTTAATTGAAAAGTTCAGCTGAGGCATGCAGCCACTGTGTTATATGATCCCAAATTGTTACCAGTGGCTTCATTTAACAAAACAACGCAATGGGGTTTATTCACTAAATCTGAAGAGAGCAAAATCAGTTTCTATGCAGAAGTGATTTTGCACTCCCCAGCCTTAGTAAATAAACCTCAATGTCTAGAATGTCTGGAAGGATCACAATTTCCTTTCCCCAATTGGCACCCCAAAGACATAGCATGGTTTCTATGGCATAAATTCAGGAGATTTATTAGACAAAGTTCACAAAACATTTTTCTGACCCACTTGGGCCTCATCCTGCAGCTGAGCCCACTTGCCCGCAACCACCCTCAGAACTTCTAAGAAAACCATAAATATCTTTAATTAACTTTACTTTCAATTCTCCATGCGGATAGGAGAATGCATTTAGAGGCAAAAACAAACATTCACTATATCCATATTAGAAGTAACTGCACAAAATTAGCCAAGGGTCTGAATTCTGGGCTTCGGAGAAAGTACATAAAGACAGCAGAAGGGATGACTTCATCAGAAAAATGGCAAGCAGAAAAATAATGGATCTTTAACATGGATTCATTAAAAACCAATGGACTCAATTATGAGAGTTAATTATTTATTTTTAATTAAAACATCATTATTAAGCTGAAATTGATTATAATGACCACATTGACTTTGCTTATTATTCATTAGACATGTGCACACTGAAATGTTTCGGAATTTTGTTTTCGTCCGAAAAATACATTTATTTAGTTACTCCCGAAATTCATTTTTATTTATTTTGTTTCGTTAAAAAATGCATTCGTCCGAAAATCCGAAATAATTAAGGTTGAATCTGTCATTGAAAGCTTATGGTGTCTGTCGAATGTTCTAAGAAGATTCGACGGAGCAGCTAAACTGTACGACACCGCAATCGTACATTTCTGGTCGAATGTTCCGCCTACAAGCTATAGTAGAATTCTAATGTTGTATGACACTAGTAATAATTATATTTATTAATTATTATTACTAGTCAACCAACATTAGAATTCTTCTATAGCCTATGGGCGGAGCATTTGACCATAAATGTCTGCTCGCTGCGACTGCTTTGTTGAATCTTCACGTCAAATCTTTTATCTGTGGAATAATCTTGGACTAATAGAATTAGGTTAGGCACATTCGACCTTTTTTGCTATTGTCTCTGTAATGTCGAATCTTTTCTCTCTATGTCGAATCTTTTCTCTCTATGTAGAATAATCTTGAACTAATAGAGCTAAGGTTAGGCACATTCGACCACAGGTTCGATAGACACAGACCGCTATTGTTAGTGTCATGTCTAATCTCCTATCTATATAGAACTGTTGTCACAATGAAAATGAAAATGAAGCATTTATTTATGTCGGATCTTTCAGTTTTCGGATTCTGTGCGTTCGTTATTGTTTGTTAAAATGATAACGAAAATACCCGAAAATACGAATAAAATTCGTGCGAAAATGCATTCGGACGAAAACGAATGCACACGTCTATTATTCATATAATTCACCCGTTTTCCTACCATTCTCTATTTTCTGTTAGGGATGAGCTGAACATACTGGGGTTTGGTTTGCAGAGGTTCAGCCAACTGTGCTGAAACACAAACAATAATCTGAACTCCACTGAATCTTTAAAAATATATATTTTTTCAAGGCTAGTAGGCAAGGGATTATCAAACAAAAGGCATGGGAAGCTGGGCATTGCCAAAAAAAAATCTAAATATAATTCAGCAAGGAGTTGCTCTTTTAATAATGCTTAAACTGAAACATTAACAATGCAAAATTCCTTTACATAGCATGCCTGAGCGATGTCCTAGTTCTACCTGTGAAGTGACACACCTGTATGATGTACACAAGCAAAGGTAACACTAACAAAGAAAAAAAAATACCATTGAAATTGTCAGCCAGTAAATTATATTTCCTAGCCAGTTTCCCTCTGTTTGTAAACAAAGGAGATTCCCTTCATCTTTACCAGACCCTTATCCTAGATGAGGGTCTAGTATGGATTTTAAGGAAAACCCCACAAAAACCAAAAAAAAACAACAAAAACGTCTGCATGTTTATTAGCAACTGAGGATGCTGTGCGGACCAGTGCCTGCATCCAAGGAACTGAACACCGGTGGCCGCATGATTGTTGGTTGCTATGGTGCACAATAACAACCAATGATGGTTTTTGGAAAAAACAAACAAAAATAAACAATGTGGGAACCCCAAAATCAACACCAGGCTATTTGATGAGGGTATGGTATAGGGAGGATTCAATGAAGAAAGCAAAGCAGCGTGGGCCCCTCAAATTCCATACCATACCTTTTGGGTCTCACCCTAAATCAGTACCTGTTCCTTATACTTTATGAGGGTTTGGTATGAATTTTAATAGTAAACCACATGAAAAAAAAACTGTGAAAAAAAATTGTGGAGTCACCCCCCCAAAGTCCACACCAGTCCCTTATTCAAGCATACATGTTGGTTGGCGGGGAAAGGGCAGGGCAATGCGCAAGCATGCTGTCTTCCTCTGTCCTAAACCATGCTAGGACACACACCTTTTATATGAAGGGAGGGCACCTTTTCTGCATGCTGATGAGAACAAGGGCCTGCTCCCCACCTCCCTAGCATGGTGCTTGTAGGTGACTGCTGAAGGTAACATCAGAATCTGGAAGCCTTAAAAATAGCCGGGCCCCAAATACTACCACACAATATGTCAATATGTAAATGAGTAAGGAGTACATAGTACCCCTGATTAATCATTTACAAAAAGGTAAAAAAAAAAAAAAAAGTCCATTGATGTAAATTCATCATTAATCACGTTGACCAGCAATGTTAATCCACATCAATCATGATTGACGATCACCGACCTGTTGGAAAGAAAATCATACTGAAGTGCTTGTCTCAGGCTGGGAGTGCTTGGAGCTGAACATAGGCGCTTGGTAGCAAAGAAACTGTCTCCTTACCAAGTGCTGTTCTGGGTAGCAGGGGACACCTGGTCTGACATTGCAGCTACTTTGTCCCGTTGGGAACTGAATACTGTAATACAAAATAAAAAAAAACCTCTTTTTTAAAGGGGTTGTAAAGGTTCGTTTTTTCTTTTTTTTAAAATAACAAACATGTCATACTTACCTCCTCTGTGCAAGGGTTTTGCACAGAACGATCCCGATCCTCCTCTTCTGGGGTCCCTCAGTGGCCTATAAATCACAACAACCAGCCATTGGCTACATACTGTAGTTACCTGGCATTGCACCATACTAAGGGATAGTTTCTACCCCCTTTATTTTGTTTTCTTTGTGACATGAATCAGTTAATTTGTATCCCTACTCAGCCACTGAATTCCTTTTCTTTTTTCCTCTTCATGCTCATTGGATCTGTTTTGTTGTTCAACTGCCTTGCTGGGGTAAATTCTGTTGGTCCACCTGATGTGTCAGGTGAAGTTCCCCTATATAGTCTTCTAAATGCTATGAAAGCGCTTTTGCTGATCCTTTGTCACATATGTTTCTTTGCACAATTTAATGGCTAGTTCTCAGTAAAGCAAAGATGCTGTTGGAGGGGTGGCAAGCAAGGTGATGGGGCATCTGTCAACGTTGGGAACGCATGATGTGAGAAATTCTTAATTCTCCTTTTTTGAAGTAAACTAAAAGCATTACCAAGATGGAGCTAGAGGATCAGAAGTCCTGAAGTTTTGCCCGCCCAAGTTTCCCAGTTGGGAGTCAGGCTATCCACGTTCCTCTGAGTTTAGGCAGACAAAATAAGAGACCACTCAATTTTAAAACCATCTCAGAAGGTCACACATAGACATTTCTAAAGACTCAAATCTAAAATGTATGCTGACAAAGATACCAGTATGCAAGATCAAGGAATCCGTTTCACCTTAGTAAAGTCCTTACTTGAACAAGGGGGAGTTACTGCAGTTCACATCGGTAGCATTTTTTTATGAGTGTATTTGCCATTTTTCTAGTCCAGGAAAAGACAAGGACTGGGGGCCAGTCATAGATCTAAAGTACATCAACAAGTTCAACCGGAAAGAGCGTTTCAAAATGCAATCTCTGTAAACTATTCAATTGAAGGAAGCCAGAAAACTGACTTCCTTTAATTAATATAAAAGACATTTATTTCCATAATCAAATCTATCCATCACAAATATATTTGCTTTTCGTTTCTGGTTTCTTTTACACCACTTTATTTTCAATTTGTTTACCTTTCGTTTCAGCTTACTGTACTCATATTTCCCAGGGTGTTAAGCCATTCTTACAGTAGTAGCTTTTTTGTGTCGGAAAATCATTCACATTTATCACTATCTAGACAACATTCTGCTCTTAAGCCAATATCAGAGTCTTCTGTTCACGCATTGAGATTTAGTTCTGGCAACCCTAGAGGGGTTTGGCTTGGTGAATGTGGGAAAGATGAGCTGATCTGTAAGACGGCTACTTTGTCCTTAATAAATACTTTTATGTCTCTTTAATGTGTTGAATCTGCCCCCCTTCCCATGCCACCACTTGTAAAAAAAATTGAGCATTCCCTCTCTGAGTTGTCTGTTTTTTTTAACCAATAATATGCTGCCATGAAGTTTGTCAGGAAAGAAAAACTACAGTAAGTAATGAAATCTATTTTCCGGTTATGGTGATAAATGCTTGACCTGTGCTTTGTTAACATTGCTGTAAGTGATCAAAGCTTCATACATAGTAGATATCGTATATCATATCAGAAGTCTATATCTAGTTCCATTGTAGTACATTTCCTGTCAGATTTGATAAATAGATTACATTATGCTTGTGCACTAAAAATACTTCAGGGAATCAGCTCAGACATGTTCAGTGCTTTCTAGTATTTTAATAAAAGAACATTTCCAGCATTCTCCGAGGTTTATATATATATTTTTTACTAAGTCAATAGATATTCTGGATCTTTAGGTTTAGTTTTTTTAAATTATTTGTTACACTACCCCTGAAGGGGTTACTGGTATTACCTGTTGTTTCCCTTAAAAGTACAGAGGCTGCCAACCACAGCAAGCACCAGTCCATTCACAATGGCTCCAGTAACACAGTCTAGGAGATGTCTTTTTAAGATTTATTACTGATAAAACTTGTAACAGGAGAGGGGTTGGGGCATGAGATACTCAAAAATGGTTAGAAATTAGCTGCAAGAACACAATCTTCTCCTTAAGCAGCTGTGATTATTGTACAGTCTAAGGCCTCACAGCTAGGGACTATAAGGCAAGTCTCTTTGGCATCTGGCTACCCTGCACCACTGCACAACTATTGGTACCCAGTGCAATCTCAGGAACACTGCACAGTACAGGAGGACACTCTTCTCTAAGCTTACAGTCCAAGACACTGCTGAGGACAGGGGAATGGCCAGTATCTGAAACCCTATGAGAGCAGTCTCAGTCCAACCAATCTCTGATAGTTACAGTATCTCACAAAAATGAGTACACCCCTCACATTTTTGTAAATATGTTATTATATCTTTTCACGTGACAACACTGAAGAAATGGCACTTTGCTACAATGTAAAGCAGTGAGTGTACAGCTTGTATAACAGTGTAAATTTGATGTCGCCTCAAAATATCTCAACACATAGCCATTAATGTCTAAACCGCTGGCAACAAAAGTGAGTACACCCCTAAGTGAAAATGTCCAAATTGGGCCCAAAGTGTCAATATTTTGTGTGGCCACCATTAATTTCCAGCCACTGGAGTCCTCTTTCACTGCTCCATTACAACATCACGGAGCTGGTGCATGTTAGAGACCTTGCGCTCCTCCACCTTCCATTTGAGGATGCCGCACAGATGCTCAGTAGGGTTTAGATCTGGAGACATGCTTGGCCAGTGCATCACCTTTACCCTCAGCTTCTTTAGCAAGGCAGTGGTCACCTTGGAGGTGTGTTTGGGGTCGTTACCATGTTGAAATACTGCTCTGCGGCCCAGTCTCCGAAGGGAGGGGATCATGCTCGGCTTCAGTATGTCACAGTACATGTTGGCATTCATGGTTTCCTCAATAACCTGTAGCTCCCCAGTGCCGGCAGCACTCATGCAGCCCCAGACCATGACACTCCCACCACCCTGCTTGACTGTAGGCAAGAAACACTTGTCTTTGTACTCTTCATCTGGTTGCCGCCACATACGCTTGACACCGTCTGAACCAAACAAGTTTATCTTCGTCTCATCAGACCACAGGACATGGTTCCAGTAATCCGTATCCATAGTCTGCATGTCTTCAGTAAACTGTTTGCGGGCTTTATTGTGCATCATCTTTAGAAGAGGCACCTTCTGGGATAACAGCCATGAAGACCAATTTGATGCAGTGTGCGGTGTATGGTCTGAGCACTGACAGGCTGACCCACTACCCCTTCAACCTCTGCAGCAATGCTGGCAGAACTCATACTGTACGTCTATTTCCCAAAGACAACCTCTGGATATGACGCTGATCACGTGCACTCAACTTCTTTGGTTGACCATGGCGAGGCCTGTTCTGAGTGGAACCTGTCCTGTTAAGCCACTGTATGGTCTTGGCCACTGTGCTGCAGCTCAGTTTCAGGGTCTTGGCAATCTTCTCATATAAATAAATAAAAAGAAAAAAAACTAAGCCACATACAATGTTAAATAGTCATTCAAAAACACATAAAACCATAAAGGGGAATTGATCAAAGTAGATCGATTGGTGATTGTTAAATATTGTGTTGAATAAACGTCCCAAACACAAAAAAAACTTTCAGTTTTAAATAAACGTCACAAACATAAAATACATTTTCAGTGAAGTGATGATGAAATATTGAAATACAACTTCTGATGCAGCACCTGGATATCTATGATGGCAACTGATAGGTACTTTGTATCCCAGCGAAGGAAAACACTAAAGCCAGATGGCCTCTTACTGGACAAGATGGACCCCAAATTATAGGGATGAAAATTTGCTTGATATGCACAGTGATCAGCTGTGATGTTCCACCCGGTTCTGTTCCAAGTGTTAGCCACTCTCCTCCGTCAAAGGCAACAAAATGATAGTAACGGAGTAACTTTCCAACTTTCCCGTCAAATTGCCTTGTACTCTTCCAGTATATGTAAAAGATTCAGAACAAGAAGGAACTTCATAGTGCAGTAAAAAGTGGTAGTTTATTCCAATTTTTACATAAGCGCAGCTAAGAAATACGATACAGCCGCAAGCTTTCAAACTGCCAGCTGGTGTGTGGTGACGTCACAACCGACGCATTTCCCTGTAACAAGCATTGACTAGGAACGGGAGTCTAGGCCATCTTTATGTAGAGCAACAATTTATTTTTTTAGATCCTCGGAGAGTTCTTTGCCATGAGGTTCCATGTTGAACTTCCAGTGACCAGTATGAGAGAGTGAGAGCGAAAACACCAAATTTAACACACCCGCTCCCCATTCACACCAGAGACCTTGTAATACTAAAGAGTCACAAGGCGGGAAATGGCTAATTGGGTCCAATTTGGACATTTTCACTTATGGGTGGACTCACTTTTGTTGCCAGCGGTTTAGACATTATTGGCTGTGTGTTGAGTTATTTTGAGGGGACAGCAATTTTACACTGTTATACAAGCTGCACACTCACTACTTTTCATTGTAGCAAAGTGTAATTTCTTCAGTGTTGTCACATGAAAAGATATAATAAAATATTTTCAAAAATGTGAGGGGTGTACTCACTTTTGTGAGATACTGTATATTCCAAAAGTACACAGTCACCAGGAATCAATTGAGGGTCATCACTCACCAGTGCCCAGTACAGCTGCCACCTTTTAGCTTTATCCGGACACAGTCCAGTGAGTCAGACTGTCCTTCTCTAAGCCAAATCCCTTTGGTGAAGTCCTGCAGTCAGTTCCAGATCACTTCCAGATCCCAGCTCTACTGCTGAGACCTTACAGAACAGCAACACAGTCCACAGGCTGCCTTAGTGGTATTAGTGCCCTTGGCTTGGAATTCTCCTCTCTAGGAAAAGGAAATCCCTCCAGGGCTTCATGCTATTTATCCACTTCCCAACCAGCATCTGGGCACACCTACCCAGGAATTGGCTATGCTCTGATCAATATTCAGGCTAATTATATGAATTCTCCCTTCCTAAGCTCTAGAAACTTCTTCTAGAGGCTATCAAACTCCCAGCCTGTGAAACCCCGAACAGAACTAGACCAAACAATCACTGCTCCCTTGATTTCAAAACTAAATTTACCTAGCATCCTATGCTACACATCTATGTGAAAATAATCATGGGAAACAATGGGGGTTATTTACGAAAGGAAAGGCAAATACAATTTGGACTACAAGTGCACTAAAAGTGCACTTGCAATTACAGTCGCTGTAGATCTGGGGGGAAGATCTGAAATGAGGGGAAGCTCTGCTGATTTTATCATCCAATCATGTACAAGCAAAAATGCTGTTTTTTATTTTCCTTGCATGTCCCCCTCAGATCTACAGTGACTGCACTTCCAAGTACACTTGCAATGCACTTGTAGTGCAAAGTGGATTTGCCTTTCGTAAATAACCCCCAATGGCATGTTTATCATACTAACCATGTACATAGAAATTACAAATTATAATAGGGGGATGTCCGAGCTATGTCTTGCGGTCCATTTTTTTATGGTAGATGTAAACCCTACTTTTAAACGTTACGTTTGCTAAAGTGTGTCCTAATCAATTGACCCTTTTTAAAAATAAAATCCTGTTTTCACCCTTTTATATCTTTTGCTGCATCTTAGTGCTGTTGATTTCCTGGGGGCTCTTTGTAGTCACTTTCTGTCTACATTTATGCACTCCAGTCATGGCATTTTGAAGGGTGGCTTTACTGATGGTGACAACATTGTACCTTGCCTGCCTATTGTGTGTTGAAATTACCACTATTATGCCCTGTACACACGATCGGACATTGATCGGACATTCCGACAACAAAATCCATGGATTTTTTTCCGACGGATGTTGGCTCAAACTTGTCTTGCATACACACGGTCGCACAAAGTTGCCGGAAAATCCGATCGTTCTGAATGCGGTGACGTAAAACACGTACGTCGGGACTATAAACGGGCAGTAGCCAATAGCTTTCATCTCTTAATTTATTCTGAGCATGCGTGGCACTTTGTGCGTCGGATTTGTGTACACACGATCGGAATTTAACCGATCGGATTTTGTTGTTGGAAAATTTTATAGCCTGCTCTCAAACTTTGTGTGTCGGAAATTCCGACGGAAAAAGTCCGATGGAGCCCACACACGATCGGAATTTCCGACAATACAATCCGATCGCACTTTTTCCATCGGAAAATCCGACCGTGTGTACAGGGCATCAGTCTTCAGTGAAAGCCCCTGTGAAAAAAAGGTGCCTGGGCAAGAAACGTCACTGCAGGATTACCAGGTATTATTAATTTACCAAAAACTGTATATTTAAAGCTGAACTCCATGCAGAAATGTAAATGCACTTTAGTAAATTACACCTCATACCTTGCATCAATCTGTAATCATTTTTTAATTTACTGCAGCAGCTATTTAGTTATCCTAACCCCATACTTTGCTTTTCAGTGCTCCCATTCACAAATTTCCTGTTCAAACCAGTGGTCGTATTGCCCTTTCCAGAGGGCTACAGTACTGGGGGGGGGTTAAGAGGGGCACAGTGCAGGGATATCAGGAGGGTACAGTGTAGAGAGGTCAGGATGATACAGTACTGAGGGGTCAGGAGGGCATGGTGCAGGGGGAATCAGGAGGGTACAGTGTAGGTTGTGGGGGGGGTCAGGAGTGTACAGTGCACGGGGTTCAGGAGGGCATGGTACTGGGGTATCAGGAGGATTTGGTGCATGGAGGTTAGGAGGGCACGGTGCTGAGGGAGTCTGAAGGGTACTGTGCGGGGGGTTTAGAGGAGCACAGTACTGGGGGGGTCAGGAGGACATGGTGCTGAAGGGTCAGAAGGGTATGGTATTGAGGATCAGAAGGGCAAGGTACTGGGGGATTAGGAGGGCACAGTACTGGGGAGTCAGGAGAGTATAGTACTGGGGGGGACAGGAGGGTATGGTATTGGGAGTACTGAGGGGTCAGGAAGGTACAGAAATTCTTTCCTCATGCAGATTGGTGCAGGGAAGTTCTGCCACTGATCCCCGCCAGCACTCCTCTCACATGACATCACTCCTAAACACCTTGGATGGATAGGAGGGGCGTGGAGGTGAGGAAGCGTGCACTACACTCAGTTAAAGAGCTCGGGTGCTTGGACAAGAGGTCAAACCTGCCCAAGTTATTTCAGAGGCTTCTGCAGCCTAGGATTGACTGAGCTTGCGCCTGCATCATACTGCAGCAGTGGGGGAAAGCACAATCTCGGCAATGCTGGAATGTGTTCACGATCTATCCTTCACGCGCCCGCAATCTACGGGTGGGTTTGCGATGGACGAGTTGCTGATCTCTGTTTTAGATTCTACACATTGTATAGGTTGAATAACAGGCCAGAAAACTCCAGATCCCACTCATTTACACCTGCATGAAATGAATGCAAATGTTTCTTGTGTTTGTGTATTGAGAAAATTGTGAAAATTGTGATAGTACCCTTGAATTCAGCCTTACAAAAATACCACTTGAGCTCAAATTAAATGAGCATGAGAATATTATTTTTCTATTTTTGTTAGTGATCATGTGCTAACCAGGGACCTGATATATTGGAATTTACTGAAAATTTGTTTATGTTTGTGTATCATAGACCCCAAACTTGGCTGGCTGTAATATCCCAGGTTCAATTTCCTGAAAGGCACATGGCAACCAGGCACATGGTAGTTAACATTGACTCAACTCAGGAAACAGGCAGTGCATATCTTTTTGCAGTTTATTTGCTGGTTTAATTTGGTTAGGGTGCGGGTAAGCCCTGGGAAACTTCAAAACTGGCAGAAATACAATGGAGGACACTTCTAATGCCCCGTACACACGGTCGGATTTTCCGATGGAAAATGTCCGATCGGAGCGTGTTGTCGGAAATTCCGACCGTGTGTGGGCTCCATCGGACATTTTCCATTGGATTTTCCGACACACAAAGTTGGAGAGCAGGAGATAAAATTTTCCGACAACAAAATCCGATCGCGTCAATTCCGACCGTGTGTGGCCTGTTCCGACGCACAAAGTGCCACGCATGCTCAGAAGAAATTCCAAGACGGAACAGCTCGTTCTGGTAAACTTAGCGTTCGCAATGGATACAGCACTTTCGTCACGCTGCAATGTTAAAAATGGTTTAATACAGCGCACTCTCTTCTTCTTTATAATGTGAGAAGAATGAAGTAGTTTTGCTGCTCATATTCACACACACTTCTCACAAACTTATTTCGTTACTATTTATCGTGATTCCCTCAATATATTTTGATTTCTCACATCTGACAACATATTTTTTTATATTTTTTATATATTTTTTGGCTTTAATGTAGATTCTTTTTTTGTGTTTGTATTTTTTTTTTTTTTTGCGATTTTGATTTGTACTCCCGAAAATGTTTGTGTGTGTTTTTTGTGACAAGTTCCCACAACACCATTGATATGTTGTTATATTTAATCTGTAGGAGATTGTTTGGTGTTGGTGTCCCTTGTTAATTTCACATTTTATGTTAGAAATGTACCTGAATCGTCACCAACAAACTGTCCTTTTTGGATGAAAACACACACAGGAGAGTATAATTTACCAAAAAATTTTTATTAAGGGCTCACAACTAAACAAAGAGGGAGGCAACGCTGGAGAAACTGCAGAAGTGGGCGAAGCCTTGGACCCCCAGGGCAGACATCAACTATTTTTACGCAAAATTGGTGGCCTGAGGAGTCCTTATCTAAGGGAGGGCAGTCTGGTCCAGAAGTCCCAGAGATCCTGAAAGCAGCAGATGACATCTGTGTCCCCAGGCTGTGGTCATACGAGAGACTGCAGCTTCTGTCAGACCAGACTGAACCCAGGGTCATCACTCTCTTGCATTCCTTCCACGCTTCCTTACACGCGGTGGCTGTGGTGGTGGAGTTGTGGCCGCAGGAGGAGGAGGGGCCAACTCAACCACGTCGGTCATTGGTGTTAGTTCACCACTCACCCCCTTACATAGGACTTTGTACATCAGGTCCTCACAGAGCCTGCGTTGACCCTCCTGCACGCCCTGCAATTTGGTGGCAGCCATGCAGGCAAAGGCCTCTTCAGAAGTGGGTAAGGCTCTGAGGGACGCAGAAGCCCCCTGGATCAGCCTGAATGCTGAATCCTGCACGGGACTCGGAGTGGCCTTCCTGGCTCGTTTATATGGCAGGCGGAGGGAAGGGACCTGAGACTCAGTCAGGCTGCGACTGGTCCCTGGCTTCTCCTGGCTGACACTTAGCCCCGCCTCCTCCTGGCTGTCACTAATCCCCGCCTCCTCCTGACTGCCACATTCCACAGCCTCCTCCTGGCTGAGGTCTTCCTGTGTATGAAAAAGGGACATAGTTTTAGTATTTTTTACATCAATCACACACAATTTTCACCTCCTGACTGCTGCAAATTGAATGTTAACAAATATAACAGACTATCCTTCTGAGCCCAGCATTTTTCATTCTTGTCCCAATTTTGGGTGCCCACTACTGTCTGTTGATATGTAAAACACTTTCAAACAGCAATTAGTGATCAATAATAACATCTAGTAAACATAATTTCTTTATTGACCAGAAATCTGTAGAACAATGCTATACCTGACTCCAGCTGGGCTCCTCCACTTCTTCCTGGCTGGAAGGCCCAGGTTGGACATCGGAAGCCTCAGCTGGTATGGAAGGAAGCGTGGAAGGAAGAGTAGAGAGGGATTTCCTGACTTCAGTGTGGTCTGACAGAAATCGCAGTCTCTCATAGTACCATAGCCTGGGGGACATAAACGTCATCTGCTGCAGCTCTCTGGGAATCTGTGACCTTCTTGCGCTCCCTGAGATAAGTGCTCCTCAGGCCACCAATTTTGGCTTTTAAATAAGGGATGGTTGCTGTGGGGACCACCGGCTTCACCAACTCCAGCAGTTTCTCCAGCGCTGCCTGCATCTTCTGTTTGTGATTATAGTGGGGGTGTCTGACCTGCCACAGACAGGGCAGCTTCCTGTATTTGTCAATGAACAGGGGCAGGAAATTGTGGTCGTTGAACCCATCCATTTTCTCTGCAAGACACAACACAAGACAAACCCTAATGTCAGGCAAAACTCCCCTAATCTTGTTACAATATAGGCTTCCATTTCGAAGCAGTATAGGCGAAAGTTTAGATCTTACCTTCGTTATCATGATCGGCGTCTCCGATGCTCCTTCCTCCGCTCACAGATCGTACGCAATACGCACGTGTGTTACGCTTTATACACACTGCGCATGCGTATAACTCCGCCCGCCCCTGACGTTCTTTCTAGTCTATTCCCCGCCCCTTTTCGTTCGGTGCAGTGGGGGAAGAGCACATGGCGGATAGACAGCAGGTGCGTGCTAATTGTAGCAACGAGGAGGAGGAGGAGGAGGAAAGGCCGGATCCGGACACGTCCCGATCCAGAAGGAGATTTAAGGACTCAAATATGTCCTTTGGGGAGATGTTGGAGATGGTGGACATCCTGAAGAAGGCCGACTATGATGGAAAGTATGGGCCTTACCCCAACCCCAATGTCAGAAAGGCCAAGATCATGGCGAAAGTGGTCAAGAGTCTGCACCGGAATTTCGGGGTACGACGATCGAAAGATCAGCTCAGGAAGCGGTGGTCGGACCTCAAATTACGAGAACATGAGCAGTACCGAAAGATCCGGAGAGTGCTGCAAAAAAGTAAGTAGTTGTGCTGTGTTCCTATTCTTTATGTTTATTACGTTCGTGCTGCTCCATGTGCTTTTAGGAACTGTTGTACAGTTTAAAATGGCCACTTTCATGTTCATGGGCACATTATTCGTTCGGATCAAACATTTTTCGTTCCAACTATAAAATACCATTGTTTAGCCCATATGCATTTGGCCACCATTTTGACGCCCTATACTTGTCTTCAAAGAATTGGGTTGTGTAGATGGCTTTGTTACTAGAATGAAATGCAAACTAGATTCTGTCTAAGGAGAGGACACCGAGCAGCTGTTTTCACATCTGGACACTGGAGCACTAGTGTGGGACATCAGAACACCATTTTTATTAGGGGGGCCACACAGGTGCTCCAGTGTATACTATAGGGGGGTCTCCATCTGTGAAGCTTGTACCAAACAGGTAAAGTATTGCAGCTTGACAAAGGACACTAAAAAAGCTACATCTTGGAACTCTGCTAAAATTGACAATTGTACTTCCAAGCAATGTTTCTTATTTCTAGTTCTGCCATCAAATATCTGTGTGCTAATTATACCATTTTGTTTTACATAGGGGATAAAAGACTCGGAGGACACCCCTCATCCGAGGAGACCAGAGCCCCCCCCCCTCTGGAAGAAGGGGAAATCCCCCCAACACAAGCTGAGCAGGAGGAAGAAGACGTGGTGGAACTAGTCACCACAACAGGTGAGTGTCTGCAACCACAGGCTCAGATAAGAGATGGATGGCGGCATTTTTTTTAGACCTAATTTATTTTGGGGTTCCTCTCTTTTTAGGTGATCGTGAGGGTGTGGATCCAGATCCTTTCACATCCGAAAGTGCCCAGATCCTGATCGGGGAGATCATGGGGTGTAATTTACAATTGGAAATCATCAAGCAAAACATCAATGATGTTATTCCAAAAAATAATATCATAATAACATCATTGATGTTTTGGGGCGAGTTTAAAACCCCTCCAAATCACTTTCTTCTTTTGTGTGCTACAATGTGCTAAATGTTTTTGTGATTTTTCCCAAAGCCAAATTTGGAGGATGCACACAGTGTGCCAACATGTGCTATCTGCCATCACGGGAGATCAATGGACGCGTTTTGGGGGTGCAAGCCCTTCCTCAATAATAAAGTAGCTGAGAGGAAGGGCTTGCTCCCCCAAAACACATCCCTTGATCCCCCGTGATGGCAGCTAGCACATGTTGACATTCGTAAATTGGTGTGCATCTTCCAAATTTGGCTTTTCCAGGGGTGATTTCCGCCCATCTGAACGCAATATCAAACACAGTTCCTAAATACTCATGTCTGATATTGCCTTCAAATTCGACCAAATGTGACATTTGTAAGTTCAAGATTTGTGTCTTTTCTTGTTGGTTTTACACAGGCCTGTTTTATCCTTTGGTAAATGCACATGTGATTGTGCAGGTATTAAAAAGATTGTTAATCAAGAATGTGTGGATTATTGTCTCAACGCTACAACACTTTTGGGGTGATGTAATTGTTGTTTTCTGAGAAAATGGGGGTATTTCCTAAGGGCAAATCCACTTTGCACTACAAGTGCAGTTTCAGTGCAGTTGCAAGTGCACTTGTAGTGAAATGTTTTTTTGCATTTAGTAAATAACAGCCAACAGTGCTTTGTATAAGGTTACACAATCACGCCATTTTCTGCACTAAAAACATTTCTGTCAGGGTCAGCTAAAACAAACACAAGCAGTAAATGTCCACAAAGAATTTTTTTTTTATTATAAAAAGGCTTCACAGATTGTCTGGCATATTGATAGCCCCCTACCCGCAAAGAACTCCAGGTGGCGTAACCGGACATCACGGGCACTCAGGGAGGGCAAGCCAGGACGCCCACTTTCAAGCGCCGTCAGTGTGGTTTGATGTATGATTCCGGCCTCAGGCCCAACTGAGCCAGCATAGTTGGCTGAATGTTTCCTTAAAAAGTTATGGAGAACACAGCACGCAAGTATAATATGGTTCAGTTTATACTCCGCCATATGGATGGGTGTCATAAACAGGCGGAACCGGCTGGCCAGGATTCCAAATGTGTTCTCCACTAGGGATGAGCTTCGAGTTCGAGTCGAACTCATGTTCTACTCGAACATTGGCTGTTCGCAAGTTCGCCGAACAGCGAACAATTTGGGGTGTTCGCGGCAAATTCGAATGCCGCGGAACACCCTTTAAAAGTCTATGGGAGAAATCAAAAGTGCTAATTTTAAAGGCTTATATGCAAGTTATTGTCATAAAAAGTGTTTGGGGACCCGGGTCCTGCCCCAGGGGACATGGATCAATGCAAAAAAAAGTTTTAAAAATGGACGTTTTTTCAGGAGCAGTGATTTTATTAATGCTTAAAGTCAAACAATAAAAGTGTAATATCCCTTTAAATTTAGTACCTGGGGGGTGTCTATAGTATGCCTGTAAAGGGGCGCATGTTTCCTGTGTTTAGAACAGTCTGACAGCAAAATGACATTTGGAAGGAAAAAACTCATTTAAAACTACCCGCGGCTATTGCATTGCCGACAATACACATAGAAGTTCATTGATAAAAACGGCATGGGAATTCCCCACAGGGCAACCCCGAACCAAAATAAAAAAAAAAAAAAATGATGTGGGGGTCCCCCTAAATTCCATACAAGGCCCTTCAGGTCTGGTATGGATATTAAGGGGAACCCCAGCCAAAATTAAAAAAAAAAATTGGCGTGGGGTTCCCCCTAAATTCCATACCAGACCCTTCAGGTCTGGTATGGATTTTAAGGGGAACCCCGCGCCAAAAAAAAAAAAAAAACGGCGTGGGGTCCCCCCAAAAATCCATACCAGACCCTTATCCGAGCACGCAACCTGGCAGGCCGCAGGAAAAGAGGGGGGGACGAGAGTGCGGCCCCCCCCTCCTGAACCGTACCAGGCCACATGCCCTCAACATTGGGAGGGTGCTTTGGGGTAGCCCCCCAAAACACCTTGTCCCCATGTTGATGAAGACAAGGGCCTCATCCCCACAACCCTGGCCGGTGGTTGTGGGGGTCTGCTGGCGGGGGGCTTATCGGAATCTGGAAGCCCCCTTTAACAAGGGGACCCCCAGATCCCGGCCCCCCCCTGTGTGAAATGGTAAGGGGGTACTTACCCCTACCATTTCACTAAAAAACTGTCAAAAATGTTAAAAATGACAAGAGACAGTTTTTGACAATTCCTTTATTTAAATGCTTCTTCTTTCTACCTTCATCTTCTTCTTCTTCTGGTTCTTCTGGCTCTTCTGGTTCTTCCTCCGGCGTTCTCGTCCAGCATCTCCTCCGCGGCGTCTTCTATCTTCTTCTCCTCGGGCCGCTCCGCACCCATGGCATGAGGGGGGAGGCTCCCGCTCTTCTCTTCATCTTCTTCTCTTCTTCATCTTCTTCTTCATCTTCTTCTTCTTCTTCTCTTCTTCCTTCTTCTCTTCTTCCTTTCTTCTCCGGGCCGCTCCGCAGCCATGCTGGCATGGTGGGAGGCTCCCGCTGTGTGACGGCGTCTCTTCGTCTGACGGTTCTTAAATAACGGGGGGCGGGGCCATCCGGTGACCCCGCCCCCCTCTGACGCACGGTGACTTGACGGGACTTCCCTGTGACGTCACGGGGAATGCCACAGGGAAGTCCCGTGGCCCGCAGACCCCCACAACCACCGGCCAGGGTTGTGGGGATGAGGCCCTTGTCTTCATCAACATGGGGACAAGGTGTTTTGGGGGGCTACCCCAAAGCACCCTCCCAATGTTGAGGGCATGTGGCCTGGTACGGTTCAGGAGGGGGGGGCGCACTCTCGTCCCCCCCTCTTTTCCTGCGGCCTGCCAGGTTGCGTGCTCGGATAAGGGTCTGGTATGGATTTTTGGGGGGACCCCACGCCGTTTTTTTTCTTTTTTTGGCGCGGGGTTCCCCTTAAAATCCATACCAGACCTGAAGGGTCTGGTATGGAATTTAGGGGGAACCCCACGTCAATTTTTTTAAAAAATTTTGGCTGGGGTTCCCCTTAATATCCATACCAGACCTGAAGGGCCTTGTATGGAATTTAGGGGGACTCCCACATCATTTTTTTTTTTAATTTTGGTTCGGGGTTGCCCTGTGGGGAATTCCCATGCCGTTTTTATCAATGAACTTTTATTTGTATTGTCGGCAATGCAATAGCCGCGGTAGTTTTAAATGTGTTTTTTCCTTCAAAATGTCATTTTGCTGTCAGACTGTTCTAAACACGGGAAACATGCGCCCCTTTACAGGCATACTATAGACACCCCCCAGGTATGAAATTTAAAGGGATATTACACTTTTATTGTTTGACTTTAAGCATTATTAAAATCACTGCTCCTGAAAAAACGGCCGTTTTTAAAACTTTTTTTTGCATTGATTCATGTCCCCTGGGGCAGGACCCAGGTCCCCAAACACTTTTATTGACAATAACTTGCATATTAGCCTTTAAAATTAGCACTTTTGATTATTCATGTTCGTGTCCCATAGACTTTAACGGTGTTCGCGTGTTCGAACAAATTTTTTTCCTGTTCGCATGTTCTGGTGCGAACCGAACAGGGGGGTGTTCGGCTCATCCCTATTCTCCACCACTCTTCGAGCTCTGGCCAGCCGGTAATTAAAAACCCTCTGTTCCGGGGTGAGGGTCCTCATTGGGAATGGCCGCATCAGGTGGTCCCCCAGCGCAAACACTTCATCAGCAACGAACACAAATGGGAGTCCTTCAACATTTTCCTCTGGAGCTAGCAAGTCCAAGCTGCCATTCTGGAGACGCCTGTAAAACTCCGTCTGGGCGATGACTCCACCATCGGACATCCGGCCATTCTTCCCCACGTCCACATACAAGAAGTCGTAATTAGCCGACACCACCGCCAACATCACTATACTATTGACCCCCTTGTAATTATAATAGTACAACCCCGAGTTGGGTGGTGGGACGATGTGGATGTGTTTCCCATCAATTGCTCCTCCACAGTTAGGAAAGTCCCACCGCTGGGTAAAGTGGGAGGCCACAGTCTGCCATTCCTGTGGCTAGGAAGGAAACTGTTGAGGAAAAACCAATAAACATTACTATTTTTTCACAGAAACATGGCAAGAAGATTAGACACAAACATTATGGGGCAACCTCCAGATAGCATTTAGTAAGGGGAATTTAACAAGGCCAAAGTATAAGGTACACCTATCATATTCCCACTCCCCCCTCTCATGGGCCATTTCTAATATTATAGGGGGTGTGTGGAAATCTTGGACAGGTAACCCTCTTCACTTCATTGAGAGATGAATGCCTAAATAATGTGTATTACTTGGAACAGCCCCTCCTTAGTTACACTATTGGCAGCCCACTGGACAGGTAAGAAGTGTCATAATACAAAGATAGAACTACACATTGTACACATTTGAGGACATTTAGACATTCTGCTATTACCTGTCAAGATAATAATAGGATACAAAAACTTTAAACAGTACCATTGGAAAGTATACAGGCAGGCCCTTTCACTACATGCTTTGGGGAATTCATCCATAAATCTGACCAGTAAAGAGATGGGTATAGTGTGTATGGGTTTGGCAAAGTCAGCAGAGAGATGATTGAGGATACATAGAGAATTGGGATCAGCTGACTTAGCAGTTGGGGGAGGGAGGGTTACTAAAAATGATTTGGGGACACCACAAAAAAAAAGCCTCTGGCGCTCTGCCTGAATTTAAATCAAAAATAACATTTCCAAAGATTTCAGGGGGTGTTTGGGGTAAAGCACTACTATGGAGCAGAAAAAATACATTGTTAAGTGACTACATGAGGTGAATATAGGGCCAGGAGACACCATGCTGGGGAGGTTATTGAAGGGCATGTATGATAGGACCTAATGTATGAAGGACCTAAAATAATAATTACATAAAAATCCTGCATGCATGAGGACAAAGGGGACATTCACAGCATATTACAATCATGGTAATTAGGGAATGAGGAAAGAAATACAAGATATTAGCAAACATTCAATACAATAAAATGTGATATAAAAGGATAAAAATCTTACCTTCATATACTCCTTCTGCAGGACCTGGATGATGGCAGAACAGGTCTCTGGGATAATGATCCCCAGAGCCTGGGGGGAGATGCTTGTCGAGAACTTCAAGTCCTGCAGACTTCTCCCTGTTGCCAAATACCACAGGGTAGCGACCAACCTCTGCTCCGGAGTGATGGCTTGCCTCATGCAGGTATCCTGCCTGCTGATATAGGGGGTCAGCGAAGCCAACAGACGGTGAAACACGGGGTCCGTCATCCGGAGAAAGTTCCTGAAATCATCAGGATTATTGTCACGGATCTCACGGAGCAAAGGCATATGAGAGAACTGGTCACGCTGAAGCAACCAATTCTTGGTCCATGAACTCCTCCCCACCCTGTTCATGGACTGGACTTGTGTCAAGGTCAGGACCCCAACACCAAGCCCCCGCACAGCACGAACTCTACGAGGAGTACGCATACGAAACATGGCTAGAAAACGGTCGGCTGCTCAGAACGAAGTAACAGAACGCAATGAAGAACAGCAAGGCCTGTGAAGAGCGACCTGAAAAACAGTAACGAACGAACAAGAGTACAATGACTACTTAAAGTCACGCAGAACTTGCTGCACGCACTGAAGAGCAGATACAAACCCAGAAGCACAAACTGAACGGCAGACAACGATCTGAAAGCCACGAGTCTAAAAAAAGCGCGAATCGTCTCTCACCAAACTTTTACTAACACGAGATTAGCACAAGGAGCCCAAAGGGTGCCGCGCTTGGTTCTGAACCGGCCTTTTCTAATCTCGTCGTACGTGATGTACGTGACCGCGTGGTTGGCGATCGGAAATTCCGACAACTTTGTGCGACCGTGTGTAGACAAAACAAGTTTGAGCCAACATCCGTCGGAAAAAATCCTAGGATTTTGTTGTCGGAATGTCCGAACAAAGCCGACCGTGTGTACGCCCTATAACTGTTCCGACCCTTCAGGGTGCAACCACACTTCTGTATTCAGTATTTGGTGAGCTACAACTGAGGGGGTCCATTGGTAAAGGTATAATCTGAGTTGACAACTGTAGTGAGCTCTCCCAAAGGTGACAAAGACAGTCTCTAGGATCCTTAAGGTTAGTACTCACTGTGCCCTGGGCACTGTAATGCTTTCTTGATGTACCAGCCAGCCTCTGTACTGGATTCCTCCAAGCCTGATCTTCTGTAGACTTTCTGCACTGCTTCAGGAGCTCTGGGCATGAGTACCTGAGCTCTAGATGAAGCTGGGACCCAGATAGATTTTTTCTATTCTGCAGCTAACAGCCCAGATGACCTCAGCCCTCAGGCTAGGTCTTCTTCCATAGAAACAATGACCCCGTTGTTCCAGACCGCATAATATTTATGCCCACATCTGCCCCCTGCTGGCCACTCTTGCTGCCAGAGATTGGCTGTGGCTGCATGCATATTCAGATGAGAGTCTGTCTCCTCCACCCACTAAGTTCTGGAACCTACCAGAATCCAGGGGAAAGCAGCAGAGCTTGCAGCCAGCAGAATCCAGAACAGCCAAAACCAACTGAACACTGCTCCTTTGCTGCAGGGGAGCCAAAAACGTAATTTGCCTCAACTATAGAAAGCCTACAAGGAGGGTCCTACATCTGCAAAATATTTAAATATGATATTCCAATGGGACAAGAAAAAACCTGCTACCCATTGAAAGTATGCCAACCTAGGCTGGGACAACTCATACTATTCAATGAATCTAGGCCTAATGGTCCAGTTATCATTTATATATGTATTTCATCAAGGGACACTATATATTGTGAAAATTATAATGGAAGTATAATAATATAATACTGTATACTGTATACTATAATATAATCATTTTAAAGTAAAGAACTACAGGCAAACAGCTAAATACATAAATGAAAAACATATAATGTATATGAATTGTTTTCTTTCCAAAGGATTTGTATTTCTGTCCATCCAGTCCTGAAATTTACAAGGCTCTCCAACACAGCACAGCCTCATCTGTCAGGGAAGCAGATCTTATTTTGCTCTATTACAGATAAATGACACATACAGGTCTTGTCTTCTGGCCTATGAACGGATAGTGAAAGGAAAAGCAGCAGACTGACAAGCAGAACATATCTCTGTGACTCTGCTCTTTCCTTCCATCAGCATGCCCTTGCTCCTATGGGCAATATAAAATAACTGACTGGCTCCTTGTGCTGCTTCTCGCTTCTCAATTTGAGCTCTGCTGTACAGTGGATTGCAAGAGACTAAAACCAAGTCAAGAGCAGGTGTTTTTATAGCTTGCATTTAAAAATATATGTTAAATGATTAACAAGTACCAAGCTGCATTTATTTGTATATTTTATATATGCTCGAAAGTCAGCTTTAAATAGCAATGTCTAGTCTTAATTAGCCTCATCTTTAAACAAAAATTATTTTAAATTCTACCCAGCTGTTTGAGATGAAAAGAAAAAAATAACATGCAGTTTTATATATTCTTAGGACAATTCTCCTACTGAGAAAAAATATACTCCTTTTTCCAGAAAATTATGGTGATTATACTCAGGTATCATAATCCTTTTGCTAGAGGACAATGCCTATATTTGTTTTTTTCCTTAATAAAGCAGGTAGTCTATATAAGAACTAGGCACTTATTTTGCAATCAGACATATAATCTGGATTATAGTAAACCTGATATTTGATCTTTTAATAAAGAGAGAGATTGAGATATAGATGAAATATAAAATTTCAACATTTTGATGACAATAGTGTCATAACTATCCTATCTGTCAGCTGGGCAGATTATTTTATAACACCCCTTACTGCATAAAATGACCATAAAATTCAAGGGATACAAATAGTGAGCAGAAAAGAACAGAGGCAGTGAAGATTTTCTTTTTCTAAAAGTTGCATATATAATTATGTTTAAAGGAAGTTTAAAAAGAATAGTAGGGGGTTATAAACATGGCATGTAGTACACTGCAGCAAAATATGGGGTTAATAACAGCATCCTAAATAAAATAAAATCTAACAGTTTTACAGTGTTGTGTACAGGGCCAGATTTCACTCCTAGTCCAGAAATCTGGTACTGAGACCCAGGTCTTTCACATTTTATAATTGTTCAGCCACATAAAGATAAGGTGTAGTGTACAAGGCATTGTAGATGCATTGAAAATATATTTATCATTAATTAGTCAGGATTTCCCATTGATGTATATTAAGGAATATATTATATATATTAAGAAGTGAAGCGCTACCTCCACAGGAACTGATAGAATATTTGGGTTCTCTGTTCGTCACTGAGGCCAGGTAGTCTCCTGGCTGTCACACAAAGAAAAATATACACATACTTATAAAAAAATGATTAAGTTGTACTTAGATCAAAGGATAGTATGATAGGCAAAGGATGCAGTTAACTGGAATTATTGATAAGCAAGGTAAAACATCAAAGGAACAATGCAACACGGTACAGTACCCCTTTAAGACACACCTACCAGTCCTGCTGGACTGAAGATGTAAACAATAGCTCGGGGACTCTAGGAGAGATTGTCCTCAAGTGAGCAAAAGGTGGTAACAAAAACACACGACTAACTCACTTGTAGGCCCTCAATTGGAAGAGACTAAAGTATAACTAAAGGCAAAACTTTTTTTTTAGTTTTGGATAAAGTGGAGAGAGATTAGAACACCACTCAGTTTTTATAACTGTCTGTACCCCCCATTAAAGAGATTCACCCTCTCCATTTGTCCTGTTTACCGTTATCATTGAAATTGAAAGTAAAAAAAAATCACACATTTTAGGTTGTCCCCAGAAAAGTGGAAGGGGGGGATTCATCCAATGGGGACACTATTTCTGGTGACCTGGGGGCCCCCAAGGAATTCCCTTAATTTGTAGGGATTTCCTCTCACTTCCTGTTTGGCTTCGGGATAGGAAGTGAAGTGAAATCTCTGAGGTGGGACAGAGATGGCGAAAAAAAATCTGACAACAGTTATAACCCTCCCTTGCTCTATCCAAAATGAAAAAAAAAGTTTTCCCTATAGTTATACTTTAAGCTTCAGCAAGTTTGTCAAAGCTAGCACCCACAACTAAAACTAGGTATAGGGTTTTTAGTTGGGGCCCTTAGTTGTCATGCAGTGAAGAGGGACACTTTAAGAAAAGTGGGGGGATTGTAAGATGTATGTCCCTTTAAATTGAGAAGTTGAACTTGAGCTGCTAATTCCTTCCTTAGGTGAACAGTGAGGTTTTACTGCGCCCAACCTCAAATGTAAACAAGTCCTAATAGTGCAGCCTGTCACAGTGTGTTCAGTGACCACCACAGCAATGTTGATAGAAACAGTGTTACTGATTGCTGCCACACCAGATCAGTGTAGTGAGCAACAGTTTTTCCTGATCAGCACCACAGCAGTCACATTGTCACCAGACTAGTGTATTCCAGAAACAGTGTTCCTTTCCATTGCCAAACCAGTCGCAATACCACTAGACCAGTGTATGCTAGCAACAGTGTTCCTTATCACCACGACACCAGTGCAGTGTCTCCTCTGTCTGCCACCTGTCCTGACCCTGGCCTGTTCATTGATCCCATTTCTGCCTGCTCTCTGGACATATCCTTTGCCTGTTTGCTGACTGTGTTTATGTCTGCCGTCTGAACTGACCTATCTGCATGTCCTACTGACTATGTTCCTGTGAGACACCAGTCCCAGCCATCCCCTGTGGACAACTGCACTCCTGGAATCACGGGAACTAATTTTTTCATCCTTTGTGACAAATAGTCAGGAAATTAGATGCGTAATTTATGCCCTAGAAACCCTGAATGTGTTTAAGCTGTAAACGTCTCACACATGTGGTAGCATAATTCTTGGGAGAAGTAGCAGAATGTGTTTTGGGGTGTAATTCTAAGTATGTCCATGCTGAGTTTTAGAAGCATCTTCTTAATTGACAACTTTTTGTAAAAAAAAAAAAATATTTTCCAAAAACTTGGGGCAAAAACATTAATCTTAAAAAGACTCACCCTGCCTCCTAGAAGATGCCTTAAGGTGTTTACTCTCCAGAATGTGGTCATTTTGTGGGTGTTTCCACTCTCCTGGTCCTCCAGGGCCTCCAAAAATGTGATAGGTAATTAGGAAGTTAGATGTGTAAGAAAGCCCAAAGGTGCTCCTTGGATTTTGGGCCCCTCTATGCAACTAGGCTGTACAAAAGTCTCACATATGTGGTATCCCCATACACAGGAGGAATAACAGAATATGTTTTGGGGTTTAAATGTTAGTGTGTTTATGCTGTGTGTGATAAATAACTTGTTAAAATGCCAAAAAAAATTTTGTTTAATTTCTGAATTTTCCAAACAAATTGTGACAAAATGTACAACTTCAGAAAACTTAACTTGCCTCTTACTAAATACCTAGGACTGTCCACTTACCAAAAGGGATAATTTGGAGGGTAGTTACACTGTCCTGGCATTTTGGGGCTCAAGAAATGAGACAGGGAGTCAGTACATCAGAACTGATTAATTTTCAAATATATATATATATACTGTATATATATATATATATATATATATATATATATATATATATATATATATATATATATATATATATATATATATATATATATACAGTATATACATACCATGTTTTGCAAACGCTATAACTTTTACACAGACAAAATAATATACACCTCTTTTTTTTTGTTTTTTCACCATGGAAATGTAGCAGAATACATTTATGAAGAAAGATTATTTATTTGCAAAATTTTATAACAGGAACTTGGAAAAATGTTTTTTTTTTTAAATTGTTGGTCTCTTTTTTCCTTTGTATACAAAAAAGTGTTGCCTGACTCAGTAACTGTCATGCAAAGTGTGACAGCGCTAAAAGGTGAACGTACAGTGAAGATTTTATTTTGACTTTTTAGCGAGGCACAAGCTCGTCTTCCTCAGGACGTCTTCTTCAGGACAGGCTCATCTTCCTCATATATATATTCTTAATTCACAAAGGTTTAACACCAGTCTAAGGCACTCTATTTGTGACTGAAATGTAACAGAACATTTTACCCCCTTCCTAAACAGAGCACTTTTTACAATTTGGTACTGCGTCGCTTTAACTGATAATTGCGCAGTCATGGGACACTGTACACAAATGAAATTGACGTCCTTTTTTTCCCACAAATAGAGCTTTCTTTTGATGGTATTTGATCACCTCTATGGGTTTTGTTTTTTGTGCTATAAACAAAAAAATAGTGACAATTTTGAAAATAAAACAATATTTTTTACTTTTTGCTATAATAAATATCCCCCATTAAAAAAAAAAAAAAACATTTCCTTATCAGTTTAGGCCAATATATATTCTTCTACATATTTTTGGTAAAAAAAATCGCAATAAGCGCAAAAGTTATAGCGTCTACAAACTATGGGAAAGATTTATGCCATTTTTATTGTTTTTATTATTTTTTACTAGCAATGGCGGTGATCTGTGATTTTTAGCTGTACTGCGACATTGCGACAGACAGATTGGACACTTTTGACATATTTTTGAAACCACTGACATTTATACAGCGATCAGTGCTATAAATATGCACTGATTACTGTGTAAATGTCACTGGTAGGGAAGGGGTTAACACTAGGGACGATCAAGGGGTTAAATGTGTTGTCCCTCAGTGTGTTCTAACTGTATGGGGATAGGACTGATTGGGGGAGGAGACATATCGTTGTTCATTCTTAGTAGGAACAAATGATATGTCTATTCTCCCCTGACAGAACAGAGATTTGTGTGTTAACACACACAAATCCCCATGCTGGCGCTCGTGCACAGGATCGCGTGTGGCCAGTGGCGATCGCGCCTGCCGGCCATGCGCATCGGGTCCCCCTCTGCCGGCTGTAAAATGGAAGGACGTACCTATGCGGAGTTTCTCCCAGGAGAGCCATTGTGCCGCAGTATATTCTTGCGTGAGCGGGTTGGGAATCCATTAAAATTTTATTAGATTCAAGTAAAAATAACTGTCACTTTTTAAAAGACAAAATTACTTATCCTCATGTATTAGCTGTGTGTATTGAGTCTTATATGTACCAAGTAATTAAAGTTGTCGGTGCACAGTAAAATCTTTTACATCATCAGGATGTTAGTTTTTTGTTTTTTTTTACAGAGCAGCACTTAAATAATTCCTTTATTTTTTAAAAATAATTTAGACTGATAGTGTATTTATATATATTTATCTGTAACTAAATTATGGGTATCTACTGGAGACTTCATTGAAGTGTAAAGATGAACTGGACTTTCAAAATTGTGCTAAAAAAAGACAGATGGAAAGCTAAGGACTAGCCACCAGTATTGCTTGTAGGTTTCCTGCAGCTGATCCTTTCCCTATTCTTTACTTACTATGCCTTGTTCTGCACCATGTCTTGGTGTGGAGGTGGCCATCTTGGAAAACACAGGGCTGTTTCCTCATCTCAGAACTTCCAGCAAGAAGAATGGCAAGCAGCACAGTCCTGACTCCAGTGAACCTCACTCAAAAGTTCTTGAGGCTAGCTTTCAGAAGCACAGTGCCTTATATCTAATAATGTAAATATACAGCTCGGAGACCTTGGTGCTCTAACATACCAAAAAGTGCACTGCTATTTTTCACGAAAGGATACACTTTTCAGGGTACTGATTCTACTACTGGTTACATTTTAAGAACAACATGGATATTTTTGCTTATGGGTTTTTCTATGTGCTGAATCCTAACATGGCCTGCTGGCCAAAACATTGCTGTCTAGCTGTGGATGCTCTGCATCAGCGTAGCCTGCATGTTATTTAAAAAAACTCAGTGAGTAGTAAAATGTAATCTGCTAAAAGTCTTTATCACCAGGCTTACTGATTATCATTGATGAGTCTGCCTTTGTGTTTTACTTTAAATCAATAAAATCTGTATCTCTTATAAAAAATAGGACAAAACGCCTTCACTGAAGATGAAAATAATTACATTATTAACTTATACTGTAGTTTTTAAACTCTTCTAAGAAGATTAAATTGTAGCTAAATTAAGCACTTAAATATGAAAAATGACCAATTTCATAGAATTATTTCACCCCACACCATTTACACAAATGAAAAGACTCTGGCTTCCACAAACTTGAATCATTTATTGCAGATGGTGTTTGAACTTTCTGTCAACCATCAGCATTAAAAACAGAGTTCATAGTTTACTTCAACCTTAAACTTCTACCAAATGTTCTGCTTCTTGATGTTGAGCCAGACATGATGTCAGATCAAAGAAGGTATTTTATGGCACAGCAATATCTACACTCCTTTAAAATTTGCAATACATGTATAGGGAAAGACAAATAACTAAAGCAAACTTTTATCAGATTGAATAAACAGTCATCTCTCCTAAAAACCCAATCAAATTAAAAGGGAATTTCTTTTGTTAATGCTTGGAGTTGATATTCACAGTACACCAATTTTTAAGTAGCAGGCACAATTTATTACAACATTCTTCTAAAATTAACAAGCTTAGCATGCAATGATGTCTCTGAGTGTGTTGGAGTACATACCCAAACTATACTATCCAGAATTGAAGATCTTGCTGACTGCTGGCCACATGACCATTGCCAAGATATTGGTCAAGCAGTCAGTGCTGGGGTGGGGATCACTGTTCAAACAGAGACACTGACTGGTCTTTAAATACTTTTGACAGCCACCCTCACAAGGCATAACAAATGCCTTGTGAGGGTGGCTCTATATAAAGTGTAGGGGGAAATTAAACAATTACATATTTAATACAGTCTTTTATAAAAACAGCAGTTTTTGTTTTTATATGTAAACCTTTAAGTTAGTTTGATAATTGGTCGATCCTGACAGTAAATATGTTACCTTTCCACTAACTGTAAAGAACTCCAGTCTTACCTGTTTTTGTTCCATCCCGTTTTGGCTCTGATGCTAGGTGGAAAGTTGTGTTATTCTCTCCTTATTTCCTCTCCACTATGTACCTCTGATTTTTTTCTTTAAAGGACATTGCACCTTATCTGTGTGCGGGCATTCAGTCTAAGACAAGACCCACTGGCTCTCTTAAGCTGGCTGTATAATAAGCCGCTCCCTCCGATCCAACATCCTTCAATTGAAGAAGCAAAGGAGATGGACAGAAAATGTCAGCTAAACAGTGGTTGCAATCAATTACATGCAGCCACTGTTTAGGTATTCTGAAAACCACTGCTGCTGGTGGTCAACACAACAGTCAACATTGCATATTCATCCATCTGCATGGTATAACATGGATAGAGATATCTGCAGAATAAACAAACAAAAAATCACTGTATAGCAGACTTTAGACTGTCTTTGACACACCTCCTGGGCTTCAGGAAGTATCAGTGCTGCTACTGTGCATAAAATTTTCACAAAGCCAGTTTTATACGGATAAGAACGACCTCACACTGACTTCTACCAAATGTTGCTTTCTCTGAAGGGCTTGGACAAGGAAGATGATGGGGGGGGGGGTTGGAGCAAGAGGGATGGCTTCCCTGGGTGCAGCGGTAGTATGTGAGGAACGGGACACCATGTGGCGAGTTCCTAAAACTACTAGCTCACAGGAGTAAGGCCAGCAGCATCCCACAACACCCGACAGCTTAGCACTAGAAGTGACATGGGTTATTCTCTCTCCTCTAGCTTCTCCCCTCTACCACTGCAGCACTCCTGGATGTGGACTGTTGGATGAGGACTGTGCTGTGTTTGCTAACTCACCCCCTTTTTCCTTGCAAAGGAGCAAAGAATGTGGGCAGGGGGTGGGTAAGAAAACCCTACAAAGTCCTGATCTAACAGCCAGTGGTGTTCCCGATGCCGTAATCCCATACCTCTGCTGCAGAAGACATCATCTCTCCCACTGACTGCCTTTCAAACGTATAAAAAGTCAAAGCCTAAGGAAACCTTTCCTAGGGTCCTCCTCAACTTAGATGTGTCAAGATGAGCCTGGGATGAAGGGCATGTTTCTATCTTTTTCACTGTAACAGAGATCCAATAGATTTGTTTAGCGATTTTGTTTTAAATTGTCTGTAGTTTCATGCGAAAAAGAAGTGGGGATTGGTAATTTTATACTATATTAGCGGAGTAATAAAAAATATTAATGCATAAAGAAATGCAATTGTTGGTTGAGCAGAACCTGATTTGAAAAGATTGAGTATAGTATAGTCTCCTGTAATTGCTAGTTAAATAGTATGTGAGAAGTGTGCTTCATCCTTTGAAATTAGTTTCTCCTGACCCTCTTTTCTGTAACCTATGTAACATGTTCTGTGTATCCCCCTTTCTATGACCTATGCTGTATAATTATATAGATTTCACAAATATTAAAAAGTAAAAAATAAAGATTAAACAATGTAAAGCATTTACAGTCTTAAAAAAAAGACATTTTCTTTTCCCACCAATGTCCTATAGTTTAAAGGCAGTTGGTGGTCGTCTGCGGTAAGAAAGAGGAAATGATATTTACTTGCATACTCCTGGTAGAAAAAAGCAAACAACACCTGTGATTAGGAACTTTGAAGCCCTCACATTTTGTGATTGGGAAAGTGATTCATGCTAGGAGGGGAAATTTAAGGGCGAGCTAATTTGTGCTAGGAGGGGGGCTTGGGGGAAGGATTTGTGCTAGTAGAGGGTGATTTTGGGGGGATTTGTGCTAGGAGGGGTAATTTTGGGTGGGTGGATTCATGCTACAAGGAAGGATTTGTGAAAGATTTGTGCTGAGAGGGGGATTTGGGGGGAGAGGATTTGAGCTGAGAAAGGAGATGGGGTAAATGGGGGAATTATAGTATGGTGAAAATTTCTGCTTGAAAAATGGAATTTAAGCTTAGGGGCATGAGCGTGCAAATTAGTGCTCAATTTTTTTGGAGGTGAGCAAGGGGATTTCTGCTGACACATGATGTTCACACATCATGATAGGGAGGGGGGGCATAGTTTGGCATCTTTGCCCTGGGCGCTAGATGACCTTGTTCCGGCACCGTCTCTCTGTGTGAGTTCAAAATTGTTTTTCAGTGAGTAGAAGTGACTTTCTATGTACCGTAATCAGTTCTGTAAATTTTCAAGGCTAATAGGCAAGGGATTGTCAAAAAAGGGCATAAGGAGCCGAGCAATGAACATGTACCAATGCATATATATTTTTATAACACCATACATAAGAGAGAGGGTCCTCAATTAATGTGATTTAAAGGGTGATATGTAGAAAACATCTTTCAATTACATGCTTGGGGAAAGCTTTTAAAAGCTGATCTCCGGTTTCAGTAAACTTGAAATACTTTGTTTGGACTAAACTGGTCCAAATTAACTATTTACTTTACTGACAGATGCAGCAGCTGTGAGCACTATATAAACTGTCCTGTATGTAGCCACAGCTACATACAGTATATAGTGCTATGTTCTGGCAGTGGGATGGGAACTTCCAATCATTTACCTGCTTCTCCACTTCTGTTGATCAGAGGAAGGTTTTCATAGAATACAAAGCATTAATGACTGAGCAGGACTCAGTTCCACTGGATGTTGTTCTGGGAGCAGGACGGGAAGTTTGTGTCTCACTGCTGGAAGATAGCACTGTATGTAGCTGAGGCTGCATACAGTTTATATACAGTGCACGCAGTCTCTGCATCAAACTATTTAAACTATTTAAAGTTCACTGAAATCTGTAGTTCTGCTTTAAGCTGTATCTAGTGTTATGGGACAGTACAATTCCCATGGACAGCTTCAGCAACCCTATATTCTTGTAAAAAATGTCCGGATGGCGGCACTCCAAATAAATGCCTTTATTGAAAACAGAATCATACAAACATTGGATAAAAATCAGTTGACGTGTTTCACACCACTATTACAGGTGTTTAATCATAGCCAAATAAAAAAAAGAAAAGCATTGGTATATAAATAAATATATATATTTATATATATATATATTTAATATATATAATAAGGCCAGTATAGTGGCCTGAAATTATGGGAGGAGCACGGAGGGTATTTAACCAGACCACCCACGATGGTCAGTGTCGGTTCCAGTGCGCGGTATTACGTCACCAGGCCGACTTTGCTAACTCACTGCACGTTTGTGAGTTCCTGCTCTCGAGATCCAGCATTGCAGTTCCCCGTTCGCAAGTTTTTTCCAACCGTTACACGCGCTGTCGCAGGTAGGACTTATTGTTACTGTTCCTATAGAAATCGAATCGTTATGTTACCATGCCCCCCCCCCTCGTAAACTGCCTCTACGGCTCCGTAAGTCTTACTATGTCATTCGCATGTATTCGCACTTTTGCCTAGCTCTGTTCCTTAGTTGAGCCCAGTTGCATCCGCGACGTAACAACTCGTGGTAGCCCTCCGATCTGCACCATTCGTAGTTAGCCGACTAGGCATTACGAACCGTATGGACAGCACGTAGATTCACTTACGAACCAAGTCGCATTACATCACACCTCCTACTAAACCCCCACTCCACCTACTGACCCCCTACACCTACTACAAAACACCCACTTCACCTAACTGACTCCCTACACCTCTTACTGGATATCAAACACTCACCAACAGCCGATCCGAATCTAGTCGCAGCTTTGGCACTACGCTTTGGATCCTCGGCAAACACAAGCGCCTTCAACCACCATCACCATCAGTCGATCCGAGCCCAGTCTTATCATTGGCGCTATGATTTGGATCCAACACACACAAGCCCCCTCATCACCTCGCATCTACAGCCGATTTGAATCTAGTCGCATCATCGGCGCAACGATTCAAATCCTCGGCAACACAAACTTCACCAACTGATCCAAATCCAATCGCATCACAGGCTCAACGATTTGGATCCCTGACAAACAACGCCACCAGCGCTCACACTCCAGCCCGGTTCGAACTAGCCCAAAACAAGTCCTATTCATAGGGGGACGTCTCCGTCATCCTGAAAGCTAAAGACCATAGGCTTACCTGCAAACTCACTATTATGGAGTTTGTGCTGGCCTTTGGGATGCTCAGAGACGTCCTATGCATGGTCAACCCCAACAGGAGGGAAGAACTGGATCTATACTTACATACAGTAGTGGATCTAGGTTATAAATATGGAGGATGCTCATTTTATAACTACCACGGGTCGTTTTCAGCTCAGGCAGCAGCCAGACTCTCCCAGTTCCAGGCAACTACCAACTGGAGCACCATCGATACAGAGCTGTTCTGTCGCCATTTCGCTGGCCTACGCTCCCCACTCTGTACTAACTGCCAGTCTTCTACCCATATGGCTAATTTGTGCTCCGAGTCAGGTGGCAGAGCCTCCCCAACTTTCCCTCCATTTCTAGTGCAGCTCACAACCCAACAGCATTTACTCAGCCATCCCAGGCAGACAGGTTAGGACGACTCATCCGTGCACTAGGGGGCGCAGCCATATGCAACAATTTCAACTTCGGGGGTTGCAACTTCCCTCACTGCAGACTCCTTCATATATGCCTCGCATGTCACAAGGCTCACCCCTAGAAACACCTGCGGTATCAAACAGCTTAATTCCGCATGACTAGGCCACGTGCACGTCGGATGGCTCAGGTTTTACCTCTGCTCACACCCAACACCTTCACTGGCTACCTTCCTCGTCCAGGGATTCACTACAGGCTTTCACACCGGACTTATCACACTCCCCAACACAACTCACGAGTGCAAGAACCTGCTTTCAGCAGCCACCGACGAGGAAGCCATCACCACCTTGCTGCAGACCGAACTAGACCCGGGGTACATGATCAGTCCCTTTACACATTCACCTTTCTCTGTATGGAGAGTCAGCCCTATCGGGCTTGTCAAGGGCAAGTTTTCAAATAAACATTGTTTAGTCTATGATTTTTCTGCGCCTCATTGTACTCACATATCCAGCTTAAATTCCCTCATACCCTCAGAAGAGTTCTCCCTTAAATATTCATCTGTAGACTTAGCTATTCGATCTATCATTCGTGTAGGAGTAGGCGTTTGGCTGTCTAAAGCAGACATCTCAGCATTCAAGTTGTTACCAATTGAACCGTACCTTTGGCGATGGCACGGAATTAAGTGGAAAGGCTTGTACTATTTCGCCACTAAATTAACTTTCGGCTCCAAAAGCAGCCCGTGGCTGTTTGACACATTTGCTCAGTCCCTTTCCTGGATCCTGTCACGCGTCCTGTCAGAAAGCGATTCACTACCTAGACAACTTCCTACTCATAGAACCTAGTGAGCCCCCAGTAGATCTAAACAGCCTAAGAGAGATCTTCCACAATCTTAACGTGCCTATAGCAAAAAAGAAAGTGGAAGGCCTGGCACAGATCATCACCTTCTTGGGTGTCATACTCGACACTCGTACCATGCAGGCTAGCCTGCCTCCCTACAAATTGACCCGCATCAGGACAGTCATCCATACCTTCACCAGTACTCAAGGCTGCACTAAGAGGCAACCACAATCCCTGCTTGGCATGCTTAACTTTGCCATAAGGATTATCCCTCAAGGGCGATCCTTTGTCTCCCGCCTCCTGGTGTTCCTCTCCAAGGTACAAGACCCTGACAAATCCTTAAACTAGACGAGGCAGCGATAGCTGATCTGGCCATGTGGGAAAATTTTCTAACAAATTGGAATGGCATTTTGATGTTCATTCCGTCAGCATCTCCCACTTCACCTCATATAGTCACGGATGCCGCAGTCTCCACAGGCTTTGCAGCAATTTTTGGACATCACTGGTTTGCAGGGTCATGGCCGCCAGAAATACTCTTGATTCCCGGGTTCAGTCAATCCTCCTCGTTGTTCGAGATCTACCCCATTGTTGCAGCAGCTCAAGTCTGGGGCAACATCTGGGCAGGACAAACAGTGACATTTGCCACAGACAACCAAGCCATAGCCAGTATCATAAATAAAGGCCAGTCCAAGTCCTTGGCCATCATGTCCTTCCCACGCAGGCTGGTGCACCAATTTAACGTCCTCTGTGTCCACATCCCAGGCAAATGCAACACCTCAGCTGACGCTCTATCTCGTCTTAACTTTACAACATTTTTTTCGAAAGGAACCTGGAGCCGACCCGACCATGTCTGTTATCCCACATTGGTCGCAGCTAACCCTGGATTGAAGCGACACCTTCACGACGCTACTAGTCTACTTAACCTGTCGTTATTTCACAACACCCTGAAAGCCTACCGTACTGCCTGGAAGATCACAGGTTTCTAGCTTCTAACCCTGGGGCAATACAAGGAGATCTCCATCACATCCTGGCCTTCATATCGTACTGCCACACACAGCTAGCATTGTCGCACAATACTATTAGACTCGACCTAGCTGGCATCCAATATTTCACCTCCTTACAAGATCCTATCAAGCCATCTTTGTTCGCCGCCCATGCAGTCAAGGCCATCCTGCGAGGTATTCACAAACAACAGCCCCAAATCAGCGGCAAACACTTACCGGTCACCAGTGCCATATTCCGAGACATATCCACTATCTTCTCACGTTCCCCTTTGGCTTATTACCCAGCTTGGTCATCCAAGCAGCCATCTACCTGGCATTCTACAGCTTTCTACGCCCCAGCGAATTCACAGTCACCGGCCCCAATCGTAAGATGTTATGTAGTCGCCACCTCATGTGTCACCACTAGGGATGAGCTTCGAGTTCGAGTCAAAATCATGTTCGACTCGAACATCGGCTGTTCGCCAGTTCTCTGAACAGCGAACAATTTGGGGTGTTCGCGCTAAATTCAAAAGCCGCGGAACACCCTTTAAAAGTCTATGGGAGAAATCAAAAGTGCTAATTTTAAAGGCTTATATGCATGGTATTGTCATAAAAAGTGTTTGGGGACCTGGGTCCTGCCCCAGGGGACATGGATCAATGCAAAAAAAGTTTTAAAAGCGGACGTTTTTTCGGAAGCAGTGATTTTAATAATGCTTAAAGTGAAACAATAAAAGTGTAATATTCCTTTAAATTTTGTACTCGGGGGGTGTCTATAGTATGCCCGTAAAGGGGCGGATGTTTCCTATGTTTAGAACAGTCTGACAGCAAAATGACATTTCAAAGGAAAAAAAGGCATTTAAAACTACACGCGGCTATTAATGAATTGCCGGTCCGACAATACACATAAAAGTTCATTGATAAAAGCAGCATGGGAATTCCCCACAGGGGAACCCCAAACCAAAATGAAAAAAATGACGTGGGGGCCCTTCAGGTCTGGTATGGATTTTAAGGGGAACCCTGTGACAAATTTTTTTTTTTTAAATGGCGTGGGGTCCCCCAAAAATCCATACCAGACCCTTATCCGAGCACGCAACCTGGCAGGCCACAGGAAAAGAGGGGGAATGAGAGAGCGCAGGCCACCGTACCAGGCCACATGCCCTCAACATTGGGCGGGTTCTTTGGGGTAGCCCCCCAAAACTCCTTGTCCCCATGTTGATGCGGACAAGGGCCTCAAACCCACAACCCTTGCCCAGTGGTTGTAGGGGTCTGCAAAACCCCTACAACCGGGGTGGCCCCGCCCTCCGTTATTTAAGAACCGCCAAAAGAAGAGAAGCGTCACACAGCAGGAGCCTCCCATCATGGTGGATGCGGAGCGGGCCGAGAAGACGAAGGGAAGAAGACGCCGCGGAGGAAGATGCCAAGCGAGAACACCGGAGGAAGAACCAGAGGAACCAGAAGAAGCAGATGGAGGAAGAAACCGAAGGAAAATAGAAGATAGAAGATAGAAGAAAGAAGAAGCAATTAAATAAAGGAATTGTCAAAAACTGTCATTTTTAACATTTTTGACAGTTTTTTTGTGAAATGGTAGGCCCTTACCATTTCACACGGGGGGAGGGCCGGGATCTGGGGGTCCCCTTGTTAAAGGGGGCTTCCAGATTCCAATAAGCCCCCTGCCCGCAGACCCCCACAACCACCGGGCAAGGGTTGTGGGGATGAGGCCCTTGTCCCCATCAACATGGGGACAAGGTGTTTTGGGGGGCTACCCCAAAGCACCCTCCTAATGTTGAGGGCATGTGGCCTAGTACAGTTCAGGAGGGGGGCGCTCTCTCGTCCCCCCCTCTTTTCCTGCGGCCTGCCAGGTTGCGTGCTCGGATAAGGATCTGGTATGGATTTTGGGGGGGACCCCACGCCATTTTAAAAAAAAATTTGGGCGTGGGGTTTCCCTTAATATCCATACCAGACCTGAAGGGCCTGGTATAAAAAATTTAGGGGGACCCCCCACGTCATTTTTTTAAAAATTTTGGTTCGGGGTTCCCTTGTGGGGAATTCCCATACCATTTTTATCAATGAACTTTTATGTGTATTGTCGGACCGGCAGTTCATTAATAGCCGCGAGTAGTTTTAAATGACTTTTTTTCCTTTGAAATGTCATTTTGCTGTTAGACTGTTCTAAACACGGGAAATATACGCCCCTTTACAGGCATATTATAGACACCCCCCCAGGTGCGAAATTTAAAGGAATATTACACTTTTATTGTTTCACTTTAAGCATTATTAAAATCATGCTCCCGAAAAAACTGACGTTTTTAAAACTTTTTTTGCAGGACCCAGGTCCCCAAACACTTTTATGACAATAACTTGCATATAAGCCTTTAAAATTAGCACTTTTGATTATTCATGTTCGTGTCCCATAGACTTTAACGGTGTTCGTGTGTTCGAACAAATTTTTTGCCTGTTCGCATGTTCTGGTGCGAACCGAACAGGGGGGTGTTTGGCTCATCCCTAGTCACCACAGTCACTTCATCTTGCACCTCGCGGTGTGTAAAACACAACAGTCCGGTCTGGGGGTTGACATCAAGCTCTTCAGAACTCACAACGCCTGGTTCCCCGTAGCCATTCTAGATCAGTTATTAGCTCATCTGTCTGATCCCTAGCAGGACAGCCCATTGCTACCATTCCCGATTAGCCCTCTAAGTACCAACCAGTTCACTACTCACATCAGGATCCTTTTGCGCAACTTAGGCCTTGACCCCGGCCGTTTTTCTGGACATTCTTTCCGCATTGGAGCAGCATTAGCAGCCTCACGAAACGGGGTCCCGGACCACGTGATCAAAAAAATGGGCAGGTGGAAATCCACCTGCTTCGTTAGATACATCTCTAATCCACAAGCAGAAATGTCACGAGCCTTCAGTAACCTTGCCCTGTAGTATCCTACTAAACTTAAATAAATAATTACCCCCCTAACCAAGTCTTTTTGTGCCCTTCTCTTGGCATACTGGGTTTATCTTACAGCAGGCCAGGGCACACTTCAGGTCTATTTTATGTTGTTAGTCTTGTGACGTGTTTATGTGCTTCATATCTCTCAGGACAGAGGGCTCCGACCATAAATAGAAAGGCCAGTATGATGGCCTGAAATGATGGGAGGAGACCGGAGGGTATGTAGCCTCCCTGGCGGTTTTCCCGAGTGTGGCTCGGGGTTAAAATTCAGGACCATTAGCGGTAACCCCGAGCCACACTCGGGATTACATTGCAGGATCCTGGTGCCTCCTTACTTAACTTGTCCCCGGGATCCTGCGATGTCCCCCGCAGTATCCGCGGGCTGTGTCCTCCTCCGAAGCCTCTCTGTGCCAGGCTCCGTTCCCTGCGAGCGTCGCGACGCACGGGGGCGGAGCCTGGCGGCAAATTCAAAAAATGTAAAAATCATAACACATACAGTACTGTAATCTTACAGATTACAGTACTGTATGAAATGATTTTACATCCCTTTTGTCCCTAGTGCTTTGGCCCATGCCCTGCATGCAGTTTTATATTGCATATACTGTTCTTTCTGCCTGGAAACTGGAGATTGTCCATAGCAACCAAAAAGTGACCAGCTAGAAAACAGCGATAGTAAATTAGAACACTTGCAGAATTGAGCGATAGTGAATCGTGTGGAAATTTATTTTATTACTATTTATTTTTATTTTTTTTAATTATTATTTTTTTTTTATTATATTATAATTTATGTTTTTGTGTTTCAAACTTTATCATACCCGGGATATCTACTAGACTCTTGTTTGGACAGATTTAAGTGTGTTATTGTTAAGAATTACAGACCTACAATATAAAATGCCAAATTTCCATGCAAAATAATTGTACCGCTTTCAGCACCTAAAATCCGAAATAATCATACCGCCAGGGAGGTTAACCAGACCACCCACGACGGTCAGTGTCGGTTCCAGTGCGCGGTACCCACCCACCCATTCCCCTTCTCAGGGTACTTCTCTTAAAATAATTTCTCTACAGAAACATCTATTTACTTTCTTAAGGTATGCGCCCCTCTTTTGGCATACCGCCCAGCAGACCTGGCTTTACCGTACAGCAGGCCAGGGCACACTTCAGGTCTATTTTATGTTGTTAGTCTTGTGACGTGTTTATGTGCTTCATATCTCTCAGGACAGAGGGCTCCGACCATAAATATATAAGACTGTTTTGATATTGTTTATGTGTTCCCTAATTCTGACGAATAAGGGTCTGGTAGTTTTGCCCACATATTGCTTGTGGCATGGGCATTCCAGAACATATGTGACATGTGTGCTGGTGCACGTTATTAACTCCTTTATTTTGTATTCTTTCCCTGTAGTAAGAGATCTAAAAGCCACCTTCTTTCATTCCGTTTTTTTGCTTTTTCTGCACATTTAAAAAAGGCTTTTAGATCTTTGGAAATCTTGATTTGTTTAGGGGGATCTAGTGCATTGTGCACCAACCTATCTCTTAGAGCAGGAGCTCTTCTGTAAATGAAAGAGGGTTTATTTGGAAGTACGTTTCTTTAAATGTTGTCCGACTGTAGAACAGGCCAGTGTTTTTTAAGAACCTTTTCTACTAATTTATGTTGTTGGCTAAAACCTGTGAGGAAGGCCATCTCGTTGTACCAATTATTTTTCTCATTCTTCTTCTCATTCTTCTTTTAGCAATTTTTAGCAATTTTCTAGCAATTTTTTTGCAACTTGCGACTTTATGCGACTTGCTTCGATTTTTAGCATTTTTTTGCAATTTTTATTGCAATAATACCCTCTTTTCTCTTATGTCCACTTTCAGATGTCACTATACATCCTCTATCAACATTTTTTTACTTCTAGTCCAGCACAATACCTTAATGCAATTATATTTCTTACCCATTTTTTAACTTAAATTTAATTTTTTAATATTGTGTATTATGATATGTATTTTGGTATTATGTGATGTGTCCGTTACAACTTGGAGTTAGGTAGTCCTTTTAAAATTATCCCTCATCATGTTGCGGAGTAGTGTTGTCTATTGGCATTTTAAATTGCACTACTAGCAATGGCATCCGCCATGCTGAAGCCTGGACTAACCAAAAATGGCCGCGGTTGCATGGCCATCAATTTAGGACACACCTCATACCATATAAAAACCGTATGGTGTAGCAGGATGGCACCGCTCCAGATGACGTCCCATTGACGAAACACCTTGGGGCGGGACTATACAGCGCATTGCATCACTTCCGGTTCCGAGCCGTGGATCACAGATTGCTCTGGTTTCCTGTTTTTAAACACTGTTTTCGCTTTTAATGATTTTTATTAAATGTGAGTACCCATCAGTATTATTAATAAATTTTTGGATATTTGTACAGTATCACACTATGGAGTCTCTTTCCTCTCTACATGTGGGCAACATCTAAGGGGTTAACAGTGAGGAGACCACTTACATCGCAGACAAGGAGGTACTTGGAGAACACAGGACAGGCAGTTTCCTCCCACTTCACAGGCTGCACAGTGGCTCATACTGTGAAGGTGAAATACCTCCTTGTGGGGTGAATAATAGCGGTGAGTGCGTTTCTTAGACCCCTTTCACACTGGGGTGGTTTGCAGGCACAATTGCACTAAAAATAGCGCCTGCAAACCGACCCGAAATAGCCGCTGCTGTGTCTCCAGTGTGAAAGCCCGAGGGCTTTCACACTGGAGCGGTGCGCTAGCAGGACAGTGTGAAAGGGGCCTTATGGGGGACTGTTTTCCAAGAAACACAGAACAATTTGAAGGAGCACATTGTCACTTTATTGGACTTTTTTATACACCAGGGTTTAAAGACGGTATATGCATATTTTTGAACCCAGTTTCACAGCAACAATACACACCAGTCATATATGTTGGATTTTTTTGCACAGAAATGTCACTTCGAATTGCAGGTTTTGCACAGGATTGTGTTTATTTTATTTTATTTTCGTTTGAACATAACAATATGTATTATTTATAAGCGGTTAGGAAGTTTACACAGTAGGATTTTTTTGTGGATTTTTGCGAATATACAAATATTTATTTTCTGCACTTTTATTGTCACTTTTTGCACTAAATGCACCCGTGACACACACCCCTCAAGTATTTAGAGGTTGTAGGTCACCTCTTAATAATAGCAGCACCATACCTATCCCCTCTTTTTCACATTTCTTCTAGATTCACCTTAGGGTGAATTTATTGATAGAGGCTGCAGCCCCTCATTTTTCATTTTCACCATAAGCGCGGGGGTCTAATCATTTTTTCACAAAGTCTTCACATACATAGTTTTAACGCTTTATTCATTATTATTATTATATAGGATTTATATAGCGCCAACAGTTTGCGCACCACTTTACAACATGAGGGCAGACAGTACAGTTACAATAAAATTCAATACAGGAGGAATCAGAGGGCCCTGCTCATTAGAGCTTACAATCTAGGAGGGGGGGTCAAGTGATACAAAAGGTAATAGCTGCGGGGCATGATCTGATGGTAGTAGGAGATAGTCGGACAGATTGGAGAAGGGCGTTACAGAGGATGGGAGAGGCTCGGGAAAAGGCAAGCATGGGAGGAGGTGACGAGGGAACTAGAGAGCAGGAGGTCTTGGGAGGAACGAAGGGAACAAGTAGGTTCATGTTTTGAGACTAGGTTAGGGATGTAGCTGCGGGCCGAGTTGTGGATGGCTTTGTAAGTTGTTTTAAGAATTTTGAATTTAATTTGTTGGGTGAGTGGAAGCCAGTGGAGGGATTGACAGAGAGGGGTAGCAGACACTGATCGGTTGGTAAGGTGGATGAGCCTGGCAGCAGCGTTCATGATAGACTGAAGGGGGTTAGCCTGTGTAAAGGTAATCCTGTAAGGAGGGAAGTGCAGTAGTCGAGGCGGGAGATGACCAGGGAGTGAACTAGAACTTTTTTGGTGTCATTGGTTAGGAAGGTGTGTATTTTGGAGATGTTGCGAAGGTTGAGACAGCAAGATTTGGATAGTGTTTGGATGTGGGGCCGAAAGGATAGTTTAGAGTCCAGGGTTACACCTAGAACCTTTGCATGTGGGGACGGGCTGATAGTAGTGCTATTGATTTTGACAGAGAGATCAGGGGCAGAGGCACTTGGGGGAGGAAAAATCATGAGCTTACTTTTGTATATATTGAGTTTGAGGAAGTGGTGTGACATCCAGGCTGATATGTCTGTTAGTTAATTAGTGATATGTGAGGAGACTGAAGGAGTGAGCTGAGGGGTAGAGAGATAGATTTGGGTGTCATCAGCATAGAGATGGTATTGGAAGCCATGAGAGGCTATTACCTGACCCAGGGAGGAGGTGTAGATGGAGAATAGGAGAAGTCCAAGAACAGAACCTTGGGGGACCCCAACAGAAAAAGGGAGAGGAGGCAGTAGAATTGTAAGTGGCACTAAAAGTGCGGTTGGATAAATAGGATGAGAACCAGTGAAGAATACATGTCATGGAGACCAAAGGCGTGGAGTTTTTTTTTTTGAGGAGGGGGTGGTCTACTGTGTCAAAGGCAGCAGAGAGGTCTAAGAGTAGGAGTACAGAATAGAGTCCATTGGATTTAGCTGTTAGCAGATTGTTTGTGAGTATTATATATATTCATCAAACCAATTGAGGCCTTTCCTAGATGAATATTCAATAACCAAAAGTGGTGTCACAGGTATAAAAAATCCTAAAGACAAAAATGAAAAGTGGAAAATAAATACATAACAGACAAAATATGATCATAAATGTTACCAGTTTGGATTACATTACATCAATGAACAATATTAAAGAAAACATGCTTAAAAAAAACATATACAAACATATACAGGTAGAGCAGAACCCCTGTGGTGTTGCTGTGGGACCGTGTATTGACTGGATATAACTTAAATAAAAAAAGAAGAAAAAAAATGGAAAAATGAAATATACAATAAAATATATTAAATAAAAATGAGAGTACCAAATCAAATATCCAAAATACGTATATTTGAATGCGGTAACCCACAAAAACACCACATCACCACTGGATTTCATGAAGTGCTGTGCTACAGAGAAAAACTCTACACAAGTAAAATGCTAAGAAATCTTAATGTATATATACATATCAGCTCCTCCAGACTAAACTCTTAAAGACTGATCATCATAATAATTATAATAAAAATAATGACCAATGCGATCCCTGTGATGGTTTAACCACACTAAAAAATAGCTTCATACATTTACCTAAATGAAAATCTACCAGAGTGTACATGGATGTTTTACTCATAAAAATTGGAAACATCCCATTCAAAATTCAAGCCAGCTGGCTTCCTGGTATTAAAGTAAAATATCCAATATACCTCTCTTTTGCACAAGATGCTGAATTTGTCTCCTCTGACTGGCAAGCCTACCTTTTCTACAGCTTGAATAGTCAGATTGGACACATCTTTATGCCTGGAAACATTAGTATTATGTATTTTTTCTATATCGTAGAGATGGTCATGGAATTGATCGCGCAACCTGCGGGTCGCCCGACCAATGTACTGAATCTGACATGACTTACAAATAATGATATATAACAGATATCTAGTGTTACAGTTAATGAATAATGATATTTTTTATTTTTTATCGGTTGTGGTGTCATGGATGGTGTCCCCCTTGAAAACATGAGGACAACATGAACATCTGTTGGATCCGCACCCAAACGAACCTTTAAACTGCAATCAGGAAGAGCATGATTTACTACTAGTGTAAAGACTGGGAGATAGCGCAGCCCCTAAAGTAGGGGCTCTGCGGGATACAGTCATAACCTCTTTTGCCAGGATTTGAGCATTAACTTGATCATTCGACAGTACTAGTAGATATTTTAAGACAATATTCTGGATTTTATTAAACTCTGTGCTAAATGGAGTTGAAAAAACTGAATTTTATAGTGTGAAGAAGATTTGGTTTGTCTACTTTTATTTTTATTATGTTGGCCTTCCTGTAACAAATTTTCAAGCAGGGTTTTACCCGCAATCCCCATAGCTCTATGTAGAACTGATTTGGGGTACCCTCTGCTCTCAAAGCTTTGGAATACATCTAAAGCAGCCGAATTATAATCAGTCTCCTCACTACAAATGCATTTCTATCTTAGAAATTGTCCAACTGGAATGCTTCTTATGCCCCGTACACACGGTCGGATTTTCCGATGGAAAATGTCCGATCGGAGCGTGTTGTCGGAAATTCCGACCGTGTGTGGGCTCCATCGGACATTTTCCATCAGATTTTCCGACACACAAAGTTGGAGAGCAGGAGATAAAATTTTCCAACAACAAAATCCGATCGCGTCAATTCCGACCGTGTGTGGCCTGTTCCGACGCACAAAGTGCCACGCATGCTCAGAAGAAATTCCGGCACGGAACAGCTCGTTCTGGTAAACTTAGCGTTCGCAATGGATACAGCACTTTCGTCACGCTGCAATGTTAAAAATGGTTTAATACAGCACACTCTCTTCTTCTTTATAATTTGACAAGAATATAGTAGTTTTGCTGCTCATATTCACACAGACTTCTCACAAACTTATTTCGTTACTATTTTTCTGGATTCCCTCAATATATTTTGATTGCTCACATCTGACAACATTTTTTTTTTTTTTGACTTTAATGTAGATTCTTTTTTTGTGTTTGTATTTTTTTGAAGGGTTTTTTTTTTTTGGGGGGATTTTGATTTGTACTCCCGAAAATGTTTGTGTGTGTTTTTTGTGACAAGTTCCCACAACACCATTGATATGTTGTTCTATTTAATCTGTAGGAGATTGTTTGGTGTTGTTGTCCCTTGTTAATTTCACATTTTATGTTAGAAATGTACCTGAATCGTCACCAACAAACTGTCCTTTTTGGATGAAAACACACAAAGGAGAGTATAATTTCCCAAAATTTTTTTTATTAAGGGCTCACAACTAAACAAAGAGGGAGGCAACGCTGGAGAAACTGCAGAAGTGGGCGAAGCCTTGGACCCCCAGGGCAGACATCAACTATTTTTAAGCAAAATTGGTGGCCTGAGGAGTCCATATCTAAGGGAGGGCAGTCTGGTCCAGAAGTCCCAGAGATCCGGAAAGCAGCAGATGACATCTGTGTCCCCAGGCTGTGGTCATACGAGAGACTGCAGCTTCTGTCAGACCAGACTGAACCCAGGGTCATCACTCTCTTGTCTTCTTTCCACGCTTCCTTCCACGCGGTGGTTGTGGTGGTGGAGTTGTGGCAGCAGGAGGAGGAGTAGGAGGAGGAGGATGGTCCAACTCAACCACGTCGGTCTTGGGTGTTAGTTCCCCATTCACCCCCTTACGTAGCACTTTATACATAAGTCCCTCACAGAGCCTGCGTTGACCCTCCTGCATGCCCTGCAGTTTGGTTGCAGCCATGCAGGCAAAGGCCTCTTCAGGAGTGGGTAAGGCTCTGAGGGACGCAGAAGCCTCCTGGATCAGCCTGAACGCTGAATCCTGCACGGGACTCTGAGTCATCTTCCTGGCTCTTTTATATGGAAGGCGGAGGGGAGGAACCTGAGACTCAGTCAGGCTGCGACTGGTCCCAGGCTTCTCCTGGCTGCCACTTAGCCCCGCCTCCTCCTGGCTGCCACTAATCACCGCCTCCTCCTGACTGCCACATTCCACAGCCTCCTCCTGGCTGAGGTCTTCCTGTGTATGAAAAAGGGACATAGTTTTAGTATTTTTTTCATCAATCACACACAATTTTCACCTCCTGACTGCTGCAAATTGAATGTTAACAAATATAACAGACTATCCTTCTGAGCCCAGCATTTTTCATTCTTGTCCCAATTTTGGGTGCCCACTACTGTCTATTGATATGTAAAACACTTTCAAGCAGCAATTAGTGATCAATACTAACATCTAGTAAACATCATTTATTTATTGACCAGAAATGAGTAGAACAATGCTATACCTGACTCCATCTGGGCTCCTCCACTTCTTCCTGCCTGGAAGGCCCAGGTTGGACATCGGAAGCCTCAGCTGGGGTGGAAGGAAGCGTGGAAGGAAGAGTAGAGAGGGATTCCCTGACTTCAGTGTGGTCTGATAGAAATCGCAGTCTCTCATAGTACCACAGCCTGGGGACATAAACGTCATCTGCTGCAGCTCCGGACCTCTGGGAATCTGTGACCTTCTTGCGCTCCCTAAGATATATGCTCCTCAGGCCACCAATTTTGCCTTTTAAATAGGGGATGGTTGCTGTGGGGACCACCGGCTTCACCAACTCCAGCAGTTTCTCCAGCGCTGCCTGCATCTTCTGTTTGTGATTATAGTGGGGGTGTCTGACCTGCCACAGACAGGGCAGCTCCCTGTATTTGTCAATGAACAGGGGGAGGAAATTGTGGTCATTGAACCCATCCATTTTCTCTGCAAGACACAACACAAGACAAACCCTAATGTCAGGCCAAACTCCCCTAATCTTGTTACAATATAGGCTTCCATTTCGAAGCAGTATAGGCCCAAGTTTAGATCCTACCTTCGTTATCACGATCAGCGCCTCCGATGCTCCTTCCTCCGCTCACAGATCGTACGTAATACGCACGTATGTTACGCTTTATATACACTGCGCATGCGTGTAACTCCACCCGCCCCTGACGTTCTTTCTAGTCTATTCCCCGCCCCTTTTCGTTCGGCGCAGTGGGGGAAGAGCACATGGCGGAGACACAGCAGGTGTGTGCTAATTGTAGCAACGAGGAGGAGGAGGAAAGGCCGGATCCGGACACGTCCCAATCCAGAAGGAGATTTAAGGACTCAAATATGTCCTTTGGGGAGATGTTGGAGATGGTCGACATCCTGAAGAGGGCCGACTATGACGGGAAGTATGGGCCTTACCCCAACCCCAATATCAGAAAGGCCAAGATCATGGCGAAAGTGGTCAGGAGTCTGCACCGGAATTTCGGGGTACGACGATCGAAAGATCAGCTCAGGAACCGGTGGTCGGACCTCAAATTACGAGAACATGAGCAGTACAGAAAGATCCAGAGAGTGCTGCAAAAAAGTAAGTAGTTGTGCTGTGTTCCTATTCTTTATGTTTATTACGTTCGTGCTGCTCCATGTGCTTTTAGGAACTGTTGTACAGTTTAAAATGGCAACTTTCATGTTCATGGGCACATTATTCGTTCGAATCAAACATTTTTCTTTCGGACTATAAAATACCATTGTTTAGGCCATATGCATTTGGCCACCATTTTGACACCCTATACTTGTCTTAAAAGAATTGGGTTGTGTAGATGGCTTTGTTACTAGAATGAAATGCAAACTAGATTCTGTGTAAGGAGAGGACACTGAGCAGCTGTTTTCACATCCGGACACTGGAGCACTAGTGTGGGACACAAGAACACAATTTTTATTAGGGGGGGCACACAGGTGCTCCAGTGTATACTATAGGGGGAGCTACATCTGTGAAGCTTGTACTAAACAGGTAAAGTATTGCAGGTTGACAAAGGACACTAAAAAAGCTACATCTTGGAACTCTGCTAAAATTGACAATTGTACCCCACATCGAAGCAATGTTTCCTATCTATAGTTCCGCCATCAAATATCTGTGTGCTAATTATACCATTTTCGTTTTATATAGGGGATAAAAGACTCGGAGGACATCCCTCATCCGAGGAGACCAGAGCCCCCCCCCTCTGGAAGAAGGGGAAATCCCCCCAACACAATCTGAGCAGGAGGAAGAAGACGTGGTGGAACTAGTCACCACAACAGGTGAGTGTCTGCGACCACAGGCTCAGATAAGAGATGGATGGCGGCATTTTTTTTAGACCTATTTTATTTTGGGGTTCCTCTCTTTTTAGGTGATCGTGAGGTTGTGGATCCAGATCCTTTCACATCCGAAAGTGCCCAGATCCTGATCGGGGAGATCATGGGGTGTAATTTACAATTGGAAATCATCAAGAAAAACATCAATGATGTTATTCCAAAAATAAAAACATCATTGATGTTTTGGGGCGAGTTTAAAGCCCCTCCAAATCACTTTCTTCTTTTGTGTGCTACAATGTGCAAAATGTTTTTGTGATTTTTCCCAAAGCCAAATTTGGAGGATGCACACAGTGTGTCAACATGTGCTATCTGCCATCACGGGAGATCAATGGATGCGTTTTGGGGGTGCAACCCCTTCCTCAATAATAAAGTAACTGAGAGGAAGGGCTTGCTCCCCCAAAACACGTCCCTTGATCCCCCGTGATGGCAGGTCGCACATGTTGACATTGTTAAATTGGTGTGCATCTTCCAAATTTGGCTTTTCCTGGGGTGACTTCACCCCATCTGAACGCAATATCAAACACAGTTCCTAAATACTCATGTCTGATATTGCCTTCAAGTTCTACCAAATGTGACGTTTGTAAGTTCAAGATTTGTGTCTTTCTTGTTGGTTTTACACAGGCCTGTTTTATCTAAAATGGACATTTTGAGTTTTGATAATTCTACCCCAAAAATTGTTATACAACAAACATGTTGGTTGGTTTGAAAAACCTTTGGTAAATGCACATGTGATTGTGCAGCTATTAACCCCCCTAGCGGTATTCCCGAGTCTGGCTCGGGGTGGATTTTTCATACCAAAAGCGGTAACCCCGAGCCAGACTCGGGATTGCATCACAGGATCCAGGAAGAGTTTACTTACCTTGTCCCCTGGATCCTGCGATGTCTCTCCGCTGTGATCGGCGAGCCGCTGTGTCTCGCTCGATTCACAGTGCCGAGCTCCGTTCCCTGCGAGCGCTGCGACGCACAGGGACGGAGTTCGGCGGCAAATTCAAAAAGTGAAACACACAGTACAGATACAGTACACTGTAATCTTACAGATTACAGTACTGTATCAAATAATTACACATCCCCTTTGTCCCTAGTGGTCTGTCCAGTGTCCTGCATGCAGTTTTATATATATAAAAACTGTTCTTTCTGCCTGGAAACTGCAGATTGTCCATAGCAACCAAAACTGTCTCTTTACATCAAAAGTGGCTTTAGACCAGCTAGAAAACAGCGATAATAAATTTGAATCGCTTGCAGAATTGAGCGATAGTGATTTGTGGGGAGATCCGTCATCAAACACTAAAAGTAACGAAAGCGACAATTCTGCAACTGAGCACATTTCTGTGTTTTTGATTTGATTACATTATTGAATAATTTTTATTATTATATTATTTGTTATAATTATTTATAGTTATTTATTATATAATAATTTTTTATTTCGTTTTTCAAACTTTATCATACCCGGGATGTCTACTAGACTATTGTTTGGACAGATTTAAGTGAACTATTCCTAAGAATTACAGGCCTACAATATAAAACGCCAAATTTCTGTGCAAAATAATGGTACCGCTTTCAGCACCTAAAATCTGAAATAATCATACCGCCAGGGAGGTTAAAAAGATTGTTAATCAAGAATGTGTGGATTATTGTCTCAACGCTACAACACTTTTGTTTTCTGAGAAAATGGGGGTTATTTACTAAGGGCAAATCCTCTTGGCACTACAAGTGCAGTTTCAGTGCAGTTGCAACTGCACTTGTAGTGAAATGTGTTTTTGCATTTTAGTAAATAACAGCCAACAGTGCTTTGTATAATAAGGTTACAGAATCACGACATTTTCGGGACTCAACACATTTCGGTCAGGGTCAGCTAAAACAAACACAAGCAGGAAATGTCCACAAAGAATTTCTTTTTTTGTTTTACTATAAAAAGGCTTCACAGATTTGCTGGCATATTGATAGCCCCCCTACCCGCAAAGAACTCCAGGGAGCTCCAGGTAGCGTAACCTGACATCACGGGCACTTGGGAGGGCAAGCCAGGACGGTCGCTTTCAAGCGCCGTCAGTGTGGTTTGATGTATCATTCCGGCCTCAGGCCCAACTGAGCCAGCATAGTTGGCCGAATGTTTCCTTAAAAAGTTATGGAGAACACAGCACGCAAGTATAATATGATTCAGTTTATACTCCGCCATATGGATGGGTGTCATAAATAGGCGGAATCGGCTGGCCAGGATTCCAAATGTGTTCTCCACCACTCTTCGGGCTCTGGCCAGCCGGTAATTAAAAACCCTCTGTTCCGGGGTGAGGGTCTTCATTGGGAATGGCCGCATCAGGTGGTCCCCCAGCTCAAACGCTTCATCAGCAACGAACACAAATGGGAGTCCTTCAACATTGTCCTCTGGAGCTGGCAGGTCCAAGCTGCCATTCTGGAGACGCCTGTAAAACTCAGTCTGGGCGATGACTCCACCATCGGACATCCGGACATTCTTCCCTACGTCCACATACAGGAAGTCGTAATTAGCCGACACCCCCGCCAACATCACTATACTATTGAACCCCTTATAGTTGAAATAGTATGACCCTGAGTTGGGTGGTGGGACGATGTGGACATGTTTCCCATCAATTGCCCCTCCGCAGTTAGGAAAGTCCCACCGCTCGGCAAAGTGGGAGGCCACAGTCTGCCATTCCTGTGGCGTGGAAGGAAACTGTTGAGGAAAAAACAATAAACATTACTATTTTTGATCAGAAACATGGCAAGCAGATTAGACACAAACATTATGGGGCAACCTCCAGATAGCATTTATTAAGGGGAATTTAACAATGCCAAAGTATAAGGTAAACCTATCATATCCCCCCCCCCTCTCATGGGCCATTTCTAACATTATAGGGGGTGTGTGGAAATCTTGGACAGGTAACCCTCTTCACTTCATTGAGAGATGAATGCCTAAATAATGGGTATTACTTGGAACAGCCCCTCCTTAGTTACACTATTGGCAGCCCACTGGACAGGTAAGAAGTGTCATAATACAAAGATATAAATACACACTGTACACATTTGAGGACATTTGGACATTCTGCTATTACCTATCAAGATAATAATAGGATACACACACTTTAAACAGTACCATTTGAAAGTATACAGGCAGGCCCTTGCACTACATGCTTTGAGGAATTCATCCATAAATCTGAGCACTAAAGAGATGGGTATAGTGTGTATGGGTTTGGCAAAGTCATCAGATAGATGATTGAGGATAGATAGAGAATTGGGATCAGCTGACTTGGCAGTTGGGGGTTGGGAGGGTTACTAAAAATTATTTGGGGACACCACCAAAAAAAAGGCTCTGGCACTCTGCCTGAATTTAAAGCAAAAATAAAATTTCTAAACATTTTAGGGGGTGTTTGGGGTAAAGCACTACTATGGAGCAGAAAAAATACATTGTTAAGTGACTACATGCGGTGAATATAGGGCCAGGAGACACCATGCTGGGGAGGTTATTGAAGGGCAAATATGTATGAAGGACCTAAACTAATAATTACATAAAAATCCAGCATGCATGAGAACAAAGGGGACATTCACAGCATATTACAATCATGGTAATTAGGGAACGAGGAAAGAAATACAAGATATTAGCAAACATTCAATACAATAAAATGTGATATTAAAGGATAAAAATCTTACCTTCATATACTCCTTCTGTAGGACCTGGATGATGGCAGAACAGGTCTCCGGGATAATGATCCCCAGAGCCTGGGGGGAGATGCCTGTCGAGAACTTGAGGTCCTGCAGGCTTCTCCCTGTCGCCAAATACCGCAGGGTAGCGACCAGCCTCTGCTCCGGAGTGATGGCTTGCCTCATGCAGGTATCCTGCCTGCTAATATAAGGGGTCAGCGAAGCCAGTAGACGGTGAAACACGGGGTCCATCATCCTGAGAAAGTTCCTGAAATCATCAGGATTATTCTCATGGATCTCACGGAGCAAAGGCATATGGTCACGCTGAAGCAACCAATTCTTGGTCCATGAACTCCTCCCCACCCTGTTCATGGACTGGACTTGTGTCAAGGTCAGGACACCAACACCAAGCCCCCGCACAGCACGAACTCTACGAGGAGTACGCATACGCAACATGGCTAGAAAACGGTCGGCTGCTCAGAACGAAGTAACAGAATGCACTGAAGAACAGCAAGGCCTGTGAAGAGTGACCTGAAAAACAGTAACGAACGAACAAGAATACAATGACTAAAGTCATGCGGAACTTGCTTGCACGCACTGAAGAGCAGATACAAACCCACAAGCACAAACTGAACGGCAGAAAACGATCTGAAAGCCACGAGTCTGAAAAAGCGCGAATCGTCTCTCACCAAACTTTTACTAACACGAGATTAGCAAAAGGAGCCCAAAGGGTGCCGCGCTTGGTTCTGAACCGGCCTTTTCTAGTCTCGTCGTACGTGGTGTACGTGACCGCGTGGTTGGCGATCGGAAATTCCGATAACTTTGTGCGACCGTGTGTAGACAAAACAAGTTTGAGCCAACATCCGTCGGAAAAAATCCTAGGATTTTGTTGTCGGAATGTCCGAACAAAGTCCGGCCGTGTGTACGCCTTATTAGTGTGTGTTTGGGGTGGCTGGAATTCGCTCGTAAGAGCGTATTTACTGCAGATGGTTTCCTTAAAAGGCTAGCTACTACCTTATTTCCCACTCCCCTCAGCCATACATCACGGAAGTCAACAGATATGGGGTCCCAACAACCAGTAGACTGGAAATTTAAGTCATTGTTATTCAGATAAGACAGCCAATTATCCAAACAGTTAACTTCATTAGAAACAATAAAGAGTAGGTTGTCTATATAGCGACAATAAAACAAAGTATCTGAACGGCAGGGACTGCCAAGTGCAAAAATGTAGTGCCTCTCCCACCATTCTATGTAGAGATTGGCAAATGAAAGGGAAGAACTTAGCTCCCATGGATGCCTCGCACTTTTGCAAGTAGCAATCCCCGTCGAAGCTCATCATAATGAATTCCTTATGGACAAGGGAATAGCCACTGTATCTAGTAAGAAAAAAGGAGACTGCTTGTAAGCCTAGAAAATGAGGAATAGAAGAGTAAAGGCTTGACACTTTACAAGTCACCCACTTCAGCTCATCATTCCATTCAAAGTCCTCCTCTTGCAAAACCTAGTTTGGATGTATAAATATATATATTTTTAACTTTTACATTATTATCTAGTTTGAATAACCCCTGATGCATTACCTTTAAAAAAAAACTTTTAAGGTAGTTTTTGCTGCCACACCTGACTTTTCATTCAGTGGTATATAGTATGATTTGAACAGTGGAAGTAGCAGCCACAACAAATCTAAAGACAATAGGAAAACATAGAGCCCTCACTTTCGTACCAACAGTTTCATAGTTTGTGAGCTTTTTTTTGCAGTACCACACTGTATTGTCTTAAAAATTCAATAAAATGTCAAAACAGAGTATGCAAAAGCTCTTCAAAACACAAGCACACCTTCCCACCCTATTATAACCAATTAATCCCAAAATATTCCACATATAGAGTTTATGTACATGAGCAATAAAAACTGGCCAGTGTCAGGATAGTACACAAGCACTTGAATAGGCAAACAATTGAAAGACACAAGGCAGCTTTTGTCTTGCAATAAAAAAAGTAGAGTAAATTATCTGGGAGATAAATATTGCTCAGTAGCTGCACATTGTGTAAACAGCAAGATTTTGTGTTAAATTTAAAATATGAGAATATAATTTTAGATAAAATAGCCTCATATATTGTACAGTGGCTGGACAGTAGGTACGCAGCTTGGTAAGGTCATAATGTAAGAGGGTGTAATAAGGCAGGCATTCTCCTGAAATAAACTTGTACCTATTATTTCACAGGCAATAGCCAAACATATTGTGCATTGACAGCCAAGTATGTAAACAGTTTGGTTAGTTCACAATATAAGAATTTGGGCAGGTTTTATACTTAGTTAAAAACATATGTAAAAGGGAGAGATGACCAGGTTTTATGATGAAATAAATATTAGAGTATATTTTTCAGAGACAATAGCCACAAATATTTCGCAGTCCTTGGACAGTATGTAAGCTATTTTTTTATGCTGCAATGTCTGAGAGAGAGAATGACAAGGCAGGTTGGGTAGGTTGTATGCTGAAATAAAAATTAAAGTGTTGTTATTTTAGAGACAAAAGCTACAAATATTGTACAGTTGCTGGACAATACATTAAAAGATGATAATTAGACAAGAATGTAAGCAGGAGAGGCAAGAAAGATTTGAACCTAAAATAGACATTACAGGGTTTTATTTCAGAGAAAATAGTCACACATATTGCAAAGTAATTTGAGAGTATATAAGCAACTTGGTAATGCCACAATATAAGAGGGAGAGACAAGATAGATTTTATTCTTAAGCAAAAATAGACAATATGTATTATTCCAAAGATAATAGCCAAACATATTATACAGTGGTTGGATAATGTATGTAACATGATTCCTTAGGCTGCAATGTAGAAGGAAGTGACAAGGCAGGTTGTATCCTGAGATAAAAATGTTAATGTATTATTTCATCGACAGTGTCCACAAATACTATAAAGTCACTGGACAGTATGTAAGCTTCTAAAAACTTTAGTGTTTTATTACAGAGACAAGAGCCACTCCTTTTGTACAGTGGCTGCAGAGCAATAGGAAGCTTGGTTGGGCCACAATGTCCGAGGCTGGTTGTATCTTGAAACACCTTTATTAACACTTTTACATATTGTACAGTGGTTGGAGAATATGTAAAAAGCTTGGTTAGGCCTCAGTATAAAAGGGAAGCACGAGGCAGGTTTTATCCTTAATTAAAAATTAGTGTATTTTTTCAGAGACAGTAGCCCCAAACATTTTACAGTGGCTAAACAGCATGCAAACAGCTTGGTAAGTCCACAGTGTAAAAGGGAGTGACAAGACAAGTTGTATGCTGAAATAAAAATGATAGTGGATTATTTCCGAGACAATGGCTACAAATATTGCTTAGTTGCTGCAACGTTGATTGGCAACTTGATTAGGTAGCAACGTAAGAGGCAGAGATGAGGCAGTTTTAATCTTAAATACACATTAGAATGTATAATTTTAAAGATTATGGGTATACTTATTGTACAGTGGCTGGAGACCATGTAAGTAATTCAGTTAGGCCACAATGTGAGAGGGAGAAATGGCAGGTTTTTTTTATCCTGAAATAAATGTTATAGTATATTTTTTTTTATAAGACAATAGTCACACATATTATACATTAATGTAAGCAGCTTCTTTATGTCAAATTTAAGAGAAATAAATGAGGTACATTGATGCATACCACTTTTAAACCTATTTATCATGATTATAAAATATAAAAATTGCATCAGCAACCTTTAAAGTTATCATAAAAATGGTGAAGTGTCACAATTAATTTAATCCATTATTTGTAATAGTTCTACACTAAGGTGATTCAATAATACTTTTGAAATGTTATGGAACAGTGCAACTTAATAAATATTTTTGCTAGTTCTCTCTGTCGCTCTAATTTTTACTAGCACACAAATAAAAAGGCATACTTCTGTCCTCTGTTGATAGCTGCCTGGTAAGTACTTTCTGGTTATTTTTTAGTTTGTTTATTAGAAAGATTTTTATTTGATCTTTGTACTTATAGCAAAGGTTTTGAAATGTGCAAGACTGCTTTGTACTACATACTGTGTCAAAAAAACTGAGGGGTTGATTTACTAAAACTGGAGTATGCACAATTTGGTGGAGCTCTGCATAAAAACCAGCTTCCAGTTTTTTTTGTGAAAGCTTAATTGAACAAGCTGAAGTTAGAAGGTGATTGGCTACCATGCACAGCTGCACCAGATTGTGCACTCTCCAGTTTTAGTAAATCAACCCCTTTATATTTAAAGTGAGATAATTCCCCTAGTGGACTTTAAAGGCACATATGAGAAAATATGTAGAAAAGTATATTGAGTAGACAAAAATTTATTAACTACAAAAGGATCTCAAAAAGACATCAAACAAATGACATAGATAAAAAGGAATGCGATTTCATATATTTATAGCTATTGATACCAATACGCTTGCACCTGACGCGTTTCGGAGTTGTTTTAGCCTCCTTCTTCAGGGGTGGTTGTAAGCTTTAACAAAGATTTCTATATAGGAAATAGTATATACAACATAGACATAGTAAATATATGTATATATCAAGCCATAAACATATAGGTGCAATATTATATTCATTTTGTTTACACTTACATTGGTATATATAAATATTGGCTACGCATTCCAGAAAGGTTTAAAAACAATTCCTTTCTGGAATGCGTAGCCCATATTTATATATACCAATGTAAGTGTAAACGAAATGAATATAATATTGCACCTATATGTTTATGGCTTGATATATACATATATTTACTATGTCTATGTTGTATATACTATTTCCTATATAGAAATCTTTGTTAAAGCTTACCACCACCCCTGAAGAAGGAGGCTAAAACAACTCCGAAACGCGTCGGGTGCAAGCGTATTGGTATCAATAGCTATAAATATATGAAATCGCATTCCTTTTTATCTATGTCATTTGTTTGATGTCTTTTTGAGATCCTTTTGTAATTAATACATTTTTGTCTACTCAATATACTTTTCTACATATTTTCTCATATGTGCCTTTAAAGTCCACTAGGGGAATTATCTCTGTTTAAATTCTTAATTCAGGATGTGGCACAATCTGCAGATAACTAGCCGATCAAACCCCTGTTCTTTATATTTAAAGTGTGCTTCCTCCTTGGATTTAGGCTGGGCACAAAAACTCTCAATTAAGTAATCAATAAAACACATCAAACTACATTTCAAAAATGCTCTTTATGGCCAGGGTCGGTGGGCTGGACTACATCAGCATGTCACATGCTGTTCTTACTTCTTTTTTCCATTGTCTGACCCTGGCTGATGATGTTGCATATTGATATATAGCCATATTGTCAATCAACCATATTAAGATATTAGTGGAGTGCTGTGGGTGACCGCTGCTGATCTCCTCTGTCAATCTGTCTGTGGGTCTTACTGATGGTGAAAGTTGGCATATGAGCACTGCTCTGTGCCCTACCCTGCTATTATGTGCCATTCTGAAAATCAAGAGGGCATCAAATGAGGAGTGCACACTAGCAAGCCTCACTGTTCCTGCCCTACCTTCCTCATGCTGTCAGTCCTTAATAGTCCTGTCCAGGAAGGTGTGCGCTGCCAGTGAAATATGTGACTTGATAATAAATAGAGCCGATGCAGAGGCACAGCTTCTTTTTTTAACATAAAGTTTATTTAGATTTCAAAACAAACAAATAGAAGCAGTGGTACAATCTCATCAGCCATACACAGATTATCAATAGAGAGCAGTTTAAATCAATACCTACTAATCATAGTGTTATCCAAGCGAGCTAAAGGGAAATCTAGCATCAGGATGCGCTTAAACAGGACCAGAAATACAAAAAAGGAAGGGGAAATAACACATTAAACCTGGGGGGGAGGGGGAAGAAGAGGCTCCACCTCCACACCATTGGAGGTGACAATCTCCAGGCAGTAATGCATTCATATATATCATATACCATCAATAGTTTTTATTTATAACATAAAGATGTACCATCATTATTACTGCATTCTGAACCCTAATCCTGAGGTAGCCGCCGCTCTCGGACCCAGGCTGCCCAGAGTTTATCAAACTTTTTTGGGCAGTTACATCCCATATATGTAAACTTGTATAGGGGCAGTGCCACATCCACAAGTGTTTGCCACTGATGGACCGTCGGGGGGAGGGGCTTGTTCCATTGCAGCAGAATTGCTTTTCTAGCATAGAAGGCTGCGTAAAATACAAATAATCTTTTAGTTTGGGGGGCCTCTAATGTATCACAGATACCTAGTAGCAAAGGTATTGGGTCACAGGGGATTCTTAGCTTGCCTATGGAGTTTAGAATGTCCACTACTCCCCTCCAGAAGATCTGTAGCTGCGGGCATGACCACACCACATGGAAAAAGGAGCCTTCCTCCCTGTTACATCTATGGCAAGCCGGTCTTCTATCGAGATATATTCTGGCCAATCGTTCTGGAGAGTAATATACCCGATGCAAGAACTTCACTTGAGTGAATTTATCTCTAGCTGAGATCATTAGGGAAATGTACTGTTGGATACCGTCCTTCCAGTCATCATCAGCCAAAGCAGGAATATCTGATTGCCACGCCGAGAGCAGCTGAGAAACTTTTGAAGTGTCTAGCCCTACCAGTAGAAGGTAAAGAGCTGAAAGAGGTTTACATTCCTCCGAAGCCTCCAATAAGGCCTCGACAGCATGAACCTCCAGTGTGATGACGTATGGGAATTGGGCCTCGAACGCATGTCGTAACTGCAGGTATCTAAATAGCATGTGGTTAGGGAGATCGTGTGCATGTTTTAGGTCATCAAAGCTAAGTAGTCTACCATTAGACACCACATCTCCCAAGGATTTTACTCCAAACCAAGCCCACACTACAGGGTCAGGGATAGATTCAAAATGAGGTAGTCGTGGGTTACCCCAAAGTGGGTTGTGTGGGGACCAAGTACCGGATTTCTCCACCTTAGCCCAGTCCACCCCACACCTTTAAAGTAGTGCACAATAAGGAGGTAATGCAGGGGTTAGGCATAGGAGCCCAGCAACACCGCCTCCAACGTGGCAGCAGGATTGGCTGGTTCCTCCGAGAGCCACCAATGGACCATAACCAGGACCGCGGCCCAATAATATTTAATAAAACAGGGCAAGGCAAGGCCTCCCAAAGAGGCAGGAAGCTGTAGTGTAGTTTTTGCTATTCTGGGAGTGCCACCATTCCAGATGAATGAAGTATTTATACTATACAATTTGTTGAAAAAAGTATTTGGTATAGGAATCAGGGTTTGCCTAAAAAGATACAGAAATTTTGGGAGAATAGACATTTTAATCAGATTGACCCTACCAACTAGGGTAAGGGGTAACGCCTTCCAAGCAGCACATCTCTGAGACAGGGAAGAGACCACCGGAGTCAAGCTGAGAGTGGTATATTTTGATAGGTCTCTGTGGATCATGACACCCAAATATTTAAATTGAGAAACTCTCTGCAACGGGGTATTGGTTGTCACCGAGGCAGCCGTAGGGTGAACTGGGAACAGGACAGACTTTCCCCAATTAATGCAAATGCAAGAATACCAACCATAGGTATCAATAATGGACAAGGCTGCCCCCAGGGAATCTTTTTCATTTCTCAAATATAGAAGAGTATCGTCGGCATATAAGGATATCTTTTCCTGTAAGGGACCTGTAGTTATTCCACAGACTGTTGCACAATTGCCAACACAAAAAGGGCTGGAGACAAGAGACAACCCTGTCTCATGCTTCTATGGAGGTGAAAGGATGAGGAAGGAGTCGACCCAGTACTCACTCTGGCCATCTGAGAACTGTATGGGGCCTGCACCCAAGAAATGAATTTAGGGCCAAAACCAAAGCGATACAGTACCTCCCATAGCTAGTTCCATTCCGCCGAATCAAATGCTTTCTCAGCATCAAGGAGGCCACTGCGTCCAACAGGGTGAGAAAATCAGTTGAGGCCAGAACCGTATACTGTCTCCTAAGGTTGATGTCCGTCCCAACAATCCATGGTAATTCCAGGTTGTGAGGCAACAAAACACGAAAAATGCCAAGGGGGTGAATACTTTTGCAAGGCACTGTATATTAATCCTTAGTATGGTAGGAGTAGTCCATGGCAACTTGGATGTATAACAAATAGTTCAGGTGCCAGCCATCCCCAGACTGTATCCAGAGAACCCTGAGAGAATGCAAAAAGAGGAAAGGAGGGAGGCGCACCTAAGTGTAGTATTAAAATAGCATGTTTAGTGCGCAAAGTAATGCACTTACTTAAAGGCAGAAATATGCCTTTTGTGCCTTTATGTAAGTGCATTACTTTGCACATTAAACATGTTATTTTAGTGCTGAGGGAAAAGCCAGCTATACCCTCTGGGACCAGCACTCAGGAGAACCAGGGAGCAATGACTCCAGCGATCCAGAGCATGACTCCAGCACGAAGGATCAGAACATGCTGTGCTGGTGATGTCACTGGGCCATATCTAGGTCCCTTGCAGGAGGGACCTATGGATTGTGGGACCATATGGAGGGGCTCTTTCTACGCACAGATTGTCTTTTCTACCCATCTGGATCTAATGGAGGAGTGGTTTGAATGTGACATCTGGATGAATCAACTCCACTCCAGGTTCTACTGGCCAGGGATCACTGCTGAAGTAAAAATGTATTGTGACATATGTCCCACTTGTCAACTAACTGCTTTAGTGTCACATATTAGGAACCCCTTGGGGCCTCTGCCTATTATGGAGGTACAAGCATATTGCAATTGATCTGATGAGCCCCCTGGTAAAATTAGCTCCGGAACACTAATACATTCTAGGGGTACTCAGTTTTGCAACAAGTTTATCCAGAGGCGGTTCCTCTGAGGAAAACCTCGTCCAAAGCAACTACTCTAGAGTTAGTTAATATGTTCTCAATAACTGGGTTCCCTAAAGAGATCTTGATGGGCCAGGGCACTTTGTTCATGTTAAAGGTGATGGTAGATCAATGGAAGTTATTTCAGATTAAACAATTGTGTACTTCTGTCTATCACTTGCAGACAGATGGACTGTTCAAAAGGTTCAATAAAACACTAAAATCTATGCTCAAAAGGGTCATACAAAAGATAGAAACGATTAGGACTGCTAACTGACAGTGCATATGTTTGCCATCAGAGAGATACCTAAAGCATCTACCAGGTTTTCTCCATTTTAGTTTGTGTACGGGCGAAGACCACAAGGGTTTCTTGACCTGGGAAAGTGAATCTTCTCCACAATAGATTGTTGTGTAGAATATCACTCAGACGAGAAAGAAAATGGCTAAGGTCTAGGCCTTTGATCTAGGAGCATTCACAGAGTGTACAAGAAGCACAGAGAAGGTTGTACAACTGGTCCACCAAACTTGGACAGTTTCAGGTTGGGAAATGGGTAGCTGTGCTTACACCCACCTAAGAGAGTAAGTTCTTAGTCACGTGGCAGGGACCATATGAGGTGGTAGAAAAGATCAGTGATGTAAACTATAAAGCACACCAGCCTGGGAAGCGGAAACCTAGCTGCCGTAGCTGAGGTTAGTTCGGGGCCCCCTGTAGGAGTGGACCTAGTCCCAGTTGCTGCCACCATTTCCAAGCCACAAACTCAACAGGTAAAAAATATTTTATAGTTGAAAAGGGAAAGCTTTTCAGGGCTGTCAGGTCTAACAAGTGTGATTGAGCATGACATTGTTTAAAAGCCTAATGGAATCCTATTGCATTCCTGAGACACACAGGAAAGCTGTATTAGAGGAAGTTTGGAAAATGGAGCTGGACCCTGCGTGTACTGGACCCTGCATAAACGGGACCCTGGTTATGTACTAACCAAGGCATTTTCCAGCAGAGTTCTATAAATGTTCAGTGTTGTGGACCCAGAGATGTAGGGGGACCATGTCCCTGAAGGTCTAGAGTGACAGAACCTGCTGTGATGAGTGAAAATTGGGTCCTGGTTTAAAGGATCCTGCGGCTGGAAGAGTGGTGAATCTGGCCCTTGAAGGATTCACTTTGCTGCCAGCAGGTATGTTCTTAAGTAACTGCTAGGAGTAGTGGAGTGCTGTGTTCCTGTGATAGACTGCGATCTCTTGTGTTTGACCATTTGTTTTGTGGGGTCTGTTATAGGTGCTTCCTGAGCTGGGGAGTGCATCTTTTTTTAAATAAAACTTTGCTATGGGCTCCCTGTGTGATTTTGGTGCATGCGCATGTGCTAAATGTGCATGTGGTGGTGCACATGTGCAGTTGGGCCGGAAGTGCATCATGGGGGGCTGTCCCTGTGGTCATCTTACTTAAAGAAAACAAGCCAGTTTTTATGCTAGGCTGTATGAGGGTGCAGGAGGGTGGACTGGCAGGCTGGGGACAAAGCAGGTGCTGCATTTTATACCTGGGCATGCAAGTATTAAGTTCCAGGTGGAAGGGATGCCAACAGCTGAGTGGATCTTTGGGCTACAGTGTAGTAGTTAACTTTTTGCCGGGAGGGTAGTAGACTAAGCACAGCCTGTATTTACCCAGCATGCTTTAGGATAGCTTCCAGAAAGTGAAGAGGGGAAGCACAGCTGAGAAGTGATCAGGTGCACCACCGTCAGGTCCTGCAGACACTAGCCACAGTCCAACTGTATTTGTTCCCCCTGAAAGAACAGAGATCACAGATGTTTCTGAGCCACTGCGCCTGTCTGGTGTTGTAACCACTGCAGAGGTGTCAACCTTAGCCTATGTCACCAAAGATGACTTGGTGGCTGCTTTGGTGGGCCTGAAAGGTAAAATTGAGGGTATGATTACCTCCATGGCACAAGGCAGTAAGGAATGGGAGGGCTCCCCTTCACCGGAGCCTCCTCCAGGGGCAGATGAGGAATTGGTGGACATTTATGAGGAGGTGGTTGGAGTACAGCTTAAAGAGGTTCAGATGGTAGACGCTACCCCTAAGGAATCTGAGTCCAAGGAGGCATAGGGATCTTCTGTTTCACAGGCTCAGAAGGTGTTAGTACAATCTCTCTCTCTGAGATGGTTCGAGTCCTCATCAATCAAGTGCTCCTTTTTTGGATCTCTGCATCAGCCTCAATTCACAGGCTTTCCCTTACATCCTCTGTTGTCAGCTGAAAGGGATCACCCAGACAGGGTATTTGTGGTGCCAAAAATGTTTCTCCCTATAGAGGAGAAGTGTGTAAAAAAAGTGGCGTATGCCCACAGTGCATGCAGATGCAAAGGTATCTTGTCTTAATAAGAATTTGACTTTCCCAGTGGAAAATGTCCAGGTCTTTAAAGACCCAGCTGACAAGAGGCTGGAGATGCTATTGAAGGCCTCCTTTGCCTTGGCAGGCTCTGCTATTCAGCCTGCAGTAGCAGCCATTGGCATTTGCCAAAGCATTAATGATCGTGTTAAGTGGTTGGCAAAAAAGAACCCATTTCATGTGGAGGCAGACACTGTTGAAGGTTAGCAGAGCTGCCCTGGGCTCTCTATTTTGTGATAGATGCCCTCGTTTTGCTCTGGTGTCTGTTTATATAGTTACATAGTTACATAGTAGGTGAGGTTGAAAAAAGACACAAGTCCAACAAGTCCAACCTATGTGTGTGATAATGTGTCAGTATTACATTACATATCCCTGTATATTGCGGTCATTCAGGTGATTATCTAATAGTTTCTTGAAGCTATCAATGCTCCCCGCTGAGACCACCGCCTGTGGAAGGGAATTCCACATCCTTACCGTTCTTACAGTAAAGAACCCTCTACGTAGTTTAAGGTTAAACCTCTTTTCTTCTAATTGTAATGAGTGGCCACGAGTCTTATTAAACTCTCTTCTGCGAAAAAGTTTTATCCCTATTGTGGGGTCACCAGTACAGTATTTGTATATTGAAATCATATCCCCTCTCAAGCGTCTCTTCTCCAGAGAGAATAAGTTCAGTGCTTGCAACCTTTCCTCATAACTAAGATCCTCCAGACCCTTTATTAGCTTTGTTGCCCTTCTTTGTACTCGCTCCATTTCCAGTACGTCCCTCCTGAGGACTGGTGCCCAGAACTGGACAGCATACTCCAGGTGCGGCCGGACCAGAGTCTTGTAGAGCGGGAGAATTATCGTTTTATCTCTGCAGTTGATCCCCCTTTTAATGCATGCCAATATTCTGTTTGCTTTATTAGCAGCAGCTTGGCATTGCATATGCAGAGGGTTCTTTGGTTGAAAAGCTGGTCCAAGGCACTGCCCTGTAAAAAGTTGCTGACAGGTTTTCCCTTTCATGGAGAATGCTTATTTGGGGAGGATTAAGATAATATATCAGAAAAAAGGCAAATCACCGCGCTATACCTTAGCTGAGTTGGTGCATAGAAACAAATTGAAAAACAGAAATTGAAAACAATCTAATGTGACAAATCAGTGATCAAAAAATCAATATAAATAGCAGCCGCTAAAACGTGAGATACACACATACAAAATGGCAAAATAGATACAAGAGGAGCAGCGCTGTGATAAAAAAGTTCTATATGATAAAACCAGAACAAAAATTGTGAAAATATTAAGCCCAAAAAAATTTGGGATAGGCTCCAAGTTCATAAATTACATAAACAGCTGGACCGTCCTATTCAAAAACCAATCTTGGATGGTAAATAGAAGAAGCGTGAATAATTGAAAATCAATGAGTCCTTCACCACACCACTGTGATAGTAAAAATGCGCGCTTACCAAATGGCAAGCTTGGAAGAGCTTGCGACCTTAACCCGGTCGGGGCCTTTCAGGGTGAAACCATCAGGGAGAGGCACGCCACTTTGGCTTGGATTAAGCACGCTGTTCTTCCAATTACCACTCTATGTGGAGATGTGACCCCTGGCTAGGGCTAAACCTCCGGGGAGGTATACTTAGGCGCAGGGTTCTACAAATTCTGTCTCCACTCCTGTAAGATAATATATATTCAAAAGATCTCTGGTGGAAAGTGCTCCCTCTTGCTGCTTAAGAAAATGGACCTTTAGGGAGTCAGTTGCTCCGACAGCTGGTTCCTCCTTGTTTAGACACTCTTTTTGGTGTTCCCAGGTGGCTGGGCCCAAAAGAAAAGCACAGAGTCAGGGCCCTTGCCAGCTAAGTCAGGTAAGCCAAATTCTATGTCCTCCTTATTCTGAAGGGGCTCCCCTATTTGTGCATGTTTAAGGAAGGCTGCTGGGTTTTGCAGAAGCCTGGTAGAATGCAGTCTCAGATAATTGGTTTCTGTCCACAGTCTCCCACAGGTACAGGTTGGAGTATCAAGTGTTTCCTCCTCCATGATTTATGAGATTGGATGTACCTGTGGATGCACAAAAAAGAGCTTCTGCATTTCAGATGCTTGACTGACTTTTTAAGAAGGGATGATCGAGTCGGTTTCGATGACTGAAAGATTCCTCAGTTTCTACTCCAATCTCTTCACAGTCCCAAAGCTGAACGGTGATGTGCGGCCGATCCTGAACCCCAAGAGTCTAAACAAGCTTCTTAAAGTGCGGTCTTTTCACAAGGAAACAATACAATCAGTGGTGGCCTCACTCCAGCAGGGGGACTTTCTCATGACACTAGACATCAGGGATGCTTATCTCCATATGCCCATTTTTCCTGTGCACCAAAAATTCTTACATCTTGCAATAGAGGACCAGCATATTCAGTTTGTGGTCCTGCCTTTTGGTCTGGCCACAGTCCCTCGGGTAATCATGAAGGTGCTGGTCCCAGTGCTGGGCTTGTTGAGAGTTCAGGGTGGTTGCATCCTGGGCTATTTGGATGACCTGTTGCAGCAATGGATTGGTGCTTTGATTGAGAAAAACCGTGTCTCTCATGATTTATACGCTGGAGAGTCTGGACTGGATTCTGAATTGAGAAAAGTCACAGTTACAATAAATACAGAGCCTGGAGTATCTGGTCCTGATCCTGGACACAGTCCAGACATCTTTTTGCCTCAATGGAAGAGCTTTTCTCTGAGAAATCACATGGCAAACATAAAGCCAGCCATAGACGGTTCAAATCTCGGCAGGTTGAGAAAGGACTGGCTGAGATTCAAACCATGTATGGGCAGACTAATTGGTACAACCATCCTGTTGGATTATTCATGTCATTATTGTCAGCAGCAATAACTGCTACCAATAACCACTGTGTGTTCTCCCAGCTGCGACTGTTCCCCCACGCTCCCCCCACCACACAAGCTCCACAGGAAGGATTCCCCCATCAATACTAACTGTGTTGATAGGGGAATTGAGTGATTTTCTTCCCGGCAACCTATGGTTGCCGGAACGAGAATCAAGTCCACTATGGCAGGATTAAGGTGTCTCAGGTTTCCATCTATTCATCTTTGCATGAGACTACTGATAGAAATAAATTTGGCCTTGAGTACCATTAAAGGTCAGATGTCTGTCCTGGCACTTTATTTTCAGACTGATTGCCTTGCATTCATTGGTATGCACTTTTGTACAGGAGGTGACCCGTATGGTTCCACCTGTTAAATCTCCCCTGTGCCCATGGGACTTCCATTTGGTCTGTTTTACAGAAACAACATTTTGAACCAATTTAGCAGATTCCATTAGTCCTATTGACTCAGTCTGGGTTCACACTAGTGCAAATTACCCGCATCCAATTTGCACAGCAGGAGATTGTGACCAGCTCTCTATGGAGCCGGTTCACATATCTCCGCAGCGGCTCTGGTGCAATTTGCGCAGGAGCCCTGTGCGCCTTTTGGTCCATTTCAGGTCCGAATCCAGCCAAAAATTTGGGCTGAAATTGGACCTGAAACGGTGAACGAGGATGCACTGGACTCCTGCTGTGAGTCGCTGCATGCTCATATGTGAACCGAGCCCCAGAAGGTGTTTTTTCTGGTGACAGTAATTTCAGGAAAGAGAATATTGGAATTGGCAGCTCTTTCCTGTAAAGAGTTTTTTTTTGATTCTCCATGGGGCTGTATTCTCATCCGTCATTCTTGCTGAAGGTGGTTTTGAGTTTTCATTTGAATGAGGATATTGTCTTAACTTCTTTTTTTCCTAGTCTGCAATCAACAGGGGAGAAATCTCTACAGACATTGGATGTGGTTCAGGCTGTCAAGGTTTATCTGAAGATGACTGCTGCAGTTAGGCAGTTTGATTTGTTATTCATCCTCCCTGAAGGTCCTAGAAATGGTCAGGCAGCTTCAAAATTAACTATTTCACAGTGGGTCTGTCAGGTTATTACCCAAGCCTATGGCTTGAATGGTAAGGCTCTGCCTTTTCAGATAAAGGGCCACTCTACTAGAAGTGTGGGTGCCTCTTGGGCTATCTGACATGAAGCATCAGTGGCTCAGGTCTGCAAAGTCTTTGGTGTATATCTTTATGAGGTTTGACCAAGTAGACACAATGTATGCTGAGAATGCAGTGTTTGGCTGCAGCGTTTTGCAGGCTGCGGAAACGTTCTCCTGGTGCCTGTTGGTGGCTTCTGTGTCTCCCTACCCTAATGTACATTGCTTTGGAACATCCCAGTTAGTCACGATTATGACCTGCTCTATGTCTTGTGATGTAAGAAGAAGAAAATTGGATTTTTGTACCTTCCTGTAAAAATCCATTTTTTGGAGTACATCATGGGACACAGAGGTCCCTCCCCTCTTTTTTGGGGTTCATTACTTGCTACAAAACTGAGGAGCTTCCTGAGTGGGAGGGGTTATATAGAGGGAAGGACTTCCTGTCTGTTTGGTCTGCCAGTGTCCATTCACCTATAGGTGGCAAATGACTCAGTTAGGCTTGGTTCCCACCTATGTGGTCTGCGGTTGATGATGTGTTTTCCCAGTGAGCTTTCTCGTTTTTTGATACACATTTTGATACACAAACCACTGTGTTTTTGATGCGTTTTTGATGCATTTCCTTTGAAGGCTATGAAACCAATAGCGCAACCTTCTGAGGGAAAAAAGTTCCTGGCCCTTTACAAAAAATGCACAGGTTAAAAATGCACAGATGTGAACGTGTCCTATAGGACATGATGTTAAATAGACTGTATTGTGTTTCTGCAAAACAAAAAAATGCAGCAAAAATTGCATTGGTATGAACCTATCCTTGGTCATGATTATAACCTGCTCTGTGCCCCATGATGTACTCCAAGAAATTGATTTTTACAGGTAGGTACAAAAATCTAAATTTTTTTGTTTGCGTTTTGAAAATAAGACTGTCTATGTTTACTAAAATGGCTGGCTAGTGATCTGGACTCCCCCCAAATATCACAACAGTTAGATTAATTGAATAGGGATGCTTTTATATTGAATTCGATTTTGGGTTTACTAACACTTTAAAGCAGTATTAAACCCAAAGCCAAAAATGGCTGTATTAGTTTTCTTTCTTTAGCCTTTTTTCTTCTCCGTTTTCAACTGGTGATCTGGCCAGTAACACACCTCCTGCATTATACAGACACCACTCTGGATGAATGAGCACAGGGGGCAGATTTGGACAGCTGCATTGTTAGTCTGGGAGAGTGTTAGAAATACTAGCAGATTTAAATACAGTAACAAAGTCAAGCTGAACACCAGCTAATACTTTCTAATCAGTTACAGCAAACAGTTTTTTTTCCCTTTTGGGAAAAAATTTTACTTAAATATATAAACGCTGATTATTTGTAAGCACCACTGCCAGTGTTATGCCCCGTACACATGGTCGGACTTTGTTCGGACATTCCGACAACAAAATCCTAGGATTTTTTCCGACGGATGTTGGCTCAAACTTGTCTTGCATACACACGGTCACACAAAGTTGTCGGAAAATCCGATCATTCTGAACGTAAAACACGTACGTCGGGACTATAAACGGGGCAGTGGCCAATAGCTTTCATCTCTTTATTTATTTTGAGCATACGTGGCACTTTGTCCGTCGGATTTGTGTACACACGATCGGAATTTCTGACAACGGATTTTGTTGTCGGAAAATTTTATAGCCTGCTCTCAAACTTTGTGTGTCGGAAAATCCGATGGAAAATGTGTGATGGAGCCTACACATGGTCGGAATTTCCGACAACAAGGTCCTATCACACATTTTCCGTCGGAAAATCTGACCGTGTGTACGGGGCATTAAATGGCCTGTCTTATCCCTGTGGCTTTTCTACTGAAAAACAACTGATTGGCTGGATCACCAGATGAAAATAGAAGAAAGAAAGCATAAAAAAGAAAACTAATACAGCCATCACATCTAAGCATTGGAAAGCTGCAATATATTACATGTTTAATTTTGGGTTCAATAATGCTTTAACTGGAAAATTGAATACACATTTCTAAATCGTTCATATATAATTAAATATTGTAAATATATTTCAACTGTCTAGTGAAATAAGGCTTGTAGGCTAACAGAACAGATCATGCAGTCTTGATGACCTCTACTTTTACAGCTTGAGGCTGTAATACATACTTTATGACAAGTCATGACATATAAAACTATTTTCATATACCTGGATGTATTTTTAAGGGAGTGACTTCATATGAAGGGCATTGAGTTTCATGCAAGTGTAAATTGTTTTACATATCACATTCTTTCTTTTTTTTTTTTTTTAACGTATCACTTTTTAATTTCTACCTAAAAGGCTTTTTAATTATGGGCTGCCAAAGAGGGTATTTTACTTCCTCTAGTTATGGAAATATGTATTTCAGCAAATGTCTAGCAGTGCTATCATTCCATCTGCCACCTGCATTGTAAATGTGATATATTGTAAATATCCGGTCACATTAATTTGCTGTGATTACCTCTAAATATGTCTGACTGTCTGTAACATGGTGAATAGGGTTTACAAATATAAAAGTACATTAAAATGAAACAGTATTTTAAACTTTTGAAAGTAAAAGTAAAAATAGCAAACATCAGAAGATGTCTATACTATTTGTAAACCACAAATGTCCCTTTTTTGCCACTTTCTGATTTAGTGTCACTAAAACTACTAAAGCCTGACTTTACGTGGCTTTGTTGCTTAGCTCCACCAACTGGTATCCTCTGGTATCAAAATCTTTATGCCAAATTGAATGATCTGCGATAAAAGTATTCTATATGAATAAATATTTAACCCCCACACATCGGCAAAAATTACCTATATTAGAGAAATGTAAAATGTGAAAATCAGGATGGTGCAGCGTCGTGTGGTCACCAACAAACAATAAAGACATTGACCATGTGGTGTCTGCCATAAGGAAAAAAAAATCACAATTAAGCAAACCTGCTGACATTCAAAATTTGCTTCCCACAGATGTTTATTTTTTAGAAATGTTATCAATTGAAATCAAATCAGTGATCTTTTTACCCCTAAGATAAATATAAAACATCAATAATAAAAGAGTAATAAAATAAGACAATTTTTTTTGGCTTCACCTTTGCAAAATTTGCCAGATTCCTTACTCTTCCTTTCTGAAGTATTGCCAAAAAAATGCTACAGTTTCCAAGACTTTTGTTTGCACCTGATGTTACCAACTTGAACAAATTACTTTCTAAAATAAATTATATATGTGCTGTTTAATACAGAATAATTGTCAGAAACATTATTACTTCATGGTAATGTTTTTGACTTACATTTAAAATGTAAAATTCTCACACTGTTTCAGCTCTGAGTCTATCGATTGGTAATACCTTTAATATTATTCATGGTTTTTAAGAGATATATTATTTTTGTTTATTTTTGAAAATTTTTTCTGGGGGGCAATGTTTAATTGCAAATGAAATAAGGCATCTTTTTAAACAAAGTATTTTTTTTTTACACAATAATGATAAATAAAGAATAAAGAAAAAAAAATGTTGATCTATGTAAAGATATTTGAACTTCAAAGATGTATTGTGAGCATTATGTGTAACTATTTTATATAGTGTCCTTTGTATTTTAGTTTGACTGACTCTTTGTCTGACCCACACTAATCAAGTCCCTATTTACTATTTTCTGACACTACAACACCCTCCCATATGGCTTCATAGGTTTATCAGATCTCTTTTCTTATCTTGCTACGTGGACCAGGCCTTTTTCGATGATGACTAGGGAAAGTGTTTTATTTTCACCAACAAACTATCCAAGTCTTCACATTTCCAGGAAAAATGCTTCAAAACTGTCTCCCTCTGGTACCAAACCCCTGTCAAGTTTAGTCACCCAACAATCCCCAGTCAGTGCTGAAGATGCTCCAACAAGCTAGGTGCTTTAATACACATCTGGGGAGATGTTGCCTACTCTCACCCTTTTGTAGAACTGTCTTCTCCATCAACAAAAATATGTGTATCTCAGGTGTTAGGGCCTCCCCTCGAGGGATTCTTCTGTTTATGGTACCTGGGTTAATTTCAAAGACCAAAGAAAACATCTTAGGATATTGCTTACAAGTGTCTTGGAAATTGAAAATTGGCTATGCTACTTTATATAGTGGCTTAGGCACAAATCTTAAACATCATGCCCATGAAGACTCTGACACCAGCCTACAGGAATTGCCCTGATGAAACTTGTAATGGTTGGAAAGGAAATCTAACTCTTTCAAGGCTTTGACAGGTCACTAATCATTGAGCTCCTACAGAATCCTACATAAAAGGCCTGTCCTATCTGCCCCCAACCACTATGGCCTCTGTAAAAAGGAAGTGACCCTATCAATGATTACCTATAATCTCATTTAGGAATATATCTTATAGTAGTGCTCTACCATGGTCTTTTTCACTTCTCCTTTCCTCATTTTTGCTCCCTACTCCAATTTGTTTGAATTCCTAACTTGTGATTATTGTTCTGTTTTTTACAAGTTATAATTAAAATTGAATAAAAACACATTTGAACTGATGGACTCTTTAAATATTATCAATAAAGTTAACCTCTCAAACACATGCAATTCATACTGAGCATCAGATGATAAATGCACAAGTAGAGGTGGCCTGTGCAAAATATGTACCAAAATCTTCAGTAGATCCACAGATATTCAACCGTAATATGTTTTAACTTTTTTTTTTTTGGCAAATTTAATACGCCAGGTAGCTTCAATGCCTATTTGAGAGACTTTGTGGTGGGAGATGAGTCCGAGCTTAATCTGCTGACATTTGGATATTTCACATTTCAAATTTTTCATTGTATGCTTAAGCTGAATTTCCCAGATTTATTACAGATTTACTTACAGCAGAACCTGCACTTCTGTTCTTCCATGTCCTTCTTTTTTTAGTAGATATACTGAAATATGAAACATACAGTTTCCATAAGGAGTAAAAAACTTGGAAATGAACTTGCATGAAATGAATACGTTTACAAAAATATAGCCCAAGGTTTGATTTATTTGGCTTCAGATGTCAGCCTTCTTCTTTGAAATGAATGATTCTTGCTAACTTGAATTAACTTATTAATGGGATATTAATTCTTGTTAACTTGAATTAACTTATTAATGGGATTTTGAAAGATCAGAACTGATAAAACAAGAAAGTTCTTAATGCATGCACAGAATGAAAACTTTATATATATATAAATATAAATAATATATATATATATATATATATATATATATATATATATATATATATATATATATATATAATTTTGAGTCATGTCATGTTATTTCTAAACTTAAACTTAGAAGCAGAAAATGTAATTTAGGTTGGAAGCTTCAGTGACCTCAAACACCACTAACCTACCTTGAAATGTAAAATTACAAGAGGTGCATTCATAAATGATAGACTTGCTTTGAATTTTTTGTCACATCCATCTAGAACTGATCAGTGGTGACATTTTTACTTGTCTGACTAGAAAACTTTTTTAAAGATAAGTCTTTTTTATTAGGTGTTCATTCATCCTAATTGAATAGTCCATATAAAATGGCACTTCTGCTCTTGCATCCTCATCTTGCATCATCTGATCATCATCACCTGACCATCATCTGATCATCTTTTCCCGCTCTCTCTCTTCACAGGTAAACTGCATCTATATCCTGTTACTCTCATTTACCTTAAACTGAACACAGACTGACTGCTCAAATATCTTTTTGGTAAATTGCATTTATATCCTGTTACTCTCAACTACCTTAAACTGAATTCAGACCGACTGCTCAAATATATTTTCGGTAAATTGTATCTATATTACTGCTGTTTCACATCCATCCGTTTTTAAGTCTTACCTAAATATATGGGTTCCCTTATCTTTACAATCTTGGCCTTATGGTCCTACTGCAGTTTGATTGTGGTGTGAAAAGTTTGCTGTGCTAACTTTGAACCTAATATTACCTCCTGATTGATTAATAACTCAATTCCATACACACCCATCACAGTATAAAACAGGGCTTCTTTATGGGGAAGTGCATGCAGGGGTGGCACATGCAGGGGTTCTTCCAAAGAAGTGTGGTCCTTTAAATAAGTGGCACTTCTGCTCTTGCATCCTCATCTTGCATCATGTGATCATCATCACCTGACCATCATCTGATCATTTTTTCTCGCTCTCTCTCTTCACAGGTAAACTGCATTTATATCCTGTTACTCATATCTACCTTAAACTGAACACAGACTGACTGCTCAAATATCTTTTTGGAAAACTGCATTTATATCCTGTTACTCTCATCTACCTTGTGACATGGTCACCTGGTCCTCACCTGGCTGCTGTTTTCTGGCCTGGACGGGAGTCCTCACCTCAGCCCCGGGTGAGATGATTAACTTGTCCCCCTTCTCCCTTTGGATCCTAGGTTGGGCGCCACCATTTGACCGCACTGTAAGTTACACACCTTTATTTTTGAGAGATTGTTTCTCCGTTTAAAGGATATCCCCACTTATAAACACTACTGATTTATTTTCAGAGCATCTTACTCCTGATGATTGGCTAAAGCCATGAAACGTGCGTCGAGTTATATCAAACTGATGCTTCAAACAATGTTGGTCTACCATGTAAAATCGATCATGTTCGTTGAACTTTTATGAATGGATGAGTGTCCTTTTGTAATTAAGATGTTTATTTATTACTCTGTACCTTCTTCTGTACAATTGTTTTATATTCATATTTATGCAAATGTATTACACCGGATTGTGTCCTGTATTACAGATTGACACTTTCCTTAATGAAATCTGCTAGTTCTTAATAAACTATCCAATGACTTGCCTCATATAAAGTCCCATTTCCTCTCTCTTTTTTTGTTGTATACATTTATATCCTGTTACTCTCATCTACCTTAAACTGAACACAGACTGACTGCTCAAATATCTTTTCGATAAACTGCATTTATATTACTGCTGTTTCACATCCATCTGTAGCCATGTTCACAATATTTTGATGTTTATTTAGTTTTTAAGTCTTACCTAAATGTATGGATTCCCTTATCTTTATAATGTTGGCCTTTTGGTTCTCTTGCAGTTTGATTGTGGTGTGAAAAGTTTGCCGTGCTAACTTTGAGCCTAAAATTACCTCCTGATTTATTAATACCCAAATTCCATCAACACCCATCACAGTATAAAACAGGGCCTTTTTATGGGGAAGTGCATGCAGGGGTGGCACATGCAGAGGTTTCTCCAAAGAAGTGGGGTTCTTTAAAAAGGGGCACTTCTGCACCTGCATCCTCATCTTGCATCATCTGATCATCATCACCTGACCATCATCTGATCATCTTTTCACGCTCTCTCTCTTCACAGGTAAACTGCATTTATATCCTGTTACTCTCATCTACCTTAAACTGAACACAGACTGACTGTTCAAATATCTTTTTGGTAAACTGCAAAGAAGTGGGGTTCTTTGAATAAGTGGCACTTCTGCTCTTACACTTCAGTGATTTGCACAAAGCAAATATCAACAGCAAACTACTTTACAAAACACCAGACTGCAGGTAACCTCATTTCCAAATCAACTCTACTTCTTCTCTGAAACATGCAATCTTTACCTCTCCTTTTCCCAATTGCAGCCTGTCTCCTCAAACTCTCTTTTATTCACCCCTCTTCTCCACCCCACAATCTGTCCATATCACGTCACTTATCCCCTCTCCCTATTACTGCACTCATCACATCTCTCTAAATCTAAGCCCATATGCTAACAAAACCCCCAGGACGCTGAAGCACGTCCCCTCATATAAATCGTATTCGCAGATTACCTCCCTTACTCTTTTTCTTCTCCTAACTTCTGGAGATATATCCCCAAACCCTGGGCCTTCCTTACTTAACTGTACCCAACACACCCATCACCCCACATCCTCTGGCAGTAGTCGCAATCTACACAATTTAGTGTCCATTCCTCTTCTTCCCAAAACCAGCCTCCCCTTCTCCTGTGCCCTCTGGAATGCCTGCTCTGTCTGCAAAAAATTCACCGTCGTTCATGACCTCTTTGTCACTAACACCTTTAATCTACTTGCTATCACCGAAACATGGCTCCATGAATCCGACATTCTCTCTCCTGCTTCCCTCTCCCATGCGGGCCTTCTCTAGACTCACTTTGCTAGGCCTTATGGATGCAAGGGAGATGGAGTGGGATTCCTCCTATCCCCACAGAGCACCTTCCAGATTCTTCACTCTCCTCCCTCTCTGTCTCTCTCGTCAATTGAAGTTCACTGTATATGTCTATTCTCTCCAACTTCCCTAAGATTTGCTGTGATCTACCACCCCCCTGGACCGTTATTAACTTTCCTTGATGAGTTTTTGGCCTGGCTACTCTACTTCTGAAATTCCCACAATCATTCTTGGTGACTTCAACATCCCTGTTAATACAAACACTCCTCCTACTTCTAAAGCTTCTACTCACTCTGATGGCAGCGACCTTGACCTTGTATTCTCTGAGCTATGAATAAGCACTCATTGTAGTGTGAAACGCGTCAGCTGCTTTTGTACGCTTCTGCTGTCAAGTTTTGTGCGTCTTCATGATCCAGCTTTTTAAATAAAGCATTCATCACTATACCGGTGTGCGGCTTCCAGCTTTCCTCGATTTGTCTGCCTCATCTTGCATCAGCCAGCACCTGGGACTCTTCCCTCTTGAAGGATAATACTACACTGGCGTTCATCTCCCCTGGTCTGCGCCTACCTGAGCGGTGGGACCCCTCTCTGTCTGTCTTCCACCACCTTTCCCTTCAATCGCCTAACCATCACCCGTAGAAACCTTCACCACTTCAACCCTTCTCTCCTCTATTCTGCTACTGACCACCTCTATGACAAAATCTCACCCCTGTCCTGCCCCAAACTAGCCACTTCTGTCTACAATAAATCCATGTCCTCCACCCTGGATGAGCTCGCTCCCCCTCACTACACATAGAATCAGGCCCGACCCCTACAACCCTGGCAAACAGATGACACCAGAAATCTCAAAAAACATAGCCGTGCTCTTGAGCGTCTGTGGCATAGAACTAAGACTCTCAAAGACTTTAACCAATACATATCTGCTCTCCACAAATACACTTCTTGTCTCCACACTACCAAGCAGACCTATTTTATCACTCTCATTAACACCTTCTCATCCAGTCCCTGTCAACTCTTCTCTACCTTCAACTCTCTAATTCTTCCTCCACTGCCTCCCCCCACAAAACTCACTCACTGCCCAGGATATTGCTAATCACTTCAAAAATAAGATTGACACAATTGGTGATGAAATCTCCACCCTTCAGATATCTCCCCCCAGTTAACACCCCATGTCAACAGGTACAATCGACACTCCCCTTATTCAAAGCTGCTACCATAGACAAAGTTGCTAAACTCCTTTCTAATGCCCACCTAACCACCTGTCCCCTGGATCCTATTCCCTCTCAAATACTACGGTCACCCTCTCAGTCTGTCCTACACTCTCTAACCCACATCTTAAATCTCTCCCTCTCTTCTGGCATCTTCCCTAATGCTCTAAAACATGCACTAGTCACCCCCATACTTAAAAAGCCGTCCTTGGACCCTACCGATCTTAACAATCTAAGCCCTATCTCCTTGCTTCCCTTTTCTTCTAAACTCCTTGAAAGCCTGGTCTATAACCAACTGAGTTACCACCTCATAAAGAATAACCTTCTTGATCCCCTTCAGTCTGGATTTCACCCTCAACACGCCACAGAAACTGTTCTTCTAAAACTCACAAATGACTAACCGCAAAAGCCAATGGACACTATTCTGTACTCTACTTCTGGACCTTTCAGCTGCCTTTGATACGGTTGAACACCCCCTCCTCCTCAAAAAACTTTACTCCCTCGGTTTCCGTGACGGCGCTCATCGGTGGCTCTCATTCTTCCTATCCCACTGTACCTTCAGTGTCACTTACAATTCCACTTTCTCCTCTCCTCTTCTTTTATCCTGGACTCTGAACTCTCCTTTTGGCCCCACATCAAATCCCTTTCCAAAGCTTGCTATCTCAACCTCCACAACATCTCCAAACTACGTCTGTTCCTAACCAATGAAACCACAAAGCTCCTGATTCACTCCCTGGTTATCTCTCGTGTTGACTACTGCAACTCCCTCCCCATTGGCTTACCTTTTAATAGACTAAATCCCCCTTCAGTCCATCATGAATGCTGCTGCCAGACCAATCCACCTTACAAACCGCTCAGCGTCTGCTACCCCTCTCTGCCAGTTCCTCCATTGGCTGCCACTCGCCCAACAATTTAAATTCAAAATCCTAACAATAAGTTACAAAGCCATCCACAACTCTGCCCCCCCACATCACTAGCCTAGTCTCAAAATACCAGCCCAATCGTCCTCTTCGTTCCTCCCAAGACCTCCTGCTCTCTAGCGTCCTCATCGCCTCCCATATTCACCTCCAGGACTTCTCCCGAGCCTCTACCATCCTCTGGAATACCCTGCCCCAGTCTATCTACTTTTAGGTGATCCCTGAAAACTTTTCTCTTCGGAGAAGCCTACCCTGCCTCCACCTAACAACTGCACCTTTATTTTTCTCATCAGCTCATCCCCCACAGTTATTAACCTTCGTATCACTTGACCCTCCCTCCTAGACTGTAAGCTCTATGAGCAGGGCCCTCCGATTCTTCCTATATCGAATTGTATTGTAATTGTACTGTCTGCCTTAATGTTGTAAAGCGCTGCGCAAACTGACGGCGCTATATAAATCCTATATAATAATAATAATAATAATAATGAAGATAGTCATTGTACTCTCGTCCATGATTAATTTGCATGTTGAAAATGTGTTAAGTTTCTAAGCTGGAGTTTCACTGCACAGTATTCTTTTACTAAACTCATTTGATTTTATATAATATGTTGAACTAAATTAAACAAAACATTAAGTTAAGATTGCATTTTTTAGGCTTTTGTCTACATACAGTTTACAGAGGACCACTATCTTCACTTTATAATGTGTATAAAGAATACTTGTGCTCTGCTATGTAAACAGTTAGTGAAAATAATAATAGTGAATATGTGAACAGCTGCAACCATTCACTAAAGTGATCTCACACTACAGCAATTATTTTTAAATTAAGATTAATGGTGCGCTTATTCTAAACTTCTATACAAAACAATGTTACCAATAAACTAAATGTGGTGTATACTATTGTATACCTGTCAAATGCAATAAATCCAATGAACAAAAAACATATAAAGACAAACTCAAAGCAAAAAGATGTAAATGTTCTTCAAAAATAATCCAATGTTTGGAGTAGATATAAAGTCCACCCGAAATTCACGACTGCTCCAATGCGTGCTAATAATGCTTTATCTGGGAAAAGTGTACTTTCACCATCCACCCCAAGTGGATTGACTGTTCAACGTCAGGGTATGACCAGTCAGCCTTTGTTAGATCTAACACAATAATTGTTGCGCTAAGGTATTCCAGAAGCAAAGCTGTGTCATCTGGGGTGATGAGGGAATAATTATGATGCCAGGATCCTGAACATAAAGTCCAAAGTTCTGACCACTGAGCTGCAGAGAGTCAATATATAAATAAAATAATGTTAGGAATGACTCATGATAGGGGTAGTGGGTTTTTAAAACAAGTCAATAGCCTGGGTGATTACCACAGGGAGTACAGCTGGCACAGGGAAAGAAGCACGCTGAAGAGTAGAAGAACCTCTAGGAAAAATGCAAGAAAAACAGACAAGCCGCGCCAATCTAAGTGCAGCAATATTGTAACATATTTAATTTAGTAGTAATGCACTCACACAAAACGGGATAAAAAGCAGGCACATCTTGGTGAATGTCAGATGGACGTCAGGAATCCAAAACAATCATATTGTTTTGCTCGGCGGCGCCAGTGGTTTCCGGTGTTCCGGGCTAGAGCGTACATGGCGTAGGAGGAGGCCATCATTCAGGAAGTCCCTGGTCTCAGTAGGAGGAAGCTATGACGTGCACACATTTAGAGCATGCATGCTCCTTCATCAGGCATAGTTGGCCATCTAAGGTTTGATATATAGAGCTGGCAGGGCGGGTGGGCCAATTGGATCATGGAACCATCCCCCTTTCAGCAACCATACCCACCAGGGCAGCCGAGAGGGGGAATTGGGCATAAGTTATACAAAACATTTGAAACTTTATGTATGGAAAAAGAGCACATATATGTGTGGGATTAAATAGTGTCTTAAGGCTATAAAGATCCTGTGAAACAATATAATGGGAATTGATTAGCAAGCAATACACATGCTTGTAATAATAAAAAAATGAAATAAAAATTTAAAATAAGAACCATTGGAAATGACCTCTGGGGGGAGAGAGAGAAAGAAGGGAATATGAGTAAAATAAATTGAATGATGGAGAGATTGTATAACAGAAGTTATATGACACAATTGATCTCTATGTCTGCGTTTAGGCCTCCAGGCGTGAGGGTATCCAGGGTATAAATCCAGAAAATGTCCCTCCCGCAGAGATTACCCAGACCCAAAGTCCGTCAGTGGAGCCCTGATGAAATTCTTTGAAATGTCTAGGGATACTTAGATTACAATCTTCATCTACTGACCTACGGTGTTCTCCAAATCTTTTTCGTCTGAATGGTGCGACCAATGTAAAGCAGATCACAGGGACAGGGGACACAATATATTACAAAATCGATAAAGCAATTATAGAATTAGTTTAGGAGGTATGTTTTCCCCTTGGTGTGGGCTTTTTATATGTGAATTTTAATAGAAATGAGTGCCTGCTGCACTAGATAACACTAAAACTAAAAAAGTAATAACAGGACAAGCAGCCAGCACAGTATTGGCGAACAACAACAAAACAATATATTTAAAATAGGTGCAGCGCTAAAAATTGTCCATAGATCCTTTCTGATCATCAATTGAAAATGTTAGTGATAAGATCCATAGGGTACAGCAGAAAATCGTATAGGAGAGAATCACCACCACCGATACCCAGACACACTGCCTCTTACCCTCCTCTTTGGCCCCCTATTACAGGGGTCAAGTAAGCATTGCATGGAAGAGAGAAACCTCAACCGCCATAAACAACCGAACACCAGCAAATATAGCAGACTGGAAGCAGGATGTATAACACTCTCCACACTTGAACCCCGTTCTCATAACGTTAAATCCATGTACATAATTTGGCCCATGAAATAGAAGTAAATGCGCCTCATAGTGCAGTAAGCTTTAGAAAACAGGTTTATTAGTAAAAAATGCTATATTGCACTCACATGCTCAAGGTGAAAAACAGGCACTGAATTTAGTCATACGCTTGACTCCGTCAGGGGCGTGGCTTAGCGTTCATAGAGGTGCATTATATAGGCGGAACCTTACAATCAAGGCAGAAATTGAATGCGTTCCACACAGCAGAGACGGCAAGTGGAAGCAAAACCACTTGAGCCACCCCCAGCCGGAACATTGCTTCAGCCTCAATACTCAAATTGTCTGACTGAGCAAACTTATATTAAAAAGTTAAATTGTCAACTCACTATCAGACATCTTTTAAACTTGCTGATAGCAACCGGTTTGGGAACAATCATAATTAAAACTGAACAAAATTATAATTGATATGCCAAAAAACAGCACCATCTTGTGGGCTAAAGCCAAATTACAAATAAAAGACTGTAATTTACATTGCAATCAGTACATGCATGATAGGTAACTTCTTAAATGTCATTCTTACAAATAGTTCTAGGGCAAAACAACCCATAATAAAGGAAAACTCAGCTAAAACAGTACTACCACCAAAAAATAAAAAAAACTACATTTAAAATTTAAAATTATAATGAGGAAACCCTATGCATTACTGATGCATTCACATCCCACTCGACATTCAAACCAAATGGATTATAGGTCTTAGACCTATAAATCCACTCGGTTTCAAGCTTGGACACACCCCTAGTCATGTGACTCCCTCTCCAATTCCCCGTAAATTTGTCAACCCACAGAAATAAAGTTCCTTTGGGGTTTTGGTTATGGCAAAGGTCATAATGCTTGGAGAGGCTGTGCTTGGGGAAGCCATTTTTAATATTCTTAATGTGTTCCTTCAACTGGACTTGGAGAATACGGACCGTCCGGCCTATATATTCAAGCCCACATGGGCACCTGATGAGATAAACCACATGCTTACTAGTACAGGTAATAAAAGGTTTAATGGGAAAAACCTCCTGAGTAGAATTGGATTGAAAAGTTTCAGTTTTCCTTCTTCCCTGTATGCTAATGCTACAGACAGGACACTTCCTACAAGGAAAGAAACCTCCTACGTTATGGAAAAAAGATACCCTGGGGCCTGAAGACTGAAGACGCATGTTGATGATGAAACGTTGGGCGATGATAGAGACTGGCGACGCAGGACGCGGTGGCACGGTGACACGGCGGCCATCTTTGTGGTTAGAAGCGCTGGACGTTTCACACTGCTGTATACCTTCTTACTAAATGTGAGTGTTTTTTATCTTTTCAATAAATCATCCTTGTTTATGGAGATTGCGCAATGAGTGTTTTCTTTTTATTCCCTACGTACCACGATCTTGAGGTGCATATGCATACTTGCGTATACTTGGTTTAATATCCAGCTACCAAAAGGAGATCTAAAGCCTTCCATTTAGTTCAGAGGGGAATATGTTGGTGCCACTCCATTAGAAGATCGTTGGTTTATTCTATGAAGACTGCCTTTTTTCTACACACGTGTATAACCCATACACTGATGGTAAGGGTCAGTTTGTTTGGGTGTTGGTGACGGTGTTTTCATCTCTCTTCTGTGTCTCCTTTCAATATGGATCTCGCTGATTAGAGTATTATTTCTTCCTGACGGAGAGGACTTTTGTTTGACCATATTTACTTTGGTTCTTATTGGGACATTTTTACATTAATATTTTTAGCGCTGCACCATTCCTATTGATATCTCTTCAATTGTATCCAGCAATTTTTGTGCCAGCAGCTTCCATTATATGTTTTATTAAGCGCAACCGATTCTGTTTTATTTTCAAAAATTGACTGACCCAAGATCTGAGCCAAGCTGGATGGTGGCAACTATCAGTGCTGATAAATCAATTCCGGTCAGTCTCCTTAAAGTACGTGGAGGTAACGATCAATCCCTCCACAACCCTTATTCTCAGGTCAAGGAAATGAACCTCAACACCACTAGACTCATGTTGGAACCTGATACCTCTATCATTGTTAAGATCAATCATAAATCCATCGAGGGAAGACTGGTCCCTATCCCATATGAGGAGAACATCATCTATATACCTCCTCCACAGAACCAACTCTGGTCTAGGTCTACTATAGATGACGTCCTCCCATTTAGCCATAAAAAGGTTGGCCATGCTGGGCGAAAATTTGGCCCCCATGGCCACACCTCTATTCTGTAGGTAATAGGAGCCCCCAAACCAAAAGATATTTTGACTCATGGCGTAATCAAGCAATGTTAGGATAAACTCAAGCTGAACAGCAGTGAGATCATCCAAATTCAATAAGTGCCTGACCGCTTCCCGACCATGCTATTGTGAGATGATAGTATATAAGGATGACACATCTGCAGTGGTGAAGATGTAGCCATCCTTCCACTCAACATCTTTAAGCAGGTTAATAACGTGCATGGAATCCTGCAGGAATGAAGGTGTTTTAACCACTAACAGTTGCAGGAAATGGTCAATGTACTTACCCTCCCTGGAAGTAACCGAATTAATGCCACTAATAATCGGTCTTCCAGGGGGTTGTACCAGGTCCTTGTGTATCTTTGGAAGATAATATATAACCGGCACCCTGGGGGCAAGCAAAATTTGCACCCATAACTGTGCCTTGGGTTTGCAAGTAGAATTTATTGTTAAAAGAAAAATAATTATGTGTCAAACAGAATTTAGTTTGACCAACGTTGTGAGGGATAGATGTATATAAAGAGTTTACATCTAGAGACACCCATTGGTATGTGGGTTCCCAAGTGTAAGCTTTAAGAGTATCTAGGAGATGGATTCCATCACGTATATAGGTGAGTAGATTTTTTTGCTAGGAGTTGTAAAAAGTGGTCAATATAAATGGAGAAAAAGCTAGTGACACCCTCCATTGCGGCTACAATGGGGCGTCCCATTTTTTTATATTTATTTTTATTATTATTTATTTATTTATTTTTTCATTTTTAATTTAATTGTATGTTTATTATATTTATTATTATTATTTTTATTTCTATTGTTATTTTTATTTATATCCATTTCTATCAAATTCATCCTCCAATTAGATCATCCATCCCATCTTGATAAATTTTTCTGTAAGTCTTGGTTTTTCATGTTTTTTATTTTTCCCTGTCTCTGTGTGTCCTGTCTTCTGTACATTTGTGTTTATATGTGCTCTTTTTTCATACATAAAGTTTCAAATATTTTGTATAACTTATGCCCAATTCCCGGCCCTCGGCTGCCCTGGTGTGTATGGTTACTGAAAGGGGGACGGTCCCATGATTCGATTGGCCCACCCGCCCTGCCAGCTCTATATACCAAACCTAAGATGGCCGACGACTATGCCTGATGAAGGATCACGCATGCTCTGAACGCGCGCATGTCATAGCTTCCTCCTACTGAGATCAGGGACTTCCTGAATGACAGCTTCCCCCTGCGCCCTGTACGCTCCAGCCTGGGACACCGGAAACCACTGGCGCTGCCGAGCAAGACAATACAGCTCTACCTGGATGATCGTTTTGGATCCCTGATGTCCATCTGACATTTACCAAGATGTGCCTGCTTTTTATCCTGTTTCGAGTGAGTGCATTACTACTAAATTAAATATGTTATAATATTGCTGCACTTAGATTGGCACTGCTTGTCTGTTTTTCTTTGTTAGATCTCACTATCTTTAGTGCCTGCAGGAAGCCACTCTGAAGTGATCTGGATCCCCCGTGGTCCCCGTTCTGACCAGCAAACAATCCTTCACGTCTCCCCATTACTCAGAATATATAAAAATATTTAATTGTGCAATATTGCTTTAAAATTGTTCCTGTTTTTATTAAAAGATGCATTGCACACTCAGATTTAAAATACTTTAGACATCGCATAAGTTTAAAAAAAAATTATGGCTACTCTCCTCCTCACCATCCTTCCTGGTGTACAAGACCCTGGAAATGACGTCACCGGCTCCCCAGACGTGTTGCGTCACTTGTCACGCAACTTCTTCAAAGGGTTAGAAGCCTGGTGACGAGGGCCGGGATTTAAAAGCCCTGGTTTGTTTATAGGAAACCATGGTGACTGGTGAATCATCGGGTAATTGTGTTGGATTGTATATATAAACATCCTGATATTTAACTTCACCAATCTTTATTTAAAAATATCTTCACTGTATGCTTATTTACATTATACAGTGGCTTGCGAAAGTATTCGGCCCCCTTGAACTTTTCAACCTTTTGCCACATTTCAGGCTTCAAACATAAAGATATAAAATTTTAATTTTTTGTGAAGAATCACCAACAAGTGGGACACAATTGTGAAGTGGAACGAAATCTATTGGATATTTTAAACTTTTTTAGCAATTAAAAAACTGAAAAGTGGTGCGTGCAAAATTATTCGGCCCCTTTACTTTCAGTGCAGAAAACTCACTCCAGAAGTTCAGCGAGGATCTCTGAATGATCCAATGTTGTCCTAAATGACTGATGGTGATAAATAGAATCCACCTGTGTGTAATCAAGTCTCTGTATAAATGCACCTGCTCTGTGATAGTCTTAGGGTTCTGTTGAAAGCGCAGAGAGCATCATGAAGACCAAGGAACACACCAGGCAGGTCTGTAATACTGTTGTGGAGAAGTTTAAAGCCGGATTTGGATACAAAAAGATTTCCCAAGCTTTAAACATCCCAAGGAGCACTGGGCAAGCGATCATTTTGAAATGGAAGGAGTATCAGACCACTGCAAATCTACCAAGACCTGGCTGTCCCTCTAAACTTTCAGCTCAGACAAGGAGAAGACTGATCAGAGATGCAGCCAAGAGGCCCATGATCACTCTGGATGAACTGCAGAGAACTACAGCTGAGGTGGGAGAGTCTGTCCATAGGACAACAATCAGTCGTACATTGCACAAATCTGGCCTTTATGGAAGAGTGGCAAGAAGAAAGCCATTTCTCAAAGATATCCATAAAAAGTCTCGTCTAAAGTTTGCCACAAGCCACCTGGGAGACACACCAAACATGTGGAAGAAGGTGCTCTGGTCCGATGAAACCAAAATCGAACTTTTTGGCCACAATGCAAGACGATATGTTTGGCGTAAAAGCAACACAGCTCATCACACTCAACACACCATCCCCACCGTGAAACATGGTGGTGGCAGCATCATGGTTTGGGCCTGCTTTTCTTCAGCAGGGACAGGGAAGATGGTTAAAATTGAGGGGAAGATGGATGCAGCCAAATACAGGACCATTCTGGATGAAAACCTGTTGGAGTCTGCAAAAGACCTGAAACTGGGACGGAGATTTATCTTCCAACAAGACAATGATCCCAAACATACAGCAAAATCTACAAAGGAATGGTTCACAAATAAACGTATCCAGGTGTTAGAATGGCCAAGTCAAAGTCCAGACCTGAATCCAATCGAGAATCTGTGGAAAGAGCTGAAAACTGCTGTTCACAAACGCTCTCCATCCAACCTCACTGAGCTCGAGCTGTTTTGCAAGGAAGAATGGGCAAGAATTTCAGTCTCTCGATGTGCAAAACTGATAGAGACATACCCCAAGCGACTTGCAGCTGTAATCGCAGCAAAAGGTGGCTCTACAAAGTATTAACGCAAGGGGGCCGAATAATTTTGCACGCCCCACTTTTCATTTTTTTATTAGTTAAAAAAGTTTCAAAAATCCAAAAGATTTCGTTCCACTTCACAATTGTGTCCCACTTGTTGGTGATTCTTCACAAAAAATAAAAATGTTATATCTTTATGTTTGAAGCCTGAAATGTGGCAAAAGGTTGAAAAGTTCAAGGGGGCCGAATACTTTCGCAAGCCACTGTATATCAATATGTATCCTCTTTCACCTAAATTAAACCGTACTCGGCCCAACTACTTATAGTTGTTTACTTATCACAGAAAGTCAAAGATCTCCCTTAAATCAAAAACAAAACACGTAACCATAATGACACATATGAACAACATTTAATGTGCATTTCTACACTTATAGCAAAAAATAATAATAACCTGCAAAGTGTTCTTTCTAGGGATCCGATTCTCCCTTGATCATGGTGGTGCTTAATTGTACCTGATAAATTGTCAAAATATATCAATATCGTTTGCATTGTCCTGTAGCCTTATCTGTGTGTGGTTACTATAAAGGAGGAGACACCTGCAATGAAATTTTAAAATCAGCTCCTAGCTATTGTGCAATATATTGCAATCACATTAATTGTTGATGTGTTGTGTGGATCTACTGTGGGATGAAATTACATTGTGAGAAGGCGCATGCGCGGTGGCTCCATGAGCGGTCGCACGTTCTAAGAGCTCTGCTCCAGCCTCTATTCACCGCCGCAGCTATCATTAGCGCAGGAACCAGTCGACCGGACCCCCACGACATTCCCTGAGAACCTGAGGAACCCCCCCGCATGACCGGGGGCTCTGCCAGATGGGATTTATCCCGACTTCTCAATCCCGGCCCTCCGATCGCGGCCCCAGCCAACATGGCGGCCGCCAGCGCGGTTCGAGGCCTAGCACAACATCCCGAGGCATCCTTGGAAGATTTTCCACCTCTGCCCTCACACACCGAAGGGAAGCAGCTCCAAACAGTGAGTAATCCACAGGATGGGCTATTATCTCCCTCCACCTCAGAATCCATGAACTGCAGGCTCATGGACGGACCCCCCCTCACACCGATGGATGTTTGCAGTTACATCCTGGCTCACCCAGGAGCTCAAAACGGCTCCCCTGCCCCCATTCCCACTGACTTTTCATCTTTAATGGAGACTTTCTCAAATATGCTTTCAAGGGGTCTTGCTCACACTGCCTCACAAATCACATCTACCATACAAGCTGACCTGCAGCATCTGGGAGCAAGAATTGAAGCGATCGAAGCTAAGACCGATCAAACTGCTGCTGTTGCCAATCAGAACACTGACAGGATCCATGATTTACATGAACAGCTAGATATGGCCTACTCAAAACTTGACGATCTCGAAAATAGATCGCGCAGGTATAACTTCAGACTGAGAGGCCTTCCTGAGTCGTTCAAGGACACCGACAAAATCGTTCGCTCTTTCATCAAAAATCTGATTCCTGACATACCGGATTATAGGCTGGAACTAGATCGAGCACACAGGGCCCTCCAACCTCCCCGCCAAGACGGTCTGCCCAGAGACATAGTGGTGAAACCCCACTTCTACAGAGTTAAAGAGTAAGTCATGCATAAAGCCAGGGAAGCTGAAAACCTCTCCATCCAAGGACACTCCATTCAAATTTTTGCTGATCTCTCCCCTTTCACCATACAACGACGAAGATCCTTAAAACCCCTCCTGCTCATCCTGTCTCAAAAATCGATCACTTACAGATGGTCGTTTCCTTTCCGCCTCAATTTTGCTTATTTAAACAAATCCTACAGCTTCACGAACTTTGGTGATGGGGAACGTCTGTTGCTTCAACTGGGTCTTATTTCCCACTCTCCAACATCTGCTTCTGCTCTGGATCCCAGAACCCCAAACTCTGCGAAAAGACCTCCTCCAACGAGCCCCATCCAACCTTTATGGCACAAGCAACAAGCTAAGAGACCTAAAGATGGTCGCCAACCTTAATGAGAAGTCTGCAATCAACATTGTTTTCCCTTTCTTTGATGTTCTCACCTGGCATTGGGACTCTGACTCTCCATGTCCCCCTTTACCCTTCTGGCAGGGTTTGGGCCTGACCTACGTCTGATGATGTGACGCTATCGTTTTGCCTCACATCTTCACCGAACTCCTTAATTTTTTCTGATTCCCCCTCCCTCATTTTTTCGAATTTTTTTTCCTCCACTTTTCCTCCTCCAAAAAATTTTATTAGTCGGCTTTATTTTTGGCGGTATGGCTGGAGCGGCTGCACTTCGCCTCCACCTGTCTCGGAGTGGTACTTTTTCCCCCACTCGGAGACTACTCTACAACCCCCCTGTTTGGGGTTTTGGTCCTTGGGAAAAACTTGCGGGGGGTGGCACGATGCCCTCTCCTCCTGCAAGGGAACTTAGGTTGCCCTTATGCTACATGATGAATGCCTGTCTTGTTATTTTTTACATTGTTTTTGACATGTCCTGTCTCTTCTTCTCAGGTACGGCCTTCTCCTCCTCTCTTCTTCCCCTCTCCCACCTCTCCTTAGGGTCACTCAGACGCCCAACCACACGTCTACAGCCTAGGCTCCAAAACTCTCAGGCTTCGGGGGTTTGGACACATAACCAAATTCTGAAGGTTCAGGTAAGCACTTTTTATATGATGCGTATATCCCCCCCTCTGATCCATGCATTCTGACACACTAATTTCTCCTCCCCCCTTCTGTATTGCTACGCATAATGTGCAAGGGATGAACTCCCCAATTAAGAGACGTAAACTATTTAATCACTACAAATCACAAAAAATCACAGTCCTCCTACTACAGGAAACACATTTCCCGTCCTCTTACAACCCCTCCTTCTTACATGAGAACTATCCCCAGTTTTTTCTCTTCAAAGCTGACAACAAAACTAAGTGGGTAGCCATCTGTTTTGCAAAACACCTTAAGTTTTCCCCTTCTGATGTCACTAAGGACCAAGCAGGCAGGTTTATCTTAGTAAAAGGCACTATAGAGGGAGCCCAGTACTCCTTCATATCTTATTACGCCCCAAACAAGGGTCAGGCTTCCTTTTTTTCCGCTATGATGTCCACACAAGGCCCACAACTGGAGGGGAAAATAATCATGGGCGGAGACACAAATCTCCCTTTTGATCTCTCACTGGACAAATCAGGGCCAGGCCCCTCTCGGTCTAGGAAACCTCCCAAACAGAGTACTAGGATAGCCTCCACACTGTGTTCCCTTGGCCTTGTGGACATTTGGAGAGAAATGAATCCCAGATCCAAAGATTACACACACTATTCGGCCCCCCATCATCTTTACACCAGAATTGATCATATCTTTATTCAATCCCACAACATCCCCTCGGCCACTAAAGCGGTCATCATAACACCACCATCTCAGATCACTCTATGGTCCTGTTATATATGCAACATTCTCACAATCCTGGCAAACAATTCATATGGCGCCTTAACGAAGGGCTTTTAAGCGATCAAATCCAATGCACGACCTTAGCGCAGGAAATACGAGAATACTTCTGACTAAACAACACTGGGGAGGTCTCTCCGGAAACATTGTGGGCAGCCCACAAAGCAGTACTCAGAGGAAAGATCATCCAAATCACCTCCCGCCTTAAAAAAGAACGTACAGTAGACATCAACAACCTCCAGTTAAAATTCCGTTCCCTGAGCAGGGCCCATAAAAGGAACCCTACCAGGGAGTCTCTGGAAGCTCTGGAATCGACACGGACATCCCCAAACCTAGCACTCACCACCGAAGCTGAGAAGCACCTTCGATGGTCAGGAGCTCGTTTCTACTATCAGACGGATAAAATAGGAGCTAAGTTAGCAGCCAAACTCTCTCCACGATCTCGATCCTTCACCTTCCCCAAAATTCGAACTCGAACGGGGGAACTCTCTCAAAACCCAAGCCGCGTCATGGAAACATTCCATGATTTCTATACTTCGTTATATAAAAAAGAACAATCAGCACCTCACCCCCCCATATCAGACCTGAACATTCTCCCTCTTCCAAAATTATCCTCTGAACATTCGGAGCTCCTAGATGAACCGATTTCGGAATCGGAAGTTCTTGGGGTGATTAAACAGCTTAAACAAAACTCAGCCCCGGGCCCAGAAGGTTTTTCCGTCGGGTATTACAAAAAATTCGGCCCTATACTAGCCCTGTATTTGGTCAGGTTCTTCAACTCTCTCAGGTCTGGTTCTCCCTTGGATAAAGCCCTAAACCTTGCATTCATATCGGTCATTCCGAAACCTGGTAAAGATACCTCTTTGGTCTCCAATTACCGTCCTATCTCCTTAATCAATAGCGACCTAAAAATTTTAACAAAAGTTCTATCTAACAGACTAGCGTCTTGCATAGCTCTTTACATTCATAAGGACCAGGTGGGCTTTATCCCGGGGAGACAAGGACAGGATCAGATTAGAAGGGCAGTTGATATCATCTCCCTCCTCAATTCCCAATGGGATGGAGGTCCCCAACAAAAGGTTACTTGTTATCGATCGAACTACAAAAAGCTTTCGACACAGTAACCTGGCCATATCTATTTAGTGTCTTGGAGCGATGGGGTTTTGGCCCACATTTCGTGGGCACATTACGAGCCCTGTATTCTGACCCAAGTGCACAGGTCAGACTGCAGGGCTACTACTCCGAACCACTAGCTATAAAAAAGGGTACTAGACAGGGATGTCCTCTTTCCCCCCTCCTTTTCGCTATAGCAATGGAGTCCCTGGCTATTGCTATTAGAAATCACCCTGATATTAAGGGAGTGGTCTGTGGTAAACAAGAGCATAAATGAGCTCTTTTTGCTGACGATTTGCTGCTTTTTGTAACTTCCCCTCTGATATCTACCCCTAACATTTTCTCCCTGCTTGACAAATTTGGCGAAATTTCCGGCCTTTGAGTTAATGTCTCCAAATCATCAGCCTTAAATATAACGGTTCCCCCAATATTCTAAGTAGCTTACAAAACCATTTCCCATTTTCCTGGAACTCGTCGTCCCTTCCTTACTTAGGGGTCAATCTCTCCGCTAGTATAGCCTCCCTCTACTCATCTAATTACCCGGCCATCTTCCGTAAGTTGGCCTTAGACCTCTCTATTTGGGATAAGCATAACCTCTCCTGGCTAGGCCGTATTAACGCAGTCAAAATGACCCTCCTCGCCGCATACTTTACTTATTTAGGTCCTTACCCATCCCTATCCAGAAGTCACAAATACAGACGCTCCAATCCAAAATTGTACAATTCATTTGGGGATCAAAGGGCAGTCGTTGCTCGAAAAGCATCATATTCAGGCTTAAATCGCGCGGGGGTCTAGCCTTACCCAACATCTGGTGGTACTACCAGGCCGCTCAGTTAGCCCAGATCTCCATTGTGTATTCAAAGGGCCCAAAACCAGACTGGGTATCAATAGAACGTCAAGCAGTTCCTCTCCACACTATTGACTTTTTGATTTGGTCTCCGACTAAGCTGAGGCCGCCCATTTTAGCCCCCACACTCTCCCACTCGTTGGCTCTGTGCGACCGATTACATAGAAATCCCTCCCTGATCTCTGCCCTTAAACCCCTGACACATATATTTCATAATCCCGACTTCCCACTGGGAATGAACATTCTAGCGTTTAGCTGGTGGCTGAATAAAGGCTTACTTAGAATAGGAAATTACTTCACATCCACAGGTCCTTTATCTCTTGCATTCTGCACCAGTAAGCTTGAGATGCCTCCCGCTGAACGTTTCCGATTCATACAAATACAACATTTCCTTCTGTCCATCTGGCCAAATAAACCAGACCCTCCCAAGGTCACTAATTATGAATCATGGTGTGCGAGTGCCACGGATCAGAGAGGGGGGATCTCCATCATTTATGCCTCTCTAGCTTCGGTGGTGTCCAAACCTCCCTATGCCATATCCTGGGAAAAGGACCTTGATATTTCCTGGGAACGGGATAAATGGTTCTCCTGCTTTCAACGCTCCTTCAAAGGAATTTTAAATATCTCACTGATTGAAGGAAGCCTTAAGATACTCACCCGGTGGTACAGGGTCCCCTCTCTTCTTGCGAAGATATACCCAGATGCTTCCCCGCTGTGTTTCCGAATGTGTAACCATATAGGCACAATGTACCATGTATGGTGGTCCTGCCCACGAATAAGGAGTTTATGGAACAAAGTCTTCTCAGTGACAGCCTTTCAGATTCCTCAAATTCCAGAGATTGCTCTGATGAATCTGAAAGTGGATAAGTGTGATAAATATACCCAAAAACTGATCTTTTTTATTTTGCTAGGCACAAAAATTACAATAGCGTCCTGCTGGAAAAAGCATAGGGTCCCTTTCACAGCGGTGAAGCATAAAATATCCTGGATTATGGCACAGGAAAAGATAGTCAGCATTATACAAGACAAAGTCCGGCTCTTCGAACTTACCTGGGAGCCCTGGGCCAAATACTGCCACATCCCCTTATATCCTGGCGTTAGTTACCCTGACTAACCTGCGTTCTGAGTGACTCTATGGCTACCCTTTTACACCTGATATTCATATCTTCCCCCTCCTTTTTCTCCCTCTTTTTGTCTCCCTACTTTCCCTTCGTCTTCTCTCTCTGATCCATACTGGATCCTCTAAATGTTCGTTTATCCTGAGACTTTTATAGTACCATATTTTAGCGGTGTAGGGACTTAGTCCAGGTTTTCTGAGCCTCTTAGGCCTCCCCCCACACAGTCCCATCTCCCGCAGTGTTTGAGTGGTCACTTGACCATGTACAGTTCTAGTATTAGGTTTTTGAGTTAACAACTTAGTATTGAGTTGCAGAGAACGCCCTTTTGGGGCAAATTCGTCTGGGGTCTGGGGTCTGGGGTTCGGGGGGGGGGAGGCCCCATGCCCACAGCATGTTCCCTTTTGGGGTGGATGTGGGTGCCTCTCCCAACCCTGGTAGCCCCGCAGGCCCAAGGGTTTTCTGTCAAATTTTTTTCAGATGTATGTCATTGCCTCAACAATTTGTTCTCTCTGCCTTATTACGTTGATAGAACTTGCAGGGTTATCGATCTAACTCCATCTTTCTAATGGGACTTGATATTTCTGGATGTACTTCTTGACATGGATACTTTAATCACATAATATGTTGTTCGATGTGAACTATTATGTGAGGCCTCGCACTGGAATTTCATGTACCTGTTGTTCCCTTTTACCTTCCTTTCTGGAATGTATGCTACATTTGTACTAACTGAACTTATATTAATAAAAATTTATTGAAAGTAAAAAAAAAAAAAAGAAAAAAGAAAAAAAGAAATTACATTGTGAGCATTTGTTTTATATACACTACAAACAGAAACATTGTCATATTTCAAAGTGTTTTTTTTTTTTTTTTTTTGCCTGTGCCAAAACATTCCCAAAATATTGTGGAGCATTACTTTCTGGGCAAAAAAGACAAAAAACAAAACAAACAAAAAAACAAAAACAAAAGAAAAAAAAAAAAGAAAGGCGAATTGAATGGTTTTTAACATTATTACCATTTAATGTTTTGTTCTTTAATAAAATGTAATTTCTAAAGAAAACATGTGCACATAGTCATTCTAAACATGCTGGAATAAATATAGTAGGCATAAATAACACAATATGCCATTGTATATTAAGATTTGAAATGTGCCGAATGGAATAATGAGCATTGGTTAATATGCCTGAATGATATACCTGTAACATGTTCAAGCAGACGCAATTTACCTGTATCCATTATCTACACTAAAAAGCCCAGTGTTTGCCTGAATATTAGAAAATTGTCCTTAAGGCAAAAGATGACAAATTAGCATTATACTGTATTTGGTATGCAGCTAGTAAAGTATATATATATATATATATATATATATATATATATATATATATATATATATATATATATATATATATATAGTTTAGCCAGGTGGCTGAATCCATATGTTTATACGCAGTGTGTTTGTTCATTTTTATAATTTTATTTATGAAGACTTGTGTCATAACTATGTACATTCTAACCTCAAATGGTTTCATTCCTTTGATTATCTTGTTTTAAGGTTAAGGTGTGCTAATTCAGAACACCTGAATATCCAAAGGCATTATATCTAATACTGGGGATTCTATATAGCTCAGTATGAAGATGTATGTTTGTAAATTATTCAATTAAAAGAGTATTACATAGAAACATACTAAATGTACATGAGAGTCGGGAAAGGCAGATAAATCCAAACCAAATGTGTGTGTAAGCTTTTTTCCCTTTTTCCCTTTTTTATATACATCTGGTAATCTGGCCAGTAATAAACCCCCTGTACTATACAGACATCACTCTGGATGAATGAACACAGGGGCACCTTTGGACAGTAGCATTGTCAGTCTGTAGGGAGGAGAGTGTTAGATGCATTAGCAGATTTAAATATGCTAACAAATTTAAGCCAAGCTCCAACTAACACTTTATAAACAGTTACAGTAAACTGTTTTTATTTTGCTTTTTTGGGGTTAAAGGTTTTACATAAATAAAGCTGATCATTGTGAGCACCCCTGCCAGTGTTAAATGGTCTGTCTCATCCTTGTAACTGCAAGAGAGCTTTTCTGTTGAAAAACAACAGAGTTTCTGGCTGAATCACCAGATGAAAATAGAAGAAAGAAAGCGTAAAAAAGAAAACAAATGCAGCCATCACATCTAAGAACTGTAAGCTGCAATATAACAAATGTCTGCTTTTGGGTTTAATACTGCTTTATGGATTCTTGTTTATTTTTAAAGTCCAAAAATAAAACTTTCCCAACCGAGGTACATAAGGCTCAAAACATAAAAAAAATGCAGTTCAAACGTTGTGGGAACAACTCCCAACATGGCTGTTTATGTGATAGTTCCATAGACATGTTACTGACTCACTATAACCCCTTAGCAGTAACTCCTTTAACAGCTTGCCGTCCGGTGCAATTTTGACATTTTACATATACATGTTAAAATCAGCATTTTTTTGCTAGAAAATTACTTGGAACCCTCAAACATTATATATTTTCTCAAAGCAAAAGCCATGGAGAATAAAATGGTGGCTGTTGCAAGTTTTTTATGCAGCACAAGTTTTGCACAGCTGTTTATCAAAAGCATATTTTCAGGAGAAAATACAATTAAAAAATTGGGTATTATATTGTGTTTGTGTGCACTAAAATATATGTTAGTGCACACAAACACAATATAATACCCAATTTTGGGTAAAATATAAAAGATAATATTGCGTTGAGTAAATAGAATCCAAACCTGTTTTAAAATTGCGCATGCTTGGACAATAGTGACAAATTACATTACCTAAAATTGTCCATAAGTGAGGCTTGAAAAGCCTTTTATGGGTTATCAGTTTAGAGTAAAACATGATATATGGTGCTACCCTGTTTCCCCGAAAATAAGACCTAGCGTGATTGTCGGTGATGGCTGCAATATAAGCCATACCCCCCAAATAAGCCCTACCATGTTTCCCCGAAAATAAGCCCTACCCTGAAAAGAATACCTACAAGGACTTTAACTAGGGCTTATTTGGGGGGTAGGGCTTATATTGCAGCCATCACCGACAATCACGCTAGGTCTTATTTTCGGGGAAACAGGGTAGAAATATTGCTCTTACTCCGCTGTTTGTGGCGATACCTTACATGTGTGGTGCAATCACAGATTACATATGTGTGTTGGACCTACGTGCGCATATTTGGTTAATGATGACCCCACTATCTCCGCCCCTTTTCTTATACCGCTGATGATAGGGAGCTGTCATTTTGGTGAGGAGTAGCATCAGGATCAGTTGTGTGTTCCAGGTCCATCAAATATTTTCTTTCGGTGAGTCAGAGGACAGTGGGCATCATAATTGACTATGGATTCAGAATGAGGGACTTGTCAAATATTTTTTTCAAGTAAATGTTTTTATGAATGAGTTGGGATACTATGTACTACTTACTTATTCATGTAGGGGTGTCAGCATCTGGATGCCCAGACTTATGAGGAAGAGGCCCTAGTCAACATGGGGACAAGGTGATTTGTCAGGCGGACCCCTGGGCAAGACAACTCCCCCTATGTTAAGTGCATGTGGGGGGAGGGGGGGGGTGCATGCTTATCTCCCCTTTCCTGGCCAGCAAGGCTACATGCACAGATTAAAGGTATGGATTTCCTGTGGGACCTCACATGAGATATCCCTTTAAAATCCATACCAGGTCCAAAGGGTCTGATATGCATTTTTTTTTGGGGGGGGGGGAATCTATGTATTTTTTGTCATGCTGTAGATTGTACTACAGCAAATGTGACATTTACAAATTAAACATTTATACGGTTTCAATTGCCAGCAAATAGCCAGAGTGGAGATGATCAGACTCTCTGAACCTATTCACCATACAATGTATGACATGATGCATCTCTTAAACAAGAAATGGGAGAACTGGGATACCCCTTTTTTGTAACCCACAGTGGTTCCTCTTTTCATGTTATACTAGATCGATGCTCCTCTTGATAATGTGGCTCTTTATTGTGTTTACGCTATGTTTTTGTCTATTACTCAATTTACTTCTTTGTTTCCCAATTTGAATACCTGCTATTAACAAGCTAAATATAACCAGTCTTCATACACCATTCCATTCCATGTCATTTTTTTGTACTTGGCATATCTTGTTTATTGTCGATTTGTACTATTATAATATCTTGTTTGTAACATGATCTTTCAAATAAAACGTTTGTAATAAAAATAAAAAATTTTCAGCAAATGATAATTCATTGCTGGCTTCTTTAAAAAAAAATACAGAATCCTCCATAGGTCCACCAAAATACATTGCAGATACTGCTGTTACGTATTTTGAGGTTCCCCTGGAGGGGTCTGCCATTTTGTTTCAAAAAAGGAAGCCAACAAATGTAATGTGATATAACAAAAAGCACAGCGCTGGATATAAATGCAAAAATACAATAAAAATTGATATTACTATTAAAGCACCAACAACTTTCATATGTGGTAAAAAAAAAAATATAAATAAACAATAACATGAATGCTTCACTATAGTGATATATATGCGTGAACAATAACATGGATGCTTTACTATAGTGATATATATGCGTGACTATTCCCAGTTTTTTATCCACACATTTAGAAAAAGTCCAAAGATGCAAAAATTATGTCAAAACAAATGTCCAAAAAAGCAATTAAATGTGACTTTCTATGAATAATAAATCCGTGACTGTCACCGTGTTGAAATCCCGTCACCTGGTATAGATTGAAGGCTTACCAGATAGCCTCTGATCAGAGGCATAGAGCTAACAGCTTGGGGTTTGCCCTCCACAGCGGCTGGAACTTTAGCTGGGATGATGGATGTAGATCCACAAACGATCGCCACAGGCTTCCAGACAGCGGTACAATCAGGGAAGAGAGCTCTCACCGTGTTTAAAAGAAAAGAGAAAACTCCAATGGTGTAGAACGTTTTATCTCTTGTTTATTAAAAGTCGCCTCACTGGCATCTATAAAAACACTTTTCCTTGCAAGGAACCAATACAGCTTTAAAACGAAACTTCTCGCATGCGCCGTCGGTACGAGCGTGTCAATCCAACAAATGTAATGTGCTGGCAAAATAAAGCACTTTTGTCTTAGTAAATGTCAGTGCTGCTTCAGCACTTTCTGTACATCACAGAGATATGTCTTTTCACAGGCAGGATTAGTCCCCTCAGGCATGCTCTTTAAAAGAATTGGGAATTTTCACGTTTCACTTTAAAGGAGTTGTAAAGGAAGAAGATTTTTTTCTTAATACATTCTATGTATTAAGATAAAAAACCTTCTGTGTGTAGCAGCCATCCCAGCACCCCCCCCCCCCCCAATTACCTAGCTGAGCTCCTTCTCTCTCCAGTGATGTCCATGATCCCCTCAGCCATCCAGTACACTCCTCCTGATTGGCTGAGACAGAGCAGTGGCACCATTGGCTCCCGCAGCTGTCAATCAGTCAATCAGCCAATCAGGGGAGAGAGGGACGGGGCCAAATCTGGGCTCCTTGTCTGGTTGGACACAAGGAGCTCTGACTCAGCTTGGGTGCCCCCTGTAGCAAGCTGCTGGCTGAGGGGTCACTCAAAGGAGCGAGGGACCAGGAGCAACAAAGAGGAACACGAGAAGAGGAGGATCCAGGCTGCTCTGTGCAAAACCAATTGCACAGAGGAGGGAAGTATAACATGTTTGTTATTTTTAAAAGAAAAAAAAACTAGCCTTTACAATCACTTTAAGCATTTAAAAAATCACTGTCCTGGCTGAATGTAATTAAAACTTTTTTTTTTGCATTGGTACATGTTCCTCAGGGCAGTGCCCACCCCTTCCCTCATGATATTTCAATCCCTTATATATTAGCCCAGAAATTTGGCATTTTTGATTTGACAGGTTTGGCTCCCATTGATTTCAGTGGGGTTCTGATGCAGAATCTGCACTTATATTTACATATGAAGTTTGCTGAACGTTGCTTAAACTGAACCCAGGGCAGTTTTTTTAACCCTGTTGTCAAGCTCTATGGGATGTTTAATCATGTTGCATCTGTTAACTACTTCTCCAAGCTTTAAAGGAATGGTGGCTCTTCTAAAATGTAGTTGGGTGTAATCCTAGAGAGCTTACATATTGTTCCTAAGGTGTTGTTCTTTTAGGCATTTAGAGAATAGCTCATAACCATAGGTCAGGGTGGGGATGTAGACTGACTAGACATCCACAGACCACATCCAAAAGCTAAGCTTATATTTCTTTCCAAATTATAGTACAATGTCTGCAAAAATGCAACCACTGATCTAGCCCTTTTTTTATTGCTTGTCAACATTTATTGCTTTTCAACATTGTCATGGTGTGCTCTAATTTTCAGGCATATTTACTAAAGCATAGAGAACATTTCAGTATACTCAAGTACTGAATCAGCAATTATGTTTTACTCTTTTACCTGTTATACCTGTAAATCTTTTGTACATACTTTAGCAATATCCAGCCCATAGCTTGGGGACATATGTATACACCCTGCTTTTTTTCTTGACACTACTGAGATAATACTAAAACTAAATTCATGAAAAGTATAATTTGACTGGTTGCTATGGATAAACCAACTTTCATGCTCTTTGCATAATTATAAGCAGCTATCTTTATAAACCTTTGGATTTCACAGCATCATCACAAGAGAATGTATGCCATGAAGTACAGTGTTTCTTTGTGCACAATAATATAGTAATGACGCAGATGACATCAAATTTCAAAATGTAATGTCTGGCTTTAGTAATAAATCAATACATGATACAGTCAGATAAGCACTTTATATTATGATTTTATTCCAGTTTACATTATACCTTGAAGGCAAAGTGTCTACAAATACTTCCAGCGATCTCTGCTTGTTTTTGGAGCCTGAATTGCTGGAATATTTATTTGGCATCTGACATTCTATTAATGAAAGAAAAGTCCCCTCAAGGCCACATTGTAAGGTTCATTTTCAGGTGATGAGAGGAAATACATGTTTAAGCAATACATTCACAATACCATCTGTGCACAAGTAGTTCAAACACAATGTAAGTATTTGAACACTTGAAACTTTAACCTAAATAAATTGATCAATAATGTACCAAAAAACGAAATGTGACTTTTTTGGTCTAGTGAAGATTTTCAGAATGCTTGAGTTGATATCTATCTGCGTATTTATCAAGTTGGAGTGTGATGTAGATCAATGTCTTCATGGTAATACACAATGCTAAACATGTACTGTGCATAATCTGACCTTAAAATAAGCACGGTAATGTGTATGCTTAAAGTGGTTCTAAGGCTGGGTTCACACATATGGGATGCAGGTTGGATGCGGATTTCCCACCATCCAATTCGCATGACAGGCAAGTGTGACTGGCCCTCGAAGGAGCCTGTTCATACATATCCGGGGTGACCTCGGTCCGGATTGAAAAAGGGCCTGTGCATCTTTGGGTCCAGTTCAGGTGGGAATTCAGGCTAAAATTAGGACCTAAATCGCACCTGAACCGGTGTATAGGAATGCACCGGACCCCAGGCATGAACCTGTGGACACACATGTGTGAACCCAGCCTAAAAATTATTTACCTTAATGCATTCCTTGCATTAAGGTAACAAATGTTTAGTCAGAAGTATTCCCCTCATTCCCTTCTTTTACTTACCTGAGCCCTCATTCGATCCAGCGATGTGCCTTTACCTTGTTTATGTATACAAAACTCATCCAGCCTCTTCTATAATAAACTTTACTCCTTTGACTGATGAAAGGCTTCATTTATGAATTTTAACATTTTACCTCAACACCTGCTAACTTGTTTCTATACATTATCATCATATCATTACTCATCTCTACTTATCCTTCATTATTGCTCTTTCACCTATTCTTTTCTATTGGCATAACAGAGCACAAAACAATCATCTTTAGACCCTTCCACTCATCCTCACTCCTCTTCTCTCCTCTCCTCTTTCCAACTCCTCGAATGAAACATTCTTGCTTGAATAGATAGATTCAGCCCCAATCAATGCACTGCAACTGCCTTTACCAATCTTGACCATCTCAGACTTTTTTGTCATTAGGTATTAAACAATTTTGTTTTTTACTATTCTGGATGAACTTTCAGTGTCTCTTATGCCTCGTTTCCACTGAGTGGATCGGTTCGGGTCGGTACAGTTTGAATGGCCTAGAATGGTCCGGTCTATTCTGGTGAGCGTTTCCACTGCAAGTGGGACCACAAGGGGCCATACAGGGTTTAGAAAAAAAGCCTCAGCATAGCACAGCAGAGGGTTTTCTGTCAGCCAATCAGTGGAATGTATTGTAGCTCCGCCCTAACCAAACCGTTCCATGGCTCCACATCTGAAGCAGGACCCTGAATGGAGCAGTACAGTTTGGTTGTATGGGCCTCTTTCATAATGGAAACACCCAAAATAGCATACCGTACCGAACCGATCCGCTCAGTGTAAACGAGGCATTATTCCCTCACTACTTCCTTTCCTCGTTTTCTATGTGTTGGTGGTTCTATTATTGGACCCATTTTTTATTTTATTTACATCAATACCCATGGTCTTTGCTGGCTGCTTAACTCATTTAGCTTTCAGGAGATATCACTTCTCTGTAAATGATACTCCAATCTGTCTTACTCTTCCTATCTTACGTTATTACGCTCATGTTTCTGGCTATGTATCTTTTGCTTCTAATTTCCTATCCTTCTACTTCCTTAAAACTATTATGGACAAAACAGAGCTTATTGTTTTATTCCATCTTGCAGTCTTTCCCTATGTGAAATAATTATTGATGATATTACCCAATAACTCAGCTGCTCAAGCTCATAACCGAGTAGTAATACTTAGCTCAGGGCCAGCTTCCTGACAGTGACAATGGTGGACCATGTTTGCACAATGTCTGTCACCACTGCTGCGTTAATTTTTAATTAGGGGCACATGTAACAGGGTGACAATGCAGGAGCACAATTTAAAGACAGTTGGTACCCCATAAAAGTGCAGAAACCAGGATCTTCGTAGCAGGATCACAAAGTATTCTTTTAACTAATCTCCAGCTTCCTTCAGCCACTTGTCTACTTGCAGTCCCTCCAAAATTAGCAGCCAACACTAGAGCTAGTGGATGTGGACAAGAAGTGACTGAAAGAGGCTGGAGGAGATCAAAGCATTGAGCTGAAAAAATAGTGTGAAATAAGCAAAAGGTCACATAATACTTTCAAGTTTCAGTATAAAGTATTATTTTACAGAAAGAGTAGTTGATGACTGGAATAGAATTCCAACAGAGGTAGTCAGTCAACAAAAAGTGTGTTCAAACATGCTTGAGACCAACATAGCTCTATTCCCAAACAAAACCATTAAACAATGATAGACAGTAAAAAAAAATAGATAAATAAATAAAAATTGGGGCACACTAAATAGAACAGTAGGTTTTTTTATTTTTGTTTGGTTGTTTTTTCTGCCGTCACTTTTCTATGTTTCTATCTCACCAATCAGGGAACACCTTGTATTTATTAAAAAAATACAAGGCATTCTTTGAATGGCCACAGTGTGGGAGGGATCCCCTGTTGTTAATATGCAGAAGAGCGGCCACTCAAATCTAGACCTGGAAGACTGCTGCTTTGACTGTAGTAGTGGCAAATACTACAATGATTTGTGCCTTCCTCAGGGACCAGTCAGGTATGCGAAATTCATACTTACATCAGTGCAAACTGGACCAATGTAACTATGCAAGAAAAAAAATCATACCTCATTTAAGTATCTGATGCAGCAGACGTGTCCCTGGAAACCTTCATGAGGCACAAGGTGCCAGAGCCATAGGCTACCTCAAACAATTATGAAGGGCAAGATTATTTTTGCTTAGAATAGTGAAAAATTTAATGCAGAGATACAAGCTTACAATGTGGAAAATTAGGGTAATGCAGTCTGATATGACTATAGATGTTGGGCACCAAGCTGACAATATCCCTGGTGAAGTTGTGGAGCATCTCCCTGTCACTGAGTCAGAAAGGATGATAGTGGATAAGGCACATGGCATTGTTCTGGGAGAACACCAGACTATTGCGTTGGTGGGGGATGAAACTACCTGCAGCTCGTGGGAGAACCTTTTAGGAAGCTCATGCTCAAGAACAAAGGAGTCTGTACACATGGTAACCCAAAAAATTGTTAATCAATTTAATGTTCAGCGACTGTACTGTATACCTCTGTGGCAGTGGTGTATCATCCATGTGTGCAGGGTGTTCACTGCACACAGGCCCTGAGGGGGGGCCCTGTGACCCACACTGCACTCATAGATGATCATCCCTGGTTGACAGTCAGGGATGATCGGTGCGGCCGGGGTACAGTTGCAAGTATAGTTTTCAGTGGAGCAGCTGACAGCCGCTTTTCCTCCTCTGTCTCTGGCAGCTGTCAGCTGAAAAGCCATACAGGGAGATTGGTGCTTGCAATTGTCCCTGCCGCCACACCAATCATCTCTGACTGTCCCGCGTGTCCTCCTCCGCCCCCCCCCCCGTGTGCTCCTCTTCCGGCCTCCTGTGTGCTGCTCCTCCTCCACTCCCCCTCGGCCGCCCATTTCTCTACTGACACCATCCTCTGCCCTACTGACACCATCCACTGGCCCCCAAAAAGCATTTTGAAAAAAAAAAATACAAAATAATTAAATTGTAAAAAAAATAATTAACAAAAATAATAAAAATAAAGAATTACTGATACTGTCCACTGCCCATACTACATACTACATTGCACATACTACCCACAACCATCACAACCATACACTCCGCATTCCTCACCTGCACATTCTACCCACCGCCATACACTCTGCACTCCTCACCTGCACATTCTACCAACCTCCATATGCTCCGCACTCATCATCTGCACATACTACCCACTACCATACACTCCGCACTCCTCTCCTTCACATACTACCCACCACCATACGCTCTACACTCCTCATCTGCACATACTACCCACTACCATACACTCCGCACTCCTCTCCTTTACATGCTACCCACCACCATACACTCTGTACATTTCTCCTGCACATACTACCGACCGCCATACACTCAGCACTCCTCTCCTGCACATACTACCCACCGCCATACACTCTGCACTCCTCACCTGCACATTCTACCAACCTCCATATGCTCCTCACTCCTCATCTGCACATACTACCCACTACCATACACTCTGCACTCCTCTCCTTCACATACTACCCACCACCATACGCTCTGCACGCCTCATCTGCACATACTACCCACTACGATACACTCCGCACTCCTCTCCTTTACATACTACCTACCACCATACACTCTGTACTCCTCTCTTGCACATACTACCGACTGCCATACACTCAGCACTCCTCTCCTGCACATACTACCCACCGCCATACACTCTGCATGCCTCTCCTGCACATACTACCCACCTCCATACACTCAGCACTCCTCTCCTGCACATAATACCCACCACCATACACGCTAAACTTTCTGTTAATGTAGCATTATTTTTCTCTGGTGATTTGGTTGCTGTGGATGAAAACACAGGTGCCAATGAACCTGAGGATCAACATGAGGTGCTATCAGAGGCTAGAAAGTGCAGTGACATGGGTGATGGCTCTCCAGTAACCACAAAGTTACTGGAAACAATGAAATGAAAGTTAGCCCAGCAAGCAAATGGATGATGTAATATCTGCCTATACATAGTTTTTTTTTTTGTTTAAGTGACTCCTCCAAAGCAAAATAAATTGTGGTAAGATGGCTGCTTTAACCCCAAATAAACTAGACAGGTGTCGCTCCTGGAAGTGCACCTGTAAAAAAGCTTGGGTTGGTCTTTTAAGAACCATGTACAGTGTAGAAGGGAAAAACTGAAAATGCCACTTGTTGAACTGTGAAGCAGGGTTCCTTTTAGGTGATAAGAAAATGGTTGTGTCAGGCAGGAGTTTTCCCAAGTGGGTGACAGTTGGCGCAAAGGTGCCAATGAGAGGAATATGGGCTTGTGTGTTCCATTCCCCAGGTCAAAACAGGGGTGGGGATAAGTGATAGGGTTTTGCCTTGTCACACTGTAATGACGTGTACACACAATCAGATTTTCCGACAACAAATGTTCGATGGGAGCTTGTTATCGGAAATTCCGACCGTGTGTAGGCTCCAGCGGACATTTTCCGTCGGAATTTCAGACAAACAAAATTTGAGATCTGGATCTCAAATTTTCCGACAACAAAATCCGTTCTCATAAATTCAGATCGTGTGTACACAATTCCAACGCACAAAGTTCCACGCATGCTATGAATCAATTACGAGATGGAAGCTCTTGGTTTGGTAAAACTAGTGTTCATAATGGAGATAGCACAATCGACATGCTGCAAATTTTAAAATCTTTTAATGCAGCACATTATCTTCTTATTTATAATGCTAGAATAATGAAGTTGTTTTGCTGCTGATATTCACACAGAGTTCTGAAAAAATGATTTCTTTATTATTTCTCGTGATCTCCTGAATAATATTAGTTATTTTTTTCGTCAGATCTCCATAATAATGTTTTGTATTTATTTTTATAGTGATTTTTTTTTATCAAGATCTCCTGTTTTATTAATTTTTTTCTAGTGATCTCAATAATATTTTTTTTTTCGTTTTGTGTGTCAAGTTACCACAACACCATTATTATCTTGTATTTTTTAACCTCAAGGAGGTTGGTTGGTGTCCCTTGTTAATTTGACATTGTATTTTTGAAATGTACCTGCCTACTCACAAACAAACTGTCCAAGTATTTAAAGTATTTAAAAAAAAATAGCCATTTATTATGGGTCATAACAAAATAAAGAGGAAGGCAATGCTGGATAAACTGGTGAAATTTGCGAAGCATTTGTACCCCAGGGCACACATCAAAACTATTTTACAGGCAAAATTGGTGGCCTGAGGAGTCCATATAATAGTGAGCACAATCCGGTCCAGGAGTCCAAGAGATCAGGAACAGCAGCAGATGACATATATGTCCCCAGGCTGTGGTCATACAACAGCCTGCATCTTTTGCCAGACCAGACTGAACCCAGGCATCACACTCTTGTCTTCCTTAGATGCTTCCTTCCAGGCTGTGGCTCTGGTGTTGGAGTTGTGGCAGAAGGTGGAGGAGGATCATGGTCAACCTCCTGGTTGCCACTTACAGTGGGGACGGAAAGTATTTAGACCCCCTTAAATTTTTCACTCTTTGTTATATTGCAGCCATTTGCTAAAATCATTTAAGTTCATTTTTTTTCCTCATTAATGTACACACAACACCCCATATTGAAAAACACAGCATTGTTGTCACACACCTATCTTATATAGATAGGTGTGTGGCTTTCCTAATCAAGTCCAATCAGTATAATCAAACACAGCTGGACTCAAATGAAGGTGTAGAACCATCTCAAGGATGATCAGAAGAAATGGATAGCACCTGAGTTAAATATATGAGTGTCACAGCAAAGGGTCTGAATACTTAGAACCATGTGATATTTCAGTTTTTCTTTTTTAATAAATCTGCAAAAATGTCAACAATTCTGTGTTTTTCTGTCAATAGGGGGTGCTGTGTGTACATTATTGAGGAAAAAAATGAACTTAAATGATTTTCGCAAATGGCTGCAATATAACAAAAAGTGAAACATTTAAGGGGGTCTGAATACTTTCTGTCCCCACTGTACCCCTGCCACCTCCTGGCTGAGGCTTTCCTGTGTATGAAAAAGGGACATAGTTTTAGTTTTTTTGGTCATCAATCACACACAATTTTGAGCTCATGACTGTTGCAAATTGAATGTTTACAAATATAAAAGACTATCATTCTGAGCCCAGCATTTTTCATTCTTGTCCCAATCCTTTTTGGCCACTACTGTCTATTGATATGTAAACCACTTTGTTAAATCAGCAATTAGTGATCAATAATAACATCTAGTTAACATCATTAATTTTACGACAAGAAATATGAAGAAACAATGCTCTACCTGACTCAAGCTGGGCTCCTCCACATCTTCCTGGGTGGAAGGCCCAGGTTGGACATCGGAAGCCTCAGCTGAGGTGGAAGGAAGCCTTGAAGGAAGAGTGGAGAGTTCTGGCCTGGGTTCACACTGGTCTGGCAGAAAATGCAGCTTGTCATAGTACCACAGCCTGGGTACATAAATGTCATCTGCTGCTCCTGATCTCTGGGAATTCTGGACCTTCTTTCGCTCCCTAAGATAAGTATTCCTAATGCCACCAATTTTGGCCTTCAAATAGGTGATGTCTGACGTGGGGATCATCGGCTTCACAAATTCAAGCAGTTTCCCCAGCGCTGCATTCCTCTTTCTTAGATTATTAAAAAACGGGTGGTTCACCTGCCACAGACAGGGCAGCTCCCTGAACATGTCAATGAATATTGCTAGAAATTCCCTATCATTGAATGGTCCATTTTCTCTGCAAGATACAACACAAGACGAACCCTAATGTCAGGCTAAACTCTTCTGATCTTGTCCCAATATAGGCCTCAATCTAGAAGCAGTATAGGCCACTGATGCACCAAGTTCAAATTGTACCTTCGTTATTACGTTCGGAGCTTCTGCTACACCTTCCTCCACTCACAGATCGTACGTACGACGCACACGTGTTACGCTTTATATACTCTGCACATGCGTGAAACTCCGCCTGCCCCTGACGTTCTTTCTAGTCTATTCCCCTCCCCTTGTCTTTCGGCGCAGTGGGAGAGCACATGGCGGAGAAAGAGCAAGTGCATGCAGACAGCAGCAGCAACGACGAACGACGAATTTTGGAGGAGATTTAAGGCCTCAAATATGTCCTGTATAGAGATGGTGGAGATGGTGGACATCTTGAAGAGGGCCGACTATGATTAGAAGCATAGACCTTACCCAAACCCAAATGTGAGAAAAGCCAAGATCCTGGCTAAAGTTGTGAAAAGTCTGCAGAAGAATTTTGGGGTACAGCGATCCAAGGAATTTTATCAATTGAGGAAACACTGGTCAGACCTGAAATTGAGGGAGCACGGTTAGTACAGAAAGTTCAAGAGAGTTCTTCAGAAAGGTAAGCAGCTGTCGTGTGTTCTTCTTCTTATTATTATTACTTGCATGCTGCTCCAAGTGCTTTTCTTTACTGATGTACAGTTTAAAATGGTGACTTTCAGGTGGGCACAGTAATCGTTCATAGTAAACATTGTTAGTTCGCACACTAATACAATGTTTTTGTCAGATGCAGCTTAACTACATTTGTTCATGCCTATTTGTTGTCTAGATGGGTTTGTAACTAGAATGAAATGCAAACTTGATTCAGTGTAAGGAGAGGACACTCAGCAGCTGTTTACACAGGAGCACTAGTGTGGGACAACAGAACACCCTCTTCAGCTTGGAACTGTGCCAAAAAAGACAATTGTACGACACTTCCAAGCAATGTTTAATATTACTATCTCTCGCCTCAAATATCTCTGTGCTAAGTATACCTTTTTTTTTATTCACATAGGGGAGAAAAGACTCGGGACATCTGAGGACACCAGGGACCCCCACCTCCTAAAGAAAAGGAAATCCCCACACCACAACTAGAAGATTTGGAGGAAGGAGAGGTTTATGAAGTGGGCGAAATAGTGACCACAACAGGTGAGTGTCTGAGACCACAGCTTCGGGTAATAGATGAATGCCTGCATATTTATAATACATGGTGTGTTTTTTTTTGCTTTTAGGTGATGTGGATGTTGTGGAAGAAGAATCTCATTTCACAAGTGCACACATCCACATCGGGGAGATCATGGTGTACAATCGTGATTTACAGAAGATCAAGGAAGACATCAATGATGTGGAAAAAAGACTCAAAAATATCATTGATGTTTTAGGCAGAATCTAAAACACCCCCCGAATTCTTCTAGTTTGTTTGTATTTTTATTATTTTCACACATTTTAAATATTTTTTAGAAAGCTAAATTTTGAAGATGCACACAGTGTGTCAACATGTGCTATCTGCCATCACGGGATATCAAGGTATGCGTTTTGGGGGTGCAACCCCTTCCTCGCAACTAAAGTAGATGAGAGGAAGGGGTTGCACCCCCGAAACACGTCCATTGATCCCCCATGATGGGAGCTAGCACATGTTGACATTAAGCATGGGATCAGGAGGGAAATCCACATTTTGACTCTCAATTTGTGTTCATCTTTAAAATGTGGCTTTCACAGGGGTTACATCACCCCATCTGATGAAGGCAATATCAACACAGTTTGGACATACTAATGTCTGATATTGCCTTCACGTCAAAGTTGAACTTTGTAAGTTCCTGAGTTGTGTATTGTTTTATGGTTTTAAACATGCCTGTTTTAACACAAAAAGACTATTTGTACTGTCAAAACAAAAATGTTATTATTAAAATATGTTGGTTTATTCAAAAACCCTTTTCTAATGCACATGTGAATGTGCACAGAGTAAAAAGTTTTCTACTCAACAATGTGTGGCTTCTTCTTTCAATGCTCAATATCATTTTTTGGACTACCCTGTTTCCACGAAAATAAGACCTAGCGTGATTGTCACTGATGGCTGCAATTTAAGCCCTACCCCCCAAATAAGCCCTACCCTGTTTCCCCGAAAATAAGCCCTACCCTGAAAATACGACCTACAAGGACTTTAACTAGGGCTTATTTGGGGGGTAGGGATTATATTGCAGCCATCACCGACAATCACGCTAGGTCTTATTTTCGGGGGGAAACAGGGTAAGTTGGTATTTACACTGAAATGGGGGTTATTTACTAAAGGCAAATTCACTTTGCACTACAAGTGCAATTTCAGTGCAGTTTCAAGTGCACTTTTGCAGTGCATTTGGAGTGCAAAGGGGATTTTCCTTTAGTAAATAACTCCCACAGTGCTTTATAATTTGCCGCAATCATGCCATTTTCGTGCCTCACCAAAATTCATTCATGGTGCTGAAAATGATGTATATTTTTGTCAGTAATGCATTACATACATTAACAACAAAAACAAGGTGTAGCAGACCCACAACATAATAATAGTTTGCTGAAGAAGAGATTGTCACCTCATGTATCAAATAAATTACGTTTGCACTTTCGAAGAAAATGGCCAAAAAAAAAAGCCCATTGGATAACCTAGGAGACAGCTAAAAGAAACACAAGCAGTAAATCAAAGAAAATCTTATTTCAGTTTAACTAAAAACATTTATTTTTAAAATGTTTATTAAACATTTTCTGGCATATCAATGGCCCCCCTACCCGCAAAGTACTCCATATGTTTTATACGGACCTCACGTGCGCTTTGGGGTGGCAAGCACTGAAAACCAGATACGAACCCACAAGCACAAACTGAAGAGCAGTAACGATCTGAAAAGCGCAAGGCTGAAAATCACGAATCGTCTTTCACCAAAGTTCTACTAACACAAGATAAACACGAGATTAGCAGAAGGAGCCCAAAGGGTGGCGCACTGGCTATTGAACTTCCCTTTTTTAGAGGCGTCGTATGTGTTGTACGTCACAACGTTCTTGATATTCAGAATTTCCGACAAGATTTGTGTGACCGTGTGTATGCAAGACAAGTTTGAGCCAACATCCGTTGGAAAAAAAACATGGATTTTGTTGTCGGAATGTGCGATCGTCTGTACGCGGCATAAGAGAAACTTGGTGTTGCCCAGGGATCTCATCCATGAAGGTTGAGGGGCTTTGGGATGTGTGTCTCATTAGGGGAGAACTAGCCTTTCAGTCTTTTCCAGGATGGTAAATCTTGTTATGAGTTCTGAAGCCCAGAAGCTTTGTGTAGTATTGGGTTGGATGAAGCTTCCAACCCTGGGTCCACATTTTAATGGCATCCAGTATCCAAATGTATGCACAACCCTTTTAGTATTGGGGCGGACTATGGTTCAGGGGTCCACCCTCTTGAGGAGACTGTGCTGCCAAGGAGCAGCAGATGCATGGACACTAGGGTTGTGTGTCTGTTTAAACTGACCAGGCTGTCACCTGGACATACAGTTGCTGCAGGAGCAGCGTGTAAACACCGTTGTGATCTGAACTGAGACTACAGTCTAATGGAATGAGAGCCAGTGTAGTTTGATTTAGTCTGCTTTATAGACAGGAGGCTAAAAATATTTGCGTAAAGCAATCAGATGCTGAAAACCACTGCAAGGGTAACCTTTCATGCAATTTTTGAACTTTTCTGTTAAAGTGATTGTAAAGTCTTTTTTTTTCTATAAAAATAACAAACATTATAAGTTATACTTACCTGCCCTGTGCAGTGGTTTTGCACAGAGCAGCTCTGATCCTTTTTTTTTTCGGGTCCCTCTTCTGTGCTCCTGGCCCCTCCCTCCTGTCGAGTGCCCCCACAGCAAGCAGCTTGCTATGGGGGCCCGTGAGTCAAGTCAAAGCTCCCTGTGTCCATTCAAACATGAAGCCATGGCCCGGCCCTGCCCCCTTTCTCTTCTGATTGGCTAACTGACTTTAATTGACAACAGCGGGAGCCAATGGCACCAATGTATCTCAGCCAATCAGGAGGGAGAGTCTCGGACGTCTGAGACACTCTTGGACATCGCTGGACAGAGATGGGGCTCAGGTAGGTAATAGTGGGCTAAGGGGGGCTGCTACACACAAAAGGCTCTTTATCGTAATGCATAGAATGCATTAGGATATAAAACCTTCTGACTTTACAACCCCTTTAAATAACAGTGAGCAAATAAAGCCCTTAAACACATTTTGGCAAGTGGGCTGCATCCATGGAAGTGCTACGCTTGAGCTGATATTTAAATGGTAAACAAATACTCCACACAGATTCACACTATGCTTTCTGATACTGTCTAGTGCTAGAAAATAATAACACACTCACAGACAATTAAAAGGAATGAAAAGTAACCTTTACCTATCTTAGTTACAGATGATAGGTGTTAAAAACAACAGTCTTATGCCCCGTACACACGGTCGGACATTGATCGGACATTCCGACAACAAAATCCATGGATTTTTTCCGACGGATGTTGGCTCAAACTTGTCTTGCATACACAGGGTCACACAAAGTTGTCGCAAAATCCGATTGTTCTGAACGTGGTGACGTAAAACACGTACGTCGGGACTATAAACGGGGCAGTAGCCAATAGCTTTCGTCTCCTAATTTATTCTGAGCATGCGTGGCACTTTGTGCGTCGGATTTGTGTACACACGATCAGAATTTCTGACAACGGATTTTGTTGTCATAAAATTTTATAGCAAGCTCTCAAAATTTGTGTGTCGGAAATTCTGATGGAAAATGTGTGATGGAGCCCACACAGGGTCGGAATTTCCGACAACAAGGTCCTATCACACATTTTCCGTCTGAAAATCTGACCGTGTGTACGGGGCATTAGGCTCATTTGCAGAACAAAAAAGTAAAAGAGATTAGTCACCTGCTCGACAATAACATTTCTGTATATCTCAGTGTAGCACCCTCCTTGATAGGTGCTAGGATTATGGAAATTTAGCTCTTGCTCACTGTATCCAGTTGAGCTGTTATTTTGTTGTTAGTCAAATTTAGTGGTACTCACTGTAATCAGTAGAGCTGAGTTGATTATTCTGGTCTGTTCAGTGTTTCATCTGCTGCAGGTTTGATTGATCTCTCTGCTTTCTGGAAAATTGTGGATCTTTCTAGAACACAGGTATGGAGTAAGGCAAATGGGCAGCATGAATATTTATACAACCCTGACCAATCCCTGGGAGGGTGGACCAGATGGCTACTGGGAGTCTGTATAAATACTGTGACACACAGAGCTTCCAGGTCTTTTCCTGTAGGAGAGGAACACAGCTTAATGAGATCTGTTTGCCCCCTTAGGCTATCCTGCCATGTGCTTGCAAGGTGCTGAGGCCTCAGGTGGGTGGAGGGCCTGCTTTGCTGAAGTTGTGGAGAGCTAACTGAAGAGCTGTCATCTGAAGATCTAGTATGGTATCACAAGAAAAAGGTGTCTCATGGATATTGGAAGAAGGAAACCATCTTTCCAAGGACATTGTGTGAAAATAGACTACTGAGAGAGGTTTTAGAGACTGTGGGCTACTGCCACCCATTTGGTGCTAGAGAGAGTCAGCTGTGTGTGTAAAGGGGAGTATCAGTATCACTATCTAATTCTTTGTGAAGTGTCTTTGCTCTGATTGCTCAAAAACAGAGGCCTTTGTCCCTTTAGCTACTTTAAAGCCTCAGTATGCTTTTGCAAGGACTTATGTTTCAGTTCTACAGAAGGAAGTTTACTATACTCATCTTGTACATAGTTCTTTTTGGCGTATCCCACTCAAATCCCCAACCCTATCCAATTTACCCCAAAAATAAAAACACCAATTAGAACACCCCTGGATTGCTTATTGAGCTGGAGAGTGACTGTGGCCGTGTGCCTGACTTTGAAGCAATTACTGAGAAAAAACACTGGCATATTTCCAGTGGCTCCTTCAGGGTAACGCTGCTCAGATAGTATATGTAGAAATTGATGACCTTCTTATTACAAGAATGGTCTCACTGCACTTTAGGTAATTGCTTTCCCCCCTTCCTTTAGGTAGGTAATAATCTCTTATCCCAGTCTGAACAGAGAAACTGGAAATTATGTCACGTACAGCAAGTCACACCCCCAACACATTTTGTCTATCCAAACATCCTCATCTTGTATCCAGGACATCTGGATAGATGAAACGTATTGGGGCGTGGCTTGCTGTATGTAATGTAATTTCCAGCTTCTGGGTTTGAACTTCCGGTTGCTAGGAGTTACTTTTTTTAATTTTTTTTTTTGGGTGGGGGGCACGGTGTTGGTTTCTATGCAAGAGTTATAAAGAAAAATGACTGTACTACATGCAGGACTTGTTTTATTGCACTTTATATATGTTTACAAACAGTATATTACATATCTTAAGAGCAATATTTGGCACAAAAAAATAAACTTTGGATGGTTGCTGCACTTTAATTATGTCAACAGTGATTGTTTTCTTAATTTAGTCACCAGTATGTGATTTTGCACTTTATTTACGTTTAGTTCTTTATTTTACATTTTAATTTATTGGTGGTTATTTTTATCATACCACACGCACACTTATTTTGGGAGCCCTACCAAGTTTTCTCAACTCATTCGCAGGAGGCCCCATGGCCTGGAGCCGTAATCTTTACTGCAGGTCGCTGAGTTTTCCATGGTGAATTATAGTATTACTGCTCATGATCTATCTGTGGTCACCAAATCAGTACAGTTTTGCTTTTCTTTTATGGCGTTCAAAGCACTGACTCATTACAAATGGGCACTGATTGGCACTATTATGTCAATGATCTGCCCAGCAATGCCCAGATCTGCCCAGCAATGCTTTATTAGTGCCACCTGTCATTGCCCATCTGTGCCACCTGTCATTGCCCATCGGTGCCACCTGTCAGTGCCCATCTGTGCCCATCAGTGCCCACCTATCAGTGCCCATCAGTGCCACACATCAGTGCCACACATAAGTACCCATCAGTGCCACCCATATATACCAATCAATGCCACCTACGAGTGCCCATCAGTGCCGCCTATGTGTGCCCATCAGTGCCACCTATGAGTGCCCATCAGTGCCGCATACCAGTGCCACCTATCAGTGCCCATCAGTGCCACCTATCAGTGCCCATCAGTGCCGCCTATCAGTGCCCATCATCAGTGCCCGTTAGTGCCACCTCATCAGTGCCACCTCATTGGTGCCACCTCATCGGTGCCCATCAGTGACACTGTATCAGTGCCCATCAGTGCAGCCATATCAGTGCCCAATTTTGAAGGAGAAAGCGTACTTATTTACAAAAAAATTTAACAGAAACAAAGAAAAACTTGTTTTTTTTCGAAATTTTCGGTATTTTTTTATTTGTTGCGCAAAAAATAAAAAACGCAGAGGTGATCAAATACCACCAAAAGAAAGCTCTATTTGTGGGAACAAAATGATAAAAAATTTGTTTGGGTACAGTGTAGCATGACCGCACAATTGTCATTCAAATTGCAACAGCGCTGAAAGGTGAAAATTGGGCTGGGCGGGAAGGTGTCTAAGTGCCTGGTATTGAAGTGGTTAAACAGTACCCTCTAAATTTGGGAGGCATTCCTAAAGCTTAATATAACACTTTTGGCAACTGCTAAATATTTAGATATTGTATATTCAGCTAAATAGTTGCTGTGTAAATTTTATGTCATAGCAACATTCACATTAATGTTGCAATGTGGTTATTTGTTTTGTTTTTAAATATGCTGCTTTGCCAATTTTAAAAAAAATGCCCCAATACCTACCCTATCCCTAGTGTCATCTAACCACTCAGTAGTCTAATGGCCTTATCTTTCAAACTGTAAGTGATGATCAGCATTACCCAACCCACCTTTTTTGGACCCAGGCTATCATGGACATGCCCTTAGCAGAAAGTGCCTGGGGGGGGGGTTACGGAAGGGGACAGTTGTAAAAAATTACCTAGAGCTATGCGGCCAGAGGTGTGCGGACAGGAAAGCAAACCCCTATCTAGTAATAGCTTTGAAGACTGACCAGGGTAAGTGTGAGTGAGTAATTTGGCCACCCCTCCACCTCAGGTTTTATGTTCGATCTAGTTCTGTTGCTAGTGGATGAGAAGCATCGTTTTTAGACTGCACACATTCCTACCCAAAATTTTGTACATCCTTGTGCAAAAATATTTATTTTGATAATTTTTAGGGGAAAAGAGCATGCTGTACTGCGGATGGCCTTAAAGTATTACTAAAACAGTAAAATCAGTGTGTATATACAGTAAAGCATGCTTGTTATACTAACTGTGGAACCTAAAGGGTCAATACTCTGCATTGTGCATGCAGCACCCTTGTCCTAAACAGGGCTGTTAGTAAATTTAGTTTTGCTAGGTGGTAGCTAGCCTGGCTGATTTGTAGTCTTTGATCAAATGGGTTTTCTCCTAAGCTCGAACTGTGATTTCTCTCTTTTGTCAATAGGTGGCACTGTTACCTTTGTCATTGGTATGATAGATTGCAGTGAATTCAAGTTATGAGTGAATATGCTTTTGTCAGCCAATCAGCAGGAGTTTCTTTGGCCACTGAGGCTGCTGGGATAGTTATTTATTTGGAGAGAGTCAGTTGATTGGGGTTCTTTCCACCCAGGCTGCGGCCTGGGTGGGTGTGTGTGGAGCAGCAGCAAAGGTGTAGGCCTGAAGCCCGGGGCCTAACTACGTGTGAAGAGGCTCGGCTTGAGGGGAGCCTGATCATTGCCAGGAGGCAAGGGAGAGATAGTTGCCAGAGGGACAACCACTCTTCTTGCAGGAGGCAGATGTAAAGGGATGGAGTTCTGAAGGAGTACCAGAGCAAACGCTGGGGACTGAACTAAGTGGGAAAGCTTCAGGAGAGAACTCATCCATGAACTACAGCGGGTAGCTGTGAGTAAAGCTTGAAGGAGTACAATGGGTAGCTGTAAGTAAAGCTTGAAAAGAAGTACAGCGGCTAGCTGTGAGTAAAGCTTGAGGGATCCAGTGGGTAGCTGTGAGTCCTAGAAACCCAGCGGGCAACTGTGGGTGAAGCTTGAAGAATACAGCGGGTAGTTGTGAGTGAAGCTTGAAGAGTCCAGCAGGTAGCTGTAAGCTAAGCTTGACGATCTACAGTGGGATACTGTGTGCAAACTTGTTGCCATAGGAGACAGCAGTTGCTACTAAATTCAGATTGCTGCATTCAGCTTAAAGGCCCTTTTTCGGAATCGCTGTCTGCCTCGTTCTATTTTTGTCCAAGGAGTCTGCGAGGTTGCTATTGCATTTTCCTAAGGGTGTCCTGTGCCCTACCCCTCTCTCCCACCGTTCCTGTTAAGAGAAATAAAACTCTGTTTGTTCATTTTTAAAAGTGACTGGCACCCATCTTTCCATCCTGCACTACACCATGCCTAGTAACCTGCACCCTGAGGAGGAATGTCAGCCCTCCCTATCTCTGGGGGGGTCACCATTAGGCCTCTGAAAGGTCGGTGAGAGCACTCAGGTTTAAAGGCTATGTGATCTTGTCTCTCTGACCCTCCCCTTCTTTAACTGATTCCAATAAATCTACTGGTAGAACATGAGTCTGGCAGCTGACAGCTCACAGTAGAAACTAAAAAAATCAAGCAAAAAATGGCATGGGTCCTCCTCCAAATTTATACCAGGCCCTTTAGGTCTGGAATGGATTTTGAAGGGAACCCACACGCCAAAATACAAAAAAAAAATTATGTGGGGTCTACCTCAAAATCCATTCCAGACCCTTATCCGAGCATGTAGCTTGGCAGATCAGGAAAAGGAAGGGACTAACAAGTGCCCCCCCTCCTGAACTTTACCAGGCCACATGCCATCAACATGAGGGGGTGCTTTGGGGCATGGGGGCTTTGCTCCTCCCCAAAGCACCTTGTTCCCATGTTGATAGGGACAAGGGCCTCTTCCCCACAGCCCTGGCTGGTGGTTGTGGGGGTCTGGGGGTGGGGGGACTATCGGAATCTAGAAACCCCTTTTAACAAGGGGACCCCAGATCCCAACCTCCTTATATGAATGAGTATGAGACACATAGTACCCCTTCTCTTTCACAAAAAAATAGTGTAAAAAAAGACATTAGACAGTTTTTGAAAAGTACTTTATTTATACCAGGCCCTTTAGGTCTGGATGCCCGCTGCCACCGCCAAGCCGAAAAGAAAAAAAAAAGATCCTTGCAGATCGAAGGCTCTCGCTGTCTAAAAGTTCTTAAACAACAATTGAGCAGGGCAATCCAGTGGTCAGGGGCATACTGGGTCGATTGCTTTACAAGGAGGCGTGATCACCCAGTGATGTCACTGGTGGGCCCCACCCCTTAGTTATTTAAGAACTTTTGGGTCGGCGGTGGTGGCGGGCGTAGTGATTGACGATGGATTTACATGAGGGGACATTTTTTATTTGTATTTTTTAAATAAAGGACTTGTCAAAAACTGTCTGTCTTTTTTTACACTACACATTTTTTTTTGGTGAATAGGTAGGGGTACTATGTACCACATACTCATTCACATAGGGGGAGGCATGATCTTGGGGCCCCCTTTTTATAGGGGGCTTCCAGATTCCTTTAAGCCCCCACCCACAGACCCCCACAACCACCAGCCAGGGTTTTGGGGAAGAGGCATCTATCAACATGGGGTGCTTTGGGGGGCCATGTTGAGGGCATGTGGAATGAAATAGTTCGGGGGGGCGCTCGCTCCTCATGGATTTTGGGGGGACCCCTTGCCATTTTTAAAAAAGATTTTGGTGTGGGGATTCCCCTCCAAATCCATACCAGGGCCTGGTATGGATTGGGGGCCCACATCGCTTTATTTCCTGATTTTTTAATTGCTGGCAATTGTTTTTTTCCGTTCAGCTGTCAGTGAGGACCCCCGCTGACAACTGATGACTCAGTTAATGTAGCAGCGGCTACCTACTCCTTAACAACCATGAGAGTTACTGGTTAATAATGACGTCAGCAGCTACCTATTCCTTTATAACCAGCTAGTGACAGCCTGTGGTAAGGACGCCGGCTACCACCGGTGGTAAATTACCGCAGGTTTTTACTACTAAAATACTGCAAGACTTCATAAAATAACTCATGCTGTATTTTAGAAGAGTTTGCGGCATGTTACCACATACTTGGATGCAGCAGGATAACGCTTTGTGAATGGAGCCCATAAACATATGTGACAACAAAAGAAAAAGTCCAAATAATAGTGTAATAGTAGAAAAAATTGTAGCTGGGAGATATCCACCGTGTGCAAATATAACAATGTGGGTTTGAACCCTGTCTCACTATGCATTCACCAGAGTTAAATATTGCAAACACATATAAAGTATGATATTCTTTGGAAAATGATATGTCCCACCATGTGCCAAAAAAAGTTCCAGTGGTGGTAATCCTCCACAAATTATGCAATCCACCAGGCATCCTCTTGTTTGTGTCACAAACTTCCTCTTAAAATGTCAAAAGCATGCTCAGATGCAGGCACAGACCCATTAAATCTTTGCCCCACAACTCCCCTAAAGCCTGCATGGCAGTTTGGCATTCCACTTGGTGAAAGGTATGGATGATTGTGCTGTCAATTACCTTCCCAAAAATAGTTTAACATTTTAGAAGCAATGAAATGAGAATTTGAAATGATTTTTGTGTATGGACAAATGCAGTAATTGTGCTTATCTCAGTTGGAGGATGAATTTAACAGAAGAAAAAAGTTTTTGTCTCATTCATTTTAAGCTGCATTTCCAAATGTTTCACCAATTTGTTCCATATTTTTACAGATTTACATTTTTATAGGTTTCCTTTCTCATTTTTAAACAATATTCTTCGTGTTCAGTGAAGTCACTTATCCATTATTTAAAATGTGCTCTGTTTTGATGACTTGTAACTTTTTACATTTAGTATGTGTTATCAGTCTCTTTGATCACATCTGAAAAACAGATGATTACAAGAGCAAGCATGTGGGACAAATGCTTCTTAGTAACATATGGGGGAAAATTAGATAAGTTCCAAAAGAATTAAAGGCAGAGATGGGGATAGAGAATCAGCATGCAAAGACATCAAATATATTTTGCAAATGAAAAACATGATTTTGCAGAACATACAAGAACAATTTTATGACTAAACTATATGCATATTAGTCCACTTGAATCTTAATGTAAGTTAAACATTTATCTTTCTGCATATTAATACACATAATAATAAATGAAAAAGGTAAACTCCAATAGTTTTTTTCTTTGCTCAGATCACATTAAAGCACTGTGGTGCTTGGAGGTAGAAAAATCTCTGACCTGCAATTTTTTTTTATTTAAAACCTGCTAAAAATGTGTTGCCCAACGAGCTAGCAATCAGAATTAAAGGACAGTTTTAAATGACCCTAATCTCTTAAAAGTCCCCTTCTTGGTCCTTCCAGTCCTGCTCATCATAAATCAATGACCATGAAGTTCTTCATTGTTTTAAAACAAAATCTTCTAGATGGGCAAATCTTCACATACATTTACAGAGACTGCAAATCTAGAACCTGCAGGATCCCACTTGAAAAAATGAACTCAAATTCTCCACAATGAAGGCATGTAAAGAGCACCTAGGGTCTTTATTTATGTTGTTTTACAATACAAACATAAATGGCACAAAATTGTTGTAAACAGCGACATCCACTTTACAGTAATCAATAAAAATTGCATGCCTAACAAAATATGGGGTTGATATACTAAAGGCAAATAGACAGTGCACCCTGCAGGAGCATTTGCTCCAGAGCTTAGTAAGTGAGATGAAGTTTGAAAAGAATACACAATCACATGCAATGAAAAAAAGCAAAAAAAAACAATAGTTTTTCTTGCCCATGATTGAGTGATGGAAGTCAGTAGAGTTGCCCTCATTTCTTAAGCTCTGAAGCAAATTCCCTTGCAGAGTGCAGCTGCACTTGCAAAGCACACAGTCTATTTACCTTTAGTAAGTCAACCCCTATGACTTTTGCCTGTAATAAGTTTTAAAAACAGAACACAGCTTTAACCTTATGGAGTTGATAATTCACTCAACTCTTTTTTTCCCAGGAAATAAATCTTTATCTGCACACACTGTTTCAAATTTAGCAGCATCAACGTGCAATATTCCACAGTCTTAATGCACGGTCTTTGGTGAGTTTACATTTAAGAACAGTAAAGAGAATAGGCATTAGTAATTTCTTGCTGTAATTCCCTCATTGAAGCATTTCTAGTAGGGTATACTAAGTGCAAAACAATTTCATGCACAAATTATGTTATCTTGTATCTCTTTATTTTCCTTTAAGGTTCCCAGACAGGAAAACATACAATTAAGTTCTGGCTACAGCAGTGAGAAATTACAGCTGTGGAATAGGCTGCCAAGAGTGTGTCACTAGGGCTGAAAGAATGTAAGCTAACTTGAATAAAATTGATAATGTGAATGCTTATATAAAAGCAGGCTAAATACTCAATAAAAATATTGTCACACATATTATTTCAGTCTTAAACAATCGTTGATAACATCAGCTGGCTAGCCAGGTGAAGGCAAGAATGGTAAGACAAAAGAAAAATTAGTAAAGAAATCTTTAATATTTTGACCTTAATATTCTTGTATGTGCTTTGTAATGTGTTTTTTTTTTTTACTTTGAATAAAGATTGTTAATATTTACTGCTCACGGTGGCCCCATTGAAGAGTTTTCCCCTTAATTCTTGTCCCAGTGACACAGTGGGGTTGATTTACTAAAACTGAAGTATACAAATTCTGGTGCATCTCTGCACAGAAACCAATCAGCTTCCAGGTTTTTTTGTCAAAGCTTAATTGAACAAGCTGAAGTTAGAAGCTGATTGGCTACCATGCATGTTTGCACCAGATTTTCACTCTCCGGTTTTAGTACATCAACCCCAGTGCGTAACAATAAATAAGAAACATGCAGAAATCAAAATATTTTGAAAAATAGAGTAGGGAAAGGCTAGAGCCTTTTATTACTATCTGTGCCCCCACTGGGGGCTTAGTATAACTTGTTTGTTGAATAAAATTCCCTAGCCCTAACCCTAAACTAAAATTAAAGCTTTTTTCTTCACTTCAAAGTTGCCATGTCCTACCCTGATATGTTATGTAATGGTGGTGCATATGATTTAATTACTTCAAATTATACAATGATGCATTGCGAACGCTGTTTACAATGAGTGTAACACTGTATTACCTGGAATTGGAATTAATGTGCGGTTTGTTTTTCTGTTCCTTTTATGTATCTTTCTTTAATAAACATCTTTGAGAAAAAAAAAAAGTTGCCATGTCCTGTTAGCTTTACCCACCTGTAAATCATTACAGCTCCCCAATCTAAACTGTATGAATCAGGATGCATTCCAAGTCACTCGTGGTCTCCAGAGTTAAATATAGTTTCAAAGTTCAAGTGATTAGGTCTTAGCCTCTGCCTTTTGTAAGACTAACCTGTTCAGATGTAGTCCTATAATGCAGACCCCTTTTTTGTGTTTTCTTTGGTGTATTTTACTGTCACAAGTTAACATCAAATAATGGCAAAATACACATAAAATGCTAACAAAATGCTACAACAAACTACTCCCAAAAATTAACAAGAGGCACTCAAAACCATTCAAAAGCCTTTCACCAACTTTAAATCCCCTATTTCCCCCATTCAGTAAAGTGTTTAGGATTTTTGGCAAAATCTTGGCAATGCCAAACGTGATAGTTTATTAATTTCTTCTTCTCTAATATTTTCTCACACTGGGCTGTCCTGCCTATGAGATACTATGTCTTGGATTAAATTTCTGCTGATACTAATTGGCATAGTGGAGTAGAGAGGGTGGCAAGTGGAATCTGAGTTCTCAGGTAAGACCAAAAGTTCACTAAATTACAATGTACCATTTTGTCACATACAGGGAAGGATCTCAAGGAATGGTACTCTACCAAGGTTGCAGTGCTGGGATGTCAACAAAAGAGTATCTATGGTGAAAATGTAAAATCCTGTATTCATTTCTACGTATTTCAATTATTTCTAGCCTTATCCTATTAACCACTCCACTACAGGGCATTTTTACCCCCTTCCTGTGATGATATATACTGAATATCTGAAAATTGATCAATCCTAATGTACTGACACCATATCTCATTTCTTGAGACCAGGACAGTACACCGAAATCACCAGGACAGTACAAATACCCCCACATGACCCCATTTTGGAAAGTAGACAGTTCAAGGTATTTAGTAAGAGGTATGGCAAGTTTTTTGAAGTTGTCATTTTTTTGTCACAATTTTTTGGAAAAATAAATATAATAAAATAATTACAATAGCTTTATTTTTTTTTTTTTTTATACAATACTTTCACCAGTGCAGTACAGCGTCATCATATAACTAGTGTGGCAGTGATCAAGGACACTGACTGATGACAGTATGTAAAAAGATAATAATAATATTTTTTAAAAAAATTTATTACATTTTTTTATTTTTTATGATTTTTTTTCTAACACACTTTGACCAGAGCAATTCAGTGCTACCATGGTAACACTGTACTACTCTGGGGAGGTGATCAGGATTTTTTTTTTTTTTTTTTACACATTATGATTGCTTATAACAGTGAATTTAATTTCTATAAGCAAGCCTTTTACTGAATAACATAGATTCATTCAGTATGTTTTGTTGTGATTAGCTGTGATTGGCATGAGCTAATCACATTGTACAGATGGGCTGTCTGTAGCATGTGATCACTGTGACCAATCAGAGCTAGCAACACAATTGTATACAATGGATGACATGAAAGGAAGCCATCTATTGTTTACAATTGTCATGTGATCTGCTGTGATTAGTCACAGCGAACTCATGGTAGTGGGCAGCAGACCAGCACAGTGATCAGTCATCGGCTGTGTCCTGTGGATACAGATTGGCCCTGCGGCTACGTGAGAGGCGCGATCTGGGAGAATGTGATATGACATCCTCCAAGAGCAATAGTGCTCCCGCCTGGCCATCATTGCTCCTTCCATACTGTCAGTGCTGTGAGGGATCAGCTTCAATAGTGTGCCATAATCTTAGAGAAGGGGATGGTTAGATTTAGATCTATATATTAACCTGCCAGTCCAATGATAAACACAGGGCCTCTCCGGGTTAGACTAGTGTATACAGTTGTTCAGAGTGGCACTAACCTGTATTACCTCTACGAGTGTGTTATGAAAAACAGAGGGAATTATGTGGGGACCTCCTCATTTGCAGTAATCTATATTAGTGAGTCATTGCTAGACGTGATCAGATGTACCATTATATGCCTAGTATATATACCACTCATATATAAGACACTGGTCTTGGGTCCTGGTACATATTATCAGCATATCAATTGTGGACTTTACTGAGCTCTGGCTCATACATGGAGGTCGAGTGGAGAAGATCATTTTGATTGGAACTTCAACACTTTGCCATATTCTGCTTTCATTGGTGTTGATTTACTAAAGTCAAATAGAATGTGCACTTTGTAAGTTGCACTCATGTCCCACCCAGAGCAGATTCGACACACTACATTTACTAAGGAAAATGAATGCAACTGCATTTGCAAAATGCAGTTGATTTGCCTTTAGTATTTCAACCCCAGTGAACCAGCCTAATCTACTTTTAATCTTGGTTTACACAGAATAATCTGTTCATTATTATTCACTGTCATATAAACATCAATACTGTCAAAATGCTGCTCCTATGGAATGTCAACATGCACTATTTTTATTAATGGTATTGACATTTTAAGAATGCTTTTTCATGCAAAAAATTATGAAAAAAATAGACTGTGAACTTTGCAGGTGCAGTTGTTCCAAAACTTAGTAAATGAGGTGAAGCTTTCAAAGTGCACAGTCTATTTGCCTTTAGTAAATCAACCCACCTGTCTTTCTTCTATTTTGCACACAGAAAAAAAAAAATCACAACATATGAGTCAGAATGGGTTAATACATTTTCCAGAAAGTCTATCATGTGACCTTTGAGCAACCTATCAGATTTAAGCATGTACTAGAAATAGACAGCTGTGGAATTAATGCTTGAATATTATTGGTTTCCAAGGGACAATATAAATCAAACATGATACAGAAATGAATGTTATTAGTGTTTTTATTTTAAAGTAAGGGGCATTGTCAATTTTCTTTATTATGCTCTGTGACTTTGAACCTCCTAAGGTTTAAATTACCACAATAAACCATTGCAACTTAGTAATGAAAGTATTCTCTTCTGCCAAACTCTGAGTTGACTAAGTGGGAGAAGCTAGGAATTCCACTTAGACTAGACCAGTTCCTTTAGACAACATGAGCATGGAAATAATTATGGCAGATGAAATGTTCCAGACTCGGTGACACAGAAAAAAGACAATTCCTGAATTCTTTTTTTTTTTACTTCATACCTTTTTTCCTGCTTCAACACTTTTTGTAATAAAACAGCAGTGGCGGTATCACCCTTTATTAAGGTGGACCTGTACCCCACATACATAAAAATACTGTGTAGCATGCATGCCCTAACCATTCTAAGTGGGAGGTTCTTCCCACTTCCTAGTTTACCTGATGCACTGGTGACTCAGCCAGGGCCTCACAGATTCACCATGGGAAGGCCTTCCATGGAGATCTAATTTCTAAACTGTGGTGACATCTCACAAAATTTCAGGGGGAAAAAAACTTTTTTCAATGGATAAGTGTAATGTTGTGTGGTGCATACAAGAGATGAGATGCACAACATCATGCACTTCATCACTAGAGTTGGACCGCACAACCCCCCCCCCCTCGGTTTGGTTTGCGCCAGAATTTTCGAACATCGCAAAAGTTTGAACCCGAACCCTATTGAAGTCTATGGGACCCGAATTTGTAAAATGAAAAGTCCCCATGTTTGTGTGTCCAGCAGTGGCGGCAAGTGCCGTGATTGAAGAGGGATCTACAACTGGGGACATTGTTTTTTTATTTTTAATAAAGCAATTGTCAAAACTCTGTGTGTGTTTTTTTATTTATTTTTGACACTTTTTGGGTGAATGGGTAGGGGTACTCCATACTCGTTCATATGGAAGGGTGCGGGATCTGGGGGCTTCCAGATTCGATTAGCCCCTGCCTGAAGACCCCCACAACCACAGCCCAGGGTTGTAAGGAATAGGCCCTTGTCCCCATCAACATGGGGACAAGGTGCTTTGGGGTAGGGGGCAGAGCCAAAGCACCCCCATGGTGAGGGCATGTGGCCTGATGTGGTTCAGAGGGGGGGGCGCTCGATCGCTCGAACCTGGCCTGCTGGGCTGCTTGCTCGGAAAAGGGTCTGGTATGGATTTTGGGGGGACCCACATGTTTTTTTTAAATTATGGCATGGGGTTGGTTCCTCTTAGAATCCACACCAGACCAAGAGGGCCTGGTATGGATTGGGGGGAACCCCACGCCGTTTTTTTTTCAAATTTTTCTATTACTGGCAATGTTTTTTTTTTTTTTCATTCAGCTGTTAGCAAGAAAGCCCATTCACAGCTGATGACTCATCCGTTGTTAACCACTTACTCACTGGGGATTTAAACATCCTTCCTAACCAGACCAATTTTCAGCTTTCGATGCTCTTCACATTTTGAATGAAAATTACTTAGTCATGCAACATTGTACCCATATGAAATTTCTGTCCTTTTTTCACACAAATAGAGCTTTCTTTTGGTGGTATTTAATCACCACTGTTTTTTTTTTTTTTTTTTTTGCACTATGAAAGAAAAAAGACTGTAAATTCTTTAAAAAAATGCATGTTTCTGTTACAAAATTTTGCAAATTAGTAATTTTTCTTCATACATTTTGGGCAAAATTTATACTGCTACATATCTTTGATAAAAATAACCCAAATTGGTGTATATTATTTGGTCTTTGTGAAAGTTATAGAGTCTACAAGCTATGGTGACAATCTCTGAAAATTGATCACACCTGAAGTACTGACGGCCTATCTCATTTCTTGAGACCCTAACAAGCCAGGAAAGTAGAAATACCCCCCAAATGACCCCTTTTTGGGAAGTAGACATTCCAAGGTTCCAAGGTATTTAGTAAGAGGCATGGTGAGCTTTTTCACAAAATTGTCATATTAGCAGGTTATTTCTCACACACAGCATATGCATACCACAAATTACACCCCAAAACACATTCTGCTATTCCTCCTGAGTACGGTGATGTGTGAGACTTTTACACAGCCTGGCCACATACAGAGGCCCAAAATTGAGGGAGCACCTTCAGGTGTTCTAGGAACACAAATCATTACTTGACTACCACTTACACTTTTGAAGGCCCTGGAGCACCAGGACAATGGAAACACCCCAGAAATTACCCCATTTTGTAAATAAAACACCCCAATGTATAATCTATAAGGCATAATGTGTCTTTTGAACATGTCATTTTTTTCTACAAGTTTTTGGAAAATGTGGAAAGAAAATGAAAACGCATTTTTTTTTTACACAAAGATGTCCATTTATACAATATTTCTAATGCATAGCATGTATATACCAAACATTACACCCCAAAATAGATTCTCCTACTCCATGTGATACCACATGTGTGAGACTTTTCTACAATCAGGGCACATACAGAGGCCCAACATACAGGGAGCATCGTCAGGTGTTCTAGGGGCATACATTTCAAATCTAATTTGACTACCTATTACACTTTTGTGAGGCACTTATGTAGCATGGATGAGCATGAATGGGAATGGATGAGCCGTGGATTGGGATGGCTGAGCATGGTTTAGCCATAAATGTGGATGACTGAGTATGGATGGGATGACTGAGCATGAATGAGTATGACTGAGTATGGATGGGATGGCTGAGTACGGATGGGATGGCTGAGTATGGATAGGATAGCTGAGTACAGATGGGATGGCTGGGTACAGATGGGTATGGCTGAGTATGGCTGGGTACGGCTGAGTATGGCTGGGTACAGCTGGGTACGGCTGAGTACAGCTGGGTACGGCTGAGTATGGCTGAGTATGACTGGGTATGACTGAGTATGGCTGGGTATGGCTGGGTACGGCTGAGTAGGACTGGGTATGGCTGAGTATGGCTAAGTATGACTAGGTACGGCTGAGTATGGCTGAGTATGACTGGGCATGACTGGGTATGATTGAGTATGGCTGGGTACGGCTGAGTATGGCTGGGTACGGCTGAGTATGGTTGGGTACGGCTGAGTACCGCTCGGTACGGCTGAGTACGACTAGGTATGGCTGGGTACAGCTGAGTATGGCTGAGTATGGCTGGGTATGGCAGAGTATGGATTGGGATGGATGGATGGATGGATGGATGAGTATTGCTGAGTATGGATGGCTGAGCATGGATGGATGGATGAGTATTGCTGAGTATGGATGGCTGAGCATGGATGGATGGATGAGTATTGCTGAGTATGGCTGGCTGGATGAGTATGACAGAGGGGTGGCTGAGCATGGCTGGATGGCTGGATGAGTATGACAGAGGGATGGCTGAGCATGGATGGATAGCTGGATGAGTATGACAGAGGGATGGCTGAGCACAGATGGATGGATGAGTATGACAGAGAGATGGCTGAGCATGGATGGATGGCTGTATGAGTATGACAGAGGGATGGCTGAGCATGGATAGCTGGCTGGATGATTATGACAGAGGGATGGCTGAGCATGGACGGATGAATGGCTGGATGAGGCTGCAATGGGCACAGATCAGCGCTGTGGACACTACAGATCCAGCCCACAGCACTGCTGCACCTGATCTCTCCACTCTCCACTTACACTGTACTGATCGGTACAGAGAGGGGAGAGAGGAACCAGACATGACGCTGGTTTGTTTACAAGTGATCGCTCCATTATTTGACGAAGCAATCGCGTGGTAAACAGCCGCTTTCATCTGCAATTTAGCATGATCCGTGATGCACCAGGTCTTCTGGACTCGGCGGTCATGGATACTCCCGTGTGCGTGCCCCAGGGGGCACGCGGGAGTGCGATTCTGGGAGGACATCAATGTACGCCCTCCCAGAGTTATTGAGCTGTGCTGTACCGTCATTCGGCTATGGCCCAGTGGTTAAAGAGGGAGGAGCCTGCTTTCTGTCCGACCCTTAACAGCCAGCTATTCACTATGCCCTGTTTGGGCAAAGCTTTGCCTAATTAGGGCTTAGAATGCACTGTGCAGCATGCAGTGCATTGTGGGGTGCTCAGTGGGCAAACATCTCGCTGAGTGCCCCGCAAATTTGGGTGTTCGCCAAATGGGCGAACAGGCGAACTGTTCGCCCAACTTTATTCATCACATGCCAATGCCATACAGAAATACTCTCAAATTTTTAAAAAAGGCCCCCCACCCTTCCCGAGATCTTGCAAGATTTTGCACAATCTCCCCCAGGGGAAAAAGATTTTTTTTCAGCAGATGAAGCAGCCAGGTCTTTTTTAAAAATGGTTGTGCTGACCAAGTATAGAGACTTGGGAATTGACATAAGAACTAGGGAGTTATGTACTACTAACTATGTTAGTAAATACCGTGCCCCAGACGACGTCAGAAGTGTGACGAAACGTACGTCGGGCGTGCTGACGTGCTGACGTGCCGTATCCACCGTCTGTAGGACGGGTGTTCGTGCTAGCCGGCCGGCTTTCCATGCTGTTTTTACTCAACACACTGTAAGTGTAATTTTAATGCCTTTAAAAAAATATCCATCCAGGATTACGCTATGTTGCTCTTCCTTCCTTTATTTTTTTTGGGGCATTGTTTGTGAGAACAACTCCAGGTTAGGAGTATAGCATTCTCTGCATCCTGGTTTCCTTATGTGGAGGATAGTGAGCCATCCACGGTCTGAGGAGGTGTCTAAACGGTGTTCCCATCTCAGGAAAGGCCCCGACCGGGTTAAGGTCACAAGCTTTTTTAAGCTTGCCATTTGGTAAGCGCCCATTTTATTCATAACACTGTGGTGTGGTGAAGGTCTATCCAGTCCCATCTGTATTTGACTAATAAGGGACTCAGTTGTCCGGTTTCATCCATTGCACCTTTGAAGACTTCCTTCCATTGATTGAACTTTACTGTGTCACTTGATTGTTTATGAACTTTATTCATCACTATTCACTATTTGTGATCTTATTATCACATATTTGATTTATAGTGCTGCTTCTTTTTGTTTATTTATTGTGTAGTGTGTGTATCTCACCTTTAAGCGGCTGCTCCTTTTTCAATTGCTTGTCATTTATTTACTTGATTGTTAACTGTACAGAGCATATAGTGCGGTGGTTTTCCTCTTTTATATGTTAGTAAATAGTTTGCATTGATGTAGTTAGGCTTTTTTAAGGGGGATGTCTGCTGTACAGGCATACCCCACTTTTAAGTACACAATGGGGTTTATTTACTAAAGCTGGAAAGTGCAAAATCAGGCTCACTTTTGCATAGAAACCAATGAGCTTCTAACCCCAGCTTGTTCAATTAAGCTTTTGTAATAAAACCTGGAAGCTCATTGGTTTCTATGCAGAAGTGAGCCTGATTTTGCACGTTCCAGCTTTAGTAAATAAACCTCATTGCGTACTTAAAAGTGGGGTATGCCTGTAAACGGCTACACTAAGGAAGAATATCACTCTCTCAATCATTGACTATTTTTAATCCATATGCTGCTAGCATTAGTAAATAGATAGAAAAGTATATAATATTTACTGTTTTTTCAACTTTTTTTTGCATTTCTTTAGTTTCGGCATGGTTCCCAGGTCTAGGCAAATGATGTCATACATCCCAGGAGTCCTGAGAAGAGGAGAATGGGATTTTCTCACACCCTCTTGCCTGCATGCTTGAGCTAAGGGCAGATGTATTCCAAGAAGTAAATCCTACATGAATCTTCTGCCCTTACTGAAGATGGCCATGGCCAGAAATGCTAGGGTGTGTTTTTAAAGTGACTTCTCAATAAAAAAAAACATGGATACATAGATGGATGGCTGAGTTTGCTTTGAATATTAAAAATTTGATAAGTAGCATTTTTGATCAGTGGTGCTCTTGCAGTGTAGTTCTGTGAGGTAAAAGACATTTAAAGCTATGTGGTAGACAAGTCAATGCTGAAGTTAGGTTAATGCCCGTTTGACTTAACATTTAGGAGTTTCATTTAAATGTTAGATGTTATTGTCAGATTAATTCTTAAGGTGTGCGAAAAGCCAAAAATCTTTTAGTTTTGGATACAGTAAAAAAAGTGTTAAAACCATTGTCTGTTTTTTATTGCTGTTTGAGTCCCTGCTGGTAATATTCACCCTCTCTATCTGCCCTGGTCATCATTGTCTACAGAAAGACAGAAATGATGCGAAATCTAACATTTTAGAGTTATTATAGAAACAGGAGGTTATGAGAGGAGAGGGGATGAATCATAATTTTTGAGAGATAACTCTTACTATTATTAGTATTATGAAGAGGTTATATTTTATGTTAATTTTTGGGGTTATATTACATCTTGGGGGCTGTAAGATGGGAAAATCTAAACATGGAAGTTGTGCATAAGCAGTACCTAAGCAGTACCCTAAGAAATTACTTTTTTTGAATTATCTTGAATTCCCCCTGAAAAATAGTAATGCACTTCCAGGTATGTGAGGGTGTCAAGAGTCTCATAGCTGTATACAGTATCTGCAGTGTAAGAGGCACTGCTGCTTGTGACTCCTTTTCTCATGAAATTTGGAAAGAGATTTGGTGATGCCACTACTGCACTGCTTGCTGGAGAGTAATCTGCACTGTGTGTATTTCCCTGCTTTTGCTCTCTTCAGTCTGTGGATCTGTGATTTTTGGTCCAACCCAACAGCTATAGGAACACCAATTATCAGGGGTAGCTCTGAAATGAGGAAGCAAAGACTAGCACCTCTACAAAAGAGACATAGTGCAGAATAAGGCATGATAAGTCAGCAATGGGGAAATATCAACTTTAGGTAGACAGCAGGCAAAACTGGTGAGTAGTCCCTTTTCCTATGCTTGCCTTTTTGATCACAGTCTCTATAGTGTGAGGATCAGCCTAAAGTTTAAATTAGGGTTGGAGAGCAGGACACATGAAAGAGTAGATACTTTTTTATTGTTTTTCACAACAAAATGTCTGTAAGTAAAATCAGCGATAACAGACTTCCATTACCAAAAGCCAAAGAGACAATATTTGTACATTTTGTTCATGTATGGATAGCCTTGTATTTTTTTTTTTTTTTTTTATAATTGACAATTTTTATTATTTTTCAACAGAAAAGAAATTAACAATTACAGCACTATAGTATTGGGTACAGGAATAAAAAGAGGTCATAGTGTCACAATTCAATTTGGCACATGGTCATCCAAACATTGGACGATTAAGCCTGGTAATGTAAACAGTTAGTAATGAAACGGAGTAGGTTAACTAGACTGTTAAACGTTTCATACATTGTATCCATTAGTACCCTTTACATATATATATATAGCTTCAAAAAAAAGAAAGAAAAAATTAAAAGAATAAAAATAAAAAAAAAGAAAGAAGAGGGAAGAAAAAGAGTAGATAGAGGGGGGAAGGATAAGGGGGGGGGGAGGGGGGGAGGCGGGGGGGTCGCCACCCATCGCCAATCCCGGGACACGTCTGTGGGGGACGAGTTATAGGTACACGAATGACCTATATCATTAAGTCACAGGGGTCTCAAACAGAACCCAGGGTTCCCAAATACGGTTATGTTTCTCAAGGGTATCATTTAATGAGGCCGTAAGATATTCCATTCTTTTAACATCCCTAATCCTGGAGTGCAGCTCGGTCAGTGAAGGGGTCTCTCTTTTTTTCCATTTTAGAGCCACCAGGCAGCGTGCTGCAGTAAGCACATGCGCTAAAAGTTTTTTGGAGGTTTTTGAGAAGGTGGCAGGCGGAAGGCCCAAAAGAAAGATCTTCGGATCCAGAAGCACTCCAGTATCAAAGATAGACTGGAGCAGGGATTGTACCATACTCCAGTAAGAGCTGATTAGAGGGCAGGTCCAATAGACATGAAATAGTGTTCCCCTATCTTTATAACATCTCCAACAGCGAGAGTCGGCTGTGGGATATATAGAGTGGAGCAGGTCAGGGGTCTGATACCAATGGAATAGTATTTTGTATTGATTTTCTTTATAAAGCGTGCATATAGAGCTTTTAGTAGCCTGGTTCCATATAAATTGCCAGGTCTTAAGGGGTAAATCTGAGCCCAAAGCCTGCTCCCACTTAGCCATATATGGGTGTCGTGGCCCATCTGGTGAGAAATCAGTGATCAATATTTGGTAGGAACGTGAAATCATGCCTTTAGGGGACGAGCCCTCTAAACATAGTTTTTCGAAGTCCGTCAGGGGGGAGAATCTTAAATTCGACCCCAGCGATTGCGCATAATGGCGTATTTGTAGGTAACTGAAAAAAGCTTGTTTGGGAATATCAAAAATTTTTTGTAGTTCTTGGAAGGGTCGTAGCATTCTAGTTTTAGGGTCAATTAATTGTCCATACCTAAATATAGCCTTATCCATCCAGAAATGGGACATCTGTGAGGTTAAGCTGTCTGGGATATTGGGTGTGAATAGGAATGAGGTGACTGGAGACGTCATTGTGGTGAGCGGATATTTCAGTTTGGCCCGTCGCCATAATGTACGTAGGAGAGCCATTGGTCCTAGCAATTGTACGCTGTTTGGAGGTATATCAGAGCTCCAAAGCATGGAATTTGGGTGTATAGGGGCTAGCCATAACTTTTCTATCTGTGTCCACCTATTGTAAGCGTGTAGGGTACACCAGGAGGCTATGGGTCTTAGTTGGGCTGCCAGATAGTACTTAGCCATATTGGGGAACGCCAGTCCCCCTTGGGTACGTGGGGCATATAGAACCGATCTAGCAACACGGTGTCTTTTATAATTCCAGAAAAAGTTTATTAGGTCACCCTGAAGTTTTTTTAAGTGTGGACTCGGGATGGGGATAGGAAGCGTCTCGAACAAATATAGAAGTCTAGGTAGTATCGTCATCTTCAAGGTTGCAAGTCTACCAAAAAGGGACAGTTTCAGGGATCTCCATTTATTTAAGGAGGTTCTGATAGAAGCGAATATTTGGGGGAAGTTGGCCTTGTATAGAGTGTCGTATGTGGGTGTAATATGCACCCCCAGATATTTTAAGGAAGAGGTCCGCCAAGAGTATGGAAAAGTTTGTGAAAGCGTTGAGAATGTATGGGGTGATAAATTAAGAGGGAGAACCTCTGTCTTGGAGCTATTAATTTTGTAACCCGAGAGGGTGCTATATCTCTCCAGCTCTGCTTGTAAGTTCGGAAGAGATATGTGAGGTTGGGTGAGAGTGAGGAGGACATCATCTGCAAATAAGGAGATTTTGAAATCTCTGGTACGGACTGGTATACCGTGTACATTTGGGTTGTTTCTGATGTGGGCCGCCAGTGGTTCAATGCATAGGGCATATAAAAGAGGGGAGAGTGGGCAACCTTGACGGGTCCCATTAGAAATTAAAAAAGTAGGGGAAGTTGCAAAGTTAGTGCGAACCTGGGCTGTTGGGGCCGAGTACAGGTGGGTGATAGCTCGAAGGAACGGGCCCTCAATACCAGCCCGGTTGAGAGTCGCGAACAGGAAGGGCCAGCCCAGCCTATCAAAGGCTTTTTCGGCGTCCAAACTGAGCAATAATGCCTCTAATTTGTTCCTGTTCGCAACCTCAACCAGGTCAATGACCCTCCGGGTGTTATCCCCAGCCTGTCGACAGGGAATAAAGCCCACCTGGTCTCTATGGACCAGGGACGGCATGAAGTTGTTTAATCTATTGGCCAATATTTTCGTAAAGATTTTTAAGTCAGTATTTAGAAGTGCTATCGGCCTGTAATTGGACGGGAGGGTGTGGTCTTTCCCTAGTTTTGGGATTAGTGTCAGGTAGGAGTTTTGCATATCTCTGGGGATGGGTGTGTTAGAAAGAAATGAATTAAAGAGGTTTGTCATATGGGGGAGTAAGTGTGTTAGAAACGTCTTATAATAGAGGTACGGTAGTCCATCAGGCCCAGGGGCCTTATTATTTGGCAGCAGTTTAATTGTTTTTGTTATCTCCTCCTCTGTGATGGAGGCATTAAGAGTCTCGAGGGCAGAGGGAGTGAGCTTGGGAGAGTCCGCTTCCGCTAAATAGGTGTAGATGGCCTGGGTTAGGTCAGGAGGAGGTGGGTTGTGCGGGACACTCGGGTCGTTATACAATGCGGAATAAAAATCGTGAAAGAGTTGTGCTATTTTGTCAGGGTGGGAGTGGAGGACGCCATTTGCCTCTCTAAGTTGTGTAGTGGTAGCGGTTGCTGCCTGGTCGCGAAGTTGTTTCGCCAAGAGTGTGTGTGACTTGTTGGCTTTGTCGTAATAGGTCTGTCTAAGCCTGACTAGCGCCTTTTCAATCTTCCCTATTTCGATATCTCTCAGTCCAGCCCTTACACTAGTGAGTTCTCTAAGGGTTGTCAGGGATGGGGATTTGAGCAAGCGCATTTCTAGATGCTTGAGTTTGTCCAGAAGAGCGCTGCGTGTGGCATTGGCATTTCTTTTTAAGGCCGTGGAAAGTGAGATACATTGGCCTCGTAAGACCGCCTTATGGGCTTCCCACAAAGATGGGGCGGAGATCTCAGAGGAGCAATTTTCCACAAAGTATTGCTTCAAAGTTTGTTCTAGTTCTATTCTGGATGGGTCGTGTTTAAGTAGGAAGTCGTTTAGGCGCCAGTGGCATTTGCGAAGGGAGTTCGGGGAAAGTGTCAGAGATAATGTAATCGGTGCATGGTCCGACCAAGAGATGGCCTGAATGTCTGATTTCGTGCATGTTCGCAGCGTCGGGGCGTTAACAAAGAAATAATCTAGTCGTGAGTGGGACATATGGGGATGGGAATAAAAAGTAAATTGTTTAGCTGATGGATATGCGGTGCGCCAGGTGTCAAACAGGGCATATTTCCTAGTGAGTTGGCGAAACTGGGTGGCTGTTCTGTTGGTGTTTGCCTGAGATTTCCCCCGGCCCATTGAGTGTTTATCAAGACCTGGAGAATGGACAAGATTAAAGTCTCCTCCGATCACCAGGTATTGATGGGGGGCCCTAAACAGGCGGTCAAAGACCCTAGACAGAAAAGGGATTTGATTCGTGTTTGGGGCATAGATATTGCATAGAGTGATACTCACTCCTCTCCAAAGGCCTCTGAGGATGAGGTAGTGTCCCAGGGGGTCAGAGTATTGGGATTGCAACTGGAAGGGGGAGCCTTGCTTAAAAAGGATTGCCACCCCTGCCCGTTTGTGTGGGCCAGAGGTCTGATATATATGAGGGTATGGCCGTCGTGCGAATGTCATGGTGCCTGTTTTATCAAGGTGGGTCTCTTGAATGAAAATAATGTCCGCTTTAGACCGTTTGAACTCCCGTAGCGCTAGGCTTCTCTTAACGTTTGAGTTAAGGCCCTTTACATTTAGTGAAAATATATTAATCATGGTGGGTGTTTAGTGGAAAGGTACAGTAGCTTACCTAGCAGGTGCAGCAGAGCCTTGGAGTATAGGAGGTCCCTATAGTGAGTCTCCATGGTGGTTGTGGTATGAAAGCCTATGGCCCCCTGAACATGAACCTGGTCCCGGAGATGGGCGACGGCCAGGGAATTGGAGAGGGAGTGAGAGATAGGAATAGTAGTGGGAGAGAAACATAAGAAAAGGTACAAAAAAGAGAAAAAGAACACAAAGGTTAGTGCAACGTTAAGGTCATTCAACCGTTCACAATATAACCCACCTACACAGAGTGATGGGATGGGAGACTCCGAAGGGCCCCCTCCGACGTCGGGGCCAAAAATACCAGCGTCAGAGAAAATAAAAAAGGGAGCCATTCGGAGAGTCCCGGGGGGGAGGAAAGGATGGACCCAAGGGGAAGAGGAGAACCTCCTTCCGGGCCTGCCTGCAGCTAAGAAAAAAAAAAAAATAAGAAAAAAAAAAAAAGTTTTATGAAAACTTAAGTAACAGAAAAAACAGGGAACCTGCATGCATAAAAATGGCAACCGACATGTCTATACTTATGTCACTGATCTGAGTAATAGAATAGACCCATGAGGCTTTTCGTGGAAGTTGAGGCAAAAGTAAGATAACTTCTATGGGTTCAAAAATGATGGTATAGAGGTATACGTATAGGAAATTTCCTCTGCGTAATAGTATTCTCCTATAGTTTAACCTCCAACAGGGAGGAGGGTAAGACAGAGAGGGGGTGCCATGTCCCTCCCCTGAAACAGACAAACAGGGAGAAAGAGGGGGGAGAGTGAGAGCGAGGAGCAAGTGTAGATAGATGTAGGAGAAGGGGGAAGGAGAGAGGGAGGGAGAGGAAAAAAGAGGGGGGAGGAAGGGGGGAGGGTAGAGAAGAAGAGGGAGTGGGAGAGATAGGGGGAACATGGGGGGGGGGAGATGGCACAACCCGATTAGTTATGTAAGTCCTATCTAAACTTTATAATCTCGATCAAGCATGTATTGCTAAGTAAAGAGAGAATCCGTTTGCTGAGTAAGTCCATATTATAAATGAGTAGGGTGAACAGGAGATGTCTCCGGGTTCTCAGGTAGAAAAAGCAGACATGAACAAACCGTACGAAACTGAAGTAAAACAACTGGGTAAGATGAGAGTTCAGATGAGCAGCAGTTCAGCGCTGACGAGGTGGAGGAGACGGACCCGCGGATCGTGGTCTTGTGCGTTTCCGACCTGTAACCTGGATCCAAGGGTCTGGGCGAGGTGGGGGAAGTGGCAACGGTTCTCATCCGGGGGTGGGTGGTACCGGTATATCCAGTTCTCTGCAGAAAAATTGAAGATCCTCCGGGTAACGAAGGGTTGTGGACTTTCCGTCTTTTTTTGCCGTGAGGCTGAAGGGGAAGCCCCAATGATAGCGAAAGTCATGCTCTCTTAGCAGGGTGAGGAGTGGTTGCAAAGATCTTCTCTGTTGGAGGGTGATCCATGAGAGGTCTGGAAAAAGTTGCAGGGAAGCCCCGTCAAAATCAATAGCATGCATATTTCGCGCCTTTCTCATAATGTCCTCCTTGAGGGTGTAGTTGTGGACTCTGCAGATCACGTCTCGTGGGCGAGATCCTGGCCCACGGGGACGCAGAGCTCGGTGTGCACGGTCCAGTTTAACCCGCTGGTGTTCTGGGCGACCTAGAATGCTGTTGAAAATGGCTTGCAGAGTCACATTTAGGTCTTCTTCTTGTGTCGCCTCTGGTAGACCCCTGACCCTAATATTGTTATGTCTGCCTCTGTTGTCGAGGTCCTCAAGGTGGCGTTGGAAGTCCCTGAGTGTGGTAGCTTGTGAAGCTAAGCGGTCGTGTATTTGTGAGAGTTCAATTTTCGTGTCATTTGTTTCTTCTTCTAAGGATGCAACTTTAGTGGACAGTTGATGAAGATCAGTGCGAAGCATATTAATCTCTGTTCTACATGTGTCACGCACTTCTTGAATTAGCATTCGGAAGTCCTGTTTTGTGGGCATGCAGCGGACGTAGTCTCGCCAAGATGTACACGTTTCAGGGTCAGGGTCAAAGTCTGGTGCAGCGTGGGTATTAGAGCCCTGTACTACCGCAGAGTAGGAAGCTGGCGTGGGGGGTCCCCTCTGAGGTGGTGGTGATGGGGCAGCCCTGTACTACCGCAGAGTAGGAAGCTGGCGTGGGGGGTCCCCTCTGAGGTGGTGGTGATGGGGCAGTAATGCTGGAATGTTTGGCTAACAATGGGCCTTGCGAAGTCCCCGTGTGTGGATGAGCCTCCTGTGATCCTGGTGGCCTCAGGGCCTGGGATGGTGCTGGAGCCTGGACTGTGTCCCTCTGGAGAGGGGAGAGAGAAGGGGCTCTGTCCCTGTGAGGCTGGGAACGTTGTGGCAGGGAGCGGGGGTCCCATTCTGGAGCATATGAGTCCCGGGGGGGGATGATTGGCCGGATGACATAGAGGGCGCAGGCCCTATGAGGCATGGGGGAAAAGTCTGCGATAGACTGCCCAGCATGTGGCCTCCAGAGGAGGGGGCGATTAAAAGTTCAGCAGGGGGGGTCGGAGGGTGGGTAGAGGGTAGGTCACCCTCGGATCCGTACCTGTCGCTTCTGCGGTCCGCCGTAGCTCGGAGGGAGGAGGATGGCGAGGTTGCTGTATGTGGCGCCGGCGCCATCTTGGCCTCGTGGTGTCCGGCCGTAGCTCCTTGCCCGAAGTACTCAGTAATGAGTGGCGGAGGGACCGAGGAAGAACGGGTGGTGTGTCCTCTGGGGTCCGTTTCCTTGTTTTTGCGCGGTTTGCCCATGTTTAGTGGCGGTAAGGTGCAGGTCCCAGCTCTATGCAGGCAGGCCGGAGCGGGAGCCTCAGTGAAACACGTCCGCTCGGGAAGCCATCCAAGCCACGCCCCCGGATAGCCTTGTATTTTATTAAATATTCAGGATGCGCTTCATGTCTAAAAGCTAAACAAAATGCATGTGGGTTATTCCTTTTATAACGGAAATCCATTGACATTGCGGTCAGTGGAGTTTTATTTAATGTGCATGTTGCAATAAAAAAAAAACCCTTCGACTTTTTGCAAAGCATAGGATAATAATGCATTCTCTGGATGGTTTATTATCTAGTATGTTTTCTCATAACAGTCCTTCAGCAAGAATGATGAATGGCTGGTAGTTTTCTTCTACTAGTGATTCACTAGAGATTAAGCCTCCAGAATGTACTGTATATAAAATAAAGGAAAATACTGCATAGTTTTCAATTTACTACATTTTAAACACACATATTTGATATGTGCATGTTTAAATATGTTCAGCTATTATTGTGATTAAAAAAATCCCTACAGACTCAGTCACGTCACAGATGGATTCTGGAGAAAACCTCACTGCAGGGAAGCTGGTCCTCTTCCTGTCTGTGAACTTCCAAGGCTGCAGTGGTTATCAGTCTTCAGACAGAACAGTAGCACAGATGGTTTGACAGATATATGCCCCCTCCTTCCTACACCTCCATTAAAAATGTTCTTTAATTGATTACACTCCTTGTAACACAATCTGTGAATGGGGAATAGTCTGACAAATCACGAGATTCTCTCCCCTCCTCTCCCATTCACAGATCATGTTACAAACAGTGAATTCCAAGAAAGAACAATTCTCCATTGAGGAGGAGGAAGGAAGGAGTGTGTCCTTGTTGGACCATCTGTACTACTGCCCTGCCCCAAGATCTGAAGCTGTTAACCATTGCACCACGGGAAGTTCAAAGCCATGAAGAGGACAGGCATCCCTGCACAGAGAATTTCTCAAGATCCAGCTGCCTGCACAACATGGAAAATGGGAACTTCATTACAGATAAGTGACATGACTAAAGCTGTGGGTATTTTTTTCAGTTAAACTTCAGCTTTAAGGTATTCCTGTCAGGTAATACACCTGGATCCTAGACTTTTTTTATACCATTTTCTATGCTCTCCTTTCCTGTAAGCATATTTCTTATAATCAATAAAGCCATTATTGGCTGCAAAGGGTTCCCCTCCCTCTCCTATGGGATTACTGGTGGCTGATATCAAGTCAGGTTACAATTATTATGCTATTTTTATGTAAAAATATTAAATGATGATTCAGTGAATGCATACAGTGCCTTGAAAAAGTTTTAATACCCCTTGAAATTTTCCACATTTTGTCATGTTACAGCCAAAAACGTAAATGTATTTTATTGGGATTTTATGTGATAGACCAACACAAAGTGACACCTACTTGTGAAATTGAAGGAAAATGATAAATTGTTTTCAAAATGTTTTACAAATTAATATGTGAAAAGTGTGGCATGCATTTGTATTCAGCCCCCTTTACTCTGATACCCCTAACTAAAATCTAGTAGAGCCAATTGCATTTAGAAGTCACCTAATTAGTAAATAGAGTCCACCTGTGTGTAATTTAATCTCAGTATAAATACAGCTGTTCTGTGAAGCCCTCAGAGATTTGTTAGAAAACCTTAGTGAACAAACAGCATCCTGAAGGCCAAGGAACACACCAGACAGGCCAGGGATAAAGTTGCGGAGAACTTTAAAGCAGGGTTAGGTTATAAAAAAATATCCCAAACTTTGAACATCTCACAGAGCACTGTTCAATCCATCATCCAAAAATGGAAAGAGTATGGCACAACTGCAAACCTACCAAGACATGGCCGTCCACCTAAATTGACAAGCCAGGCAAGGAGAGCATTAATCAGAGAAGCAGCCAAGAGGCCCATCGTAACTCTGGAGGAGCTGCATAGATCCTCAGCTCAGGTGGGAGAATCTGTCCACAGGACAACTATTAGTCATGCACTCCACAAATCTGGCCTTTATGGTAGAGTGGCAAGAAGAAAGCTATAACAGATCCCATTTGCAGTTTGCGAGAAGCCATGTAGGGGACACAGCAAACACATGGAAGAACTTGCTCTGGTCAGATGAGACCAAAATTGAACTTTGAACACTGCACATCATCCTGAACACACCATCCCCACCGTGAAACATGGTGGTGGCAGCATTATGTTGTGGGGATGCTTTTCTTCAGCAGGGACAGGGAAGCTAGTCAGAGATGATGGGAAGATGGATGGAGCCAAATACAGGGCAATCTTAGATGAAAACCTGGTCTGCAAAAGACTTGAGACTGGGGCGGAGGTTTACCTTCCAGCAGGACAATGACCCTAAACATAGAGCCAGAGCTACAATGGAATGGTTTAGATAAAGGTACAGAATGAGGATAGAATGGTCCAGACCAAAATCCAATTGAGAATCTGTGGCAAGACTTGAAAATTGCTGTTCACAAACACTCTCCATCCAATCTGACAGAGCTTGAGCTATTTTGCAAAGAAGAATGGGCAAAAATTTCACTCTCTAGATATGCAAAGCTGGTAGAGACATCCCCAAAAAGACTTGCAGCTGTAATTGCAGCGAAAGGCGGTTCTACAAAGTATTGACCCCGGGGGGGGGGGGGGGGACTGAAATTGAAAACCATTTATCATTTTTCTTCCACTTCACAATTATATGCCACTTTGTGTTGGTCTATCACATAAAATCCCAATAAAATACATTTACGTTTTTTGTTGGAACATGACAAAATGTGGAAAATTTCAAGGGGTATGAATACTTTTTCAAGACACTGTAACTATATATATATATATATATATATATATATATATATATATATATATATATATATATATAAAGTGTTTATTTATATCTGCCTGAAATTCAGCTTTTTGCAAAATGAAAAAATACATTCAAGTATTAAATTTACATATTTATTTTTCTATGTAAGTCTTGCCATGTATTTTTTCAGGTTCCTGCATGTGAGGCACATAAATGCATTATGTTATACAGCACAGCTGTGGAAACTGTTAGGCATGTCAAACATTACCATCTGCAAAAGTCCACCACAGGAGGACAGTATTACATAGAAACCATACTGCACTTGTATATTTGAGCAACTTGTGTTAGTAAATAAACTAATTCCGTTTAGTAAATGTGTCATTGTATTGTTTGCCCTTGTTGGGTAATGTACTGTGAAACTTCTCTGCAGTAAATCACTGTCCTAGTTTGAAAATGCATAGGCGTGAGATGCTTTGTAGTACTCAAATACTAGGTGTTTTCAGAAGAATAATACAATCTAACACATGGTTGGGATTTGATAATTTGCTATATACAGTTGAAGAAATTCCGTAAAAAAGATATCTGTTACTCCTGACATTAAAAACCATAATGCAGTGGTTTACTAAAGAGTGCAACTTTTTCACTGGCCTTTTTAAGCTGTATACAGTGGGGAAAAATATAATTTGATCCCCTGCAGATTTTGTAAGTTTGCCCACTTACAAAGAAATGAAGGGTCTATCATTTTTATCATAGGTGTATTTTAAATGATAGAGACAGAATATCAACAAAAATCCAGAAAAAAACACATGATTCAAATGTTATAATTTGAGTTGCAGTTCAGTGAGTAAAATAAGTATTTGATCCCCAAGCAAAACATGACTTAGTACTTGGTAGAGAAACCATTGTTGGCAAGCACAGTGGTAAGATGTTTCTTGTAGTTAGTAACCAGGTTTGCACACATCTCAGGAGGGATTTTGGTCCACTCTACTTTACAGATCTTCTCTAAATCCTTAAGGTTTCTTGGCTGTCACTTGGCAACTCAAAGTTTTAGCTCCCTCCATAAATTTTCTATAGGATTAACCACTTCCTTCCCGGAAGGATTTACCCTCTTTCTAACCAAGCCATTTTTGCGATACGGCACTGCCTTACTTTAACTGAAATTGCGTGGTCGTGCGATGCTGTTCCCAAATAAAATTGATGTCCTTTTTTCCTACAGCTTTCTTTTGGTGGTATTTGATCACCTCTGTGGTTTTTATTTTTTTGCTATAAACAATAAATATAGGCCAATATGTATTCTGCTACATATTTTTGGTAAAAAAAACCCAATAAGCGTATATTTTTTGGTTTGCACAAAAGTTATAGCATCTACAAAATAGGGGAAAGATTTAGGAAATTTTTATTATTATTTTTTTTTTTTACTAGTAATGGCAGTTATTAGTGATTTTTAGTGGAACTGCGACATTGCAGCAGACAAATCAGACATCTAGCTGACATTTTTTACACTTTTTTGGGAACCAGTGACATTATTACAGTGATCAATGATAAAGATATGCACTGACATTGTACTAATGACACTGGCAGGGAAGGGGTTAACATCAGGGGCGATCAAGGGGTTAAATGTGTTCCCTCAGTGTGTTTCTAACTGTGTGGGGGATGGGCTGCCTGGGACAACACACAGATCTGTCTTACTGCATAGCAGGAAGACAAGATCTTTTGTAATCCCCTGTCAGAACGGAGATCTGCCTTGTTTACTATAGCAGATCCCCATTCTATCTCTGCGAGGAATGATCGCGGGCGGCCGGCGGACATCGAGTCCACCAGACCCGCTGATTGGCTCCCCCACTGGCCAATGAGCACACACGTGCGCCCACAGAACCTCGTGCACGAACCGACGTACACCAACTGCGATTCACACAGCCGAGCCATCCTGCCACAGTATAACTGTGGCGGCTGCTGGGCAAGAGGTTAAGGTCTGGAGACTGGCTAGGCCACTCCATGACCTTAATGTACTTCTTCTTGAGCCACTCCTTTATAGCCTTGGCTGTATGTTTTTGGTCATTGTCATGCTGATAGACCCATCCATGACCCAAAAGGTTAAAAAACAGAATATAGGGGATGGCGCTGTGTAAAGTGTAAGTGTTTAAAGTGCCAAGTGCTGTGATACGTAGTACAATCCTACCTTAATACCCGAAAATTGAAAGATATGTAATCAATATAAATAAATTTAAAAATAATAAGTTGATCAAGAATCGGCCAATGTAGTGGGGTGATATATCATTAATGGAATTGCAAGTAATTAAAATGCTGTACATAAAACAAAATCAATCCCTTAAAAAATGTGAAAAAAATGTGAAATTAAAAGATAACAAATAGCAAATTAGCAAACATAAATTGGTTGTCAACCCACAGTGCAACCCACACAGTGCAATAATGTGCATATATCTATAAAAATTGAAAAAAATCTGATATATAGAGATGTGTACATAAAAGGTTAATTCATCACAAAAATTAAAAAAATTTCAAAAAAAACAGACAATATTCAAAAAAATATATATATATATCTAGTCCCAACTGCTGTGTAGTGCAAAAAGTTCAAATTAGTGATATAATTGCAGTGTAATAAATCGTGTAGCGTTTTTCCCCAGACGATTATTATTCTTTAACAATGGAGAACCATGCAGTGATTTTTTGGCAATTTCCCACAATGTGATTGCACTCACCTGAGCTCCCTGCCCCTGCAGGGGTATGAGCGTAAATCCTCAGCCTTTAATCGCCCCGATCTCGCTGGTGCCAGTACTCTTCCACTCCAATCCAGGAGAGCAACTTGTTGAGAAGGGAGGGAGGACTCACTGCCCTTTGCTGTAGCACAGATCCCAGCCAGGCATCCACTTTCATGTATTCAGGTAAAAAATAAAAAAGATTCCTTCATAGCGTAACTTTGTTTCTAATAAATAGTTTATTTATACATTACAGTCCCATGACTGAATCCATTAGAACAAATGTAAACCAAAAAAATAAAATAGAAATGGCAGAGAGGGAGCTCGCAAGCTCACACAGTCCGGGGACGCAGCGCTACTGAAAAAAACTACCGCTTGCGTTCCACCGGCCTAGTATCCGGAACCACAGGTATGCGGAAGTGACGTTGTGCGTGCCAAGATAGTCCCGCCTTACGCGTTTCGTCATACGGACGTCATCGGAGGCGTGGACATCTTGGCACTCCCAACGTCTTTTATTCAGGTGTAGTCGTCGCTGCGGCCAATCACCTCCCGGATGATACAATCACCAGCCGGCAGTGTAAATTAGCATCTCTGTTGCTGGGTAGATTTAAACATAGGCCAAATGGATAAACGGGAGAAGACATCCCAGACATATGTTAAAGGTCTTTGACGGCCCTCTAGTGGTATAAACCGGCATTATTTTATGCAGCAGCAGCAACGACAAACTCCTTGCAACCCAGCTAATAAATAACAACAGTTAATATCCTGATAGCTATTACAATAAATGCCTATAAAAAAACTACATGACGAACACTATATGTATTATTATATTAATAATCCCAAGAGAGATGGAACATATAGGAAAAAATGTGAACAATAAAATAATTGGAAAAGAAATTTTAAAAAATATATAAAAATAGAAATTAAAAATAAAATCAGAAACCTATTTATTAGTTACAAATATTAAAATAAATGAAAAGAATAAAGACAAACATAAAGATAAAAATTTAAAATTAAAAATAAATAAAATGGTTACCAGCGTGTAAATAAGCCATTAAATAAAATAGAGAAACTGTATATGGATAAAATGACTAGAGGTAAAGGAAGTGTATTTAGTGGCCTTGGGTAACTGGTTTATAAATTAAAAACTATTACCAAAATTATGCTATTTGTGTATGGGTCCCAGTTCTAATAGCCGGGGATCCCCTGCAATATATCCAGGACATTAGTGGGGAAAATGGTACATTACATAAAGGCCAAAGGGGTATGGTGTTAATATCTAAAATCGTGAATTGAGGACATTAATGAAAGATATTAAAATATGGAAGCCAATCATATTTACTTAACTTATTTCATTAGGGGGAAAATATATATATATATGATGAGGACACTGTTAAGGAGTGGAGATCTATTAGTCAGATAGAGCCCAATTATTTTTAAAAATAGAGTAAAATTGTGAATGAAAGAAAGCGGTATTTTTAAAATTAGAGTAAAATTGTGAATGAAAGAAAACGGTATATATGGAAGGCCTGGGAGAAGTTCCTTTGATGTGTAAACAATCTACATAAAACCAGAACCAGCTCAAAACTGCAGATGATACGTTATCGGTGAAACCTATTACTCATTACTAAGACATCACAACCTACACAGATAAGACCCAATTAACACTCATTCTTTTTTTAAAAAATTAGATAAAAAACAATTGAGATCTACAGTGCCTTGCAAAAGTATTCTGCCCCCTTGAACTTTTCAACCTTTTGCCACATTTCAGGCTTCAAACATAAAGATATAAAATTTAAATTTTTTGTGAAGAATCACCAACAAGTGGGACACAATTGTGAAGTGGAACTAAATCTATTGAATATTTTAAACTTTTTTAGCAAATAAAAAACTGAAAAGTGGTGCGTGCAAAATTATTCGGCCCCTTTACTTTCAGTGCAGGAAACTCACTCCAGAAGTTCAGCGAGGATCTCTGAATGATCCAATGTTGTCCTAAATGACTGATGGTGATAAATAGAATCCACCTGTGTGTAATCAAGTCTCTGTATAAATGCACCTGCTCTGTGATAGTCTCAGGGTTCTGTTGAAAGCGCAGAGAGCATCATGAAGACCAAGGAACACACCAGGCAGGTCCGTAATACTGTTGTGGAGAAGTTTAAAGCTGGATTTGGATACAAAAATATTTCCCAAGCTTTAAACATCCCAAGGAGCACTGTGCAAGCGATCATTTTGAAATGGAAGGAGTATCAGACCACTGCAAATCTACCAAGACCTGGCTGTCCCTCTAAACTTTCAGCTCAGACAAGGAGAAGACTGATCAGAGATGCAGCCAAGAGGCCCATGATCACTCTGGATGAACTGCAGAGAACTACAGCTGAGGTGGGAGAGTCTGTCCATAGGACAACAATCAGTCGTAGACTGTACAAATCTGGCCTTTATGGAAGAGTGGCAAGAAGAAAGCCATTTCTCAAAGATATCCATAAAAAGTCTCGTCTAAAGTTTGCCACAAGCCACCTGGGAGACACACCAAACATGTGGAAGAAGGTGCTCTGGTCCGATGAAACCAAAATCGAACTTTTTGGCCACAATGCAAAACGATATGTTTGGCGTAAAAGCAACACAGCTCATCACACTCAACACACCATCCACACTGTCAAACATGGTGGTGGCAGCATCATGGTTTGGGCCTGCTTTTCTTCAGCAGGGACAGGGAAGATGGTTAAAATTGAGGGGAAGATGGATGCAGCCAAATACAGGACCATTCTGGATGAAAACCTGTTGGAGTCTGCAAAAGACCTGAAACTGGGACAGAGATTTTTCTTCCAACAAGACAATGATCCCAAACATACAGCAAAATCTACAAAGGAATGGTTCACAAATAAACATATCCAGGTGTTAGAATGGCCAAGTCAAAGTCCAGACCTGAATCCAATCGAGAATCTGTGGAAAGAGCTGAAAACTGCTGTTCACAAACGCTCTCCATACAACCTCACTGAGCTCAAGCTGTTTTGCAAGGAAGAATGGGCAAGAATTTCAGTCTCTCGATGTGCAAAACTGATAGAGACATACCCCAAGCGACTTGCAGCTGTAATCGCAGCAAAAGGTGTCTCTACAAAGTATTAACGCAAGGGGGCCGAATAATTTTGCGCGCCCCACTTTTCATTTTTTTATTAGTTAAAAAAGTTTCAACAATCCAATAGATTTCGTTCCACTTCACAATTGTGTCCCACTTGTTGGTGATTCTTCACAAAAAATAAAAATTTTATATTTTTATGTTTGAAGCCTGAAACGTGGCAAAAGGTTGAAAAGTTCAAGGGGGCCGAATACTTTCGCAAGGCACTGTATATCCACATTCAGTCCTTTCGGAACCAGGCTGTCTAGGCGGTATATCCACCTGGTTTCGTTCTGGGACACTTTTATTCTTTTGTTACCACCCCTCCAATAATCTTTAATCACATCTATACCATAAAAAATCAGTCCTGTGGGGTCTCTATTATGAAATTCATCAAAATGCCTCGAAAGATTGTGTTTTGGGAATCCTTTTTTGATATTATTAATATGTTCCCTAATCCTGACAAACAGAGGCCTAGTAGTTCTTCCCACATACTGTAATCGGCAAGGGCATTCGATCACGTATGTTACGTGGGTACTATCACAAGTTATCAATTCCCTAATCTGGTACTCCTTCCCAGATCTAGATTTAAAAGATAATTTTTTCTTTGGCTGTTTTTTGCTTACCCTACAGGGAAGGCATTTTTGGCATCTGAAAAAGCCTTTCATTTCAGGGAACAATTTTATTGTCTTAGGTGGATCGATCACGTTGTGTACCAATTTATTCCTCAAATTGGGAGCCTTTCTGTAAATGAACCTTGGCTTTTTCGAAAGTAACCCCGCCAGGACCCTATCTGATTTTAGAATCGGCCAATATTTCCTGAAGATATGTTCGACTGTACGGTATTGGTTGTTAAATCCTGTGATAAAGGCCATTTCCATCCCAGTGGAGTTGATATCTTTATCCTTTTTTCTCAATAGGGAATCCCGGTTCAAATCGCCTATCTCCATTTTTTGCCTCATTAATGATTCCTTTTGGTACCCTTTATCAATAAATTTCACAATCAAAGTATCAGCTTGTGTATGGTAATCCTCCATTCTATGGCAGTTCCTTCGCAGTCTCATTAGTTGACCTTTCAGGATATTCTCCTTCCATATGGGGTGATGACAACTGGAGGTTGGAATATAACCATTGCGATCAGTTTTTTTTAAAAAAGTTCTAGTATGTAGTTCATTGTTCTCCTTAAAAATTTGTACATCTAAGTATTCTATCTCTTGAGGATCGCATTTTCCGCTAAAGGAGATACCATATTGGTTCTGATTCATCATCCCTAGGAACTCCTGGAAGGAATCTGTCGTGCCTTTCCATACGATGATCACGTCATCTATATAGCGACGGTAGAATTTTATCTCTGGGCATAATCTCTTGTATATATGTTCTGCTTCCCACATGTCCATAAATAAATTGGCCACGCTCGGGGCATATCTTGCCCCCATGGCAACGCCCTTGGTTTGGAGATAATAATCTTTTTGGTACCAAAAATAATTGCTTTCCATTGCTAATTTTAAAGCTTCCAAAATAAAACCAATCTGTTCTTGTTTGAGGCTCCCATCTTTATATAGTGCTTTCCCAACGCCCTTGATGCCGTCTTTTTGTATAATGCTTGTGTAAAGAGAGTTTACATCTATTGTTGCAAGGATGCAATCATTGACCTCAGTTACATGTTTCAAATCGTTAATTAATTGCATACTATCCCGTAGATATGATCTTCCTTTCATCACAAGTGGTTTTAGAAAACAATCGATGTACTCCCCTAGCCTAGAAAATAGGGAATTAATTCCACTTATGATCGGTCTTCCTGGGGGTTTCTCTAATCGTTTATGAATTTTCGGTAAATAGTATATTACCGGTGTCTTCATGGACTCATATACCAGATATTTTGCTTCCTTTTTGTTTAAAATTCCTCTATCTTTCCCTCCTTTAACAAGGGTTTTTAATTTCTTTCTATAAAGTTGTTTCGGATTTCCTTTAAGTTTCTTATAGGTGTTTTCCACCCTCAGGAGATTCTGCATCTCTTCCTCATAATCTTCTTTTCTCAATATGACCAGTCCCCCACCTTTGTCAGCGGGACGTATGACTACTTCTTTTCTTTTCCCAATCTCTTTGATTGCCTTCCACACATTTCTGTCTTTGGGTTTCTTCCTTTCTATTTTTGCAAGGTCACTTTCCACCATTTTCTTGAAGGCATTCATACATTGGTCGCCAGGGACCTTCGGATTAAAAATGGAATTGTTCCTGAGATCAGTATGTTTAAATTCAGATGGTTCCCCAACTGCTTTCTTATCTTTATTCAAGGCGTAGTGCTTTCATATTCTCAATTTCCGCATGAATTTTTGCAAATCAATAAAAACCTCAAATTTATCGATGTTTTTTTCCGGCACAAACTTCAATCCTAAATCTAAAATCCTCAGTTCCTCTTCAGAAAAAATAGCATCACTCAGATTGAAGATCCCCTCTCCTAATACTCTCTTCTTCTTTTTCCTCTTCTTTCCTCCTCGTGTTCCTCTTGCCTGTAACCTCTTTCCACGTCTCTTGGGATATGATCTATTTCTCTGCCCTGATTCCTGTTCAGTCCATTCCTTGTCTGCTGTGGATATCTGTAAGACCCGGTGTTCCTCCTCTCTCTGTACATAGATGGACCTCCTTGTCTTTGGAAGTCTCTGCTGTTCTCTGGTGGCTCTCTCCATCCCTGTCTCCTGTAGGGAGGTCGTGCCTTCCATCTCCCAGGGGGGGCACCTCTGTGAAAATCCCCACTGTCCCTGGGGGGTCCTCTTTGCTGTTGGTTATAGTGGGTACCATACTGTCTTCTATCTCTCAGCGGTGAATACCTGTTTTGAATAGGGATGTTGTATCTTGGGGTAGCCGGAGATCTTCCATTCATAGGTTCTGGGGGATATTCATCCCTTCCCCTCATCCAAGGTCCTCTCGTTTGAAGGTTGGGTGTATGTGGCATTTCAGTGCGTCTCATAATTGGGGTATGTTCAAACCTAGTTTGTCGTAGGTTATCTTCTATTGCTTCTTCTTCCACTGGACTCTCATCTATGGAGTTATCATCTAATTCATCATTTGAATCCTCTACTTTGTCTTGCCATTTATAGACTCTCTTATTGGCATAGTCCAAGACGTCTCTCTTAAATTTCTTTTGTTTTTTTGTTTTTTATTTCCAAATCATATTTCTTTATAATATCTTGCAGTTCTTTATCCTTATCTTTGTATTCTTGTTGGTCACTATAGGGGAGTAGCAGGTTCTTTATCTCTATGATACGTTCTTCTACTTTTCTTAGTTTGAAACGTCTCCTTGCTAATATTTTATGTAGAAGTTCATTTTCACAGCCTGAGAAAACGGAATACCATTCTTCATTGAGAGATGCATCATCCAGGCTATCGTTCGGGCTTAAATCCCACCTCAGCCTTCTAGGTGTCATTTTTTCTTTTACATACATCTCCAGGGTAACAATGTCCCACCACACCCTTAACTGCTTTTCCAGGGTGTGTCTTAGCTGTTTTAATAACCCATTCATATCCTGTCTATTATTCACCTGCTCCTGGTTAAAAACTCCTCCTACATCAATCTTCCTATTTAGCATATATCCAAATATGTCCATAGCTGCAGATCCCTACTTAGCACCCGCAAGTGCCAGGAAAAAAATGATCTATCAATGGGTCCGCGCTTCAGACTGTTAAGACACTACTGCCCCCCAATGTAAGTAGGGAACACCTCAGTGATACCCCAAAAGGTTAAAAAACTGAATATAGGGGATGGCGCTGTGTAAAGTGTTATGGGGCGTACACACGGTCGGACTTTTCAGCTACAAAAGTCCGACAGCCTGTCCGACAGACTTTCGACGGACTTTTGGCGGACTTTTGACGGACTTTCTAACGAACAGACTTGCCTACACACGATCACACAAAAGTCCGTCGAATTCTTACGTGATGACGTACACCGGACTAAAATAAGGAAGTTCATAGCCAGTAGCCAATAGCTGCCCTAGCGTGGGTTTTTGTCCGTCGGACTAGCATACAGACGAGCGGATTTTTCGACCGGACTCGAGTCCGTCGGAAAGATTTGAAGCATGTTTCAAATCTAAAGTCCGTCGGATTTGAGGCTGAAAAAGTCCGTTGAAAGTCCGGAGAAGCCCACACACGATCGGATTACCAGCCAGCTTTAGTCCGTCAGCGTCCGTTGGACTTTTGTAGCTGAAAAGTCCGACCGTGTGTACGCCCCATAAGTGTTTAAAGTGCCAAGTGCTGTGATACGTAGTACAATCCTACCTTAATACCCGAAAATTGAAAGATATGTAATCAATATAAATAAATTTAAAAATAATAAGTTGATCAAGAATCGGCCAATGTAGTGGGGTGATATATCATTAATGGAATTGCAAGTAATTAAAATGCTGTACATAAAACAAAATCAATCCCTTAAAAAATGTGAAAAAAATGTGAAATTAAAAGATAACAAATAGCAAATTAGCAAACATAAATTGGTTGTCAACCCACAGTGCAACCCACACAGTGCAATAATGTGCATATATCTATAAAAATTGAAAAAAATCTGATATATAGAGATGTGTACATAAAAGGTTAATTCATCACAAAAATTAAAAAATTTTCAAAAAAACAGACAATATTCAAAAAAATATATATATATATCTAGTCCCAACTGCTGTGTAGTGCAAAAAGTTCAAATTAGTGATATAATTGCAGTGTAATAAATCATGTAGCGTTTTTCCCAGACGATTATTATTCTTTAACAATGGAGAACCATGCAGTGATTTTTTGGCAATTTCCCAAAATGTGATTGCACTCACCGGAGCTCCCTGCCCCTGCAGGGGTATGAGCGTAAATCCTCAGCCTTTAATCGCCCCGATCTCGCTGGTGCCAGTACTCTTCCACTCAGCCCAATCCAGGAGAACAACTTGTTGAGAAGGGAGGAAGGACTCACTGCCCTTTGTTGTAGCACAGATCCCAGCCAGGCATCCACTTTCATCCACTTTAAGATATATATATTTTTTTTTTTTGAATATTGTCTGTTTTTTTGAAAATTTTTTAATTTTTGTGATGAATTAACCTTTTATGTACACATCTCTATATATCAGATTTTTTTCAATTTTTATAGATATATGCACATTATTGCACTGTGTGGGTTGCACTGTGGGTTGACAACCAATTTATGTTTGCTAATTTGCTATTTGTTATCTTTTAATTTCACATTTTTTTCACATTTTTTAAGGGATTGATTTTGTTTTATGTACAGCATTTTAATTACTTGCAATTCCATTAATGATATATCACCCCACTACATTGGCCGATTCTTGATCAACTTATTATTTTTAAATTTATTTATATTGATTACATATCTTTCAATTTTCGGGTATTAAGGTAGGATTTTATTACGTATCACAGCACTTGGCACTTTAAACACTTACACTTTACACAGCGCCATCCCCTATATTCTGTTTTTTAACCTTTTGGGGTATCACTGAGGTGTTCCCTACTTACATTGGGGGGCAGCAGTGTCTTAACAGTCTGAAGCGCGGACCCATTGATAGATCATTTTTTTCCTGGCACTTGCGGGTGCTAAGTAGGGATCTGCAGCTATGGACATATTTGGATATATGCTAAATAGGAAGATTGATGTAGGAGGAGTTTTTAACCAAGAGCAGGTGAATAATAGACAGGATATGAATGGGTTATTAAAACAGCTAAGACACACCCTGGAAAAGCAGTTAAGGGTGTGGTGGGACATTGTTACCCTGGAGATGTATGTAAAAGAAAAAATGACACCTAGAAGGGTGAGGTGGGATTTAAGCCCGAATGATAGCCTGGATGATGCATCTCTCAATGAAGAATGGTATTCCTTTTTCTCAGGCTGTGAAAATGAACTTCTACATAAAATATTAGCAAGGAGACGTTTCAAACTAAGAAAAGTAGAAGAACGTATCATAGAGATAAAGAACCTGCTACTCCCCTATAGTGACCAACAAGAATACAAAGATAAGGATAAAGAACTGCAAGATATTATAAAGAAATATGATTTGGAAATACAAACAAAAAAACAAAAGAAATTTAAGAGAGACGTCTTGGACTATGCCAATAAGAGAGTCTATAAATGGCAAGACGAAGTAGAGGATTCAAATGATGAATTAGATGATAACTCCATAGATGAGAGTCCAGTGGAAGAAGAAGCAATAGAAGATAACCTACGACAAACTAGGTTTGAACATACCCCAATTATGAGACGCACTGAAATGCCACGTACACCCAACCTTCAAACAAGAGGACCTTGGATGAGGGGAAGGGATGAATATCCCCCAGAACCTATGAATGGAAGATCTCCGGCTACCCCAAGATACAACATCCCTATTCAAAACAGGTATTCACCGCTGAGAGATAGAAGACAGTATGGTACCCACTATAACCAACAGCATAGAGGACCCCCCAGGGACAGTGGGGATTTTCACAGAGGTGCCCCCCCCTGGGAGATGGAAGGCACGACCTCCCTACAGGAGACAGGGATGGAGAGAGCCACCAGAGAACAGCAGAGACTTCCAAAGACAAGGAGGTCCATCTATGTACAGAGAGAGGAGGAACACCGGGTCTTACAGATATCCACAGCAGACAAGGAATGGACTGAACAGGAATCAGGGCAGAGAAATAGATCATATCCCAAGAGACGTGGAAAGAGGTTACAGGCAAGAGGAACACGAGGAGGAAAGAAGAGGAAAAAGAAGAAGAGAGTATTAGGAGAGGGGATCTTCAATCTGAGTGATGCTATTTTTTCTGAAGAGGAACTGAGGATTTTAGATTTAGGATTGAAGTTTGCGCCGGAAAAAAACATCGATAAATTTGAGGTTTTTATTGATTTGCAAAAATTTATGCGGAAATTGAGAATATGAAAGCACTACGCCTTGAATAAAGATAAGAAAGCAGTTGGGGAACCATCTGAATTTAAACATACTGATCTCAGGAACAATTCCATTTTTAATCCGAAGGTCCCTGGCGACCAATGTATGAATGCCTTCAAGAAAATGGTGGAAAGTGACCTTGCAAAAATAGAAAGGAAGAAACCCAAAGACAGAAATGTGTGGAAGGCAATCAAAGAGATTGGGAAAAGAAAAGAAGTAGTCATACGTCCCGCTGACAAAGGTGGGGGACTGGTCATATTGAGAAAAGAAGATTATGAGGAAGAGATGCAGAATCTCCTGAGGGTGGAAAACACCTATAAGAAACTTAAAGGAAATCCGAAACAACTTTATAGAAAGAAATTAAAAACCCTTGTTAAAGGAGGGAAAGATAGAGGAATTTTAAACAAAAAGGAAGCAAAATATCTGGTATGTGAGTCCACGAAGACACCGGTAATATACTATTTACCGAAAATTCATAAACGATTAGAGAAACCCCCAGGAAGACCGATCATAAGTGGAATTAATTCCCTATTTTCTAGGCTAGGGGAGTACATCGATTGTTTTCTAAAACCACTTGTGATGAAAGGAAGATCATATCTACGGGATAGTATGCAATTAATTAACGATTTGAAACATGTAACTGAGGTCAATGATTGCATCCTTGCAACAATAGATGTAAACTCTCTTTACACAAGCATTATACAAAAAGACAGCATCAAGGGCGTTGGGAAAGCACTATATAAAGATGGGAGCCTCAAACAAGAACAGATTGGTTTTATTTTGGAAGCTTTAAAATTAGCAATGGAAAGCAATTATTTTTGGTACCAAAAAGATTATTATCTCCAAACCAAGGGCGTTGCCATGGGGGCAAGATATGCCCCGAGCGTGGCCAATTTATTTATGGACATGTGGGAAGCAGAACATATATACAAGAGATTACGCCCAGAGATAAAATTCTACCATCGCTATATAGATGACGTGATCATCGTATGGAAAGGCACGACAGATTCCTTCCAGGAGTTCCTAGGGATGATGAATCAGAACCAATATGGTATCTCCTTTAGCGGAAAATGCGATCCTCAAGAGATAGAATACTTAGATGTACAAATTTTTAAGGAGAACAATGAACTACATACTAGAACTTTTTAAAAAAAAACTGATCACAATGGTTATATTCCAACCTCCAGTTGTCATCACCCCATATGGAAGGAGAATATCCCGAAAGGCCAACTGATGAGACTGCGAAGGAACTCAAGAAAAAAGACCTCTCCTGCGCTCAGGTGTCCATGAACTGGATATGTGGTGCAGCCACCTATAGAAGTAATGCCTAGCGTCTTGCAGCCCTCATTTGAACAATGGGTATTCAAGCTATAAAAAACAGAAAAGAAAGAGGGCGCACCAACCTAGTGCATTACCACTGGTAAACTTTAATGCAGCATAAAAACAGTAAAAATTATACTCACAAACGAGCTAGTGAAAATAGCTTTCAAAAGGGCGCAAAAGCGCTGTTTCTGTGGATCGACACCCCAGGACCTGTTGCCGAGAGGATAGGACCAGCGCAAATGGCTGATGGCTTACGCGTTTCGGGGGAGCACCCCTTTCTTCAGAGCCTAAGCGGGCAATGGTTGGTCTCTCGAATTGCTCTCTCTATAAATGTATGTGCCTGTGTCTACCCCACCCAATTAGTGACGACGCCCCCTCCCACAGGTATTAGGCACCACCCACCCATTCGGGTTAACCCTCTCTATCCCATCCCTCTGAGTGTGATTCCCCATTTGTTAGCCAAAATATAGAGGGCAAACATCACTCAATGTAATCTGCTAAAGAGATAATGGTAGAGGTAATACTAGTATAAAAAGAAATTGATTAATTGAAAAAATAAATAGATATAAAAAGATATAAAAAGATATAAAGTATATAGAAACACTGGACCAGTAGGTCAATTCCACTCTCACCATATGCTATGTGCAGCAGGGCAGGGGAAGAGGGATTGGGTGCGCCAAAACGAAGACATCTCGTTTTCATGCAGCTCTAATTGTGTCCCCATGCCCCCGATCTACTGGGGTGAATGATGCCGGGCTCCTCCGGCTCCCAGGAGCCCTAATGGTGCCGCATGCCATGTGTGGAACGCACGCTATTCAACAGGCCGGGAAGTGCGGGCGTACCTGCGTTCCACCCGCAACTTCCGGCCGATCGTGGCGTCATTACCCCCTCCTCCACATGCATCAGAGGTCACTGTGCGCCAGGAACACGGTCCGGAAGCGTGGGTGTGTTTGCGTTCCACCCACTGCTTCCGACCGTCAACCTGTGATGAATGATGCGCGCGCATCTCAGTATGGCCGCGCGCTCTCTACCAATCGCTCCACTACCAACATTATCAACATTATCATCATTGGCAGAGGCGCGATCTGGCAAAGCAGGACAGGCAGCGTTCTGGCGAGGACTACTAGCAGTGCTCAACCCACTTTTCTCTAAAGAAACATTGATGGGAAATGGAGGGGAAAAGGAATGTATATTTTAAAAACGTAATTAGTTAATTAATTAAAGGAAAAAAAAAAAAAAAAAAAAAATTAATAAAAAAAAAAAAAAAAAATATATATATATATACACATACATACATATATACACATACACACACACATATACATATATATATATATATATATATATATATATATATATATATATATATATATACATACACATATATATACATATAATAATAATAATAATAATAAAAAAAAAAAAAAATGAATTAAAAAAAAATTAAAAAAAATAATAATTAAAAAAATAAAATAAAAAATATATAATGATAATAAAAAAAAAAAAAATAATAATAATATAAAAAAAAAATTATTAAAAAATGTAAAGAACAAATTTAATAATGCAAATAAAAAAAACGCAGGTACGCCCGCACTTCCCGGCCTGTTGAATAGCGTGCGTTCCACACATGGCATGCGGCACCATTAGGGCTCCTGGGAGCCGGAGGAGCCCGGCATCATTCACCCCAGTAGATCGGGGGCATGGGGACACAATTAGAGCTGCATGAAAACGAGATGTCTTCGTTTTGGCGCACCCAATCCCTCTTCCCCTGCCCTGCTGCACATAGCATATGGTGAGAGTGGAATTGACCTACTGGTCCAGTGTTTCTATATACTTTATATCTTTTTATATCTTTTTATATCTATTTATTTTTTCAATTAATCAATTTCTTTTTATACTAGTATTACCACTACCATTATCTCTTTAGCAGATTACATTGAGTGATGTTTGCCCTCTATATTTTGGCTAACAAATGGGGAATCACACTCAGAGGGATGGGATAGAGAGGGTTAACCCGAATGGGTGGGTGGTGCCTAATACCTGTGGGAGGGGGCGTTGTCACTAATTGGGTGGGGTAGACACAGGCACATACATTTATAGAGAGAGCAATTCGAGAGACCAACCATTGCCCGCTTAGGCTCTGAAGAAAGGGGTGCTCCCCCGAAACGCGTAAGCCATCAGCCATTTGCGCTGGTCCTATCCTCTCGGCAACAGGTCCTGGGGTGTCGATCCACAGAAACAGCGCTTTTGCGCCCTTTTGAAAGCTATTTTCACTAGCTCGTTTGTGAGTATAATTTTTACTGTTTTTATGCTGCATTAAAGTTTACCAGTGGTAATGCACTAGGTTGGTGCGCCCTCTTTCTTTTCTGTTTTTTACTGCGAAGGAACTGCCATAGAATGGAGGATTACCATACACAAGCTGATACTTTGATTGTGAAATTTATTGATAAAGGGTACCAAAAGGAATCATTAATGAGGCAAAAAATGGAGATAGGCGATTTGAACCGGGATTCCCTACTGAGAAAAAAGGATAAAGATATCAACTCCACTGGGATGGAAATGGCCTTTATCACAGGATTTAACAACCAATACCGTACAGTCGAACATATATTCAGGAAATATTGGCCAATTCTAAAATCAGATAGGGTCCTGGCGGGGTTACTTTCGAAAAAGCCAAGGTTCATTTACAGAAAGGCTCCCAATTTGAGGAATAAATTGGTACACAACGTGATCGATCCACCTAAGACAATAAAATTGTTCCCTGAAATGAAAGGCTTTTTCAGATGCCAAAAATGCCTTCCCTGTAGGGTAAGCAAAAAACAGCCAAAGAAAAAATTATCTTTTAAATCTAGATCTGGGAAGGAGTACCAGATTAGGGAACTGATAACTTGTGATAGTACCCACGTAACATACGTGATCGAATGCCCTTGCCGATTACAGTATGTGGGAAGAACTACTAGGCCTCTGTTTGTCAGGATTAGGGAACATATTAATAATATCAAAAAAGGATTCCCAAAACACCACCTTTCGAGGCATTTTGATGAATTTCATAATAGGGACCCCACAGGACTAATTTTTTATGGTATCGATGTAATTAAAGATTATTGGAGGGGTGGTAACAAAAGAATAAATGTGTCCCAGAACGAAACCAGGTGGATATACCGCCTAGACAGCCTGGTTCCGAAAGGACTGAATGTGGATATAGATCTCAATTGTTTTTTATCTAATTTTTTAAAAAAGAATGAGTGTTAATTGGGTCTTATCTGTGTAGGTCGTGATGTCTTAGTAATGAGTGATAGGTTTCACCGATAACGTATCATCTGCAGTTTTGAGCTGGTTCTGGTTTTATGTAGATTGTTTACACATCAAAGGAACTTCTCCCAGGCCTTCCATATATACCGTTTTCTTTCATTCACAATTTTACTCTAATTTTAAAAATACCGCTTTCTTTCATTCACAATTTTACTCTATTTTTAAAAATAATTGGGCTCTATCTGACTAATAGATCTCCACTCCTTAACAGTGTCCTCATCATATATATATATTTTCCCCCTAATGAAATAAGTTAAGTAAATATGATTGGCTTCCATATTTTAATATCTTTCATTAATGTCCTCAATTCACGATTTTAGATATTAACACCATACCCCTTTGGCCTTTATGTAATGTACCATTTTCCCCACTAATGTCCTGGATATATTGCAGGGGATCCCCGGCTATTAGAACTGGGACCCATACACAAATAGCATAATTTTGGTAATAGTTTTTAATTTATAAACCAGTTACCCAAGGCCACTAAATACACTTCCTTTACCTCTAGTCATTTTATCCATATACAGTTTCTCTATTTTATTTAATGGCTTATTTACACGCTGGTAACCATTTTATTTATTTTTAATTTTAAATTTTTATCTTTATGTTTGTCTTTATTCTTTTCATTTATTTTAATATTTGTAACTAATAAATAGGTTTCTGATTTTATTTTTAATTTCTATTTTTATATATTTTTTAAAATTTCTTTTCCAATTATTTTATTGTTCACATTTTTTCCTATATGTTCCATCTCTCTTGGGATTATTAATATAACAATACATATAGTGTTCGTCATGTAGTTTTTTTATAGGCATTTATTGTAATTGATATCAGGATATTAACTGTTGTTATTTATTAGCTGGGTTGCAAGGAGTTTGTCGTTGCTGCTGCTGCATAAAATAATGCCGGTTTATACCACTAGAGGGCCGTCAAAGACCTTTAACATATGTCTGGGATGTCTTCTCCCGTTTATCCATTTGGCCTATGTTTAAATCTACCCAGCAACAGAGATGCTAATTTACACTGCCGGCTGGTGATTGTATCATCCGGGAGGTGATTGGCCGCAGCGACGACTACACCTGAATAAAAGACGTTGGGAGTGCCAAGATGTCCACACCTCCGATGACGTCCGTATGACGAAACGCATAAGGCGGGACTATCTTGGCACGCACAACGTCACTTCCACATACCTGTGGTTTCGGATACTAGGCCGGTGGAACGCAAGCGGTAGTTTTTTTCAGTAGCGCTGCGTCCCCGGACCGTGTGAGCTTGCGAGCTCCCTCTCCGCCATTTCTATTTTATTGTTTTGGTTTACATTTGTTCTAATGGATTCAGTCATGGGACTGTAATGTATAAATAAACTATTTATTAGAAACAAAGTAACGCTATGAAGGAATCTTTTTTATTTTTTACCTGAATACATGAAAGTGGATGCCTGGCTGGGATCTGTGCTACAGCAAAGGGCAGTGAGTCCTCCCTCCCTTCTCAACAAGTGGTTCTCCTGGATTGGGCTGAGTGGAAGAGTACTGGCACCAGGGAGATCGGGGCGATTAAAGGCTGAGGATTTACGCTCATACCCCTGCAGGGGCAGGGAGCTCCGGTGAGTGCAATCACATTGGGGGAAATTGCCAAAAAATCACTGCATGGTTCTCCATTGTTAAAGAATAATAATCATCTGGGAAAAACGCTACACGATTTATTACACTGCAATTATATCACTAATTTGAACTTTTTGCACTATACAGCAGTTGGGACTAGATATATATATATATTTTTTTGAATATTGTCTGTTTTTTTGAAAATTTTTTAATTTTTGTGATGAATTAACCTTTTATGTACACATCTCTATATATCAGATTTTTTTCAATTTTTATAGATATATGCACATTATTGCACTGTGTGGGTTGCACTGTGGGTTGACAACCAATTTATGTTTGCTAATTTGCTATTTGTTATCTTTTAATTTCACATTTTTTTCACATTTTTTAAGGGATTGATTTTGTTTTATGTACAGCATTTTAATTACTTGCAATTCCATTAATGATATATCACCCCACTACATTGGCCGATTCTTGATCAACTTATTATTTTTAAATGTATTTATATTGATTACATATCTCTAAAATTTTCGGGTATTAAGGTAGGATTGTACTACGTATCACAGCACTTGGCACTTTAAACACTTACACTTTAAACAGCGCCATCCCCTATATTCTGTTTTTTAACCTTTTGGGGTATCACTGAGGTGTTCCCTACTTACATTGGGGGGCAGCAGTGTCTTAACAGTCTGAAGCGCGGACCCATTGATAGATCATTTCCATCCATGACCTAGCTTCAGTGTTCTGGCTGAGGAAAGAAGGTTCTCATCCAAGATTTTACAATACAGGGCCCCATACATTGGTCCCTCAATGCGGCATAGTTGGTCTGTACCTTTAGCAGAGAAGCAGCCACAAAGCATAATGTTTCCACCTCCATGCTTGACTGTAGGGATGGTGTTCTTAGGGTCATAGTCAGCATTTTTCTTACTCCAAACATGCTGAGTCCCCCTCCTTAAGAAGGCACATGTACAGTCATGCCAATGAACATCTAAATGATTCAGAGCAGGATTGGGAGAAGGTGCTGGGGTCAGATGAGATTAAAATTGAGCTCTTTGGCATTAACTCAACTCGCAGTGTTTGGAGGAAGAAAAATGCTGACTATGACTCTAATAACAGCAACCCTACCATCCCTACAGTTAAGCACAGACGTGCAAACATAATAACCTCTCTGCTAAAGGTACAGACTGACTTTCCAGCATTGAGGGGCCAATGGATGGGGCCCTGTATTGTAAAATCTTGGATGAGAATTTTCTTCCCTCAGCCAGAACACTGAAGATGGGTCTTCCAGCATGACAATGACCTAAAACATACCACCAAGGCAACAAAGCAGTGGCCCAAGAAGAAGCACATTAAGGTCGTGGAGTGGCCAAGTCAGTCTCCAGACCTTAATCCTATAGAAAATGTATGGACAGAACTGAAACATCGAGTTACCAAGAGACAGCCAAGAAACCTTAACCACTTAAGGCCCGGAAGGATTTACCCCCTTAATGACCAGGCTTTGCGTTACGGCACTGTGGCGCTTTAACTGACAATTGCGTGGTCAGGCGACGCTATAGCCAGACAAAATGTATGTCCTTTTTTCCCACAAATAGAGCTTTCTTTTGGTGGTATTTGATAACCTCTGCGGTTTTTATTTTTTGCGCTATAAACAAAAAAAGAGCGACAATTTTGAAAAACAAAACAATATTTTTTACTTTTTGCTATAATAAATATCCCCCCAAAAAATAATGTAAAAAAAAACAAATTTCTTCCTAAGTTTAGGCCAATATGTATTCTTCTACATATTTTTGGTAAGAAAAATTGCAATAAGCATATATTGATTGGTTTACGCAAAAGTTATAGTGTCTACAAACTATGGGATAGATTTATGGCATTTTTTATTATTATAATTTTTTTTACTAGTAATGGCGGTTATCTGCGATTTTTAGCGGGACTGCGACATTGCAGCGGACAGATCGGACACTTTTTACACTTTTTTGGGACTATTGACATTTATACAGCGATCAGAGCTAAAAATAGCCACTGATTACTGTATAAATGTCACTGGCAGGGAAGGGGTTAACACTAGAGTGTCATCAAGGGGTTAAATGTGTTCCCTATGTGTGTTCTAACTGGGGGGGAATGTGGTTGACTAGAGAAGGAGAGAGATCGTTGTTCCGACTTGGTAGGAACACACGTTCTCTCTTCTCTCCCCTAAAAGAACCGGGATTTGTGTGTTTACACACACAGATCCTGGTTCTCGCTCTGTCATGTGTGATCACGGGTGCCCGGCGGTCATCGCTCCTGCCGGGCACGCACATCGGCTCTGGGGACATGTTGCGGGCGCATGCCCACAAATCGCTGTGTACGTTCCCTATGTACAATGACGGAGATTCACGCAGGGGAGCCAACCTGCCGCAGTACAACTGCTGCGGGTGGTCCGTGATAGCATTTGTTGTATGTGTTTTTTCTGGATTTTTGGTTGATATTCTGTCTCTAGCATTTAAAATACACCTATGATAAAAATTTTAGACCCTTAATTTCTTTGTAAGTGGACAAACTTACAAAATCTGCAGGGGATCAAATAATTATTTTTCGCACTGTAAAAACAGCTCTATAAAACCCTCAAAAAACTCATAAGAGGGCCATTGGCTTAACATAATGCTTACAGCTTTTTAACAAATCTTTAAAGCTGAGGTCCAGGCAAACAGGTAAATACACATGAGTACATACAGTACATCTCAGCTGTATTACCTGCCAAAGGATTTGTATTTCTATCCATCTTGGCCTCACAGTACAGTACAGCTCTGACTATTAGGGAGGGGACCTAATCTTTCTCTGATGCAGTTTCACTTTCATTTATAGATTTTGCTCCCACCTTGTGACTAAACAGTGAAAGGAGAAGCAGAACACTGATGAGCATAACTCTCTGTCACTCTGCTGACTTCTTCTGCTTGCTCCATGCATTAAAGTACACCTGACTGACTTTTTGTACTGATCCGCTCTCCCTTCTGAACTTTTATTTAAAGACTTTACAGTTGAGGGCAAAAGACTGATATCAACTCAAACTGAGTTGCTTACTTTGCTCGCAGTTACTATTTGGGGACACTAGGTGTGCCACACATGCCCCCAAAAAAACCTAATCAAATTACATAGGGTGTGTGAAGTACACCCTGTCCTTCTGCTTGCTGCTGCTCCCCCTTTTGCACTTATCGGGATAACAGCCAGAAGTTACTGTGTAAATTCAGCAGCTGTAGAGCTTGCCGCTGTCAAAAAAAATGGTCCGTCTAATACAGTGTTTATAAACACTGTTCAGAATGAGATTGAGAGATAGCAATCAACATTGTCATTTTTGTATCCACCCTGTTTCACTCATCTGTAGATCAAAGAGATTAGCTTTTTATTTATTTTTTATAAAATTTGTTTCTATGTAACCCCCCTTATTTTACACTAATAAGCCCTTATTAGCTTCTTTTTCCTCTTCTCCTATTGGAAATGATTTTCCTGATTTTTGTTGTTGTTGTTTATTTTAATTTGTTCATACAATATTTTTAAACTCACCTTACCTGTGCTTCCTCGTTGCTCCTTACTTCTTTGCAACTGGCACTGAGATCAGCTGTGTCAGAACAGTGGTGACATCAACCCCCTGTTATGTGGCAGTGCTCAGGCTTAGCAGTTGGCTTAGGACTTCAAGGCTTTGGCACTGTCACATGTTAGAAGGTCACAAGCTCCTCCATACCTGAAAAAGCCAGTTACTCTCTCCAGCTGCAATGGAGCAAGCAGCTTTGTGGGACCATAGGTAAGATGAGTATAGGGATCAGGTATTGCCAAGGTGACAGTGTCTCTTAAAATTCAGCTCCACTGCTAGCACAAAGTCTTCTCCCCAAGAGAATGCAGCGGTTTCTCTGCAGCCGTCAAACATGTCCCCCACTTAGTCAGAGCCAAACTCTGCAACTGGCAAAGCTCATGCCTCCTGCTGATTGCTTAACTTAAGCAATGCTTAACTTAAGCACTGACTTAGTGGAGGGCTTGTCCAACCACTGCTTCAACACAAAGCAGTCTGCTGCCCAGGGGTAGGACTTTGCACTGCTGCTGTAAGTGAGTTCATTTGTTTTAAAGGAATCTAGAAATAGCCAGCCTTTAGGCTGGGTTCGCGCTAGTCCGGTTCGAATTGCAGCTCCGATTTCCCTGCGAAGATAAAAATGATTCCTCTCCATTGTAGCTGCGGATCAGCTGACGAGGGAGAGGGGGAGGTGTAGGAGGAGGAGGGAATTCCTGTTCACAACGGAACACATCTGTGAATCAGATGCGTTACCATTGAAGATTATGTGCCTGCAATTCGCACCCCACTGCCTAGAAAACGCACACATTTTTTGTGCAATGCGGAGTGTGGATGCAACGCACATATGTGAACCAGACCCATTGAAAAGAACATATTTTCAAATGTTCTGTGATTTGGATGCTGTGTAAGCCGCATCCAATTTGCATATTTGTGAACTCAGCCTTAAAGTTCAAATAAATTGAATACGCTATTGAGAGCTTAACAGTGAAATTGTGCACTTGAGTTCAATGCAAAAGTGATATCTATAGCAATATCTTTTTCAATTAAGTGTGGCAATCTGGACTTTCAATGTTATCACTGTAAATGGAAAGAATTAAACTAAAAATGATTTTTATAATCATGACTCATACACAAAACTGTTATTGTATTCAGAACTAAATATTCACACCAAGTTAAGTAAGTGCTTGTGATATATTACATGAATATAAAATTACAGTTTTCACTTCATAAAAGTAATGTACGCCAATGTTCTAGTTTTGAATAGAAACAAAATGTTGTAAAGTTGCTATTCTAGCACAGTACATCCAAGTATCTGAGGAATCCAAGGCATTGAAAAAGCTATTTCAATGGTTTCAGTATTCAAGAGTGTGATTAAGTGATTTGAAAAAGAACTGGGAGCAAAGTTTCCTGAGATTATCCAATGTAATGTAATAGTCCGGTCCTATAGTTGCATAATGTATATTTCTGATTTTAAAATTAATTTAACTATAGCATTACAGCACAAATGAACATGACCACATAGAGTGTGACCAACAAAAGCAGTTCGAACAGGTATTACTTCCTCTGGTGCTATTAAAACCACTTGTTTTTTTTATCAATATCTCTGCCATCAAAGAATTTAAAGTAATAAAAAAATAACATAACACAAATAATCAATTTGGTTGATTTACTAAAGACAAATAGATAGAACACTTTGCAAGTGCAGTTAAACTCATTTCAACAGAGCATTTTCACTTTCAGAGTTTTGACTTTTTTTTTTTGTAAATGAACTTTGCAAAGAATATCCAATAACGTGCTAGGATATTTTGTTTCAATAACTTTTATTGAAGATTTAAGTATAAGATTGAACAGTCATTGTCATAAATCACATTCGAATTGCAATACAATCGAGAAAATTACATAGCAGTATTCATTCGTCAATCGTGGTTAAAACTCTTGTACTATGACAGGTGTTGAAGGTAAGATAAAGTGTGTGGATTATTACCCCCATGTACCCCATATGGGCTCATGCTGTAACATGGGTGATTATGGGATCCTTCATTCCCTTTGGTGTAAAGATGTTTCAAAAAGTAAATTATTTAACAACTTAGAATAACATTAACAGTTCTTACCAAAGGATGGTAATAATACAGAAGTGTAGATTGTAAAACTTTCAAGTGTGAGGTTGTGAATGGACCGGTACATGTCTAGAGTACTTGTAGAACTTGAGTGTACTTATGAGAGCATTTGTACTCGTAATGAACTGTATGTAACATGTAAGAGAGAGATTAGTAAATAAGGTATTTGAAACTAAAATAAAAAAGAGGGGGGTGGGGGTAGGAGGAAGAAAGAGTAGGGGAGGGAGGTAGAGAGCAGTGCTATATACTCAGTGAGTAGAACAATGCGAATCGAGTATGTGTTAGTAATATCAGAAAATTATCAGGTAAGTTTTTGAGTGTACCAATTTGACCAGGGGTACTATAGATTGTGGATTTTGGAATATGAGGGTTTTCCCTTTGATATAATTGATTCATACACGTAATGGGAGTGAACCAGTGTTATGACTTCTGTCAGCGTTGGGGATAAGGTTGTTTTCCATCGTCTAGTTATGAGTAATCTGGTAGCTAGGAGTATGTGTGTGGTTACTAGTCTGAAAGGTGGTGGCAGTAATTCAGTGTTCAAGTTCAGTATGGCCAATTGTGGGCTGAGTTTGATGGGAAGGTGACAGATATCTTGTATAATGTATTCCACCTCTTTCCAGAGGGTTTTTAAGGCTGGACATGACCATAGAATGTGAGATAAGGTACCTATGTGGTTACATTCTCTCCACCACTTGGATGAGGATTGTGGATGGAATTTGGCCATTCTCTGGGGTGTAAGGTACCATCTTAGGTGTATTTTATGCATCAATTCCCAGAGAGAGGTGCAGCTAGTGGATTTATAATGGACTTTTGCCATTGTTGTTCAGAGAACTGTATCTGTAAGTCTTTGTCCCAGTCTGTATATGGTTTAGATTTGTGGAATACTGTTTTTTCTTGTAGTGTAGAATATATTAGTGAGGTGCCTTTGGTAGTTGTGTTGCTGGAGAAGTAGTAGTTCCATATTTTGAGTGGTATTTCTCCTTCTAATCGTGGGTGGGCTGTGAGACATTGTTGAACCCTGGCGCAATTAAAGAAATCTATGGAGGGTGCTAGGAATTGTGATTGGAGTTGGGTAAAGGGTTTATGTAGTATCATAGACCTGAGTTCTGTGGTGTAGGTATATTGGTCTGCTATCCATTTGGGAATAATCAAATCAGGTGTCAGTAATTGTAGGGTTTGGATAGGTATTGAATGCTTTTGGTAGGTAATTGGGACCATTTTGCGGAGTGTAACATTGTCCAGGCTTTAACTGAAGCTTGTATGGTCGGTGAGTATAAACGAAGATTTGGGTGTTTGGTTGTAGTGCTGAATAACCAGTATTTAAGGTTGGGTCCTGGAGTCATGGTGTTTTCAATGTTTCCCCATAATGTGGTTGGGTGCGTGTTCACCCATTCCTTCATTTGAGACAGAATGGTGTCTAGACAGTAATCTTTAATATCTACGTATCCCAGGCCACCTGCTAGTTTGTGTTTGGTAGTTTTGAGATGACTACATCTAGGTTTCTTTCCTTGCCAAATGTAGTGGTGTATAATTGATTGTAGAGATTTGATGTATGAGTTAGCAAGTGGAATAGGTAGTGTGCGGAATGTGTAGAGCAATCTAGGGAGTATGAGCATTTTAAAGGCAGCTAGTCTACCAGCCCAAGAAAATTAAAATTTTGAAAGTTTGGAGGTTTCCTTAATAAGCATCTGTTTCGCTTCAATGTAGTTGCTGTTAAAAAGATTTCTGGTGCATTTGGTGAATGTAATTCATAGATACGATATACCTGTGTCTGCCCATGGGTACGTATAGAAGTTACGTAGAAGGTTGCTAGTTATGGCATCTAAACCTAGGTCCAGAATATATGACTTATTTTCGTTGACCTTGTAATAATAAATGGTACTAAATCTTTGTAACACAGATTGTATCGAAGCCAGGGAGGATATAGGGTTGGTTACCATCATGATGACATCGTCAGCAAACAGATTGATCTTGTGTTCTAATTTTCCAATTTTGAATCCTGTAATGGACTTGTTTAATCTAATATATTCGGCCAGGGGTTCCATTATTAAGTTGAAGATGATGGGCAATAAGGGGCAGCCCTGACGAGTGCCATTAGAAATTGGAAATGGTTTAGATAGCATCTCAGAGGTATATACCTGGGCTGAAGGCTTCGAGTATAAAGCCATTATTGCAGAAAGAATGTGGCCTAGGAGACCGAATTTAAGGAGTGTAGCATGGAGATAGGTCCAATTGACTCTATCGAATGCCTTCTCTGCATCCAGGGATAGAAGCAGAGAAGGCATTCGTTCAAACTCCGCATTGTGGATTATATTAATGATTCTACGGGTTGCATCAAACGTTTGCCTACCTTTTGTGAACCCGGATTGATCAGGGTGAATTAGTGATGGCATAATATTTACTAACTTGGTTGCTATGAGTTTGGCATAAATTTTTATGTCAATAATGAGAAGCGATATGGGTCTAAAGTTTTGCGGTGAGGTGGGATCCTTGCCTGGCTTCGGTAATGTAATGATTAAGGCATTTAACATTTCCTGTGGGAGAGAATTGTTTATAGTACTCCCCAGTGAGACCGTCTGGTCCAGGGGATTTATTAGATGGTAGGGATGTGATTGTATCTAAAACTTCCATTGGAGAGAATGGAGCATTTAGCATTGTTAGTTGATCAGGGGATACTTTGGGGAGATTAATTTCTTTTAAAAAGTTTTCTATATCTTCTAAGCAAGGTTGACTAGTAGTGGAGTCATTTTTTAGATTATAAAGTGTTTCGTAATAATGACTAAACGCTTCTGCTATGGCTTGAGGATCTATCAGTTTTTGTCTTGTGGAGGGATGATAGAGGTGAGATATCTTGCTTTTAATATGATGACCTTTGATTCTGAGTGCCATGGCTTCCCCTGCCTTATTCCTGGTGGAGTAGTGATTAGCCTTAAATTGTTTTTGGGCTCTATCATATGTTTCTAGTAGTAAGTTTCTTAATTCTTGTCTGAGAAGTACAGGTTTTTCTCTAAGGGCAGGATCAGGAGTTATTTGGCTTTGGGCTTCTGCTGTTTTAATTTGGGAGGTGATGGTGTCAAGACGCTGTGATCTCCTCCTTTTCTCTCTAGCTCCTATTTGGATAAGAATCCCTCTGATGACTGCTTTATGAGCGTTCCATAAAATAGTGTTACTCGATGTCGATCCCTGGTTTAGATCAAAAAATTCTTCTAAATGTTTATGGATAGTGGCTGAATGTTCGGGTGATTGAATAATTGAGGCATTAGCTCTCCATAGCTTCGTACGTGAGGAAGTAGGCAAAGACTCAATGTTTATAGAAACTGGTGCATGGTCAGACCACGTTATCGTGTCTAAAGATGATTCAGAAATTTTGGGTAGAGTCTACTTGTCGACTAGGAAGTAATCGATTCTGGTGTATGAATTGTGTCGATGGGAAAAGAAGGAGTAGTCCCTCTCAGTGGGATGGTGGCATCTCCATACATCATATAAGTCGTTGTTTCTTAGGAACTGTCCCATAGGTGAAGTAAGTCTAGTTTTGCGAGAGGAGGCATCTAGGGAGTTATCCGGTACGATGTTGAAATCTCTGCAGATAATGAGGTTTCCTTGGCGGAATTTGACGATTTTGGGCATCAGCTTAGAAAGGAATTTAATTTGTTTAGTGTTGGGTGCATACATCGTAACAATAGTGTATCTAGCATTGTCCAAGGTACAATCTAGGGCCAGATACTGTATCTGCCGTCTTCATCAACCATACTGTTATGGAGCATAAAGTTGATTGTGTGGTTGATTGCAATCAGAACTCAATTTTTCTTAGTGGGGCCTGGAGCATGGTAGATGTGGGGAAAAGATTTGTTATTGCAGTGCGGCATTGCAGATTTTTTAAAGTGTGTTTCTTGCACACAGATGATGTCACATGAAGATTTCTGGGCTGTGCGCCATAATGAAGCTCTTTTTACAGAATGGTTTAGCCCTTTGGCGTTTAGTGAGAGGAATTTGGGCATATTGGTGGGGGGTGTAAGATAGTATATGTGTTCAGTTCTTACTCACAGTTAGTAGATTACTTCTTTTACGTAGAAAGGTCTGGTGGTTGAGGTACTCGTGTCCTTTTCCTTCCGCGTGCTCTCAGGAAAGAAGAGATGTGAGGTAAAGAAAACTTTAGGGTGAGGAGAAAATAAAGTTTAGTAAGGAAAAAAGGGTAGACAAAAATACAAGAACTGACAGCAGTTAAGTAAAACTGGTACTGCTGTGATGTTGTGGGGTGTAAGTTTGTGGAGCAATTTGCAACGAGCAAGGCATCCAACTGGAGTTGTGGTAAAGTGGGTCATATCTGAGCCCACTATTCAGGTATAGGTTAGTGCTTACCAGAGTGACGGTTATCAGTGGAGTGTGGAGGGTTTTCTCTGCGGTTTAGTTGTGCTGATTTAGGTGGGTCTGGAAAAATTCCCCATAGGTGGAGTAATTTGAGGCCTTCCTCCACTGTGGAGATGTTATGCTTGGTCTCATTCTTGGTGACTATGATCTTGGTAGGAAAGCCCCATTGATAGGGGATCTTGTAGTTATTGAGTGGTTTTGTAATAGTGTTCAGTTATCTCCCTAATTGACGAGTATGCTGTGAGAGGTCAGCGTACAATTGGAGATTAGTGTACAGGGCAGGTAGCTGGTCCAGATGTCTCGATCTGAACAGAAGTTGGTCTTTAGCATGAAAAAAATGAATTCTCATCAGGATATAACGTGGGACTTCGGCCGGGAGATGCGGGGGTTTAGGGAGGCAATGGATTTGATCGATTATAGTTTCCATGGGGGTGAGATCAGGCAGGAGTGTGGAAATTAATTTCCTAGATCATGTGGTAGGACAGATTCAGGGACCCGTCTGATCTTGACATTATTACGGCGGGATCTGTACTCGAGGTCCGCCATTTTAGCCCTCATCCATTGTTGTTCATCTCGTGTATGATCATGGGCATCTACAAGATCATTGACCGTTTCGGTCATTTCCCCCATCTGTTTCTCAACAATGTGCATTTTATGCCCCATATGGTTCATTTGTGAGGAGAATCTGAGGAACATATTGGAGATGTCATTGTGAAGGGAGCTCTGAAGGGAGATGAGTATCTCCTTCATTGTAGTGTCTAATACAGGCTGGTTTGTGGTAGGGAAGGCTGCTATGGGGGATGGATGAGCTGGGGCTGCATCAGGCACAGGGCTCAACTCAGATACTGCTGAGTCTGCATCCAGGCGCATCCGCGCTTTTTGCAGGGCTGTTGCCGGCAGAGGAAGCAGGGGATGATGGTGAGGCATCAGGAGAGTGAAGTTGTGGAGTTATTTGCAGGTCATCCGCATCAGGGAGATCTGTATAGGCCGCCGGAGTTCCGCATTCAGGGCCGCGGGTGCCATATTGGATTTTCGGCTGTGTGGTAATCTGTCAGCTTCTTAGGCTGACGATATTCTTTCCGTTTGCGGTTCATACCGGGTAGTGTGGGGGAGTAATTCATGGTTCTGGGGGTCTGAGCAGTCGCTGGGGGTTACCAGAATAGCGGAGATGTCAAGATATATTCCGGTCGGTGCAGGAGCTGTGTAACTACACGTCCATCTTGCTCGGCAGTTGGCCACGCGCCCCCGTGCTGGGATATTTTGAAAACAGGACATTGCTTGCACATGATTGGATGATTGAAGTCAGAACAACACCTTATTTTTTAAGTGAATTTTCTTTTTGCAAAAATAATTTTCATATATCTTAGTTGTACTGACTTTCTGACAATCATTCAATCAAATGCAAACGAATATTTAATTTTAATTTTAATTTTGGAAGCAACACGCTTTGTACCTTTAACCTCCCTGGCGGTATGATTATGCCAGATTTTTGAATCTGAAAGCGGTACATTGTTTTGCATAGAAATTTGGTGTTTTATATTGTAGGCCTGTAATCCTTAGTAATAACACACTTACATCTATCCAAACAAGAGTCAAGTAGACACCCTGGGTATGATAAAGTTTGAAACACAAAATCATAAATTATAAAATAATAAATAACTATAAATAATTATAAAAAATAATAATATAATAAAATGAATTTCCCCACAAATCACTATCGCTCAATTCTGCAAGTGTTCTAATTTACTATCGCTGTTTTCTAACTGGTCTAAAACCACTTTGATTTAAAGGGACACTTTTTGGTTGCCATGGACAATCTCAAGTTTCCAGGCAGAAAGAACAGTATATATAATATAAAAGTGCATGCAGGGCAGTGGACAAAATACTAGGGACAAAAGGGAGGTGAAATGATTTAATACAGTAATGTAATCTATAAGATTACAGTGAACTGTATGTGTTATGTATTTTGTATTTTTTGAATTTTCCGCCGGGCTCCGTCCCCATGCGTCACGACGCTCACAGGCAACAGAGCCCAGCACACAGTACATCGGGGGACACAGCTGGGGGTCATCGCAGGATCCTGGTGACAAGGTAAGTTACCTGGACCAGGATTCTGCAAAGCAATCCTAAGTGTGGCTCGGGGTTACCCAGATTTAACCCAGAGTGGGATTACCGCCAGGGGGGTAATAAATGAACCACCTTGTCTTGAACAGTTTAACCACTTGATATCCTTAGGCCGTCATATGACGGCCTCGACTTTCCGGGGTTATATCTGAATGATGCCTGAGGCTCCAGACATCATTCAGATATCGGCATTTTCAGCCGGCGATTCCGTACACCATAAGAATGATCATAGCAGCTGTATCGCCGCTTGATAGTTCTTACGGGCGGCGAAAGGGGACGTCCCCCCCTCCCGCCGCCCTCCGGTGCTTCTACCGACTTTCCTCAGCGATCGGTGAGTCGGAGAGCGGATCCGCCGGCGCCGGATGTAGATCATAGAGATTTCCGGTGGACCAGATGGCCGCCAGAGTCTCTATGATCGTTCGGAGGCCGGGCGCGATGTTATGATGTCACGCCCGGCCTCTGCATTAAAAAAAACGGCGCCGCCTCAGCTGGGAAGCGGTGATCGTTTTTTAAATTTTTTTATTTTAGGCTTCCCAGCCTAGAGGTGAGATGTGGGGTCTTATTGACCCCATATCTCACTGAAAAGAGGACTGATCATGTCATATTCCTATTACAAGGGATGTTTTAAAAGTGTCAAAATAAATTTTTTTTAGTAAAATTAACAATAAAAAAAAAAAAATTTTTTTAAAGCGCCCCTGTCCCCGTGAACTTGCACGCAGAAGTGAACGCATACGTAAGTCCCACCCACATATGAAAACGGTGTTCAAACCACACATGTGAGGTATCGCCGCGAACGTTAGAGCAAGAGCAATAATTCTAGCCCTAGGCCTCCTCTGTAACTCAAAACATGAAACCAGTAAAAATTTTTAAAGCGTCGCCTATGGGGATTTTTAAGTACCAAAGTTTGGCGCCATTCCACGAGCATGTGCAATTTTGAAGCATGACATGTTATTTCTATCTAACATTTGGCTAACTTTGCTGTTTTGTTTTTTTTTAAGCATGAAACTGTTTTTTTTTTAAAAAAAAAGCGTTTGAAAAATTGCTGCACAAATACCATGCAAGATAAAAAGTTGCAATGACCACCATTGCATTCTCTAGGGTCTCCGCTAAAAAAAAACATATATAATGTTTGGGGGTTCTATGTAATTTTATAGCAAAGAAATGATGATTTTTGACATGTAGGAGCGAAGTGTCAGAATTGGCCTGTATGCGAAGTGGTTAAAACTCAGTTCACATATATGCGAATTGGATGCTCTATGGAGCACCTATCTGCGGGCCAGCCATGGTCCGTTTTTAAAAAAGAGTCCTGTGTGTTTTTCAGTCCAATTCAGGTGCGATTTCAAGTAAGAATTTGTTCCTAAGTCACACCTGAACTGGTGAACAAAACTGTATGAGATTCCTTTTACAAAACGCAAGGAAACCACGGCCGGACATATTTGAACCAAGCCCAACAGTTAAAACTGCAATAATTGGAAGAGAAAATCTAATTGTAGTTCCTGAACAACTGGGGGCCATAGTTTGAGGACCCCTGATGTAAGGAATAAACTCAAGGCTTATAGAGTTGTACCACTGTTAAATCATATAGTATAAAATAGATGTTTCTTTATTTACCACAGATTAAAATATGGTTTTCTACAAAACCATATCACAAAATACTCTAAAAGAGTGTATGTATGTATGTATGTATGTATGTATGTATGTATGTATGTATATATATATATATATATATATATATATATATATATATATATATATATACACACATTATCGGTACATATTATTAGCGTTATTTTCTGATTATCATATACAGTATTCATTTATCTGTTTTATTGCCAAACTTTAATCAGCTTAGTTTTTCATTTCATATGGATCATTTACTCCTCTTGTCTTCTAATCAACACTATAGTGAAAGTTCTAGTAAACTTTGTCCCAATAGGGAGCAGCACTGCCAATCAAGCAACTACTTTTTCACTAGCATTGGAACTGTTCTGTGTGGCTATTCAGGTACATCAAGTGGTTTCCATAAGTGACTGTTGACCCCAAAACATCCATTGAATTCAAACTAAAAGACTCCCCAATAATTGCTCAAATGGAAATAAAATTTTCTTGTGAATAACAAGATCCCAAAGTGAAGGAATTCATCCACTAAGTACTTTTTAAGAACAGGAAAGTTTTCAGAAAAACCTTGTCCTTGATATAAATGTGGTAGTCTTCAAAAGGTTACACTCTACTGCCTGTGCACAGTGATAGCACATAACAACTATGTCATATGCAATAAATTGACTTGACACCCCCAGGTAATCAGTTGAAATCAAAACTGGCAGAGCTGTAAACTGTCTTGGATACAGTGCTAGGCAACATGCACAAATGAATGCTTAAATCCATTCATAGTCTTTGTACAATCTTGTATATTGCTTTACAATGTTAGCAGATGGTTAGGACTAAAATGAACCAGTGTTAATGCTGATTGATACATTAGCACATATAATGTGTGATAGAAGTCACAAGTGCAGATATATCAAAAAGCCCATTAATTCACAAAGCATGCAATTTCAAAAGTTCAGAAGTTCATAAAATGATGAGATCCTCATTGCTGCATTTTGTACCACCAGTAGCGGTTCGCCACCTCCTCAGGCTGGTAATAGCAACAAAACATTTACCTGTAGTACATATGGCATGACCAGTCACATCAAAGATTGACCCACAACCTAACTGTTTGAAACAAGTGATAAGTAATAGTCCATTATAATACGTATGAACATATTATTACTGGTATCAAGCTGGCAGCAAATAGAATGTAGTCAATTAAAATGAAATAGAAACAGTCTCGCCCAGTCCTATACAACATATCTAAACAATGCATTCCACACATGCTGAAGATAAGGCCAATGCTGCCTCTGGAAAAGATAGATGCCAATCCTTCCTGGATGTGTTCTAGAACTCTCCAGAAGTCCTCCATTCAAGCCTGACAATGCTAAGTGAGGTTCCCACATGAAGAAAGTGGCCTGTGCAGACATAAAGCAGCTGCCTGCCTCTGACACATTTCACTACAATGGCGTCTTCAGTGGGGCAAAATGTATTACTATTTAGATTAGGGGCTTATATGGACAATTAATTCATAACAAGGGACTAGTGAATCTTCTTGGGTTCGGTTATGTAAATATTTCTTGAAGTTTGCTAACTTTGCGGTGAACCCCATTGAGGTCAATAGTGTGAATAATATTGCTATTTTTTTTACCCAAAAAAGTAAAACAAATATATATATATATTTTTTCCTGAAGAATTGCAAGCTATTACTAACAGGTCCAACACACAATGACAATCTTGAGAAGAGGAGATTAAGGGGGTATATGATTAACATGTAAAAAATACATAAGTGGTCTATATAGTGAACTTATTATTATTCACTTTTAGGTCATCACAGAGGAAAAGGAGGCACGCTTTATGTCTGAAGGAAAAGAGATTCAATCTCCAAATACGGAAAGGCTTATGCACAGTTAGAGCTGTGAAAATGTGGAATAGACTCCCTCAAGAGGTGATTCTGGCCAGCTCAATAGATTGCTTTAAAAAAGGCCTGGATTCTTTCCTAAATGTACATAATATAACTGGGTATTAACATTTATAGGTAAAGTTCTGGAGCAAATTGGATTAAGCTTTGCTGTATTTTTTTGCCTTCCTCTAGATCAACTGTGGGTATAGGTTTGTGTATATAGGATTGTATTATGTTTTTTTCTCTTTAAGGATGCATGTACACTGCTGGTGGTAAACGGACATTTAGGAGCATTTGGGTGTTTTTTTCAGTGCCCCTGAACTCTCCTCTATGTTATCTTATCAGTACATGTACACAGGGTTGTTTCTACTAGCTAGGCAGTTGGGTTTAGGAGCATTTTTTGGAAAGTAAAAAAATGCGTTCAGGACGGATGTTCAGAGGCATTTGAAATGCTAAATAGCTGTAAAAGCTTGTAAATGCATGTAAACGCGGTAACTCGTGTTTAGCTGCATTTCATTTACAGGAGTTTTTAATGGAGATACATTTTTGACTATTTGAAAAAAAAAACGCTTCTAAACTCAAACGTGGCTAAACGAGGCATGTAAACGCGGCAAAACTGAAGTTTTTAAACGTTGGTTACTATCTGTCATTTTAAATAATTCAGGAGAGGTTTCAAAGCATCCATGTACATCAAAGTGATTGTAAAGGCTCACTTTTTTTTTTTAAATAACAAACATGTTATACTTACCTCCTCTGTGCAGGTGGTTTTGCACAGAGCAGCCCAGATCATCCCCTTCTCGGGTCCCTCTTTGCTGCTCCTAGTCCCTCCATCCTTTGAGTGCCCCTCAGCCAGCAGCTTGCTACAGGTTGTCACCCAAGCTGAGTCAGAGCTCTGTGTATCCTTTTAGACATAGACCCCCGACCTGGCCCCCTCTCTCCCCTGATTGGCTGACTGACTTTGATTGACAGCCACGGGAGCCAATAGTGCCGCTGCTCAGTCTCAGCCAATCAGGAGAAGTGTACTGAATGACTGAGGGGATGATCGTGGACATTGCTGGAGAGAGAAGGAGCTCAGGTAGGTAATTGGGGGGTGCTGGGGGGGCTGCTACACACAGAACGCTTTTTTATCTTAATGCATAGAATGCATTAAGATAAAAAACCTTCTGCCTTTACAACTCCTTTAAGCCTTATTGGTTGAACTAAATGAACTTGTGCCTTTTTTCAACTAGATTAAAATTATTGGCTCTTGTGATTTAGAAAGATCCCTTTCATAAAATATCATCACTGTGTATTATTTTGAACAAAAAGTAGTACTACAGAACGAGCGGCCTAGGATATCAATAAGATTACAGTAAGTATAAGTACCATCATCCCAAAATGTCAAGCTCAAGGAAAAAGGGAAGGGTAGGGCGATGGTCGCAGTTGCTGCTACTGCCAACCAGCGTCCCCGCCCCCCAGCAAGGGAAAGAAGGGGACTATTACGGTACTGAGTATAGGTATACAATGAGGGTAAGGAGTAAAAGACAAAGATTGGAATATTTTATAAAAGTACAATTTTAATAGAAACAATGTTTATAAAAATTGCAGTGCCGTATACAATTACGATCGTAAACGACAAAAGTAACAACATTACATATGACCAAAAAAAGGGGAAGATACCACATAGTCTGAACAAGTGGATTCCGCACACTTTAGATGGCTGATATGTGTACAACTTTATTTCTCGACCGGTTTCGCGGTTAACATCGCTTCTTCAGGAGAACCATATCTATAATATGACATAGAGTAGTTTTAGCATATACAAACAAATCATCAAGAGCACAAAGGGTTATGGCAGCAGAGTTGTTAGCAAAATAAATAAACATTCCATACAAAACATGAAAAATAAGGACAAGCTCACCCAGTTCAGGAAAACTCTGTGGGCATGCGGAACCCCATAAAATTCCCCCTGCGGCGGACACAGGGGATGACAGAAAGCCTCTGATAAATAAATATTAGATGAATCAAATATAACGGCTGACTAACGTTACTTGTTTGTCTTCAAAGTGAGGCTTGGTTTCACTCTGAGTACTTCCTGTTTTGAAACCAGGATGTGGCCACTAGAGCGTCAGAACGAGGGGTGGTTCTATGAATGTATTTAAGGAGCGATGAGTCAGTGCGTCGCCCGTTCCTATGACAACGTCCAATAGGACGAAACGTACGTCGGAAGGCAGACGCGCTGACGTCATCGTTTCCATCCCACAGTGAACGGGTGTATGCAGGCCGGCCGGCTGATTGTTACTATACGCTGTTTTACTCGCTATTTTTAGTAAGTGCGCTACTTTTACCTTATTCAATAAATTGTTTTAAACGGATTCACACTATGGAGGATATACTTTTTATTTCCCTGGGTTTTTATTGCTGAATATCTGATCCTTCTGTCGGTGGGTTCCGGGTGATCCTCCTTCCATGCCGAGGTCGATGTTGGTGTCCCCACGGAGTGGATTTCGAACATAAGCTCCATTAAAGCTTACCTCTGGTAAACAGATATTTTTACTGGTGGTGGATTTTGTTCACGAGATGTCTTTTCACTGAAGGTCTTCAATCACTATCGGTGGAAATTTTTTACAATATGGACTGTTGATATTTAAAGTCATTTTTAAAGTCACAGATTCTATGATCTTTGTCACATTTTTTTTACTTAGAATAAGTGCTTTACATTATTTTTCTGACATATTAAGATATTTTTTTTATATTCTATTCTATTCTATTTATATTGTGTTGTATTTTGGTTCACATATTCAATTAATAGGGGAATGCATCACAATTTTTGAGGTATTTTGTGTATCCAATATTTTTTAGCGCGGTTCTCTTAATTGCTTTACTTACTTGATTCTTTTACCTGAGGATTAGGACTGCAGCTTTGGGGGTGTAGGGAAGCGCGGTATTTTATTTATTTTTCTTGGTACTCGTTATTTGGTTTATTACTGCTGCTACCCAATATAGACCATAATTGGTCCTTAAGGTGTGCACCCAATTGGGAGAACACCTACGTCTATGGATGTGTTTGAATATAGAGCCACTAGGGTGGTTAACACCGAAGGTGTGTTCGAAATATACAAAGATGATGAGGGTGACCTCAGTGGTTTGTTTATGAGGCTTAAAAACCTCACAATTTCCGAGATACATACACAGTGGGATATAGTCTACTTAGATACTTATGTGAAAGGAGGTATGGTCCCAAGGAGTCTCAGGTGGGAGGTCAGCCCCCAAAAGGGTGATGTCCAACTGGAAGATTGGTTTAACTATTTCAATAAAGCAGGGATCGATTTTTTGAAATTTCTTATCGATCGCAAGAAAGCTAAACTGACTAGATTAGATGAGGAAATAAAGAATATTAAAGATAAACTGAGCCCTCTCAGGGAGAGTAATGAATATAAGGAGAGATCCCTTTCCCTCCTTACCCTCTTGGAGAAAGAGGAGAGAGACCAAAGGGTCAAGAAGAAAAAGAAATACAACAGAGACCTGTTGGACTATCAAGGGGCAGTTGTATTCGAATGGCAGAAGAAACTGTTGGCCGAACAGGCCTCCACTAATCCTGTTGATATGGAGACGGGTCCGGCTAGTGTAGGGGGATTGCCTCCCTCTGTGCCATATGCCCCCCCTCCACTACAACCTAATAATGTTGGACGCTTCCCTAGTGGCCCTAATGGCCCCTCGGGGAGATTCAGACAAGGGTCCCAACAATCCCCTGCTAGACGTGGGGGTGGAGGTAAAAGGGCTACATCCGGTTACCCGCCCACTTTTCCACGACGTTCTCGTGGGATGAGTGGTTCCTATCAGGGGGGGCGAGGCAGAGGTGGTGGTCATGGCAATGGTGGTCCTTGGTTGGCCCCGCAGCCTAATGACAGGCCATACGACCAGTATAACACCTATGCAGAATATCCACCTTCCCCTCGAACCCTCGATTTTGGACCATATCCTGATCATAATCATGAGCCTAGTCAAGCATTTAGGCATGATTATTTTGAGAGGCAGGTGCGGGGTTTTCAAATTCCTAGGCCTTTAAATAACGGAAGAGGATATCCTGATTACAATATTAGTACCTCAAACTGTTTCTATCCCCTGAGCGATTTAGATGGACCTGTACCGCTTCCCAATCCGAAGGATGACCGAGAAGGGGGCGCCTTATTGCCCGCCCCTATGGTGAGGGGATCTACCGACGACGGGGGTAATCCGGGCCCCTCTGGTTCTGGTTATCAACGTTGGGGTTTTCACAGGCCAGGTCAGGGCATCAAAAGGCCGCCAGACCAAAGAGAGGATCTAGAGGGGGGCGGCGACTGCGAACAAAAAAAGAAAAAATTGTAACTTCTGATGGGATATTTAACCTAAGTTCAGTCACGTTGAGTGACTCTGAGAAAGCTCTACTCAGTAAGGGCCTCAAATTCGCACCTCCTCGTAGTTTGGATAAATTCCAGACCTATATAGATATTCATAAGTTTGTACGCAAGGTCAATATTAAAAGATATATGGCCTCTAACCCCATTTCGAGTACTGTGTCCAATTCTACTGGTTACCACCATTCAGGATTGGCGAATGCATCTCTATTCAACCCCCCGGGCACTATGACTCCCTCTTTAAGGGTATTCAGAGACCTAATGCTCAGGGATTTAGAGCAATTACCCCTGAGAAAAATACATTTTGATAAAGAGTTGAAGTCTGGTTTGAATTCCCTTTGTGAGAATAAAAATCTAGTAATTAGACCTGCCGACAAAGGGGGTGGTATTATTGTCTTGGACAAAAAAGACTATCTTGCCAAGATGTCTAAGATATTAGGGGACCGAGACACATATACCCCCCTTAGATCAGATCCTAAGGCCCAATATAAGAGGGAATTGGAAGTGATTGTTCAATATGGGTTTGATCAGGGTATTCTGAATGGCAAGGAGAAATCTTACCTGGTACCTAAGGCTCCTCGTACCCCGGTTATCTATTATTTGCCTAAAGTGCATAAACATCCTACCTGCCCCCCGGGACGCCCTATAGTTAGTGGCATTGATTCCATCTCATCCCGGGTGGGCAGGTATATTGATTTTTTCTTGCAACCATTGGTCCTGAAGATGCCGTCACACTTGAAGGACTCCCGTCATGTGATCAACTTACTTTCCAACATCACCCCCAAATCAGGGTGTTGGCTAGTGACGGCAGACGTCGCCTCATTATATACTGTGATACCGCATAATTTGGGGTTATTTGCAGTGGAATACTATTTGAGGCGTGATTCCGCATTATTTGATGAACAGATTTGTTTCATCATGCAATTACTTCATTTTGTGGCCACTCGGAACTATTTTTGGTTTGGGGGGCAGTTCTACAGACAAGATAGAGGGGTTGCCATGGGGGCTAAATACGCCCCAAGTTTGGCTAACCTCTTTATGGCCCTATGGGAGGAGGACGTCATCTATGCCCACCAGAGACCCCAAGTGGTCCTGTGGGCTAGATATATAGATGATGTCCTCCTCCTGTGGGATGGTGATCGCCACGATTTAGACGCCTTTATGAGTATGTTAAATGACAACAATCGGGGTATACGATTCTCATATGAGGCTAGTCAAACCGAGATTAATTTCTTGGATCTCAAGATCAGCATTAGAGATGGACAACTTACTACGGCAACTTACTTCAAGACTACTGATCGTAATTCCTATATATCCACCGACAGTTGCCATCATGAAGCCTGGCTCAAGTCAGTGCCCAAAAGCCAGCTCATACGCCTGAAACGTAATTGTTCAGACAAAGAGGAATTTTTGGCCCAGGCTGATGTCCTGATAGGACGTTTTCTTGAGAAAGGTTATCCTGAGGCGTCCCTCAAAACTACACTGGATGAGGTTGCTACTCTTGATAGGCGCATATTATTAGGGGATAAGGTCCCCAATACGAATAGAGTACCATCTGTCCCATTTGTTACCACTTATTCCTTACAACACAGGAATGTGGCGAGGCTGGTTAAGAAACATTGGCATGTTCTTCAAAATGACCATATATTGGGTACCATCCTTCCGGCCAAACCACAAATGATATACAAAGGTGCCCCTTCCCTCAGGGGGAGAGTGGCCCCTAACATCCTAGATCCTCCCCCAATTAAGAGGGGTTTTTTTGAGTACATGACGGGTTTCTATCAATGTAAGAAATGTAGGATATGTTCCCTGAGTGGATGTCTGCATAGGAGAACACATAAGATTACTTCTACTAGTACTTCGGCTGAATTCGTAATTAAATCCTTTATTACATGTTCCACTGAGCGCGTTGTTTATCTATTGCAATGTCCTTGCGGATTGCAATACGTGGGGAGGACCAAACGCCCCCTCTCCGTAAGGCTCAACGAGCATGTAACTAATATTTTGACGGGCTTCCCTAAACATCCGGTCTCTAGACACTATCTCGAGACACACAATCGAGACCCTAGAAAGACTATCTTTTTAGGGATTGATAGATACACCACGCCCTGGAGAGGGGGTTCCCTTCTAAGGGGGATTTCAAGACTCGAGATGGCCTGGATATACAAACTTAGGTGTTACACCCCATTTGGGCTCAACGTTGAGGTAGACCTTAATGCCTTTTTGGATAATTCATGAATTTCTGTATATTCTCCTAATATGGTTATTGGGATGTGGGGGTTATATATCTGCAAATATGAATTTTAAGAAAATAATGTTCGTGATTTTTTGATTTGTGATTTATGATTGTTTTTCATTTTTTATTGTCTGGGTGTGAACCCGGTCTGACCCTTTGGTGGCCTTACTGTAATAAGTAATTAATTAATGTTATATGGCCACTAATGGTGTGTTTCCTCTCTTATTACACACCTCCATTGGTTCTAACATCTGGGGCCAATTCTAGTCATTATAGCCTTAGGGGTTGTATACCCCTATGATGGAGATACATATGCTGCGTGGTTTGGACCACCTAAGGTCCTTTTAGTAACCCTCAAATATTTTTATTAATGTACCTTGAAGTTTTTTTCGGCCCATTTGCCAACTACTACCTGTTAGGATACATGTTTAGGTTTATTAGCTAGCTGATTTGCTCTATCTATATTTATGGCATTCTCGTTTCCCCTATCTACTACCATAATTCCATATATGGTTATTGGCTAGATATGTGGAGGCCTATATGATTTTTATGGTTATTTCACGGTTTTTATGATCGATATTTTTTATAATTTTAAATATGCTAACAGGGGAATAACATAGTTTTGACTTCACCGCGGAGTGTTATATGACTCTGGGGATGTCACAATAATAAATTCCTTCATTTATTCCTGAGTGAAATATATATGCCATTTATTGGCATGTATAATCCAACATTCTCCACTAGATGGCGTCTCTTTAAATTGTTTATGGGCAGAATCCAGATTAGTACCCGAATAGTTGGTTATCTCCCAAATTGCATTATTTCATGAAGCCCAAGTAGTGCTTTCATGTTTTACATCCTATAAGGATTACGTATACATGCTGCTTTAGCCCCTCTAGCGATAAAGAAATCTCACTTTTTAAATGTGGAAGTGATTATTTGTTCTATGTATATTAGCTTCCTGTTCGCTGTAAGATAGGGCTGACTAACGTTACTTGTTTGTCTTCAAAGTGAGGCTTGGTTTCACTCTGAGTACTTCCTGTTTTGAAACCAGGATGTGGCCACTAGAGCGTCAGAACGAGGGGTGGTTCTATGAATGTATTTAAGGAGCGATGAGTCAGTGCGTCGCCCGTTCCTATGACAACGTCCAATAGGACGAAACGTACGTCGGAAGGCAGACGCGCTGACGTCATCGTTTCCATCCCACAGTGAACGGGTGTATGCAGGCCGGCCGGCTGATTGTTACTATACGCTGTTTTACTCGCTATTTTTAGTAAGTGCGCTACTTTTACCTTATTCAATAAATTGTTTTAAACGGATTCACACTATGGAGGATATACTTTTTATTTCCCTGGGTTTTTATTGCTGAATATCTGATCCTTCTGTCGGTGGGTTCCGGGTGATCCTCCTTCCATGCCGAGGTCGATGTTGGTGTCCCCACGGAGTGGATTTCGAACATAAGCTCCATTAAAGCTTACCTCTGGTAAACAGATATTTTTACTGGTGGTGGATTTTGTTCATGAGATGTCTTTTCACTGAAGGTCTTCAATCACTATCGGTGGAAATTTTTTACAATATGGACTGTTGATATTTAAAGTCATTTTTAAAGTCACAGATTCTATGATCTTTGTCACATTTTTTTTTTACTTAGAATAAGTGCTTTACATTATTTTTCTGACATATTAAGATATTTTATTTATATTCTATTCTATTCTATTTATATTGTGTTGTATTTTGGTTCACATATTCAATTAATAGGGGAATGCATCACAATTTTTGAGGTATTTTGTGTATCCAATATTTTTTAGCGCGGTTCTCTTAATTGCTTTACTTACTTGATTCTTTTACCTGAGGATTAGGACTGCAGCTTGGGGGGTGTAGGGAAGCGCGGTATTTTATTTATTTTTATAAATATCACCATACTGTGATATCATAAGGAAAGGAGGGGTGTAAGTGCCAACGCCATGTCCTTGAGATAGCCCAGGGTAGTGATGCAGTAGAGGGACGGTGTGAAGTTGAAAATATTAAAAAGAACCAAAAAGAGAGAATAGGGGGGAAAAAAAGGGAGAAAAAGGGGGGAGAGAAGGGGGAGGAAAAAAGGGGGAGGGGGAGGAGGGGTAGGGATGGGAGGGGAGGGAAGGGGAAGGGGAGGTGTGAGCAAGGATGGGGAAGAATTGGTGTGGGAAGAGAGGGGGTAGTGGAAGGAGGGGAAAACGGGAGAAAAGGAGGGAAAGGGGGGAAAAAAGAGGAAGGGGGGGAAAGGAATGGGGAGGGATGGAAAGGAGGACAAGGAGGGGGGGAAAGGGGAAGGAAGGGGAGAAGGGAGGGAAAGGGGGAGGGGGGGAGGGAAGGAGGGAGGGGGGGAGGAGGAGAGGAGGAGGGAAGGGAAGGTGGAGGGGGAAAAGGCAGGGGGGAAGGGAAAGAGTGAGAAGGAGGGGGAGGGGAAGGGAGGGAAGGGAGCCTGGGGGAGGAGAAGAAAAGGGGGGGGAAAGGGGGGAAGGAGAGAAACCCAGGAAATCCCATACCGTGCAAGGAAAATAAATAAGGTGGAAAGGCTGCACACTGCCAATAATAAGGCTGGCACTCACCGCCTAAAGATTGAAATAGTATGTGACGCATGAGCTGGGATGTAAGAAAACTTCCGGTTAGCAGGACCGTAGGTCAAAAGGGTCATACAGAGCCATGAGAGATGTTTGCATTTCAAGCATCCCTGAGACTGGGATCCTGAATACGTAACAAGGCAGTCACAATGGCTAAAAGAAAATTTAATGTAAAAAATTAGAGAGTTGTTTTACAGGGATGATGCTAAAGATGATGATAAAACAGCTGAGAACCATCAAGATCAATAGGGGGTAAACAGAAAGTTCTACTTAGGTAGAAAGGAGAAATAGTAAGATATAATGGCAAAGATAAAAAGAAGCCCTATCAAAATAGAGAGGGCGCTTACAGAGGGTACTGGTTAATGAAAGAAGGAAACAGTAGCTGAGTGTATAGCAGCTATATCAAAGTTAAGGGCGCACTTGTGACAGGGAAGGAGATTGTCTAAATGAAACACATACATGGCTGTGCAGGGGGCGTCCAGCAGCGCTACAGCCATGCAGGACAGCAGATCCAGAATGAGAAGCAACCAGCTAACAGACAGAGGGGGAAGAGGGGGGAGGGAAGAGACTGACCTGTATGCAGCGATCCTCAGCCGGCTCAGCGTCAGGAGGCTCTAAGGCTCGTATAGTGGCCATTGCTGGCCGCTATAAGAGCTCCCCAACCCGGAAGTCAGGGACGGCATGATAGGCGGTCCCTGAAGTCACGGGTCTGCTCACCCGCACTGCGCAGGTGCACAGGCGTGTGCTACTGCGCAAGCGCGCGCTCCTGTCAAAGGGAAACAAGTTCCCAGACACGGAGACACAAGCAGCGCTGGGGCTGCCAGGGCAAACATGCGTCCGCCGCAGAGAGGAGAACCGAGGTCCGCTGGTTACCGACAGATCCCGAATGGGGAGGGAGAGATTGTCCTTTTACAGCAAAGAGTACAAAACCTCATAAGAACATCTCATAAACATACAAAAAAAGGGGCAATAAATTTACAGTGCATACTCATTACACAAATCACTCAGTAACAGCTTCTAGGGTAGTTGCTAACAGAAAAGACATATTACATGTTAATATTCCTAAAAAAGGGGGGGGGAAGGAAAAGGGGAGGGGGGTGAAAGGGAAAATGGAGAGGAAAAGAGGGGAGGAAGAAGGGAAAGGTGGTGGGAAAGGCAGGGAGGGGGAGGAAAGAGGAGGGAAGGGGAGGGGGGGGGACAGGGGAGGGTAGGGGGGCAAAGGAGCGGGAGGGAAGCATGGGGAAAACCTAAGGCAACGGGGACAAATGGGGGGGAGGGGGGAAAGCGCAGAACCTCACAGGAAGGCCTTGTAGGATACTGATTCGTTGAGGCCAGGGGGAGTAGTGGCGTTGAGTCGCTTGATCCAAAGGGATTCTCTTTGGAGTATCGAGCGATCCCAATCGCCACCCCTGGGGTTGGGTTGAATTACCTCCAATACCAGAAACTTGACAACGGAGTTGTCAAATCTGTGGTATAGGCCAATGTGTCGGCCAATGGTGGTCAACTTCCCATTTTCCGAGTCGTAGAGATGGTCACCGATTCTCTGTCTGAACTTGCGGATAGTTTTGCCTACATAAAATGCTTTACAAGAGCACTTCATTAGATAAATCACCCTTTTTGTGCCGCAAACATACGTGAGACCAAAGTTTCCCCATTAGGTAAAGTAAAGTGTCTACCTTCGTGGACCCAAGGGCACCGGGGACAGTCCCCGCATTTGAATGTGCCATTAGGACCACTCCTCAAAGGTCTATTGGGGATATAATGACTGGAGGTCAATTGATCCCGTAACGACCGAGCCCTACGAAAGACAACTCCCGGGGTGGGTCGAATGTATTTGGCCAGCGTGTGGTGTTCAGCCAAGAGGTGCCAATTTTTGGTTAGAATGTTACGGAGTAGGTTATGATGTGCAGAGTAGGTTGTAATGAATCTTACAGTCTCTGTTGAGGAGGGAGGTTCCCTACATTTAAAGAGTAGGGAGGTCCGGGAGCGTGACATGACCTTGTTGTATGCTTTGCCTAGATTTGTAGGGGAATAACCACGCAATAGTAAGCGTTCCCGTAGTGCCCTGGCCTGAAGTTTAAAGTCACTGTCTCGTGTACAATTTCTACGTAAACGCAGGTACTGAGCATATGGTATGCTCCTCGCCAAAGAACGCGGATGTGCACTAGTAGCGAATAGAAGGGTGTTGCCAGCAGTTGGCTTTCTGTAGAGGTCGGTACCCAGTGTTCCATCCGGTTGCTTAATGATCTTCAGATCTAAAAAAGAGATCTGTTCTGCATCGATCTTAAAAGTGAATTTTAAGTTTAGATCATTAGTATCAAGTTCATGAAGAAATTGTAATAATTTATCTCTGGGACCCGTCCACACCAGAAAGAGGTCGTCAATATAACGATACCATAAAAGGATATCGTTTAAAAATTCTGAATATTGGTCATGAGCATGGATATGCCTCTCCCAACCGCCTAAATATAAGTTTGCATAAGCTGGGGCACAGGATGTCCCCATTGCAACTCCCTGTATTTGCAAAAATAATTGATTATTAAATGTAAAGTAATTTTTCGTTAGTATGAAATACAATACTGCAAGTACAAACTGATTTAGGGGCCAAGTAGTTGTGTCCTGCTCAAACAAAAAGGAACCAGCCATCCATACGCCCTGCTCGTGGGGGATACTGGAGTATAAGGCCTCACTATCAACAGCCACGAGCAGGGCGTCCGGAGGGATCTGGATTCCCTCAAGACGTTGCAATAGATCCGTGGTTTCCCTAATGTAGGACGGGAGGCTGCGGACATGAGGCATCAAAAATGTATCCACAAATTTGCTGGCGTTGTCAGTTAATGAGCCTATCCCCAAAACTATGGGTCTTCCTGGAGGGGTTTGCACATTCTTGTGGGTTTTGGGTAGGGAATAGAAAGTGGGGATGCGAGGAAATTTGGGGACCAGGAACTCCAAGGTATCTTTGTCAATGAGGCCTGAGAAATAGGCCTCAGTGCAAAGAGCCTGGAGTTCCTGTGCAAAGGAAGATACATAGGTGGGGGTGATAGGTCTATACCAGTTTTGGTTATTGAGGATGGTCAGGCACATTAGTTGATATTGGTGGTTTGTCATAAGGACAATGTTCCCACCCTTGTCCGATTGTTTTATAACGACATCTGAGCGTTGCTGCAATGATCGGAGAGCTCGGGTTTGGCTTGGGTCAAGGTTCGAGGGGAAATCAGGCCATTTCTGTTTCTTAAGGTCACTGATTGTGGCTCGGAGGAAGGCCCATATCTCCGGGCAGGTATTCAGGTCAGGAAACCTGCGTGATCGCAGGCGAAACGACTTGGGCAATGCTGTTTGCTTAGGGGCAACGATTGGGCCAGACGTATTGGGTAAAGGAGATGCAACGGGGAGCAGTCCTGTGGCAGACTCAAGAGGAAAGGTATCATCAGAAGATCCAAGATCCTGTGATGACAAGGGGTCCCCGGTATCACCCTCATCGAACAGGAGCATGAGGTCGCGGAGCGCCCTAAACTCCTCCATAGAGAAGCCCTTGGTCCGCTCCGCGAGCTCACGCTCCAGGCCGAGGTTAACGCGATCCCTATCATAGATATATCTAAAAGTTAGGTTGCGTGCAAACATGTACAAGTCTTTAATTGTCTCAGTAACCTTTAATGAATCAAGGGGACAAAAACCCAATCCTAACTGCAATACCGAGATTTCCTCGTCATTGAGTGTATATGGGGTGAGGTTTATGACATTGAGGTTGGTGTGGCATGAGGAGGAGGATTCTGTTGGGGTAGTGAGGGTTTCAGGACGTAAGCGTCTAGGTTGCTTTGTTGCTTTTTCAGATCTAAAAAAATAGCATCCTCATTAATTTTAGTATATTTGTTTGTCATTAAAGCCGAGTTTAGAATTTTTGGAATTGTACCGTGCAGTGTGGAGTGACCGGTTGCTCCTTCTAGGGGGGCGTTGGTATCTACAAAAAGTAGTGTCAAACTTACAAATATGAAACCACTTTCTCTATGTGATTGTATTATATCTTTATTAATAGTTTAGAAGCTAAACAATATAGTCAATAACTGTTTACATATTTTACTGTGGACAATGTGACATTTTGGACCCATTGCCATGTGTGTGTGATGGATTTATGGCATAGTTTGTGTATGACATAGCAAATGATTTAGATCTTTTGGGGCTAATTCACTAAAAGCAAACAGGCTGTTCACTTTGCAAGGGAATTTGTCAAAGTGTTTTGTGAATACATTTTGGTTTGCACATGATTGGATGATAGAAGTCAGCCTAGCTTGCCTCATTCACTAAGCTTTGGACATAGTCACTTGCAAAGTGCAACTTCCCTTGCAAAGTGAACAGCTTATCTGTCTTTACTTGATCAAACCAAATGTGTGCAATTCTGCTGGAACTGCAGGAAATTTTATAGGGAATTGCATCTCATCACAGTGTAAAAGGAGTATAAAATGTACTTACAGAGAAGCAGAGAAGTGGCTTTATTAGCTCCTACCTTGGCTTTAGGTATGATGTTGTAGTTCTCCTTGCATCAAGAAGAGATAACATAGGCCACATGACAGAACTACAGGAGACCCCTAAGAATAAATTATTGCAGATGAAGCTAGGAGCTGCTTTTTTATTACTTGACTTTTTAAAACTTTTTATGCTTTAATAGGTTTTTGTCCTTTCTAAAATGTAAATTGTTTTTATGTATATTATGCATTATAATTCAATAATGAGATATTTATTATTAGTTTTAATAAGAGTAAGTGGCCAAAGCATTTCTAGGGCTTTGAAAATCCCCTTTCTTCAAGGCTAACTTTTTAACACAAAGTTATTTATATAAAATTACTAATATCAGGGCATTTGCGCGGAGCCGGCGGTGATGGACATGTCCCGCTGAAGCTCCCTATCTCTCAAGACTTTGTGGCCGTACAGGACACACACATGGCTCTCTTCAGAGTTCCGGCTGCACCATTTACCTTTACCTAAGTACTGATGACAAATAATGGTACTCGGCAGAAGCCGCATAAAGAGTAAAATTAAAACTCTAGGGACGTTCTGCCCCGAGCTGTACCCAAAACGGCGCCACCCCATCTCCGCACACTAACTCATCTCATGCTGCTAAGGCGTGAAACGAATCCTGCAAAACGCCAATTCACCTTTTACCTTTTCACCAACAACACAACTTCTGATATTTCTCTGTTGACACTCTGGGAAGCGCATAAGCCTGTGCTCCGAGGAGTATGTATTTGTCAGGCCTCTTTTCTTGACCCCTTCCCGAGCAGCCACCACAGTTATACTGCGGCAGGTTGGCACTGCTGCGCGAGCCATCATAGCTGTACGTCGGCTCTTTAAGACGCTGTAGCAGGCGTGCGCCCGCAGTGTGTCCCCGGAACCGATGTGCGTGCCTGGCGGGTGCGATGACCACTGGGCACCCGCGATCACTCATGACAGAGCGAGAACTGGGATCTGTGTGTGTAAACACACAAATCCCGTTTTTTTCAGGGGAGAGGAGAGAGATTGTGTGTTCCTACCAAGTAGGAACAACGATCTCTTTTCTCCTCTAGTCAGCCACATTCCCCCCACAGTTAGAACACACATAGGGAACACATTTAACCCCTTGATCGCCCCCTAGTGTCAACCCCTTCCCTGCCAGTAAAATGTATACAGTAATCAGTGGCTATTTATAGCACTGATTGCTGTATAAATGTCGATGGTGCCAAAAAAGTGTCAAAAGTGTCCGATTTGTCTGCCGTAATGTCTCAGTCCCAATAAAAATCACAGATCACTGCCATTACTAGTAAAAAAAAATAATAATAATAAAAATGCCATAAATCCATCCCCTATTATGTAGATGCTATAAATTTTGTGCAAACCAATCAATATATGGTTATTGCGATTTTTTTACCAAAATATGTAGAAGAATACATATCAGCCTAAACTGATGAAGAAATTTGTTTTTTTTTTATATTTATTATAGCAAAAAGTACAAAATATTGTGTTTTTCAAAAAAAATTTGCATTTTTTTTGTTTATAGTGCAAAAAATAAATACTGCAGAGGTGATCAAATACCACCAAAAGAAAGCTTTATTTGTGGGGAAAAAAGAACATACCTTTTGTTTGGGTACAATGTTGGACAACTGCGCAATTGTCATTTAAAGCAACGCAGTGCTGTATCGCAAAAGATGGCCTGGTCAGGAAGGGGGCAAATCCTTCCGGGGCTGAAGTGGTTAAAAAAGAAAAGTGTCTGTTGCAGCAAAAGTTAGACGCAAAATTCAATTCTTCGAACATGCTCTTTCAATAGAATCCTACTCCCATTTCCAAATTACAATTAGATAAAGCACGTCTTGATCATGATCTTTTCCTTTCAAACTCTGCGGATAAATTGTTATGTAAATCCAGGAATTCGTTTTACCTCAAAGCCAATAAACCTAACACACTCCTAGCACGAGCCCTCAAAAAGTTAAATTATCCTTCCAAACCAATACGTCTGAAACTATCTCAAGATGCATACACTAGTAATCCTGTGAAAATCCTCCATATATTCCAAAAACATCTTGCTTCCTTATACAAAAAGGAAGAATCTTTAGATTAGACATCTGCAGCTTCTTTTTTTTTTTCAAAATACACTCCTGGCTATTCCCTTGGCCCATCGAAAATGCCTTGAAAATCCTATAACCACTAGTGACATTTTGATGGCTATTAAATCCCTTAAATTAAATAAGTGCCCGGGCCCAGATGGCTTTTCAGCCATGTATTATAAGAAATATGCTCATATCCTACCTCCATTATTGACCAAAGCCCTTAATTCACTTCTAGATGGACACTCCTTCCAACCTGAAACTTTACCAGCAATTATTTCAATGATTCCCAAACCCCATTCTGATGAAACATCTTGCTCAAATTATAGGCCTATTTCACTGCTTAACTTAGACATTAAACTTCTAGAGAAAGTCTTAACAACTTGTCTAAATAATATAATAGGCTCTTTAATACACAGAGACCAAGTAGGCTTCATCAAACTACGACAAAGAGGAGATAATATTCGTAGGGCAACTTTATTGATGTATGCTGCTAAATCACAACAAATTCCTCTTTGCTTCTTATCCCTAGATATCAAAAAAGCATTTGATTCAGTTTTGTGGCCCTATCTACGTTATGTCCTACAACATTGGGGATTTGGCCCCCACTTCCTCAGTTGGATCTCATCACTATATGATAAGCCTAAAGCTTATGTACAATATGCAGGGTATACGTCAAATCTGTTTAATATGTGCAGAGGCACAAGCCAGGGTTGCCCACTTTCCCCACTCCTATTTGCCCTACTCAATGAACCTCTTGCCCAATCAATTTGCTCTGACCCTTAAATTAAAGGTCTTGAATTAGCTGGACATCAACATAAAATTTGTCTATTTGCAGATGACATTTTAATTGTTATGTCCTCCCCACATATCTCCGTCCCTAACCCTATTCGGAAACTTGATCATTTTGCCCACATTTCAGGCCTAACCATTAACCCCCAAAAATCTATGGCACTAAACATCTCTCTACCCCCTCAACTGTATAACTGGCACAAGCATCTCCCCCTTTCTCATGGTCCACTATTCAAATGCCTCCCCTACTTAGGGGTCACTCTTACACCCAAACTTTCAGAACTCTTCACAGCTAATTTCCCTACTATCTTGCGCCAAATTACCAATCTATTAACACAATGGTCTTCTCTCCCCTTATCCTGGAAAATCAATGTTTTTAATATACTATATTACCTAAAATCCTCTATCTTTTTAGGGTTCTGCCCATTTCTGTTCCAACATACTTTTTAATAATATTGCAACATAAGATAACAGCTTTTGTTTGGGGCTCTTTAAAACCCTGTTTACCCAAACATACCCTTTACCTTCCAAAGTTTAAAGGTGGCTTCGGATTTCCTAATTTATCCACATATTACAGTACATGACCGCGAGATTGTGTTTCCAGCGTGATACCATCGCGCTGGTTCTTGGCGACAGGGTACTGTGCATGTCATGCTGGCTCACTCATCGGGAAAGGAAAACTTTGTTTTCCTTTCGCAATGAGTGACAGGCAGTGCTGAAAGCTGTCTGGTATGAATCCTGAGGCGGGAACACCAAGCCAAATTTTAAATGAAAAAAACGGCGTGGGTTCCCCCCCCAGGGGCATACCAGGCCCTTAGGTCTGGTATGGATTGTAAGGGGAACCCCCTACGCCGAAAAATCGGCGTGGGGTCCCCCCAAAATCCATACCAGACCCTTATCTGAGCACGCAGCCCGGCCGGCCAGGAAAGGGGGTGGGGACGAGCGAGCGCCCCCCCTTCTGAGCCGTACCAGGCCGCATGCCCTCAACAGGGGGGGGTGGGTGCCTTGTCCCCATGTTGATGAGGACAAGGGCCTCTTCCCGACAACCCTGGCCGTTGGTTGTCGGGGTCTGCGGGCGGGGGGCTTATCGGAATCCGGGAGCCCCCTTTAATAAGGGGGCCCCCAGATCCTGGCCCCCCACCCTGTGTGAATGAGTATGGGGTACATGGTACCCCTACCCATTCACCTAGGGAAAAGTGTCAATAAAAAAAAAAATACAGTACACAGGTTTTAAGAGTAATTTATTAGTCAGCTCCGGGGTCTTCTTCCGACATCGGGGGGGTCTCCTTCCGACTTCTCCCGGTGATCGGCCTCTTCTCCCGGTGTTCGGCCTCTTCTCCCGGGCCCCGCCGCTATCTTCTTCCAGCTCTATTGCCAGTGAGGGGCCCGGTCTGCTGCCGCTGTCTTGTCGCCGCCGGATTCCGATAAGCCCCCCGCCCGCAGACCCCGACAACCAACGGCCAGGGTTGTCGGGAAGAGGCCCTTGTCCTCATCAACATGGGGACAAGGTGCTTTGGGGTGGGGGGGCCCCGCAGGGCGCCCCCCCTCCCCCAAGGCACCCACCCCCCCATGTTGAGGGCATGTGGCCTGGTACGGCTCAGGAGGGGGGGGGGCGCTCGCTCATCCCCACCCCCTTTCCTGGCCGGCCGGCCGGGCTGCGTGCTCGAATAAGGGTCTGGTATGGATTTTGGGGGGACCCCCACAGCGATTTTTCGGCGTAGGGGGTTCCCCTTACAGTCCATACCAGACCTAAAGGCCTGGTATGCCCCTGGGGGGGGAACCCACGCCGGTTTTTTCATTTAAAATTTGGCGCGGTGTTCCCGCCTCAGGTTTCATACCAGACAGCTGTCAGCACAGACTGTCACTCATCGCGAAAGGAAAACAAAGTTTTCCTTTCCCGATTAGTGAGCCATCTCGGAGCTGGCTCCTGCGACGGGGCTCGCAGGTGTCAAATCTCGCCGAGTAATGCGGCGAGATTGACACAATATCGCGGTCACCTACTGTACCACGCGGCTCACCTGAAATCCCACTCTGGGTAGCTCTGGAATCTAAAGATTGTGACCAATTTTCTATATCCAATCTCTTATGGTTGCAATCTTCTGATCGTAAAAGTCCCATTAACCCAGTTGCTAAACATTCTCTTTACCTAAATCTTTTAACCACTACAGCCCCAGAAGGATTTACCCCCTTCCTGACCAGAGCACTTTTTACAATTTGGCACTGCGCTGCTTTAACTAGTAATTGTGCGGTCATGCTATGCTGTACCCAAACTAAATTTGCGTTCTTTTTTTTCTCACAAATAGAGCTTTCTTTTGGTGGTATTCGATCACCTCTGCGGTTTTTATTTTTTAGAATTTAACGAAAAAAGACTGAAAAACTTTGTAAAAAAAATTATATGTTCTACTTTTTGCTATAAAAAAATACAATAAACTAAATTTTAGTCATACATTTAGGCCAAAAAGCATTCAGCCACATGTCTCGGTTAAAAAAAAAATTCAATAAGCGTATATTTATTGGTTTGCGCAAAAGTTATAGCATCTAAAACTAGGGAACATTTTCTGGAATTTACGCAGCTTTTAGCTTATGACTGGCTATCCCATTTCTTGAGGTGCTAAAATGGCAGGGCAGTACAATATCCCCCCAAATGACCCCATTTTGGAAAGTAGGCACCCCAAGGAATTTGCTGAGAGGCTTGTTGAGCACATTGAATATTTTATTTTTATGTCACAAGTGATTGAAAAATAACAAAAAAATAAATAAATACATTTTTACACAAAGATGTCACTGAAATTATATATTGCTCAAATATGTGAAATTACACCCCAAAATACATTCTGCTGCTTCTCCTGAGTACAGGGATACCACATGTGTAGGACTTTTGGGCAGTCTAGCCGCGTACAGGACCCCGAAAAACCAATCACCGCCTTTAGGATTTTTAAGGGTGTAAATTTTTGATTTCACTCCTCACTACCTATCACAGTTTTGGAGGTCATGAAATGCCCAGATAGCACAAACCCCCACCCCAAATGACCCCATTTTGGAAAGTAAACATCCCAAGCTATTTGCTGAGAGGCATGTTGAGTCCATGGAATATTTTATATATTGTCACAAGTTTGGGGAAAATTACAATACATTATTTTTTTGCACAAAGTTGTCAATAAATGATATATTGCTCAAACATGCCATGGGAATATGTAAAAATTACACCACAAAATACATTCTGCTGCTTCTCCTGAGTACAGGGATACCACATGTGTGGGACTTTTAGGCGGTCTAGCCACGTACAGGACCCCGAAAACCAAGCACCGCCATCAGGCTTTCTAAGGGCGTAAACACCTTATGCCCCGTACACACGATCGGACATTTATCGGACATTCCGACAACAAAATCCATGGATTTTTTCCGACAGATGTTGGCTCAAACTTGTTTTGCATACACGCGGTCACACAAAGTTGTCGGAATTTCCAATCGCCAAGAACGCGGTCACGTACACCACGTACGACGAGACTATAAAAGGGCAGTTCAGAACCAAGCGCGGCACCCTTTGGGCTCCTTTTGCTAATCTCATGTTAGTAAAAGTTTGGTGAGAGATGATTCGCGCTTTTTCAGACTCGTGGTTTTCAGATTGTTTTCTGCTGTTCAGTTTGTGCTTGTGGGTTTGTATCTGTTCTTCAGTGCGTGTAGCGAGTACAATTAACTTGTCATTGTGTTCGTGTTCGTTCGTTACTGATTTTCAGGTCGCTCTTCACAGGCCTTGCTGTTCTTCAGTGCGTTCTGTTACTTCGTTCTGAGCAGCCGACCATTTTCTAGCCATGTTGCGTATACGTACTCCTCGTAGAGTTCATGCTGTGCGGGGGCTTGGTGTTGGGGTCCTTACCTTGACACAAGTCCAGTCCATGAACAGGGTGGGGAGGAGTTCATGGACCAAGAATTGGTTGCTCCAGCGTGACCAATTCTGTCACATGCCTTTGCTCCGTGAGATCCGTGAGAATAATCCTGATGATTTCAGGAACTTTCTCAGGATGACGGACCCAGTATTTCACCGTTTGTTGGCTTTGCTGACCCCCTATATCAGCAGGCAGGAAACCTGCATGAGGCAAGCCATCACTCCGGAGCAGAGGCTCGTCGCCACCCTGCGGTACTTGACGATGGGGAGAAGCCTGCAGGACCTCAAGTTCAGGCATCTCCCCCCAGGCTCTGGGGATCATTATCCCAGAGGCTTGTTCTGCCATCATCCAGGTCCTGCAGAAGGAGTATATTAAGGTAAGATTTTTATCCTTTAACATCACATTTTATTGTATTTAATGTTTGATAATGTATTGTATTTCTTTCCTCATTCCCTAATTACCATGATTCTAATATGCTGTGAATGTCCCCTTTGTCCTCGTGCATGCTGGATTTTTATATATTGTTTTTTTGTCCTTCATACATATTTGCCTCCCCAGCATGCTCTCCTGGGCCTATATTCACCTCGTGTAGTCACTTAACAATGTATTTTGTCAGATCCATAGTAGTGCTTTACCCTAAATACCCCCTAAAATGTGTAAATTTGTGATTTCTGCTTTAAATTCACGCAGAGTGCCAGAGGCTTTTTTTTTGGTCTCCCAAAATCTTTTGGAACCCTCCCTCCCCCCAACTGCTAACTCAGCTGATAACAATCCTCTATCTGCTGACTTTGCCAAACCCATACACACTATACCTACCTCTTTAGTGGTCAGATTTATGGATGAATTCCCCAAAGCATGTAGTGCAAGGGCCTGCCTGAATACTTTCAAATGGTACTGTTTAAAGTTTTCTATTCTATTATTATCTTGATAGGTAGGAGCAGAATGTAAAAATGTGCTCAAATGTGTACAGTGTGTATTTTTCTCTTTGTATTATGACACTTCTTTCCTGTCCAGTGGGCTGCCAAAAGTGTAAGTAAGGAGGGGCTGACCAAAGTAATCCACATTATTTAGGCATTCATCTCTCAATGAAGTGGAGAGGGTTACCTGTCCAAAACATCCCCCCCCCATAAAATTTATAAAATGGCCCATGGGGGGGGGGTCTGATAGGTGAACCTTATACCTTTGTCTTTAAATACTCCCTAAAATAAATGTTATACTGATGTTGGCCAAGAATTTTTGTGTCTAATCTGCTTTCCATGTTTATGTGCAAAATGATTAATTTATTTTTCTGGTTTTACTCCACAGTTTCCTTCCACGCCACAGGAATGGCAGACTGTGGCCTCCCACTTTGCCCAGCGGTGGGACTTTCCTAACTGCGGAGGGGCAATTGATGGGAAACACATCCACATCATTCCACCACGCAACTCGGGGTCATACTATTATAATTATAAGGGGTTCAATAGTATTGTGATGTTGGCGGTGGTGTCGGCTACTTATGAGTTCCTGTATGTGGGGAAGAATGGCCGGATGTCAGATGGTGGAGTCATCGCCCAGATGGAGTTCTACAGGCTTCTCCAGAATGGCAGCTTGGACTTGCCACCTCCAGAAGACAATGTGGAATGACTCCCATTCATCTTCGTTGCGGATAAAGCATTTGCGCTGGGGGACCATCTTATGTGGCCATTCCCGATGAGGACCCTCACCCCGGACCAGAGGGTTTTTAATTACCGGCTGGCCAGAGCCAGAAGAGTGGTGGTGAACACGTTTGGAATCATGGCCAGTCGATTATGCATATTTCTTACACCCATACACATGGCGGAGTATAAACTGAATCATATCATCCTGGCGTGCTGTGTTCTCCACAACTTTTTAAGGCGAAATTCTGCCAACTATGCTGCCTCAGTGGGGCCTGAGGCCGGAATTCATGTAATTGAACCAAACCTGACGGCGCTTGAGGCTGGCCGTCCTGGCTTGCCCCCCATGTGCCCATGAGGTCCGACTAAGATACCTTGAATACTTTGCGGGTAGGGGGGCCATCAATATGCCAGACAATGTCTGAGCCTTTTTTTCAATAAAAAAAATATTTTACCTACTAAAATATTTGCTGACATTTAATGCTTGTGTTTTTTTGTGTGTCTTTTAGCTGACCCTGACTGAAATGTGGGTAGTCCTGAAAATGGCGTGATTGTGTAACATTAGAAAGCACTGTTGGGTGTTATTTACTATTTACTCAAGTGCACTACAAGTGCACTTGAGACTGCACTGAAACTGCACTTGTAGTGCAAAGTGGATTTGCCCTTAGGAAATAACCCCCATTGTCACAAAAACCACCAATTTTACCACAAAAAAAGTTTTGGAGCATTGAAAGATTTCACACATTCTTGATTATCAATCTTTTTAATACAAGCAAAATTACATGTGCATTTATAAAAGGTTTTTAAAACAAACCAACATGTTTGTTGTATAACAATTTTTTGGGTCACATTAATAAAAGTAAAAATGTCCATTTAAGGTAAAACAGGCATGTTTAAAACCAACAATAAATACACAAATCTGGAACTCATGGGGGATCGAGGGACGTGTTTTGGGGGTGCAACCCCTTCCTCTAAGCTACTTTATTATTGAGGAAGGGGTTGCACCCACAAAACGCGTCCATTGATCTCCTGTGATGGCAGATAGCACATGTTGACACACTGTGTGCATCTTCAAAATTAGTCTTTTCGAGAATATGTGAAAAAAGGTGCCAAAAATGTTTGTATTCAAAACACAAAAAAAGTCTGGGATTTGGAGCTGTTTTAAGCTCTCCCTAAAACGTTGATGATGTTTTTCTGGATGTTTTCCAAGTCCCTATTACACCCTATGATCTCCCTGATCAGGATCTGGGCACTTTCACTGGTGAAATGTCCTTCATCCACAACATCACGATCACCTAAAAATATAGAAACAAAAACACACCATGTATTATAAATATGCCGGCATCCATCTCTTACCTGAGCCTGTGGTCACAGACACTCACCTGTTGTGGTGACTATTTCAATTACGTCTCCTTCCTTCTCCTCTTCCTGTTGGCTTTGGGGGATTTCTCCTTCTTCCTGAGGTGTGGGGTCTGTTGTCTCCTCGGATGAGTGGTGTCCTCTGAGTCTTTTCTCCCCTATGTAAAAAAAAAGGTATACTTAGCACACAGATATTTGATGGTAGAAATAGGAATATGAAACATTGCTTGGAAGTGGGGTACAATTGTCTCTTTTGGCAGAGTTCCAAGATGAAGAATTATTTTTTTCCTTTGTCAAGCTTGAATACTTACCTATTTTGTACAAGCTTCACAGATGGAGTCACCCCTATAGTATACACTGGAGCACCTGTGTGGGGCCCCCTAATAAAAAGGGTGTTCTGGTGTCCCACACTAGTGCTCCAGCGTCCAGATGTGTAAACAGCTGCTGAGTGTCCTCTCTTTACACAGAATCTAGTTTGCAGTTCATTCTAGTTACAAACCCATCTAGACACCAAAATTATTTGTAGAGAACTAGGCTAGCAAAAATATATTCAAAATGCATATGTCCAAATCATGGTGTTTTCTATGCCGAACGAACAATGTTTCATACAAATGAATAATGTGCCCATGAACATGAAAGTTGCCATTTTAAACTGTACAACAGTAAAGAAAAGCACATGGAGCAGCACGAACGTTAGAAGAATCAAGAATAGGAACACAGGAAAACTACTTACTTTTTTGCAGCACTCTCTTGATCCTTCTGTACTGCTCGTGCTCCCTTAATTTAAGGTCAGACCACTGCTTCCTCAGTTGATCCTTGGATCGTTGTACCCCAAAATTCCTGTGCAGACTCTTGACTACTTTCACCATAATCTTGGCCTTTCTGAAATTGGGGTTGGGGTAAGGTCCATACTTCCCGTCATAGTCGGCCCTCTTCAGGTTGTCGACCATCTCCAACATCTCCCCAAAGGACATATTTGAGGCCTTAAATCGTCTCCTCTGGGATCAGGACGTTTCTGGCTCCGGGCTTTCCTCCTCCTCCTCGTTGCTGTAATTAGCACGCACCTGCTCTGTCTCCGCCATGTGCTCTTCCCCCACTGCGCCGAACGAGAAAGGGCGGGGAATAGACTAGAAAGAACGTCAGGGGCGGGCAGAGTTTCACGCATGTGCAGTGTATATAAAGCGTAACACGCGTGCGTCTTACGTACGATCTGTGAGCGGAGGAAGGAGTATCGGAAGCCCCGATCGTGATAACGAAGGTAACATTTAAACTTGTGCCTATACTGCTTAGAAATTGATGCCTATATTGGGAGAAGATTAGGAGACTTTAGCCTGACCTTAGGGTTTATCTCGTGTTGTGTCTTGCAGATAAAATGGATGGCTTCAATGACCACATCTTCCTCCCCCTGTTCATAGACAAGTACAGGGAGCTGCCCTGTCTGTGGCAGGTGAAACATCCACATTATATTCATAAACAAAAGAGGCAGGCAGCACTGGAGAAACTGCTGGAGTGGTGGTCCCCACGGCAACCATCCCCCATTTAAAAGCCAAAATTGGTGGCCTGAGGAGCACTTATCTCAGGGAGCACAAGAAGGTCCCGGATTCCAAGAGATCCGGAGCTGCAGCAGATGACATTTATGTCCCCAGGCTCTGGTACTATGAGAGACTTTGTTTTCTGTCAGACCAGACTGAAGTCAGGGAATCCCTCTCAACCCTTCCTTCCACTCTTCCTTCCACCCTATCTTCCACCCCAGCTGAGGCTTCCGATGTCCAACCTGGCACTTCCAGCCAGGAAGAAGTGGAGGAGCCCAGCTGGAGCCAGGTATAGCATTGTTCTACAGATTTCTGACCAATCAATAAATGAGGTTTACTAGATGTTATTATTGATCACTAATTGCTGATTTAATAAAGTGTTTTACATATCAATAGACAGTAGTGGGCAAAAATAATTGGGACAAGAATGAAAAATGCTGGGCTCAGAATGATAGTCTATTATATTTGTTAACATTCAATTTGCAACAGTCATGAGATGAAAATTGTGTGTGATTGATGAAGAAAAACTATAACTATGTCCCTTTTTCATACACAGGAAGACCTCAGCCAGGAGGAGGCTGTGGAATGTGGCACACAGAAGGAGGCTGTGGAATGTGGCAGCCAGGAGGAGGCGGGGGTTAGTGGCAGCCAGGAGGAGGCGGGGCTAAGTGTCAGCCAGGAGAAGGCCGGGCCCAGTAGGAGCCTGACAGAATCGCAGGTCCCTCCCCTCCGCCTTCCAAACAAAAGACCTAGGAAGGGCAGTAACGTGCAGGATTCAGGAGGCTTCTGCGTCCCTCAGAGCCTTCCCCACTTCTGAAGAGGCCTTTGCCTCCATGGCTGCCACAAAACTGCAGGGCATGCAGGAGGGTTAACGCCTCATGTGTGAGGACCTTCTTTATAAAACCTTAACTAAGGGGGTGAGGGGCGAAATCACACCCAATACCCACCTGTGTGAGTTGGACCATCCTCCTCTTCCTGTCACAATTCCACCACCAGAGCCACAGCGTGGAAGGAAGCGTGGAAGGAAGACCACAGAGTGATGACCTGGGTTCAGTCTGGTCTGACAAAAGATGCAGGCTCTTGTATTGCACATAAGCGTTCAGCAGAGCCACTTGGAATAAGTATACAGACACTTTTTTATACCAGCGTCTGGCCTTACGGGCAATTAAGTACGATGCCATCAACTCGTTGAGGTCCACCCATCCCATATTAAGGTTGTATTCGTGGACACAGAGGGGTTTCTCCACAACACCAGTCGCCGTTTGAATTTGGACCGTTGTGTCTGGGTGAAGGGAGGACAGAATGAAAACATTCCCTCCAGTTCACTGCGAGCAAATTATTACTTCTCAAGCAGGCTCTCTCCCCCAGCCTAAGACCGGAATCTACAAGCCGCTGGGGTAAGCCCCGGTCAACTGGGGATTAGTGGTGATGAATTGACCAGCATACAAATTGCTTTGTCCACAATAGATCTATGGAGATCTTCCATGAAAAACAGCAAATAAAAGTCAAGTGACGTAAAATCAACTGTTTCCACCTGAATTCCGGGTTGGCCAGTGAATGGGGGAAGTACGGGTGCTGCAGAAGTGGTGGGCTTCCAATTCGGATTGGCAAATGCAACAGGAAGGGCACTATGGGCTCAATGGGCCTGTCTTTGTCATCTTGGTGGCTGCGGGACACTAGTTGTGCTAGCCACCTCACCAGCTTGAACTGCAATTATGGGACTCGCCACCTCACCATGTGATACTGTAGTGCTGGTTTGACTATGACCAGGGTATACTAGGCCGCTGGTACTTGCCAGTTCACCAGAAGGATGAGCGGCACTAGTACTGGCTCTTTGCTCCATACGAGAGCCCTTGCACCTCAACAACAGCAGAAGAACAGGGTTGGGTACGCCTGACCTTGGCAGGGACCACTACTCCGTCGTCAGAGCTATCTGTAAGGGTGCCACTGCTGTCTACTGGATCGTATTCTGAGCCTGAATCTGACAGATGAGTGACAACCTCTTCACTCTCATCTGTCATGCTCAGAAACCTGTAAGCCTCTTCACTAGTGTACCTTTTATTGGACATTGTGGCCTCTAAATTTACTGGTACAACTAGGGAAACTCATAGGAAAAAAGAGCACCTGACTGTTAGCGACTGCTTCAAATGCTACCAGAAAAACTGTTAGCATTCGAAGGGATCAGGCCTGTCTCTGCGAAGGTTGCTGTTATGCGTTTTGTGTTTTGTAAGTGACAGTAAACGATTAATACTGCACTTGGGTGGGCTGGGCGGAGGGGCTAAACGCAGGTGCTAGCAGGTATGTGGGCTGATATCACTAACGCTGCATTTTTGGGAACCCTAAACTACTGGGGATGCTAGTATAGATCTGATCAGATCAGAAATTGATCCGTTCAGACACTACACTACTAAGGGAGGTGTATGGTGCGTGCGTGGGTGTTAGCGCTACTAGCACTAATCTGAAGCTGCCTGGGGCAACGCAGACCCTGACTGATGCTAAAACCTAACTGATGTCACCCGCCGGGTGATCAGGCGGTTAAACCCTTATTAGATAATAAACGGCGGGTGCCCTGACGCTATAAACAATTAACTCACTAACCAGCGTCACCCGTGACACTAATAAGGTGATCACTGGTGACAGGGGGTGAAAGGGTTAACTAGGGGGCATTCAGGGGTTTAAAACCTTTATTAGGTAATATATGGGGGTACCTGACGCTATAAATCCTGACAGTGAAACGAATCAACTAACTGGCTAACTAGCGTCCCCCGTGACACTAATACGGCAATCAGAAAAAAGATCTATTAGTGACACTGAGACAGAGGGTGAAAGGGTCAACTGGGGTGGCGATCAAGTGCTTAAACCTTTATTAGGGGGTTTTGGGGGGTACCCTAGATGGAACCTACTACTAATTGCTCTAACACTGATTAGAGACACAAGTGACACTAATGCAGTGATCAGTGAAAAAATCTGAAAACTGCAATTTTGACACAGTGACAGGGAGTGAAGGGGTTAACTGGGAGGGCGATCAGGGGGTGATTGGAGGGTGACAAGTGTACCTACGTGAACTGGTGTTTGTGTAGTGTTGTGCAACTCACGGTGAGTTGTTCTCTCTCCTCTCTCTGGAACGGAAAATAATTCCAGAAAGGGAGATGACATCACTATCCCCTGTCTGTGTTTTCACTTACAGACAGGGGAAGCATTTTCATTCGCCAGAGCCAATCAGCAGGTCCAGGCCAGAAATTATTGGCCTGGACCTGAAGACTCACCGGTTCTGCTACGAATCCGACGGCTGTGAGCGACAGACATGTATCTACAGATAAAAATACAAAAAAAACATATCTACAGATAAAAAACGTATGCCCAATTCATTACTAAGCCTAATTCTGGTCCACCCTCGTAAGTCGAAAAGTGGGAGTATGATCTTGGACCTTTGCTGGAAATATCCGAATGGGATGAGATTTGGAATACTACTAAGTCCTCTTCGCAAAATATAGTTTCATTAGAGACTAAATTGCGAAAATCTGCCCCAATTACTCCTCATCCTGCTTTCGAGGCTATACTGATCTTGGATCACACCTTCATATCTAGTGGAACTGTCCAGTAGTCAATAGGTTTTATAAAGATATATTTTTTATTATTTCAACATTATGTGCAGTTTCCATCCCTCCTAATCCTTTGATAGCACTTTTAAATTTAAAACCGACAATTCTTTCCCATAGCCAGTTCAAACTCCTACTACAGGTCACTACAGCCGTGAAACAAACATTCGCTAAAGCCTGGAAATCCCCAACCCTGGTATTAACTGAAACCAAACATAAAATCAAACAAGCTATGATTCATGCCAAAATAGAAGCTATAACTCAAGACAAAATTTGTAACTTTATGAAAATATGGCTCCCTTGGGTGACAAACACAACTATTAGCATTTCAATTTGGATGAATCTGTTGATGCCTTGGTAAATTTTTACCCACATTCACATTCTCTCTATAAACATCATATGCTTAATACCACACATTACCCCGGAGATCCCTCCTCTCGCTCTCCTTTTTCGTTTCTTTCCTTTTCTTCCCATTCTATCTTCCTTTTTATTCAATCTGTCTTTTACCCTTTTCCCCCTTCCCATCTTTCTTTTCTTCAGGTTCAAGCAGCAGTACCTTTAATAACTCTTTTTGGTTTTACAGCACTATTGACATAAGCTCCTGCATGTTTCATATTAGTGATAAACCCTTAACACTGTATTTAGGCAAATATTCTTGATAATCATAGCTTGCTATTAGCCTGAGGCTTCGTTATATATTTTTTTCAGTTCATGTTTGGTTTTAGCCTCTCTTGAATAAAATTGGGAATTGTCTTTTGAGTTTCTAATCCTATAATAAGCTTATGAGACATACACCATTGTTGGTTATATTAGGGAGCTAAAACCCTCTATTGTACCCTGACATGTTATTTTTCTGTGACGCTTTTAAACTTGTCTTTGTGATTTGTTACATTTCAATAAACAAATTTCACAAAGGGAAAATCACTAATATCACACAGTAAAAAGGAATCCAAAAGATGTGTCATTATGACAAATTTTATGATTTTGGATTAGTTGTGAGGGTTTTTTCTTCTACCTTTTACCTTTCAGTAATATCTACATAATTACAAAATTCATGTAATTTATACATTATTATTCAAATAAAATTATACCAAATTCTCACTACAAACCAGTATGTCAGGACATTTGATAATATTTAATACTTGATTAATGTTTAGTAAATATTTAATATTTAGTAATATGTCGTAAGACTGAATTAAAGCAACATTTGAATTGTAAATTGGACATTCATTTGTTTTTATCACAAAGTACAATTGATACATCATAACATAATATAATTGCAGGGCTTAAAACAAGAATATCCTTTGCCCGTGTTTCCATAGTTCAACACATATAAACTACCCAAGACCATGACTCTTATATACTAGAACAACAGAGAAAAGTTTTGCAGGCTAGAGATTACCGTACATATTTTAACTATATAAGTTAGATGAATATTTTAAATCTCGATATAGTATCTGTGATTTATAGTCTTTCTCAAGTACGACTAATGATGTTTTCTAGTTCAAAATTACATTTCCTATTTATAAAAAGTAGCATTCTAGTCTGGGCTTGTTCAGACAAGAGTTTAAGCATATCAGACAGAAACAGTTTACTACCTGAATTTTATGCTCTGCGGTATGTGTCTGACAGGCTCCATTAATCTCTACCATGGGTGAAGCTCCCATTTATAAGCATTAGGCAGCAAAACTATGTTCTATAACAGGTGTTAGTGAACCATAAATGCAAAAAGATATATCCTTTCCTTGTATGCTTGAATATCAACTAGAATGTTCAGAATGAATGAGTGCTCCATTCATCACTGACATTATTGGAGACTATTCACTGTGTCTAATAGGCATTGCTCACCTGAGATCTATTTAGTAGTCTACAATCACCTTGCCCGTTCCATTAGTGATGAATGAATCTGCTTGTGGTCCATTTGAGGGCAGGATTTGTGAACACATTCTAAAATCCATACATTGCAAGCTTTAATGTAAATGCCATTAAAGTCAATGGGTAGTGAATCTTGAAAATCAGTTCTCTCTATTTTTAAAGCTAATAGGCATGTAATACAGTTCAGTAATACAGTCCAGTGCGGTAATACTTCCACTAAATGTATGACATCTGGCTGTAGCCAAATATTTGCCTCAGCGGGTGAGCAATAGCCCTATTTAGTTTGCCCAGGTGCTGAACTGAAAATACTGAATGTCTGCACAAGCTCCAACCCTATTGTCTAGCTGTTCACTACTCTCCATTATACAATCAACAATATGTGAATGTGTTCTATATAAAGTGTGTTGCAGTGAGTTGCCCTGCCCGGGTCTAAAAGGATTGGTTGTCCCTGGATTCTCATCTAGGCAGGTTGAGGGGCTCCAGGGAATTTTTGTCATGCAGAAGAAACTGGCTTTTCAGTTTCCTCATTGTTTAGTAAAAATAAGTTTTGGGACCTGGAGCCCAGAGATTTCGAAGTGTTCTGGGAGGGATGAAATCTCTAATCTTGGGTCCAAGTTTTTCGAACCACCAGCAGGGCCGTGGATAAGAGGGTACCACTGGTCCTCCTGTACTGGGCCCAGGCGGCAGGGTGAATTGGATGTGGGCAGGGAAGGTGATCGGCACGGCAGGGGGGAAATTACTGGAACTGATCCCCTATATGGCTCTCTCTACAGCAACTGAAAGCCAATGGGAGGGAGAGGAGAAGAAGCCAGATCACCCTCCATGTGCACCATATGTTTCCACCTGCTGCCCAGACCCCGTGTATGCTCCCCCCACCCCTGCAGTGCTGTTGGCTTCCTTCCTCTCCTTCCTTCTGGCAGCTGCAAGCACACAATAGGATCCTTCAAGATGGAAAGTGGGGTAAGGGTCTGGTAAATGTCATATTTACCAGCCCCTTCCTTTCCTAAATGAACACAATGAGTGACCAGTACTGATCACTTACTGTGTTCATTCATAACTGAAGCATTGGCTGTATGGGGCCCCATGCCAGGTTCTCTGTATGGGGCCCTGTGGTTTCTAACAGGAGGAAAGGTAAATATTGCAGAGGAGTGGAGAAACCACCCCATTCATTTATGTATTTGCTTGGTTAGTGCTGCAATATTTACCTTTCCGATTCTATATAGGTTTGTCACATTTTTATGCAGCTGCTTGAAATCCAAACCACTTTTGGGTTTAGCGCAGTAATTATCCCCACTCCACTACCGTTCTAACAGGAGCCCTGATCACCAGCACACTAAAGGCGCTACACTTGAGCTAAACTACCCTAAATTTTACAAGTGATACTTTTTTATGAGGTAAATCAGCTGAAACCGTGATCACTTTTTCCTATTAATAGGATATCCCTGTGCTGGGTGTCAAGTGCAGACATTTGCACTCTTTAACAAAAAAATAGGAGAGAAAGTGAATTCATAAATGGGGAACATGCAAGAGTCAAATTAAATTAATTAAGTGCTGTTTAATGAAAAAGCTCACAATAGACACCAATCCAAAAATATCCTGAAAACACAGGTACCATCACCATTAAAAAGACAAGACAGTCATGTGCAGACACAGATGGCCACCTATCACAACCAACCGCTCATAATAAACATGTGAAGTCATTCAAAATAAATAAACATGAATGGTTTCAAAGTACAAAGCATTGCTGGAAGTCCTAATAGCATGAAGGAAGGACAGCGAATGATGAACAGTAGAGACTGGATAAATGTTGGGTGGTTGTGGCAGCAGAACTTGATCAACACTGTATAGTAATGTGGAGGGCAGAACTAGCCACGGAGGGGGGGGAGAAGTGTTGAAGGGCCACGATGGAAAGGCCCTAGATAGAGGGATGCATGGATGACTCAGCAGCAGCTACGGAGTTAATTTAAGTTGACTCTTGCATGTTCCCCATTTATGAATTCACTTTCTCTCCTATTTTTTTGTTATATGCTGCATGAATTCAGAGGAACACACCCACTATTGATTGGTGCCAGCAACTGTCACTAATCTTACACAGACGTGGATAGATTATACCCTCAGTCTGTCATAATTATATTTAAATTACAGAGCGCTGTGGTTCTTTTATCTGCCCCCTTTTTTTGCTTAGACATTTGCACTCTTGTCTGTTGGATTCCTTAAGATTCAAATGACCCTGTGTTCAGTAAGCATGCTCTGTGTTGTTTTGTAAGTATGAGCCACAATATTCCCCTGTTCTCTCTGTAATGGATGTGACAGAGACAGTAAATAGTAAGGTCACTTCTGCAGTCAATGAATGTTAACATCCAGAATACACCTTCAATTTGCACTTAATTCCTGGAGGCATCATATCATCAGGTGTGTTGTTTCCCTTCTTAGACTCAGTTCATGATTTTCATAAAATGTAAAGCATCATTTCAAGAGGTTTGAAAAAATATATTTTCAGTATAAATGTAATGAGCTGCATGCGTACACTGCCATATTTACTTGCATGGGATGGGAATAGCACTGAATCTTATAGACTTTTAGATTCTTAATGAGGTAATGGGAAAAGTGAATGTAACTCAGAATGTATAAATGTTAAGTAGGCTGCTCCTAGACTGTAGTTGGCCCTTCCCTGAGAGGGAAAATTATTTAAGGCCCCATGCACACTAGAAAGCTAAAAACAGCTGTAAAAAATCTGGACAATAATCCCCAACCTCTGGCTCTATTTCCAGCGGCCAGACTAGTACAGATGGCCCAATGGTTTTCCCCTGATACAAACATCTCTTGGCTGAACTTTGAGTCCACCTCTAATCTTCCTCTAAACCTCAAAGGCATCTTGTGGTCTAATATGAAATCACACCACACCCTTAACAAAAGAAACACAATAATTGCCCATTTTATTCAACTATGGAATAAAATCAAAGATCATTTTAAACTCTCCTCAGAAACCCCCCCATTAGCCTCATTTTTAGGTGATCCCAGATTCCCCCCTGCATTTCTAGATAATACTCTTTTCAATAATTGGACCAAAAACAATCTTATCACACTAAAATCAATTACACTCAATATTAAATTCCCTTCTTTCACTTCATTACAAACCAGATTTAATTTCCCCCCTTCAGAACTCCACCAATACACCCTAATCCGAGACTTTTATTCAACATACTACTCCCTATCTGTCGACCCTCCAAGCACACTATTTGAACACATTTGCATTTCTACTTCTAGAGATAAAGGTTTGATATCCCTTCTTTATAACTACCTTAACAACTTCCACCAACCTGAAAAATCTGGCCCAATGATTCGATGGGAAATGGATATTGGTAGTTCATTCCCTATTGATTCATGGTCTAAAATGATAGAAAACCTCTGCAAAAGTAACTGCGCTGCTGCCTTTAGAGAATCTCCAATGAAACTTTTCATCCGATGGTATATGACCCCTGCTAAGATTCATTCTTTCTACCCCTTGGCCTCCTCTGACTGTTTCAGAGGATGCCAAGAAGAAGGCAGCTATATCCATATCTTCTGGAGCTGTAAATACCTGGAACCAATATGGAACGCAGTAATTAGTAGACTAGAAAACCCCCTAAAAAGAAAATCTCTCGCTCACCACAAATATGCCTTTTATACGCCTCGGTTCCAGATATTCCCCTCCCTTGCAACAGATTAATCCACTCTCTGATCAGCTCCATACAGTGGATGATAGCTTTTAATTGGAAATCACAAAACTTCCCATGGCCTCAGGTTGAATCCAGAATGGAAACACTCAGGCTTTCAGAGAGAATCCATCATACCCTTTCTGATAGCATGCACATTTTTAATGATATAATGCTTATCACTTGTCATAAGCCCTTTAACCCTCCTAAGAAAATCTCCCCTATAATTTGTACCTCCTCCATGATCATTTCCTCTGAATTCTTATTACCACTCTCTATAAACTAACCCCCTCATATTGTATTGTGTATATGTCTCTCACGTATACTTCTACTATACCACAATTGTATTCTGTATAACCCAGTATTGCAACCCAACTTTATGTATCTCACATAATACTTACCTTACCTGTACAATCATTCAGCTTTATTTTTAACTGTTTTATTTCCTATCTTCCGAATAAACTTTTGTAAAAAAAAAAAAGCTGGACAAAAACCGCTAATGTTTTAGCGTTTTTTGTTGGCATTTAGCAGTGTTTAGCCTAGTGCAGTGTTTCTCAACCTTTTACGGTGAAGTACCCCTGAAGGTCTTAAAAAAAGTTCTGAAGTACCCCTGTCTCGAGAAAGGCACTGATGAGGCGGCACTGATAGGAGGCACTGATGGTCACTGATAGGTGGCACTGATGGGCACTGATAGGCTGCACTGATGTGGCTGCACTGATGATGCAGCACTGATAGGAGGCACAGATAAGAGGCACTGATAGGCTGCACTGATGAGGCTGTGCTGATGATGCAGCACTGATAGGAGGCACAGATAGGAGGCACTGATAGGCTGCACTGATGAGGCTGCACTGATAGGAGGCACTGATGTTCACTGATGAGTCTGCATTGATAGGGGGCACTGATAATCGGCACTGATAGGAGGCACTGATGGGCACTGATGAGGCTGCACTGATAGGGGGCACTAATGAGGCTGCACTGATAGGCGGCACTGATAGGAGGCACTGATGGGCATTGATGAGCGTCACTGATAGGAGGCACTGATATGTGGCACTAATAGGAGGGACTGATAGGCGGCATTGATGAAGCGGCTCTGATGAGGCTGCACTTATAGGTTACACTGATGAGGTGGTACTGATGAAGCTGCACTGATGAGGTGGCACTGATGAGGCTGCACTGATAGGCTGCACTGATGAGGTGGCACTGATAGGTGGCGCTCATAGGAGGCTGCACTGATAGGAGGCTGCACTGATGAGGCAGCACTGATGAGGTGGCACTGATGAGGCTGCACTGATAGGCAGCATTGATGGGCTACGCTGATAGGGGGCACTGGTGAGGCTGCACTGATAGGTGGCACTGATAGGAGACACTGATGGGCACTAAAAGGCGGCACTGATAGGAGGCTGCACTTATAGAAGGCTGCACTGATAAGGTGGCACTGATGAGGCTGCACTGATAGGTGCCACTGATGGGCTGCACTGATAGGGGACACTGATGAGGCTGCACTGATAGGCCGCACTGATAGGCACTGATAGATGGCACTGATGGGTGGCACTGATAGGAGGCACTGATAGGTGGCTATGATAGGTGGCACTGATGAGGCTGCACTGATAGGTGGGCATGCCGGGATGTGTATTTCCTGAGCAGACACAGGGAAATTGGAAAGTCTGCAGTGTGCTGGCTATGTGCAGGATTGCAGAGTGGAGAGGAGATCAGGGAACCGCAGCAGGCATCATAGAGATTGGTTCTTCACACATGGCAGGAGATCCGAGGCGTGCTGGAGAGGGGGGAGGAGTCGGGAGATGGGGTGACATGGGGCAGCGCGATGGGCTCCATTACATTGACAGGACCCTGGGCAGCTGCCACTGGCATAATGCCCCCCCATGCACACGGGGCGGACTGCTTCATCCGCTGGTACCACAGTGCCGTGCTACAGCAAGCCACCGGGGGCTGTGTGTGCAGGAGGTGGGACTCGGGAGACATAGCACTGGGCGTACCCCCTGCCCTTGGTGCACCTACCCCCAGGGGTACGCGTACCACGGGTTGAGAAACAATGGCCTAGTGTGTAAGCTATATTTAGTAGCTGCAGCATTAAGGAGAGGGCTGCTGGCGTCTTTAACAACCAGTGAATAGCTGGTTGTTAAGGAGCGTGCCGGGAAGCAAGCCACCGCGTCCTTAACAATGGATGAGTCATCAGCTGTCAGCTAACTAAATGTAAAAAAAAACAATTGCCGGCACTACAAAAATATAAAAAAAACAATGTGGGGGTCCCCCCAATCCATTTTTCTGGCCCTGGGTTTTTTTTTGTATACCTTCTTAACGCCTATGCCACTAAAAGCTCCTAAAAGTCTAACATGGAGAGGCATTTTGAAGCTGTAAAAAAAAACACCTGACGCTGCTAAAAGCTGCAGTAAAAACTCCCTAGTGCGCATGAGGCCTAAAAGATGGGTGGATTGTAAAAAAGAGACAAGTCAACAAGGTGGCCAGATGTAGTTTATTTATTTTTTATAGATGAATCATAGACAATAGTTTTGAAAATCCCTCTGCAAGTGTAAACAAATTTTCAAAATATATCTTTCATTGAATCAGAAGATCGATCACAAATGGTACTACACCTTCATCAGACTTGCCACCATAAACCATGATTTTGCACAGGATAAATTGATCAGAGGAGATATCATAGGGCACTTAATATTGGACAGGATGCAAGAAAAATGCTGTCAACAAGAGCTAGGATTTTTTAGGTGGCAAATAACTAGGGTTGGTGCGCTTACTGAACCCTCCCAGTCTGGTAAAATAGTGCATGTGTTTACAAACCTAAACCATAATAAATATGATGCAATGATAATACAATCAAATAAAGTCAATAAGTGCAAATAAGTACACCAAAAAACTTATAAGGGATCGCATATCCCTAAATACTAATGACAAAAAAAAAGGTGAAAGAGAAATAAATGTCTGCTGGTACTAATCAAGGTCAGATCTGCATCTAAATGTCCAATGCAATGCCTTTGACAGACTTGCTTGTTATTCCAATTGGATCACAGTTGCATGACGAATTACATTTGTCAGGTGATTCACATAAAAAGAAAGAAAAAGCCATCATTGTGCAGTGATTTAAATGCTACAGCACTGAGCAATCAATGTAATACACTCACATATTAGTAGTAGCTAGATCGCTTTAGGTAAAATGGTCAGACAGCTTCAACACCGCTCATACAGCATTCGCTGTGTTACCAAACACTTGCGATGCCGTCACTGACTCCGCCTTCCGATGCGCTGCGTCACATGTCACGTGACTTTCTCAAAGGTTTTTTTTTTGTCATTAGTATTTAGGGATATGCGATCCCTTGTAAGTTTTTTGGTGTACGTATTTGCACTTATTTACTTTATTTGATTGTATTATCATTGCATCATATTTATTATGGTTTAGGTTTGTAAACACATGCACTATTTTACCAGACTGGGTGGGTTCAATAAGAGCATCAACACATTTTATATTGATTTGTAGCAATGGTGTCACAGCACTAATTAGTTGGTTGCAGCTCACACTCACACTCTGGTGTTTTGTCACCATTTACAGTATCCACATCAGCGCTTTAGTTTTTCTTTTTTTCAAATAACTAGGGTCACAACATATAATAAAACTCAATTAATTTATTGATACAAGTTAAAATGCACATAAAGTGATTAGAAAAATGTTAAAAAACATTGTATCGTTTCATATTTAGTATTAAAAAAATTAGGTTGTCATGTTGCAGCAATCATGACCTGTTTCACCTTTAAAATGGCTTCCTCAGGAGATGTATGCTACCACACCAATTTCCAAACTTGGTTATACAGATACTGATCCAAAAAGATTATTCCTCAAAGAAAGGGACTGAAGTCCAAACTAAGCAGAAGGAGGAGGAAAGGATTATTCATCTATACTATTCACAGAGAAGGGAGCTGCAGTTTGATGAGCTCCAGGAGTAGGGATGAGCCGAAGACTCCCCGGTTTGGTTCACACCAGAACCTGCGAACGGACCGAAAATTTGCGCGAACTTTAGAACCCCATTGAAGTCTATGGGACTCGAATGTTTGAAATCAAAAGTGCTAATTTTAAAGGCTAATTTGCATGGTATTGTCCTAAAAAGGGTTTGGGGACCCGGGTCCTGCCCCAGGGGACATGTATCAATGCAAAAAAAAAGTTTTAAAAACTGACGTTTTTTCGGAAGCAGTGATTTTAATGATGCTTAAAGTGAAAAAAGTGAAATATTCCTTTAAATATCGTACCTGGGGGGTGTCTATAGTATGCCTGTAAAGTGGCGCGTGTTTCCCGTGCTTAGAACAGTCCCTGCACAAAATTACATTTTCAAAGGAATAAAAGTCATTTAAAACTGCTTGTGGCTTTAATGTAATGTTGGGTCCCGGCAATATGGATGAAAATCAATGAGACAAACGGCATGGGTACCCCCCAGTCCATTACCAGGCCCTTTGGGTCTTGTATGGATATTAAGGGGAACCCCGCACCCAAATTAAAAAAAGGAAAGGCGTGGGGCCCCCAGGCCCTATATACTCTGAACAGCAGTATACAGGCGGTGCAAACAAGACAGGGACTGTAGGTTTGTTGTTAAGTAGAATCTGTTTGTAATTTTGAACTGGTACATTTTTAAAGTGTAGCTCCAGCCAAAAAATCTATTTTAAGCTTTTTGGAAAACATATTGAAGGGTTGTCACCCCTGTGACATTTGTTTTGCTGTCTGTGCACCTCTTCAGAAGATTTCACCTCGCTTTCTGTCCCAATGACAAATGTTTTTTGACAATTTGGGGTTTTTAGTGAAACAAGGATTATTGATAAAGCATCAGTGGAGAGGATACACATTTTTCCCCTTTTAACTCTTATGGACTTTCCGACGGAAAATGTACGATCGGAGCTTGTTGTCGGAAATTCCGACCGTGTGTGGGCTCCATCGGACTTTTTCCATCGGATTTTCCGACACACAAAGTTTGAGAGCAGGCTATAAAATTTTCTGACAACAAAATCTGATCGTGTCAATTCCGACCGTGTGTGGCCAATTCCGACGCACAAAGTGCCACGCATGCTCAGAATAAATTCCGAGACGGAACTGCTCGGTCTGGTAAAATTAGCGTTCGGAATGGATATAACACTTTCGTCAGGCTGCAATGTTTTAAATTGTTTAATGCAGCGCACTCTCTTCTTCTTTATAATGCTAGAAGAATGAAGTACCGGTAGTTTTGCTGCTCATATTCACACAGAGTTATCACAAAGTTATTTTTTTATTATTTATCGTGATTTCATCAATATATTTTGATTTGTCACATCTGACAAAAAAGATATATTTTTTTTTTGTGTTTGTATTTTTTTCAAGCCTGATCTTGTTTTTTATAATTTTTTTTTTTCACTCCAGAATAGTTTTGGGTATGTTTTGTGTGTCAAGTTACCACCACATGATTTATATCTTGTATTATTTAATCTTAAGGAGATTGTTTGGTGTTGGTGTCTCTTGTCAATTTCACATTGTATTTCAGCCCGGGTTCACACTATAATGTGCTGCGGACCGCACAGGAGCGCTGTGCGTCCCTGTTCACTGTTTCAGGGACAAATCAGGGCCGATTCTATGCCTGAATTCGGCCCTGAAACGCAGCCAAAGACGCACAGCGTTTTTGTGCAGTGCGCACCGCAGCCGCCCTGGAGATATGTGAACCGGCTCCATAGGGAGCCAGTCACATTCTCCTGCTATGCGAATTAGATGTGCGGAAACGCACATCTAATTCGCATAGGTGTGAACCCGGGCTTAGAAATGTACCTGCCTACTCACAAACAAACTGTCCTTTTTGAAGGAAAACACACATAGGCAAGTATAATTGAAACAAAAATTCCTTTATTAAGGGCTCAGAACCAAACAAAGAGGAAGGCAATGCTGGATAAACATCAGAAATTGGCGAAGCCTTTGGCCCCCAGGGCACACATCAATTATTTTACTGCAAAATTGGTGGCCTGAGGAGTCCATATCTAAGGGAGTGCAGTCTGGTCCAGAAGTCCAAGAGAATCACGAACAGCAGCAGATGACATGTATGTCCCCAGGCTGTGGTCATACAAGAGCCTGCATCTTTTGCCAGACCAGACTGAACCCAGGTCATCACTCTCTGGTCTTCCTTACACGCTTCCTTCCTGACTGTGGCTCTGGTGTTGGAGGTGTGGCAGGAGGAGGAGTAGGACCTGGGGGAGGAGGAGTACCTGGAGGAGGAGGACCATGGGTGAGCTCACAAATGTGGCTTGCACATGTGAGTTGGCCCCTCAACCACTTATTTAGAGCTTCGAAAATTACAAACTCACATAAGAGTTGTTGGCCCTCCTCCATTTGCATCATTTTGCATGCAGTTAGCTCAGCAAAATCCTCTTCCACACTGTGGGGGATTCAGAGGGCCTCAGTAGCCTTCCAAAATAGGCCAATTGCTGGGTCCTCCAGGTTACTCCTCTTCCTGCCACTTTTTCTTTGAAGGCGGAGGGGAGGGACCTGGGTATCGGGCAGCCTACTTGGCCCAGCCACCTCTTGGCTGAGACTTCCCTGTGTATAAAAAAAGGACATGGTTTTAGTTTTTGGTTCCTAAATCACAATCAGAAATTAGTACTCCAAACTAACATATATTTAACATCATTAATTGGACAACCAGAAATCTTTAGAAGAATGCTATACCTGGCTCAATCTGGGCTCCTCCACATGTTGCTGCCTGGAAGGCCCAGGTTGGGCGTCAGAAGCCTCAGCTGGGGGGGAAGGAAGCGTGGAAGGAAGAGTGGAGAGTGCTGGCCTGGGTTCAGTCTGACTTGACAGAAAATGCAGCCTGTCATGATACCACAGCCTGGGGAGATAAAAGTCATCTGCTGCTCCTGATCTCAGGGAATCCTGGACCTTCTTGTGCTCCCTTAGATATTTGCTCCTCATGCCACCAATTAAGGCCTTCAAATAGGGGATGTCTGCTGTGGGGATCACCGGCTTCACAAATTACAGAAAATTATCCAGCGCTGCCTTCCTCTTTGTTTGATTCTTATAATCGGGGTGGTTTACCTGCCACAGACAGGGCAGCTCCCTGAACATGAATATGCTGATAAACTCCTGATCGTTCAAGATATCCATTTTCTCTGCAAGACACAACACAAAACAAACCTTAATGTCAGGCTAAAGTCTCTTAATCTTGTCCCAATATAGGCCTCAATCTAGAAGCAGTATTGGCCCAATTTTAAATCTTACCTTCGTTATCACAATCGGCACCTCCGACACTCCTTCCTCCACTCACGTACTACGCACGCGTGTTACGCTTTATATACACTGCACATGCGTGAAACTCCGCCCGCCCCTAACATTCTTTCTAGTCTATTCTCCGCCCCTTCTCGTTCGGCGCAGTGGGGAAGAGCACATGGCGGAGACACAGCAGGTGTCTGATAATTACACCAACGAGGAGGAGGAGGAGGAAAGCCCGGAGCCTGAAACCTCCCGATCCCAGAGGAGACGATTTAAGGCCTCAAATATGTCCTTTGGGGAAATGTTGGAGATGGTCGACATACTGAAGAGGGCCGACTATGACGGGAAATATGGACCTTACCCCAACCCAAATGTCAGAAAGGCCAAGATCATGGTGAAAGTAGTCAAGAGTCTGCACTGGAATTTTGGGGTACGGCGATCCAAGGATCAACTCAGGAAGCGGTGGTCGGACCTCAAATTAAGGGAGCATGATCAGTATAGAAGGATCAGGAGAGTGCTGCAAAAAAGTAAGTAGTTGTCCTGTGTTCCTATTCGTTATTTTTATTACGTTCGTGCTGCTCCATGTGCTTTTCTTTACTGTTGTACAGTTTAAAATGGCAACTTTCATGTTCATGGGCACATTGTTCGTTCGTATGAAACATTGTTCGTTCGGCATAGAAAACACCATGTTTTGGCCATATGCATTTCAAAAAAATTTTGCTATCCTACTTATCTTAAAATAATTTTGGTGTCTTGTAACTAGAATGAAATGCAAACTAGATTCTGTGCAAGGAGAGGACACTCAGCAGCTGTTTACACATCTGGATGCTGAAGCACTAGTGTGGGACACCAGAACACCTTTTTTATTAGGGGGCCCACACAGGTGCACCAGTGTATACTGTAGGGGTGTCTCCATCTGTGAAGCTTGTACAAAACAGGTAAGTTTTCAAGCTTGACAACGTGACAAAATATTTCTTCATCTTGGAACACTGCCAAAACAAGCAATTGTACCCCACTTCCAAGCAATGTTTCATATTCCTATTTCTGCCATCAAATATCTGTGTGCTAATTATACCTCTTTTTTTTAACATAGGGGAGAAAAGACTCGAAGGACACCACTCATCAGAGGAGACAACAGACCCCCTACCTCATGAAGAAGTGGAAATCCCCCAAAGCCAACAGGAGGAGGGAGACATGGGGGAAATTGTCACCACAACAGGTGAGTGTCTGCGACCACAGGCTCAGGTAAGAGATGGATGCCGGCATATTTATAATACATGTTTCTATATTTTTAGGTGATCGTGATGTTGTGGATGAAGGTCATTTCACCAGTGAAAGTGCCAAGATCCTGATCGGGGAGATCATGGGGTGTAATAGGGACTTGGAAAACATCCAGAAAAACATCAATAATGTTCAAAACAAAATGAAGAACATCATTGATGTTTTAGGGAGAGTTTAAAACACCTCCAAATCCCTTACTTTTTTGTGCTTTTTTGAATCTAAAAATTTTTCTCATTTTTTGACATATTATAGAAAAGTCAAATTTTGAAGATGCACACAGTGTGTCAACATGTGCTATCTGCCATCACGGGAGATCAATGTAGGCGTTTTGTGGGTGCAACCCCTTCCTCAATAATAAAATAGCTGAGAGGAAGGGGTTGCACCCCCAAAACACGTCCCTTGGTCCCCCATGATGGCAGTTAGCACATGTTGACATTCGGCAATTTGTGTGCATCATGTCTGATATTGCCTTCAATTTGGAACAAAGTTGAACTTTGTAAGTTCCAGATTTGTGTATTTGTACATGCCTGTTTTACCTTAAGTGGACATTTCTACTTTTATTAATGTGACCCAAAAAATTGTTATACAACATGTTGGTTTGTTTTAAAAACCTTTTATAAATGCACATGTGATTGTGCTGGTATTAAAAAGATTGATAATCAAGAATGTGTGGATTCTTTCAATGCGCCAAAACTTTTGTTGTGGTAAAATTGTGGTTTTCTGTGACAATGGGGGTTATTTCCTAAGGGCAAATCCACTTTGCACTACAAGTGCCGTTTCAGTGCAGTCTCAAGTGCACTTGTAGTGCAAAGTGTCTTTGCCTTTAGTAAATAACACCCAACAGTGCTTTTTAATGCTACACAATCACGCCATTTTCAGGACTACCCACATTTCAGTCAGGGTCAGCTAAAAGAAACACAAGCAGTAAATGTCAGCAAATATTTTAGTAATTAAAATTAGTTTTTTATTTAAAAAATGTCTCAGACATTGTCTGGCATATTGATGGCCCCCCTACCCGGAAAGTATTCAAGGTATCTTAGACGGACCTCGCAGGCACTCAGGGGGGGGCAAGCCAGGTGTCATGAAGACCCTGCCAATAATCAGCGATCCAGACGCAGGGAGACACGGCCGCGGGTTCCACTGCGCATGCGCGCGCTTTCACGGGTGCTGTCACGCACGGGCACGCGCGCGCGCACTCCCGCTAGTGCCAGGCGGGCTATTTAAACTGGCCTGTCACACTCCATCCCCGCTGTCTGCTCTACAGCATTCCGTGTGCCTTAACCTGATCTGACCTGTGTACTCTGCTATTGACCCGGCTTCCTGTTAGACCATCCTGCTATCCGCCTGCACCAGACCCTCTTGGCTTGCCTGACCATCCCTCTGTGTTGTCCCTGGTACCTCTGCTGATTGACCGATACCGACCTCTGGCTTGTTTGACCACCCCTTAGTCTGATACCTGTATCCAGCGTTCCAGTCTACTACCTGCTGCCTTGTTCCTGGTTCCAGTCCAGCGTTCCAGTCTACTACCTGCTGCCTTGTTCCTGGTTCCAGTCCAGCGTTCCAGTCTACTACCTGCTGCCTTGTTCCTGGTTCCAGTCCAGCATCCCAGGCTACTACCTGCTGCCTTGTTCCAGGTTCCAGTCCAGCGTTCCAGGCTACTACCTGCTGCTTGTTCCAGGTTCCAGTCCAGCGTTCCAGGCTACCACCTGCTGTTTGTTCCAGGTTCCAGTCCAGCGTTCCAGGCTACTACCTGCTGCTTTGTTCCTGGTTCCAGTCCTGCTTACTTACCTGCTTACTTACCTGCTTCCTTATCTGCTGTGGCTCCGGGTCCTCTCTGCGATCCAGCGTCCTCTTCAGCTTCTGGACCCAGAGGGTATCACCACTCCTGAACTTCCGGTGACTGTCGATCCTGCCAGGCACCCATACCACTCCTCACTCCTGGCCTTCTGTCTCCATTCCAGAGGAACAGGAGTGGGAGCTGTAAGGGAGGTCCTTCTCTGCACTTCAGGCTCACAACCTACCAGGTACGTGACAGTAGCAGACAGCCATGTCTGAGCCTGAGCAGGGAACGTCTCCCATGGAGGAACTCTGTGCACACCTGGCAGGATTGACTGAAGCAGTCAAGAATCTGCAGCAAGGATACACCAGGCTGGAGGAACGAGTGTTAACCTTGTCTAATCCCATTGGGGCTCAGGGAGTTCCTTCCACTTCTGCTCCTTCAGTCGGGCCTTCCTCAACAGTGGTGATGCTCCCTCCAGAACCCAAGGTCCCGACGCCTGAACGTTTTTCTGGAAATCGCCTCAAATTCAGGGCTTTCCGCAACTCCTGTGAACTGTTCTTTGCTCTTCAGCCACGTACCTTTTCCCTTGAGACTACTAAGGTGGGCTACGTAATCTCTCTGCTTTCTGGTGACCCCCAAACCTGGGCCCACCGCCTCTTGGAGCAAAGGGACGTATCCTTGACGAATCTTTCCGCCTTCTTTGACGCACTAGGTCAGCTGTATGATGACCCCCAGCTGTCCGTGACTGCAGAAGCGGCTTTGCACACCCTTCAGCAGGGTCGCAGGGCTGCAGAAGACTATGTGGCGGAATTCAGAAAGTGGAGTGTAGACACGAACTGGAATGATGCGGCTCTCCGCTATCAGTTTCGAATGGGACTTTCTGACTCTCTGAAAGATGAATTGGCCAGGGTGGGTACCCCACAGACTTTGAACGCATTGATCGATCTAACCATCCAGATCGATCGACGTCTAAGAGAACGAAGGACTGAGAGAGCAATGGGAACCCCTCGCCCAACTTGGGTTACCCCTAAAGTTCCCCATCATACATCACCAGCACCACCAATGTCTACATTTAACCCACCTGAGCCAATGCAATTAGGGGTTCTGCGGCCTTCTCTTACTCAGGAGGAACGACAACGTCGTCGGGTGAATAATCTGTGCCTGTATTGTGGGGAACCTGGGCACTATGTCAGGAACTGTCCCCTTAAACTCTGTAAGTGCCTATCTCTGTCCTCTGTCTATGTTGCACCCCTGGTTAGGAACACTACCCACCTTGCTCTCTCTCTCCTGTTACAGCTTCCAGGAGAGACCCTGCAAATAGCCGCCATTATTGACTCTGGAGCTTGCAGTTGTTTCATGGACTCTTTTTGCTACCCAACACCGGATACCTCTGTTGCCTAAAACCCATGGACTCTCCATTCATCTAGCTGATGGAACAGCCATTAAGTCAGGGCCTGTTACCCAAGAGACTGTTCCAATACCCGTTTCCATCTCCAATTCTCATCAAGAACTGTTACGCCTAGATATCATCGCTTCACCTATGTTCCCCATAATCCTCGGCATGCCATGGTTACAGGCCCACAATCCTGACATTAATTGGATCACAGGTGAGCTTACCTTTTCCTCCCCATATTGCCAACAGTCTTGTAGACTTCAGGACACTCAGAAGAATCCTACCTTGCTCTGTTTAAACACAGATCCTAGTCTGCACCTTTCCATCCCTTCTGCATATCATGATTTCTTAGATGTATTCAGCAAGCAGGGGGCAGAGGTCTTACCCACTCACCGGGCCTATGACTGTCCTATCGAATTACTCCCCGGTGCCGAGATACCTTTTGGAAGAATATTTCCTTTAACAGAAGTGGAACAAGGGGCTTTAAAAGAATATATCGATGAGAATCTAAGGAAAGGCTTCATTCGTCCATCCACGTCTCCAGCAGGTGCAGGTATCTTCTTCGTACAAAAGAAAGACAAGACCCTCAGACCATGTGTAGATTACCGTGAGCTGAACAAAATCACTGTAAAGAACCGTTACCCTCTTCCTCTGGTACCAGAGCTGTTCCAAAGACTTGGGACAGCTACCATATTCACTAAGCTTGACCTCCGCGGAGCCTACAATTTGGTTCGTATTAGGGACGGAGACGAATGGAAGACCGCCTTTCGTACCCGTTATGGACATTTTGAATACCTTGTGATGCCGTTTGGGCTGTGCAATGTTCCTGCTACATTCCAGTACTTCATCAATGATGTTTTACGAGACTTTCTAGATCTGTTTGTTATCGTCTATTTAGACGACATACTAATTTTTTCTTGTTCCCTTGAATCCCATCGCAGGCACGTCAGAAGTGTATTGGCCCGGCTTCGACAACACGGTCTATATGCAAAAGCTGAAAAATGTGAATTTGAACAGGAAAGTATTCCATTTTTGGGGTTAATCATTTCCAGCAAGGGCATTAAGATGGACCCCCAAAAGGTCACTGCAGTACTAGACTGGCCAGTCCCAACAGATAAGAAGGGGATCCAGCGATTCGTTGGATTCGCTAATTTCTACCGCAAATTTATTAAGGGGTTTTCAGCCATCATCACACCCATCACACAGCTAACTAAACAGGGTACACGTTTCCACTGGTCTGCTGAGGCTCAAAAGGCTTTCGAGACTCTCAAGGGCCTTTTTACCTCTGCTTCCGTGCTAAAACATCCAGATTCCTCTCTGCCATTCGTACTAGAGGTGGACGCATCCGAAATTGCAGTAGGGGCAGTGTTGTCCCAAAGACAGGGAACTAAGGCCCTGTTATATCCTGTGGCCTTCTTCTCTCGTAAATTGTCCACGGCAGAGAGAAATTATGATGTAGGTGACAGAGAATTATTGGCTATCAAATCCGTGTTGGAGGAGTGGCGCTATCTGCTAGAGGGTGCCGCTCATCCAGTCTTAATTTTTACAGATCATAAGAACCTGGAGTATTTGAGGTCCGCAAAAAGATTGAAGCCACGCCAAGCCAGGTGGGCCCTCTTTTTCTCCAGGTTCTCTTTTCATGTCACTTATCGCCCTGGTTCCAAGAATACCAAGCCTGATGCCCTATCCAGGATGTTTCAGAAGCCCCAAGAGGTTTCCCCTCCGGACACCATTCTGTCCCCGGGGAATTTTCTTTTGCTTCAGGGAGATCTGCTTTCCCGGATTAAGCAGGCTTCCGCAAAATTGGGGTCTTTCATTAGGCCAGAACTCCAAGTTAAGGATGGGTTATTATGGCACGAGAATAGGATTTTTATACCTGAAGAACTACGAGTTTCAGTATTAGAACTCTGTCATGACCATGCTTTTGCTGGGAATTTTGGAGTGGCTAAAACTACTGATCTGGTACAGCGTACCTTTTGGTGGCCTCAATTACGTGATGATTGTAGGAGATTTGTTGAATCCTGTACCACCTGTATCAGAAACAAGGGGCACAAGACCAAGGCATGGGGTTTGCTAAAGCCATTACCTGTCCCAGATAGGCCTTGGAAGATGCTTTCTATAGATTTTATTGTGGAATAACCTCCGGCTGGGGGTTTTACCTCAATTTTTGTCATAGTAGACCGGTTGTCGAAGATGACCCACTTTGTCCCAATGAAGGGCACTCCCTCAGCTATAGAAACGGCACAGGCATTCATTAGAGAAGTCATCAGGCTCCATGGGGTACTGGTTAATATCGTTTCAGATCGGGGGGTACAGTTTACCTCCCGATTCTGGAGGTCTCTATGCAAAACATTGAAGATTGAACTCTCATTCTCATCTGCTTACCACCCCCAGACTAATGGGCAAACAGAGAGAACAAACCAGACTCTTGAACAATATTTACGCTGTTTTTCTTCATTTGCCCAGGATGATTGGATTTCTGTTCTTCCATTGGCCGAGTTTGCCTACAACAACTCTATTCATTCCGCTATCAAACAAACCCCATTTTTTGCAAATTATGGTTACCACCCTTCTTTTCTGCCTAATTCTCTTCCAGAGTGCACAGTACCCGCAGTTCAGGAGAGGTTGGACTTCTTCACTTCCAACAATCAAGTTTTGCAGGAGACCATGACCAGGACCCAGGAGTATAATAAAGCAACTTTTGATAAGAAGAGACGAGGTGAGCTGTTACTTACACCCGGGGACCAGGTATGGTTATCTACAGTAAATCTCAGGATGGTTTGCCCATCAAAGAAATTGGGTCCCAAGTTTCTTGGCCCATTTCCTGTTAAGCGAAGGATTAATGAGGTGGCATACGAACTTGAACTTCCGGATTCATTAAAAGTGCATCCAGTATTTCATGTGTCTCTACTCAAACCCTCTGTTTCTAACCCATTTCCAGGCCGAAGTACGGATCCTCCTGATCCAATTTTGGTGGATGGGGAGGAAGAATTTGAGGTGGAGGCTATCATGGACCATAGGAGAAGAGACAACCAAAATCAATTTTTGATAAAATAGAGGGGGTTCGGCCCAGAAGAAAATTCTTGGGAACCCGAGGATAATATTCATGCTGAAAATCTTTTACAATCTTTTAAAAGAGCCCATCCGGAGAAATTCCTTCAAAGGGGCATCCGGAGGCTGCCCCTTGGGGGGGGGCAATGTCATGAAGACCCTGCCAATAATCAGCGATCCAGACGCAGGGGGACATGGCCGCGGGTTCCACTGCGCATGCACTGCGCGTTCACGGGTGCTGTCACGCACGGGCACACGCGCGCGCACTCCCGCTAGTGCCAGGCGGGCTATTTAAACCGGCCTGTCACACTCCATCCCCGCTGTCTGCTCTACAGCATTCCGTGTGCCTTAACCTGATCTGACCTGTGTACTCTGCTATTGACCCGGCTTCCTGTTAGACCATCCTGCTATCCGCCTGCACCAGACCCTCTTGGCTTGCCTGACCATCCCTCTGTGTTGTCCCTGGTACCTCTGCTGATCGACCGATACCGACCTCTGGCTTGTTTGACCACCCCTTAGTCTGATACCTGTATCCAGCGTTCCAGTCTACTACCTGCTGCCTTGTTCCTGGTTCCAGTCCAGCGTTCCAGTCTACTACCTGCTGCCTTGTTCCTGGTTCCAGTCCAGCGTTCCAGTCTACTACCTGCTGCCTTGTTCCTGGTTCCAGTCCAGCATCCCAGGCTACTACCTGCTGCCTTGTTCCAGGTTCCAGTCCAGCGTTCCAGGCTACTACCTGCTGCTTGTTCCAGGTTCCAGTCCAGCGTTCCAGGCTACCACCTGCTGTTTGTTCCAGGTTCCAGTCCAGCGTTCCAGGCTACTACCTGCTGCTTTGTTCCTGGTTCCAGTCCTGCTTACTTACCTGCTTACTTACCTGCTTCCTTATCTGCTGTGGCTCTGGGTCCTCTCTGCGATCCAGCGTCCTCTTCAGCTTCTGGACCCAGAGGGTATCACCACTCCTGAACTTCCGGTGACTGTCGATCCTGCCAGGCACCCATACCACTCCTCACTCCTGGCCTTCTGTCTCCATTCCAGAGGAACAGAAGTGGGAGCTGTAAGGGAGGTCCTTCTCTGCACTTCAGGCTCACAACCTACCAGGTACGTGACACCAGGACGGCCAGCTTCAAGCGCCGTCAGGGTTGGTTCATTTACATGAATTACGGATTCAGGCCCGACTGAGCCAGCATAGTTTGCAGAATTTCTCCTTAAAAAGTTGTGTAGAACACAGCAAGCCAGGATGATATGATTGAGTTCATACTCTGCCATATGTATGGGTGTAAGAAATAGGCGGTAATTAAAAACCCTCCGGCTCGGGGTGAGGGTCCTCATAGGGAATGGCCGCATAAGATGGTCCCCCAGCGCAAACGCTTCATCCGCAACAAAGACGAATGGGAGTCCTTCCACATTGTCTTCTGGAGGTGGCAATTCCATGCTGCCATTCTGGAGAACTACGTCTGGGCGATGACTCCACCATCTGACATCCGGCCATTCTTCCCTACGTCCACATACAGGAACTCGTAAGTAGCTGACACCACCGCCAACATCACAATACTATTGAACCCCTTATAGTTGTAATAGTATGACCCCAAGTTGGGTGGTGGGACAATGTGGAGGTGTTTCTCATCAATTGCCCCTCCGCAGTTAGGAAAGTCCCACCGCTGGGCAAAGTGGGAGGCCACAGTCTGCCATTCCTGTGGGTTGGAAGAAAACTGTGGAGTAAAAACAGAAAAATAAATGAATCATTTTGCACATAAACATGGAAAGCAGATATGACACAAACATTCTTGGCCAACATCAGTATAACATTTATTTTAGGGAGTATTTAAAGACAAAGGTATAAGGTACACCAGATTCCTCCTCCCCCCTCTCATAAGCCATTTGTAAAATGTTATGGGGTGGGGGCAGATGTTTTGGACAGGTAGCCCTCTACACTTCATTGAGAGATGAATGCCTAAATAATGTGTGTTACTTTGGCCAGCCCCTCCTTACTTTACACTATTGGCAGCCCACTGGACAGGTAAGAAGTGTCATAATACAAAGAGATAAATACACACTGAACACATTTTAGCACATTTTTACATTCTGATATTACCTATCAAGATAATAATAGGATACAAAAACTTAAAACATTACCATTTGAAAGTATTCAGGCAAGCCCTTGCACTACATGCTTTGGGGAATTCATCCATAAAGCTGACCACAAAAGAGGTGGGTATAGTGTGTATGGGTTTGGCAAAGTCAGCAGATAGAGGATTGGTATCAGCTGAGTTAGCAGTTGGGGGAAAGGAGGGTTCCAAATGATTTTGGGACACAAAAAAAAGCCTCTGGCACTCTGCCAGAATTTATAGCACAAATCTCATTTTTACACATTTTAGGGGGTGTTTAGGGTAAAGCACTACTATGGAGCTGCCCAAATACATTGTTAAGTGACTACACAAGGTGAATATAGGCCCAGGAGAGCGTGCTGGGGTGGTAAGTGAAGGAAAATATGTATGAAGGACAAAAAAAAATTAACTAAAAATCCAGCATGCATGAGGACAAAGGGGACATTCACAGCATATTACAATCATGGTAATTAGGGAATGAGGAAAGAAATACAATATACAGTATTATCAAACATTAAATACAATAAAATGTGATGTTAAAGGATAAAAATCTTACCTTAATATAGTCCTCCTACAGGACCTGGATGATGGCAGAACAGGTCTCTGGGATAATGATCCCCAGAGCCTGGGGGGAGATGCCTGTCGAGAACTTGAGGTCCTGCAGGCTTCTCCCCGTCACCAAGTACCGCAGGGTGGTGACTAGCCTCTGGTCCGGAGTGATGGCTTGCCTCATGCAGGTATCCTGCGTGCTGATATAGGGGGTCAGCAAAGCCAACAAACGGTGAAATACGGGGTCCGTCATCCTGAGAAAGTTCCTAAAATCTTCAGGATTATTCTCACGGATCTCACGGAGCAAAGGCATAGGACAGAACTGGTCACGCTGGAGCAACCAATTCTTGGTCCATGAACTCCTCCCCACCCTGTTCATGGACTGGACTTGTGTCAAGGTAAGGGCCCCAACACCAAGCCCCCACACAGCACGAACTCTACAAGGAGTACATATACGCAACATGGCTAGAAAACGGTCGGCTTCTCAGAACGAAGTAACAGAACGCACTGAAGAACAGCAAGGCCTGTGAAGAGCGACCTGAAAATCAGTAACCAACGAACACGAACACAATGGCAAGTCAATTGTACTCTCTGCACGCACTGAAGAACAGATTCAAACCCACAAGCACAAACTGAACAGCAGAAAACGATCTGAAAGCCACGAGTCCGAAAAAGCGCCAATCGTCTCTCGCCAAACTTTTACTAACACGAGATTAGCAAAAGGAGCCCAAAGGGTGCCGCACTTGGTTCTGAACTGCCCTTTTATAGTCTAATCGTATGTGGTGTACATGACCGCGTTCTTGGCATTTGAAAATTCCGACAACTTTGTGCGACCGTGTGTATGCAAAACAAATTTGAGCCAACATCCGTCGGAAAAAATTCATGGATTTTGTTGACGGAATGTCCGATCAATGTCCGATCGTGTGTACGGGGTAGGAGTCGTTTGTAAGTTGGATGTTTGAAAGTAGGGGCCTGCCCTATATACTCTGCAGAAATTGGGGCCTTAGGTGTTGGTGTTGCCACAACACTGTAAGCCCTCACAGTTACTCTTGGTGGGCGCAGGAACGGGCCCCGCTGTGAAATATTAGATCAAGAATTGTAATTACATGCCCCTGTGGAACAGGGTCAGAAAAATTGGGCCTTTGGTGGTGGTGGTGCTGGTGCCACGACACTGTAAGTCCTCACAGTTATTCTTGGTGGGCGCAGAAACGGGCCCTGCTGTGAAATATTAGATCAAGAATTGTAATTACATGCACCTGTTGAACAGGGGCAGAAAAATTGGGCCTTTGGTGGTGGTGGTGCTTGTGCCACAACACTGTAAGTCCTCACAGTTACTCTTGGTGGGTGCAGAAATGGGCCCTGCTGTGAAACAGGGGCAGAAAAATTGGGCCTTAGGCACTGGTGCCACAACACTGCAACCCCACACAGATACTCTAGTCGGAGCGCAGGAATGAGCCCTCCTGCAAAATATTGCATCAAAAATTGTAATTACATGCCCCTGTTAAACAGGGGCTGAAAAATTGGGCCTTAGGCACTGGTGCTAGTGCCACAACACTGCAACCCCTCACAGATACTCTAGTTGGAGCACAGGAACGAGCCCTGCTGCAAAGTATTGCATCAAAAATTGTAATTACACGCCCCTGTTAGACAGGGGCTGAAAAATTGGGCCTTAGGCACTGATGCCACAACACTGCAACCCCTCACAGATACTCTAGTTGGAGTGCAGGAAAGAGCCCTGCTACAAAGTATTGCATCAAAAATTGTAATTACACGCCCCTGTTAAACAGGGGCTACAAAAGTGGGCCTTAGGCACTGGTGCTGGTGCTACAGCACTGCAACCCCTCACAAATACTCTAGTTGAGCGCAGCAACAAACCCTCCTTGCAAAATATTGCATCAAAAATTGTAATTACATGCCCCTGTTAAACTGGGGCTGAAAAATTTGGCATTAGCCACTGGTGGAGGAGCCCAGAACCAAAAATATTCTTACAAGCCGTCAGCATGATCATTGTGGAGTAGGGATGAGCTTCGTGTTCGAGTCGAACCCATGTTCGACTCGAACATCTTCTGTTCGCCCGTTCGCCGAATTGCGAACGATATGGGCCGTTCGCGCCAAATTCGTGTGGCACGTCACGGCCCATAATTCACTGATCCAGGCAAAACCTATTTTTCCATAATTCACTCCGGCATTGCAGTGCATTGCTGGCTGATGATTGGCCAAGCATGCACTATGACCCGCATGCTTGGCCAATCACAGCGCCGTCTGAACAGAGAGCCGTAATTGGCCAAAGCCAAGGAGGCTTTGGCCAATTATGGCTCAGGGGATTTAGTACACGCCCAACACTATATAAGGCCGCCTGCACGGCGGCCCTGTGTAGTGTGTGTTCCGGCGTTTATAGATAGAGAGAGAGAGAGAGACAGACAGTGTCATTTGATTTGAGTTAGATCAGTGGTTCTCAACTCCAGTCCTCGGGACCCACCAACAGGCCAGGTTTGCAAGATAGCTGAAATACATCACAGGTGATATCACTTGCTGCTCAGTGATTGCAGTATTCTAATCTGCAACTCCCCAAGGTAATACTTAAAATCTGACCTGTTGGTGGGTCCCGAGGACTGAAGTTGAGAACCACTGAGTTAGATAGATTAGGCAGAACAGTCAGTCAGTTAGCTGCACTTACAGTGTACTGTGTATATATATGCATCCCAGGTGTTGCATATATATATATATATATATATATATATATATATATATATATATATATATATATATATATATATATATATATATATATATACACTGTATTCAGTTTAGCTAGATCCGTTCCTGTTATCTTCTTACTGACAGGCAGGCTTGTCTTGTTACAGTATTTACAGTTACCTGAAGAAAATTGCTGGTGTTCTTTTGATCCTATTAGTACCACAGTCAGGCAGCTAGACTATTTACAGTTAGTGCAGTGCATCCTGCTCACAGTGTTCAGCTAAAACTACAAGTTAGTGGGGTGCGTCCTGCTCACAGTGTTCAGCTAAACCTACAAGTTAGTGCAGTGCGTCCTGCTCACAGTGTTCAGCTAAAACTACAAGTTAGTGGGGTGCGTCCACCTCACAGTGTTTAGCTAAACCTACAAGTTAGTGTGGTGCGTCCACCTCACAGTGTTCAGCTAAACCTACAAGTTAGTGCGGTGCGTCCTGCTCACAGTGTTCAGCTAAAACTACAAGTTAGTGTGGTGCGTCCTGCTCACAGTGTTCAGCTAAACCTAGAAGTTAGTGCGGTGCATCCTGCTCACAGTGTTCAGCTAAAACCACAAGTTAGTGTGGTGCGTCCACCTCACAGTGTTTAGCTAAACCTACAAGTTAGTGCGGTGTGTCCTGCTCACAGTGTTCAGCTAAAACTACAAGTTAGTGCAGTGCGTCCACCTCACAGTGTTCAGCTAAACCTACAAGTTAGTGCGGTGCGTCCACCTCACAGTGTTCAGCTAAACCTAGAAGTTATTGCAGTGCGTCCTGCTCACAGTGTTCAGCTAAAACTACAAGTTAGTGTGGTGCGTCCTGCTCACAGTGTTCAGCTAAACCTACAAGTTAGTGCGGTGCGTCCTGCTCACAGTGTTCAGCTAAAACTACAAGTTAGTGCTGTGCGTCCTGCTCATAGTATTCAGCTAAAACGACAAGTTAGTGCGGTGCGTCCACCTCACAGTGTTCAGCTAAACCTACAAGTTAGTGCGGTGTGTCCTGCTCACAGTGTTCAGCTAAAACTACAAGTTAGTGCTGTGCGTCCTCCTCACAGTGTCCAGCTAAACCTACAAGTTATTTTTTGCGAGCTCTGCACAGTGTTCAGCTAAAGCTACCTGTAGAAGGTTGGTGGTGTTTTCCTGATCCTATCACTACCGCAGGCAGCTAAAAAAGCTACAAGTTAGTTTTTTGCGAGCTCTGCCCAGTGTTCAGCTAAAGCTACCTGTAGAAGGTTGGTGGTGTTCTCATACTACAGGCAGGCAGTTGATTTTGCTAGCTGCAGTATCAGTATATATATATATATATATATATATATATATATATATATATATATATATATATCCCAGCTTAGAGCTTAGTGCAGCTACAGGCCATTAGTATGTCTGGAAGGCCAAGAAGGAGAGGCAGACAGTCACAAGCCAATAAGAGAGGGCAAGCAGGCTCTGTGTCTAGTGCTGGTCGTGGAGACGGTGCATCCTCATCAACACATGGCCGTGGGACACGCTTGGCCTTTTTTTCGGCAGCTGGCCGTGTTGAGCCGCAACATGCGGAAGACTTGGTCGAGTGGATGACCAAGCCGTCCTCATCCTCCTCATCCTCTCTCACCCATGCCCAGGGTACTTTGTCTGGCAAAGCAGAGGCCTCTTCCCTTGGCTCAATGTCATCAGTGACTCCTTCCCTAGCCCCACCAATGTCTCCTGAGGAGTCCCTCGAACTGTTTGACCACATATTGGGTACTTGCTCCAGGAGGATGCCCAGCGTTTGGAAGGCTCTGATGATGATACTGAGCTTGATGAAGGCAGTAACGTGAGCATGGACAGAGGGGGTGCCCAAGAAGGACAGCAATCTGGCAGTCATGCTCCCCCTGCTGCAGCATACTGCCAGGTTTGCTCCAGTGATGAGGAGGGAGGGGATGATGAGGTCACTGACTCAACGTGGGTGCCTGATAGGAGAGAGGAGGAGGAGGAGGCGGCACATCACCAATGAGGCAGGATGCCCTCCAGGGGCCAGCCTAAGGGCAGCACATTGACTGCATCACACCCCAAAGCTCCACATGTGCAGGGCGCTGCAGTCTCTGCGCGTTATTCAAAAAGTTCTTTGGTGTGGGCCTTTTTTGAGACGAGTGCATCAGATCACACCGCTGCTATTTGCAACATATGTCTCAAGCGTATCTCGCGTGGCCAAAACATCTCCCGCTTGGGTACCACATGCTTGACCAGACATATGTTGACCTGCCATGCAGTTCGTTGGCAAGCGTATCTAAAAGACCCACACCAAAGAACAAAGAGGACCTCTCCTTGCTCCTCATCAGCTGAGATCTCCAACCCCACTATACCTTCAGTCCTCTCTGAGACCTGCACTGAGAGGAATGAAGGTGTAGAATTAGGTGTGTCACAGCCAAGTACTTGTGGGCAATCTGCTTTTGGTACACCGACGTCAGATTGTACCAGGCAAATTTCCCTGCCCCAGCTGCTGCACCGCTGGAAGAAGTTTGCTCCCAGCCATCCACATGCCCAGCGGTTGAATGCTAGCTTGGCAAAATTGCTAGCACTTCAACTGCTGCCTTTTCAGTTGGTAGACTCTGCCCCCTTCTGTGAGTTTGTGGAATGTGCAGTTCCTCAGTGGCAGGTACCCAAACGCCACTTTTTCTCATGGAAGGCGATTCCGGCTCTCTACCAGCATGTGGAAGGCAATGTCCATGCCTCGCTGGACAGGGCGGTCAGCGGTAAGGTGCATATTACCGCTGACTCATGGTCCAGCAGGCATGGACAGGGACGTTACCTAAGTTTCACGGCGCATTGGGTGACTCTGCTGGCAGCTGGGAAAGATGCAGGACAAGGTGCAGTAGTGTTGGAGGTTGTTCCGCCACCACGCCTCCAAAATGCTAATGATTGTGACATACCTCTCTCCTCCACCCCCTCCTCTTCTTCTTCCTCCATGGCCTCTTCCTGTGCTTTGTCCTCGGAACCAGCGGTGCTCTGTAGCCGTTCAAGGGGCTACGCATGTACGCAGGCCAAAAAATGCCATGCGGTGCTTGAGCTGGTGTGCTTGGGGGACAGGAGCCACACTGGGGCAGAGGTTCTGTCAGCTCTGCAGGGGCAGGTTCAGAGGTGGTTGATGCCACGCCAACTTAAGGCAGGAATGGTGGTTTGCGACAATGGCACCAACCTCCTCTCTGCCCTCCGACAGGGACAAATGACCCATGTGCCCTGTTTGGCTCACGTCCTTAACTTGGTGGTGCAGCGGTTCTTGGGCAGGTACCCGGGCTTACAGGATGTCCTGAGGCAGGCCAGGAAAGTCTGTGTGCATTTCCCCCGGTCATATAATGCCAGTGCTCGGCTGGCAGATCTCCAAAAGGAGTTTAACCTGCCCAAGAACCGCCTAATCTGTGACATGCCCACCAGGTGGAACTCAACGTTGGCCATGCTGCAGCGGCTGCACACGCAGCAGAGGGCCATCAATGAGTACCTGTGCGACTATGGCACCAGGACAGGGTCAGGGGAGCTTGGTTTTTTTTCCCCACGCCAGTGGGCCATGATCAGGGATGCATACACTGTCCTGTCACCATTTGAGGAGGCCACGAGGATAGTGAGCAGTGACAGTGCATGCATTAGTGACACTGTCCCCCTTGTCCACCTGTTGGAACACACGCTGCGTGGAATAATGGACAGGGCACTTGAGGCAGAACAGAGGCAGGAAGAGGAGGACTTCCTTAGCTCTCAAGGCCCCCTTTATCCAGACAGTGTTCCTGCGTGCCCACCGATCACACAGGAAGAGGAGGAGGAGGAGGAGGAGGAGGAGGAAGATTGTGTCAGTATGGAGGTGGAGCCTGGCACTCAGCATCAGCAGCAGTCTTTAAGGGATCAGTCCCAAGAAACACATGGACTTGTACGTGGCTGGGAGGAGGTGGCTGCGGACCATGTCGTCCTTAGTGACCCAGAGGACTCCGGACCGAATGCCTCAGCAAACCTACGCTGCATGGCCTCCCTGATCCTGCAAAGCCTGCGTAAGGATCCTCGTATTCGTGGTATCAAGGAGCAGGACCAATACTGGCTGGCAACCCTCCTTGATCCACGTTACAAGGGTAAGGTTGCGGACCTTATCTTGCCATCGCAGAGGGAGCAGAGGATGAAACATCTTCGGGAGGCCTTGCAGAAAGGTCTGTGCAACGCGTTCCCAGAGACTGGGAGGTTAAAAACTCCTGTTTCTGGACAACGTGTTGCTGAGGCTTCGGTCAGTCAAAGAAGGAGCGGTGGAGAAGGTGGCCGTCTGACCGATGCGTTCAGACAATTTTTTGGTCCGCAGCCCCAAGGTATGATCGGTTCCAGCAACCATCGCCAGCCCCTGTTTTACATGGTGCAGGAATACCTAGGGGCAAGATCTGACTTGGACACCTTTCCCACCGAAAATCCTCTGGGTTACTGGGTCTTGAGGATGGATCACTGGCCAGAGCTTGCACAGTATGCAATTGAGCTACTGGCCTGTCCTGCATCCAGCGTTCTTTCGGAACGCACATTCAGTGCTGCTGGAGGCTTTGTAATCAATCTTTCTATCACAGGGTGCGTCTGTCCACCGACTCGGTCGATCGACTGACCTTCATAAAAATGAATCAGTCTTGGATCACCACCAGCTACCAAGCACCTGATGCTGATGTAACCGAATAATTTTTTGGAAATCTCAGATCCCTTCAAAGACTGCCTATGCTGATGCTGAGTGACTATCCCTGAGTAATTATCCTCTTCCTGCTCAATGATCACGCTGATAGCTTGTAAGAACATTTTTGGTTCTGGGCGCCACCACCAGTGCCTAAGGCCCAATTTTTCAGCCCTTGTTTAACAGGGCATGTAATTACAATTTTTGATGCAATACTTTGCAGCAGGGCTCATTTCTGCGTTCCAACTAGAGTATCTGTGAGGAGTTGCAGTGTTGTGGCACCAGCACCAGTGCCTAAGGCCTACTTTTTCAGCCCCTGTTCAACAGGGGCATGTAATTACAATTCTTGATCTAATATTTCACAGCAGGGCCCATTTCTGCACCCACCAAGAGCGAGTGAGGACTTACAGTGTTGTGGCACCAGCACCACCACCACCACCAAAGGCCCAATTTTTCTGCCCTTGTTCAACAGGGGCATGTAATTACAATTCTTGATCTAATATTTCACAGCAGGGCCCATTTCTGCACCCACCAAGAGCGAGTGAGGACTTACAGTGTTGTGGCACCACCGCCACCACCACAGGCCCAATTTTTCTGCCCTTGTCCAACAGGGGCATGTAATTACAATTCTTGATCTAATATTTCACAGCAGGGCCCATTTCTGCGCCCACCAAGAGCGAGTGAGGACTTACAGTGTTGTGGCACCAGCACCACCACCACCACCAAAGGCCCAATTTTTCTGCCCCTGTTCAACAGGGGCATGTAATTACAATTCTTGATCCAATATTTCACAGCAGGGCCCTGTGAGGGCTTACAGTGTTGTGGCCACAACAACACCTAAGGCCCAAATTTCTGCTGAGTATATAGGGCAGGCCCCTACTTTCAAACATCTAACTTACAAACGACTCCTACTTGCAAACGGAAGGAGAGAACAGGAAGGGAGATGAAATCTACCCCTAGGAAGGGAAATTCTCTCCTGTAAGAGTTAATATGGGAAAAACATTTCTCCTTTCCACTGATCCTTTCCAATCCTTGTTCCACAAAAAAACCCCAAATTTTCAAAAAACATTTGTCATTGGGATAAAAAGTGAGGTGAAATCTTCTGAAGAGGAGGACAGACAGCAACACAAATGTCACAGGGGTGATAACCCTTCCCTATGTTTTCCAAAAAGCTTAAAAAAGATTTTTTGGCTGAAGCTAAACACGTTAAAAATGTACCCGTTCAAAATTACAAACAGATTCTACTTAACAACAAACCTACAGTCCCTGTCTTGTTTGCACTGCCTGTATACTGCTGTTCAGAGTATATAGGGCCTGGTGACCCCACACCTTTCCTTATTTTAATTTGGGTGCGGGTTCCCCTTAATATCCATACAAGACCCAAAGGGCCTGGTAATGGACTGGGGGGTACCCATGCCATTTGTCTCACTGATTTTCATCCATATTGCCAGGACCTGACATTACATTAAACCCGCAAGCAGCTTTAACCACTTGACGACCGCCTCACGCCGATGTACGTCGGCAAAGTGGCACGGACAGGCAAAATCACGTACAGTGTACGTGATTTGCCTTCCGCGGGTGGGGGGTCCGATCGGACCCCCCCCCGGTGCCCGAGGCGGTCGTCTTTTGTCCAGCGGCGATCGGTGATGAGGGGGAGACCATCCGTTCGTGGCCCCCCCCTCGCGATCGCCGCCGGCCAATGAGAATCTTCCTTTGCTGCTGTATGCTAAACAGCAGCAAAGGAAATGATGTCATCTCCCCTCGGGTCGGTATTTTCCGTTCCGGCCCGAGGAGAGAAGACATCAATGTGAGTGCACCAACACACACACACACAGTAGAACATGCCAGGCACACAAAACACCCCGATCCCCCCCCCGATCGCCCCCCGATCCCCCCCCAATCACCCCCCCCCCCTGTCACAAACTGACACCAGCAGTTTTTTTTTTTTTTTTTTTTTTTTTTTTCCTGATTACTGCATGGTGTCAGTTTGTGACAGTTACAGTGTTGGGACAGATACTGTTACCCCCCTGTAGGTCTAGGGTACCCCCCTAACCCCCCCTAATAAAGTTTTAACCCCTTGATCACCCCCCCTCACCAGTGTCACTAAGCGATCATTTTTCTGATCGCTGTATTAGTGTCGCTGGTGACGCTAGTTAGTGAGGTAAATATTTAGGTTCGCCGTCAGCGTTTTATAGCGTCAGGGACCCCCCTATACTATCTGATAAATGTTTTAACCCCTTGATTGCCCCCTAGTTAACCCTTTCACCACTGATCACCGTATAACCGTTACGGTTAACGCTGGTTAGTTTGTTTATTTTTTATAGTGTCAGGGCACCCGCCGTTTATTACCGAATAAAGGTTTAGCCCCCCGATCGCCCGGCGGTGATATGCGTCGCCCCAGGCAGCGTCAGATTAGCGCCAGTACCGCTAACACTGACGCACGCAGCATGCGCCTCCCTTAGTGGTATAGTATCTGATCGGATCAATATCTGATCCGATCAGATACTATACTAGCGTCCCCAGCAGTTTAGGGTTCCCAAAAACGCAGTGTTAGCGGGATCAGCCCAGATACCTGCTAGCACCTGCGTTTTGCGCCTCCGCCCAGCCCACCCAAGTGCAGTATCGATCGATCACTGTCACTTACAAAACACTAAACGCATAACTGCAGCGTTCGCAGAGTCAGGCCTGATCCCTGCGATCGCTAACAGTTTTTTTGGTAGCATTTTGGTGAACTGGCAAGCACCAGCCCCAGGCGTCAGGTTAGCGCCAGTACCGCTAACACCCACGCACGCAGCATACGCCTCCCTTAGTGGTATAGTATCTGAACGGATCAATATCTGATCCGATCAGATCTATACTAGCGTCCCCAGCAGTTTAGGGTTCCCAAAAACGCAGTGTTAGCGGGATCAGCCCAGATACCTGCTAGCACCTGCGTTTTGCGCCTCCGCCCGGCCCAGCCCACCCAAGTGCAGTATCGATCGATCACTGTCACTTACAAAACACTAAACGCATAACTGCAGCGTTCGCAGAGTCATGCCTGATCCCTGCGATCGCTAACAGTTTTTTTGGTAGTATTTTGGTGAACTGGCAAGCACCAGCCCCAGGCAGCGTCAGATTAGCGCCAGTACCGCTAACACCCACGCACGCACCGTACACCACCCTTAGTGGTATAGTATCTGATCGCATCAATATCTGATCCGATCAGATCTATACTAGCGTCACCAGCAGTTTAGGGTTCCCAAAAACGCAGTGTTAGCGGGATCAGCCCAGATACCTGCTAGCACCTGCGTTTTGCCCCTCCGCCCGGCCCAGCCCACCCAAGTGCAGTATCGATCGATCACTGTCACTTACAAAACACTAAAAGCATAACTGCAGCGTTCGCAGAGTCAGGCCTGATCCCTGCGATCGCTAAGTTTTTTGGTAGCGTTTTGGTGAACTGGCAAGCGCCAGCGGCCTAGTACACCCCGGTCGTAGTCAAACCAGCACTGCAGTAACACGTGGTGACGTGGCGAGTCCCATAAGTGCAGTTCAAGCTGGCGAGATGGCAAGCACAAGTAGTGTCCCGCTGCCACCAGAAAGACAAACACAGGCCCGTCGTGCCCATAATGCCCTTCCTGCTGCATTCGCCAATCCTAATTGGGAACCCACCGCTTCTGCAGCGCCCGTACTTCCCCCATTCACATCCCCAACCAAATGCAGTCGGCTGCATGAGAGGCATTTTTATGTCCTCCCGAGTACCCCTACCCAGCGAACGCCCCCAAAAAGATGTTGTGTCTGCAGCTAGCGCGGATATAGGCGTGACACCCGCTATTATTGTCCCTCCTGTCCTGACAATCCTGGTCTTTGCATTGGTGAATGTTTTGAACGCTACCATTCACTAGTTGAGTATTAGCGTAGGGTACAGCATTGCACAGACTAGGCGCACTTTCACAGGGTCTCCCAAGATGCCATCGCATTTTGAGAGACCCGAACCTGGAACCGGGTACCGTTATAAAAGTTAGTTACAAAAAAAGTGTAAAAAAAAAAAAAATATGAAATAAAAAAAAATAGTTGTTTTATTGTTCTCTCTCTCTCTATTCTCTCTCTCTCTATTGTTCTGCTCTTTTTTACTGTATTCTATTCTGCAATGTTTTATTGTTATTGTTATTATGTTTTATCATGTTTGTTTTTCAGGTGTGTAATTATTTACACTTTACTGTGCTTTATTGTTAACCATTGTTAACCATTTTTTTGTCTTCAGGTACGCCATTCACGACTTTGAGTGGTTATACCAGAATGATGCCTGCAGGTTTAGGTATCATCTTGGTATCATTCTTTTCAGCCAGCGGTCGGCTTTCATGTAAAAGCAATCCTAGCGGCTAATTAGCCTCTAGACTGCTTTTACAAGCCGTGGGAGGGAATGCCCCCCCCCCCCCCCCCCACCGTCTTCCGTGTTTTTCTCTGGCTCTCCTGTCTCAACAGGGAACCTGAGAATGCAGCCGGTGATTCAGCCAGCTGACCATAGAGCTGATCAGAGACCAGAGTGGCTCCAAACATCTCTATGGCCTAAGAAACCGGAAGCTACGAGTATTTCATGACTTAGATTTCGCCGGATGTAAATAGCGCCATTGGGAAATTGGGGAAGCATTTTATCACACCGATCTTGGTGTGGTCAGATGCTTTGAGGGCAGAGGAGAGATCTAGGGTCTAATAGACCACAATTTTTTCAAAAAAGAGTACCTGTCACTACCTATTGCTATCATAGGGGATATTTACATTCCCCGAGATAACAATAAAAATGATTAAAAAAAAAAAATATGAAAGGAACAGTTTAAAAGTAAGATTAAAAAAGCAAAAAAATAATAAAGAAAAAAAAAAACAAAAAAAAAAAACACCCCTGTCGCCCCCTGCTCTCGCGCTAAGGCGAACGCAAGCGGCGGTCTGTCGTCAAACGTAAACAGCAATTGCACCATGCATGTGAGGTATCACCGCGAAGGCCAGATCGAGTGCAGTAATTTTTCCAGTAGACCTCCTCTGTAAATCTAAAGTGGTAACCTGTAAAGGCTTTTGAAGGCTTTTAAACATGTATTTATTTTGTTGCCACTGCACGTTTGTGCGCAATTTTAAAGCATGTCATGTTTGGTATCCATGTACTCGGCCTAAGATCATCTTTTTTATTTCATCAAACATTTGGGCAATATAGCGTGTTTTAGTGCATTAAAATTAAAAAAAGTGTGTTTTTTCCCCAAAAAATGCGTTTGAAAAATCGCTGCGCAATTACTGTGTGAAAAAAAAAAATGAAACACCCACCATTTTAATCTGTAGGGCATTTGCTTTAAAAAAATATATAATGTTTGGGGGTTCAAAGTAATTTTTTTGCAAAAAAAAAAAACTTTTTCATGTAAACAATAAGTGTCAGAAAGGGCTTTGTCTTCAGGTGGTTAGAAGAGTGGGTGATGTGTGACATAAGCTTCTAAATGTTGTGCATAAAATGCCAGGACAGTTCAAAACCCCCCCAAATGACCCCATTTTGGAAAGTAGACACCCCAAGCTATTTGCTGAGAGGCATGTCGAGTCCATGGAATATTTTATATTGCGACACAAGTTGCGGGAAAGAGACAAATTTTTTTTTTTTTTTTTTTTTTTTGCACAAAGTTGTCACTAAATGATATATTGCTCAAACATGCCATGGAAATATGTGAAATTACACCCCAAAATACATTCTGCTGCTTCTCCTGAGTACGGGGATACCACATGCGTGAGACTTTTTGGGAGCCTAGCCGCGTACGGGACCCCGAAAACCAAGCACCGCCTTCAGGCTTTCTAAGGGCGTGAATTTTTGATTTCACTCTTCACTGCCTATCACAGTTTCGGAGGCCATGGAATGCCCAGGTGGCACAAAACCCCCCCAAATGACCCCATTTTGGAAAGTAGACACCCCAAGCTATTTGCTGATAGGTATAGTGAGTATTTTGCAGACCTCACTTTTTGTCACAAAGTTTTGAAAATTGAAAAAAGAAAAAAAAAAATGTTTTTTCTTGTCTTTCTTCATTTTCAAAAACAAATGAGAGCTGCAAAATACTCACCATGCCTTTCAGCAAATAGCTTGGGGTGTCTACTTTCCAAAATGGGGTCATTTGGGGGGGTTTTGTGCCACCTGGGCATTCCATGGCCTCCGAAACTGTGATAGGCAGTAAAGAGTGAAATCAAAAATTTTCACCCTTAGAAATCCTGAAGGCAGTGATTGGTTTTCGGGGTCCAGTACGCGGCTAGGCTCCCAAAAAGTCCCACACATGTGGTATCCCCATACTCAGGAGAAGCAGCTAAATGTATTTTGGGGTGCAATTCCACATATGCCCATGGCCTGTGTGAGCAATATATCATTTAGTGACAACTTTATGAAAAAAAAAAAAAAATAAAAATAAAAGTGTCACTTTCCCGCAACTTGTGTCAAAATATAAAATATTCCATGGACTCAATATGCCTCTCAGCAAATAGCTTGGGGTGTCTACTTTCCAAAATGGGGTCATTTTGGGGGGTTTTGTGCCATCTTGGCATTCCATGGCCTCCGAAACTGTGATAGGCAGTGAAGAGTGAAAGCAAAAATTTACACCCTTAGAAATCCTGAAGGCGGTGATTGGTTTTCGGGGCCCCGTACGCGGCTAGGCTCCCAAAAAGTCCCACACATGTGGTATCCCCATACTCAGGAGAAGCAGCTAAATGTATTTTGGGGTGCAATTCCACATAGGCCCATGGCCTGTGTGAGCAATATATCATTTAGTGACCACTTTTTGTAAATATTTTTTTTTTTTTTTTTTTTTGTCATTTTTCAATCACTTGGGACAAAAAAAATAAATATTCAATGGGTTCAACATGCCTCTCAGCAATTTCCTTGGGGTGTCTACTTTCCAAAATGGGGTCATTTGGGGGGCTTTTGTACTGCCCTGCCATTTTAGCACCTCAAGAAATGACATAGGCAGTCATAAACTAAAAGCTGTGTAAATTCCAGAAAATGTACCCTAGTTTGTAGACGCTATAACTTTTGCGCAAACCAATAAATATACGCTTATTGACATTTTTTTTACCAAAGACATGTGGCCGAATACATTTTGGCCTAAATGTATGACTAAAATTTAGTTTATTGGATTTTTTTTAGAACAAAAAGTAGAAAATATCATTTTTTTTCAAAATTTTCGGTCTTTTTCCGTTTATAGCGCAAAAAATAAAAACCGCAGAGGTGATCAAATACCATCAAAAGAAAGCTCTATTTGTGGGAAGAAAAGGACGCAAATTTCGTTTGGGTACAGCATTGCATGACCGCGCAATTAGCAGTTAAAGCGACGCAGTGCCAAATTGGAAAAAGACCTCTGGTCCTTAGGCAGCATAAAGGTCCGGGGCTCAAGTGGTTAAATGAGATTTTTTTCCTTTAAAAATGACATTTTGCGCAGGGACTGTTCTAAACACAGGAAACACGCGCCACTTTACAGGCATACTATAGACACACCCCAGGTACGATATTTAAAGTAATATTTCACTTTTTTTTTTTACTTTAAGCATCATTAAAATCACTGCTCCCGAAAAAACGGCTGTTTTTAAAAGTTTTTTTTTGCATTGATACATGTCCCCTGGGGCAGGACCCGGGTCCCCAAACCCTTTTTAGGACAATACCATGCAAATTAGCCTTTAAAATTAGCACTTTTGATTTCGAATGTTCGAGTCCCATAGACGTCAATGGGGTTCTAACGTTCGTGTGAATTTTCGGTCCGTTCGCAGGTTCTGGTGCGAACCGAACCGGGGGGGTGTTCGGCTCATCCCTATTGAGGAGGAAGAGGATAGTCACTCAGCATAACAGCATAGTAACTCAGCATCAGCATAGGCAGTCTTGAAAGGATCTGCCATTTCAAAAAAAAATATTTGGTTACATTAGCATCAGGTGCTTGGTAGCTGGTGGTGATCCAAGACTGATTCATTTTTATGAAGGTCAGTTGATCGACCGAGTTGGTGGACAGGCGCACCCTGTGATCGGTCACAAAGCCTCCAGCAGCACTGAACGTGCGTTCCAGAAGAACGTTGGATGCAGGACATGCCATTAGCTCAATTGCATACTGTGCAAGCTCTGGCCAGTGATCCATCCTCAAGACCCAGTAGCCTAGAGGATTTTCGGTGGGAAAGGTGTCCAAGTCAGATCTTGCCCCTAGGTATTCCTGCACCATGTAAAACAGACGCTGGCGATGGTTGCTGGAACCGATCATACCTTGGGGCTGCAGACTAAAAAATTGTCTGAACGCATCAGTCAGACGGCCACCTTCTCCACCGCTCCTTCTTTGACTGACCGAAGCCTCTGTTTAGGAACAGGAGTTTGTAACCTCCCAGTATCTGGGAACACCCTGCACAGACCTTTCTGCAAGGCCTCCCGAAGATGTTTCATCCTCTGCTCTCTCTGCGACGGCAAGATAAGGTCCGCAATCTTACCCTTGTACCGTGGATCAAGGAGGGTTGCCAGCCAGTATTGATCCCTCTCCTTGATACCACGAATACGAGGACCCTTACGCAGGCTTTGCAGGATCAGCGAGGCCATGCAGCATAGGTTTACTGAGGCATTCGGTCCGGAGTCCTCTGGGTCACTAAGGACGACATGATCCGCAGCCACCTTCTCCCAGCCACGTACAAGTCCATGTGTTTCTTGGGACTGTAAATGATCCCTTAAAGACTGCTGCTGATGCTGAGTGCCAGGCTCCAGCTCCATGCTGACACAATCCTCCTCCTCCTCTTCCTGTGTGATCGGCAGGCACGCAGGAACACTGTCTGGATAAAGGGGGCCTTGAGAGCTGAGGAAGTCCTCCTCTTCATGCCTCTGTTCTGCCTCAAGTGCCCTGTCCATTATTCCATGCAGCGTGTGCTCCAACAGGTGGACAAGGGGGACAGTGTCACTGATGCATGCACTGTCACTGCTCACCATCCTCATGGCCTCCTCAAATGGTGACAGAACAGTGCATGCATCCCTGATCATGGCCCACTGGCCTGGGAAAAAAAAATAAGCTTCCCTGACCCTGTCCTGGTGCCATAGTCGCACAGGTACTCATTGATGGCCCTCTGCTGCTTGTGCAGCCACTGCAGCATGGCCAATGTTGAGTTCCACCTGGTGGGCATGTCACAGATTAGGCGGTTCTTGGGCAGGTTAAATTCCTTTTGGAGGTCAGCCAGCTGAGCACTGACATTATATGACCGGAGGAAATGCACATAGACTTTCCTGGCCTGCCTCAGGACATCCTGTAAGCCCGGGTACCTGCCCAAGAACCGCTGCACCACCAAGTTAAGGACGTGAGCCAAACACGGCACATGGGTCAGTTGTCCCTGTCGGAGGGCGGAGAGGAGGTTGGTGCCATTGTCGCAAACCACCATTCCTGCCTTAAGCTGGTGTGGCGTCAACCATCTCTGAGCCTGCCCCTGCAGAGCTGACTGAATCTCTGCCCCAGTGTGGCTCCTGTCCCCCAAGCACACCAGCTCAAGCACCGCATGGCATCTTTTGGCCTGCCTACTTGCCTAGCCCCATGAATGCCTTCGAAGCACCGCTGTTTCTGATGACAAAGCACAGGAAGAGGCCATGGAGGAAGAAGAAGAGGAGGGGGTGGAGGAGAGAGGTGTGTCAGAATCACCAGTAGTAGCATTTTGGAGGCGTGGTGGCGGAACAACCTCCAACACTACTGCACCTTGTCCTGCATCCTTCCCAGCTGCCAGCAGAGTCACCCAATGTGCCGTGAAAGATAGGTAACATCCCTGTCCATGCCTGCTGGACCATGACTCAGTGGTAATATGCACCTTGCCACTGACCGCCCTGTCCAGCGAGGCCAAGACATTGCCTTCAACATGCCGGTAGAGAGCCGGAATCGCCTTCCATGAGAAAAAGTGGTGTTAGGGAACCTGCCACTGAGGAACTGCACATTCCTCAAACTCACGGAAGGGGGCAGTGTCTACCAACTGAAAAGGCAGCAGTTGAAGTGCTAGCAATTTAGCCAAGCTAGCATTCAACCACTGGGCATGTGGATGGCTGGGAGCAAACTTCTTTCGGCGGTGCAGCAGCTGGGGCAGGGAAATTTGCCTGGTACAATCTGACATCGGTGTACTGATAGCAGATTGCCCCCAAGTACTTGGCTGTGACACACCTAATTCTATACCTTCATTCCTCTCAGTGCAGGTCTCAGAGAGGACTGAAGGTATAGTGGGGTTGGAGATCCCAGCTGATGAGGAGCAAGGAGAGGTCCTCTTTGTTCTTTGGTGTGGGTCTTTTAAGTACGCTTGCCAACGAAATGTATGGCAGGTCAACATATGTCTGGTCAAGCATGTTGTGCCCAAGCGGGAGAGGTTTTGGCCACGCGAGATATGCTTGAGACATATGTTGCAAATAGCAGTGGTGGGATCTGATGCACTTGTCTAAAAAAAGGCCCACACCAAAGAACTTTTGTAATAATGTGCAGAGACAGCAGCGCCCTGCACATGCGGAGCTCTGTGGTGTGATGCAGTCGGTGTGCTGCCCTTAAGCTGGCCTCTGGAGGGCATCCTGCTTGGTTGGTGATGTGCCTTCTCCTCCTCTCTCCTGTCAGGCACCCACGTGGAGTAAGTGACCTCATCATCCCCTCCCTCCTCATCACTGGAGCAAACCTGGCAGTATGCTGCAGCTGGGGGAACATGACTGCCAGATTCCTGTCCTTCTTGGGCACCCTCTCTGTCTGGGCTCATGTTACTGCCTTCCTCTAGCTGAGTACCATCATCGGAGCCTTCAAAACGCTGGGCATCCTCCTGGAGCATGTACCCAACACTGTGGTCAAACGGTTCGGGGGACGGACTCCTCAGGAGGACATGGTGAGGCTAGGGAAGGAGTGACTGATGCCATTGAGCCGAGGGAAGAGGCCGCGTTGGCAGCTGCTTTGCCAGACAAAGTACCCTGAGCCTGGGTGAGAGAATGAAGAGGATGAGGACGGCTTGGTCATCCACTCTACCAAGTCTTCCGCATGTTGCGGCTCAACACGGCAAGCTGCCGAAAAAAAGCGTGTCTGGAGGCCACGTGCTGATGAGGATGCACCATGTCCATGACCAGCACTGTTGCCTCTAGACACAGAGCCTGCTTTCCCTCTTTTATTGGCTTGTGACTGTCTGCCTCTCCTTGTTGGCCTTCCACACATACTAATGGCCCGCAGTGAGATGTAGCTGCACAAAACTGGGATGTATATATATACTGATTATACTACAGCTAGCAGAATGCCTGCCTTTGGTATTAATAGGATCAGAAGCACACCAGCACTTGTCTTTAGGTAGCTATAGGTGCAACTGTGCAGGGTACACAGTACACTAACTGTAAATACTTCAAGCTGCCTACCTGTGGTATTAATAGGATCAGAAAAAGAACAACAGCACTTGTCTTCAGGTAGCTATAGGTGCAACTGTGCAGGGGTACACAGTACACTAACTGTAAATACTTCAAGCTGCCTGCCTGTGGTATTAATAGGATCAGAAGAAGAACAACAACACTTGTCTTTAGGTAGCTATAGGTGCAACTGTGCAGGGTACACAGTACACTAACTGTAAATACTTCAAGCTGCCTGCCTGTGGTATTAATAGGATCAGAATAAGAACACCAGCACTTGTTTTCAGGTAGCTATAGGTGCAACTGTGCAGGGGTACACAGCACACTAGCTGTAAATACTTCAAGCTGCCTGCCTGTGGTATTAATAGGATCAGAAGAAGAACACCAGCACTTGTCTTCAGGTAGCTATAGATGCAACTGTGCAGGGTACACAGTACACTAACTGTAAATACTTCAAGCTGCCTGCCTGTGGTATTAATAGGATCAGAAGAAGAACACCGGCACATGTCTTCAGGTAGCTATAGGTGCAACTGTGCAGGGGTACACAGTACACTAACTGTAAATACTTCAAGCTGCCTGCCTGTGGTATTAATAGGATCAGAAGAAGAACGCCAGCACTTGTCTTCAGGTAGCTATAGGTGCAACTGTGCAGGGGTACACAGTACACTAACTGTAAATACTTCAAGCTGCCTGCCTGTGGTATTAATAGGATCAGAAGAAGAACACTGGCACTTGTCTTCAGGTAGCTATAGATGCAACTATGCAGGGTACACAGTACACTAACTGTAAATACTTCAACCTGCCTGCCTATGGTATTAATAGGATCAGAAGAAGAACAACAGCACTTGTCTTTAGGTAGCTATAGGTGCAACTGTGCAGGGTACACAGTACAGTAACTGTAAATACTGTAAAAACACCTGCCTGCCTGTCAGTATATTAGAAAGAGAATAACAGGAACAGATCCAGCTAAACTGAATACAGTGTATATATATATATATATATATATATATATATATACAGTGGCTTGCGAAAGTATTCGGCCCCCTTGAACTTTTCAGCCTTTTGCCACATTTCAGGCTTCAAACATAAAGATATAAAATTTAAATTTTTTGTGAAGAATCACCAACAAGTGGGACACAATTGTGAAGTGGAACGAAATCTATTGGATATTTTAAACTTTTTTAGCAATTAAAAAACTGAAAAGTGGTGCGTGCAAAATTATTCGGCCCCTTTACTTTCAGTGCAGAAAACTCACTCCAGAAGTTCAGCGAGGATCTCTGAATGATCCAATGTTGTCCTAAATGACTGATGGTGATAAATAGAATCCCCCTGTGTGTAATCAAGTCTCTGTATAAATGCACCTGCTCTGTGATAGTCTCAGGGTTCTGTTGAAAGCGCAGAGAGCATTATGAAGACCAAGGAACACACCAGGCAGGTCCGTAATACTGTTGTGGAGAAGTTTAAAGCTGGATTTGGATACAAAAAGATTTTCCAAGCTTTAAACATCCCAAGGAGCACTGTGCAAGCGATCATTTTGAAATGGAAGGAGTATCAGACCACTGCAAATCTACCAAGTCCTGGCTGTCCCTCTAAACTTTCAGCTCAGACAAGGAGAAGACTGATCAGAGATGCAGCCAAGAGGCCCATGATCACTCTGGATGAACTGCAGAGAACTACAGCTGAGGTGGGAGAGTCTGTCCATAGGACAACAATCAGTCGTACACTGCACAAATCTGGCCTTTATGGAAGCGTGGCAAGAAGAAAGCCATTTCTCAAAGATATCCATAAAAAGTCTTGTCTAAAGTTTGCCACAAGCCACCTGGGAGACACACCAAACATGTGGAAGAAGATGCTCTGGTCCGATGAAACCAAAATCGAACTTTTTGGCCACAATGCAAAACGATATGTTTGGCGTAAAAGCAACACAGCTCATCACACTCAACACACCATCCCCACCGTGAAACATGGTGGTGGCAGCATCATGGTTTGGGCCTGCTTTTCTTCGGCAGGGACAGGGAAGATGGTTAAAATTGAGGGGAAGATGGATGCAGCCAAATACAGGACCATTCTGGATGAAAACCTGTTGGAGTCTGCAAAAGACCTGAAACTGGGACGGAGATTTATCTTCCAACAAGACAATGATCCCAAACATACAGCAAAATCTACAAAGGAATGGTTCACAAATAAACGTATCCAGGTGTTAGAATGGCCAAGTCAAAGTCCAGACCTGAATCCAATCGAGAATCTGTGGAAAGAGCTGAAAACTGCTGTTCACAAACGCTCTCCATCCAACCTCACTGAGCTCGAGCTGTTTTGCAAGGAAGAATGGGCAAGAATTTCAGTCTCTCGATGTGCAAAACTGATAGAGACATACCCCAAGCGACTTGCAGCTGTAATCGCAGCAAAAGGTGGCTCTACAAAGTATTAACGCAAGGGGGCCGAATAATTTTGCACGCCCCACTTTTCATTTTTTTATTAGTTAAAAAAGTTTCAAAAATCCAATAGGTTTCGTTCCCCTTCACAATTGTGTCCCACTTGTTGGTGATTCTTCACAAAAAATTAAAATTTTATATCTTTATGTTTGAAGCCGCCTGAAATGTGGCAAAAGGTTGAAAAGTTCAAGGGGGCCGAATACTTTCGCAAGGCACTGTATATATATATATATATATATATATATATATATATATATATATATATATATATCTTTATATATATATATATATATATATATATATATATATATATACAACACCTGGGATGCATATATATACACAAAACACTGTAAGTGCAGCTAACTGACTCACCTGCCTACTCTATCTAACTTAAATCAAATGACACTGTTTCTCTCTCTGTCAAATTCTCTCCGCCGACGCAACACACTAGACAAGGCCGCCACGCAGGCAGCCTTATATAGTGTGGGGCGTGTACTAAACCCCCTGAGCCATAATTGGCAAAAAGACACCCTGGCTTTGGCCAATTACGGCTCTCTGTGCAGACGACGCTGTGATTGGCCAAGCATGTGGGTCATAGTGTATGCTTGGCCAATCATCAGCCAGCAATGCACTGCGATGCCGCAGTGAATTATGGGCCATGACGCACCACTAGAATTTGGCGCAAACGGCCCATAACGTTCGCAATTTGGTGAATGGTCGAACACACAATGTTCGAGTCGAACATGGGTTCGACTTGAACTCGAAGTTCATCCCTATCCAGGAGAAGCAAATAGGGCTAGCGTTAAGCTTTACATTTGCCCATGAGGGCATACATCAAATACCAAAAACATTTAAACCTGATCTGCAACCCAGTGGCCAGACCTCAAAAACGATGCAAAATGAATATTTGAACTGCAACATTTCATGTACTTGCTCAAACAAGCTCAGTCAAACACCTCTGTGTATGTCTCAGCTCCCTGCCAGCTAATTTGTAGGAACAGTGGATCTCTACATGATATCTGGTGGACTTGTCCATGTTTTACCCACTTCTGGAAGAACAATAATGTTTAAAATTAACCCATCACCTGGATTTCTATTGCTTACACCCCACAGCTGGCTCTTCTAGGGGTAGGGCTATAAGTGTGGCCTACAAAGTACTCACTCTTATCCTCATTGCAGCAAGACTCATCATTGCAAGAAAAAGGAAATCCACTAATTGCATTTTTTTCAGGAAACCTTGTAGTCCCTCACTGGTCACTTCCTTATGGAACACTCCTTTGCTAAAGCTCGTCATACATTCCCATAATTTTAAAAACATAGGTAACCCTGGATACAAGATAGCAGAAGTGCCTCTTTAATTTATCCAGATATCTCCCTTTGAAACTTGTGTCCCAATCCTACCCATCCTACAGCGGTAGCAGCACTCTTCTTATGTGAAAGATAAGAAGGGGGGAGAGAAGGAAGCGCCAGCTCAGTGCAGCGATTAAAAGCTCATTTAATTCACAAGAAAAAATACACTTACAAGATGCAAGTAGGTATCTGGATCAGTAAGGTGAAGGGAGGGGGGAAATTACATCACCTGATGGACGAGAACAGACAGTGACATCATTTCTGCCCATGTTCCACGCTAGTTTTCTTCCTGGTGGCCACAGGACGCACAGAGAGCCTGCATCTGGATGTAACATTCCCGTGAACAGCGCAAAATCTGAAGGACAGACTGGGGTAGAAAAACCCCCCTCCCCTTCGCCTTACTGGGCCAGATACCCACTTGCATCTTGTAAGTGTATTTTTTTTTTTTGTGAATTAAATGAACTTTTAATCTTTGCACTGAGCTGGCGCTTCCTTCTCTCCCCCCTTCTTGTCATTCACGCAGAACTGGCTAAACTTTGAGGACAGCTGTCGCTTTTAACTATTCTACTTCTTCATGAACTGTATTATCATTGATGGAATGAATACGTATATACCAATTGTATAAACTACATGAGCTAACTTGTTATCACCATGGGACTTCTTTTATGTCTATTCAGAAACTGACCTTGAGCCAGAAATATTGTCATTTTTTTCTGTTACTGCACTCTCCTTATGACCTGTGAAGCTCAGGGACTTATCCTCCTATAATGCTTGATATTCCAATTATAGATATGAGGGGCATTCAAGTCAAACCTGGACTTTTCATTTTACAGGTATAAAAAGGGATGCTAGTGTGACGGTACTACACGCAGTAGTAAGTGGCAAGTGTGTCCTATTACTGATAGGCAGCGCACAGGCCATTCCAGAGACCGTTAATCAAGATGGCAGACAACAGTGTTAGTGCGTGCATGGAGCAGCATTGGGTGATACGTTTCTTGTGAACAAAGGTGTATCTACAGAAGACTTCAAGCACAGTACGGTAATGAGACTCTCAGCCGCAGTAAGACATTTGAATGGCGTAAACATTTCAAAGATGGCTGTACGTCCATCAGTGAAGATCCAGGCCATGGTGGCTCCCAGTCCACAGCAGTCATTCCTGTGAACATTCAGTGCATAAAACGCCTGATCCTGATTAATAGAAGCATCACCTGCACAAGAGACAAATCTTTCTGTGGGAACGGTGAACACAATTATTCACAAACATTTGCATTTTTCGAAAAGTTAGTGTATGCTGGTTACCTGGACAGCTTTCCACTTGACCAGCACAGAAGAGTTGAAGTCTGCACTGCATTGAAGGAGCGTTTTGACAGGGAGGGTCAGGATTTTCTGGATCGCATCATTACATGTGATGAAACCTGGGCACATCATTTCACTTCTGAATCAAAACGACCATCAAAGTAGTGGAAGCATGCGGACTCCCCACCACCACCAAAAAAATGTTGAACAATTGCGTCTGCAGGTGAAGCAGGCTGTCCTAGGGTGGTTCAGGTGTACTGACAAATCATTTCTATACTGAAGCTTTCCAGGCATTCGATAAACACTGGGATAAGTGTATAAATGTAGCAGGGTAGTATGTCTAAAAATAAATGCACTTTCCACTCCTTGAAGTTTGTTCTTTAATTATATAAACTCAAAAGTCCCGGTTTGACTTGAACGCTCCTCGTATATATGCACTTCTATTATTTGTAATGCTTCTCCCGCTCTGCTTACACTTATATAGAAAGAAAGGTGCACAATGCTTGTAACCTACTCTGAACAGTTAATCTATTGGCACCCTCCTTTAGATGTACACTGTATGTGATTCAATTTGATACTGCACTTCTTTTACGTAACTGTGCTCTGCTATAACTCAGATACCTGCAACCTTTTCTTCTTTTTCCGTAGTAGTCTCGGGTACTATTTTAACACTTCTGTTTATTGACTTATGTAACCTTAACCACTTGACGACCGCCTCACGCCGATGTACGTCAGCAAGGTGGCACGGACAGGCAAAATCATGTACATGTACGTGATTTGCCTTCCGCGGGTGGGGGGTCCGATCGGACCCCCCCCGGTGCCCGAGGCGGTCGTGTTTTGTCCCACGGCGATCGGAGGTGAGGGGGAGGCCATCCGTTCGTGGCCCCCCCCTCGTGATCGCCGCCGGCCAATCGAATCATTCCTTTGCTGCTGTATGCTAAACAGCAGCAAAGGAAATTATGTCATCTCTCCTCGGCTCGGTAATTTCCGTTCCGGCCCGAGGAGAGAAGACATCTATGTGAGTGCACAACACTACACACACACAGTAGAACATGCCAGGCACACAAAACACCCCGATCCCCCCCCCGATCGCCCCCCGATCCCCCCCCAATCACCTCCCCCCCTGTCACAAACTGACACCAAACAGTTTTTTTTTTTTTTCTGATTACTGCATTGGTGTCAGTTTGTGACAGTTACAGTGTTGGGACAGTTAGGGTTATCCCCCTGTAGGTCTAGGATACTCCCCTAACCCCCCCTAATAAAGTTTTAACCCCTTGATCACCCCCTGTCACCAGTGTCGCTAAGCGATTATTTTTCTGATCGCTGTATTAGTGTCGCTGGTGACGCTAGTTAGGGACGTAAATATTGAGGTTCGCCGTCAGCGTTTTATAGCGTCAGGGACCCCCATATACTACCGAATAAATGTTTTAACCCCTTGATGGCCCCTAGTTAACCCTTTCACCACTGATCTCCGAATAAGTGTTACGGGTGACCCTGGTTAGTTCGTTTATTTTTTATAGTGTCAGGGCACCCGCGTTTATTACCGAGTAAAGGTTTAGCCCCCTGATCGCCCGGCGGTGATATGCGTCGCCCCAGGCAGCATCAGATTAGCGCCAGTACCGCTAACACCCACGCACGCAGCATACACCTCCCTTAGTGGTATAGTATCTGTACGGATCAATAACTGATCCGATCAGATCTATACTAGCGTCCCCAGCAGTTTAGGGTTCCCAAAAACGCAGTGTTAGTGGGATCAGCCCAGATACCTGCTAGCACCTGCGTTTTGCCCCTCCGCCCAGCCCACCCAAGTGCAGTATCGATCGATCACTGTCACTTACAAAACACTAAACGCATAACTGCAGCGTTTGCAGAGTCAGGCCTGATCCCTGCGATCGCTAACAGTTTTTTTGGTAGTATTTTGGTGAACTGGCAAGCACCAGCCCCAGGCAGCGTCAGGTTAATGCCAGTAGCGCTAACACCCACGCACGCAGCATACGCCTCCCTTAGTGGTATAGTATCTGTACGGATCAATATCTGATCCGATCAGATCTATACTAGCGTCCCCAGCAGTTTAGGGTTCCCAAAAACGCAGTGTTAGTGGGATCAGTCCAGATACCTGCTAGCACCTGCGTTTTGCCCCTCCGCCCGGCCCAGCTCAGCCCACCCAAGTGCAGTATCGATCGATCACTGACACTTACAAAACACTAAATGCATAACTGCAGCGTTCGCAGAGTCAGGCCTGATCCCTGCGATCGCTAACAGTTTTTTTGGTAGCGTTTTGGTGAACTGACAAGCACCAGCGGCCTAGTACACCCCGGTCGTAGTCAAACCAGCACTGCGGTAACACTTGGTGACGTGGCGAGTCCCATAAGTGCAGTTCAAGCTGGTGAGGGGGCAAGCACAAGTAGTGTCCCGCTGCCACCAAAAAGACAAACACAGGCCCGTCGTGCCCATAGTGCCCTTCCTGCTGCATTCGCCAATCCTAATTGGGAACCCACCCCTTCTGCAGCGCCCGTACTTCCCCCATTCACATCCCCAACCAAATGCAGTCGGCTGCATGAGAGGTATTTTCTTTATGTCCTCCCGAGTACCCCTACCCAACAAACCCCCCCAAAAAAGATGTTGTGTCTGCAGCAAGCGCGGATATAGACGTGACACCCACTATTATTGTCCCTCCTGTCCTGACAATCCTGGTCTTTGCATTGGTGAATGTTTTGAACGCTACCATGCACTAGTTGAGTATTAGCGTAGGGTACAGCATTCCACAGACTAGGACACACTTTCACAGGGTCTCCCAAGATGCCATTGCATTTTGAGAGACCCGAACCTGGAACCGGTTACAGTTATAAAAGTTAGTTACAAAAAAAGTGTAAACAAAAAAAAATATATAAAATAAATAAATAGTTGTCGTTTTATTGTTCTCTCTCTCTCTATTCTCTCTATTGTTCTGCTCTTTTTTACTGTATTCTATTCTGCAATGTTTTATTGTTATTATGTTTTATCATGTTTGCTTTTCAGGTATGCAATTTTTTATACTTTACCGTTTACTGTGCTTTATTGTTAACCATTTTTTTGTCTTCAGGTACGCCATTCACAACTTTGAGTGGTTATACCAGAATGATGCCTGCAGGTTTAGGTATCATCTTGGTATCATTCTTTTCAGCCAGCGGTCGGCTTTCATGTAAAAGCAATCCTAGCGGCTGATTAGCCTCTAGACTGCTTTTACAAGCCGTGGGAGGGAATGCCCCCCCCCACCGTCTTCCGTGTTTTTCTCTGGCTCTCCTGTCTCAACAGGGAACCTGAAAATGCAGCTGGTGATTCAGCCAGCTGACCATAGAGCTGATCAGGGACCAGAGTGGCTCCAAACATCTCTATGGCCTAAGAAACCGTAAGCTACGAGCATTTTATGACTTAGATTTCGCCGGATGTAAATAGCGCCATTGGGAAATTGGGAAAGCATTTTATCACACTGATCTTGGTGTGGTCAGATGCTTTGAGGGCAGAGGAGAGATCTAGGGTCCCCAATTTTTTCAAAAAAGAGTACCTGTCACTACCTATTGCTATCATAGGGGATATTTACATTCCCCGAGATAACAATAAAAATGATTAAAAAAAAAAAAAAAATGAAAGGAACAGTTTAAAAATAAGATAAAAAAGCAAAAAAATAATAAAGAAAAAAAAAAAAAGCACCCCTGTCGCCCCCTGCTCTCGCGCTAAGGCAAACGCAAGCGGCGGTCTGTCGTCAAACGTAAACAGCAATTGCACCATGCATGTGAGGTATCACCGCGAAGGTTAGATCGAGGGCAGTAATTTTTGCAGTAGACCTCCTCTGTAAATCTAAAGTGGTAACCTGTAAAGGCTTTTAAAGGCTTTTAAAAATGTATTTATTTTGTTGCCACTGCACGTTTGTGCGCAATTGTAAAGCATGTCATGTTTGGTATCCATGTACTCGGCCTAAGATCATCTTTTTTATTTCATCAAAAATTTGGGCAATATAGTGTGTTTTAGTGCATTAAAATTTAAAAAAGTGTGTTTTTTCCCCAAAAAATGTGTTTGAAAAATCGCTGCGCAAATACTGTGTGAAAAAAAAAATGAAACACCCACCATTTTAATCTGTAGGGCATTTGCTTTAAAAAAATATATAATGTTTGGGGGTTCAAAGTAATTTTCTTGCCAAAAAAAAAAAACTTTTTCATGTAAACAATAAGTGTCAGAAAGGGCTTTGTCTTCAAGTGGTTAGAAGAGTGGGTGATGTGTGACATAAGCTTCTAAATGTTGTGCATAAAATGCCAGGACAGTTCAAACCCCCCCCCCCAAATGACCCCATTTTGGAAAGTAGACACCCCAAGCTATTTGCTGAGAGGCATGTCGAGTCCATGGAATATTTTATATTGCGACACAAGTTGCGGGAAAGAGACAATTTTATTTTTTTTTTTGCACAAAATTGTCACTAAATGATCTATTGCTCAAACATGCCATGGGAATATGTGAAATTACACCCCAAAATACATTCTGCTGCTTCTCCTGAGTACGGGGATACCACATGTGTGAGACTTTTTGGGAGCCTAGCCGCGCACGGGACCCCGAAAACCAAGCACCGCCTTCAGGCTTTCTAAGGGCGTGAATTTTTGATTTCACTCTTCACTGCCTATCACAGTTTCGGAGGCCATGGAATGCCCAGGTGGCACAAAACCCCCCCAAATGACCCCATTTTGGAAAGTATACACCCAAAGCTATTTGCTGAGACGTATAGTGAGTATTTTGCAGACCTCACTTTTTGTCACAAAGTTTTGAAAATTGAAAAAAGAAAAAAAAAATGTTTTTTCTTGTCTTTCTTCATTTCCAAAAACAAATGAGAGCTGCTAAATACTCACCATGCCTCTCAGCAAATAGCTTGGGGTGTCTACTTTCCAAAATGGGGTCATTTGGGGGGGTTTTGTGCCACCTGGGCATTCCATGGCCTCCGAAACTGTGATAGGCAGTGAAGAGTGAAATCAAAAATTTTCACCCTTAGAAATCCTGAAGGCGGTGATTGGTTTTCGGGGTCCCGTGCACGGCTAGGCTCCCAAAAAGTCCCACACATGTGGTATCCCCATACTCAGGAGAAGCAGCTAAATGTATTTTGGGGTGCAATTCCACATATGCCCATGGCCTGTGTGAGCAATATATCATTTAGTGACAACTTTGTGCAAAAAAAAAAAAAAATGTGTCACTTTCCCGCAACTTGTATCAAAATATAAAATATTCCATGGACTCAATATGCCTCTCAGCAAATAGCTTGGGGTGTCTACTTTCCAAAATAGGGTCATTTGGGGGGGTTTTGTGCCACCTGGGCATTCCATGGCCTCCGAAACTGTGATAGGCAGTGAAGAGTGAAATCATAGTTTTCGGGGCCCCGTACGCGACTAGGCTCCCAAAAAGTCCCACACATATGGTATCCCCATACTCAGGAGAAGCAGCAGAATGTATTTTGGGGTGCAATTCCACATAGGCCCATGGCCTGTGTGAGCAATATATCATTTAGTGACAACTTTTTGTAAATATTTTTTTTTTTTTTGTCATTATTCAATCACTTGGGACAAAAAAAATAAATATTCAATGGGTTCAACATGCCTCTCAGCAATTTCCTTGGGGTGTCTACTTTCCAAAATGGGGTCATTTGGGGGGGTTTTGTTCTGCCCTGCCATTTTAGCACCTCAAGAAATGACATAGGCAGTCATAAACTAAAAGCTGTGTAAATTACAGAAAATGTACCCTAGTTTGTAGACACTATAACTTTTGCGCAAACCAATAAATATACGCTTATTGACATTTTTTTTACCAAAGACATGTGGCCGAATACATTTTGGCCTAAATGTATGACTAAAATTTAGTTTATTGGATTTTTTATAACAAAAAGTAGAAAATATCATTTGTTTTCAAAATTTTCGGTCTTTTTCCGTTTATAGCGCAAAAAATAAAAACCGCAGAGGTGATCAAATACCATCAAAAGAAAGCTCTATTTGTGGGAAGAAAAGGACGCAAATTTCGTTTGGGTACAGCATTGCATGACCGCGCAATTAGCAGTTAAAGCGACGTAGTGCCAAATTGGAAAAAGACCTCTGGTCCTTAGGCAGCATAATGGTCCGGGGCTCAAGTGGTTAACTTAAATAGTTATAAAAAAGGTAATACATTTATCTAACTACACAAATTAGCGATGATAGGTACAGTTTTACTAACACATGCCAATGCATTCAGACATTAAAGTGGTTGTAAACCTTTACATATACCAGTGACTGACCTCAGGAGATACACAGAGATGAAACAAATCATCCTACGTAAGTTCTACCTGTTTATCTGTAGTCTTCTCTTCTCTACACCCACTCAAAGTCCAGAATTTAAAGCTTGTCTGAGCTGTCACAAAAAAAGGGGACAGAGATCTGAAGTTACACTCTGCAGAGCTAAGTGAGGAGAGCTCTGAGACATACCTCTCTTCACACAGCACACAGGAACAGAGCTGATGCTGTCAATCAGCTAGAGCTCCCTCCTTTGTCACCTTTTTTTTCTTAGTGTCAGGAAAACATGTCAGAAGTGCTTCATCCTGATAGAGTCACCCAATGCGCCGTGAAACTTAGGTAACGTCCCTGTCCATGCCTGCTGGACCATGAGTCAGCGGTAATATGCACCTTACCGCTGACCGCCCTGTCCAGCGAGGCATGGACATTGCCTTCCACATGCCGGTAGAGAGCCGGAATCGCCTTCCGTGAGAAAAAGTGGCGTTTGGGTACCTGCCACTGAGGAACCGCACATTCCACAAACTCACGGAAGGGGCAGAGTCTACCAACTGAAAAGGCAGCAGTTGAAGTGCTAGCAATTTTGCCAAGCTAGCATTCAACCGCTGGGCATGTGGATGGCTGGGAGCAAACTTCTTTCGGCGGTGCAGCAGCTGGGGCAGGGAAATTTGCCTGGTACAATCTGACGTCGGTATACCAAAAGCAGATTGCCCACAAGTACTTGGCTGTGACACACCTAATTCTACACCTTCATTCCTCTCACTGCAGGTCTCAGAGAGGACTGAAGGTCTAGTGGGGTTGGAAATTTCAGCTGATGAGGAGCAAGGAGAGATCCTCTTTGTTCTTTGGTGTGGGTCTTTTAGATACGCTTGCCAACGAACTGCATGGCAGGTCAACATATGTCTGGTCAAGCATGTGGTACCCAAGCGGGAGATGTTTTGGCCACGCGAGATACGCTTGAGACATATGTTGCAAATAGCAGCGGTGCGATCTGATGCACTCGTCTCAAAAAAGGCCCACACCAAAGAACTTTTTGAATAACGCGCAGAGACTGCAGTGCCCTGCACATGTGGAGCTTTGGGGTGTGATGCAGTCAATGTGCTGCCCTTAGGCTGGCCCCTGGAGGGCATCCTGCCTCGTTGGTGATGTGCCGCCTCCTCCTCCTCCTCCTCCTCCTCCTCTCTCCTATCAGGCACCCACGTTGAGTCAGTGACCTCATCATCCCCTCCCTCCTCATCACTGGAGCAAACCTGGCAGTATGCTGCAGCAGGGGGAGCATGACTGCCAGATTGCTGTCCTTCTTGGGCACCCCCTCTGTCCGTGCTCATGTTACTGCCTTCATCGAGCTCAGTATCATCATCAGAGCCTTCCAAACGCTGGGCATCCTCCTGGAGCATGTACCCAACACTGTGGTCAAATAGTTTGAGGGAATCCTCAGGAGGACATGGTGGAGCTAGGGAAGGAGTCACTGATGACATTGAGCTGAGGGAAGAGGCCGCTGCTTTGCCAGACAAAGCACCCTGGGCATGGGTGAGAGAGGATGAGGAGGATGAGGACGGCTTGGTCATCCACTCGACCAAGTCTTCCGCATGTTGCGGCTCAACATGGCCAGCTGCCGAAAAAAAGGCCAAGCGTGTCCCATGGCCACGTGCTGATGAGGATGCACCGTCTCCACGACCAGCACTAGACACAGAGCCTGCTTGCCCTCTCTTATTGGCTTGTGACTGTCTGCCTCTCCTTCTTGGCCTTCCAGACATACTAATGGCCTGTAGCTGCACTAAGCTGGGATAGAACACCTGTAATTTTCTTCAGATAGCTTTATATACTGTAACCAGACAAGCCTGCCTATCAGTAGGAAGATAACAGGAATGGATCTAGCTGAACACTGTGAGCAGGACGCACTGCACTAAATGTAAATAGCAGGAACGGATCTAGCTGAACACTGTGAGCAGGACGCACTGACTGCACTAAATGTAAATAGCAGGAACGGATCTAGCTGAACACTGTGAGCAGGACGCACTGACTGCACTAAATGTAAATAGCAGGAACGGATCTAGCTGAACACTGTGAGCAGGACGCACTGCACTAAATGTAAATAGCAGGAACGGATCTAGCGGAACACTGTGAGCAGGACGCACTGACTGCACTAAATGTAAATAGCAGGAACAGATCTAGCTGAACACTGTGAGCAGGACGCACTGACTGCACTAAATGTAAATAGCAGGAACGGATCTAGCTGAACACTGTGAGCAGGACGCACTGACTGCACTAAATGTAAATAGCAGGAACAGATCTAGCTGAACACTGTGAGCAGGACGCACTGACTGCACTAAATGTAAATAGCAGGAACGGATCTAGCTGAACACTGTAAGCAGGACGCACTGACTGCACTAAATGTAAATAGCAGGAACGGATCTAGCTGAACACTGTGAGCAGGACGCACTGCACTAAATGTAAATAGCAGGAACAGATCTAGCTGAACACTGTGAGCAGGACGCACTGCACTAAATGTAAATAGCAGAAACAGATCTAGCTGAACACTGTGAGCAGGACGCACTGCACTAAATGTAAATAGCAGGAACGGATCTAGCTGAACACTGTGAGCAGGACGCACTGACTGCACTAAATGTAAATAGCAGGAACAGATCTAGCTGAACACTGTGAGCAGGACGCACTGACTGCACTAAATGTAAATAGCAGGAACGGATCTAGCTGAACACTGTGAGCAGGACGCACTGACTGCACTAAATGTAAATAGCAGGAACGGATCTAGCTGAACACTGTGAGCAGGACGCACTGACTGCACTAAATGTAAATAGCAGGAACAGATCTAGCTGAACACTGTGAGCAGGACGCACTGACTGCACTAAATGTAAATAGCAGGAACGGATCTAGCTGAACACTGTAAGCAGGACGCACTGACTGCACTAAATGTAAATAGCAGGAACGGATCTAGCTGAACACTGTGAGCAGGACGCACTGCACTAAATGTAAATAGCAGGAACAGATCTAGCTGAACACTGTGAGCAGGACGCACTGCACTAAATGTAAATAGCAGAAACAGATCTAGCTGAACACTGTGAGCAGGACGCACTGCACTAAATGTAAATAGCAGGAACGGATCTAGCTGAACACTGTGAGCAGGACGCACTGACTGCACTAAATGTAAATAGCAGGAACAGATCTAGCTGAACACTGTGAGCAGGACGCACTGACTGCACTAAATGTAAATAGCAGGAACGGATCTAGCTGAACACTGTGAGCAGGACGCACTGACTGCACTAAATGTAAATAGCAGGAACGGATCTAGCTGAACATTGTGAGCAGGACGCACTGCACTAAATGTAAATAGCAGGAACAGATCTAGCTGAACACTGTGAGCAGGACGCACTGACTGCACTAAATGTAAATAGCAGGAACGGATCTAGCTGAACACTGTGAGCAGGACGCACTGACTGCACTAAATGTAAATAGCAGGAACAGATCTAGCTGAACACTGTGAGCAGGACGCACTGACTGCACTAAATGTAAATAGCAGGAACGGATCTAGCTGAACACTGTGAGCAGGACGCACTGCACTAAATCTAAATAGCAGGAACAGATCTAGCTGAACACTGTGAGCAGGACGCACTGCACTAAATGTAAATAGCAGGAACAGATCTAGCTGAACACTGTGAGCAGGACGCACTGCACTAAATGTAAATAGCAGGAACGGCTCTAGCTGAACACTGTGAGCAGGACGCACTGACTGCACTAAATGTAAATAGCAGGAACGGATCTAGCTGAACACTGTGAGCAGGACGCACTGCACTAAATGTAAATAGCAGGAACAGATCTAGCTGAACACTGTGAGCAGGACGCACTGACTGCACTAAATGTAAATAGCAGGAACGGATCTAGCTGAACACTGTGAGCAGGACGCACTGACTGCACTAAATGTAAATAGCAGGAACAGATCTAGCTGAACACTGTGAGCAGGACGCACTGACTGCACTAAATGTAAATAGCAGGAACGGATCTAGCTGAACACTGTAAGCAGGACGCACTGACTGCACTAAATGTAAATAGCAGGAACGGATCTAGCTGAACACTGTGAGCAGGACGCACTGCACTAAATGTAAATAGCAGGAACAGATCTAGCTGAACACTGTGAGCAGGACGCACTGCACTAAATGTAAATAGCAGGAACGGATCTAGCTGAACACTGTGAGCAGGACGCACTGCACTAAATGTAAATAGCAGGAACAGATCTAGCTGAACACTGTGAGCAGGACGCACTGCACTAAATGTAAATAGCAGGAACGGATCTAGCTGAACACTGTGAGCAGGACGCACTGCACTAAATGTAAATAGCAGGAACAGATCTAGCTGAACACTGTCAGCAGGACGCACTGCACTAAATGTAAATAGCAGGAACAGATCTAGCTGAACACTGTGAGCAGGACGCACTGCACTAAATGTAAATAGCAGGAACGGATCTAGCTGAACACTGTGAGCAGGACGCACTGACTGCACTAAATGTAAATAGCAGGAACAGATCTAGCTGAACACTGTGAGCAGGACGCACTGACTGCACTAAATGTAAATAGCAGGAACGGATCTAGCTGAACACTGTGAGCAGGACGCACTGACTGCACTAAATGTAAATAGCAGGAACGGATCTAGCTGAACACTGTGAGCAGGACGCACTGCACTAAATGTAAATAGCAGGAACAGATCTAGCTGAACACTGTGAGCAGGACGCACTGACTGCACTAAATGTAAATAGCAGGAACGGATCTAGCTGAACACTGTGAGCAGGACGCACTGACTGCACTAAATGTAAATAGCAGGAACAGATCTAGCTGAACACTGTGAGCAGGACGCACTGACTGCACTAAATGTAAATAGCAGGAACGGATCTAGCTGAACACTGTAAGCAGGACGCACTGACTGCACTAAATGTAAATAGCAGGAACGGATCTAGCTGAACACTGTGAGCAGGACGCACTGCACTAAATGTAAATAGCAGGAACAGATCTAGCTGAACACTGTGAGCAGGACGCACTGCACTAAATGTAAATAGCAGGAACGGATCTAGCTGAACACTGTGAGCAGGACGCACTGCACTAAATGTAAATAGCAGGAACAGATCTAGCTGAACACTGTGAGCAGGACGCACTGCACTAAATGTAAATAGCAGGAACAGATCTAGCTGAACACTGTGAGCAGGACGCACTGCACTAAATGTAAATAGCAGGAACGGATCTAGCTGAACACTGTGAGCAGGACGCACTGACTGCACTAAATGTAAATAGCAGGAACGGATCTAGCTGAACACTGTGAGCAGGACGCACTGCACTAAATGTAAATAGCAGGAACAGATCTAGCCTAATCTATCTAACTCAAATCAAATGACACTGTCTGTCTCTCTCTCTATCAGCACACCGGAACACACTACACAGGGCCGCCGTGCAGGCGGCCTTATATAGTGTGGGGCGTGTACTAAATCCCCTGAGCCATAATTGGCCAAAGCCACCCTGGCTTTGGCCAATTACAGCTCTCTCTACTGACGGCGCTGTGATTGGCCAAGCATGCGGGTCATAGTGCATGCTTGGCCAATCATCAGCCAGCAATGCACTGCGATGCCGCAGTGAATTATGGGCCGTGATGCGCCACACGAATTTGGCGCGAACGGCCCATAACGTTCGCAATTCGACGGACGGTCGAACAGCCGATGTTCGAGTCGAACATGGGTTCGACTCGAACACGAAGCTCATCCCTAGTTGTGTGTAGTTCCACTCTGCGCCGGTGGGTGTCGTTGTCACCATGGGCCAGTGTTGGGAAGGCAACGTGTTGAAGTGTATGAGTGCTCCTCTGTCCCGGAGACAACTCGGTGGAGGTGGTCCTCCGAGTTGCATTCTGGGAGAGGGTATTTATGGGACAGATGCCATGTTTAGGGGTTTGTTTTCAGCCACCTGCTGGCCCTCCTGGCCGACAGGTATGCGTTAAGAGTACCACCTCGTGGTCCTCCATTCCAGAGGCCCACGTCGCTGCAGCGTGTGGGTGGGCCCAGAAGCCTGTCTGGGGCCTACCACAGCAGCAGAGGAACGGTCCTGAGCTGTCTATCCTGAGTGAAGAAGCTGGACAACCGGGGAGATCCCAGGGGAGGACCCGTCATGGAAGGATCATGCAGAGTGCTGGTCTGGAGAGGGGCCTGGTGACTCGGTTGGAGGACGTATCCTTAAGTAATCTTACTGCATAGTACTGCTGGGTTGGCTTAAAGGTTCAAGTACTGTGTCTGGCATTCATCGCAAACCAATACATCCTGTGGCAGAGGATCGTACGGGTTTTATTCCAAACAAGTCTGTGGCAGAGACTTTTGTTCGTGCTGCGTACTGGCTGCTAGGCAAGTGAGAGAGGCCTATCCAGGCGGGCAAAGATTAAATCCCACAAGGGGAGTGCATTCAACCATTCAACCACAAGTGTTCAATTCCAAAGAATGTTCTAAAGCATACTAAGGAAAGGTATTTGAGCTTCCTGGCAACTTTCCTTCTGCCTCTTTCCTGCTGCTTCCTGTATTGTTTGTTCATTAAAGCATTGGAAAATATACTCAAGTGTTGGTGTCTACATCGCCCAGAGGTAAACTCAACGGGACCCTAGACCCGGTGCCGGTGAAACAGAGGTATCGAGAGTGAAGGTAACAGCCCGCTTTAAACCAGCAGCTTCACCGAGAGTTATTGCTACATTTACATTTGCGAAATACACAACATTTATTGTTAAAAGTCCTTATAAGTGAGAGACTAGTCTTTCCAGATTTTTCAAATTTTTTTACACATTTTTTTGCTTATCTTTGTTCTTTTCATTCCTAGCGCTACACTTTATATCCTCATTTGTACTACAATTAGTCTAATTTTTGTGTTGGCCGCTCACACTTTATAGGTTGGTGCAGTATTTTACATATCTTTACACCTTTAGAGATGGGCTGAACACCCCTCGGTTCGGTTTGAACCAGAACTCCTAAACATAGCAAAAGTTTGGACCCGAACATCGAACCCCATTGAAGTCCATGGGACCCGAATGTAAAAAAGTGCCCATTTTGAAAGCTTATATGCAAGTTATTGGCCAATAAAAGGTTATGGGGGCCCAGGTACTGCCCTGAGGGACACGTATCAATGCAAAAAAAAAAAAACGTTGAAAAAGATTGTTTATAAAGGAGCAATGATTTTATTGATGCTCAAAGTGAAACAATAAAAATAAAGAATTCCTTCAAATATAGTGCCTGGGGGGTCCCCAATTGTCCCCTTCAGGTCTGGTATGGGTTTTAAGGGGAACCCCACGCCAAAATTAAAAAAAAAATGGTGTGGGGTCCCCCCCAAAATCCATAACAGACCCTTATCTGAGCATGCAGCCCAGCAGGCCAGGAAAGCTAAGGGGGGAGGGGAACAAGCGAGTGTCCCCCTCCTGAACCATACCAGGCCACATGCCCTTAACATGGGGGGCACTTTGGGGCAGGGGGGCTTAAGCCTTTATCTGTTATTTACAAGACTCTATTGCCATTGATTCATGAGGGTCTTGATCACCTAAAATCGAAATGACAAGCAGAGGTGCCAGACTTGGATGGAGAGGACTGAGAGGTCGTTTGGGGCAACCCTCTTACTCAGCTGATTGCCATGAGGGAAAGGCTGATACAATTTAAAAAACTACATTTGGACTATCTCTTGCCTCAACGCTTATATGGAATCAACCCTACGGTTGAAGCAAATTGCTGGTGGTGCGCTGGTACGCCGGCTGATTTCTTTCATGTGTTTTGGTCCTGGTCCCATGTTAAAGAATATTGGGTCGATATTGGGTCTGTCTCTCAAATGGTCACAGTATGCCTCCTGAGCCTGGTATACCTGGTAAGACCTTACTTGGTCTGCTGCTCTTCTATGCAAGGAAAGGCATTGTCTTGAAGTGGAAGTCAGATAGACCCCAACCTTAGAGTGCTGGGAAGCTCTGAATACCTCTGTGATACCACTGTATAAAATTACTTACCTCTCTCATGGGTGCCCAAAGTTCCATAAGGTGTGGGACATATGGCTCAACTCCACGCCCACCACGACGGTAGCTGGATCGGACCCTGATGGTAGTGGAACTCCCTAATGTTGTCTTTCTTTTTTGACCTGAGTGTTTGTTTTATGATTGGGATGTTTCCCTCCTAGCCCCTTTTGAACCCATGGCCATTCCTTTGGTGGTTTAGCTATCACACTTTAACTGTAAATGTTGTACTTCATACATTCCAACCTTTGAGCCTACGCTCGCTTGCAGATTTCTTTGCTATGACCTAATGTAAATGATAATATTGAATGAGTCACAGATCTTGTCTCATTACATGTGCCTTATGTGAGGTATGACTGAGCTGTTTCTTTTCTTGTTGTGTTTGGACTGTTATGTCTTGAGCAGGGGAATGCCCAAAGACTCTGTTTTATACTCTATTTTGTTTAATACAATAAACACAATTTCATAAAAAAAATTATGCAGCTACCATGTGTCTGCCGCCTTCTGTACTTCAAAATTTTCCTGCCCGCACATCTCATTTCTTAGGCACAGCACTGGCTGCACAGCAGGGATTGAAGTGTGGGTAGGCAAACATCAGGGGATAGGGGTGGGAGGAGGCAGAGCGCATTGAGCCTCTCTTCTCTCATGTTCATTTGGGGGGGCAGGGGGAGGTGTTGGTTGGACATTGTAAGAGTGTCACAGACACTTGATAGGGGCAGCTTGCCACTCCTAAATTTACTGACAAACTTATGAAAAAATGGACAATTTTATTTACGATAAAAACAGTTGGAAAAAGTACATTGCAGTTTGTACAATTAGGTTTGAATTCAGGGTGTGCAGATCCCCAACAATTAATTGAAATATGGCCTACGCGTTTCGCGGACAGTGCCGCTTCGTCAGGGCCTTGAAGATAGCACACTATGACGTTGTGTGAATTCTACAGATGAAACATTAATTAGTACTGTATAAATTATATAATTACATAGATAAGAATTGAATACACACTGTATACAGACGTTAATGCATGAATCCTTACATAGGTATATATTAATAGCATGTCATCATAAATATTTATCAGTAAAATGAAAATATTTGTAAAACATTGAATAAACAAATACAGTTAAATTTTCAACTCACAGGGAGCTAGAACAAAGCGAGTCAATTGAATGCTGTTAATTATCCAGATATGTGACGCTAAACTATGGAATTATGTAAAAGTATACACATGCATGCATAAATAAATAAAGATAGCTAAAATGACTAAAACACAAGAGAAAGAGGGGACAGAATAAATATGAAGGGGGATAGCAAGGAAGGAAAACAAAAGGGAAGAAAAGGGAAGGAAAAGAAAAGGGGAGAAGGAAAGAAAGTGGAGTAGGAGAAAAGAATGAAGGGAACAGGAAAAAGGAAGAAAATGCCAAGAAGGCTGCACACAAAAGAAGGAATAAAGAGTAGAAAGAAAAGCAAAAGAGAATGGGGGAGGGGAAAGGGCAAGGGGAAAGAAAAAGAATTAAAATAGGAAGGAAGGAAGAAAGATGGGTGAAAGGAAATAAAAGTGGGAAGGGGAAAGGGGGAGAAAGGGGAAAAGGGGGACGGGGAAGAGGGGGGGAAGTGAAGGAAAAGGGGAAAGAGAGGGCTGCCAAAAAAAAGGGAAAAGAGGGGGGGGAGGGAGGGGGAGGAAAAAGGTTGTGAAAAATTGAAAGGAACAAGGAATGAGAGTGATAAGAACACAAAATAAAATAAATATAGGAACCCTCCAAAGTGGGAGGGGGCGGACAATAATATCCTTATAAAGTTCAAAAATGTTTATGATTGCTTACCAAGTGGTTACGTGGAGAAGATATATATGCTACTTTTTATTAGAGAATTAGTGTGATCCTATGGATCAAAAGATACACTATGCTTGAATTGTAGTTTTCACTCTGGTAAGAGGTAAGAGGAAGATTTATATCTCTAAACCTTGACGAGACTATCAAAAGAGAGAGGCATCCCAGAATGAGGAAAAAAGGGTGAATTCTCAGCTTGCTGGAGATTTAATCCAAAAAGACAAATATTAGCTTAAGGGTAGAGATTCGCTAAGCACATGAACAAACATGTGTCTGGAAAAGTGACCAAGGCGAGAGAGAGGTTTACATAAGTGTTATCTTGCAAAGTCTTTCCCCAGCGTCCCCCACACAATTGAGCAGATGAGCCACTGGAATTTTTTTTTCCAGTGTACATGTTTCCCAGGGCTACGATATGCTATTTTGACACCTCCTTGCTTATTAGCACAGAAATTTTGACAGATTTGGCAGATTTGGCTCCCATTGATTTCAGTGGGGTTGGGGTTCAGCATCCTAACTTCTTTGCAGTTTGAACTCTGCTTAAACCAAACCTAGGGCAGTCAGGGGCAGATACAGGGGGGCAATGGGGCAATTGCCCCCCCAACCCCCGAGAAAATATTACTAACTCCGAGGCTCCCTCCCTCCACCACCTCGCTGTGGCAAAACTAAGAGGGAAGCTGTAGGGCCATGAGTCCCGGATGGATAGATGCACTGTAGCAGCCTTCTCCCATAGTTTTGCAGTGGTGTATGGTGGTGGTAAGGAGTCCTGGATGGAGAGGTGTGCTGTACTGTAGCACAGGGGTCCCCAATAGGGATGAGCTTCGAGTTTGAGTTGAACTCATGTTTGACTCGAACATCGGCTGTTCGCAATACAGCAAACAATTTGGGTGTTCGCGGCAAATTCGAAAGCCGCGGAACACCCTTTAAAAGTCTATGGGAGAAATCAAAAGTGTTAATTTTAAAGCCTTATATGCATGGTATTGTCATAAAAAGTGTTTGGGGACCTGGGTCCTGCCCCAGGGGACATGGATCAAAACAAAAAAAGTTTTAAAAACGGCTGTTTTTTCGGGAGTAGTGATTTTAATAATGCTTAAAGTGAAACAATAAAAGTGTATGTCAGTATGTCAAATAGATGTCAATAAATAGTATGCCAAAAAAAGTGTCAAAAATGTTAAAAATGACAAGAGACAGTTTTTGACAATTCCTTTATTTAAATGCTTCTTCTTTCTTCTATCTTCTTTCTTCTATCTTCTATCTTCCTTCGGTTTCTTCCTCCATCTTCTTCTTCTTCTTCCTCGGGGAAGTCCCCATGCATCAGAGGGGGCGGGGTCACCGGGTGGCCCCGCCCTCCGTTATTTAAGAACTGTCAGAAGATGAGACAGATGAGACACAGCGGGAGCCTCCCATCATGGATGCGGAGCAGTTGAGCACGAAGAAGGGAAGAAGACGCCGCGGAGGAAGATGCCGGACAAGAACACCGGAGCAAGAAGCAGAGGATCGGAGGAAGAATAAGAAGATGGAGGAAGAAACCGAAGGAAGATAGAAGAAAGAAGATAGAAGATAGAAGATAGAAGAAAGAAGAAGCATTTAAATAAAGGAATAGTCAAAAACTGTCTCTTGTCATTTTTAACATTTTTGACACTTTTTTTGTGAAATGGTAGGAGTACTTTTGTACCCCCTTACCATTTCACACAGGCGGGCCGGCATCTGGGGGTCCCCTTGTTAAAGGGGGCTTCCAGATTCCGATAAGCCCCCCACCCGCAGACCCCCACAACCACCGGGCAAGGGTTGTGGGGATGAGGCCCTTGTCCTTATCAACATGGGGACAAGGTGCTTTGGTGGGACCCCCCAAAGCACCCTCCCAATGTTGAGGGCATGTGGCCTGGTATGGTTCAGGAGGGGGGGTGCTCTCTCGTCCCCGCTCTTTTCCTGCAGCCTGCCAGGTTGCGTGCTCGGATAAGGGTCTGGTATGGATTTTTGGGGGGACCCCACGCCATTTTTTAAAAAAAAATTGGCGCGGGGTTCCCCTTAAAATCCATACCAGACCTAAAGGGCCTGGTATGGAATTTAGGGGGACCCCCAAGCCATTTTTTTTTTTATTTTGGTTCGGGGTTCCCCTGTGGGGAAATCCCATGCCGTTTTTATCAATGAACTTTTATGTGTATTGTCGGACCGACAATTCATATAGCCGCGAGTACTTTTAAATGACTTTTTTTCCTTTGAAATGTCATTTTGATGTCAGACTGTTCTAAACACGGGAAACATGCGCCCCTTTACAGGCATACTATAGACACCACCAGGTACGAAATTTAAAGGAATATTACACTTTTATTGTTTCACTTTAAGCTTTATTAAAATCACTGCTCCTGAAAAAACGGCCGTTTTTAAAACTTTTTTTGCATTGATCCATGTCCCCTGGGGCAGGACCCAGGTCCCCAAAAACTTTTTATGACAATAACTTGCATATAAGCACTTTTGATTATTCATGTTGGAGTCCCATAGACTTTGACGGTGTTCGCGCGTTCAAACACATTTTTTGCCTGTTCGCATGTTCTGGTGCGAACCGAACCGGGGGGGGGTGTTTGGCTCATCCCTGGTCCCCAACCACCAGGCCATGGCCTCTCTGCAGCCAGGCTGACAGGCCAGTGAGCAGGCTGGTGGGTGAGCAGGCCGGTGGATGAGTGAGCTGACTGGTGAGTGGGTGGGCAGGCCAGTGAGCAGGCCAGAAGATGCAAAGGCGGGCGGGCAGGGAGGCCAGTAAGGGAGCAGGCAGGCCAGTGAGATGGCTGGCGGGTGAGATGGCGGGCGGGCAGGCAGGCAGTGAACGGGTGGGCAGGCCAGTGGGGTAGTGAACTGCATCACTGCAGTTCCGTCCTCACTGTGCAGCCACGGGCAGCAGAGAGATTACATCATCTCTCACTGCCTGCCTTCACTCTGAGACACAGTCACTGGCAAGTGACAATCTGCATCTGGTGCCAGGTGACACAGTCACTGGTAAGTGACAATCCACATCTTGTGGCAAGTGACAATGAGCATCTTGTAGCAAGTGACAATCCTCATCTTGTTGCAAATGACAATTTGCATCTTGTGGCAAGTGACAATCCACATCATGTGGCAAGTGACAATCCACATCATGTGGCAAGTGACAATCCGCATCTGGTTGCAAGTGACATGGCAAGTGACAATCTGCATCTTGTGGCAGGCGACATGGCAAGTGACGTGGTTAGTGACAAGCTGCATCTGAAGGCAGGGGACATGGCAAGTGACAAGCTGCATCTGAAGGCAGGTGACGTGACAAGTGGCAATCCGCATATAGTGGCAGGCGATGTGGCAAGTGACAAGCTGCATCTGGTGGCAGGCAATGTGGAAAGTGACAAGCTGCATCTGGTGACAGGTGACGTCAAGCAGGGATGGTCCTGATGTTCGTAGAACAAACGAACATATGAGGCTCTCGCGGGAAGTTCGCCCGCCGCGGAGCGCCGCATAATGCACTGCGAGATCGCAGTGCATTGACAGCTGCTGATTGGCCAAAGCATGCACCTGACCTGTATGCTTTGGCCAATCACAGCGCGATGTGCTGTGAGTGCCATGATTGGCCAAAGGCAGGGTGCTAAGTCCACACCCCACACTATATGAGGTTGCTGCTTACATGGCGTCCATATAAAGTAAATGAATGGAGATTAGGCAAATAGTTTGCAGTGTAGTGTTTAGTCAATCAGTGTAGTATAGATAACACAGTTCAGAGTATATAGTGCAGTCAGTATAGTATATAATACAGTTCAGAGTATATAGTGCAGTCAGTGTAGTATATATAATACAGTTCGGAGTATATAGTGCAGTCCGTGTAGTATATATAATACAGTTCAGAGTATATAGTGCAGTCAGTGTAGTACATATAATACAGTTCAGAGTATATAGTGCAGTCCGTGTAGCATATATAATACAGTTCAGAGTATATAGTGCAGTCTGCGTAGGATATATAATACAGTTCAGAGTATATAGGGCAGTCAGTGTAGTATATATAATACAGTGCAGAGAAAATAGTGCCATCAGTATAGTATATATAATACATTGCAGAGTATATAGTGCAGTCATTGTAGTATATATAATACAGGGGAACCGTATAAAAGAATTAAGGAAGAAAACGGCATGGGGTCCAATTTCTTTAAAAAAAACAGAGTGGGGTCCCCCCCAAATCCATACCAAACCCTTGTCCGAGCATGCAGCCTGGCAGACCAGGAAAGGGAGGGACGAGCGAGCGCCCCCCCCCCTCCTGAACCATACCAGGCCACTTGCCCTCTACATGGGGAGGGTGCTTTGGAGTGCCCCCCAAAACACCTTGTCCCCATATTGATGGGGACAAGGGCCTCTTCCCGACAACCCTGGCCAGTGGTTGTTGGGGTCTGCTTGAGGGGGGCTTATCAGAATCCGGAAGCCCCCTTTAACAAGGGGCCCCCAGATCCCCCTATGTGAATGGGTATCGGATACATTGTACCCCTAACCATTCACCAACAAAAGTGTCAAAAATTAAAAACCACAAGAGACAGTTTTTGACAATTCCTTTATTAAAAAATAAAAAGTACATACATCTTTAATCATGCCGCCCAATGGCCCTGAAAAAAAGAAAAAAATTAAAAAGCTCCACCTCCATGGGAGGCCTCGCAGCTACTGCTGTCTCTTGGCTTTGACAGTTGCTATATAGGCAAGTGGGGTCCATCCGGTGACGAGACCAACTGACCCCGCCCCTCCTGATATCATGAGACATCATGTAACGTCAGAGGGGGTGGGGTCATCTGGTAACATCAGCGGGTGGCTCTGCCCTTGCCTATATAAGAGCTGTCAAAGCCAAGAGATAGCAGTTGCTGGGAGGCCTCCCATGGAGGCGGAGTTTTTTTCGGTTTTTCAATTAATCAGGTCCATCAGGCAGCATGACTGACAGTGGATTTACATTGTGAGACACTTTTTTTTAAATAAAGGAATTGTCAAAAATGTGTTTTTTACTTTTTTGACACTTTTTTGGTGAATGGGTAGGGGTACAATGTACCCGTTACCCTAAGGGCCTGGTATGGACTGGGGGGGGGGCCCCACTACGTTTTTTCCATTGCTTTTTGTATTGCAGAGAGCTGGCAATACATTATACCCGCAAGCAAGTTTAAATTCCATTTTTTCCTTTAGAGATGTCATTATTGCTGCGGCATGTTCTATACATCGCACATATGTGCCACTTTAGTGGCAGACTAAGGGGACCCCCCAGGCACGATATTTGAAGGAATATTTCATTTTTATTGTTTCACTTTTTTTTAACACAGGTAATGTTTATTTAAATAGAAAATACAGTACACTTGAGAAATCAAATTAAGTATCTTATACAAAAATATCCGTAGAACCAGAATCACAGTGATACATATTGAGGTCAGTTAACCATGCGACATAGGAACTTGAGTCGTCTATGCAACTTTCTCCCAATCTATTAACCTACATAACATTCTTATTCCCAAATGATTTCAACAATCACCTTAGTAGACTGTAGACTTTTTTAGTTTATACACCCCTTTTCGTCTAGAACCACCCTTTCCCATCAGTGACTCTCCGCAATCAAGGGAAACGGGAAAGAGGGAAGAGGTGCCACGTAGGGTAGGTATCCTAGGGTGTAAAAGGACAAGCTACTCCAACACTTCTGCAGATTTGGTAACCCAAAACCCCCCAGATCCCCAAACCGGTGCCGAAAACACCATATCTGCCCCCATTCCCCAAGGCCCCCTGGAAGGGGGTACCCGGAAACATCTATATGGTGAGGTGTCTCGCTTCAATCCAGGCTGCCCAGATCTTGTCGAACTTTTGAGGACAGTTTCTTCCCATATAGGTAAGTTTATATAGTGGCAATACCGCATTGATCTGGGCCCTCCATGCCCCCACCGTGGGAGGATCTCCTAACTTCCAGCGCATTAGTATCTCTCTCCTGGCATAATATGCTGTGTAAAACACAAATAGTTTTGTATATTTTGCTGTGGCCAGATTGTCAGTAATGCCCAAGAGAAAGATAAGCGGGTCTACCTCCAGGTGTAATCCCACCACTGCGTTGACCTCCGCCACCACTGTGGTCCAATAATTCTGCACTATAGGGCATGACCAAACCACATGAAAAAAGGTCCCCACCGACTGTCTGCATTTAGGGCAAGTATCATCCAATCTCGGGTATATAGAGGAAAGTCTATGGGGAGTGTAGTATACCCTGTGCAAAAACTTTAGTTGGACGAATCTATCTCTGGCCGAGATCATAAATGGTATGCACTGCTGCAGTCCCTCCGACCAATCCTCTTCAGTCAGAGTCGGGATATCTGAATGCCATTTGTTAAATAGTGTAAGTGTTCCAGAGGCAGTTTTACAGGTAAGCCTAAGATATATAGAGGACAGTGTACGATCTATGTCCTTAGCTATCAGCAGGGATTCAACCGAGTGAATCACTAGCTCGACCCCCTCCGGAAACTGCGCCCGGGCCGCGTGCCTGAGCTGCAAAAACCGGAAGAACATCCATGGGGGGAGGCCGAACCTCTCCTTTAGCTCTATAAACGAGAGTAGCTGTCCCTCCTTGAAAATATCCCGTAATGTCCGGATACCGTATCTGGCCCAGACCTGAGGGTCCGGGACAGATTGGAGATGCGGCATTGTTGGGTTGCCCCACAGCGGAGTATATGGAGAGACAGCCCGCCTATCATTAAAGTAATGAGAGACCTGCTGCCATACCTTAATTGTCGTTTTCATATTTGATGTGACTTGGGGACTGTACCTCGGACCCATATAGACCAGATTACTGAGCTCAGAGTATGAGCCAAGAATTGCTGCCTCTAGATTTACCGCTGGGTTGGTATTATCCTGAGTGAACCACCACCTTACCGAGACCAATACTGCCGCCCAATAATATTTTTTAAAGTTTGGGAGGGAGAGGCCACCCTCTGAAAGCGATAGCTGTAGCGTCTGTTTGGCAACTCTAGGTGTTGTCCCCGCCCAGAGAAAAGAGGTGATAGCCTGATCTAGCTTTACAAAAAACGAGTTAGGGATGGGAATTGGAGTGTGGCGAAAAACATATAAAAATTTAGGAAGGAAGGACATTTTAATAAGATTTACTCTCCCGACCAGGGTCAGTGGCAACGTTTTCCAGACCAAACAACGCTGGATAAACTGTTGAAGAATAGGGTATACGTTGTCTATTAGATATTGTTTCGGATCCGTCTGTATGTTAATGCCTAAATATTTGAATTTCGTCACTCTTTTAAGGGGGAGGGGTGGGCCGGCCGGCGGCGGAGCATCCGTCAGGGGGAACAGGAGAGATTTCTCCCAGTTCACCCTGACTCCAGAGAACCTTCCAAATCTGTCTATGATATTCAGAGCGGCTTTCAATGATTGTTGGGCGTCGTTTAGGTACAGCAGCATATCATCTGCGTAGAGTGACACTTTTTCTATCAGGGGAGGGAATGAAATACCCCCCATCTCCGTAGATGCTCTGAGTAATATCGCCAACGGCTCGATCGCCAAAGCAAAGAGGGCCGGTGAGAGCGGGCAGCCCTGCCTGGTGCCTCGGTGGAGGGGAATAGAGGAAGATAGGATGCCATTTGTGCGAATTCTGGCTGTCGGGCCTGAGTAGAGTAGTCGTAGCCACTTCACAAAGTTAGGTCCTATCCCGAACTTTTGTAGTACTAGCCATAGGTATTCCCACTCCACCGAGTCAAAGGCTTTTTCTGCGTCCAGGGAGGCCACAATGCCCGTCCCCCCTTCAGCAGCCGGTCTCATTAATACAGTAAACAGTCTCCGTAAACTAATGTCTGTACCCTTGCCCGGCATGAAGCCTGTTTGGTCTCCATGTACCAGCGACAAGATGACTGTATTAAGTCTGGTAGCCAGAACCTTTGCAAGGATTTTCGCATCCACATTAAGGAGCGAGATGGGTCTGTACGAAGAGCATAATTCGGGGTCCATGCCAGGCTTGGGAATGACCACAATTACAGCTCTTGACATGGAAGGGGGCAGAGAAGCAGAATCAAAGGAGGCGGAGAGGACTTCCAGTAACCTGACAGCAAGGGTCTCAGCGTGGGCCTTATAGAATTCAACAGGGAATCCATCATCCCCTGGAGTTTTTCCCCCTTGAAGGGATCCTATAGCACTTTGGAGCTCTTTAAGTGTTATTGGAGCATCCAGACGCCGGCGAGCTGTTTCCGACAGGGAGGGCAATTCAATGGCCCCAACATACGTTTGAAGATCAGCGACCGAATATCCCACCCTGGACGTATATAGGTCCCTATAGTACAGCGCGAAACAGGTATTAATATCTCGTGGGTCCGTCAACAACCACCCCGAAGCATCTTTAATGTTGGCCACATTAGCTGAGACCACTTGCTCCTTAGATAGCCACGCCAATAGACGCCCAGTCCGCTCCCCCTGCTCAAATATGCGCTGCGCTTGATGTAGTAATAATTTTTTTGTGGCCGATGTTCGGAGTAGCACAACCTCTCTCATGGCACACTGTAGGTCTTTTCTATGGGCCTCATCCCCGCTAGCCGTATACTGAGCCTCTAAATCTGTAGCCCTCTGTTCAGCCTGCAGCAGAGCTGCCCCAGTCTGACGTCTTGTGAGGTCTATGGCCTTCTGATAATGTTCTTTAGCATGGTATTTGAACATCTCCCAGCTAGTTGCGGGTGTGGTGGCAGGTGGGTTATTCGCCCAGAACTCCCGCACAGCCACCTCCGCATCCTCAGCTACCCTTTCATCCAACACCCAAAACCGGGACAAGCGCCACAGACAGTCAGTGGGAGCAGGGGCCATCCTCAAACGGAGCAGGACCGGAGAGTGGTCCGATATACCCCTAGGCAAGTGGGAGACCTCCTGTACCATTGTCAAGACGGCACTCGTGGCAAACACCAGGTCAATGCGGGACATGGCCCTATAGGAGGCAGACTGGCAGGTATATGATCTTAGTAGGGGGTTTTTCCACCGCCAGACATCTGTAAGACCAAAAGTAGTGGCCCATCTGGACAGCGAGGACTCTGTCGTCGCGTCCGACACCAGCTTGTCTACATGTGGACATGGAGGCATATTAAAATCCCCCGCTAACAGTACCTTATCTGTGGGATAACCTGCTATACTTTTCATAATTTTGTGAAGCACCGGTAACGAAGCCGGAGGAGGTATATACAGTCCCACTTTTGAAACAGAAGAGATTCCCCTAGCGGACTTTAAAGGCACATTTAAGAAAATATTTAGAAAGGTATATAGAGTAGATAACAATTTATTAATAACAAAAAATAGTCAAATACGTCACATAATCACATAGTTAAAAACAAGGAATGCAGTTCCATAAATACAAAGACAAATGATACCAATACATTTGCACCCGACGCGTTTCGGAGTTACTTATGCCTCCTTCTTCAGGGGTGATTGTAGGGTTTGCAACAAGAATTTTCTATATGGGAAATAGTATGTATAACATAAACATAGTAAGTACACAGTGAAAAGATCATAAAGAACAACCTCTATAGTTGTAAGGATCTATATATATATACATACATTTTTCTGTTTACACTTACATTGGTATCTATGGGTATAGATTATGCATTCCAAGACGGATTTAAAAGAAACATAGAGGTATTGACGTGCTGCCCATCGGACGCGTTCCCTGGTCGTAATGTGTGGAGCCTTAGTAAGGTGTAACGGCAGTATTCGCAGAGCCACTATCGAGGTGGAAGTATGAAAAGGTTTTATTCTTCCTTCCAATGGGAAGGAGGGCCCAATGTAAACGGGCGTATAGCAGTTTAGACCTGAGATCACACTGGGACCAAATGTGTATCCTGTAAGTCATGAAGATATATACATATATGTAAGAATGTATGTGCGTATGGATAGCCAAAGTAATACATGGAAAATCCAAAAAATGTGTCCTACCTGGTCCGCCTAAAATTGTAAAGCACAGTAGCTGATGGTGAATATAGATCAAGTGTGGTCCAAATAACTGGAAGGTCAACATGAAAATGAGAGGTAAGTTAGAACCCTGATTTGTGAAAAAACAGGGGGGAACAAGAGAGGGGGAAAGGGAGAGAGGAAGAAGAAATAAGGAGGGGAGGGGGGGGGGTGGGGGGGGGGAAAGAGGGGGAGGGGGGGGGGGGAAGGGAAAGGGGGGGGGGAAAGAAGGGGAGGGAAGGGGGGGGGGGAAGAGAAGATAGAAAAAGGGGGGGAGAGAAAGGAAAAAAGAGGGGAACAAGAAGGGGGGGGGAAGAGAAGAAGCAGAAAGAAAGAGATGGTAAATAAAGAGACAGAAGAAAGAACAAAGGAAAAGTATAGGGCCTCCAAATGGCATGAGTGGCTAATAGTTTCAATAAAGGACACTAGATAATTGGATGTATAATAGAAGGAAGGGGTGAACCCCAGAACATAGCAGATAGCAAATAAAGCAAGTGAAACATGAAGGACAACAGGCAGGATTTGTAATTAATGGTTCCAATAAAGGAGTCCATGTCAATAATATGTAGTGGGTTACTAACCAAGTGTTGCAGCACTTCACACCGAAAGCGTCCTGTCAGCAGCAGATGACGCCTGGTGTGGGCTAAGGCCGGATATATAAGGCCCTCCCCACCTATCAGCTGTTGAAGGAAAACGGGGGGGAAGGGGAAAAGAATAGGCCAATAGTATAGCCCCCCATGTTTGGTGATGATGATAGATGGAGTAAGAGTAGTTGACTAGTCCATAGTGCCACCCCAAACCTGTCGTTGTCTATGGGGTGGTCCTCCCTATTGCTCTCTACCACCAGATGAAAAGCCTTCGAGGAAGGGTTTAAACCAAATGGTTTCATTTAAGCCTGGGGGTTCGGTGGCTCTTAGGTTATATATCCACCGGGACTCTAATTGCAGCAGTGTCTTGTTCCAGTCCCCTCCCCTTGACTCTGGATGTACCCGATCCAAGATAAGAAATTTGATTTTTGGGCATATACCATTATGTACTATTAGGGTGTGCCTCCCCAATGGGAGGTCCGGGTCACCAGTTTCCATACTTGCTAAATGTCTGTATGCCCTCTTCCAAAATTCATTCTTAGTTTTTCCTACATAGAAGCAGGTACATTCACAGAGGAGTAAGTAGATCACCCCAGAGGTCCTGCAATTGGCAAAATGTCTGGGGCGGAATGACTGTCCATTTGGAAGGGTCGGGTTTCTGGTTGTAAGCATGTATTTACAATATCTACATTTGCCACACATGAATGTCCCCTTGTGTTTGCAGTGTGTCTTGTTATTCGTTGCCTTAAATTCACTAGCTGTGATTTTATCTCCCAGGGAGGTAGTTCTTTTAAAAGTGAAAAGGGGTCTCTGTGGGACCAAGGGTCCTAAAGTTGGATCGCATTGTAACATGTGCCAGTATTTAGTCACAATGTTCCTCACCTGTCTGTGTTGGTTGTTGAATTTAGTAATGATTCTAAGAGTACCCATATCATTCTTGTCAGATTTATTGGTTTTTTGAGAGTATAGCAGTTCTTCTCTAGGCTGCAAGAGGGCTTTTTTAAAAGAACGTTTCAAAGATGTATGGGAGTACCCCCTTAGTAATAGCCTATCGCGCAGCTTGTTCGCCTCTAATTTGAAGGTGTTGCTATCTGAGCAGTTCCGTTTTACTCTCAAGTACTGACTATATGGGATAGAATTGAGAAGGGGTTTGGGGTGAAAACTGCTTGCATGCAGTATGGCATTGCTTGCGGTTGATTTCCTGTACAGTTTGCTAGTAACACTGCCCTTCTCACCTCTGCAGACCTCTACATCAAGAAACGTGATACATTGTTTGTCAAATGACATAGTGAAATTGAGGTTGAAGTCGTTGCGGTTCATCCTTAATAGACACTCCCTAAGGAGGTCAGTTGGTCCGTCCCAAACGATGAAGAGGTCGTCGATGTACCGGTACCAACACAATATGTGGTCCGTGTACATCGACAAGCTCTCATCGCTTAGGAACATGGTCTCCCACTCCCCCAGGTACAGGTTGGCATACGATGGGGCACAACATGTCCCCATCGCAACCCCCTGCACCTGGAGGTAGTGGGAGCCATTGAAGGTGAAAACATTATGACTGAGAATATGTTCCAAAAGTGAAGTAATGAATTCACTATATGTAGGGTCCAGGTCTTGTGCTGTGCGTAAAACGTGTTTTATGGCTGCTACGCCCTTCTCATGGGGGATAGAGCTGTACAGGGACTCGACGTCAATTGTGACAAACATGGCATGTTCGGGAATTTTTTGCTGGTCAATGATTTGTAAAAAATGTACTGTATCCTTTACAAAAGAGGGGAGGGCATGAACAAATGGTTTAAGTACTTCATCTATCAGCCTGCTCGCATTTTCACTGATGGCACCTATACCGGATATGATCGGTCTGCCGGGGGGATTTTTGATATCTTTAATGACTTTGGGCAAGGCGTAGAATACTGGTGTACGTGGGAAGTCGTTTCTGATAAACTGCCATAGAGATTTGGTGATAGTAGAGTTGGAATATGCCGTGTCTACCAATATGTAAAAGTCCTTGTTGTATTTTTTGACCAGACTCGCCGGTATAGGGCGATACCACTCTCGGTTGTCCAGTATTCTATTGCACATCTTGATGTAATCCTTATTGTCAAATACTACAATGTTTCCACCCTTATCTGCATTTTTAATCGTGATATTGTCATTTTTTGACAATGATTTGAGCGCTGCCTTCTCATTTCTAGTGAGGTTTTCAGGGAATTTGTTGTGGATTTTTATTTTATCTAGTTCTTTGCCAACTAGCCTTAAGAAGGCTGCTGCGTTTGGATGGGTACTTGGCGCAGGGCAGAAATCAGACTTCTTTTTAAGTGTGGAGATGTTTCCCTTCAGGGGTTCATTCGATCTTTCAATAGAGTCTAGTATTTGGGATAAATTAATTTCATCTATGAGGTCAGTTGGATCATTCTCATCAAGAAGGGATACCAAATGCTCTAGTGCTTGATGTTCCTGTGGCGTCATGTTGGTAGGTCCTTCCTGCTTATGATAGAGTTTTTTTAAAATGAGCTTACGTATGAACAGTTGGAGGTCCTTATAGATCTCAAACTTGTCCAGGTTTTGATTGGGACAGAAGTTTAGGCCTTTTTGCAGGACATTGGTTTCATCAAAAGAGAGTTTATATGATGAGAGATTAATGATATTGAGACTATTGGGTTTCGATTCTTGATCGGTATCAGGGATGGTTATAGTGCTATTTGGGTGTAAGTATTGGGGTTGGATTGCGTGGGTTGTACGCCCATCAAAATTTTCTCTAAAAAAGATGGGTCATTGGAAATTGTATCCAATGTTGTGACTGTCGAGGGGTTAGATTGGGAACTCATATCCCTTGTCAGGGTGTGTGTGTTGCTCTGTGCATATAGTGTTTTAGGAGTTGGTTCCTGTGTCACTGTGGGAGGATAGGTTTTTTTGGGGATATCGAGGGTTAGTTTCTTTGCTTGTTGCCCCTCATTGGGGTCACCCCGAAATGTGCGTTTGGTACTGTGTCCCGTAATGGGTTTCTGAAGTGTTTGGTTGTGAATTTGGGGTGGATTGGGGGTGATTTGTGAAGGATTGGTTTGGTGTCCCTGATATTGATAGTTCCTGTTCTGATTGGTCCTATTTTGAGTCCATCTATAGGCCCTTCCATCTTTGAACGCATTCCTGTCACGGATGAGTTTCTGTCTTTTTTTGATAAGTACATCTTTATTAAATGTTTCTAAATGTGTTTTCAGTTTATCTTCTTTGTTAGTGAGTGGTCTCTGCATTTTTAATTGCTGTAGCTTGTTGCAGAGAGTTACAATGTCTGAGTCTAAGATGTTAGATCTCTTTTTATATTCCTCAATCAGGATTTCCATTAGACTTTGCGAACATGCCCGTAGTGCGTGTTCCCATTTGCTCTTGAACTCCGAGTCCAGGCCCTCCAGTGTCGGGAAGATCTGGACTCGCAGTCCCGCAGGGTTAATATCCTCCTTAATGTAGTCCTGAAATGATTTGACATGCCAGTAGAATAGAGATTTTTTCTCCAGAGTTTTAGATAATCTGGAGAACAGGGAAGATATCTCAGAGTCAACAGATTCCTTATCTCCAAAGTCTTTTAGGTACCCCTCCATCAATGTTTCCCACCCGTCACCCGTAAAGCTGGTCATTTTTGTCTCTTTGTAGGTAAACCAATGTTTGAGAAAAGATTGTTTAGTGTTAGTTCCACTAAAACAGGAAGATAAAAAAAACGAAAACAAAGAGTAAATTGTTGGCGGTCCAGAATGCTCAGCCAGAGTTCTGGACGGCCATATGGAGATAATTGTCGATCTGATGCGGGGAGCGGTATCTACTACCAATAAACTAAGAACAAGAACTTTGATCGATCAATTATCTACTGGTTGTGCCACATCCTAAATGTCAAATTTGAAACAGAAGAGATTCCCCTAGCGGACTTTAAAGGCACATTTAAGAAAATATTTAGAAAGGTATATAGAGTAGATAACAATTTATTAATAACAAAAAATAGTCAAATACGTCACAATCACATAGTTAAAAACAAGGAATGCAGTTCCATAAATACAAAGACAAATGATACCAATACATTTGCACCCGACGCGTTTCGGAGTTACTTATGCCTCCTTCTTCAGGGGTGATTGTAGGGTTTGCAACAAGAATTTTCTATATGGGAAATAGTATGTATAACATAAACATAGTAAGTACACAGTGAAAAGATCATAAAGAACAACCTCTATAGTTGTAAGGATCTATATATATATACATACATTTTTCTGTTTACACTTACATTGGTATCTATGGGTATAGATTATGCATTCCAAGACGGATTTAAAAGAAACATAGAGGTATTGACGTGCTGCCCATCGGACGCGTTCCCTGGTCGTAATGTGTGGAGCCTTAGTAAGGTGTAACGGCAGTATTCGCAGAGCCACTATCGAGGTGGAAGTATGAAAAGGTTTTATTCTTCCTTCCAATGGGAAGGAGGGCCCAATGTAAACGGGCGTATAGCAGTTTAGACCTGAGATCACACTGGGACCAAATGTGTATCCTGTAAGTCATGAAGATATATACATATATGTAAGAATGTATGTGCGTATGGATAGCCAAAGTAATACATGGAAAATCCAAAAAATGTGTCCTACCTGGTCCGCCTAAAATTGTAAAGCACAGTAGCTGATGGTGAATATAGATCAAGTGTGGTCCAAATAACTGGAAGGTCAACATGAAAATGAGAGGTAAGTTAGAACCCTGATTTGTGAAAAAACAGGGGGGAACAAGAGAGGGGGAAAGGGAGAGAGGAAGAAGAAATAAGGAGGGGAGGGGGGGGGGGGTGTTGGGGGGGGGGGGAAAGAGGGGGAGGGGGGGGGGGGAGGGAAAGGGGGGGGAAAAAAAGAAGGGGAGGGAAGGGGGGGAGGGAAAGGGAAATGGGATGGGGGGGAGGAAGGGTGAGCGAGAAGGGGGGGGGGGAAAGGGGGGGGGAAGGGGTTGGGAAAGGGAGGGGGGGGAAGAGAAGATAGAAAAAGGGGGGAGAGAAAGGAAAAAAGAGGGGAACAAGAAGGGGGGGGAAAGAGAAGAAGCAGAAAGAAAGAGATGGTAAATAAAGAGACAGAAGAAAGAACAAAGGAAAAGTATAGGGCCTCCAAATGGCATGAGTGGCTAATAGTATCAATAAAGGACACTAGATAATTGGATGTATAATAGAAGGAAGGGGTTAACCCCAGAACATAGCAGATAGCAAATAAAGCAAGTGAAACATGAAGGACAACAGGCAGGATTTGTAATTAATGGTTCCAATAAAGGAGTCCATGTCAATAATATGTAGTGGGTTACTAACCAAGTGTTGCAGCACTTCACACCGAAAGCGCCCTGTCAGCAGCAGATGACGCCTGGTGTGGGCTAAGGCCGGATATATACAGTCCCACTATCACCATGGGCACATTTGCAACAACTGCATGCAATATTACATATCTGCCCTCGGGGTCCAGGGGCAAGTCCAACAGTGTAAATACTAAGGTCTTATGTATTAAGACGCTTACCCCTCTAGCATATGTGGAAAAGGTGGCATTGTAGTAATGTCCTACCCACGGTTTTTTAAGACCGAGGACCCGACCCCCAGTGAGGTGGGTCTCTTGCAAGATATAGATATCTGGGCGGTGTTTTTTAAGAAAGTTAAAGACTAGGGATCTCTTAATGCGAGAGTTCATCCCCCGAACATTCCAAGAGATTAATGTAATAGGGGCCATGGGATTTTGAGATAATGTGAAACAGACTGAAGGGGGAGTGCACCCGGGCCCCGAGGGAAACAGATCCACCCCCCACCCCACACCACATCTGAGATCAGCAGTCTAAATAATATCCCTCTTTCTAGACCTCTGTATCTGTACAACATACATTCCTGTGTATAACTATCATAACATTTCCTTTCTAAACTTAATCCCTTCCCCCCACCCCGCACACCCCCCCAACCAAAGTGTGCTTGTTCCCAATAACTGGTTATGGTCATTGACCAATCGGGGTCATGAACTTAGAGGACGCGTGGTAGAAATCCACCACTCAAGAGGTGTATCAGTCTCCATCTGAAGGAGATGCTGCCATCAAGCAGGAGTCACAGAGATTTCACCTGGCCAAAGCCAGGGGCACAAACTTAAAAATTGCGTTCCCGTCTTCCCCCCCCCCTCCCCCACCCCCTCCCCCCCAAAAAGAGAAAAAGAAAACCTGTTTTAGAGAAAATGTAAATATAGGGAAGTTTCGTTTTGTCCTAGGCCAAAAATAAGTCTCAGATCGAAAACAACCAAAATTTGCAAAAAGAGAGTTAGGTTGGTTGAGCAGAGCAGGTTCGCTGCAATCCTTTGCTTGGATGCCAGGTACGACCAACATCGAACCGAGCCGTTGCCAGGATCGGGGCTACTTGTTCAGCAGATCTCACCCTTTATATGTCCCAGGCAGTGAAGGAGGTATCCCTCTCTGTCAGAGCAACAGTTACCTTGGGGAGAGAAGTATGGCACATTGGGCCCGCTGTTCAGCAAGTGTCTCTAGATCCCCAAAAGTTATCCGAGTAACTAGCAAATGACAGGGTGGGTAATTGAAAACGATCCCCCCGCTCTTCCTCAGACAATAAATCTTGCATGCTTTGGCTGGTTAGCATAAAGAAAAAATATTGCAGGCGAACTTTTGCCCATCTGACAGGGTTTCCTTGGTCAAGGCTGCCACAATAAACAGGTACCTGATGTCAAGGCAGGTGGTGCTGCTAGCGGTGGGCCAAGGTGTTCAGCCATTGCAGGGCCTCGTTGGGGGAAGTGAAGAACCTGACGTTTTCTCCGTCCTGGACACGAAGTCGGGCGGGGAATAGCATGCTGTATCGCAGGCCCTTGGTTCTGAGAGCCTGCTTCACCGCATAAAACGACTTGCGCTGCTTCTGGGTATCTACCGAGAAGTCCGGGAAGAACATAAGGCGGGCCGCCTCGTGTCGAACCTCCGCCATCTTGCGGGCCTCACGCAGTATCAGGTCCCGGTCTCTAAAGTTCAGCAACCTGAATATAAAGGTGCGAGGTGGGGATCCAGGGGGACCCCGGGTCGGCGGCATCCTGTGGGCCCTCTCGATTGCAAAAAACGGAGAGAAAGCTGCCTGCGGGAACAGTGAGCGAAGCAACCGCTCAGTATATGCAGACGCATCAGAGCCCTCCGACCCCTCAGGGAGTCCTATGATCCGCAGATTGTTTCGGCGGTTCCGATTTTCGGAATCTTCGGCCCGTGCTTCCAGATGTTTCACCCTCACCTGTAGGGTATGCAAGGAGGCCGAGTGGTCTCTGACCACGTCTTCTGTATCGCCCACTCTGCGTTCCACCTCAGTCACCCGGTGCCTCACCTTCTCAAAGTCTTGTCTAATGAGACCAATTTCCAGTTGCACTGTGTCTATTTTGGTAGTTAGTGTGGACAAGGAAGATTGGCAGCCCGTGATGGCTTGCATCAGAGCCGCGAAGTTACTCTGATCCGCGAGAGCAGGCTCCGGTCCGTCCGTCTGCGTCGCCATGCTGCTCGCTCTCCCCACGTGGACAGCCGCGCCGCCTGAGTTACTTTGGGTTTTACTCGGCCTGTGGTGATCAAAACGTCGCCGGCTCCGTGTCCGCATCCGCAGGAGGAGGCTGGGAGAGGGTCCAGACGGTTAAAAGGCTTGGCAGGATGGGTTAACAGGATAGATTCCCCGCGGTGGCTGCAGAGCTCCTTGATCAAGCGTCCTACACCGTCGCCATCTTGGACACGCCCCCTTTATTGTTTCACTTTAAGCATCATTAAAATCACTTCTCCTGAAAAAAATATTGTTTTAAAAACTTTTGCATTGATACATGTCCCCTAGGACAGTACCCAGGTCCGCATACACTTTTTATGACAATAACTTGCATATAAGCCTTTAAAATGATTTTTCATGTTCGTGTCCCATAGACTTTATTGGGTTCACTAGAACTTTTTGCCTGTTCGAGGTGTTCTGGTGCGAACCGAACCGGGGGGTGTTTGGCCCATCCCTAGTGGCAAGTGACAAGCTGTATCTAGTGACAGGTGACATGGCAAGTGACAAGCTGCATCTGGTGGCAGGTGACATGGCAAGTGACAATCTGTATCTGGTGGCAGGCGATGGTGGCAAGTCACAAGCTGCATCTGGTGGCAAGCGACAGTGGCAAGTGACAAGCTGCATCTGGTGGCATGCAATGGTGGCAAGTGACAAGCTGCATCTGGTGACAGGCGATGGTGGCAAGTGACATGCTGCATCTGGAGGCAGGCGATGTTGGCAAGTGACAAGCTGCAAAGCTGCATCTGGTGGCAGATGACCGTGGCAAGTGACAAGCTGCATCTGGTGGCAGGCGAAGGTGGCAAGTGACACGCTGCATCTGGTGGCAGGTGATGTGGCAAGTGACAAACTGCATCTGGTGGCAGGAGACGGTGGCAAGTGACAAGTTGCATCTGGTGGCAGGTGACGGTGGCATGTGACACACTCAGGGCTCCCACTGATTCTGCATTATAGTGAGTTGAACTATTTAATTTGATATTACAATGTAATAATAGAAATAATGCGCTTCAATCAACCTGACACCATATCAACCATGATGCCATAATTATTGAAGCGCTAACACCAGCCATTGCCCTGGCAAATTGCCCGTGAAAATCACATCCCCCCCTCGGGACTTGGCATCATTTTCTTACACGCATCCGGTTCCCGGTGCCAAAAAGGTTGGGGGCCTCTGCTGGAGACCCGCGGGGAGATCACAAAGATCTCCAGTGAAGTTGATAAAAGTGTTAAGACCACCGCCACTGTCACGGCTGGCCTTAGCACTTTCATCACTGTGGTTGGCAGGTCTCACCATTCTTCTCTACCTTCTCCGCGCTGAGAGGAAGTGGCATCATATAATAGGTCACTTCCTCCCAGCCCCATAGGAGGGAAAAATAGTGACACTGTCTGACAGGATTCCATTTCCAGGGATTGGTTCTGTAATCAACAACTTATCTTCTGGCAGTGTCCCTCCCAAGACTAGACTCTGGATCCACCCCTGAGAGCAGTTCAGCTCATCACTACTGCTATGCACATCGTGTAAGAAATTCTTTTTCTGTCTTACCCTGCTGTGTTTTTACAGGCAGATACCACTGAGCACCATGTTCCATGTTTTTTTTTTGTAGTATACATTATAGGAATGTAAAAGACCTTGGACACCAAGAGAGTAGAAATGTGGCGCGTGCAGCGTGCTGTGGCAATCAGTGGGCCTGGACAAATTGTGTTAAGAGTGGAAGGGGCTTAAAGGAGTATGGTTAAATAAAACAAAAGTATCTGCCACTTGGCTCTACAAACTTTCCTACCTTGGCCACATGGGGTAATTGCCCTGCATCTAGGTGGATGGAGGAGAAGAGGGGACAGAGCCGTGAGGGGGTAGGAGCCAAGTGGATGGGAGAATGGAGCCAGGTAGACAGAAGAGAAGAGGGGATGTACCAGGTAAGTATAGCAACAAGTCCTATTTACAATCTCAGAATACCCAATACGAAGACAGTATGCGACCGGTCTAAACTTCGTGGCATGTTCACCAATGCCAGTAGCCTGGCGGACAATTTGGGGGAACTAGAGATACTGTTGTACGAGGAGGATTTTGTGATTTTAGGATTTTAGATTTTGTGGGAATTTCAGAGACTTGGTTCAACAGCTCTCATGATTGGCTGGCAACCATTCAAGGGTATTCCCTTTATTGCAGGGATAGAGAGGGTAAAAAAGGGAGAGGGGTATGCCTGTATATCAAGAATAATGTACAAGTGAATGTGAGAGATGACATAACTAAGGGAGCTAGGGAGGAGGTGGAATCCTTATGGGAAGAGCTCCAAAGGGATAAAACTAAGGGGAAAATAATACTGGGAGTATGCTATAGGCCCCCTAACCTGAGGGAGGAGGGGGGGACCTCCTATCACAATTTGGATTAGCAGCAAGGATGAGAAGTGTTATCATAATGGGGGATTTTAATTTTCCGGACATAGACTGGGCGGAAGGAACCGCACATTCATCTAAGGCTCGCCAGTTCCTAAATGTCTTGCAGGACAATTTCATGGGTCAGATGGTAGACGCACCAACTAGAAACAAAGCGTTACTAGACCTACTGATTACCAACAATACAGACCTGATCATGGATGTGGAAATAAGGGGCAATTTAGGAAACAGCGATCACAGGTCAATTAGCTTCAGTATAAATCACACAAATAGGAAACATAAGGGGAATACAAAGACACTGAATTTCAAAAGAGCCAACTTCCCTAAACTACCAACCTTGCTAGAAGATATAAATTGGGATTGAATCTTAGGAACAAATAACACGGAGGAGAGATGGGTTTGCTTTAAGAGCATATTAAATAAGGGTATGAGCCAGTGCATCCCATTGGGAAATTAATTTAAAAGAGCGAACAAAAATCCTGGATGCATATAAAAGCAAAGGAGAAGGCCTTCAAAAAATACAAGGCTGAGGAATCATCATCAGCATTCAGACTTTACAAAGAATGCAACAAGAAATGTAAGAGTGCAATTAGGGCGGCTGAGATAGAAAGACACATAGCGGAGGAGAGCAAAAAAAATCACAAGAAATTCTTTAAGTATATAAACAGTAAAAAAGGGAGAACAGACCATATTGGCCCCATAAAGAATGAGGAAGGAAATCTGGTTACAAAGGATGGGGAGATGGCAAAGGTATTGAATTTATTCTTCTCCTCAGTCTTCACAAAGGAATCGGGGGACTTCAGTAACCAAAACTGCAGTGTTTATCCTCATGACACATCACAGGAAGCACCCTCATGGCTAACAGAGGACAGAACTAGAGATAGACTTGGAAAACTTAACATTAATAAGTCACTGGGACCAGATGGCTTGCACCCGAGGGTCCTTAGGGAACTTAGTCAAGTAATTGCCAGACCATTGTTCCTAATTTTTACTGACAGTCAGTCTACTAACGGAATGGTACCAGCTGATTGGAGAAAAGCCAATGTAGCACCAATATTTAAAAAAGGGCCAAAATACATCCCCGGGAATTACAGACCAGTTAGCCTAACATCAATAGTATGCAAGCTCCTGGAGGGGATGATAAGGGACTATATACAAGATTTTAGTAAAGAAAACGGTATCATTAGCAGTAATCAGCATGGATTCATGAAGAATCGTTCTTGGTAAACCGATCTATTAACCTTCTATGAGGAGGTGAGCTGCCATCTCGATAAAGGAAGGCCCGTAGACGCAGTGTATCTGGATTTTGCAAAAGCGTTTGACACAGTTCCCCATAAACGTTTACTGTACAAAGCAAGGTCCGTTGGCATGGACCATAGGGTGAGTACATGGATTGAAAACTGGCTACAAGGGCAAGTTCAGAGGGTAGTGATAAATGGGGAGTACTCACAATCGTCAGGGGTGGAAAGAGGGGCCCCCAGGGTTCTGTGCTCGTACCAATTCTATTTAATTTGTTTATAAACGACCTGGAGGATGGAACAGTTCAATCTCTGTATTTGCGGACAATACTAAGCTAAGCAGGGCAACACTGTAACTTCTTTGCACGATGTGGAAGTCTTGCAAGAAGATCTGAACAAATTAATGGGGTGGGAAATTACATGGCAAATGAGGTTTAATGTGGAAAAATGTAAAATAATGCATTTGGATGGCAAAAATATGAATGCAATCTATTCACTGTGGGGAGAACCTATGGGTCCTAGTAGATGACAGGCTGAGCAATGGCATGCAATGCCAAGCTGCTGCTTACAAAGCAAAAAAAAAAGGGGATTAACTCAAGAGATAAAGCGATAATTCTCCCACTCTACAAGACTCTGGTCCGGCCTCACCTGGAGTATGCTTGCTGTCCAGTTCTGGGCACCAGTCCTCAGGAAGATTGTACTGGAAATGGAGCGAGTACAGAGAAGGGCAACAAAGCTAATAAAGGGACTGGAGGCTATTAGTTATGAAGAAAGGTTGCGAGCACTGAACTTATTCTCTCTGGAGAAGAGATGCTTGAAAGGGGATATGATTTCAATTTACAAATACCACACTGGTGACCCCACAATAGGGATAAAACTTTTCAGCGTAAGGGAGTAAGACACGTGACCACTCATTATAATTAGAAGAAATTAGATTTAACCTTAAACTGCGGAGAGGGTTCTTTACTGTAATGCCCTGTACACACGATCGGATTTTCCGACGGAAAAAGTGCGATCAGATTGTGTTGTCGGAAATTCCGATTGTGTGTGGGCTCCATCTGACTTTTTCCGTCTGAATTTCTGACACACAAAGTTTGAGAGCAGGATATAAAATTTTCCGACAACAAAATCCGATCGTTTAAATGCCGATCGTGTGTACACAAATCCGATGCACAAAGTGCCACGAATGCTCAGAATAAATTAAGAGACGAAAGCTATTGGCTACTGCCCCGTTTATAGTCCCGATGTACGTATTTTACGTCACTGCGTTCAGAACGACCGGATTTTCCGACAACTTTGTGTGACCGTGTATGCAAGACTAGTTAAACAGGTAAACAGAGTAAACGTAGTCAAAAACAAGCCAGAGTTCAGTAACCGGATCGGGTAGTCAGCCAAGCAAATGTCAGAGAGCCAGAGATAAACGTAGTAGTATAGCAAGCAGGGTCAGGAGCCAGAAGGAACGTCAGCCGAGCAAGTCTTCAACAGGAACGCAGATGAAAGTCTCTGTGATGTTGACAAAGGCAAAGGCAGAGATCAAGTGAGCTGGACGGCTTTAAGTAGGCAGGACTGACAAGCAGAATCAACAACAGCTGGGTTACTGTGGAGAGAGATGGGAGCTGGCAATTAGCCGACAGCTGAGCGGCCAGCACAGAGAAGGAAGGGCTGAGCCCAGCCCTGACAGTACCTCCTCCTCAACGACCCCTCCGCCTCGGAGGGCCACCGGGCCTGAGGGGAAAACGTCTATGGAAATCACGGAGGAGGACAGGGGCATGTACGCCCGAGGATGAGACCCAAGAGCATTCCTCCGGTACTGTATGCGCCCACGGAACCTACGGGAGTCAACAATGGATTGTACTTCATACTTCATGGTTCTCAACATGTATAGGGTGAGGATGTGGAACCGAGGTGGTAAAGCGGTTGCAGACCAAAGGTTTCAATAAGGAGGCATGAAACACATTTAAGATGCGCATACTAGGAGGAAGGTCCAAGGCATAAGCCACTGGGTTAATCCTGCGAAGGATACGGAAAGGCCCAATAAACTGAGGTGCGAACTTCAAAGAAGGAACATGAAGCCAGAGGTTGCGAGACGACAGCCAGACTCTGTCCCCAACCTGGTAGGAAGATGCAGGCAGGCGTCTGCGGTCAGCATGGAGTCTGTACCTATTGTTAGCATGTTGCAAAGCCTCCTGAACTTGTGCCCAAGTGGAACGAAGACCACGGAGATGCTCCTCTAATGCAGGAATACTCTGCGGAACAAACGAGTCAGGGAGCATGGAAGGTTGGAAACCATAATTCTCCATAAATGGGGACAATCGGAAAGCAGAATTCAAGGCACTGTTGTGAGCAAACTCTGCCCAAGTTAATAGGTCTGACCAGTTGTTATGATGGTCAGAAATATAGCAATGTAGGAATTGGCTCGTTCTGCAGCCCCATTAGACTGCGGGTGATACGCAGAGGAAAAAGCAAGCTGAATTCCCAACTGTGCACAAAAGGCTCGCCAGAACCTGGAAACAAACTGACTACCCCGTCTGAGACAATCACCTTTGGTAGCCCATGTAAGCGAAAGATCTCCCGAACAAAAATGGAAGCCAGTTCCTTAGAAGTGGGCAACTTCTTAAGTGGAATACAATGACACATCTTTGAGAACCGGTCAACCACCATAAGGATAACAGTGTTGCCTTGGGAGTTGGGTAACTCCACAATGAAATCCATAGACAGGTGGGTCCAGGGCCTCTCTCCATTGGGTATGGGTTGTAGGAGGCCCACTGGAAGGTGTCGTGGAGTCTTACTCTGAGCAGTTTCATCAGCCCATAGACTAGGCCACCAGAATTGTTGGGAAATGGTCCAAACGAGTTGATTCTTCCCAGGGTGGCCAGCTGCCTTTGGAGAATGGTAAGTTTGGAGCACGACACTACGGAGACTCTCTGGGACAAAGCAGTGGTCATATACTAAGTATTTAATCGGAGATGTCTGTAAACTACCCAAATCCTCCCACAGACATCTAGGAAAAAATAAGAGGCGTTTTCAAACAAAAAATCAAGTGTATTAAACACAGTGATGGTGTGACCCTCTACACATGTGTATGTGAACACTAATGCAAAGGTGAAATCTATACACAAATCTACACAAAATGTATATAGGTGTAAATGTACCAGCCAGATCAGTGGTCAAATAAAAAATAAGAGGTGCTTTCAAACAAAAAATCAAGTGTATTAAACACAGTGATGGTGTGACCCTCTACACATGTGTATGTGAACACTAATGCAAAGGTGAAATCTATAAACAAATCTACACAAAATGTATATAGGTGTAAATGTACCAGCCAGATAAGTGGTCAAATAAAAAATAAGAGGCGCTTTCAAACAAAAATCAAGTGTATTAGACACAGTGATGGTGTGACCCTCTACACATGTGTATGTGAACACTAATGCAAAGGTGAAATCTATAAACAAATCTACACAAAATGTATATAGGTGTAAATGTACCAGCCAGATCAGTGGTCAGATAAAAAATAAGAAGCGCTTTCAAACAAAAATCAAGTGTATTAAACACAGTGATGGTTTGACCCTCTACACATGTGTATGTGAACACTAATGCAAAGGTGAAATCTATAAACAAATCTACACAAAATGTATATAGGTGTAAATGTACCAGCCAGATCAGTAGTCAAATATCGATCAACACAGTGATGGTGCGACCCTCTTAATGTGTATAAACCTTACATGCAGTGTAATCTTAGGAAATACATATCTCAATACATTTCCAGTGATAAAACCTATCCTGCCACTTCATATCATGCTGTGCATGCAAAAAATATTACCAAATATATCCAAAAATAAAAAATACAAAATACAAATTAACTTCAAAAATATAAATCAGTCCACAATAAAACGTGACCACACACGTGAGAAAAATGTGTCCGAATATAGTGGTAATAAATCTTGATAAAGCACAGGTGATGTTGTGTCTCCTCCACCTCTCCTCTTGTGTGCAGTGATTCCACTCCCTCAAGACCTCCACTCACCGACTTAATTTGCCAGCACTCTCATGCAAGGCAATAATCGCTTATCTACCATACACCAAGGTAGTAGGATCAATCGTTGTTCCACAGTGAATGTTTCCAACCCGGTCCACATGAAAAAAATAATATGTGCTCCAATAGTGTAAACCAGTATCACACATTTATTAAAATCACTGCAATCTTCAATCAGTACACTCACATGTAAAATGATAAAATACAGCTCAAATAAAGTGCAAATCACATCAAACGTAATTCCAGTGGATCCAAATAAAACAAGTGGTCACGGAGGACCCGAGGTGTGCTGGTGCAGGGTTATCAATCTCACCCCTCCCTTGGATGTCCTCCGTCCCTCCGTATAAACAATGCTCCTCTCCTTCAGTGTGGCTCACAGTGCTGCACGTCACGTCTCACAGCCACGCCCCCGATGTTTCGTCATAGGTTGACTTATTCATGGGATAGGCTGTGCTCCCTGCCACTCATCCCTTATATGCCTATCTAGCTAACGCTCATTGGCCGGCTCATCGCGCATGCGCACATCTCGGGTCCCCGTTATGTGAATTACGCTGAGAGCTCCGGTACACAGCATAATGGGAATCAGGCATTCTAGCGATGTGAACTGATGTTTGCAAAGAATCTCTTGTTACGTGAGGTGTCATGCAGATACAGCTGACGCTCCAACTGATCGCTGCATGTCACATCACATAGTGAAAGCAGCATTAACACACAGCACAACACAGTAATAACCCCTGCAGATGCCGCTCTCACATTACTTCCTGAATGTTTTGTGTTGTTCACAAAGATACATACATCCACATGGTGAGAAACTTCCTATCTAAATACACTGGAAATAATCAATCCCCCCCTCACCTCTAGGTATAAGCCATCCATATGACTAGATGTTCTCATCTATAGTGGGTATAGATTATATGTGTGTACATCTAAACTCAAATCTAAAATAGAAAGGTAAATATGAAACAACAAAAAGTGTATAAAATCCCTTATCACTAGTAAGCATGTTAAATGTATCCAAATTGTATATAAACTGAGAACCCAGTGAGTTTATATTCAAAATAAAAAGAAATAAAATCGATATTTATAATATGAAGTAAAATCGATATTTATATTAAAAGGGGCCTCTACATATATGGCCCACCCCACTATATAGGGTAGTGATAGAATCTAATTCTATTATTATTATTATACGAGATTTATATAGCGCCAACAGTTTACTCAGCGCTTTACAATGTATAAGGGGGACAACACAATTACAGTACAGTTCAATACAAAAGGTACAGGAGGGCCCTGCTCGTAGAGCTTACATTCTAAAGGGAGGGGGTGGTGGTACAAAAGGTAATAGCTGCAAAAAATGATTTGATGGGGGTGGCTCAGGGACAGTTATGTGGGTTTGGGATAGGCTTCCCTGAATAAATGAGTTTTCAAGGTTTTTTTAATTCTAGACATGTATCTACTGTCTCTGTAGATACAGGTTCCCCTTCACTCAGTGGTTTATATATAATGCTAAAAATGCTTAAAGTACATATAATTAAAAGTAATTAAAAATCATTGATAAAACAATTCAGGTCTAGTTCTATATTTAACCCCCTCGGGGCCAGACTCTTCATTAAAAATATCCACCGGGTTTCTCTTTGGGATAGATTCCTAACTCTGTTGGATCCCCTCCACGAGGGATGGATCACATCTATCCCACAAAACTGCAGTAGAGAGGGATCCTGCTGATGTTTTTCCTTAAAATGTAGAGAAACGCTATGGTATTTATAACCATTCTTTATATTAGTTAGGTGCTCAGAGATTCTAATCCTAAGGAGTCTCTTCGTTCTCCCCATATTGAAAAGGCCACAAGGGCACCACATTAAATATACTACATGTGAGGAGGTGCAGGTGCTGAACTCCCTAATCTCAAAGGACTCACCATCTCTATTGGTTACACTCTTTATCCCTCTGTGACTTACTTTCACCGTTCTGCAGCAGATACATCTCCTGCAGCAGTAAAAGCCCCTAAAATCCAACCTCAGGTACTTATTCCCTGGTGGGTCCAAAATTTTCCTGACCACATGGTCACCAAAACTGGGGGCCCTTCTGTATATAAACTTTGGTTGGCTCGGTAGCACCTCTCCCAGGTGCCTATCTCTGCACAGAATATGCCAATACTTCCTGAAAATGCCTTCTATATCCTTATACTGGCAATGATATCCAGAAATAAATCCAAACTGATGTTGGTTGTCCTTTACTACAATTTCCTTTTTATTCAGACACTGTTCCCTAGGCATTTCTGCTACTTCTTGAATGACTACATTCAGTCCTTCCTCCCCATAACCTTTTTGTACAAAATGTATTCTTTAGGACCCCTGCCTGCTCAAAGAAATCTTCCAACTGTGTACAATTTCGACGCACACGCAACATTTGTCCCTTCGGGATGTTTCTTATCCATGCTGGGTGGTGACCGCTTCTTATTGATAAGTAGCTGTTGCGGTCAGTAGGTTTGAAGAATACCTTTGTCCTTAATGCATTCTCCTCTCTTATTATCGTAACATCCAAGAAATTAACTGAGTGATTACTGATTTGATGCTCCAATTTGATATTATTATCATTAGTATTGAGTTCACGTATAAACTCAATCGCCGATTCCTCTGTGCCCTCCCAAATAAATAGGAGGTCATCTATAAATCGTCTGTAAAATAATAATTGAGGTCTCCTCTGGCTGAATACTTTTCTGTCCTCCCACTCAGCCATGAACAGGTTGGCGAGGCTAGGAGCATATTTAGCACCCATAGCCACGCCAACCTGCTGAGAATAAAATCTATCATTACACCAAAAATAATTATGGGACATGCAAAAATCCAATACATGTCCCAAAAAACGTTTCTGGACCCCCGGGATATCATCCCTTTTGCTCAATGCCCAATTAAGAGCCAACGCAGCGTCCTCATGTTGAATAATGGTATACAAGGAGGCTACGTCAGCCGTTACCAAATATACCATTGATGGAGTTTCTAATCGGACCTCATTTAGTAGATTTAATAGATCACTAGTGTCCTTCAGATAGGCTCTGGTAGCTTTAACACTTGGCTGGAGGAATTTATCCAAGTATTCCCCTAATCTGGCCGTTACAGAGCCAATCCCATTGACAATGGGGCGAGGTGGTGGGCACTGTGCATTTTTATGCACCTTTGGCAGGGTGTATATAATAGGGATCCTGCAGGCACTCGGGACCAGGTATCTCTTCTCTTTCAAATTGAGTGCATCTATTCTATAGCCCCATTCCACCAAAGCCTCTACCTGTGCTCTATATGCCTCAGTGGGATCAGAGGGTAACTTACTATAGGTAGTACTGTCCCCCACCAACTCCAACAGTTGATTGAGATAAAATGACTTATCCAGTAATACCACCCCTCCTCCCTTGTCAGCAGGTCGAATTATAAGATCTCTATTTTCTTCCAAGGATTTGATCCCTTCCCTGATATACTGGGGATTCACTCCCTTCCGTGGAACTAACTTCTCAATATCATTTAGTACAAGGCTCTTGAAAACTTCCACAAAATGATTACTTGGGTTCTGGGGGTTGAAAATAGATTTATTCTTCAACCCCGTATCCATTTTATTGGTTGGTGCCACAGATTTCATTGTGGATACCACCGGATGGCTTAGAAAATATTCCTTGATATTCAAGGATCTAATGAATTTGTGTGTGTCAATATAGGCATCAAACTTGTTCATTACCTTTTTTGGGGCACATTTGAGACCCAAGTTCAATATGTTGAGCTCCTTATGATTGAGCTCAACCTTGCTTAGGTTATAAATGCCAGTACTCATGCATCCCTCAGTCTTTTTCTTGGATTTCTTAGATTTTCCCGCCCTACATCCCCTCCTTCTCCTTGGGGGGGCACATTCTCTTTGTTGTATCCTCGGGGGGGGGGGGGTATCTGTCTCCCTCCTCCTTTCTGGTAGGCCCCACCTGGATTCCTCCTCGGTGTTCCTCCTCCCCTCCCCCGTTGTCCTAAAAAAGGAACATAATCCGGTTGCTCTTGCCTTACCAAAGGTGAGAACCTATTATAGAGGGGCACATCCTCATAATATTCTGAGTATTATTGAGGCGGGGGATATTGTTGCCATTGCCTATAATCCTGTGGTGTACTACCTCTATAATTCCGGGGTGATGAATAGTCATATATCCACGTGGATATCCTCCTCTTCCCCGTGATGGGGGCCTCGGGGACTGGTGGTACCCCCTTCCTCCTCTTCCCCGTGATGGGGTCTAGGGGAATGGTAACCATCTCCTCTATATTGATCCTCCACTATATTCCGACCCCTCTCATTCGATCTTGGTTCCATTGCAACAGCTCCATCTTTACCCCTATTAACCACTTTTTTATTATTATTATTATTCGTAGTCTCTGGTTTTTGTAGGGGATTACTGGTCCCCCCTGCCGCACCGCTATTGGCAGCTGGGTCTCCAGTATTATTATTCACTGTCGTCTGCCAGGCATAGATTTTATTAGTTTTAAATTAATTAGAATCTCTATTAAATTCTTTTACCTTCTTTTTTTTTGCGTTTCTCTATCAATTTTTTCTAATTTTTTCTTTATATTAACATTGAACTCATTAATTTGATTGGTATTCTTAATAGGTTCCAATTTATCTTGTAATGCTTTAATTTTTTCATTTAACATGCTTAATTTAATCTGTTTCCTTTTCAGGTCTAATCCCTGTAATTCCCTGCCTAATTTATTGAAAAAATCAAGCCATTCATTCATGAATGACTGATCATTCAATCCATCCTGAGGTGGAACTTCCCACCTCAGGCTCTTAAATATGAGGTTCTCTCTCCGGTAGTGTTCAAACGTGAACACATCCCACCATGCTTTTACTTGTTTCTCCAGTAGGTTCTCCAGTGTTTTTAGCACCGTAGAAAAGTCTTCCTCATATTCAACCATAGGCTGATCATTAGAAAAGACTGACTCAGGGTTGAGTTGCCTATTGGCTAAGAAGCTAAATGCATCCATGGCTGCGGGTGGTAAAAAATAAAACGTATAAGTAATAGGTATTATAAATGGTATACCGCCCTTCACCCAAAAACTAATACCTCCACCGCGCCACTATGTTTCACAAACTGAATGTGAATGTGCTCAAAATCAATCTATACAATAACCCACGTGGGGAATTGAATTCCCACACCCACTATGAAGCAGCCCCTTTAAATTATAATGCATATACTAAGTATTTAATCGGAGATGTCTGTAAACTACCCAAATCCTCCCACAGACATCTAGGAAAAAATAAGAGGCGCTTTCAAACAAAAAATTAAGTGTATTAAACACAGTGATGGTGTGACCCTCTACACATGTGTATGTGAACACTAATGCAAAGGTGAAATCTATACACAAATCTACACAAAATGTATATAGGTGTAAATGTACCAGCCAGATCAGTGGTCAAATAAAAAATAAGAGGCGCTTTCAAACAAAAAATCAAGTGTATTAAACACAGTGATGGTGTGACCTGAGGTTGGATTTTAGGGGCTTTTACTGCTGCAGGAGATGTATCTGCTGCAGAACGGAGAAAGTAAGTCACAGAGGGATAAAGAGTGTAACCAATAGAGATGGTGAGTCCTTTGAGATTAGGGAGTTCAGCACCTGCAACTCCTCACATGTAGTATATTTAATGTGGTGCCCTTGTGGCCTTTTCAATATGGGGAGAACGAAGAGACTCCTTAGGATTAGAATCTCTGAGCACCTAACTAATATAAAGAATGGTTATAAATACCATAGCGTTTCTCTACATTTTAAGGAAAAACATCAGCAGGATCCCTCTCTACTGCAGTTTTGTGGGATAGATGTGATCCATCCCTCGTGGAGGGGATCCAACAGAGTTAGGAATCTATCCCAAAGAGAAACCCGGTGGATATTTTTAATGAAGAGTCTGGCCCCGAGGGGGTTAAATATAGAACTAGACCTGAATTGTTTTATCAATGATTTTTAATTACTTTTAATTATATGTACTTTAAGCATTTTTAGCATTATATATAAACCACTGAGTGAAGGGGAACCTGTATCTACAGAGACAGTAGATACATGTCTAGAATTAGATTCTATCACTACCCTATATAGTGGGGTGGGCCATATATGTAGAGGCCCCTTTTATTATAAATATCGATTTTACTTCATATTATAAATATCGATTTTATTTCTTTTTATTTTGAATATAAACTCACTGGGTTCTCAGTTTATATACAATTTGGATACATTTAACATGCTTACTAGTGATAAGGGATTTTATACACTTTTTGTTGTTTCATATTTACCTTTCTATTTTAGATTTGAGTTTAGATGTACACACATATAATCTATACCCACTATAGATGAGAACATCTAGTCATATGGATGGCTTATACCTAGAGGTGAGGGGGGGATTGATTATTTCCAGTGTATTTAGATAGGAAGTTTCTTACCATGTGGATGTATGTATCTTTGTGAACAACACAAAACATTCAGGAAGTAATGTGAGAGCGGCATCTGCAGGGGTTATTACTGTGTTGTGCTGTGTGTTAATGCTGCTTTCACTATGTGATGTGACATGCAGCGATCAGTTGGAGCGTCAGCTGTATCTGCATGACACCTCACGTAACAAGAGATTCTTTGCAAACATCAGTTCACATCGCTAGAATGCCTGATTCCCATTATGCTGTGTACCGGAGCTCTCAGCGTAATTCACATAACGGGGACCCGAGATGTGCGCATGCGCGATGAGCCGGCCAATGAGCGTTAGCTAGATAGGCATATAAGGGATGAGTGGCAGGGAGCACAGCCTATCCCATGAATAAGTCAACCTATGACGAAACATCGGGGGCGTGGCTGTGAGACGTGACGTGCAGCACTGTGAGCCACACTGAAGGAGAGGAGCATTGTTTATACGGAGGGACGGAGGACATCCAAGGGAGGGGTGAGATTGATAACCCTGCACCAGCACACCTCGGGTCCTCCGTGACCACTTGTTTTATTTGGATCCACTGGAATTACGTTTGATGTGATTTGCACTTTATTTGAGCTGTATTTTATCATTTTACATGTGAGTGTACTGATTGAAGATTGCAGTGATTTTAATAAATGTGTGATACTGGTTTACACTATTGGAGCACATATTATTTTTTTCATGTGGACCGGGTTGGAAACATTCACTGTGGAACAACGATTGATCCTACTACCTTGGTGTATGGTAGATAAGCGATTATTGCCTTGCATGAGAGTGCTGGCAAATTAAGTCGGTGAGTGGAGGTCTTGAGGGAGTGGAATCACTGCACACAAGAGGAGAGGTGGAGGAGACACAACATCACCTGTGCTTTATCAAGATTTATTACCACTTTATTCGGACACATTTTTCTCACGTGTGTGGTCACGTTTTATTGTGGACTGATTTATATTTTTGAAGTTAATTTGTATTTTGTATTTTTTATTTTTGGATATATTTGGTAATATTTTTTGCATGCACAGCATGATATGAAGTGGCAGGATAGGTTTTATCACTGGAAATGTATTGAGATATGTATTTCCTAAGATTACACTGCATGTAAGGTTTATACACATTAAGAGGGTCGCACCATCACTGTGTTGATCGATATTTGACTACTGATCTGGCTGGCACATTTACACCTATATACATTTTGTGTAGATTTGTTTATAGATTTCACCTTTGCATTAGTGTTCACATACACATGTGTAGAGGGTCAAACCATCACTGTGTTTAATACACTTGATTTTTGTTTGAAAGCGCCTCTTATTTTTTATCTGACCACTGATCTGGCTGGTACATTTACACCTATATACATTTTGTGTAGATTTGTTTATAGATTTCACCTTTGCATTAGTGTTCACATACACATGTGTAGAGGGTCACACCATCACTGTGTCTAATACACTTGATTTTTGTTTGAAAGCGCCTCTTATTTTTTATTTGACCACTTATCTGGCTGGTACATTTACACCTATATACATTTTGTGTAGATTTGTTTATAGATTTCACCTTTGCATTAGTGTTCACATACACATGTGTAGAGGGTCACACCATCACTGTGTTTAATACACTTGATTTTTTGTTTGAAAGCACCTCTTATTTTTTATTTGACCACTGATCTGGCTGGTACATTTACACCTATATACATTTTGTGTAGATTTGTGTATAGATTTCACCTTTGCATTAGTGTTCACATACACATGTGTAGAGGGTCACACCATCACTGTGTTTAATACACTTGATTTTTTGTTTGAAAACGCCTCTTATTTTTTCCTAGATGTCTGTGGGAGGATTTGGGTAGTTTACAGACATCTCCGATTAAATACTTAGTATATGACCACTGCTTTGTCCCAGAGAGTCTCCATAGTGTCGTGCTCCAAACTTACCATTCTCCCAAGGCAGCTGGCCACCCTGGGAAGAATCAACTCGTTTGGACCATTTCCCAACAATTCTGGTGGCCTAGTCTATGGGCTGATGAAACTGCTCAGAGTAAGACTCCACGACACCTTCCAGTGGGCCTCCTACAACCCATACCCAATGGAGAGAGGCCCTGGACCCACCTGTCTATGGATTTCATTGTGGAGTTACCCAACTCCCAAGGCAACACTGTTATCCTTATGGTGGTTGACCGGTTCTCAAAGATGTGTCATTGTATTCCACTTAAGAAGTTGCCCACTTCTAAGGAACTGGCTTCCATTTTTGCTCGGGAGATCTTTCGCTTACATGGGCTACCAAAGGTGATTGTCTCAGACGGGGTAGTCAGTTTGTTTCCAGGTTCTGGCGAGCCTTTTGTGCACAGTTGGGAATTCAGCTTGCTTTTTCCTCTGCGTATCACCCGCAGTCTAATGGGGCTGCAGAACGAGCCAATTCCTACATTGCTATATTTCTGACCATCATAACAACTGGTCAGACCTATTAACTTGGGCAGAGTTTGCTCACAACAGTGCCTTGAATTCTGCTTTCCGATTGTCCCCATTTATGGAGAATTATGGTTTCCAACCTTCCATGCTCCCTGACTCGTTTGTTCCGCAGAGTATTCCTGCATTAGAGGAGCATCTCCGTGGTCTTCGTTCCACTTGGGCACAAGTTCAGGAGGCTTTGCAACATGCTAACAATAGGTACAGACTCCATGCTGACCGCAGACGCCTGCCTGCATCTTCCTACCAGGTTGGGGACAGAGTCTGGCTGTCGTCTCGCAACCTCTGGCTTCATGTTCCTTCTTTGAAGTTCGCACCTCAGTTTATTGGGCCTTTCCGTATCCTTCGCAGGATTAACCCAGTGGCTTATGCCTTGGACCTTCCTCCTAGTATGCGCATCTTAAATGTGTTTCATGCCTCCTTATTGAAACCTTTGGTCTGCAACCGCTTTACCACCTCGGTTCCACATCCTCACCCTATACATGTTGAGAACCATGAAGTATGAAGTACAATCCATTGTTGACTCCCGTAGGTTCCGTGGGCGCATACAGTACCGGAGGAATGCTCTTGGGTCTCATCCTCGGGCGTACATGCCCCTGTCCTCCTCCGTGATTTCCATAGACGTTTTCCCCTCAGGCCCGGTGGCCCTCCGAGGCGGAGGGGTCGTTGAGGAGGAGGTACTGTCAGGGCTGGGCTCAGCCCTTCCTTCTCTGTGCTGGCCGCTCAGCTGTCGGCTAATTGCCAGCTCCCATCTCTCTCCACAGTAACCCAGCTGTTGTTGATTCTGCTTGTCAGTCCTGCCTACTTAAAGCCGTCCAGCTCACTTGATCTCTGCCTTTGCCTTTGTCAACATCACAGAGACTTTCATCTGCGTTCCTGTTGAAGACTTGCTCGGCTGACGTTCCTTCTGGCTCCTGACCCTGCTTGCTATACTACTACGTTTATCTCTGGCTCTCTGACATTTGCTTGGCTGACTACCCGATCCGGTTACTGAACTCTGGCTTGTTTTTGACTACGTTTACTCTGTTTACCTGTTTAACTAGTCTTGCATACACGGTCACACAAAGTTGTCGGAAAATCCGGTCGTTCTGAACGCAGTGACGTAAAATACGTACATCGGGACTATAAACGGGGCAGTAGCCAATAGCTTTCGTCTCTTAATTTATTCTGAGCATTCGTGGCACTTTGTGCATCGGATTTGTGTACACACGATCGGCATTTAAACGATCGGATTTTGTTGTCGGAAAATTTTATATCCTGCTCTCAAACTTTGTGTGTCAGAAATTCAGACGGAAAAAGTCAGATGGAGCCCACACACAATCGGAATTTCCGACAACACAATCCGATCGCACTTTTTCCGTCGGAAAATCCGATCGTGTGTACAGGGCATTACAGTAAAGAACCCTCTCCGCAGTTTAAGGTTAAATCTAATTTCTTCTAATTATAATGAGTGGTCACGTGTCTTACTCCCTTACGCTGAAAAGTTTTATCCCTATTGTGGGGTCACCAGTGTGGTATTTGTAAATTGAAATCATATCCCCTTTCAAGCATCTCTTCTCCAGAGAGAATAAGTTCAGTGCTCGCAACCTTTCTTCATAACTAATAGCCTCCAGTCCCTTTATTAGCTTTGTTGCCCTTCTCTGTACTCGCTCCATTTCCAGTACAATCTTCCTGAGGACTGGTGCCCAGAACTGGACAGCAAGCATACTCCAGGTGAGGCCGGACCAGAGTCTTGTAGAGTGGGAGAATTATCGCTTTATCTCTTGAGTTAATCCCCTTTTTTTTTTGCTTTGTAAGCAGCAGCTTGGCATTGCATGCCATTGCTCAGCCTGTCATCTACTAGGACCCATAGGTTCTCCCCACAGTGAATAGATTGCATTCATATTTTTGCCATCCAAATGCATTATTTTACATTTTTCCACATTAAACCTCATTTGCCATGTAATTGCCCACCCCATTAATTTGTTCAGATCTTCTTGCAAGACTTCCACATCGTGCAAAGAAGTTACAGTGTTGCCCTGCTTAGCTTAGTATTGTCCGCAAATACAGAGATTGAACTGTTCCATCCTCCAGGTCGTTTATAAACAAATTAAATAGAATTGGTACGAGCACAGAACCCTGGGGGCCCCTCTTTCCACCCCTGACGATTGTGAGTACTCCCCATTTATCACTACCCTCTGAACTTGCCCTTGTAGCCAGTTTTCAATCCATGTACTCACCCTATGGTCCATGCCAACGGACCTTGCTTTGTACAGTAAACGTTTATGGGGAACTGTGTCAAACGCTTTTGCAAAATCCAGATACACTGCGTCTACGGGCCTTCCTTTATCGAGATGGCAGCTCACCTCCTCATAGAAGGTTAATAGATCGGTTTACCAAGAACGATTCTTCATGAATCCATGCTGATTACTGCTAATGATACCGTTTTCTTTACTAAAATCTTGTATATAGTCCCTTATCATCCCCTCCAGGAGCTTGCATACTATTGATGTTAGGCTAACTGGTCTGTAATTCCCGGGGATGTATTTTGGCCCTTTTTTAAATATTGGTGCTACATTGGCTTTTCTCCAATCAGCTGGTACCATTCCGTTAGTAGACTGACTGTCAGTAAAAATTAGGAACAATGGTCTGGCAATTACTTGACTAAGTTCCCTAAGGACCCTCGGGTGCAAGCCATCTGGTCCCAGTGACTTATTAATGTTAAGTTTTCCAAGTCTATCTCTAGTTCTGTCCTCTGTTAGCCATGAGGGTGCTTCCTGTGATGTGTCATGAGGATAAACACTGCAGTTTTGGTTACTGAAGTCCCCCGATTCCTTTGTGAAGACTGAGGAGAAGAATAAATTCAATACCTTTGCCATCTCCCCATCCTTTGTAACCAGATTTCCTTCCTCATTCTTTATGGGGCCAATATGGTCTGTTCTCCCTTTTTTACTGTTTATATACTTAAAGAATTTCTTGTGATTTTTTTTGCTCTCCTCCGCTATGTGTCTTTCTATCTCAGCCGCCCTAATTGCACTCTTACATTTCTTGTTGCATTCTTTGTAAAGTCTGAATGCTGATGATGATTCCTCAGCCTTGTATTTTTTGAAGGCCTTCTCCTTTGCTTTTATATGCATCCAGGATTTTTGTTCGCTCTTTTAAATTAATTTCCCAATGGGATGCACTGGCTCATACCCTTATTTAATATGCTCTTAAAGCAAACCCATCTCTCCTCCGTGTTATTTGTTCCTAAGATTCAATCCCAATTTATATCTTCTAGCAAGGTTGGTAGTTTAGGGAAGTTGGCTCTTTTGAAATTCAGTGTCTTTGTATTCCCCTTATGTTTCCTATTTGTGTGATTTATACTGAAGCTAATTGACCTGTGATCGCTGTTTCCTAAATTGCCCCTTATTTCCACATCCATGATCAGGTCTGTATTGTTGGTAATCAGTAGGTCTAGTAACGCTTTGTTTCTAGTTGGTGCGTCTACCATCTGACCCATGAAATTGTCCTGCAAGACATTTAGGAACTGGCGAGCCTTAGATGAATGTGCGGTTCCTTCCGCCCAGTCTATGTCCGGAAAATTAAAATCCCCCATTATGATAACACTTCTCATCCTTGCTGCTAATCCAAATTGTGATAGGAGGTCCCCCCCTCCTCCCTCAGGTTAGGGGGCCTATAGCATACTCCCAGTATTATTTTCCCCTTAGTTTTATCCCTTTGGAGCTCTTCCCATAAGGATTCCACCTCCTCCCTAGCTCCCTTAGTTATGTCATCTCTCACATTCACTTGTACATTATTCTTGATATACAGGCATACCCCTCTCCCTTTTTTACCCTCTCTATCCCTGCAATAAAGGGAATACCCTTGAATGGTTGCCAGCCAATCATGAGAGCTGTTGAACCAAGTCTCTGAAATTCCCACAAAATCTAAAATCCTAAAATCACAAAATCCTCCTCGTACAACAGTATCTCTAGTTCCCCCAAATTGTCCGCCAGGCTACTGGCATTGGTGAACATGCCACGAAGTTTAGACCGGTCGCATACTGTCTTCGTATTGGGTATTCTGAGATTGTAAATAGGACTTGTTGCTATACTTACCTGGTACATCCCCTCTTCTCTTCTGTCTACCTGGCTCCATTCTCCCATCCACTTGGCTCCTACCCCCTCACGGCTCTGTCCCCTCTTCTCCTCCATCCACCTAGATGCAGGGCAATTACCCCATGTGGCCAAGGTAGGAAAGTTTGTAGAGCCAAGTGGCAGATACTTTTGTTTTATTTAACCATACCCCTTTAAGCCCCTTCCACTCTTAACACAATTTGTCCAGGCCCACTGATTGCCACAGCACGCTGCACGCGCCACATTTCTACTCTCTTGGTGTCCAAGGTCTTTTACATTCCTATAATGTATACTACAAAAAAAAACCATGGAACATGGTGCTCAGTGGTATCTGCCTGTAAAAACACAGCAGGGTAAGACAGAAAAAGAATTTCTTACACGATGTGCATAGCAGTAGTGATGAGCTGAACTGCTCTCAGGGGTGGATCCAGAGTCTAGTCTTGGGAGGGACACTGCCAGAAGATAAGTTGTTGATTACAGAACCAATCCCTGGAAATGGAATCCTGTCAGACAGTGTCACTATTTTTCCCTCCTATGGGGCTGGGAGGAAGTGACCTATTATATGATGCCACTTCCTCTCAGCGCGGAGAAGGTAGAGAAGAATGGTGAGACCTGCCAACCACAGTGATGAAAGTGCTAAGGCCAGCTGTGACAGTGGCGGTGGTCTTAACACTTTTATCAACTTCACTGGAGATCTTTGTGATCTCCCCGCGGGTCTCCAGCAGAGGCCCCCAACCTTTTTGGCACCGGGAACCGGATGCGTGTAAGAAAATGATGCCAAGTCCCGAGGGGGGGATGTGATTTTCACGGGCAATTTGCCAGGGCAATGGCTGGTGTTAGCGCTTCAATAATTATGGCATCATGGTTGATATGGTGTCAGGTTGATTGAAGCGCATTATTTCTATTATTACATTGTAATATCAAATTAAATAGTTCAACTCACTATAATGCAGAATCAGTGGGAGCCCTGAGTGTGTCACATGCCACCGTCACCTGCCACCAGATGCAACTTGTCACTTGCCACCGTCTCCTGCCACCAGATGCAGTTTGTCACTTGCCACATCACCTGCCACCAGATGCAGCGTGTCACTTGCCACCTTCGCCTGCCACCAGATGCAGCTTGTCACTTGCCACGGTCATCTGCCACCAGATGCAGCTTTGCAGCTTGTCACTTGCCAACATCGCCTGCCTCCAGATGCAGCATGTCACTTGCCACCATCGCCTGTCACCAGATGCAGCTTGTCACTTGCCACCATTGCATGCCACCAGATGCAGCTTGTCACTTGCCACTGTCGCTTGCCACCAGATGCAGCTTGTGACTTGCCACCATCGCCTGCCACCAGATACAGATTGTCACTTGCCATGTCACCTGCCACCAGATGCAGCTTGTCACTTGCCATGTCACCTGTCACTAGATACAGCTTGTCACTTGCCACTAGGGATGGGCCAAACACCCCCCGGTTCGGTTCGCACCAGAACACCTCGAACAGGCAAAAAGTTCTAGTGAACCCAATAAAGTCTATGGGACACGAACATGAAAAATCATTTTAAAGGCTTATATGCAAGTTATTGTCATAAAAAGTGTATGCGGACCTGGGTACTGTCCTAGGGGACATGTATCAATGCAAAAGTTTTTAAAACAATATTTTTTTCAGGAGAAGTGATTTTAATGATGCTTAAAGTGAAACAATAAAGGGGGCGTGTCCAAGATGGCGACGGTGTAGGACGCTTGATCAAGGAGCTCTGCAGCCACCGCGGGGAATCTATCCTGTTAACCCATCCTGCCAAGCCTTTTAACCGTCTGGACCCTCTCCCAGCCTCCTCCTGCGGATGCGGACACGGAGCCGGCGACGTTTTGATCACCACAGGCCGAGTAAAACCCAAAGTAACTCAGGCGGCGCGGCTGTCCACGTGGGGAGAGCGAGCAGCATGGCGATGCAGACGGACGGACCGGAGCCTGCTCTCGCGGATCAGAGTAACTTCGCGGCTCTGATGGAAGCCATCACGGGCTGCCAATCTTCCTTGTCCACACTAACTACCAAAATAGACACAGTGCAACTGGAAATTGGTCTCATTAGACAAGACTTTGAGAAGGTGAGGCACCGGGTGACTGAGGTGGAATGCAGAGTGGGCGATACAGAAGACGTGGTCAGAGACCACTCGGCCTCCTTGCATACCCTACAGGTGAGGGTGAAACATCTGGAAGCACGGGCCGAAGATTCCGAAAATCGGAACCGCCGAAACAATCTGCGGATCATAGGACTCCCTGAGGGGTCGGAGGGCACTGATGCGTCTGCATATACTGAGCGGTTGCTTCGCTCACTGTTCCCGCAGGCAGCTTTCTCTCCGTTTTTTGCAATCGAGAGGGCCCACAGGATGCCGCCGACCCGGGGTCCCCCTGGATCCCCACCTCGCACCTTTATATTCAGGTTGCTGAACTTTAGAGACCAGGACCTGATACTGCGTGAGGCCCGCAAGATGGCGGAGGTTCGACACGAGGCGGCCCGCCTTATGTTCTTCCCGGACTTCTCGGTAGATACCCAGAAGCAGCGCAAGTCGTTTGATGCGGTGAAGCAGGCTCTCAGAACCAAGGGCCTGCGATACAGCATGCTATTCCCCGCCCGACTTCGTGTCCAGGACGGAGAAAACGTCAGGTTCTTCACTTCCCCCAACGAGGCCCTGCAATGGCTGAACACCTTGGCCCACCGCTAGCAGCACCACCTGCCTTGACATCAGGTACCTGTTTATTGTGGCAGCCTTGACCAAGGAAACCCTGTCAGATGGGCAAAAGTTCGCCTGCAATATTTTTTCTTTATGCTAACCAGCCAAAGCATGCAAGATTTATTGTCTGAGGAAGAGCGGGGGGATCGTTTTCAATTACCCACCCTGTCATTTGCTAGTTACTCGGATAACTTTTGGGGATCTAGAGACACTTGCTGAACAGCGGGCCCAATGTGCCATACTTCTCTCCCCAAGGTAACTGTTACTCTGACAGAGAGGGATACCTCCTTCACTGCCTGGGACATATAAAGGGTGAGATCTGCTGAACAAGTAGCCCCGATCCTGGCAACGGCTCGGTTCGATGTTGGTCGTACCTGGCATCCAAGCAAAGGATTGCAGCGAACCTGCTCTGCTCAACCAACCTAACTCTCTTTTTGCAAATTTTGGTTGTTTTCGATCTGAGACTTATTTTTGGCCTAGGACAAAACGAAACTTCCCTATATTTACATTTTCTCTAAAACAGGTTTTCTTTTTCTCTTTTTGGGGGGGAGGGGGTGGGGGAGGGGAGGGGAAAGACGGGAACGCAATTTTTAAGTTTGTGCCCCTGGCTTTGGCCAGGTGAAATCTCTGTGACTCCTGCTTGATGGCAGCATCTCCTTCAGATGGAGACTGATACACCTCTTGAGTGGTGGATTTCTACCACGCGTCCTCTAAGTTCATGACCCCGATTGGTCAATGACCATAACCAGTTATTGGGAACAAGCACACTTTGGTTGGGGGGGTGTGCGGGGTGGGGGGAAGGGATTAAGTTTAGAAAGGAAATGTTATGATAGTTATACACAGGAATGTATGTTGTACAGATACAGAGGTTTAGAAAGAGGGATATTATTTAGACTGCTGATCTCAGATGTGGTGTGGGGTGGGGGGTGGATCTGTTTCCCTCGGGGCCCGGGTGCACTCCCTCTTCAGTCTGTTTCACATTATCTCAAAATCCCATGGCCCCTATTACATTAATCTCTTGGAATGTTCGGGGGATGAACTCTCGCATTAAGAGATCCCTAGTCTTTAACTTTCTTAAAAAACACCGCCCAGATATCTGTATCTTGCAAGAGACCCACCTCACTGGGGGTCGGGTCCTCGGTCTTAAAAAACCGTGGGTAGGACATTACTACAATGCCACCTTTTCCACATATGCTAGAGGGGTAAGCGTCTTAATACATAAGACCTTAGTATTTACACTGTTGGACTTGCCCCTGGACCCCGAGGGCAGATATGTAATATTGCATGCAGTTGTTGCAAATGTGCCCATGGTGATAGTGGGACTGTATATACCTCCTCCGGCTTCGTTACCGGTGCTTCACAAAATTATGAAAAGTATAGCAGGTTATCCCACAGATAAGGTACTGTTAGCGGGGGATTTTAATATGCCTCCATGTCCACATGTAGACAAGCTGGTGTCGGACGCGACGACAGAGTCCTCGCTGTCCAGATGGGCCACTACTTTTGGTCTTACAGATGTCTGGCGGTGGAAAAACCCCCTACTAAGATCATATACCTGCCAGTCTGCCTCCTATAGGGCCATGTCCCGCATTGACCTGGTGTTTGCCACGAGTGCCGTCTTGACAATGGTACAGGAGGTCTCCCACTTGCCTAGGGGTATATCGGACCACTCTCCGGTCCTGCTCCATTTGAGGATGGCCCCTGCTCCCACTGACTGTCTGTGGCGCTTGTCCCGGTTTTGGGTGTTGGATGAAAGGGTAGCTGAGGATGCGGAGGTGGCTGTGCGGGAGTTCTGGGCGAATAACCCACCTGCCACCACACCCGCAACTAGCTGGGAGATGTTCAAATACCATGCTAAAGAACATTATCAGAAGGCCATAGACCTCACAAGACGTCAGACTGGGGCAGCTCTGCTGCAGGCTGAACAGAGGGCTACAGATTTAGAGGCTCAGTATACGGCTAGCGGGGATGAGGCCCATAGAAAAGACCTACAGTGTGCCATGAGAGAGGTTGTGCTACTCCGAACATCGGCCACAAAAAAATTATTACTACATCAAGCGCAGCGCATATTTGAGCAGGGGGAGCGGACTGGGCGTCTATTGGCGTGGCTATCTAAGGAGCAAGTGGTCTCAGCTAATGTGGCCAACATTAAAGATGCTTCGGGGTGGTTGTTGACGGACCCACGAGATATTAATACCTGTTTCGCGCTGTACTATAGGGACCTATATACGTCCAGGGTGGGATATTCGGTCGCTGATCTTCAAACGTATGTTGGGGCCATTGAATTGCCCTCCCTGTCGGAAACAGCTCGCCGGCGTCTGGATGCTCCAATAACACTTAAAGAGCTCCAAAGTGCTATAGGATCCCTTCAAGGGGGAAAAACTCCAGGGGATGATGGATTCCCTGTTGAATTCTATAAGGCCCACGCTGAGACCCTTGCTGTCAGGTTACTGGAAGTCCTCTCCGCCTCCTTTGATTCTGCTTCTCTGCCCCCTTCCATGTCAAGAGCTGTAATTGTGGTCATTCCCAAGCCTGGCAAGGACCCCGAATTATGCTCTTCGTACAGACCCATCTCGCTCCTTAATGTGGATGCGAAAATCCTTGCAAAGGTTCTGGCTACCAGACTTAATACAGTCATCTTGTCGCTGGTACATGGAGACCAAACAGGCTTCATGCCGGGCAAGGGTACAGACATTAATTTACGGAGACTGTTTACTGTATTAATGAGACCGGCTGCTGAAGGGGGGACGGGCATTGTGGCCTCCCTGGACGCAGAAAAAGCCTTTGACTCGGTGGAGTGGGAATACCTATGGCTAGTACTACAAAAGTTCGGGATAGGACCTAACTTTGTGAAGTGGCTACGACTACTCTACTCAGGCCCAACAGCCAGAATTCGCACAAATGGCATCCTATCTTCCTCTATTCCCCTCCACCGAGGCACCAGGCAGGGCTGCCCGCTCTCACCGGCCCTCTTTGCTTTGGCGATCGAGCCGCTGGCGATATTACTCAGAGCATCTACGGAGATGGGGGGTATTTCATTCCCTCCCCTGATAGAAAAAGTGTCACTCTACGCAGATGATATGCTGCTGTACCTAAACGACGCCCAACAATCATTGAAAGCCGCTCTGAATATCATAGACAGATTTGGAAGGTTCTCTGGAGTCAGGGTGAACTGGGAGAAATCTCTCCTGTTCCCCCTGACGGATGCTCCGCCGCCGGCCGGCCCACCCCTCCCCCTTAAAAGAGTGACGAAATTCAAATATTTAGGCATTAACATACAGACGGATCCAAAACAATATCTAATAGACAACGTATACCCTATTCTTCAACAGTTTATCCAGCGTTGTTTGGTCTGGAAAACGTTGCCACTGACCCTGGTCGGGAGAGTAAATCTTATTAAAATGTCCTTCCTTCCTAAATTTTTATATGTTTTTCGCCACACTCCAATTCCCATCCCTAACTCGTTTTTTGTAAAGCTAGATCAGGCTATCACCTCTTTTCTCTGGGCGGGGACAACACCTAGAGTTGCCAAACAGACGCTACAGCTATCGCTTTCAGAGGGTGGCCTCTCCCTCCCAAACTTTAAAAAATATTATTGGGCGGCAGTATTGGTCTCGGTAAGGTGGTGGTTCACTCAGGATAATACCAACCCAGCGGTAAATCTAGAGGCAGCGATTCTTGGCTCATACTCTGAGCTCAGTAATCTGGTCTATAGGGGACCGAGGTACAGTCCCCAAGTCACATCAAATATGAAAACGACAATTAAGGTATGGCAGCAGGTCTCTCATTACTTTAATGATAGGCGGGCTGTCTCTCCATATACTCCGCTGTGGGGCAACCCAACAATGCCGCATCTCCAATCTGTCCCGGACCCTCAGGTCTGGGCCAGATACGGTATCCGGACATTACGGGATATTTTCAAGGAGGGACAGCTACTCTCGTTTATAGAGCTAAAGGAGAGGTTCGGCCTCCCCCCATGGATGTTCTTCCGGTTTTTGCAGCTCAGGCACGCGGCCCGGGCGCAGTTTCCGGAGGGGGTCGAGCTAGTGATTCACTCGGTTGAATCCCTGCTGATAGCTAAGGACATAGATCGTACACTGTCCTCTATATATCTTAGGCTTACCTGTAAAACTGCCTCTGGAACACTTACACTATTTAACAAATGGCATTCAGATATCCCGACTCTGACTGAAGAGGATTGGTCGGAGGGACTGCAGCAGTGCATACCATTTATGATCTCGGCCAGAGATAGATTCGTCCAACTAAAGTTTTTGCACAGGTTATACTACACTCCCCATAGACTTTCCTCTATATACCCGGGATTGGATGATACTTGCCCTAAATGCAGACAGTCGGTGGGGACCTTTTTTCATGTGGTTTGGTCATGCCCTATAGTGCAGAATTATTGGACCACAGTGGTGGCGGAGGTCAACGCAGTGGCGGGATTACACCTGGAGGTAGACCCGCTTATCTTTCTCTTGGGCATTACTGACAATCTGGCCACAGCAAAATATACAAAACTATTTGTGTTTTACACAGCATATTATGCCAGGAGAGAGATACTAATGCGCTGGAAGTTAGGAGATCCTCCCACGGTGGGGGCATGGAGGGCCCAGATCAATGCGGTATTGCCACTATATAAACTTACCTATATGGGAAGAAACTGTCCTCAAAAGTTCGACAAGATCTGGGCAGCCTGGATTGAAGCGAGACACCTCACCATATAGATGTTTCCGGGTACCCCCTTCCAGGGGGCCTTGGGGAATGGGGGCAGATATGGTGTTTTCGGCACCGGTTTGGGGATCTGGGGGGTTTTGGGTTACCAAATCTGCAGAAGTGTTGGAGTAGCTTGTCCTTTTACACCCTAGGATACCTACCCTACGTGGCACCTCTTCCCTCTTTCCCGTTTCCCTTGATTGCGGAGAGTCACTGATGGGAAAGGGTGGTTCTAGACGAAAAGGGGTGTATAAACTAAAAAAGTCTACAGTCTACTAAGGTGATTGTTGAAATCATTTGGGAATAAGAATGTTATGTAGGTTAATAGATTGGGAGAAAGTTGCATAGACGACTCAAGTTCCTATGTCGCATGGTTAACTGACCTCAATATGTATCACTGTGATTCTGGTTCTACGGATATTTTTGTATAAGATACTTAATTTGATTTCTCAAGTGTACTGTATTTTCTATTTAAATAAACATTACCTGTGTTAAAAAAAAGTGAAACAATAAAAATGAAATATTCCTTCAAATATCGTGCCTGGGGGGTCCCCTTAGTCTGCCACTAAAGTGGCACATATGTGCGATGTATAGAACATGCCGTAGCAATAATGACATCTCTAAAGGAAAAAATGGAATTTAAACTTGCTTGCGGGTATAATGTATTGCCAGCTCTCTGCAATACAAAAAGCAATGGAAAAAACGTAGTCCATACCAGGCCCTTAGGGTAACGGGTACATTGTACCCCTACCCATTCACCAAAAAAGTGTCAAAAAAGTAAAAAACACATTTTTGACATTTCCTTTATTTAAAAAAAAGTGTCTCACAATGTAAATCCACTGTCAGTCATGCTGCCTGATGGGCCTGATTAATTGAAAAACCAAAAAAAACTCCGCCTCCATGGGAGGCCTCCCAGCAACTGCTATCTCTTGGCTTTGACAGCTCTTATATAGGCAAGGGCAGAGCCACCCGCTGATGTTACCAGATGACCCCACCCCCTCTGACGTTACATGATGTCTCATGATATCAGGAGGGGCGGGGTCACTTGGTCTCGTCACCGGATGGACCCCACTTGCCTATATAGCAACTGTCAAAGCCAAGAGACAGCAGTAGCTGCGAGGCCTCCCATGGAGGTGGAGCTTTTTAATTTTTTTCTTTTTTTCAGGGCCATTGGGCGGCATGATTAAAGATGTATGTACTTTTTATTTTTTAATAAAGGAATTGTCAAAAACTGTCTCTTGTGGTTTTTAATTTTTGACACTTTTGTTGGTGAATGGTTAGGGGTACAATGTATCCGATACCCATTCACATAGGGGGATCTGGGGGCCCCCTTGTTAAAGGGGGCTTCCAGATTCTGATAAGCCCCCCTCAAGCAGACCCCAACAACCACTGGCCAGGGTTGTCGGGAAGAGGCCCTTGTCCCCATCAATATGGGGACAAGGTGTTTTGGGGGGCACTCCAAAACACCCTCCCCATGTAGAGGGCAAGTGGCCTGGTATGGTTCAGGAGGGGGGGGGCGCTCGCTCGTCCCTCCCTTTCCTGGTCTGGCAGGCTGCATGCTCGGACAAGGGTTTGGTATGGATTTGGGGGGGACCCCACTCTGTTTTTTTTAAAGAAATTGGACCCCATGCCGTTTTCTTCCTTAATTCTTTTATACGGTTCCCCTGTATTATATATACTACAATGACTGCACTATATACTCTGCAATGTATTATATATACTATACTGATGGCACTATTTTCTCTGCACTGTATTATATATACTACACTGACTGCCCTATATACTCTGAACTGTATTATATATCCTACGCAGACTGCACTATATACTCTGAACTGTATTATATATGCTACACGGACTGCACTATATACTCTGAACTGTATTATATGTACTTCACTGACTGCACTATATACTCTAAACTGTATTATATATACTACACGGACTGCACTATATACTCCGAACTGTATTATATATACTACACTGACTGCACTATATACTCTGAACTGTATTATATACTATACTGACTGCACTATATACTCTGAACTGTGTTATCTATACTACACTGATTGACTAAACACTACACTGCAAGCTATTTGCCTAATCTCCATTCATTTACTTTATATGGACGCCATGTAAGCAGCAACCTCATATAGTGTGGGGTGTGGACTTAGCACCCTGCCTTTGGCCAATCATGGCACTCACAGCACATCGCGCTGTGATTGGCCAAAGCATACAGGTCAGGTGCATGCTTTGGCCAATCAGCAGCTGTCAATGCACTGCGATCTCGTAGTGCATTATGCGGCGCTCCGCGGCGGGCGAACTTCCCGCGAGAGCCCCATATGTTCGTTTGTTCTACGAACATCAGGACCATCCCTGCTTGACGTCACCTGTCACCAGATGCAGCTTGTCACTTTCCACATTGCCTGCCACCAGATGCAGCTTGTCACTTGCCACATCGCCTGCCACTATATGCGGATTGCCACTTGTCACGTCACCTGCCTTCAGATGCAGCTTGTCACTTGCCATGTCCCCTGCCTTCAGATGCAGCTTGTCACTAACCACGTCACTTGCCATGTCGCCTGCCACAAGATGCAGATTGTCACTTGCCATGTCACTTGCAACCAGATGCGGATTGTCACTTGCCACATGATGTGGATTGTCACTTGCCACATGATGTGGATTGTCACTTGCCACAAGATGCAAATTGTCATTTGCAACAAGATGAGGATTGTCACTTGCTACAAGATGCTCATTGTCACTTGCCACAAGATGTGGATTGTCACTTACCAGTGACTGTGTCACCTGGCACCAGATGCAGATTGTCACTTGCCAGTGACTGTGTCTCAGAGTGAAGGCAGGCAGTGAGAGATGATGTAATCTCTCTGCTGCCCGTGGCTGCACAGTGAGGACGGAACTGCAGTGATGCAGTTCACTACCCCACTGGCCTGCCCACCCGTTCACTGCCTGCCTGCCCGCCCGCCATCTCACCCGCCAGCCATCTCACTGGCCTGCCTGCTCCCTTACTGGCCTCCCTGCCCGCCCGCCTTTGCATCTTCTGGCCTGCTCACTGGCCTGCCCACCCACTCACCAGTCAGCTCACTCATCCACCGGCCTGCTCACCCACCAGCCTGCTCACTGGCCTGTCAGCCTGGCTGCAGAGAGGCCATGGCCTGGTGGTTGGGGACCAGGGATGAGCCAAACACCCCCCCGGTTCGGTTCGCACCAGAACATGCGAACAGGCAAAAAATGTGTTTGAACGCGCGAACACCGTCAAAGTCTATGGGACTCCAACATGAATAATCAAAAGTGCTTATATGCAAGTTATTGTCATAAAAAGTTTTTGGGGACCTGGGTCCTGCCCCAGGGGACATGGATCAATGCAAAAAAAGTTTTAAAAACGGCCGTTTTTTCAGGAGCAGTGATTTTAATAAAGCTTAAAGTGAAACAATAAAAGTGTAATATTCCTTTAAATTTCGTACCTGGTGGTGTCTATAGTATGCCTGTAAAGGGGCGCATGTTTCCCGTGTTTAGAACAGTCTGACATCAAAATGACATTTCAAAGGAAAAAAAGTCATTTAAAAGTACTCGCGGCTATATGAATTGTCGGTCCGACAATACACATAAAAGTTCATTGATAAAAACGGCATGGGATTTCCCCACAGGGGAACCCCGAACCGAAATAAAAAAAAAAAATGGCTTGGGGGTCCCCCTAAATTCCATACCAGGCCCTTTAGGTCTGGTATGGATTTTAAGGGGAACCCCGCGCCAATTTTTTTTAAAAAAATGGCGTGGGGTCCCCCCAAAATTCCATACCAGACCCTTATCCGAGCACGCAACCTGGCAGGCTGCAGGAAAAGAGCGGGGACGAGAGAGCACCCCCCCTCCTGAACCATACCAGGCCACATGCCCTCAACATTGGGAGGGTGCTTTGGGGGGTCCCACCAAAGCACCTTGTCCCCATGTTGATAAGGACAAGGGCCTCATCCCCACAACCCTTGCCCGGTGGTTGTGGGGGTCTGCGGGTGGGGGGCTTATCGGAATCTGGAAGCCCCCTTTAACAAGGGGACCCCCAGATGCCGGCCCGCCTGTGCGAAATGGTAAGGGGGTACAAAAGTACTCCTACCATTTCACAAAAAAAGTGTCAAAAATGTTAAAAATGACAAGAGACAGTTTTTGACTATTCCTTTATTTAAATGCTTCTTCTTTCTTCTATCTTCTATCTTCTTTCTTCTATCTTCCTTCGGTTTCTTCCTCCATCTTCTTATTCTTCCTCCGATCCTCTGCTTCTTGCTCCGGTGTTCTTGTCCGGCATCTTCCTCCGCGGCGTCTTCTTCCCTTCTTCGTGCTCAACTGCTCCGCATCCATGATGGGAGGCTCCCGCTGTGTCTCATCTGTCTCATCTTCTGACAGTTCTTAAATAACGGAGGGCGGGGCCACCCGGTGACCCCGCCCCCTCTGATGCATGGGGACTTCCCCGAGGAAGAAGAAGAAGAAGATGGAGGAAGAAACCGAAGGAAGATAGAAGATAGAAGAAAGAAGATAGAAGAAAGAAGAAGCATTTAAATAAAGGAATTGTCAAAAACTGTCTCTTGTCATTTTTAACATTTTTGACACTTTTTTTGGCATACTATTTATTGACATCTATTTGACATACTGACATACACTTTTATTGTTTCACTTTAAGCATTATTAAAATCACTACTCCCGAAAAAACAGCCGTTTTTAAAACTTTTTTTGTTTTGATCCATGTCCCCTGGGGCAGGACCCAGGTCCCCAAACACTTTTTATGACAATACCATGCATATAAGGCTTTAAAATTAACACTTTTGATTTCTCCCATAGACTTTTAAAGGGTGTTCCGCGGCTTTCGAATTTGCCGCGAACACCCAAATTGTTTGCTGTATTGCGAACAGCCGATGTTCGAGTCAAACATGAGTTCAACTCAAACTCGAAGCTCATCCCTATTGGGGACCCCTGTGCTACAGTACAGCACACCTCTCCATCCAGGACTCCTTACCACCACCATACACCACTGCAAAACTATGGGAGAAGGCTGCTACAGTGCATCTATCCATCCGGGACTCATGGCCCTACAGCTTCCCTCTTAGTTTTGCCACAGCGAGGTGGTGGAGGGAGGGAGCCTCGGAGTTAGTAATATTTTCTCGGGGGTTGGGGGGGCAATTGTCCCATTGCCCCCCTGTATCTGCCCCTGACTGCCCTAGGTTTGGTTTAAGCAGAGTTCAAACTGCAAAGAAGTTAGGATGCTGAACCCCAACCCCACTGAAATCAATGGGAGCCAAATCTGCCAAATCTGTCAAAATTTCTGTGCTAATAAGCAAGGAGGTGTCAAAATAGCATATCATAGCCCTGGGAAACATGTACACTGGAAAAAAAAAATTCCAGTGGCTCATCTGCTCAATTGTGTGGGGGACGCTGGGGAAAGACTTTGCAAGATAACACTTATGTAAACCTCTCTCTCGCCTTGGTCACTTTTCCAGACACATGTTTGTTCATGTGCTTAGCGAATCTCTACCCTTAAGCTAATATTTGTCTTTTTGGATTAAATCTCCAGCAAGCTGAGAATTCACCCTTTTTTCCTCATTCTGGGATGCCTCTCTCTTTTGATAGTCTCGTCAAGGTTTAGAGATATAAATCTTCCTCTTACCTCTTACCAGAGTGAAAACTACAATTCAAGCATAGTGTATCTTTTGATCCATAGGATCACACTAATTCTCTAATAAAAAGTAGCATATATATCTTCTCCACGTAACCACTTGGTAAGCAATCATAAACATTCTTGAACTTTATAAGGATATTATTGTCCGCCCCCTCCCACTTTGGAGGGTTCCTATATTTATTTTATTTTGTGTTCTTATCACTCTCATTCCTTGTTCCTTTCAATTTTTCACAACCTTTTTCCTCCCCCTCCCTCCCCCCCCCTCTTTTCCCTTTTTTTTGGCAGCCCTCTCTTTCCCCTTTTCCTTCACTTCCCCCCCTCTTCCCCGTCCCCCTTTTCCCCTTTCTCCCCCTTTCCCCTTCCCACTTTTATTTCCTTTCACCCATCTTTCTTCCTTCCTTCCTATTTTAATTCTTTTTCTTTCCCCTTGCCCTTTCCCCTCCCCCATTCTTTTTTGCTTTTCTTTCTACTCTTTATTCCTTCTTTTGTGTGCAGCCTTCTTGGCATTTTCTTCCTTTTTCCTGTTCCCTTCATTCTTTTCTCCTACTCCACTTTCTTTCCTTCTCCCCTTTTCTTTTCCTTCCCTTTTCTTCCCTTTTGTTTTCCTTCCTTGCTATCCCCCTTCATATTTATTCTGTCCCCTCTTTCTCTTGTGTTTTAGTCATTTTAGCTATCTTTATTTATTTATGCATGCATGTGTATACTTTTACATAATTCCATAGTTTAGCGTCACATATCTGGATAATTAACAGCATTCAATTGACTCGCTTTGTTCTAGCTCCCTGTGAGTTGAAAATTTAACTGTATTTGTTTATTCAATGTTTTACAAATATTTTCATTTTACTGATAAATATTTATGATGACATGCTATTAATATATACCTATGTAAGGATTCATGCATTAACGTCTGTATACAGTGTGTATTCAATTCTTATCTATGTAATTATATAATTTATACAGTACTAATTAATGTTTCATCTGTAGAATTCACACAACGTCATAGTGTGCTATCTTCAAGGCCCTGACGAAGCGGCACTGTCCGCGAAACGCGTAGGCCATATTTCAATTAATTGTTGGGGATCTGCACACCCTGAATTCAAACCTAATTGTACAAACTGTAATGTACTTTTTCCAACTGTTTTTATCGTAAATAAAATTGTCCATTTTTTCATAAGTTTGTCAGTAAATTTAGGAGTGGCAAGCTGCCCCTATCAAGTGTCTGTGACACTCTTACAATGTCCAACCAGCACCTCCCCCTGCCCCCCCAAATGAACATGAGAGAAGAGAGGCTCAATGCGCTCTGCCTCCTCCCACCCCTATCCCCTGATGTTTGCCTACCCACACTTCAATCCCTGCTGTGCAGCCAGTGCTGTGCCTAAGAAATGAGATGTGCGGGCAGGAAAATTTTGAAGTACAGAAGGCGGCAGACACATGGTAGCTGCATAATTTTTTTTATGAAATTGTGTTTATTGTATTAAACAAAATAGAGTATAAAACAGAGTCTTTGGGCATTCCCCTGCTCAAGACATAACAGTCCAAACACAACAAGAAAAGAAACAGCTCAGTCATACCTCACATAAGGCGCATGTAATGAGACAAGATCTGTGACTCATTCAATATTATCATTTACATTAGGTCATAGCAAAGAAATCTGCAAGCGAGCGTAGGCTCAAAGGTTGGAATGTATGAAGTACAACATTTACAGTTAAAGTGTGATAGCTAAACCACCAAAGGAATGGCCATGGGTTCAAAAGGGGCTAGGAGGGAAACATCCCAATCATAAAACAAACACTCAGGTCAAAAAAGAAAGACAACATTAGGGAGTTCCACTACCATCAGGGTCCGATCCAGCTACTGTCGTGGTGGGCGTGGAGTTGAGCCATATGTCCCACACCTTATGGAACTTTGGGCACCCATGAGAGAGGTAAGTAATTTTATACAGTGGTATCACAGAGGTATTCAGAGCTTCCCAGCACTCTAAGGTTGGGGTCTATCTGACTTCCACTTCAAGACAATGCCTTTCCTTGCATAGAAGAGCAGCAGACCAAGTAAGGTCTTACCAGGTTTACCAGGCTCAGGAGGCATACTGTGACCATTTGAGAGACAGACCCAATATCGACCCAATATTCTTTAACATGGGACCAGGACCAAAACACATGAAAGAAATCAGCCGGCGTACCAGCGCACCACCAGCAATTTGCTTCAACCGTAGGGTTGATTCCATATAAGCGTTGAGGCAAGAGATAGTCCAAATGTAGTTTTTTAAATTGTATCAGCCTTTCCCTCATGGCAATCAGCTGAGTAAGAGGGTTGCCCCAAACGACCTCTCAGTCCTCTCCATCCAAGTCTGGCACCTCTGCTTGTCATTTCGATTTTAGGTGATCAAGACCCTCATGAATCAATGGCAATAGAGTCTTGTAAATAACAGATAAAGGCTTAAGCCCCCCTGCCCCAAAGTGCCCCCCATGTTAAGGGCATGTGGCCTGGTATGGTTCAGGAGGGGGACACTCGCTTGTTCCCCTCCCCCTTAGCTTTCCTGGCCTGCTGGGCTGCATGCTCAGATAAGGGTCTGTTATGGATTTTGGGGGGGACCCCACACCATTTTTTTTTTAATTTTGGCGTGGGGTTCCCCTTAAAACCCATACCAGACCTGAAGGGGACAATTGGGGACCCCCCAGGCACTATATTTGAAGGAATTCTTTATTTTTATTGTTTCACTTTGAGCATCAATAAAATCATTGCTCCTTTATAAACAATCTTTTTCAACGTTTTTTTTTTTTTTTGCATTGATACGTGTCCCTCAGGGCAGTACCTGGGCCCCCATAACCTTTTATTGGCCAATAACTTGCATATAAGCTTTCAAAATGGGCACTTTTTCACATTCGGGTCCCATGGACTTCAATGGGGTTCGATGTTCGGGTCCAAACTTTTGCTATGTTTAGGAGTTCTGGTTCAAACCGAACCGAGGGGTGTTCAGCCCATCTCTAAAGGTGTAAAGATATGTAAAATACTGCGCCAACCTATAAAGTGTGAGCGGCCAACACAAAAATTAGACTAATTGTAGTACAAATGAGGATATAAAGTGTAGCGCTAGGAATGAAAAGAACAAAGATAAGCAAAAAAATGTGTAAAAAAATTTGAAAAATCTGGAAAGACTAGTCTCTCACTTATAAGGACTTTTAACAATAAATGTTCTGTATTTCGCAAATGTAAATGTAGCAATAACTTTCGGTGAAGCTGCTGGTTTAAAGCGGGCTGTTACCTTCACTCTCGATACCTCTGTTTCACCGTCACCGGGTCTAGGGTCCCGTTGAGTTTACCTCTGGGCGATGTAGACACCAACACTTGAGTATATTTTCCAATGCTTTAATGAACAAACAATACAGGAAGCAGCAGGAAAGAGGCAGAAGGAAAGTTGCCAGGAAGCTCAAATACCTTTCCTTAGTATGCTTTAGAACATTCTTTGGAATTGAACACTTGTGGTTGAATGGTTGAATGCACTCCCCTTGTGGGATTTAATCTTTGCCCGCCTGGATAGGCCTCTCTCACTTGCCTAGCAGCCAGTACGCAGCACGAACAAAAGTCTCTGCCACAGACTTGTTTGGAATAAAACCCGTACGATCCTCTGCCACAGGATGTATTGGTTTGCGATGAATGCCAGACACAGTACTTGAACCTTTAAGCCAACCCAGCAGTACTATGCAGTAAGATTACTTAAGGATACGTCCTCCAACCGAGTCACCAGGCCCCTCTCCAGACCAGCACTCTGCATGATCCTTCCATGACGGGTCCTCCCCTGGGATCTCCCCGGTTGTCCAGCTTCTTCACTCAGGATAGACAGCTCAGGACCGTTCCTCTGCTGCTGTGGTAGGCCCCAGACAGGCTTCTGGGCCCACCCACACGCTGCAGCGACGTGGGCCTCTGGAATGGAGGACCACGAGGTGGTACTCTTAACGCATACCTGTCGGCCAGGAGGGCCAGCAGGTGGCTGAAAACAAACCCCTAAACATGGCATCTGTCCCATAAATACCCTCTCCCAGAATGCAACTCGGAGGACCACCTCCACCGAGTTGTCTCCGGGACAGAGGAGCACTCATACACTTCAACACGTTGCCTTCCCAACACTGGCCCATGGTGACAACGACACCCACCGGTGCAGAATGGAACTACACACAACTAGGGATGAGCTTCGTGTTCGAGTCGAACCCATGTTCGACTCGAACATCGGCTGTTCGACCGTCCGTCGAATTGCGAACGTTATGGGCCGTTCGCGCCAAATTCGTGTGGCGCGTCACGGCCCATAATTCACTGCGGCATCGCAGTGCATTGCTGGCTGATGATTGGCCAAGCATGCACTATGACCCGCATGCTTGGCCAATCACAGTGTCGTCAGTAGAGAGAGCTGTAATTGGCCAAAGCCAGGGTGGCTTTGGCCAATTATGGCTCAGGGGATTTAGTACACGCCCCACACTATATAAGGCCGCCTGCACGGCGGCCCTGTGTAGTGTGTTCCGGTGTGCTGATAGAGAGAGAGACAGACAGTGTCATTTGATTTGAGTTAGATAGATTAGGCTAGATCTGTTCCTGCTATTTACATTTAGTGCAGTGCGTCCTGCTCACAGTGTTCAGCTAGATCCGTTCCTGCTATTTACATTTAGTGCAGTCAGTGCGTCCTGCTCACAGTGTTCAGCTAGATCCGTTCCTGCTATTTACATTTAGTGCAGTGCGTCCTGCTCACAGTGTTCAACTAGATCTGTTCCTGCTATTTACATTTAGTGCAGTGCGTCCTGCTCACAGTGTTCAGCTAGATCTGTTCCTGCTATTTACATTTAGTGCAGTGCGTCCTGCTCACAGTGTTCAGCTAGATCCGTTCCTGCTATTTACATTTAGTGCAGTCAGTGCGTCCTGCTCACAGTGTTCAGCTAGATCCGTTCTTGCTATTTACATTTAGTGCAGTCAGTGCGTCCTGCTCACAGTGTTCAGCTAGATCTGTTCCTGCTATTTACATTTAGTGCAGTCAGTGCGTCCTGCTCACAGTGTTCAGCTAGATCCGTTCCTGCTATTTACATTTAGTGCAGTGCGTCCTGCTCACAGTGTTCAGCTAGATCTGTTCCTGCTATTTACATTTAGTGCAGTGCATCCTGCTCACAGTGTTCAGCTAGATCTGTTCCTGCTATTTACATTTAGTGCAGTGCGTCCTGCTCACAGTGTTCAGCTAGATCTGTTCCTGCTATTTACATTTAGTGCAGTGCGTCCTGCTCACAGTGTTCAGCTAGATCCGTTCCTGCTATTTACATTTAGTGCAGTCAGTGCGTCCTGCTCACAGTGTTCAGCTAGATCCGTTCTTGCTATTTACATTTAGTGCAGTCAGTGCGTCCTGCTCACAGTGTTCAGCTAGATCTGTTCCTGCTATTTACATTTAGTGCAGTCAGTGCGTCCTGCTCACAGTGTTCAGCTAGATCCGTTCCTGCTATTTACATTTAGTGCAGTGCGTCCTGCTCACAGTGTTCAGCTAGATCTGTTCCTGCTATTTACATTTAGTGCAGTGCGTCCTGCTCACAGTGTTCAGCTAGATCTGTTCCTGCTATTTACATTTAGTGCAGTGCGTCCTGCTCACAGTGTTCAGCTAGATCCGTTCCTGCTATTTACATTTAGTGCAGTGCGTCCTGCTCACAGTGTTCAGCTAGATCTGTTCCTGCTATTTACATTTAGTGCAGTGCGTCCTGCTCACAGTGTTCAGCTAGATCCGTTCCTGCTATTTACATTTAGTGCAGTCAGTGCGTCCTGCTCACAGTGTTCAGCTAGATCCGTTCCTGCTATTTACATTTAGTGCAGTGCGTCCTGCTCACAGTGTTCAACTAGATCTGTTCCTGCTATTTACATTTAGTGCAGTGCGTCCTGCTCACAGTGTTCAGCTAGATCTGTTCCTGCTATTTACATTTAGTGCAGTGCGTCCTGCTCACAGTGTTCAGCTAGATCCGTTCCTGCTATTTACATTTAGTGCAGTCAGTGCGTCCTGCTCACAGTGTTCAGCTAGATCCGTTCTTGCTATTTACATTTAGTGCAGTCAGTGCGTCCTGCTCACAGTGTTCAGCTAGATCTGTTCCTGCTATTTACATTTAGTGCAGTCAGTGCGTCCTGCTCACAGTGTTCAGCTAGATCCGTTCCTGCTATTTACATTTAGTGCAGTGCGTCCTGCTCACAGTGTTCAGCTAGATCTGTTCCTGCTATTTACATTTAGTGCAGTGCGTCCTGCTCACAGTGTTCAGCTAGATCTGTTCCTGCTATTTACATTTAGTGCAGTGCGTCCTGCTCACAGTGTTCAGCTAGATCTGTTCCTGCTATTTACATTTAGTGCAGTGCGTCCTGCTCACAGTGTTCAGCTAGATCCGTTCCTGCTATTTACATTTAGTGCAGTCAGTGCGTCCTGCTCACAGTGTTCAGCTAGATCCGTTCTTGCTATTTACATTTAGTGCAGTCAGTGCGTCCTGCTCACAGTGTTCAGCTAGATCTGTTCCTGCTATTTACATTTAGTGCAGTCAGTGCGTCCTGCTCACAGTGTTCAGCTAGATCCGTTCCTGCTATTTACATTTAGTGCAGTGCGTCCTGCTCACAGTGTTCAGCTAGATCTGTTCCTGCTATTTACATTTAGTGCAGTGCGTCCTGCTCACAGTGTTCAGCTAGATCTGTTCCTGCTATTTACATTTAGTGCAGTGCGTCCTGCTCACAGTGTTCAGCTAGATCCGTTCCTGCTATTTACATTTAGTGCAGTGCGTCCTGCTCACAGTGTTCAGCTAGATCCGTTCCTGCTATTTACATTTAGTGCAGTCAGTGCGTCCTGCTTACAGTGTTCAGCTAGATCCGTTCCTGCTATTTACATTTAGTGCAGTCAGTGCGTCCTGCTCACAGTGTTCAGCTAGATCTGTTCCTGCTATTTACATTTAGTGCAGTCAGTGCGTCCTGCTCACAGTGTTCAGCTAGATCCGTTCCTGCTATTTACATTTAGTGCAGTCAGTGCGTCCTGCTCACAGTGTTCAGCTAGATCTGTTCCTGCTATTTACATTTAGTGCAGTGCGTCCTGCTCACAGTGTTCAGCTAGATCCGTTCCTGCTATTTACATTTAGTGCAGTCAGTGCGTCCTGCTCACAGTGTTCAGCTAGATCCGTTCCTGCTATTTACATTTAGTGCAGTCAGTGCGTCCTGCTCACAGTGTTCAGCTAGATCTGTTCCTGCTATTTACATTTAGTGCAGTCAGTGCGTCCTGCTCACAGTGTTCAGCTAGATCCGTTCCTGCTATTTACATTTAGTGCAGTGCGTCCTGCTCACAGTGTTCAGCTAGATCCGTTCCTGCTATTTACATTTAGTGCAGTCAGTGCGTCCTGCTCACAGTGTTCAGCTAGATCCGTTCCTGCTATTTACATTTAGTGCAGTCAGTGCGTCCTGCTCACAGTGTTCAGCTAGATCCGTTCCTGCTATTTACATTTAGTGCAGTGCGTCCTGCTCACAGTGTTCAGCTAGATCCGTTCCTGTTATCTTCCTACTGACAGGCAGGCTTGTCTGGTTACAGTATATAAAGCTACCTGAAGAAAATTACAGGTGTTCTATCCCAGCTTAGTGCAGCTACAGGCCATTAGTATGTCTGGAAGGCCAAGAAGGAGAGGCAGACAGTCACAAGCCAATAAGAGAGGGCAAGCAGGCTCTGTGTCTAGTGCTTGTCGTGGAGACGGTGCATCCTCATCAGCACGTGGCCATGGGACACGCTTGGCCTTTTTTTCGGCAGCTGGCCGTGTTGAGCCGCAACATGCGGAAGACTTGGTCGAGTGGATGACCAAGCCGTCCTCATCCTCCTCATCCTCTCTCACCCATGCCCAGGGTGCTTTGTCTGGCAAAGCAGTGGCCTCTTCCCTCAGCTCAATGTCATCAGTGACTCCTTCCCTAGCTCCACCATGTCCTCCTGAGGATTCCCTCGAACTGTTTGACCACAGTGTTGGGTACATGCTCCAGGAGGATGCCCAGCGTTTGGAAGGCTCTGATGATGATACTGAGCTCGATGAAGGCAGTAACATGAGCACGGACAGAGGGGGTGCCCAAGAAGGACAGCAATCTGGCAGTCATGCTCCCCCTGCTGCAGCATACTGCCAGGTTTGCTCCAGTGATGAGGAGGGAGGGGATGATGAGGTCACTGACTCAACGTGGGTGCCTGATAGGAGAGAGGAGGAGGAGGAGGAGGCGGCACATCACCAACGAGGCAGGATGCCCTCCAGGGGCCAGCCTAAGGGCAGCACATTGACTGCATCACACCCCAAAGCTCCACATGTGCAGGGCGCTGCAGTCTCTGCGCGTTATTCAAAAAGTTCTTTGGTGTGGGCCTTTTTTGAGACGAGTGCATCAGATCGCACCGCTGCTATTTGCAACATATGTCTCAAGCGTATCTCTCGTGGCCAAAACATCTCCCGCTTGGGTACCACATGCTTGACCAGACATATGTTGACCTGCCATGCAGTTCGTTGGCAAGCATATCTAAAAGACCCACACCAAAGAACAAAGAGGATCTCTCCTTGCTCCTCATCAGCTGAGATTTCCAACCCCACTAGACCTTCAGTCCTCTCTGAGACCTGCAGTGAGAGGAATGAAGGTGTAGAATTAGGTGTGTCACAGCCAAGTACTTGTGGGCAATCTGCTTTTGGTACACCGACGTCAGATTGTACCAGGCAAATTTCCCTGCCCCAGCTGCTGCACCGCCGAAAGAAGTTTGCTCCCAGCCATCCACATGCCCAGCGGTTGAATGCTAGCTTGGCAAAATTGCTAGCACTTCAACTGCTGCCTTTTCAGTTGGTAGACTCTGCCCCCTTCCGTGAGTTTGTGGAATGTGCGGTTCCTCAGTGGCAGGTACCCAAATGCCACTTTTTCTCACGGAAGGCGATTCCGGCTCTCTACCGGCATGTGGAAGGCAATGTCCATGCCTCGCTGGACAGGGCGGTCAGCGGTAAGGTGCATATTACCGCTGACTCATGGTCCAGCAGGCATGGACAGGGACGTTACTTAAGTTTCACGGCGCATTGGGTGACTCTGCTGGCAGCTGGGAAGGATGCAGGACAAGGTGCAGTAGTGTTGGAGGTTGTTCCGCCACCACGCCTCCAAAATGCTGATTGTGACACACCTCTCTCCTCCACCCCCTCCTCTTCTTCTTCCTCCATGGCCTCTTCCTCGGAACCAGCGGTGCTCCGTAGGCGTTCAAGGGGCTACGCAAGTACGCAGGCCAAAAAATGCCATGCGGTGCTTGAGCTGGTGTGCTTGGGGGACAGGAGCCACACTGGAGCAGAGGTTCTGTCAGCTCTGTAGGGGCAGGTTCAGAGGTGGTTGACGCCATGCCAACTTAAGGCAGGAATGGTGGTTTGCGACAATGGCACCAACCTCCTCTCTGCCCTCCGACAGGGACAACTGACCCATGTGCCCTGTTTGGCTCACGTCCTTAACTTGGTGGTGCAGCGGTTCTTGGGCAGGTACCCGGGCTTACAGGATGTCCTGAGGCAGGCCAGGAAAGTCTGTGTGCATTTCCGCCGGTCATATAATGCCAGTGCTCGGCTGACGGACCTCCAAAAGGAGTTTAACCTGCCCAAGAACCGCCTAATCTGTGACATGCCCACCAGGTGGAACTCAACGTTGGCCATGCTGCAGCGGCTGCACACGCAGCAGAGGGCCATCAATGAGTACCTGTGTGACTATGGCACCAGGACAGGGTCAGGGGACCTTGTTTTTTTTTCCCCACGCCAGTGGGCCATGATCAGGGATGCATGCACTGTCCTGTCACCATTCGAGGAGGCCACGAGGATGGTGAGCACTGACAGTGCATGCATCAGTGACACTGTCCCCCTTGTCCACCTGTTGGAGCACACGCTGCGTGGAATAATGGACAGGGCACTTGAGGCAGAACAGAGGCAGGAAGAGGAGGACTTCCTTAGCTCTCAAGGCCCCCTTTATCCAGACAGTGTTCCTGCGTGCCCGCCGATCACACAGGAAGAGGACGAGGAGGAGGAGGAGGAGGAGGAAGATTGTGTCAGTATGGAGGTGGAGCCTGGCACTCAGCATCAGCAGTCTTTAAGGGATCAGTCCCAAGGAACACATGGACTTGTACGTGGCTGGGAGGAGGTGGCTGCGGACGTTGTCGTCCTTAGTGACCCAGAGGACTCCGGACCGAATGCCTCAGCAAACCTACGCTGCATGGCCTCCCTGATCCTGCAAAGCCTGCGTAAGGATCCTCGTATTCGTGGTATCAAGGAGAAGGACCAATACTGGCTGGCAACCCGCCTTGATCCACGTTACAAGGGTAAGGTTGCGGACCTTATCTTGCCATCGCAGAGGGAGCAGAGGATGAAACATCTTCGGGAGGCCTTGCAGAAAGGTCTGTGCAACGCGTTCCCAGAGACTGGGAGGTTACAAACTCCTGTTTCTGGACAACGTGTTGCTGAGGCTTCGGTCAGTCAAAGAAGGAGCGGTGGAGAAGGTGGCCGTCTGACCGATGCGTTCAGACAATTTTTTGGTCCGCAGCCCCAAGGTATGATCGGTTCCAGCAACCATCGCCAGCGTCTGTTTTACATGGTGCAGGAATACCTAGGGGCAAGATCAGACTTGGACACCTTTCCCACCGAAAATCCTCTGGGTTACTGGGTCTTGAGGATGGATCACTGGCCAGAGCTTGCACAGTATGCAATTGAGCTACTGGCCTGTCCTGCATCCAGCGTTCTTTCGGAACGCACATTCAGTGCTGCTGGAGGCGTGGTAACCGATCACAGGGTGCGTCTGTCCACTGACTCGGTCGATCGGCTGACCTTCATAAAAATGAATCAGTCTTGGATCACCACCAGCTACCAAGCACCTGATGCTGATGTAACTGAATAATTTTTTTCAGATCCCTTCAAAGACTGCCTATGCTGATGCTGAGTGACTATCCCTGAGTAATTATCCTCTTCCTCCTCAATCATCACGCTGATAGCTTGTAAGAACATTTTTGGTTCTGGGCGCCACCACCAGTGCCTAAGGCACAATTTTTCAGCCCCTGTTTAACAGGGGCGTGTAATTACAATTTTTGATGTAATACTTTGCAACAGGGCTCGTTCCTGCATTCCAACTAGAGTGTCTGTGAGGGGTTGCAGTGTTGTGGCACCAGCACCAGTGCCTAAGGCCCAATTTTTCTGCCCCTGTCTAACAGGGGCGTGTAATTACAATTTTTGATGCAATACTTTGCAGCAGGGCTCGTTCCTGCGTTCCAACTAGAGTGTCTGTGAGGGGTTGCAGTGTTGTGGCACCAGCACCAGTGCCTAAGGACCAATTTTTCTGCCCCTGTCTAACAGGGGCGTGTAATTACAATTTTTGATGCAATACTTTGCAGCAGGGCTCGTTCCTGCGTTCCAACTAGAGTGTCTGTGAGGGGTTGCAGTGTTGTGGCACCAGCACCAGTGCCTAAGGCCTAATTTTTCAGCTCCTGTTCAACAGGGGCATGTAATTACAATTCTTGATCTAATATTTCACAGCAGGGCCCTGTGAGGGCTTACAGTGTAAGCAACAGCAACACCTAAGGCCCAAATTTCTGCTGAGTATATAGGGCAGGACCCTACTTTCAAACATCTAACTTACAAACGACTCCTACTTGCAAACGGAAGGAGACAACAGGAAGTGAGATGAAATCTACCCCTAGGAAGGGAAATTCTCTCCTGTAAGAGTTAATATGGGAAAACGATTTCTCCTTTACACTGATGCTTTCCAATCCTTGTTCCACAAAAAAACCCAAATTTTCAAAAAACATTTTTCATTGGGACAAAAAAGTGAGGTGAAATCTTCTGAAGAGGAGGAAAGACAGCAAAACAAATGTCACAGGGGTGATAACCCTTCCCTATGTTTTCCAAAAAGCTTAAAAAAGATTTTTTGGCTGGAGCTAAACACGTTAAAAATGTACCCGTTCAAAATTACAAAGAGATTCTACTTAACAACAAACCTACAGTCCCTGTCTTGTTTGCACCGCCTGTATACTGCTGTTCAGAGTATATAGGGCCTTTCCTTATTTTAATTTGGGTGCGGGGTTCCCCTTAATATCCATACAGGACCCAAAGGGCCTGGTAATGGACTGGGGGGGTACCCATGCCGTTTGTCTCACTGATTTTCATCCATATTGCCATGACCCGACATGACATTAAACCCGCAAGCAGTTTTAAATGAGATTTTTTCCTTTAAAAATGACATTTGGTGCAGGGACTGTTCTAAACATGGGAAACACGCGTCACTTTACAGGCATACTATAGACACCCCCCAGGTACGATATTTAAAGGAATATTTCACTTTTTTTTTTTTTACTTTAAGCATCATTAAAATCACTGCTCCCGAAAAAACGGCCGTTTTTAAAAGTTTTTTTTGCATTGATACATGTCCCCTGGGGTAGGACCCGGGTCCCCAAACCCTTTTTCGGACAATACCATGCAAATTAGCCTTTAAAATGAGCTCTTTTGATTTCGAACGTTCGAGTCCCATAGACGTCAATGGGGTTCTAACGTTCGTGCGAACTTTCGGTCCGTTCGCGGGTTCTGGTGCGAACCGAACCGGGGGGTGTTCGGCTCATCCCTACACACAACCCAGCCAAGCTGGAACAGAGGCAAATCTAACTTCCTTTAACAAGTAACCCACAAGATTTACCTATCAGCGGTAGATTAAAAATAGATTAAAAATAGAGATTAAAAACATCCAGAGTTGTCTCTGCAGAGGGACAACTCTGGATGTTTTTAAATCTCTGCTAAGGTGGATTGGGTTTTAAAGTCATTTAATGGAGACACCGCACCTCTGAATTACATTATATGAGACTGAAGCCTGGACTGAATGGATGTTTTCACCTTTAATTACAACAGCCACTGTGTACAGGAGGCCTCCAGATTGCCATATCACATTGAATTTTCCAATGACAGCAGCTGCAGATTAATAAGGAAAGTTTATATTACTGAATGAAGTTAGAGGAAGAACGTGCAACCTTGACTGTGAAATCTAGTGATGTTCACACTGATTTTATCCTGATTAACTGATGCGTAAAAGACTAAACAGCTGGGACTTCAGCTTTGACGATTGCCTTTTTTATAATTAATATTTTATTATACTTTTATCACATTCCAATCTCTAATACATTACAAAACCTTTCGTCCTATTTACATACAATATAAAGATAGTATATAAACACACTTCCTGTTGGATATTTCCCTCCCCCCCCTCCACACAACAAAAAAAAAAAAAAAAAATTTTGGTATATGCATAGATAAATATCCATATACTTTCCCCCTTACTCCCCCCCTCTCTCCCCTTCTCTCTCATCCCCTCCCAAACATTCACCACACCTTCACCTCCTTAAGTTGTATACATTCCAAATCTGTGTGTTCACATATTTCGCTTTTATCAGATCACCTAATATACTGCAGGTGAAAAAAAAACAAAAAAAAACAAAAAAAAACAAAAAAAAAAACCCCCCGGAAGAAAAAAAAAAAAATATAGGAAACAAGAGAGAGGTAGTCCGGGGGGAAGGGAGAGCAAACACAAAAAAAAAAAAAAAAAAAAAAAAAGGAGATAACTAACCCCCCCCCCCCAACTCAAACCCCTCCCCTCCCCTTACTCCTCTCCATTCTCTGATGCATGAGCAGGTCCATGCCTTAACTCATTCCTCCTTCATCGTTCTCATCCTCATCCCGGGCATCCTCTGCTGATGTTTAGGTCCCTTCTCTCCCATTTTAATCTGAACACCCTATTCCATCAAGTTACTTTCTTCCTATTTATACTATCTCAGTTGATTGTTGTTTCCAGGCCTTCCATATTTCATCAAACTCCTCCTGTTTATCCTTAATTCTGTGTACCCATTCTTCCGCCTCCATTATTTTATCTACTTCTTTTTTCCATTCTAGTATTGTTGGGCATCTACTATTCTTCCAGTACCTTGGCACCAGTGCCTTTGCTGCATTCAACAAGTGGGGGATGATACTCTTTTTATACACTTTGTTCGGTGTTGGCATCCCATGGAACAGGAAGTGAAATGCTGAAAATTCTATATGTTTTTCCGTCATCCTCCTGATCCAAGGAGCCACCGCCTCCCAAAATTTTTTAATTTTCGGGCACGTCCACCATATGTGGAGATATGTGCCTCTCTCCTCACATCCCCTCCAACAACGTGCCTCTTCCTTTGGGAGCATTTGTGCTATGCGGACAGGGGTACGGTACCATCTGGCCAGAAATTTATATGCCATCTCCTGGGTATGTGAGCTTATTGAGGAGGTGTGAGTAGTTTTAAACAATCTCTTTACCTGTGAAGTTGAAAACCTCCCCCCTAGTTCTCTCTCCCATTCCTTAATAAAATAGGGGATTGTAGTGCTATTGATGTTAAGTATTAACTTATACATCCTCGACAATAGATGTTTAGTTTCTGGGCTTTTCAAGTTCCAAGATTCGAAGACAGTGAGGGTATTCAGAGGTCTAATCAGGGACTTCCTTTTATTATAAAAATCTGTGATTTGGAAGTATCTCCACAAAGACATCGGAATATCCCCCCATTCCTCTATCAGGTCCTTTAGGGGGATCAATTTACCCGATGGCGCTATCCTCGCACAGGTTACACCTCCTTCTCTTCCCCACCCTTCTAAGTTCTTCTTGTCCTCCCCTGGTTCAAACCAAGGGAATCCCTCAAGTGGAGCTAATGGGGAAATCATAGGCGCAATTTTACCTAGAGCGTTCACCTTATCCCATACTGATAATGTTGTTTTAGTCATAGGTGATGTCCATTCCGACAATCCCCTATTCGCAGTTGGTATCCACGGTGCTCCTTCTAAATCTCTGCCAGCTATTGTCTTTTCCAGATTTACCCATATCTTATTTGCAGCGTCATGACGCCAATTTAAAATTCGAACTAGCGCCATGGCTCTGTAATATAAATTCAGGTCTGGTAATCCCAGCCCTCCCTCCTCTTTCTGCCTCCTGAGTATTTCATATGATATTCTTGGATGTTTGTCCCCCCATACAAATTTCGTAAAAGCCCTTTTTATCTGCTTGAAAAAAATTTGTGGGAGTGTTATAGGGATAGTGTATAGTATATAAATAATTCTCGGTAAGACATTCATTTTTATTGCGTTCACTCTTCCAAACCAAGTCATCAAAAGTCCTTTCCAGCTTTTCAGGTCACTCTGTATATTTGCTAATAATGCACCATAATTGAGCTCATATAACCTCTTTAAGTTCGCTGTTAAATTTATCCCCAGATATCTCAGAGAGTCCGTGTTCCAAATAAAAGGAAAGCCAGCTTGTATGGCCGTCCTGGTCTTGGAGGGGACATGGCTTGGCATCAGAGTTGATTTTTCCGGGTTTATCCTAAAATTAGATAAGGCTCCAAACCTCTCTATTTCCCCCATCAATTCCTTTAAGGACTCCTGTGGTTTGGATAAGTAAAATAAAAGGTCGTCCGCGTAAGCCGACACCTTATGCTCAACTGCCCCAATACGAATCCCGTTAATCCCTCCATTCCTCCTTATTCTACATAGAAAGGGTTCAAGGATCAAGGCAAACAGCAGGGGTGACAATGGGCACCCCTGTCTAGTCCCATTCCGGATCTCAAAGCTCTCCGATAACACTCCATTTACCTTGACCCTTGCTCTGGGTTTATTATACAATGCCAAAACCCATCCCATCATACGTTCTCCCAGGCCCACCCCCCTCAGAACTTCCGACAAGAAGACCCAACCAACCCTATCAAATGCTTTTTCAGCATCCATAGAGATCAAGACCCTTGGGATTCGCTCTGGTCCATTTTGAGCCCAGTGCAATATCTGTAAGGCACGAATTGTATTATCTCTAGATTCCCGTCCTTTTATAAATCCCGTTTGGTCTGGTTGTATTATTGTTGCTATATGATCTTGCATCCTGAGAGCCAGGATTTTGGATAGGATCTTCGTGTCAGAGTTCAAGAGGGAGATGGGCCTATAGTTAGCGCACACTTGCGGATCCCTCCCTTCTTTCGGGAGGACCGTCACATGTGCCATCAAAGCTTCTGTAGACAATGGCTTAGAAATTTTTACAGAGTTGAGGTAGTCACAGAATGGCTGAGCCAACTCCGGAAGAAACTTTTTATAATATATATTCGTAAGACCGTCCGGGCCCGGGCTTTTCCCCAATGCTAGTCCTCCCACCACTTTTCTCAGCTCCTCCACTGTAATTGGTTGTTCCATTTCCTGCAGTGCTGCGGTTGAAATTTCTGGTAGTTCTGAAGTCCTTAAGTATTCCCTGATCTCCTGCCTCGTTCCTCCCCCCTCTTCTCCTCTTTTATCCCCCTCTATATTATATAGGGATCTATAATACCTTTGGAATTCTGCTACTATTTTATGGGAGTCAATAACCTGTTTATTACCTGCTGTTAATTTATGAACGTGCCTTGATTCCTGTAGTTTTTTTAATTGTCTCGCTAGCATTTTTCCCCCTTTGCTACCTTGTTCATAAAAGCGATGTGCAAAGTATCTTTGTTTGTTTTTAAGTTTCAAATCTAAACACTTGGTTAACTTCAGCCTCAACTCCAGCAGCTTATTGTCGTCCTCCGGGTCCTGACTTTTTTTATGTTTTATCTCGTTTTTATGTATCTCCTCTAGGATATCCGTGATTTCCTTTTGTTTTTCTTTCTTAAGGCGTGACCCCTGCGAAATCATCTCCCCCCTTATAACCACTTTATGTGCTTCCCACACTACTTGGTTGGACACCTCATCTGTTTTATTGATCTCAAAATACGACATCAGACCCCCCTTCAGGGTTTCAAAGGCCCTTTTATCATCCAAAATAGATTCATTTAGTCGCCAGTTCCTTTCTTTTTTGCCTACGTCACCCACTCGTATGCTCAGAGCGACTGGCGCATGGTCTGATATCGTAATTGAGCCAATTACTGAGGATTTCACAAGATGTAAATCAAATTGATCAACCAATAATAGATCAATCCGTGAATAGGTGTTATGTATTCTTGAATAGTAACTATAATCCCTTTCACGGCCATGCAAAATCCTCCAGCTATCTACCAAATGTAGCTCTCTAAGACTCTTTTTTAAATGTCTCTGTGCTCTAAAAGATAGTACTGTCTTACCAGATGAGGTGTCCATTTCAGGGTCTAGAGTGAGGTTAAAATCCCCTCCCAGTATTAGTATACCTTCCCTCAACTTTTCAAGTTTTTTCATTGTTTTTGATATAAAATCTACTGTACCATTATTAGGGGCATAAATTGACGCAAACGTGTAATATTGATTCTCTATTCTTCCTTTTACACACAAGAAACGCCCTTCCAAATCCTTCTCCACTTCTTCAAGTAAGAAAGGAGTTGTTCTATTAATTGCTATTGTGACACCTCTAGCTCCACGGATAGGAGAGGTTGAGTGAAACCATTGATTAAATGGAAGGCCTGGTAATCTGGGGATCGACCCTGCTGTGAAGTGCGTCTCCTGGAGGAATATAACATCTACCCTCTGGCCGCGCAGTTCACACCAGAGACGCCCCCTCTTATTTGGAGCTCCTAAGCCCCTTACATTATATGATACTATCTTCAGTTCTGTCATTCAATATATACGGCCCCCTGTACCTGTCTCCACGGTGTTCCAAGAGGATTTTCCTCGCTCAGAGGGTACGAAAGATGAACGATGCCCGGGATGGATGAAACATACTGCGAAAAAGCAGAGAAAAGCGAAGAGGGGTAGAGAGAGAGGAGAAGAGAAAAAAAAAAATTTCCCACAACCCCAACAACCCCCCCCCAACCTCCCCCCCGAACCCAACCCTCCTCCAACAGACACACATACACATACACACCTAATATTTCCTGTCATCTCCCCTAATTGGTGGATCAATCTCCCCATAGATATACCTCCCATCTCTGAGATTGTCCTCCCATCTGCCATACTGCAGAAAAAATTTGTCCCCCTTTTGGGACTTTCCTATCGGGCAAAGATGATTTACGGTATGGATTAAGGTAATCCGGTTTCTCCCTGGGCCCTGAGAGCAGGAGGAGCCGTTTACACTGTAAATAATATTAATTCTAAGGACCAGAGACAAACATATAACCAAGTCTCCGCTTGCAGCTCTAAAGGGCTATCCCAGCTCAGGGGTCCAGTGAGACTAGGGAGACAGGTGGGGAAGGAAGGGAACAGAAAACCAGGCAGGGAAAACCCCCCCAATCCCCCCGCCCCCCCAGCCCACCCCTCCCCCACCCAGTCACCCCTCCTTTGTCTATAGTCCTATAATCACATTTGTCCATCTCTGTTATCCTTCCTTCCCCTGCTTCTACTTGGGACTTGGTTCCATTGTTCTGGGCGAGGCAAAGGGGCTCTGGATCTATTCAATCTCCAGTCTGGAAAATCAACCGGCGGTAAACCCAAAGTTTCTGTAAATTTTTTTAAATCGTCCTTATTTCTCAGAACAGCAGATTTTCCTTCTCGGGATGCCTTTACACAAAAGGGGAATCCCCATCTGTATTTCACTTCTGCCGCTCGCATAGCTTCCAATAAAGGTCTAACTGTACGGCGTTGCATTAGTGTCCGATATGATAAGTCCGCATAGAGAGAAATCTGGTGCCCTTCATATATTATCCTTGGATTTTTACGTGCTGCATTCATAATAGCCTCCTTCAAAGTAAATTTATGCAGTCTACATATGATATCTCTGGGCCTGTCCAAACTCTGATTGGTGAGAGACGTTGTACGATGCACTCTATCTATTTCAATAACCTCTGGGGCTTGCGCCCCCAGTATTTGGCGAAACAACTCAGTCACCAATTGTACTAGATCTGCATCCCCCTTTCTATCGTTTAAACCTCTTATACGGATATTCTGCCTGCGTGTTCTGTTTTCTTGATCATCAGTTTGATCTAGCAGTGAATTTAATTTTTCCTCATATTCCTTTATTACTTCTTGAGAGTCCACCACTGCTTGCTTGATGTCATCCTGGGACATCTCAATTTCTTCCACTCTGCGTCCCAATGCTGTTGTTTCCTCCCTGACCTCTTCAACCATTTGTTTACAGGACGCTTCCACCATAGAGATAAGCATTTGTATGTCATTTTTAGTGGGGAGAGATCTCAAGTGCTCTCTAAGTTCCTTATCCAAGTTTATCTTCATTATTTCAGGCTGGTGTATTTCTTGCTCAGTGCTGGGGGATTGGGTCATGGGGGTTGTAGGGGACCGCTGCTGTTTCTGTGCTTCTATATCACTATTAGCCGCTTCTATGTCTCCTCCATGCAGCTCACCCTCCCCAGTCCTCTTCCCTGACACAGATCTGGGTTCCAATCCCCCATTTCCCCTTGTATCTTGCCCACCTTCCAGCTTTTGGCCATCTCTGCGGTTCTCTTTGTAACTCAGTCCCACCACTTCATGGTTACCTTGCTCATGGCATACCCCATTCTCAGCTCTCTCCGCTCCCCCCTCAGCCAAGTCTCCCATCCTCCTTAGGCTCCGCTGGCCCTTCAATGGTGTCTCCTCACCTTGTGTCTGGCTGTTTCGGGTGTCTGACCCTACATACCTCACCCCTCCATGTCCCGACAGCCTCCGTTCTGCCTTGCTTTGTTCTATGCTCTGGGGTGATAGGTATGCTTTCATGGAGGCCGACTGTGCCTTACCCTTTCCACAGGGAGGTAGTGCATGGCGTCTTCGGGCCGACATCTCTTGGCTGAGAGGAGAAGTCTCGTGGAAGTGAGGGGGTTACTCTTCGGTGCCGGTGCACTCCACTTCCGTGGCGGCGTCCCTGGCTACTCTCTCCCGGCTCTTTCTCTCCTTTGAATGCCAACTGGCAGTGGGGATAGAGGGGCTATCGCTAAAGCGATTCTGTGTCCGTTGCCCCTAGGACGGCGTCTCCGGTGGCTCCCCCGGCTAGAGGTGACGCGCCATAGGCATATAGGAAGGAGCTATCATACAAGCTCAACACTCCTCGTGTCTCTCAGAGCCCGGGAACCTCCGCACGCTCACGCAGCGCGTCCTCTCTCCATACCACGCCCCTCTTGACGATTGCCTTTAACACCACACATCTTACCCGGAGGATAAACTCCCAGTAAGCTGATACCTGTTTGGCGTTGCAATCTTCCATTCATCTCCCTAATTGGCGTCCTTGATGTTCATCTGCCTACCGGAGAGGTTATTGTGCAGCCCATCTTGAGAGTTCGGCTTCAGGTCTTCGCTTCCATGCCTTATTGACCCACCACCGTACGGTGAGCTGGGTCCATCGCTCCTGGTAAAAGTACCTCTTTCTCCCCTTTTCCCTTTGATGGTGAAGGCACTCCTGAGTGTACATCCACCATTGAATACATCTACCCCAGAAACTGTTTTACTATTACAGAAGTTGCCCCTTCATTGCATCCTGTTTTATTAGTACCACTTTTGGGACTCATATTTTATTGCTCAAACTTGTCTCAGTTGCTACAACATTGTAATTTATATACGATCCTTCACTGGTTTTATATTTGTATGCTTTACTGTAATGCTGCGTACACACGGTCGGACTTTTCGGCTACAAAAGTCCGACGAACGCCTCCGGACCAAATCTGGCTGACAATCCGACCGTGTGTGGTCTGCATCGGACTTCCGACGGACCGCTTCGGTCAGAAATCCGACGTACTTTAGATTTGAAGCCTGCTTCACATCTTTACGTCGTAACTCCGCCGGACTTAGTTCCTGACGGAAAGCCCGTTTGTCTGTTTGCTGGTCCGATGGACCAGATACGACGGAAGGGCAGGTTACTGCATCTCGCACTCGCTGCAATAGGAAAAACAACATTTCCTATTGCAGCAAGCGCAGGGCATCCCAGGCCCCTAGGTCTGGTGTGGATTTTAAGGGGAACCCCCTATGCCGAAAAAACAGCGTGGGGTCCCCCCAAAATCCATACCAGACCCCGATCCGAGCACGCAGCCCGGCAGGTCAAGAAAGGGGGTGGGGACGAGCGAGCGCCCCCCCCCCTCCTGAACCGTACCAGGCCTCATGCCCTCAACATGAGGGGGTGAGTGCTTTGGGGGAGGGGGGGCTCCCTGCGGGGCCCCCCCACCACAAAGCACCTTGTCCCTATGTTGATGAGGACAAGGGCCTCTTCCCGACAACCCTGGCCGTCGGTTGTCAGGGTCTGCGGCTGGGGGGCTTATCGGAATCCGGGAGCCCCCTTTAATAAGAGGGCCCCCAGGTCCCGGCCCCCCACCCTATGTGAATGAGTATGGGATACATGGTACCCCTACCCATTCACCTAGGGAAAAAGTGTCAATAATAAAACACACCACACAGGTTTTTAAAGTCATTTATTAGACAGCTCCGGGGGGGTCTTCTTCCGGCTTCGGGGGTCCCTCCGGTTCCTCTTCTCCCGGCGTCCGGTTGGTTCTTCTCCGCTCTCTCTGGCCTCTTCTGCCGGTGTTCCAGTTCTTCTGCTGGCTCCTCCGCTATCTTCATGCCACTCTTTTGCCAGCGGAGGCCCGGACTTCTGGGCTTCTGGGCTTCTACTCTCCTTCTCTTCTTCTCTTCTTCCGATGTTGACACGACGGTCTCTCCGGCGGGAATGCTCTCTGAGCGCTCCGATGTGACTTTTATGCCATCACAGTCCCTGGGCATGCTGGGACTGTGACGTTTTAGGGGGCGCGGTCACCGGGTGATGTTGACCACGCCCCCTAAAACGTCACAGTCCCAGCATGCCCAGGGACTGTGACGGCATAAGGGGGCGGGGTCTCCTACTATATAAGTCATATCGGAGCGCTCAGAGAGCATTCCAGCCGGAGAGACCGTCATGTCAACATCAGAAGAAGAGAAGAAGCCCAGAAGACCAGAAGTTCGGGCCTCCTCTGGCAAAAGAGCGGCATGAAGATAGTGGAGGAGCCGGCAGAAGAACTGGAACACCGGGAGAAGAGGCCAGAGAGAGCGGAGAAGAACCAACTGGACGCCGGGAGAAGAGGAACCGGAGGGACCCCCGAAGTCGGAAGAAGACCCCCGAAGCCGGAAGAAGACCCCCCTGGAGCTGTCTAATAAATTACTTTAAAAACCTGTGTAGTGTGTTTTATTATTGACACTTTTTCCCTAGGTAAATGGGTAGGGGTACCATGTACCCCATACTCATTCACATAGGGTGGGGGGCCGGGACCTGGGGGCCCTCTTATTAAAGGGGGCTCCCGGATTTCGATAAGCCCCCCGCCCGCAGACCCTGACAACCAACAGCCAGGGTTGTCGTGAAGAGGCCCTTGTCCTCATCAACATGGGGACAAGGTGCTTTGTGGTGGGGGGGCCGCGCAGGTCGCCCCCCTCCCCAAAGCACCCACCCCCTCATGTTGAGGGCATGCGGCCTGGTACAGTTCAGGAGGGGGGGCGCTCTCTGGTCCCCACCCCCTTTCCTGACCTGCCGGGCTGCGTGCTCGGATCGGGGTCTGGTATGGATTTTGGGGGGGACCCCACGCCGTTTTTTCTGTGTAGGGGATTCCCCTTAAAATCCATACCAGACCTAAGAGCCTGAGATGCCCGCGACGGGGCTCGCAAGGTGTCAATCTCGCCGATAAAAGTGGCGATATTTACGTTCTTTTCTAGTCCCGTCGTACCCGAGTCACGTTCAAAATGAACGGACTTGTCCATGTGTGGGAAAGTCCGTTCATTCTGAAAGTCCGGCGGAAGTCCGTCAGGAAGACCGGATTCCGGAAAGTCCAGTTGTGTGTAGGCAAGTCCGTCCGTTCAGAAAGTCTGGCGGCAAGTACGTCGGACCTAGCTTCCCAGAAAGTCCGATCGTGTGTACGCGGCATAAGTTCATTTTCGCCAGTCACTTTTATATGCTGACACTTTGCAGTTTATCGCACTTTATACTGTTTTGCACTCTTGCTTGCAAAATTAATATATTACAATCACTTGTAACACTATAGATTTGTTTTTTGTGTGCGACTTTAAAGTGGAGGGCCACCCTGAAAAAAAAATTTACACCAAAAATCCTAAAAAAAATAAAAAAAAAACATTTGAAAAAAAAAAATTTAAACTTACCTAAACCCTTGTTGCCAGGCAGTCTTCCTAATCTGCCTCTTTCTTTTCTGCGGCGTCTTCTGCTCCTCGGTGAGCGGCCCTGTTGTCTTCTGGGAACTGTGTGTGTTCCCAGAACACCACGGGGCCATTCACAGAGCGCCGCACCGCTCGCGCGTGCGCAGTAGGAAACTGGCAGTGATGCCGCAAGGCTCCACTGCCTGTTTCCCTAACCTAGGATGGCGGTGCCGGGACCCGAGAGCCGAGGGACAGGTCGGCCTCCGACGGCCGACATCGCGGGCACCCAGGACAGGTAAGTACTTATTTAAAGCCAGCAGCTACAGTGTTTGTAGCTGCTGACTTTTAATTATTTTTTTACGGCCGGAATCCCGCTTTAAAGTTGCATGATACAAAATCTTTTTCCTTTTTTACAGTTGCGAAATACACATTTATTGTTAAAAGTCCTTATAAGTGAGAGACTAGTCTTTCCAGATAGGCTCTTTTTTCACATTTTTTTACACATTTTTTTTGCTTATCTTTGTTCTTTTCATTCCTAGCGCTACACTTTATATCAGTGGTTCTCAACTCCGATCCTCAGGACCCACTAACAGGCCAGGTTTGAAGATAACTGAAATACATCACAGGTGATATCATTTGCTGCTCAGTAATTGCAGTATTCTAGTCTTCATCTCCCCAAGGTAATACTTAAAATATGGCCTGTTGGTGGGTCCTGAGAACTGGAGTTGAGAACCACGGCTTTATATCCTCATCTCTAAAGGTAACCAAGGAGCCTCTGTCACACATATTATCTAAGTACCTGGTACCTTTCAAGGCCTAAACAGAGGGGTCTGGATTTCAGGGAGCCTCGGGTTACACCACAGAGGAAAATGCGGGGACCAGGAAACAGAGGCTGAAGAACATCTGGACATAGATAATTGTCAGGCCTTAATCACTGCTTTCATCGACAAGGTGAGGGCAGGAAATGGGGCCCAGAAGCCATGGTAAAGGAGGTTGCCTAACATTTCAAAGGAGCCAGAATAGGTTGCTTCCAGGACCACAGAGGCATTGAAATCATCAGAAACAGCCCAATTGTGGGCAAGAGTAAGGAGGGCAGCTAAAAATAAGTATACAGATCTTGAAAAGGTAAGGGGGCACTCCAAAAGAATCTGATGTAAGGGGACACTCTGACAGATTCTGATGTAAGGGGGCACTCCTCCAGATTCTGGTTTAAAAGGGGACTCTGCTGTAGGGAGAGACTCTGATGTAAGGGGGAACTCTGCAGACTCTGATGTAAGGTGGTGGCACTCTGGGGACTCTCATGTAAGGTGGTAGCACTCTGGGGACACTGATGTAAGGTGGTGGCACTCTGGGGACACTGATGTCAGGTGGTGGACTTCTGGAGACACTGATGTAAGGTGGGACTTTAGAGACATGGATGTAAGGGAGGACTCTGATGTGAACGTGGCGCTCATCCTGACTTCTGCATTCCATATGTTGTTTTGTTTTTTAATTACTCCTGACCTCTGTACTCTATACATTATGCTTTACGTAGTGCTGACCAAGATGTTCATTGTCTCAACAGTTGCAGTTTTAATTAAGTTATTCTTTAAGGCAGGCTCAATAAGGCACCCCATACATTAGTACATTTTTTGTTCAACCACCAGGAAATATTCCTAGAGGCTGGTTGTAGAGAAGTCGATAGTGGTATACCATGTGAATTTGGAGGCAGAGAGTGATTTAGGTTTTTCCTTCTTTAACATAAAAGGATACTTTAACTACAAAAGCCATAAGTAAAACATCTTATAAAACAGTTCTCATAGAAAGGTCATAGTAAAGTATTATCCCAAGAGAAAGAAATAATGTCAAATTATAGTAATAAAACACATTTGGGCTGATTTACAAACCGAGAGTGCAAAATCTGGTGCAGCTCTGCATTGAAAACCAATCAGCTTCCAGTTTTTTTTTTGGCAAAGCTTAATTGAACAAACTGAAGTTAGAAGCTGATTGGCTAACATGCACTGCTGTTCCAGATTTTGCACTCTCCAGTTTTAGTAAATCAACCCCATTATCTATTTAATATTCCTGTTTTTTCAAACCTGTTTTTTCACAGTCCCACCATTGCATGTGTTCTGTAATGGGGCCTTTATCCTCGACAAAACCTAGCTCTGTTATATGAGGCTTACGGGTTATTTATCTGCCTATGAAAGGTCTCTAAGGTCAAAGTGTCAGGCTAATGCACAGAATTTCCAGACTGGTGATGTGAATTAATATGCTGGAAATATCAGTTATGCGAATACTTAATATCACCACTTGAGAAAGGTTTTGTTTATATTATGTCTACATGAAAATCCCAGACAAAACTGTTTACTTTGTGCATAGGTATTCTAATTATTAACCAAGCATCACTTTCCAGTTTTTACAATGCCGTGCTTTTTCTAAAATATATACATACCTTATAGGATACATATTTAAATATGCACATGCCTATATAGATCACATCTTTACATATTGATACATACTGTATATTATACGCAGACATGAATAAATATACATAGACATACAAGCATACAAATACTGCATATATAAGTATTTTTCATTTTATTCTATCTATTTGTAAATCTGTTACTAATTAGCTATGTATTTACAAGTACAAAAAAATATTGGCTTTATTGTGGAAATTTTATGAAAGTTTTAAATCTAGAAAGACTTTAGGCAAGCCCTAAACCTGATTTGCTTTTTGGATGGTTAGTGTTCTATGATGTATTCCAATTACTATATACTTCAGTTTTATGTTGCCACACTTACTGAATCGGAAAAACACTGGACTTTCTGTTTAACTGCCGTGCCAAGATCCAGAAATAAAGAATTAGAACACAATAAACATACAAGTGAAGCCCATGTGTTCTGTAAAGACAATCAGTACAGAGTGTACTATGCCTTATTACACATCTTATGAAAATGAATTGTTATACAGATATAACAAGAAACTGTATTCAAATATTTAAAACCCACCTGAATCATTTAGCTTCCTGCCTCTGGTGTGTCACTCCAGTGTATTGAAAACAGCAATTTTTCTCTGCTCGTCTTTTTTCAGAAAAGAAAATGCAGTTTGGGTTCACTTTCATGTAGGCTCCCACTTCAAGAGAGGGGGAGAACAAGGGCTGATGGGAGGTAAGATTGTTAGTATTCTTTATTTATAACTGCCTTGGAGACAAAAACCTGGGTAGTATCCTGATCTAAGATGGTGTAGTAGTGTTTTCTGCCATATTTCAAGATCATCTTGAACACTATCATGATGTTTTTGGCCTGGCTGCACCTTTATGGGACGAAGCTCAAACCCAAGAAGAGCCATCTATTCACAAATGAGATTGAGTTCCTAGGACACATAATCTCCAGAAAAGGTGTACACCCCATACAGGAATGGAGGCCCTCAACAACTGTGACTTTAATCAGAACTTTTTTGGGGGCTGGCACGATATTATTGTCATTCCATCAAGCTTTACATCAATAACTTTAACTTTGCCCAAACTGAAAAGCTCCTACATGGTATAGGCCAGAAGGGGACCAGTACGAAAGTGAAATGGGCATTAGAACAACAGAAGGTGTTTGACATTTTGAAGTAGCAACTGATGTCAGCTCCCTTGCTGGCTTTTGTTGACTTCTTCCTATTCCAGATAGGAACTAATGCCAGTATTTAGGGCCTAGGGACCATGCTCTCATAAATATAAAGTGGCCAGAAGAGAGTCACCACCTTTGCCAGTTGAAGCCCAGATGTAACTAAGAAATCTGCAAACTGTCGCTTCTTTAACCACTTGCCGACCGCCTAACGACTATATACGTCAACAGAATGGCACGGGCAGGCAAAATCACGTACCTGATACGTGATGCCTTCCCGCGGGCGGGGGGTCCGCTTGGACCCCCCTGGTGCCATAGGCGGTCGGCTCTTGTTCGCGGGCGATGAGAGGTGAGGGGGAGGCCATCCATTGATGGCCACCCCCTCCCGATCGCTCCCAGTGAATGAAATGCTTCCTCTCCCTCTGTAATGTAAACAGAGGGAGAGGAAGTGATGTCATCCCTCCTCGAGCCGGTCTTTTGGATCCGGCGCCGAGGAGAGAAGACATCCAAGTAAGTTGCACCAACACTACACGTTCAGTAGAACACGCAGGCACACTTGTTACCCCCCTTCACCCCCCGATCACCCCCTGATCACCCCCCTGTACACCCTGTCACACTGACACCAATAGCAGTTTTTTTTTTTGCATTGGTGTCAGTTTGTGACAGTTATAAGTGTTAGGGCAGTTAGGTTAGCCCCCTTTAGGTCTGGGGTACCCCCCTTTAGGTCTAGGGTACCCCCCTAACCCCCCCTAATAAAGGTTAACCCCTTGATCACCCCCATCACCAGTGTCGCTAAGCGATCGTTTTTCTGATCGCTGTATTAGTGACACAGGTGACGCTAGTTAGGGAGGTAAGTATATAGGTTCGCTGTCAGTGTTTTATAGCGACAGGGACCCCCATATACTACCTGCTAAAGGTTTTAACCCCCTGATTGCCCCCTAGTTAACCCTTTCACCAGCGATCGCCGTATAAGTGTTACTGGTGACGCTGGTTAGTTAGTTTATTTTTTTATAGTTTATTATAGTTTATTATAGTTTTAGGGCACCCGCCGTTTATTACCTTATAAAGGTTTAACCCCCTAATTGCCCGGCGGTGATATAAGTTAAGTTTTTAGGGTCAGATAAGGTCTGCGTCGCCCCAGGCAGCGTCAGGTTAGCGCCAGTACCGCTAAAACCCACGTACGCAGCATACACCTCCCTTTGTGCTATAGTATCTGAACGGATCGATATCTGATCCAAACAGATCTATACTCCCCAGCAGTTTAGGGTCCCCCAAAAACACAGTGTTAGCGGGATCAGCTCAGATACCTGCTAGCACCTGCGTTTTGCCCCTCGGCCCAGCCCAGCCCAGCCCACCCAAGTGCAGTATCGATCGATCACTGACACTTACAAAACACTAAGCACACATAACTGCAGCGTTCGCAGAGTCAGGCCTGCTCCCTTAGATCGCTAACAGTTTTTTGGTAGTGTTTTGAATCAGTCGCTAACAGTCAGGAGCTTTTTTGCCTGTGAGTCTCACTAGTGTACCCCTAAATTTAGAGGCCAAAATGGCAAATCGAAGGTACACTAGTGAAGAGGCCTACACGTTTCTGAGCATGACAGATAGTGAAGAGGAAGTCACTCATCTGTCAGATTTAGGCTCAGAATACGATCCTGTAGAGGACAGCGGCTCCATGACAGATAGCTCTGACGACGGAGTTGTGGTCCCTGCTAAGGTCAGGCGTACCAGACCCCGAACTTCTTCTGTCCTTGAAGTGCAAGAACCGCAGGGCTCTGGTATGGAGCAGAGAAGTACTAGTGCCGCTATTCCTTCTGGTGAACTGGCAAGCACCAGCGGCCTAGTACACCATGGTCGTACATCCAGCACTGCAGTATCACGTGGTGACGTGGCGAGTCCCATAAGTGCAGTTCAAGCTGGTGAGGTGGCAAGCACTAGTAGTGTCCCGCTGCCACCAAGAAGATGAACACAGGCCCGTCGTGCCCATAGTGCCCTTCCTGTTGCATTCGCCAATCCAAATTGGGTACCCACCACTTCTGCAGCACCCGTACTTCCCCCATTCACTGGCCAACCCGGAATTCAGGTGGAAACAGTTGATTTTACGCCACTGGATATTTATTCGCTGTTTTTCACCGAAGATCTCTATAGATCTATTGGGGACCAAAGCAATTTGTACGCTGGTCAACACATCGCCACTATTCCCCAGTCCTCCCTTGCCAGAGATTGGAAACCAATTACGGTTTCCGAATTTAAGATCTTTCTGGGCCTTTCCCTCCTCATGGGCTTAATAGAAAGAGTGACTTGCGGTCATATTGGTCCACTGACCCAATTTACCATTCGCCCTTGTTCTCTGCTTCCATGGCCAGGGCACGATACGAGCAGATTTTGCGGTTCATGCACTTCAACGACAGTGAACTCTGTCGTCCTCGTGGAGACCCTGGATACGATCGGCTCTACAAAATTCGGCCCCTCGTAAACCACTTCAACCAACGTTTTGCAGACTTGTTTACTCCCCATCAAGTTGTCTACATTGATGAGTCCCTGATTAAATTTTCTGGCCACTTGTCATTCAAACAGTACCTTCCCAGCAAGCGTGCCAGATACGGGGTCAAGATGTATAAGCTCTGTGACAGGGCCACAGGATATACATGTAGTTTTATGGTTTACGAGGGCAAAGATAGTCACGTAGAGCCGACAAACTGCCCTGACTACATAGGAAGTGCTGGCAAGATAGTGTGGGACTTGGTGTCACCCTTATTCGGAAAAGGGTACTACTTGTACGTGGACAATTATTACATGAGCGTGCCACTTTTTAGCCACCTTTTTGATCATCAGATTGAAGCATGTGGCACCGTGCAACCTAATCGCCGGGGCTTTCCCCAGCGGCTTGTAGATTCCCGTCTTAGGCTGGGGGAGAGAGCCTGCTTGCAGTGTAATAACTTGCTCGCTAATAAAGTGGAGGGACAATAAGAATGTTTTCGTTCTTACCTCCCTTCATGCAGACACGACGACCCAAATTACTACGGCGACTGGTGCTGTGGAGAAACCCCTCTGTGTCCACGAATATAACCAAAATATGGGAGGGGTGGACCTCAACGACCAGTTGTTGGCGCCGTACCTAATTGCCCGTAAGGCCAGACGCTGGTACAAAAAAGTGTCTGTTTATTTATTTCAATTGGCTTTGCTGAACGCTCATGTGCTATACAGAGCTTCAGGACAGACTGGATCCTTCCTTAAATTCCAGGAAGAGATCGTCAGAGCCCTTCTGTATCCAGACGGTGCTCCACCTCAACATCCCCAACCAAATGCAGTAAGCCGGCTGCATGAGAGGCATTTTCTTTATGCCCTCCCGAGTACCCCTACCCAACGAACCCCCCAAAAAAGATGTCGTGTCTGCAGCAAGCGCGGATTTAGGCGTGACACCCGGTATTATTGTCCCCTCTGTCCTGGCAATCCTGGTCTTTGCATTGGTGAATGTTTTGAACGCTACCATACACTAGTGGAGTATTAGCGTAGGGTACAGCACTGCACAGACTAGGACACACTTTTACAGGGTCTCCCAAGATGCTGTCGCATTTTGAGAGACCCAAACCTGGTACCAGTTAAAAAAGTTAAAGTTACAAAAAAAAGTGTAAAAAACAAAACAAAAAAAAAAAGTAAAAAAAAAAAAGAAAAAAACACAAAAAAATATATAAAATAAAAAAACCAAAAATAGTTGTTGTTTTATTGTTCTCTCTCTATTCTCTCTCTATTTTTCTGCTCTTTTTTATTGTATTCTATACTGCAATGTTTTATTGTTATGTTTTTATCATGTTTGCTTTATAGGTATGCAATTTTTTTATACTTTGTTTTTTTATTGTTAACCACTTTTTTGTTTTCAGGTACGCCATTCAGCTGCAGAGCGGATTTATTTATCTTGACAGCAACAGCGTTTGCTCCCACGATACATAAAGCCGTGACTCCAGCACTGTCGGAGGTGATTTGACCACCACAGTTACATACTTCAGCATATATGCCGAAGCGTGGGGGCAGCAGTGGGTGGAGGAGCGATTTGCTTCTGCCTTTTGCGGGAGGATGCCCCCATGCTTCGGCATATATATATTTTAGGTAGGCACAGGTTGCGTTAAATGTTTTATTTTTTACTATGTTTTTTTTTTATATTTTGCTTTGCAGGTATGGTAAGTATTACTGTTATACTGTTGTGTTACTTTGTTTTATTGTTAACCATCATTTGCTTAGCAGGTACGCCATTCAGTTGCAGCGCGGATTTATTTATCTTGACAGCAACAGCGTTTGCTCCCGCGATATATAAAGCCGTGACTCCAGCGCTGTCGGAGGTGATTTCACCACCACAGTTACATACTTCAGCATATATGCCGAAGCGTGGGGGCAGCAGTGGGTGGAGGAGCGATTTGCTCCTGCCTTTTGCGGGAGGATGCCCCCATGCTTCGGCATATATATATTTTAGGTAGGCACAGGTTGCGTTAAATGTTTTATTTTTTACTATGTTTTTTTTTGTATTTGCTTTGCAGGTATGGTAAGTATTACTGTTATACTGTAATGTTACTTTGTTTTATTGTTAACCATCATTTGCTTAGCAGGTACGCCATTCAGTTGCAGAGCACATTTATTTATCTTGACAGCAACAGCGTTTGCTCCCACGATACATAAAGCCGTGACTCCAGCGCTGTCGGAGGTGATTTCACCACCACCGTTACATACTTCAGCATATATGCCGAAGCGTGGGGGCAGCAAAGGGCGGAGGAGCGATTTGCTCCTAACTTTTGCGGGAGGATGCCCCCATGCTTCGGCATATATATACAGTGCATGTATGCCCATCATTAGAAGTGGGTGGATAAAGGGAGGTATTCTAATGGTGGGCATACCCACCGATCAATATCTTTTTTTCGTTCAGTCCACAGGCTGCATGAAAAAAAAGTTTATAGTATATGCCCAACAAGGACCAGCAATGTACTGGTATGTTGCTGGACTTTGAGTGGTTATACCAGAATGATGCCTGCAGGTTTAGCTATCATCTTGGTATCAATCTTTTCAGCCAGCGGTCGGCTTTCATGTAAAAGCAATCCTAGCGGCTAATTAGCCTCTAGACTGCTTTTACAAGCAGTGGGAGGGAATGCCCCCCCCACCGTCTTCCATGTTTTTCTCTGGCTCTCCTGTCCCAACAGGGAACCTGAGAATGCAGCCGGTTATTCAGCCAGCTGACCATAGAGCTGATCAGAGACCAGAATGGCTCCAAACATCTCTATGGCCTAAGAAACCGGAAGCTACGAGCATTTCATGACTTAGATTTCGCCGGATGTAAACAGCGCCATTGGGTAATTGGGAAAGCATTTTATCACACCGATCTTGGTGTGGTCAGATGCTTTGAGGGCAGAGGAGAGATCTAGGGTCTAATAGACGCCAATTTTTTCAAAAAAGAGTACCTGTCACTACCTATTGCTATCATATATTTACATTCCCTGAGATAACAATAAAAATTATTAAAAAAAATAAAAATGAAAGGAACAGTTTAAAAATAAGATATAAAAGCAAAAAAATAATAAAGAAAAAAAAAAAAAAAAGAAAAGCACCCCTGTCCCCCCCTGCTCTCGCACAAAGGCGAACGCAATCGTCGGTCTGGCGTCAAATGTAAACAGCAATTGCACCATGCATGTGAGGTATCACCGCGAAGGTCAGATCGAGGGCAGTAATTTTCGCAGTAGACCTCCTCTGTAAATCTAAAGTGGTAACCTGTAAAGGCTTTTAAAGGATTTTAAAAATGTATTTAGTTTGTCGCCACTGCACGTTTGTGCGCAATTTTAAAGCATGTCATGTTTGATATCCATGTACTCGGCATAAGATCATCTTTTTTATTTCATCAAACATTTGGGCAATATAGTGTGTTTTAGTGCATTAAAATTTTAAAAAGTGTGTTTTTCCCCAAAAAATTAGTTTGAAAAATTGCTGCGCAAATACTGTGTAAAAAAAAAAATTAAACACCCACCATTTTAATCTGTAGGGCATTTGCTTTAAAAAAATATATAATGTTTGGGGGTTCAAAGTAATTTTTTTGCAAAAAAAAATAGTTTTTTAATGTAAACAAAAAATGTCAGAAAGGGCTTTGTCTTCAAGTGGTTAGAAGAGTGGGTGATGTGTGACATAAGCTTCTAAATGTTGTGCATAAAATGCCAGGACAGTTTAAAACCCCCCCAAATGACCCAATTTTGGAAAGTAGACACCCCAAGCTATTTGCTGAGAGGCATGTTGAGTCCATGGAATATTTTATATTGTGACACAAGTTGCGGGAAAAAGACAATTTTTTTTTTTTTGCACAAAGTTGTCACTAAATGATATATTGCTCAAACATGCCATGGGAATATGTGAAATTACACTCAAAATACATTCTGTTGCTTCTCCTGAGTACGGGGATACCACATGTGTGAGACTTTTTGGGAGCCTAGCCGCGTACGGGACCCCGAAAGCAAGCACCGCCTTCAGGCTTTCTAAGGGCGAAAAATTTTTGATTTCACTCTTCACTGCCTATCACAGTTTCGGAGGCCATGGAATGCCCAGATGGCACAACCCCCCCCAAATGACCCCATTTTGGAAAATAGACACCCAAATCTATTTGCTGAGAGGTATAGTGAGTATTTTGCAGACCTCACTTTTTGTCACAAACTTTTGAAAATTTAAAAAAAAGAAAAAATAAATACGTTTTTCTTGTCTTTCTTCATTTTCCAAAACAAATGAGAGCTGCAAAATACTCACCATGCCTCTCAGCAAATAGCTTGGGGTGTCTACTTTCCAAAATGTGGTCATTTTAGGGGGTTTTGTGCTATCTTGGCATTTTATGGCCTTCGAAACTGTGATAGGTAGTGAGGAGTGAAATCAAAAATTTACGCCCTTAGAAATCCTGAAGGCGGTGATTGGATTTCGGGGGCCCTGTATGAAGCTAGGCCCCCAAAAAGTGCCACTCATGTGGTATCCCCATACTCAGGAGAAGCAGCAGAATGTATTTTGGGGTGTAATTCCACATATGCCCATGGCATGTTTGATCAATATATCATTTAGTGACAACTTTGTGCAAAAAAAAATTGTCACTTTCCCGCAACTTGTGTCAAAATATAAAATATTCCATGGACTCATCATGCCTCTCAGCAAATAGCTTGGGGTGTCTACTTTCCAAAATGGGGTCATTTGGGGGGGTTTTGTGCCATCTGGGCATTTTATGGCCTTCAAAACTGTGATAGGTAGTGAGGAGTGAAATCAAAAATGTATGCCCTTAGAAATCCTGAAGGCGGTGCTTGGTTTTCGGGGCTCCGTACGCGGCTAGGCTCCCAAAAAGTCCCACACATGTGGTATCCCCATACTCAGGAGAAGCAGCTAAATGTATTTTGGGGTGCAATTCCACATATGCCCATGGCCTGTGTGAGCAATATATCATTTAGTGACAACTTTGTGCAAAAAAAAAAAAAATTGTCACATTCCCGCAACTTGTGTCAAAAAATAAAATATTCCATGGACTCAACATGCCTCTCAGCAAATAGCTTGGGGTGTCTACTTTCCAAAATGGGGTCATTTAGGGGGGGGGTTTTGTGCCATCTTCGCATTTTATGGTCTTCAAAACTGTGATAGGTAGTGAGGAGTGAAATCAAAAATTTATGCCCTTAGAAATCCTGAAGGCGGTGCTTGGTTTTCGGGGCCCCGTACGCGGCTAGGCTCCCAAAAAGTCCCACACATGTGGTATCCCCGTACTCAGGAGAAGCAGCTGAATGTATTTTGGGGTGCAATTCCACATATGCCCATGGCCTGTGTGAGCAAAATATCATTTAGTGACAACTTTTTGTAAATTTTTTTTTGTCATTATTCAATCACTTGGGACAAAAAAAATAAATATTCAATGGGCTCAACATGCCTCTCAGCAATTTCCTTGGGGTGTCTACTTTCCAAAATTGGGTCATTTGGGGGGGTTTTGTACTGCCCTGCCATTTTAGCACCTCAAGAAATGACATAGGCAGTCATAAACTAAAAGCTGTGTAAATTCCAGAAAATGTACCCTAGTTTGTAGACGCTATAACTTTTGCGCAAACCAATAAATATACGCTTATTGACATTTTTTTTACCAAAGACATGTGGCCGAATACATTTTGGCCTAAATGTATGACTAAAATTGAGTTTATTGGATTTTTTTTATAACAAAAAGTAGAAAATATCATTCTTTTTTAAAATTTTCGGTCTTTTTCCGTTTATAGCGCAAAAAATAAAAATGGCAGAGGTGATCAAATACCATCAAAAGAAAGCTCTATTCGTGGGAAGAAAAGGACGCAAATTTCGTTTGGATACAGCATTGCATGACCGCGCAATTAGCAGTTAAAGCGGCGCAGTGCCAAATTGTAAAAAGTGCTCTAGTCAGGAAGGGCGTAAATCCTTCCGGGGCTGAAGTGGTTAACCACTTGCTGACTGGCTCACGCCTATATACGTCGGCAAAGTGGCACGCTCCCACAAATCGCTGTACGGGTAAGTCTTTCCCTTTAAGAGCTGCTGGAGGTGCCAATGGGCGTGATCACCGCTGGTCACCTGTGATTGCGGGAACGAGAGCTAGAAAAATGATTTGTGTGTGTAAACACACAAATCCCTATTCTTTCAGAGGAGAGGAGACATATCGTTTGTTCCTAGTAAGTAGGAACAGCTATAACTCTCCTCCCCAAGTCAGTCACATTCCCATACAGTTGGAAACACTAACTAGGGAACACATGTAATCCATTGATTGCCCACAGTAATCAATACATTTTTATAGTTCTGATCGCTATATAAATATCAATGGTCCAAAAAAATGGTCCAAAAATGGTCATTAACCGCTTGCCGACCGACTCACACCGATTTACGTCGACAGAATGGCACAGTTGGCCAAAACAACGTATGGGTACATTGTTCCCTTTAAGAGCCGCTGGGGGCACGCGCATGCTTGCCGCACTGCGGGTGACCTGATGCACATGGCTGGCCACCCGCGATCACGGGCACGAGAGACAGCATGGGGATTTGTGTGTGTAAACACACAAATCCCTGTTCTGTCAGGGGAGAGGAGACAGATCGTTTTCCTACTAAGTAGGAACAACGATCTGTCTTCACCCCCAGTCAGTCCTATCCCCATACAGTTAGAACACATCCAAGGAACACACATTTAACCCCTTGATCGCCCCCTAGTGTTAACTCCTTCCCTGCCAGTGACATTTACACAGTATTCAGTGTATTTTTATAGTAGTATATATGTCAATGGTCCCAAAAATGTGTCAAAAGTGTTTGATCTGTCGCAATGTTGCAGTACTGCTAAAAATCGCAGATCATCGCCATTACTAGAAAAAAAAAAATAAAAAATGCCATAAGAATGCCATAAATCTTTCCCATAGTTTGTAGACGCTAGAAACCAATCAATATACACATAATTTTTTTTTTTACCAAAAATATGTAGAAGAATATATATTGGCCTAAACTGATGAAGAAATTTGTTTTTTTTTTTTTTAATTTGGGGGATATTTATTAAAAAAAAGTAAAAAATATAGGTTTTTTTTTTCAAAATTGTCGCTTTTTTTGTTTATTGCGCAAAAAATAAAAACCACAGAGGTGATCAAATACCACTAAAATCAAGCTCTATTTGTGGGTAAAAAAGGATGCAAATTTTGTTTGGGTACAGCATTGCATGACCGCGCAATTGTCAGTTAAAGCGACACAGTGCCAAATTGTAAAAAGTGCTCTGGTCAGGAAGGGGGTAAAATCTTCCAGGGCTGAAGTGGTTAAGCAGCCAAATCTTCTGGTCAGTAAGCAGTTAAACTTGAGTAGTTTGCCTTGGTGTGGGCAGTCACCTAAGGCTTAATGTACACATAGCCTATTATGACTACCGGCCACGGGAAAACACGGCAAAACCGCACCTAGATTTTATGGTGATTTTGTCATGTTTTGCGGCCGGCGTTCAGAATGTTTCTATTCTGAACACGATTCTTCCACATTCAGGAGAGGAAGTTTGAGGGAGGTTGAACCTCCCCTAACTGCAGCAGCTCCTAATTATACTAAAAGCCTATGTATACATGGACACATATGCCCTGTACACACGGTCGGACATTGATCGGACATTCCGACAACAAAATCCATGGATTTTTTCCGACGGATGTTGGCTCAAACTTGTTTTGCATACACACGGTCACACAAAGTTGTCGGAAAATCCGATCGTTCTGAAACGCGTACGTCGGCACTATAAATGGGGCAGTAATTTATTCTGAGCATCGTGGCACTTTGTGCGTTGGATTTGTGTACACACGATCAGAATTTCCGACAATGGATTTTGTTGTCGGAAAATTTTATAGCAAGCTCTCAAACTTTGTGTGTCGGAAATTCTGATGGAAAATGTGTGATGGAGCCCACACACGGTCGGAATTTCCGACAACAAGGTCCTATCACACATTTTCCGTCAGAAAATCTGACCGTGTATACAGGGCATTAGAGTTTTATGAAGTTAAGTTTAGGAGCTTTGGCAAAATAAATGCAAAAAAATGTTAAACTAAGTTTAGGAGCTGTAGTGTACATGAAACCTAATGCTTTTCTGAGTACCTGATAGAAACCGAGTTCGAGGTCTGGTATGGATAACAGTCCATGGTGCATCCCCAAACAGCAAAATTTGGCACTGTGGAGCAAAGTTGGGCAACCTGTCTAAAGAAGTTATAATTTTTGTTGCATTGTCACCCTGGAAAGAGCAGCCAGGCAGCATGCACCCTATCATGGTACCCACTAGCCAGGCCTCATTGAAATGTAGATGAAGAACCTGAAAAGAGAGAAATTCATGACTTGAGTGCAGGAAGGCCTAAGGGTAGGCACAAGGTGAATCTTATCCATGTACTGGAAAAAGGTTAAGTCAAATATTCCTCAGGAGAAAGTTACGCATACTAGTGACAAAGCGCTTAGAGGCAGAGCCTTGGATGACAAAGAAACAGTAACTAAGAAAAACTTTTAAAAACAAAATGTTATGTCTTTTTTTGTTTGGCAAAAAATAAAAAATCCAGTGGTGATTAATTACCAAAAGCAAGCTCTATATGTGATAAAAAATAAAAAAGGGGGGGCGTGGCTTGGCGCGTGGCAGAGATGGCAGCAGAACGAGGGAGCTCCGACGGATCTGTGGCCTTAGCCCATCTCTTCGCACCGCAGACACCTGATACTGAACAGGTAGAACCACCAAACACCGCAGACTCGTTCCCGCGCTCTTCTGCCACCTACACGGGGAGAAACATCTCTGATCTTTTCAAAAACCAGGCCTCTGCATTGAGAGGCAAAGCAGGAGGCAAGCTGGTGCCGGCTCACGTGGAGGAGGATTACAGGACTCTCAGTCAGCCACAGAGTACAATGGTAGAAGAAATGCCTGATCTCCCCCTCACATATGCTGACATGTCAGGCTTTGCAGCTGACATTAAATCCTTGTTCTCTGCTGCAATCACAGACCTCAAAATGAATTTATTGGTCCTAACAGACAAGATGGCCTCTGCTGAAATGGCCGGGAAACACAGGGGAAGAGCCATACACAGATTGGAAAGAGTAACATCCACACACGCTCTCGATTTCATTGATATGAACAGACAGATTTAGACAACAGGAGCAGGCATAATAATATTAGAGTTCGGGGAATACCAGAATCTGTGGACACTGAACAAATAATACCAGTTTTACAGAGGGTGTTTAACAGTCTACTTGGGAGGCCAGAGGATACAGACATTGAGTTTGTCATAGCTCACAGGGCCCTCAGAGCCAGGGGACCAGACACTCTACCCCCATGTGACATCATTTGCTGCTTGCAAAACTTCAATCTCAAGGAGAACATTATGCACAAAGCACACAGAAATGAGCAGATTGTTTTTAATGGAGAGACTATCATGCTCCTTTAGGACCTGTCTCAGATAACTCTGAGAAATCGCAGAGCTTTGCGACCCCTCTTGGATAAACTACAGGAAAAGGAGCTGCGATACACCTGGCGCTTCCCCTTCGCCCTCCTGGTAACCCACAACGGCAGACAGCACTCATTGCACACCCCAGATGATCTTCCTGAGTTTTGTACCTCGCTTCAACTGGGCCAGATTGATCACCCTGAATGGTACCAGGAGTTTATACTGCCACCTCTTGAACGGAGCCTGCCACACTCTCCCCTGACTATGCCAGAGAAGCGCCCCTCCAAGAACCCGAAACAGACTCGACAAGAGGACTCGTTGGCAGGTACCCCAAACAACAGAGCACACTCCTCTAGGAACCTAGAGGAAGTCTGACTATGCATGACTCAACTATTACCCACTCAGTTCCAGTAACGACATCGAGTAACACGATATGCCCTGTTTACATGGGTATGTGGGTGATCTGTACTGCTATGGCCACCAATGTGGTCTGACAAAAGCCTGTACACTTGTCTCCACCTGTTGCATCAGCAAAGCATACCTATTTCTCCAACTTAGCTGAGACAGCTCACTATACCTGTTTTTTGGGCTTTTTCCTGGATTTTTGCTTCTTTTTTTTCCTCTTATGTGTTCATTTTTCTTTTTCCTCCATTAAGTTTTCAGACGAACACACTGCAATTCACATCGGATCCCATGAGGTAAACTCACTGTAAGCTCTATGGATGATCTATGCTTAGGACTCATAGGAGGTCATCTCGACCAAACAATCTCCCACCCTTACCTTGAACGTTTGCCGCACTTAGGCTTGTGCTTTACCACAAGGTTCTGAGCTGCACCCAGGTTGGGTTTTTTTGCCCTGCTTCCTTGGCTTTCCACATTTTATGCACTCTACCCACTCAACTGTTATTGTTACTGTTACTGCTGCAGCTATTTTACCAGTTATTCACTGTATGTTCAGATCTGTTATTTTGATCATTTGTGTCTTTACTATTCCATGGGTAGGGATGAGCTTCGTGTTCGAGTCGAACCCATGTTCGACTCGAACATCGGCTGTTCGACCGTCCGTCGAATTGCGAACGTTATGGGTCGTTCGCGCCAAATTCGTGTGGCGCGTCACGGCCCATAATTCACTGCGGCATCGCAGTGCATTGCTGGCTGATGATTGGCCAAGCATGCACTATGACCCGCATGCTTGGCCAATCACAGCGCCGTCAGTAGAGAGAGCTGTAATTGGCCAAAGCCAGGGTGGCTTTGGCCAATTATGGCTCAGGGGATTTAGTACACGCCCCACACTATATAAGGCCGCCTGCACGGCGGCCCTGTGTAGTGTGTTCCGGTGTGCTGATAGAGAGAGAGACAGACAGTGTCATTTGATTTGAGTTAGATAGATTAGGCTAGATCTGTTCCTGCTATTTACATTTAGTGCAGTGCGTCCTGCTCACAGTGTTCAGCTAGATCCGTTCCTGCTATTTACATTTAGTGCAGTCAGTGCGTCCTGCTCACAGTGTTCAGCTAGATCCGTTCCTGCTATTTACATTTAGTGCAGTGCGTCCTGCTCACAGTGTTCAGCTAGATCTGTTCCTGCTATTTACATTTAGTGCAGTGCGTCCTGCTCACAGTGTTCAGCTAGATCCGTTCCTGCTATTTACATTTAGTGCAGTGCGTCCTGCTCACAGTGTTCAGCTAGATCTGTTCCTGCTATTTACATTTAGTGCAGTGCGTCCTGCTCACAAGGTGTTCAGCTAGATCTGTTCCTGCTATTTACATTTAGTGCAGTGCGTCCTGCTCACAGTGTTCAGCTAGATCCGTTCCTGCTATTTACATTTAGTGCAGTCAGTGCGTCCTGCTCACAGTGTTCAGCTAGATCCGTTCCTGCTATTTACATTTAGTGCAGTGCGTCCTGCTCACAGTGTTCAGCTAGATCTGTTCCTGCTATTTACATTTAGTGCAGTGCGTCCTGCTCACAGTGTTCAGCTAGATCCGTTCCTGCTATTTACATTTAGTGCAGTGCGTCCTGCTCACAGTGTTCAGCTAGATCTGTTCCTGCTATTTACATTTAGTGCAGTGCGTCCTGCTCACAGTGTTCAGCTAGATCCGTTCCTGCTATTTACATTTAGTGCAGTCAGTGCGTCCTGCTCACAGTGTTCAGCTAGATCTGTTCCTGCTATTTACATTTAGTGCAGTGCGTCCTGCTCACAGTGTTCAGCTAGATCTGTTCCTGCTATTTACATTTAGTGCAGTGCGTCCTGCTCACGGTGTTCAGCTAGATCCGTTCCTGCTATTTACATTTAGTGCAGTGCGTCCTGCTCACAGTGTTCAGCTAGATCTGTTCCTGCTATTTACATTTAGTGCAGTGCGTCCTGCTCACAGTGTTCAGCTAGATCTGTTCCTGCTATTTACATTTAGTGCAGTGCGTCCTGCTCATAGTGTTCAGCTAGATCCGTTCCTGCTATTTACATTTAGTGCAGTCAGTGCGTCCTGCTCACAGTGTTCAGCTAGATCCGTTCCTGCTATTTACATTTAGTGCAGTCAGTGCGTCCTGCTCACAGTGTTCAGCTAGATCCGTTCCTGCTATTTACATTTAGTGCAGTCAGTGCGTCCTGCTCACAGTGTTCAGCTAGATCCGTTCCTGCTATTTACATTTAGTGCAGTCAGTGCGTCCTGCTCACAGTGTTCAGCTAGATCTGTTCCTGCTATTTACATTTAGTGCAGTCAGTGCGTCCTGCTCACAGTGTTCAGCTAGATCCGTTCCTGCTATTTACATTTAGTGCAGTGCGTCCTGCTCACAGTGTTCAGCTAGATCTGTTCCTGCTATTTACATTTAGTGCAGTGCATCCTACTCACAGTGTTCAGCTAGATCCGTTCCTGCTATTTACATTTAGTGCAGTCAGTGCGTCCTGCTCACAGTGTTCAGCTAGATCTGTTCCTGCTATTTACATTTAGTGCAGTGCGTCCTGCTCACAGTGTTCAGCTAGATCTGTTCCTGCTATTTACATTTAGTGCAGTGCGTCCTGCTCACAGTGTTCAGCTAGATCCGTTCCTGCTATTTACATTTAGTGCAGTGCGTCCTGCTCACAGTGTTCAGCTAGATCCGTTCCTGCTATTTACATTTAGTGCAGTGCGTCCTGCTCACAGTGTTCAGCTAGATCTGTTCCTGCTATTTACATTTAGTGCAGTACGTCCTGCTCACAGTGTTCAGCTAGATCCGTTCCTGCTATTTACATTTAGTGCAGTGCGTCCTGCTCACAGTGTTCAGCTAGATCTGTTCCTGCTATTTACATTTAGTGCAGTGCGTCCTGCTCACAGTGTTCAGCTAGATCCGTTCCTGCTATTTACATTTAGTGCAGTCAGTGCGTCCTGCTCACAGTGTTCAGCTAGATCCGTTCCTGCTATTTACATTTAGTGCAGTCAGTGCGTCCTGCTCACAGTGTTCAGCTAGATCTGTTCCTGCTATTTACATTTAGTGCAGTCAGTGCGTCCTGCTCACAGTGTTCAGCTAGATCCGTTCCTGCTATTTACATTTAGTGCAGTGCGTCCTGCTCACAGTGTTCAGCTAGATCTGTTCCTGCTATTTACATTTAGTGCAGTGCGTCCTGCTCACAGTGTTCAGCTAGATCTGTTCCTGCTATTTACATTTAGTGCAGTGCGTCCTGCTCACAGTGTTCAGCTAGATCCGTTCCTGCTATTTACATTTAGTGCAGTGCGTCCTGCTCACAGGGTTCAGCTAGATCCGTTCCTGCTATTTACATTTAGTGCAGTCAGTGCGTCCTGCTCACAGTGTTCAGCTAGATCCATTCCTGCTATTTACATTTAGTGCAGTGCGTCCTGCTCACAGTGTTCAGCTAGATCTGTTCCTGCTATTTACATTTAGTGCAGTGCGTCCTGCTCACAGTGTTCAGCTAGATCTGTTCCTGCTATTTACATTTAGTGCAGTCAGTGCGTCCTGCTCACAGTGTTCAGCTAGATCCGTTGCTGCTATTTACATTTAGTGCTGTCAGTGCGTCCTGCTCACAGTGTTCAGCTAGATCTGTTCCTGCTATTTACATTTAGTGCAGTCAGTGCGTCCTGCTCACAGTGTTCAGCTAGATCCGTTCCTGCTATTTACATTTAGTGCAGTGCGTCCTGCTCACAGTGTTCAGCTAGATCCGTTCCTGCTATTTACATTTAGTGCAGTCAGTGCGTCCTGCTCACAGTGTTCAGCTAGATCCGTTCCTGCTATTTACATTTAGTGCAGTCAGTGCGTCCTGCTCACAGTGTTCAGCTAGATCCGTTCCTGCTATTTACATTTAGTGCAGTGCGTCCTGCTCACAGTGTTCAGCTAGATCCGTTCCTGTTATCTTCCTACTGACAGGCAGGCTTGTCTGGTTACAGTATATAAAGCTACCTGAAGAAAATTACAGGTGTTCTATCCCAGCTTAGTGCAGCTACAGGCCATTAGTATGTCTGGAAGGCCAAGAAGGAGAGGCAGACAGTCACAAGCCAATAAGAGAGGGCAAGCAGGCTCTGTGTCTAGTGCTGGTCGTGGAGACGGTGCATCCTCATCAGCACGTGGCCATGGGACACGCTTGGCCTTTTTTTCGGCAGCTGGCCGTGTTGAGCCGCAACATGCGGAAGACTTGGTCGAGTGGATGACCAAGCCGTCCTCATCCTCCTCATCCTCTCTCACCCATGCCCAGGGTGCTTTGTCTGGCAAAGCAGCGGCCTCTTCCCTCAGCTCAATGTCATCAGTGACTCCTTCCCTAGCTCCACCATGTCCTCCTGAGGATTCCCTCGAACTGTTTGACCACAGTGTTGGGTACATGCTCCAGGAGGATGCCCAGCGTTTGGAAGGCTCTGATGATGATACTGAGCTCGATGAAGGCAGTAACATGAGCACGGACAGAGGGGGTGCCCAAGAAGGACAGCAATCTGGCAGTCATGCTCCCCCTGCTGCAGCATACTGCCAGGTTTGCTCCAGTGATGAGGAGGGAGGGGATGATGAGGTCACTGACTCAACGTGGGTGCCTGATAGGAGAGAGGAGGAGGAGGAGGAGGAGGAGGCGGCACATCACCAACGAGGCAGGATGCCCTCCAGGGGCCAGCCTAAGGGCAGCACATTGACTGCATCACACCCCAAAGCTCCACATGTGCAGGGCGCTGCAGTCTCTGCGCGTTATTCAAAAAGTTCTTTGGTGTGGGCCTTTTTTGAGACGAGTGCATCAGATCGCACCGCTGCTATTTGCAACATATGTCTCAAGCGTATCTCGCGTGGCCAAAACATCTCCCGCTTGGGTACCACATGCTTGACCAGACATATGTTGACCTGCCATGCAGTTCGTTGGCAAGCATATCTAAAAGACCCACACCAAAGAACAAAGAGGATCTCTCCTTGCTCCTCATCAGCTGAGATTTCCAACCCCACTAGACCTTCAGTCCTCTCTGAGACCTGCAGTGAGAGGAATGAAGGTGTAGAATTATGTGTGTCACAGCCAAGTACTTGTGGGCAATCTGCTTTTGGTACACCGACGTCAGATTGTACCAGGCAAATTTCCCTGCCCCAGCTGCTGCACCGCCAAAAGAAGTTTGCTCCCAGCCATCCACATGCCCAGCGGTTGAATGCTAGCTTGACAAAATTGCTAGCACTTCAACTGCTGCCTTTTCAGTTGGTAGACTCTGCCCCCTTCCGTGAGTTTGTGGAATGTGCGGTTCCTCAGTGGCAGGTACCCAAACGCCACTTTTTCTCACGGAAGGCGATTCCAGCTCTCTACCGGCATGTGGAAGGCAATGTCCATGCCTCGCTGGACAGGGCGGTCAGCGGTAAGGTGCATATTACCGCTGACTCATGGTCCAGCAGGCATGGACAGGGACGTTACTTAAGTTTCACGGCGCATTGGGTGACTCTGCTGGCAGCTGGGAAGGATGCAGGACAAGGTGCAGTAGTGTTGTTCCGCCACCACGCCTCCAAAATGCTGATTGTGACACACCTCTCTCCTCCACCCCCTCCTCTTCTTCTTCCTCCATGGCCTCTTCCTCGGAACCAGCGGTGCTCCGTAGGCGTTCAAGGGGCTACGCAAGTACGCAGGCCAAAAGATGCCATGCGGTGCTTGAGCTGGTGTGCTTTGGGGACAGGAGCCACACTGGGGCAGAGGTTCTGTCAGCTTTGCAGGGGCAGGTTCAGAGGTGGTTGACGCCACGCCAACTTAAGGCAGGAATGGTGGTTTGCGACAATGGCACCAACCTCCTCTCTGCCCTCCGACAGGGACAACTGACCCATGTGCCCTGTTTGGCTCACGTCCTTAACTTGGTGGTGCAGCGGTTCTTGGGCAGGTACCCGGGCTTACAGGATGTCCTGAGGCAGGCCAGGAAAGTCTGTGTGCATTTCCGCCGGTCATATAATGCCAGTGCTCGGCTGACGGACCTCCAAAAGGAGTTTAACCTGCCCAAGAACCGCCTAATCTGTGACATGCCCACCAGGTGGAACTCAACGTTGGCCATGCTGCAGCGGCTGCACACGCAGCAGAGGGCCATCAATGAGTACCTGTGTGACTATGGCACCAGGACAGGGTCAGGGGACCTTGGTTTTTTTTCCCCACGCCAGTGGGCCATGATCAGGGATGCATGCACTGTCCTGTCACCATTCGAGGAGGCCACGAGGATGGTGAGCACTGACAGTGCATGCATCAGTGACACTGTCCCCCTTGTCCACCTGTTGGAGCACACGCTGCGTGGAATAATGGACAGGGCACTTGAGGCAGAACAGAGGCAGGAAGAGGAGGACTTCCTTAGCTCTCAAGGCCCCCTTTATCCAGACAGTGTTCCTGCGTGCCCGCCGATCACACAGGAAGAGGACGAGGAGGAGGAGGAGGAGGAGGAAGATTGTGTCAGTATGGAGGTGGAGCCTGGCACTCAGCATCAGCAGTCTTTAAGGGATCAGTCCCAAGGAACACATGGACTTGTACGTGGCTGGGAGGAGGTGGCTGCGGACGTTGTTGTCCTTAGTGACCCAGAGGACTCCGGACCGAATGCCTCAGCAAACCTACGCTGCATGGCCTCCCTGATCCTGCAAAGCCTGCGTAAGGATCCTCGTATTCGTGGTATCAAGGAGAAGGACCAATACTGGCTGGCAACCCTCCTTGATCCACGTTACAAGGGTAAGGTTGCGGACCTTATCTTGCCATCGCAGAGGGAGCAGAGGATGAAACATCTTCGGGAGGCCTTGCAGAAAGGTCTGTGCAACGCGTTCCCAGAGACTGGGAGGTTACAAACTCCTGTTTCTGGACAACGTGTTGCTGAGGCTTCGGTCAGTCAAAGAAGGAGCGGTGGAGAAGGTGGCCGTCTGACCGATGCGTTCAGACAATTTTTTGGTCCGCAGCCCCAAGGTATGATCGGTTCCAGCAACCATCGCCAGCGTCTGTTTTACATGGTGCAGGAATACCTAGGGGCAAGATCAGACTTGGACACCTTTCCCACCGAAAATCCTCTGGGTTACTGGGTCTTGAGGATGGATCACTGGCCAGAGCTTGCACAGTATGCAATTGAGCTACTGGCCTGTCCTGCATCCAGCGTTCTTTCGGAACGCACATTCAGTGCTGCTGGAGGCGTGGTAACCGATCACAGGGTGCGTCTGTCCACTGACTCGGTCGATCGGCTGACCTTCATAAAAATGAATCAGTCTTGGATCACCACCAGCTACCAAGCACCTGATGCTGATGTAACTGAATAATTTTTTTCAGATCCCTTCAAAGACTGCCTATGCTGATGCTGAGTGACTATCAATGAGTAATTATCCTCTTCCTCCTCAATCATCACGCTGATAGCTTGTAAGAACATTTTTGGTTCTGGGCGCCACCACCAGTGCCTAAGGCACAATTTTTCAGCCCCTGTTTAACAGGGGCGTGTAATTACAATTTTTGATGTAATACTTTGCAGCAGGGCTCGTTCCTGCATTCCAACTAGAGTGTCTGTGAGGGGTTGCAGTGTTGTGGCACCAGCACCAGTGCCTAAGGCCCAATTTTTCTGCCCCTGTCTAACAGGGGCGTGTAATTACAATTTTTGATGCAATACTTTGCAGCAGGGCTCGTTCCTGCGTTCCAACTAGAGTGTCTGTGAGGGGTTGCAGTGTTGTGGCACCAGCACCAGTGCCTAAGGACCAATTTTTCTGCCCCTGTCTAACAGGGGCGTGTAATTACAATTTTTGATGCAATACTTTGCAGCAGGGCTCGTTCCTGCGTTCCAACTAGAGTGTCTGTGAGGGGTTGCAGTGTTGTGGCACCAGCACCAGTGCCTAAGGACCAATTTTTCTGCCCCTGTCTAACAGGGGCGTGTAATTACAATTTTTGATGCAATACTTTGCAGCAGGGCTCGTTCCTGCGTTCCAACTAGAGTGTCTGTGAGGGGTTGCAGTGTTGTGGCACCAGCACCAGTGCCTAAGGCCTAATTTTTCAGCTCCTGTTCAACAGGGGCATGTAATTACAATTCTTGATCTAATATTTCACAGCAGGGCCCTGTGAGGGCTTACAGTGTTGTGGCCACAGCAACACCTAAGGCCCAAATTTCTGCTGAGTATATAGGGCAGGACCCTACTTTCAAACATCTAACTTACAAACGACTCCTACTTGCAAACGGAAGGAGACAACAGGAAGTGAGATGAAATCTACCCCTAGGAAGGGAAATTCTCTCCTGTAAGAGTTAATATGGGAAAACAATTTCTCCTTTCCACTGATGCTTTCCAATCCTTGTTCCACAAAAAAACCCAAATTTTCAAAAAACATTTTTCATTGGGACAAAAAAGTGAGGTGAAATCTTCTGAAGAGGAGGAAAGACAGCAAAACAAATGTCACAGGGGTGATAACCCTTCCCTATGTTTTCCAAAAAGCTTAAAAAAGATTTTTTGGCTGGAGCTAAACACGTTAAAAATGTACCCGTTCAAAATTACAAAGAGATTCTACTTAACAACAAACCTACAGTCCCTGTCTTGTTTGCACCGCCTGTATACTGCTGTTCAGAGTATATAGGGCCTTTCCTTATTTTAATTTGGGTGCGGGGTTCCCCTTAATATCCATACAGGACCCAAAGGGCCTGGTAATGGACTGGGGGGGTACCCATGCCGTTTGTCTCACTGATTTTCATCCATATTGCCATGACCCGACATGACATTAAACCCGCAAGCAGTTTTAAATGAGATTTTTTCCTTTAAAAATGACATTTGGTGCAGGGACTGTTCTAAACATGGGAAACACGCGTCACTTTACAGGCATACTATAGACACCCCCCAGGTACGATATTTAAAGGAATATTTCACTTTTTTTTTTTTTACTTTAAGCATCATTAAAATCACTGCTCCCGAAAAAACGGCCGTTTTTAAAAGTTTTTTTTGCATTGATACATGTCCCCTGGGGTAGGACCCGGGTCCCCAAACCCTTTTTCGGACAATACCATGCAAATTAGCCTTTAAAATGAGCACTTTTGATTTCGAACGTTCGAGTCCCATAGACGTCAATGGGGTTCTAACGTTCGTGCGAACTTTCGGTCCGTTCGCGGGTTATGGTGCGAACCGAACCGGGGGGTGTTCGGCTCATCCCTATCCATGGGTACTTGAGATAGGGGCAAAAAGTTTCCCCCCTTCCTCAACTGCAACTCATGGCTGTTCTGCTATTGTTAAAATCTTAGAGGTGCGGAGATGACTTTCATGTACCTAGTACATTGATCGTACAGGCCACGGCCCATTATCCTTTGATTATATAGATAGTTTATACTTTTTACCTCAAATTATCCTAGTTTGTGCTTTCAATTACCGTGGGCGCCTCCCTCTACCTCACAAAGTGCACCCTGGTGGTACCTATTGACCCATCTTACCCATCTTAGTGCACTAACTAACCCATTGGGACGGTATAACTGCCCAAGGGGTGTGTGAACCCTTTTTTCCTCTCATTTACCACTGTCCTTATTTTCTGATCTCACCTTTTCTCCTCCCCCTTCCTACCCCACCCCCCCAGTTCACTGATAAATTCTACTAGCGTTGTTTTTAACTAATCAAAATCTATTGAGTTGCTTTTAGAGGTGTGGGTTGCCGTCTCTCTCTGGACCTGAACTATGGCCTACTCTTCCTTGGGCCGAAACCCTACGGTGATCTCCCACAATGTCAAAGGTTTGAACATTCCCGAGAAGCCCACAACCCTTCTAAGGAAACTTAAAAAAGGTAGCCCCAGATTTGTTTCCCTACAAGAAACACACTTTAAGACGAACCATGTACCAAGGCTCACCGACTCCTAATTCACTGATTCACACCATGCTACCAACAACACCTCCACATCTAAGGGGGTGTTGATTCTGATGAGTAGGAGTGTCTCTTTCAAACTATCTGACAAGCTAATTGACCCTGGGAGGAGATTTATTTTCCTTAAAGGGAAATGCTGCAGAGTTCCTATTACCTTAGCTAACGTGTATTTCCCGAATTCCTCCCACCTAACATTTTGCCAACGCCTAATAAAAGAACTGGAAGGCTTTAGCTCAGGGTATTTGCTCCTGGGCGGGTATTGCCCCCGTCTCCATCTCCTTAAATCTGTCGGCCCCTCCAGCCAAACCCAATACATGGAGATTAAATTCCTTACTATTAACGGACCCTGTTCTGTTGCCTAAGCTAACTTCACTACTGAAGGAATTCTTTCAACACAACATGGCCCCTGATGGCGGACACCATGATGGTTTGGAAGGCACATAAGTGTTCCATTAGTGTGAAGTTAATTAAAATGGGTACTCACAAGAAAAGAGAGAAAGAAAAATAAATCGCACAACTAACTGATAAAATTCGCACTCTAGAAACCCTACACAAACAGTCCCTATCAACACACTCAGCCCTGACCTTACTAGAAACCAGGAAAGCACTTAGGCAGATCCTAGATGCCAAAAAGAAACAGTTCCTGTTCTTTTATAAAAAAATGTACTATGAGCAAGGTGACGAAACTGGCAAAAAATTGGCAAGGGCCCTAAGGGACTCATACTCCACTCACAACGTATCTGTGAGACGGAGGAGACCATTGCCCAATCAAATGAAAATGTCAAATGATTTCATAAAACTTGGTCTCCCTGGTTTTCTTATAAATATTCTCCGGGTTACGAGAAACTGACTTGGAGCGTACTTCCATACCTGGAATGCTCACCATTAATCTGAGGTGACATACTTACTAGTGAACAACCTTTGGCATCCTCTCATATGTCCCAGTTCATCTTTCAAAGTACATTAACATACGTTGGCTCGAATGCTCGAATGCTGACCCCAGTACTTGAACAGCAACAAGCAATTTGCGTATTGAATACCCTCACCCCCCCGCCCCATTATCCCTCTCTGTCCCCTCCCTATCAATTTCTCTCTTTCCCCCTTACTTACCTATTTTGGGCTTTATTTTACACTCACTCCCTTCCCTATACATGGAAATTTAAGGTGCAGATTTTTCACTGCTGTAATTGTATTTTGATGCAGAGACATGGTCTTCAGACACTACTACTAGACGATGGCTGTCTACCTGACCTTATCCACTAACTTGTTCTCAATTGTTATTTGTATTACATGGTTCATACATAATATGTCAAGTTATAACTGGATTTGTAATCCGGGTTCATATGTAAACCTTTCTTTTTCCTCAATAAACTTTAATGACAAGAAAAACAAAATAATTTTGTTTGGGTGCAGCGTTGCATGACCGCTCAATGGTCATTTAAAGTGTGACAGCACTGAAAGCTAAAAAATGCCGTGGACAAGAAGGGGATGAAAGTGCCTTGTAGGCAAGTGGGTAAATGAGACACTGTTATGAGAGCTTAATTGAGGCTTCCATTACTAAACTGTTCTATGAGAATGCAAGTTATCTGGCTATCATTGTGATAATTTTACTTCAAAGCTGTCACTGACCTGGAACATATATAGAAACATTTCTGACAATTTTCTCACACTCACTTACATCATCCTTTTCCAGGACTCTGACTGAAACATACTAAAATTAAGCTTTTCTTAGCCAGGCATCTAGGATTTTGTTTTGAGGAAGAAGACCTGCACTGGCAGCCTCCATAAAACTCTCATGACAGTGTCATTTTAAAATTAAAATTCAGCCCTACTGGGAAGACTCTGATACCATAAAATCTGAAGCCAAATGCAGACATTGTGATAAGGGATGTTATATGCAGTATCTAATATGTATAAAAGGTCAGTGGCATCACCCACCTTTTTGCTTATATTGTGGTGGGACCAGGGAATGTCATTTGGTGGGGCTCAAGTAATGGGTTTGGATTTTTTTTTCTTTTGGAGGGTTGGCAGGTGTTGGGCATTGTGATTGGAGTAGATCTGCATTGCTGTACCATGTAATTGATGGCGAATTTACATTGTGGTATATTTTGGAGGGCTTTATTTATTAAAGGACTTGTCATGAATTGTGTGTGTGTTTATTCATTATCAGCATTTTTTATGAAACAGCAGGGGAACTACTGTATGTACCCCTTATTAATTCATGCATTTGAGGGCCTCCTTACTTTCAAAGGGATCTTCCAGATTATGATAAGTCCTTTGCTTGCAGACCCCCACAACCACTGGGCCAAGGTTTAGGAGAAGAGGCCCTTGTCCTCATTAAAAGGGTACCCCAGATGTTGAGAACATGTGGCCTGGTATGGTTTAAGAGGTGCGGTACACACTGATTCCTCCTTACTTTAGTGACCTGTCAGTCTGCATGCTTGTATAAGGGATTTGGGGGGAATCCACACTTATTTGTCTTTTTTTTCTTTAGATAGGGTTCCCCTTTAATATCTATACAATACCTGAAGGCTCTGGTGTGGAATTTGGGGGGACCCCATGCCATTTTTTTGTGGGGTCTTCCTTAAAAGCCATGCCCTATCTGGACTTTTCTTGTGTACACACGATCGGAAAGTCAGACAACACACATTTGTTGGCGGAAAATTTGAGAACCTGCTAGCCAACATTTGTTGGCGGAAAGTCAGACAACAATTGTCCGATGGAGCATACACACGGTCGGATTTTCCTCCAACAGCCTGACATCCAACATTTCTGAAAATCCGATCGCGTGTACGCGGCATTACACTATCTCTTTCTTTACATTCACCTGTCAGCCAGGAATCTCCGGTTATGTGGATAAGTTACTGGTTGTTATGTCGCTGGTGGGTGCCAGCTCCCTAACAACCAATCCAGAGCAGGAAGCTGTCACATTTAGCACTGATAGTAATACTGCAGCTAAATGTTTCACTTCACATTGCAGCTGGAGGTTTCATTCGGCCGAACATGCATTCATTCTTTGTTTGCACAGGAATCTCTAAAGGCTGTACACAGTGCTGAGGTCTCTCTCATATTATTTCACCTGTTGGTCAATTGTTCTTAGCCTATAGTGTTAGGCTATTTTCTCTGCGGCTGAATGTTCTTTAACTCTTAATGTCAAATGTTCTTCTGGCTATTTTTCAAAAAGCAATAGATGGAAACTGATATTCTACACATTGCACAAATAATAAGGCATTTACAAGACATTTTTTTTTTAAATAGACCCCTAAGTTTCTTTGTGAAAAAAATAGTATTATATACTGAATTTCTTATTAACCACTTGCCAACCGCTGCACGATGATGTACGTCGACAGAATGGCACAGGCAGGTATAAGGGCTTACCTGTACGTCCCTGCCTGCCCGCGGGTGGGGGGTCCAATCGGTTAGTTAAAATGAGTAAGTTGCGGTCATATTGGTCCACTGACCCAATGTACCATATGCCCGTGTTCTCTGCTTCCATGGCCAGGGCATGATATGAGCAGATTTTGCGGTTCATGCACTTCAACAACAATGAACTCTGTTGTCCTCGTGGAGACCCTGGATACGATCAGCTCTACAAAATGCGGCCCCTCGTAAACCACTTCAACCAACGTTTTGCACCTCCCCATCAAGTTGTCTGCATTGATGAGTCCCTGATTACGTTTTCTGGCCGCTTGTCTTTCAAACAGTACCTTCCCAGCAAGCGTGCCAGGTACGGGGTCAAGATGTGAAAGCTCTGTGACAGGGCCACAGGCTATACATGTAGTTTTATGGTTTATGAGGCAAGAGATAGTGTCAGGATACACCCATCAGTAGACAGCCTCGAAGATATCTAAGGCATAGAGGAAGACATATTCCTGTTGCACACAGAAACAGGGCTTTGGCATTTAGACGTGCGCATGCGCGAACAAGAGCGCAAACAGTGGCCGTCACGCATTCCTGAGATACGATCGGCACCTGCACACTTCCGTACGTATCTAACGCGCGCACTAGCGCTCGTTCACGTTGGCGCCAAACGACCTATTTAAGTACAGCTGGTGCTTGGCCTGGTGCTGCCTTGTCTTCAGCTTCTGAGTGTCCAGTATCCTGTGAACCTGTATCCTGACTCCTGGCCCGTCTTGTTACCTCCCCTTGAACTCTGCCTGTACCGATCCCGGCTTGTCCTGTGACTAATCTTCTGCTTTCTCCCTGGCTACTGCACTGCTGATCTGGTTTGACCCGGCTTGTTCCTGACTACGATCCTGCCTGCTCCTAGTACCCGATTTGATCTGCCGTGTATGACCCTGCCTGTCTGACCCTGCTGCTTGTCGTTGACATCTGCACCTGCTACCATCTGCTAGTCTCCTGCGGAAGCTTCTCTGTGTCTCTTCAGTACGACCGGACCTGCTACCCTGCTACCACCAAAGACTTTCTGGCACTCGTGCGACTCTGCACTTTGGTGCCTCCTGTTTGCTCTATCAGGGGCCCTAAGTCAGAGTGGTAAGGGAGGCCTTGCTCGTCCATTCAGGCTCTTCTACCAGGTACGTGATAGTACAAGGCAGCCATGACTGAGCCTGAACGAGCAACCTCCCCCGTAGAGCAGCTGTGTTATCACCTAACTGCATTTACCCAAACAGTGAAGAGTCTGCAAGCAAGTTACAGCCAGCTGGAAGAACGGATTCATGAACTCTCTCCCATACCTGCTTTAGTAATGCAGTCACCGGAACCCCAGGTTCCTATTCCAGAGAAGTTTTCTGGCAACCGTGGCAAGTTCAGGACTTTTCAGAATGCCTGTATCCTGTATTTTTCATTACAGCCCCAGACCTTCTCTCAGGAGATCACCAAAGTAGGGTTTGTAATCTCCCTCCTGCAGGGTGAACCTCAGTCCTGGGCTCACCGTTTAATGGAACAGGACAATCCCTGTCTGTCAAGCCTGACCACTTTCTTTGCATCCATGGCTCGAATCTACGAGGACCCTCTGCGAACTACCACGGCCGAGTCTGCTCTGCATGCGCTCCAGCAAGGCCATCGAGCCGCTGAGGACTATGTAACGGACTTAGGATGCTGGAGCGCAGACGTCGAATGGAACAGTGCAGAGAGATCAACTGAACGATTACAGCCTCTAGGGCTGCTACCACAAGAGCCTGGTCCATCTAGTCCAGTTCAACCCAGCAGGTTCCATCCCTCCCTCTCTCCAGAGGAACGTCTGTACCGTCGTCAGAACCACTTGTGTCTGTATTGTGGAAGGGATGGCCATTATGTGAGTTCCTGTCCTGCCAAGATTCGGAAATGTCTGACCTTTCTCCCTGCCAGCCAGGCCTCCCGGCCTCCCAAGTCTTCTCACCTGGCCGTACAGATCTCACTACAACTTTCAGGAAGAGTGATCCAAGTATCTGCTAGATTCGAGCCATGGATGCAAAGAAAGTGGTCAGGCTTGACAGACAGGGATTGTCCTGTTCCATTAAACGGTGAGCCCAGGACTGAGGTTCACCATAGCTTCACCACTGTTCCCTATCATTCTGGGTATGCCATGGCTCCAGGCACATAATCCCTGTATCCATTGGGATGTCGGAAAAGTCGAGTTTCCCTCTCTCTACTGCCAGCAACATTGCTTCTCCAGACCATTCTGTCATCCATCCCCCTTGCTGTGCATGGACTCAGATGATGAAAATCGTTCTTCCATTCCAGCCCCCTACCAAGACTTTGCCGATGTGTTCAGTAAGAAGGGAGCTGAAATTCTACCTCCACATAGACCATACGACTGCCCCATCGAGCTCCTCCCTGGGGCCGAGATACCTTTTGGGCGAATCTTTCCCTTGACTGAACCTGAACTTGCCGCCTTGAAAATCTATATTGATGACAGCCTGAGAAAGGGATTTATCCGTCCCTCTACATCCCCAGCCGGAGCTGGGATTTTCTTTGTTGAGAAAAAGGATCTTTACCTTCGCCCGTGCGTGGATTACCGGGACTTAAATAAAATCACGATCAAAAACCGATACCCCTTGCCTCTAGTACCAGAGTTGTTTCAGAGACTCCGTTCTGCTGTCATCTTCACAAAGTTAGACTTGCGAGGGGCATATAACCTGGTACGTATTCGTGAAGGTGACGAATGGAAGACGGCCTTTCGTACCAGGTTTAGACATTTCGAATACTTGGTGATGCCCTTTGGGCTATGTAATGCCCCAGCAACGTTCCAGCACTTTATTAATGATGTTTTCCGGGACTATTTAGACTTATTTGTTATTGTATATCTTGACGATATCTTGATTTTCTCCCCTTCTTTAGAAGCCCATCGAGAACATGTCAGAAAAGTTTTGGTTCGACTCAGACAGCACGGCTTGTTTGCAAAAGTAGAAAAATGCGAATTTGAATGCCAAAGCATCCAGTTCCTGGGCCTTGTTCTTTCCACAGGTGGCATTAAGATGGATCCCCAGAAGGTCTCGGCCATCCTGGATTGGCCGGCTCCTACGGACAAGAAAGGGGTGCAACGGTTCGTAGGATTTGCGAACTTCTATAGAAAATTTATCAAGGGGTTTTCCGCAATAATTTCTCCCATAACTCATCTGACAAGACAATCTCAACGGTTCCAGTGGTCTTCCGAGGCGCAAACCGCATTTGAAACTCTGAAAGGTCTTTTCACAGCTGCACCTATATTACGTCATCCAGATCCTGCTCTGCCGTTCGTCCTAGAGGTAGACGCATCAGAGACGGCAGTAGGGGCAGTTCTGTCTCAACGCCAAGGGGCCAAGTCCCTACTACATCCTGTGGCATTTTTTTCCCGCAAGTTGTCCCCGGCAGAGAAAAACTACGACGTAGGAGACCGTGAGCTTCTGGCAATTAAAGCTGCTCTCGAAGAGTGGAGATACCTACTGGAAGGTGCAGCTCATCCGATCCTGATCTACACCGACCATCGAAACTTAGAGTATCTGCGAGTCGCAAAGCGCTTAAAACCCCGGCAGGCCAGGTGGGCACTCTTTTTTACAAGATTCACTTTTCATATTACCTACAGGCCAGGATCTAAGAACATTAAGTCGGATGCTCTATCCCGAATGTTTGGCACGACAGAAGAACCAGTTTCTCCGGATACCATTCTTCCTCCCGGAAATTTCCTTTTATTACAGGAAGATTTGTTGTCACAGATTAGACAAGCCACTATTGATGTCTCACCATCTCCTGAGATGACGCTACAAGCTAAAGATGGCCTTTTATGGCACAACAACAAGATCTTTGTGCCTGAAGGCCTACGAGTCCCCACCTTGGGTCTCTGCCATGACCATGCCCTTGCAGGACACTTTGGAGTCCACAAGACAACTGAACTCTTACAGCGTACCTTTTGGTGGCCTTGTTTAAAAGAAGACTGCAAGAAGTACATTGAAACCTGCCCTACCTGCGCCAGAAATAAATATAGCTGAACAAAATCCTGGGGATTGTTGAGACCCTTACCAGTTCCAGATAGACCCTAGCAGATGATCTCTATGGATTTTATCACTGAGCTCCCTCCTTCCGAAGGTTACTCTACCATCTTTGTAGTCATAGATCGGTTGTCGAAGATGGCACATTTCCTACCCATGAAGGGTACCCCGTCTGCTTCTGAGACAGCGCAGGTCTTTATTAAAGAAATTGTGAGACTACATGGACTTCCTGCCAATATCGTGTCGGACCGCGGGGTACAATTCACATCCAGATTTTGGAGAGCCTTGTGTAAATCCTTGAAAATCGAACTATCCTTTTCCTCAGCTTACCATCCCCAGACCAATGGTCAAACGGAAAGGACCAACCAGACGTTAGAGCAATACTTACGTTGTTTCTCTTCCTTCTCACAGGATGACTGGGTGGCACTATTACCCCTGGCGGAGTTTGCGTATAATAATTCAGAGCATTCTGCCATCAAACAAGCCCCATTCTTCGCCAACTATGGGTTCCATCCCTCATTTTTGACTGCCTCCGCTCCAGAATGCCCTGTTCCGGCAGTTCAGGACACAATAAACTTTTTCAGGACCAATAATCAGTTATTACAGAAGACGATGACCAAGGCCCAGGAGGACTATAAAAAATCCTTTGACAAGAAGAAGCGAGGAGAGTTGATTTTGGAACCTGGTGATCCGGTCTGGTTAGCTACGACTAATCTGAAATTAGCCTGCCCATCCAGAAAACTGGGCCCTAGGTTTGTGGGACCCTTCAGGGTGAAGAAAAGGATCAATAACGTGGCTTATGAGTTGGCACTCCCGGATTCCTTCAGAATCCACCCAGTCTTCCATATATCGCTTCTGAAGCCTGCTAGTCCAGATCCATTTCCCGAACGAAGTAGTAATCCTCCTGCACCTGTAATGGTAGATGGGGAAGAGGAGTACGAGGTCGAGGCGATCATGGATTGCAGGAAGAGACAGAATCAGGTCCAGTACCTGGTCAAATGGAAAGGGTACGGACCTGAGGAAAATTCATGGGAGCCAGAGGGCAATATCCATGCCAACAGACTTATCCAAGCATTCTGTCAAAACCATCCGGAAAGACTAGCTCAGTTGGGCATCCGGAGGCTGCCCATTGGAGGGGGGCAATGTCAGGATACACCCATCAGTAGACAGCCTCGAAGATATCTAAGGCATAGAGGAAGACATATTCCTGTTGCACACAGAAACAGGGCTTTGGCATTTAGACGTGCGCATGCGCGAACAAGAGCGCAAACAGTGGCTGTCACGCATTCCTGACATACGATCGGCACCTGCACACTTCCGTACGTATCTAACGCGCGCACTAGCGCTCGTTCACGTTGGCGCCAAACGACCTATTTAAGTCCAGCTGGTGCTTGGCCTGGTGCTGCCTTGTCTTCAGCTTCTGAGTGTCCAGTATCCTGTGAACCTGTATCCTGACTCCTGGCCCGTCTTGTTACCTCCCCTTGAACTCTGCCTGAACCGATCCCGGCTTGTCCTGTGACTAATCTTCTGCTTTCTCCCTGGCTACTGCACTGCTGATCTGGTTTGACCCGGCTTGTTCCTGACTACGATCCTGCCTGCTCCTAGTACCCGATTTGATCTGCCGTGTATGACCCTGCCTGTCTGACCCTGCTGCTTGTCGTTGACATCTGCACCTGCTACCATCTGCTAGTCTCCTGCGGAAGCTTCTCTGTGTCTCTTCAGTACGACCGGACCTGCTACCCTGCTACCACCAAAGACTTTCTGGCACTCGTGCGACTCTGCACTTTGGTGCCTCCTGTTTGCTCTATCAGGGGCCCTAAGTCAGAGTGGTAAGGGAGGCCTTGCTCGTCCATTCAGGCTCTTCTACCAGGTACGTGATAGATAGCCACGTAGAGCCGACAAACTGCCCTGACTACATAGGAAGCGCTGGCAAGATTGTGTGGGACTTGGTGTCACCCTCTTTCGGAAAGGGGTACCATTTGTATGTGGACAACTATTACTTTTTAGTCACCTTTTTGATCATCAGATTGGAGCATGTGGCACCGTGCGATCTAATCACCGGGGCTTTCCCCAGCGGCTTGCAGATTCCCGTCTTAGGCTGGGGGAGAGAGCCTGCTTGAAGTGTAATAACTTTCTCGCTATGAAGTGGAGGGATAAATAGAATGTTTTCGTTCTTACCTCCCTTCATGCAGACACGACGGTCCAAATTACTATGGCAACTGGTGTTGTGGAGAAACCCCTCTGTGTCCACGAATATAACCAAAATATAGGAGGGGTGGATCTCAACAACCAGTTGTTGTTGCCGTACCTAGTTGCCCGTAAGGCCAAACGCTGGTATAAAAAAGTGTCTGTTTATTTATTTCAATTGGCTTTGCTGAACGCTCATGTGCTATACAGAGCTTCAGGACGGACTGGATCCTTCCTTAAATTCCAGGAAGAGATCATCAGAGCCCTTCTTTTTCCAGACGGTGCTCCACCTCCTCATCCCCAACCAAATGCAGTAAGCCAGCTGCATGAGAGGCTTTTTCTTTATGTCCTCCCGCGTACTACTACTCAACGAGCCCCCCAAAGAAAATTTGTGTCTGCAGAAAGCGCGGATATAGGCGTGACACCCGCTATTATTGCCCCTCCTGTCCTGACAATCCTGGTCTTTGCATTGGTGAATGTTTTGAACGCTACCATACACTAGTGGAGTTTTAGCGTAGGGAACATCATTGCACAGACTAGGCACACTTTCACAGGGTCTCCCAAGAGGCCATCGCATTTTGAGAGACCCGAACCTGGAGTTACAGTTACAGAAGTTAGTTACAAAAAAAGTGTAAAAAAAATTAAAAAAACAAAAAAAATATAAAATAAAAAAACGAAAATAGTTATCGTTTTTTTGTTCTCTCTCTCTCTATTCTCTCTATTGTTCTGTTCTTTTTTACTGTGTTCTATTCTGCAATGTTTTATTGTTATCATGTTTTATCCTGTTTGCTTTTCAGGTATGTAATTTTTTTTATACTTTACTGTTTACTGTGTTTTCTTGTTAACCGTTTTTTTGTTTTCAGGTACGCCATTCAGCTGCAGCGCGGATTTTTTTATCTTGACAGCAACAGCGTTTGCTCCCACGATACATAAAGCCTTGACTCCAGCGCTGTCGGAGGTGATTTCACCACCACAGTTACATACTTCAGCATATATGCCGAAGCATGGGGGCAGCAGGGGCGGAGGAGCGATTTGCTCCTAACTTTTGTGGGTGGATGCCCCCTTGCTTCGGCATATATAAATTTTAGGCACAGGTTGCGTTAAAAAATGTTTTATTTTTTACTATATTTTTTTTGTATTTGCTTTGCAGGTTTGGTAAGTCTTACTGTTATACTGTAATGTTACTTTGTTTTATTGTTAACCATCATTTGCTTAGCAGGTACGCCATTCAGCTGCAGCATGGATTTATTTATCTTGACAGCAGCAGCGTTTGCTCCCACGATACATAAAGCCGTGACTCCAGCACTGTAAAAAAAAGAGCATATATGCCAAAGCATGGGGGCAGCAGGGGTGGAGGAGCGATTTGCTCCTACCTTTTGGGGCGGATGCCCCCATGCTTCAGCATATATAAACGGTGCATGTATGCCCATCATTAGAAGTGGGTGGATGAAGGGAGGTTTTCTAATGGTGGGCATACCCACCGATCAATCTCTATTTTTCATTCAGCTCACAGGCTGCATGAAAAAAAAAGATTACAATATATGCCCAACAAGGACCAGCAACGTACTGGTATGTTGCTGGACTTTGGGTGGTTATACCAGAATGATGCCTGCGGGTTTAGGTATCATCTTGGTGTTATTCTTTTTAGCCAGCGGTCGGCTTTCATGTAAAAGCAATCCTAGTGGCTAATAGCCTCCACAAAGTCCTCCATCTCATTTAAAGTCCCATTTTCCCTTCCTTTCCTAGTGGCTAATTAGCCTCTGGACTGCTTTTACAAGCAGTGGGAGGGAATGTCCCCCCCCACCGTCTTCCATGGTTTTCTCTGGCTCTCCTGTCCCAACAGGGAACCTGAGAATGCAGCCGGTGGTTCTGCCAGCTGACCATAGAGCTGATCAGAGACCAGAATGGCTCCAATCATCTCTATGGCCTAAGAAACCGGAAGCTACGAGCATTTCATGACTTAGATTTTACCGCATATAAACAGCGCCATTGGGAAATTGGGAAAGCATTTTATTACACCGATCTTGGTGTGGTCAGATGCTTTGAGGGCAGAGGAGAGATCTAGGGTCTAATAGACCCCATTTTTTTTCAAAAAAGAGTATCTGTCACTACCTATTGCTATCATAGGGGATATTTACATTCCCTGAGATACTAATAAAAATGATAACAAAAATATAAATGAAAGGAAAAGTTTAAAAATAAAATAAAAAGCAAAATAAATAATTAAAAAAAAACAAAAACACCCCTGTCCCCCCTGCTCTCGCTCAAAGGTGAACACAAGCATCGGTCTGGTGTCATATGTAAACAGCAATTGCACCATGCATGTGAGGTATCAACGCGAAGGTCAGATTGAGGGCAGTAATTTTAGCAGTAGACTCCCTCCGTAAATCTAAAGTCGTAACCTGTAAAGGCGTTTAAAGGCTTTTAAAATGTATGTAGTTTGTCGCCGCTGCACGTTTGTGCGCAATTTTAAAGCATGTTGTGTTTGGTATCCATGTACTCAGCCTAAGATCATCTTTTCTATTACATCAAACATTTGGGCAATATAGTGTGTTTTAGTGCATTAAAATTAAAAAAAGTGTGTTTTTTCCAAAAAAAAATGCGTTTGAAAAATCGCTGCGCAAATACTGTGTGAAGAAAAAAATTAAACACCCACCATTTTAATCTGTAGGTCCTTTGCTTTAAAAATATATATAATGTTTGGGGGTTCAAAGTAATTTTCTTGCAAAAAAAAATATTTTTTCATGTAAACAAAAAGTGTCAGAAAGGGCTTTGTGGTTAGAAGAGTGGGTGATGTGTGACGTAAGCTTCTAATGCCCCGTACACACGGTCGGACTTTGTTTGGACATTCCGACAACAAAATCCTAGGATTTTTCCGACGGATGTTGGCTCAAACTTATCTTGCATACACATGGTCACACAGAGTTGTCAGAAAATCCGATCATTCTGAACGCGGTGACGTAAAACACGTACGTCGAGACTATAAACGGGGCAGTGGCCAATAGCTTTCATCTCTTTATTTATTCTGAGCATGCGTGGCACTTTGTCCGGAATTTCCGACAACAGATTTTGTTGTCGGAAAATTTTATATCCTGCTCTCAAACTTTGTGTGTCGGAAAATCCAATGGAAAATGTCCGATGGAGCCCACACACGGTCGGAATTTCCGACAACACGCTCCGATCGGACATTTTCCATCGGAAAATCCGACCGTGTGTACGGGGCATAAATGTTGTGCATAAAATGCCAGGACAGTTTAAACCCCCCCCAAGTTACCCTATTTTGGAAAATAGACACCCCAAGCTATTTTCTGAGAGGCAAGTCGAGTCCATGGAATATTTTATATTTTGACACAAGTTGCGAAACAAAGACAATTTTTTTTTTGCACAAAGTTGTCACTAAATGATATATTGCTCAAACATGCTATGGGCATATGTAAAAATTAAACCCCAAAATACATTCTGTTGCTTCTCCTGAGTACAGGGATACCACATGTGTGAGACTTTTTGGGAGCCTAGCCACGTACGGGACCCCGAAAACCAATCACCGCCTTCAGGCTTTCTAAGGGTGTAAATTTTTTATTTCACTCCTCACTGCCTATCACGGTTTCGGAGGCCATGGAATGCCCAGATTGCACAACCCCCCCAAAATGACCCCTTTTTGGAAAGTAGACACCCCAAGCTATTTGCTGAGAGGTATGGTGAGTATTTTGCACATTTAACTTTTTGTCACAAAGTTTTGAAATTTGAAAAAAGAAAAAAAATACATTTTTCTTTTCTTTCTTCATTTTCAAAAACAAATGAGAGCTGCAAAATACTCACAATACCTCTCAGCAAATAGCTTGGGGTATCTACTTTCCAAAATGGGGTAATTTGGGGGCGGGGGTTTGTGCTATCTTGGCATTTTATGGCCTTCGAAACTGTGATAGGTAATGAGGAGTGAAATCAAAAATTTACGCCCTTAGAAATCCTGAAGGTGGTGCTTGGTTTTCGGGGCCCCGTACACGGCTAGGCTCCCAAAAAGTCCCACACATGTGGTATCCCCGTACTCAGGAGAAGCAGCAGAATGTATTTTGGGGTGTAATTCCACATATGCCCATGACATGTTTGAGCCATATATCATTTAGTGACAACTTTGTGCAAAAAAAAAAGTTTGGCATTTTCCTGCAACTTGTGGCAAAATATAAAAAATTCCATGGACTCAACATGCCTCTCAGCAAATAGCTTGGGGTGTCCACTTTCCAAAATGGGGTCATTTGGGGGGGGGGGGTTGTGCTATCTTGGCATTTTATGGCCTTCGAAACTGTGATAGGTAGTGAGGAGTGAAATGAAAAATTTACGCCCTTAGAAATCCTGAAGACGGTGCTTGGTTTTCAGGGCCCTGTACATGGCTAGGCTCCCAAAAAATCCCACACATGTGGTATCCTCGTACTCAGGAGAAGCAGCAGAATTTATTTTGGGGTGTAATTCCACATATGCCCATGGCATGTGTGAGCAATATATCATTTAGTGAGAACTTTGTGCAAAAAAAAAGTTTGTCATTTTACCGCAACTTGTGGGAAAATATAAAATATTCCATGGACTCAACATGCCTATCATCAAATAGCTTGGGGTGTCTACTTTGCAAAATGGGGTCATTTGGGAGGGGGGTTTGTGCCATCTTTGCATTTTATGGCCTTCAAATCTGTGATAGGTAGTGAGGAGTGAAATCAAAAATTTACGCCCTTAGAAATCCTAAAGGCAGTGATTGGTTTTCGGGGCCCCGTATGCGGCTAGCAAAATGTATTTTGGGGTGCAATTCCACATATAACAATGACATGTGTGAGCAATATATCATTTAGTGACAACTTTTTGTAATTTTTTTTTTGTCATTATTCAATCACTTGGGACAAAAAAATAAAATATTCAATGGGCTCAACATGCCTCTTAGCAATTTTATTAGGGTGTCTACTTTCCAAAATGGGGTCATTTGAGGGGGGGGGTTGTACTGCCCTGCCATTTTAGCACCTCAAAAAATGAGCTAGGCAGTCATAAAATAAAAGCTGCGTAAATTCCAGAAAATGTACCCTAGTTTGTAGACGCTATAACTTTTGCGTAAACCAATAAATATACGCTTATTGACGTTTTTTTTACCAAAGACATGGGGCTGAATACATTTTGGCTTAAATGTATGACTAAAATTTAGTTAATTGGGTTTTTCTTATAACAAAAAGTAGAAAATATCATTTTTTTTTCAAAATTTTCGGTCTTTTTCCATTTATATTGCAAAAAATTAAAATCGCAGAGGCAATCAAATACCATCAAAAGAAAGCTCTATTTGTGGGAAGAAAAGGACGCAAATTTCGTTTGGGTACAACATTGCATGATTGCACAATTACCAGTTAAAGCAGCGCAGTGCCAAATTGTAGAAAAGTCCTCTGGTCTGGGGCTGAAGTGGTTAATATTATTTGAATTACATATTGAAAATAAATAAGTGAATATTAAAAAATAATTACCATTGTATCTAAAATATATTGCATGTGCAAAAATTATAAGGACAACAAAACTGTAGGCTAATCGACTTAAAAGCTGTGAAGTTTAAATTGAGCGTACAGTAATGATGAGCAGAAGTAGTGAAAATACTGTTTAGGCTTTCTCTGAAGTAATTTGTTCTCAACGGAACTGCACCTGAAAGAGGATCTTGTTTCACTTGTTCATTCAAAGCCAGAAACAGATTGATTACTTTTCAATTTCAAGACAGGCCTATTTTAACAACTCTACTCTTTATATACTTCTGGACAGCAAAAAGATGATGGAGAATATTTTAAAGATAAACATTTAATTCATCCTTTCAGTTATCTGCTTATGTAACTTAAATATTTGAAGTACCTCTGAGTTCAAAGCTGTCTAATGTGTCATACTCCTAAATGACAAATATAACACTCTTAAAACAGCATAAAACTGTCTTTCTTAAAAAGCTTCAGGCACCTCTGAAGGAAACACTATACTAACTTTTGGCCTTGCAGGCATTTCCTTCCCATGTGCTCCCTATGAATGGCTCTTTGTGCTGAGCTCTCCTCTTCAGTGGTACTTATGATTTTGACATTCAGAAAACAGCAGCCAGTGAACAGAAGCTGTTTTCAGAAACCTATTGATGGGAGGGGAGCATTCCTCTTTTTAATTTACTGGCAATCTGCAGACGCATACCCTGCCAAAAATGATATCAACTCTGCTCATCTGACAATTCTTACATTTTTTTACAGTGTTAGATCATTATCATACATGTGCATTGAGTTAATGCAATGATATACCTGGATTTTTACACAGATTCAATTTAATTTTTCATCTAACTCTTATACTTTAAAGAAGAAGGTTTAAATAAAACACTTAAACAAATATAACAAATTAGCAACGTTTTAATGCTTCTCATCTTACACTCTTGAAGTGATTCTTTTTCTAGAATAGAAATTATAAAGAGTGCCCCCTGCAAATATAAATAAATAAATAAATATACCGTATTTATCGGCATATAAGACGCACAGGCGTATAACACGCACAGGCGTATAACACGCACATTCATTTTAAGAGGGAAGTTTCAGGAAAAAAACTTAAATTTTAAATAAGGAACTTTGAAGCAAAAAAAGGGTCAGTGCCCATCTGCAGCCTCACCATTGCCATCAATGCAGCCTGATCAATGCCCATCTGCAGCCTCACAAGTGCCATCAATGCAGCTTCATCAGTCCACATCAATGCAGCTTCACCATTGCCATCAATGCAGCAGCCTCACCATTGCCGTCAGTGTAGCCTTATCGATGCCCATCTGCAGCCCAGAGGGGACAGGGAGGGAGGTGGGACGAGTGCCGACAGATTACATACAGTGAGAATCTCCTATGATAGACAGAACAGTGGTCCAATGGCGACCCAGGAGACGGGACTTCCTATTACAGAGACCGCCAAGTAAACAGGAGATTCTCACTTTATGTAATCTGATGGTGCTCGTCCTGCCCCCCCCTCCATGTCCCCTCCGAGGCAACTAAAATTTAAGTATTGGCGTATAACACGCACCCACTATTTGCACCTGATTTTCATGGTGAAAAAGTGAGTGTTATACGCCAATAAATACAGTAGTTAATACTTACCTCTTCCATTCCAATACTATTGATCTATGCTATTCCAAAGAGATACCACTGCCTGACAAATCAACAAAATCTGACACTTAGGAAGTGTCAGATTTCTGGTCCCCCATTGTGCTCTGTGGTTATTCTCACTGACTCCTACAAGACATAGTGGTGTCAGTTTTGGGTGTGCTGATACAAAGTGAGCAAGTTTAGTCTTTCTTGCCCCAGCATCAGTGTACATCGTGAGACTATAATTTCTCTTCTTTTTAGGACTTTATAGGTTGCCACATGTAACCCCTAAAAAAAGGAAATGGTTACTAGAATTTTGTATATAAAAGTATACAAAATGTATTAAAAAATCATTAAAACCAGCATAAAAACGTCTTACATCCATGTAGGATGTCAACTTCAATCTCAAATGGGGTAACAAGAGCCCGTATAAATCTAGCCCAGAATGGTATACAGCATAATTGCACAGAAGTAACAGGTTACAAACAAATTCTACTGGGCCAGGTAAAGGGGATTGATGAAGAAAAAACGCTCCTGCACACAAGTGGATAACCAGACAAGTAGTGTATAGCCACAGGCCTGGCTTCCCTCAATGATGTGGAATCCTTTCTTTTCTTTCTTCTTTCTTTCTTTTTTCCCAGGTGAAGGGGAGTCCAGTTGTAGGTCTTGATCTCTACGCGTTTCAACAAAATTGGCTTTTTCCGGAAATCGCAAAAGAAAGTAGAAAATGCTCAAAGATGTTTAGTCACAACAGAGGGGTTCAGGCTGAACCAAAAATTTGAGAGTGGTTTATCAGGGCCACACAAGGGAAGTATACAGCTCTAATATGTGGGGTGACTTCAAGCATATAAAGCTTCGCCTTTGGTCAGCCCTTGTGTCATCATAAGGTGATGACTATAGATCAAATGATGAAAAACACGCTTAAATGACCATTCATAGGAAATCTTAGAAGCCAGTGCCCTTATCCATATGGCCGCATTGGTCCAAAGAAAAAGCTGCTTACTTTTTTTATTTGAGTCTGACAATTTTTGGATGCGGTGCCAGGCCAAAAGCGTGTGCTTTATGTTGTACTTTAATCTGTTCTTGTTAGTGTGACAGAGGGTTAATTTGCACTGTCAAGTTTTGTCAAAAAGCAGGCATTTTGTTGTTCCATTTTGTTGTTTGTTGGGAGTCAAGGATCACCAGTTGGCAAATATAGCTGGCTCATGGGGGCAAGAAATAGACATATGAAGTTGATTTAAATGAATAGATAACCCAAATGTAATGGTTCAATTACAAGTGACAGGATACTGAATCTGTTTAAGCCATCTTTGTCATTTGCTCTTTTTGCAAAAATATTAACATTTTCAAGTTGTCCCACAGCTACTATTGCATTTTTCTTAATATAAAGTAAATATATTATTCAGTAAGATTTGCTTCTGCATGTTTGCTGATGTGGGAATTTAAACAGGGAAAACTCACCAGATTTCATAAGGAACTAAAGGTTTTTAACAGCTTTTGAGTGGGCCTATATTAACCAATAGTAACAAATTTGATGTCAGGTTACTGTAGGCCTGTTAGTAAAGATTACTTTCAATGGGTTGCTCTGATTTACAATGCTTTACATATAGTCACTGCACTTTGCACAGCCTTATTCCCAAGGACTGGGTATGTCTATACCCATACACTTGACTATTGTCATACTGAATGGCAGCTCTACAGAGCAAAGCATTTGCATCCTTCTTTACATCTTGGATGCTGAAAGATTTTTTTTTCAAAACTTAACATGACTTTATCATTTGCCAAGGTGTGGCCTTGTATACAGTATATACAGTATGCAGTACCCCACAAAAGTGAGTACACCCCTCACATTTTTGTAAATATTTTATTATAAACTATTTTATTATAAACTAAACTACCGTATTTATCGGCGTATAACACGCGCCGGCGTATAACACGCACCCCAAGTTTAGGAGGGAATTTTAAGGAAAAAACTTTTAGGAGGAAAGTTTAAGGAAAAAACTTACATTTAAATGCCCATCAATGCAGCCTTGTCAGTGTCCATCTGCAGCCTTGTCAGTGTCCATCTGTAGTGTTGTTCCTGATTGCAGCCTTGTCCCCCATTGCAGCATTGTCCCCCATTGCAGCCTTTTCCCCATTGCAGCATTGTCCCCCATTGCAGCCTTGTCCCCCATTGCAGCCTTGTCCCCATTGCAGCCTTGTCCCCATTGCAGCATTGTCCCCCATTGCAGCCTTGTCCCCATTGCAGCCTTGTCCCCATTGCAGCCTTGTCCCCATTGCAGCCTTGTCCCCCATTGCAGCCTTGTCCCCCATTGCAGCCTTGTTAGTGTCCATCTGTAGTCTGTGCATCTTTGAAAATGGCGCCGCCGTTCTCGGCTGCTTTCGGCCATTCTCGGCGGCTCTCGCCCGCTTTCGGCAATTCTCGGCGGCTCTCGGCCGCTTTCAGCCATTCTCGGCGGCTCTCGGCCACTCTCGGATGCACTCGGCTTTCTGCGGCTCCCGCGGGACTCCGAGAGGCGCCGAGAATGGCCGAAAGCGCCCGAAAGCCGTCGAGAATGGCCGAGAACCGCCGAGAATTGCCGAAAGCGGCCGAGAGCCGCCGAGAATGGCCGAAGGCGGGCGAGAGCCGCCGAGAATGGCCGAAAGTGGCCGAGAACGGCGGCGCCATTTTCAAAGCCGCAGAGAAAAGCTAAAAGCCGCTGAGAGCGGCCGAAAAGCTTACAATCGGCGGGGGATTGGCGTATAACATGCACCCACGATTTTCCCCTGATTTTCAGGGGAAAAAAGTGCCTGTTATACGCCGATAAATACGGTATGTGGCATGTTCATCAATGCCAGGAGCCTGGAGGACAAGATGGATGAACTAGAGATACTGTTGTACGATAAGGATTTGGATTTTGTGGGAATTTCAGAGACCTGGTTCAACAGCTTTCATGATTGGCTGGCAAACATTAAAGGGTATACCTTTTATCGCAAGGATAGAGAGGGTAAAAAAGGGGGAGGGGTATGCCTATATATCAAGAATAATGTACAAGTGAATTTGAGAGATGACATCACTAAGGGAGCTAGGGAGGAGGTGGAATCCTTATGGGTAGAGCTCCAAAGGGATAAAACTAAGGGGAAAATAATACTGGGAGTATGCTATAGGCCCTAACCTGAGGGAGGAGGGGGAGACGGACCTCCTATCATAATTTGGATTAGCAGCAAGGATGAGAAGTGTTATCATAATGGGGGATTTGAATCGTCATCAGCATTCAGACTTTACAAAGAATGCAACAAGAAATGTAAGGGTGCAATTAGGGCGGCTGAGATAGAAAGACGAAAGACACATAGCAGAGGAGAGCAAAAAAAATCCCAAGAAATTCTTTAAGTATGTAAATCGTAAAAAAGGGAGGACAGACCATATTGGCCCCATAAAGAATGAGGAAGGATATCTGGTTACAAAGGATGGGGAGATGGCGAAGGTATTGAATTTATTCTTCTCCTCAGTCTTCACGAGGAAATCGGGGGGCTTCAGTAACCAAAACTGCAGTGTTTATCCTCATGACACATCACAGGAAGCACCTCCATGGTTAACAGAGGACAGAATTAAAATTAGACTTGGGAAACCTAACATTAATAAATCACCGGGACCAGATGGCTTGCACTCGAGGGTACTTAGGGAACTCAGTCAAGTAATTGCCAGACCATTGTTCCTAATTTTTACTGACAGTCTACTGACTGGAATGGTACCAGCTGATTGGAGAAAAGCCAATGTAGCACCAATATTTAAAAAGGGCCAAAAATACATTCCTGGGAATTACAGACTAGTTAGCCTAATATCAATAGTATGTAAACTCTTGGAGGGGATGATAAGGAACTATATACAAGATTTTAGTAATGAGAATGGTATCATTAGCCGCAATCAGCATGGATTCTAGAAGAATCGTTCTTGCCAAACCAATCTATTAACCTTCTATGAGGAGGTGAGTTGCCATCTAGATAAAGGAAGGCCCGTGGACGTGGTGTATCTGGATTTTGCAAAAGCATTCCCCATAAACGTTTACTGTACAACATAAGGTCTGTTGGCATGGACCATAAGGTGAGTACATGGATTGAAAACTGGCTACAAGGGCGACTTCAGAGCGTGGTGATAAATGGGGAGTACTCGAAATGGTCAAGGGTGGGTAGTGGGGTCCCCCAGGGTTCTGTGCTGGGACCAATCCTAATTAATTTGTTCATAAACGACCTGGAGGATGGGGTAAAAAGTTCAATCTCTGTATTTGCGTATGATACTTAGCTAAGCAGGGCAATAACTTCTCTACAGGATGTGGAAACCTTGCAAAAAGATCTGAACAAATTAATGGGGTGGGCCAATACATGGCAAATGAGGTACAATGTAGAAGAATGTAAAATAATGCATTTGGGTGGCAAAAATATGAATGCAATCTATACACTGGGGGGAGAACCTCTGGGGGAATCTAAGATGGAAAAGGACCTGGGGGTCCTAGTAGATGATAGGCTCAGCAATGGCATGCAATGCCAAGCTGCTGCTAACAAAGCAAACAGAATATTGGCATGCATTAAAAAGGGGATCAACTCCAGAGATAAAGCGATAATTCTCCCGCTCTACAAGACTCTGGTCCGGCTGAACCTAGAGTATGCTGTCCAGTTCTGGGCACGGGTCCTCAGGAAGGATGTACTGGAAATGGAGCAAGTACAAAGAAGGGCAACAAAGCTAATAAAGGGTCTGGAGGATATTAGTTATGAGGAAAGGTTGCGAGCACTAAACCTAATCTCTCTGGAGAAAAGACGCTTGAGAGGGGATATGATTTCAATATACAAATACCATACTGGTGACCCCACAATAGGGATAAAACTTTTTCGCAGAAGGGAGTTTAACAAGACTAATGGCCACTCATTAAAATTAGAAGAAAAGAGGTTTAACCTTAAATTACATAGAGGGTTCCTTACTGTAAGAGCGGAAAGGATGTGGAATTCCCTTCCACATGCGGTGATCTCAGCGGGGAGCATCGGTAGTTTCAAGAAATTATTAGATAAACACCTGAATGACCGCAACATACAGGGATATACAATGTAATAGACATGTGCATTCGTTTTTGTCCGAATGCATTTTCGTCCGAATTTCAGGTATTTTCGTTATCATTTCAACAAACGATAACGAAAGTGCAGGATCCGAAAAACGAAAGATCCGACATAAACAAATGCTTTATTTTCATTTTCATTGCTACAACAGTTCGATATAGTAGAAAGTTAACTTTTGTGTATAATAACCACCACAAAATAATTGTGTATAATAACCACCACATTTTTCAAAACATTTTCTGCAAATATACTTGTACTGTGTAGCACATATATACATTGATATGGGAATTCTATGAAGTAATATTGGCACATTGTTTGATTTTAATTTTTAGTTTATTTCTCACATATATATATATATATATATTCTATATTATAGATTGAGATTCTATATAGATTCTATATACCTTATCTTGTTACCTGTCTTATCGGTGATCACTATCACCAGTCCATTTTCTGTTTGAACTATATACATTCAACATGAACGACGAAGATTCGACAAAGCAGCGAAAAACATACAAACGTTGAATCTTTAGCTTATGGTGTCTGTTGAAAGTTCTAAGAAGGTTCGACGGAGCAGCTAAACTATACGGCGTCGTACAGTTTAGCTGCTCCTTCGAATCTTCTTTGAACATTCGACAGACACCATAAGCCTTCAATGACAGATTTGACCGTAATTAATTTGGTTTTTCGGACGAATGCAATTTTTAACGAAAAACGAAATATATAAAAACAAATTTAGGGAGTAACTAAATAAATTTATTTCAGTGCCGAAACAAAATATTTCAGTGTGCACATGTCTACAATGTAATACTGACATATAATCACACACATGGGTTGGACTTGATGGACTTGTGTCTTTTTTCAACCTCACCTACTATGTAACTATTATATCTTTTCATGTGACAACACTGAAGAAATGATACTTTGCTACAATGTAAAGTAGTGAGTGTATAGCTTGTATAACAGTGTAAATTTGCTGTCCCCTCAAAACAACTCAACACACAGCTATTAATGTCTAAACCGCTGGCAAAAAAAGCGAGTACACCCCTAAGTGAAAATGTCCAAATGGGGCCCAAAGTGTCAATATTTTGTGTGGCCACTATTATTTTCCAGCACTGCCTTAACCCTCTTGGGCATGGAGTTCACCAAAGCTTCACAGGTTGCCACTGGAGTCCTCTTCCACTCCTCCATGGTGACGTCACAGAGCTGGTGGATGTTAAAGACCTTACGCTCCTCCATCTTCTGTTTGAATATGCCCCACAGATGCTCAATAGGGTTTAGGTCAGGAGACATGCTTGGCCAGTCCATCACTTTTACCCTCAGCTTCTTTAGCAAGGCAGTGGTCATCTTGGAGGTGTGTTTGGGGTCATTATCATGTTGGAATACTGCCCTGCGGCCCAGTCTCAGAAGGGAGGGGATCATGCTCTGCTTCAGTATGTCACAGTAAATGTTGGCATTCATGGTTCCCTCAATGAACCGTAGCTCCCCAGTGCCGGCAGCACTCATGTAGCCCCAGACCATGACACTCCCACCACCATGCTTGACTGTAGGCAAGACACACTTGTTTTGTGCTCCTAACCTGGTTGCCACCACACACGCTTGACACCATCTGAACCAAATCAGTTTATCTTGGTCTCATCAGACCACAGGACACAGGTTCCAGTAATCCATGTCCATAGTCTGCTTGTCTTCAGCAAACTGTTTGCAGGCTTTCTTGTGCATCATCTTTCTGGGACGACAGCCATGCAGACCAATGTGATGCAGTGTGTGGCGTATGGTCTGAGCACTGACAAGCTGACCCCCACCCGTTCAACCTCTGCAGCAAAGCTGGCAGCACTCATATGTCTATTTCCCAAAGACAACCTCTGGATATGACGCTGACCACGTGAACTCAACTTCTTTGGTCGACCATGGCAAGGCCTGTTCTGAGTGGAACCTGTCCTGTTAAGCCGCTGTATGGTCTTGGCCACCGTTCTGCAGCTCAGTTTCAGGGTCTTGGCAAACTTCTCATAGCTTAGGCCATCTTTATGTAGAGCAACAATTATTTTTTCAGATCCTCAGAGAGTTCTTTGCCATGAGGTGCCATGTTGAATGTCCAATGACTGGTATGAGAGCTATAACACCAAATTTAACACACCTGCTCTCCATTCACACCCGAGACCTTGTAACACTAACGAGTCACATGACACCAGGGAGGTAAAATGGCTAATTGGTCCCAATTTGGACATTTTCACTTAGGGGTGTACTCACTTTTGTTGCCAGCAGTTTAGACATTAATGGCTGTGTGTTGAGTTATTTTGAGGGGACAGCAAATTTACACTGTTATATAAGCTGTACACTCACTACTTTACATTATAGCAAAGTGTCATTTCTTCAGTGTTGTCACATGAAAAGATATAACAAAATATTTACAAAAATGTGAGGGGTGTACTCACTTTTGTGAGATACTGTATATATTATATGTCGTTTTTTGTTGGGGGTTTGCTGCTGATTCATTCATAGGTTTGTATGTAAATTCAACCATTCCATTTGGCACATCAACTGATTGATGAGTACTTCTTCCGTTAAATCGATGAGTTGATCAATGAGAATCACAACTTTCTCCTCCAGCTATATGTCAGCATCTCAAACTGCTTTTCTGTGAAACAGTCTTGAACTCAGGAACAGTCAGATACTCCTGGTTAGTGCTGCAGAAATACTCTTGTTTATTAATTTAAATATATGTATCCAGCTCTCTGTCCTGTGAAGTCCAACATGTTTGTCTCAACTGTCACATTTCACACCTGATAACCTTGATGCTACAAGAAAATGCTCAACCATCATCAATTACACTACCTACTAAAAAATGTAAACTAGTTAAAGACTTATGTTGTAAAAAAGGGAAAAATTCCCTGTGGGGTTTTTTAGCAGCAATTATGAGTCAAAAAAAAGATTTGTAAAAAATATATAAGTACATTTATTATCAAAAGACAATTGGACAATACTGATACAGAAGTTAAAAGATGAGCTCTCGTATATACAATGCGATACTAGTGGATTGGAAAAGGGAAACAAAATGTTGACAATACCATATGGATTAGAGAAAAATGAAATTTTTTAATATATCAACCTACAATAATTAAGTTGTGGTTATACTGTCTGATGTTCAGGAAAAAGCCCCAATGCATTTCGACCTAAATGTTTACGGTCTTCCTCAGGGGGTTCTTATATTTCTATAAATACATCAAAAGACAGGTTTCAAAGGTATATAATATGGTGTACAGTCATAATCATTTGTGCATCTATCATATATAAAAAACGGTATTCACATCATATTTACCCTCTCCACCATATGGGCTTGCTTATCCAGAGACTTCTTGTTATTAAAAACCCACACAGGAGGCGCATGCGCGGAGTCAACCAAGATGGCCGCCGGCTGTTAATGCTCCGCTCCACCATGGCCCAACGCTAAACACCGGAGCAGCAGGAGCAACCCACGGAGCCTCTAACCGGCCGAGACGAACGGGGGAGAACCCCTAGAACAGATCCCCAAAAACGGCGACCGTCCGCCGGAGTCTGCTGAGCCAGATGACCGCGACGGGCCCTCCGCTCAGCAAGATGGTGGCAGCTCCACGAGGCCCTCACACACAGGAGGAGATTGAACTCTCAAGGGGGGAACAGGACTCTCAGCCTCCTCCACCGCACAATCCCCAGGTGAGGACTATCCACCCCTGCCTCTGGCTACATCCCCAGCCTCCACTGAATCCCTCCTGAGCAGGATGGGATTGGGCCTTCCCTCTACACCAATGCTGGATCCGCATACAGGCATGCTCCTGTCAGCCACAGAGACCCAGCAGGAATTCCCTGTGCCATCAGACTTCCCATCCATGATGGAGGCGTTCTCACAGCTCCTTTCAAAAAGCCTGGCCCAAAATGCAGCTCACATTACCTCATCCATCCATGCTGACCTGCAGCAAATAGGGATGAGGATGGACACAATTGAAAAAAAGGCAGATCAGGCAGTTTCCCGGATTAATCAAAATACGGCACGATTACAAGATATGCAAGATCAGCTGGAATTAGCATTTGCCAAAATAGATGACCTCGAGAACAGGTCGAGACGCTATAATTTCAGGGTGTGAGGTCTCCCTGAATCAGAGAAGAATGTGCATGGTGCAGTAAAGACCCTATTAAGGAATCTTATACCAGACATCACGGAACAACAACTTGAGCTGGACAGAGCACCCAAAGCCCTCCAACCCCCCCGCTCAGATGGGCTCCCTAGAGACATCATTGTGAAAACCCATTTTTATTCCATCAAAGAGAAGGTAATGAGAAGATCTAGGGGCCAGGAAAATCTATCTCTGATGGGGCACAGGATCCAAATTTTCGCGGACCTGTCACCATACACCGTGCAAAAAAGACACTCTCTCAAACCTTTACTTCAACCACTGCTAGACAAAGAAATCACTTATCGATGGTCTTTTCCACTTTGACTAAATTTCTCGTACAGGAATAAGAGCTATGGCTTTTCCTCATTTGCTGAAGGGGAATGTCTGCTCCTACAATTGGGACTGATTCCTCAAGACCCCGCCTCTTTTCAGAACAGCAGGAGCTCCTCATCATCTACAAAAAGGCCCCCACCAGCAAGCCCCCTACAACACAACTGGCTTAAACAGAGCTCCAAACACTCCAAAGAGAACCTTCCACCATGACGGACTATTCGCTAGCTGGACACAGATCCTGTCTCGGTAATCCCTGATGGACTTATCGGGATACAGATACCCCTTACGGGACATTCCCTCATCCTCATATCTAAATCTGCTACTCTGATGCCTTATATTTAATGTGTTCTATTTCTCTGCAATGGTTTACACTATCACTACCATCCTGGGGTTCACAGACCCAGCAACAGTGGCTTCTGTGAATCCATGATATGGTGGCAGAGCCGGGAGGAGGTCTCTTATATCCCCTTCAGATACTTAATATAAATATCCATTCCTAACTTCTGTTTGGGTCTGACGGGTTCATGGGGGTACGTGGTCTTGATGACCCTCTACTAGCCAGCAGACTCCACAGTAGTTCTTATGCTAGTTTAATTTCTAATTTTACACCATTTTTGTTCTCCTTTATGGGCCTGATCCCTACGACAGTCTCTAGCATTTACTTATCCCTGACGGCTCGTTGGAGCCCTGAAGTCTGGTTAAGACAGTATAACCCTATCTTACACTCATCCATTAGAGATTAGGGTTGCTCCAATTTATTATCCTCCATAATGTTAATTTAAGTTCCTACTTTAAGTTCTTTTTTCATTATTATCTTCCTGGTTCAATTTAGTTTATGGAAGTAATAATTGAAAGTTCAAATCTTCTTAGAAGTATAGATTTAGAGGTGGCGGGGCCGTGGTGGACTTAATGCACCTCGATTTGAATCCAAGTGCACTAGAGTGTAGTTGGTTTCTTGCCCGGTTGCCAATCAGCTGGCAACCGGCCCTCGTAAGTGACGAGTAAGGTATGGGCGGTTCACCCTACCTGGGGGAGGGGAAGGGGTTAGGGAACCCCTGTATATACAGTAACTGCTCTAGTAATGTGTACGACAGATTCGTGTATAAGTATTTTGTAACAGGTCTAATCTCTATTTTTCTTTCTTTCTCCCCTTTACTCTCTCCTCCTCTTGTCCCAACCTCGAGAGTCTCCAGGTTCTGCGCTCGTCCGTGGCTTCTCCTCCCAGGTCTTTCATCCCAATCAGGACTCCTTCAAGCGAACATTGAGAAGACCTATCCAATTAATTCAGGTATGACCTTTTACATAAACGCACCCCCACAACACACAAGTCATGGCCGATAACCACAAGGCTTGCCCAACACTTAATTTTACCTCCCACAACACTCAAGGGTTGAACTCCCCTGTTAAGAGGAGGAAATTATTCCAAGTATACCAATCCATGCACACGGATATTCTTTTTCTACAGGAAACTCACTTCCCCGCCTCATATAAACCTACATTTCTCCATCGCAACTTCCCCCAATTCTTTATTGCAACAGCTCCCAATAAGACAAAAGGGGTGGCCATATGTTTCGCGAAGCACATTAATCTCTCTCAAACTAATACGATGGTAGACCCCATGGGACGGTATTTGCTAGTTTCAGGGACCATAGATGGCTCACTATACACGTTCGTCTCATATTACGCCCCTAATAAAGGCCAACAGGCATTTTTTGATTCCATGCTACACAAATTGCGCCCTCACTTCAAGGGAACTACTATCTTGGGGGGGGGGGATTCAAATTTAACATTTGACTCTTCAATGGATAAATCAGGAGAGGGTGTAAAGAAACTTAAACGCCCCACTAAACAGAGCGTTAAAGTGGCCCAGTTACTACACGAAGCGGGATTGGTGGACGCCTGGAGAGAAACTAATCCTCGTACTAGGGATTATTCTCAATATTCTGCTCCCCATAATTCTTATGCCAGGATAGACCACATCTTCATACAAACCTCTGTGATCCCTGGGATTGTTAAATCCCGGATTGTAGATTCCCCACTGTCGGACCATTCAATGGTTACTCTGTCCACCCACAGATCATCAGGCCACAGAGAACGCAACCGCTGGCGCTTGCAGGAATCCATTCTTAACGACCCAATACAGGCCACCATAATAGGGAAATCTATTAAAGAATATTTCACAATAAACGCTACAGCAGATATCTCTCCGGCCACAATTTGGGCTGCTCATAAAGCGGTAATCAGGGGGAAAATAATGCAACTAACAGCCTCACTGAAAGCAGAACACAATAGTGATGTGATCAAACTGACCGCGAATTTTCATGAACTAGCAAAAGCAAATAAGCGTAATCCTACTGCAGAATCTTTATCCCAGTTGGATAGAGCCCGGACCCTTCTTAACCTCAACCTAACAACCACTGCAGAAAGACACCTCAGGTGGACTGGGGCGCGTTTCTACTCACAGAAGGACAAGATAGGTGCGAAAGTGGCGGTAAAACTCACTCCTAAGCCCCGCCTACTGACTTTCCCTAAAATCAAATTGAACTCAGGTGACCTGTCCCAGAACCCAACCAAGATCATGGAAACCTTCCATCAGTTCTATGCAGAACTCTACAGACCCCAAAGTCAGCGTCCAGACCTCTCCTGGGATGACTTCTTTAACTCCCTGCCTTTACCCTCATTGTCCATGGAACACAGGAACTTACTTGAAAGCCCTTTCTCGGTCACAGAGGTCTTAGACACCATTAAGTCCTTGAAGATCGGCTCCTCCCCTGGACCAGATGGGTTTTCCACTGGGTATTATAAGAAATTTGGGGAAACCTTAGCCCCTCATCTCACAAAGCTTTTTAACTTCCTTAGGGAAGGTCACTCTCTGGGTCCTGATCTAAACGCTGCATACATTTCTGTGATCCCCAAGCCAGGGAAGGATCCGAGTGAAGTAGGTAACTACAGGCCGATCTCCTTAATCAACAACGACATAAAAATTATGACCAAGATCTTAGCCAATAGACTTGCCAGTTTTATCCCGGTATATATAAAGAACGATCAGGTGGGGTTCATACCTGGAAGACAAGGCCCAGACCAGATCAGAAGGACAATAGACATAATCTCCCTCCTTAAATCTAGTTGGGACGGAAACCCCCCACAAACAGGTTTTATTCTCTCTATCGACCTCCACAAAGCCTTTGATTCCATCGACTGGGAATACCTTTCTGAAACCCTTAGACGCTGGAACTTTGGCCCCCATTTCCTAAATATTATTAACTCCATGTATTCTAACCCCTCTGCCCAAATTCGATTGATGGGGAGATATTCTTCCTCCTTATCAATTGGACGAGGCACTAGGCAGGCCTGTCCCCTATCACCCCTTCTCTTTGCTATGGCCATCGAATCACTGGCCATAGCGATTAGATCGAACCCTGATATTAAGGGGGTGACTTGCGGGGAATAAGAACATAAATGTGCACTTTATGCGGATGATCTCCGGCTATATATTACCTCCCCTTTAATAACTACCCCGAACATTTATAGGGTCCTAAAATCAGTTAGCAAAATATCCGGATTAAAGGTTAATATGTCTAAATCCATAGCTTTAAACATTACTGTTAGTCCCGACATAAAGACACAACTAACTGATAACGTTGAATTCTCCTGGGTGCCCAAAACCATTCCTTACCTGAGGATTAATTTAACCCCAGATGTTAATAACCTCTTTAAAGCCAACTACCCCGCCATATTTACTAGGTGTAGAAGGGATTTACAGAGGTGGTCAAGAAGTGGTCTATCCTGGTTGGGAAAAATTCACGCGGTGAAAATGACCCTCCTTCCCCGCATCTTATCTTTATTTCGCTCTCTACCAATCCCTCTTCCGAGGAATGTCATACGAAAGTTTCAATCAGAGATTACTCGCTTTATCTGGGGTAAAAAGGGTTATAGATGTCCCTCCAAGATACTGTATCGCCTTAAGACACAAGGAGGCTTAGGCCTCCCGGATCTATGGAACTACTTCCAAGCGGCGCAATTGTCGCAAATCTCTATAGTTTTTTCTAAAGGACCAAAACCCGAGTGGCTTTCAATGGAAAGAAGAGCTACACCCCTCAACACCATTGACTTCCTTCTATATTGTGACCCTACCGCCAGACCAGCTATAATGGCCCCCACCCTCTCTCACTCAATAGCAACATGCACCAAACTTCTACAACATCCCTCTCTTACATCACAGCTCAAACCGCTTGCCCATCTATTCTATAACACGAAATTTACACCAGGAACAAATATCAGAGCTTTCCGATGGTGGACCGATAAGGGCCTTTACCGGATCGGACACTTCCTAACCCCTGCTGGCCCCCTTACTATAGCATACTGCAAACATAAACTAGAAATGCCGGACACGGAACAGTTCCGTTTTACACAAATCTCACACTTCTTACAATCTATCTGGGCCAACAAACAGGAACCCCCCTCAATAACCCCTTTTGAGCATTGGTGCTCGAATCTAACGGATCAAAAGGGAGGAATCTCCGTAATTTACACTGCTCTACAGACAAACCTGAACAAACCATCTTATGCGAAGACCTGGGAGGAGGATACGAGCGAAGTTTGGCAGACAGCAGACTGGTTCAGATCCTGGACGCGCTCATACAAAGGTATTTGTAACCTTTCCCTCATAGAAGCCAGTCTAAAGGTCCTGTCCAGATGGTATTACGTTCCATCCAAATTAGCAACAATATATCCTGGTACCTCCCCTCTTTGCTTCCGTGGGTGCAATCTAGAGGGCACCATGCTCCACATTTGGTGGACTTGTCCCCGTATCAGAACCTTTTGGAAGCACATATTTGGCACAATAAGCAAACTTATTGAGGTCCCGGCTGCCCCTACTCCACATATAGCCTTATTTAACCATGATATACCCAATGCGCCTAAACACTTGCGGGCATTATCGTACTTTATCTTACTGGGTGCAAAATTCACTATAGCAAAAGCCTGGAAGAAGCCCACGGTATCCTTCCAGGTTTGCAAAAGAAAAATATCATGGATCATGTCCCAGGAACAAATAGTCGCAAAATTAAATGACAAAGTCAAGAAATTTAATACCACCTGGGAACCTTGGGCCAATTTTTGCAACATATCCCTTATACCGGGTTTGGAACCGGATGCAAGTTTAGCCTCTGCTATTAAATAAACCTCTCTCTCCACCTTCTCTACCCCCTCTTCTTCCTCTTTTCACCCCTTTTCTGTTTCCCCTTTTTAAGTATGCTTAGACCTCGTTATTTCTCAGGTATAATATGATCCCTCGGTTCTCTGAGCGGAGTTCTCGAGGCTTGGATGCTCGGGGTGTGTGGAGGATTCACCCCCCTTTCAGGGGGACGATCGGGCATTTCGACACCTAACTGAAATGGGGAGTTCTGTTCTGTTAACCCCCTAGACAATTTACAACGCTCCTGGGGAGCTGGATGACACGGGGCGGTATCCGACCACACCCACAGGAAGATCCCACTAGGGGGGGTGTGCTAGTACGCCCGGGGTCATCCGATGTCTCTCCTCAGGGAGTGTATCCTTACCTATGCCTGTCCACCTGGGATGAGGGGGTCCTTCGGACAACCCTGATTTCTACACATGGATCACAGGACCCGTGCATACATTAAGGTACCCTGAGACTCCTGAGGATTTTATATGAAAGCCTTATACACTTTAAGTTTTCCTCATCTGGTACTCCTGAGACACAGGTGTCCGGTATTAATCTTATATAACCTAGGACCTGTAATGCTCGGATCTAAAATCTCTCTGTGATGTTACATGAATAATCCTTTACAACTTAAGAGCATATCACAACTTAAAGTCTTTCTTGTACAGACAGTTCTGTTTCCTTCATCTGGTACTAATTTGTATTATTTCTTCGTATACTTGTAATACATTATAAGTTATGTTTCCTTAATTGCTGAAAATTGATGCTTTCTCATGTATGTCATGTTAAAACAACAATAAAATGCTTTGAACTTAAAAAAAAAAAAAACCCACACAGAAAAAACTGTTGATTTCCCCACTGATAGTCCCGGAGACTGCTGGGGAGCCGTCCTCACCTCCACCCCGAGGGGGGCCACCCACGACCGTGGGGCTTACAAGTGGTCACAGATTATTGGGCACCCCAAAAGGAGAAGAGGGTGGGGACCATTAACACCTGGAAGTCATCAAAATTGTAGTAATTAATATATTGTATACATTTTGTGTTATATGGATATGATAGTCGGGTTAATAGAGGAAATAGTTGCAAAAAAAGGAGGAAAAGGAGCAGGCCTCTTTTTGAAAAAGGGTAGAAAACTCAAAATGCAATGTATTATATGTGCTATAAATTCCCAAAAAGTATTATTTTTATTTTTTTAATTTTTTTTTTCATAAAAAAAATAAAAATAATACTTTTTGGGAATATTGCGTTTTCTTTTTTTATGGTATGGTGTTGTCAACATTTTGTTTCCCTTTTACAATCCATTAGTCTCGCATTGTATATACCAGAGCTCATGTTTTAACTTCTGTATCAGTATTGTCCAATTGTCTTTTGATAATAAAATTACTTATATATTTTTTACAAATCTTTTTTTTTAATCATAATTGCTGCTAAAAAACCACACGGGGGAATTTTTTCTTTTTTACATTATTTGTTATCCGGGGTGTGCAGCCTCTCAGAGTCCGTATATGTGTCATACAATGCTATAGTTAAGACTTATGTTGTTTTTTTTGTTTGTTTGCTATTTTATCACACACTTTTGGTAACATACCAATTGATAGATCACTTTCATGTTATAAATAAACTCTAATAATGGCAAGGCTACATATAAGAAGTCACAAACAGAAAATGTATAGTTTTTTTTTAAGTGCTACATTTTTATAGAAAAGGTTGCCATTTTAATAAAAATCACAGTCACTAGAAATTTGAATTATTACAGCACAGTCCAGAGTGCCATTTAAGCCAGGCATTAAAGCTGAATTAATAAGTAAGAATCAGAAATGTGTATGTATCTGAGGTCAGAGCAGATGGAGAACAATCACAGTTCATAACAGGCAACAAGAAATACTAGTAATTAAAACTACACTCCACACTTTATACTTTGTTTTTTTTTAATTGCATTTGCATGACAAAACATAAGGATAATGTAATAATCTAATATTACAAATACAGTACAATAAACAAGGTTAAATAAATATAAACATAAAATAATAATTATTTTAAGTAAGATTCAATTTGTGTGAAGAAGAGGAACTTGTCATCTTATTTGTTAGCTGAGGTGAGAATGCTTATGTAGGGTTTTTTTTTTGGGTGTGTAGAACATATTGGGTGTGTAACTTAGTAGGGCATAATAAGCACACGTTACAACCTTTTAGTCACGTGCAATGTTTTTAAAACTATTTTAAACTAGTTGACAACACTGAACTTAAACATATAGTTACATTATAATACAGACCAGAATGTATCTTTCTTCTGGCTATGACACCAATAATGTAATATGACAATTCATTATTATACAGTATTTTTCTGTATGCTGTGAAATAATATGTGAATGCAGCTGTATAGAACTTGATAGTACCAAGATTTCTCTCCATCACATAAAATGTTTTCTTTTGAAAATAAGTAAATACTTCACCTGTAACCTGCAAGAGCAAATTGCATTGATTAGAAAGATTATGCCTGTGCTTAACTCCAAGTATGATCTTCATGGGAAAAACAAAGGAGACTATTCTAGGGATATACATTCTGTCAAAGAGGAATAACATGCAAAGCAAATTTCAGTTGATCAATAAAGAAAGTAGGATTTGGTGCAGGTGGTTGATTGAATCAGAACTTGCAATCTGACATTCACAATGCCTTCATTGCTAAGAGTAGATAGACTCCACAATGTCCACATTAGTGGCTGCCATGCATGGTCCACAGTAAGAATTTACTGTGGTAATATTAAATATGTGCTAATATTAAAAAAATAAAATATAGCATATATATATATATATATATATATATATATATATATATATATATATATATATATATATATATGTATATATATATATATGTATGTATATATATATATGTATATATATATATATATGTATATATATATATATATATTTCTCTTTTTTATTTAATGTCTTCTAGATTAATAGTCTTCAAAGAGTAATAGGTTCACTATGCCTTGTTGTGGTTCTGCTGCTCTACAAAACAATTTTACCTTTTTATCTTACTTTTCTCTGACTGGCCAAAGTCTGTATGATATTTCCTCTGCAGCCATACTCATTAAAAAAAAATTATAAGAGGGAAAACAAGTTTTTCATCACCAGCCTTGTTCCCCTTGGAAAAAGACGGCATTTTGATGATTAATAGCTTACGTTCCCAATATGATAAATAGAGATGAAGTCTCTGAGTGAAATCAACATTTAAAAACACCACCTAAAGAAAACCTTTATATGAGGCTACAGGCCTATAGAGCAACTTTCTGCTTATGAACAGGTATATGTCAATTATTTCAAAATATAAAAAGGCGCCAACCCTGTGTAGCTACGTGTAACAACTGCACCTTTAAGTGTGAATCACACTAATAAATCAAGCAAAAAATGTAAAGTATGCACTAATTAAACTTCATACATACTAAAATGAACATGTGCTAGATAATAAAGATTACACCCACTGTAATAATCACTATTGTGCAATACCAGAAACAACAAATGCACAAAAAAAAGCACCAAAAAGTTGCATAAAAAAAATCACACAGAAAAACCCCTTCCCGTCCACGCTATAGCCAAATGACAGCTATAGCGTGCACCTACTTTGCCGGAGGGCGTCAATAGACGTCCTCCCGTGCTCGAGCGGCCTGCGATTCTATGAGACTTGCCCGATCACAGATCAGTGTAAGGGGTAGATCCTGACCCCTTACCACGTGATCAGCTGTTAGCCAATGATAGCTGAACATGTGATGTAAACAGAGCCAGCAATTGGCTATTTTTTCTCCTTGCGCTGATAGTGTGAGGAGAAAAAAAAAGCAGATCACCGGCGGTTGTCAGAGGGAAATCGGTCCCCATCAAGGAGAGCTGCCTCTGAGTGATCTGTGCCCACCTGTGCCAACTGCCAGTGCCACCTACCAGTGCATAACAGTGCCGCCTACCAGTGTCCACCAGCGCCACCTACCAGTGTCCATAGTGCCACCCATCAGTGCCCACAGTGCCACCTATCAATGTCACCAATCAGTGCCTCATCACCAGTGCTGCCCATCAGTGCCACCTATCAGTGCTACTTATCAGTGCTACCTATCAGTGACATCTATCAGTGCCCATCAGTGCCACCCATCAGGGCCCATCAGTTCCACCACATCAGTGCTGTCTTATTAGTGGCCATTAGTGCCGTCTTATTAGTGGCCATCAGTCCCCATCAGTGCCCATCAGTGCAGCCTCATCAGCGCATATCAATGAAGGAGAAAAATTACCTGTTTGCAAAATTTTATAACAAACTATGAAACATGTTTTTTTTTTCAAAATTTTCCATATTTTTTGTTTGTTTAGCAAAAAATAAAAAGCCCAGTAGTGATTAAATACCACCAAAAGAAAGCTCTTTTTGTGTGAAAAAAAAAGATAAAAATGTAATTTGGGTACAGCATTGCACGACCGCGCCATTGTCATTCAAAGTGTGACAGTGCTGAAAGCTGAAAATTGGTCTGGGCAGGAAGGGGGTTTATGTGCCCAGTAAGCAAGTGGTTAATTAGCCCCTACTTTACATGTTTTGCTTGAGGTATATGTCAATAAATCCCTAGTGCAAAGCAATAATTTGTAGCATAGTCAAACTGAAATATTTCCCAGTACCTGTCTGTGAGAGCCATGTATAATGAAATAGCAGGAATAGATGTTAATAGGGATGACTGAATGTTGTGTACAATTATTGATGTGCACATTATGCAGTGTGCTCCTTAAATCAGTTGGAATACATATGCTTCTGCTTTCATACGGCTGGACTATATCAAATTGCATTTACTGCACACTTGGTTGGAAGAATCCCTTATTTAGCTGGACAATCCAGTGGAAGACACAATTCATTACCAGCTACAGGCTCCCCCAAAATAAGGGTTTTGTGCACAGTGGCTGTGAAATATACCAATGTCTGAGATCAATCTTGCATTGTGTGTGGACCTGTAGGACCTTTGTTTGTTTAGTTTTCCTGGGGATCCTTGCTATTTTCTGAGGATCTTACATAGTCTTGAGTGTGAGCTAGACTTTAACCACTTCCGGACCGCCGCACGCCAATATACCTTCTAACTTTGACGGGGGATATTGTTGTTATGGTAGCAGCTAGTGGTGGATTCACCGCGATATCACTTTTATCGGCGGCGGGAGAGGGCCCCCCTCCTGCGGCGGAGGCAATCAGATCTTCACTCTGGCTGGGCATGGAGACAAGTGAGGGGAAGATCCATCTCCATAACAATGCACGGCGGAAGCGACGTCAAAACGTCACTTCCGCCCACAGCTCTTAAAGGGCCATTTTTTTAAATTATTTATTTAAATGACACATTTTTTATTTTTGTATTATTTTTTTATTGAATTTAAGTGTAAATATGAGATCTGGGGTCTTTTTGACCCCAAATCTCATATTTAAGAGGTCCTGTCATGCTTTTTTTCTATTACAAGGGATGTTTACATTCCTTGTAATAGGAATAAAAGTCACACAATTGCTGTTGCTGTTGTAGCATCAAATACAGGTTTTCTTTAGGTGGAGCTTTGGGACAAAATACAATTTTCCCTATAATATTTTGATATTTCTATATGTGTTTTTTAACCACTTCAATACAGGGCACTTTTACCTCCTTCCTGCCCAGGACAATTTTCAGCTTTTAGCACTGTCATACTTTGAATGAAAATTGCGAGGTCATGCAACACTGTACCCAAACTATTTTTTTTGCATTTTGTTTACACATCTAGATCTTTCCTTTGGTGGTATTTAATCACCACTAGGTTTTTTTAGTTTTTGTTAAATAAACGAAAAAAGGCTGAAAATTTTGAAATAAAAACAAGTTTTTCTTTGTTTCTGTTATAAAAGTTTGCAAATAAATAATTGTTCTTCATAAATTTAGCCCAAAATGTATTCTGCTACAATGCATTGGTTAAAATAAATCAAATCAGTGTACATTATTTAGTCTGTAGGAAAGTTATAGAGCCCGCAAACTATGGTATTTATCTGAAAATTGGTCATTTCTGATGTACTGACGGCCTCTCATTTCTTGAGGCCCAAAAATGCCAGCACAGTAGAAATTGACCACTTTTTGGAAAGTAGACAGTTCAAATTATTTAGTAAGAGGCATGGATTTTTTTTTTTTGAAGTTGTAATTTTTTGTTATAGTTTTTTGGAAATCACAATTTTTTTTTGCATATTACATATAAATTGACCAATCACAGTAAACAGCACAATTGTACACAATTAATGGCATGAAAGGAAGCCATCCATTGTGTACAAAAGTCTTGTGACCTGCTGTGATTGGTCACAACGGTCATATGGTACCGGCAGTGAGCCGGTACACTGATCAGTCATTGGCTGTGTGGACACAGCCGGTGACATATCGTGCCGCTGTGGTGCTTTCTGACAGCTTTCTGATAGCCATATGACATCCAGTCAGGATGGGAAAGCCACTGCCTAGCTGTCATTCTGCTATAGGCCGGGCGGGAAGGTGTAAAGTGGGCATGGATCTTAAAAAAAAAAGAAAGTATTAAAAAATATATACATAAAGAACTACAATTTGTATATCAAAGTTGTATTTTGTGCCATGATGTGAATTCAAGGGGTGGAAAGTGCAAATCACTGGCAGAGCAGATTTCATATACATCCCTTATCTCTGTCCTCTGTTGCCTTATGAGTTTATGTGAAATCTCTATTAATAGCTGCAAAATATTGTAATTAGGAATATATATCATTTAGCTTGTATCTATGCAGGCCAGAAGATAGTATCTTCATTCTTCACACAGATCTGTGAGAAGACCAGACAAGACGGGGCCCAGGCTTTTGTGCACAAACAATAGGATTCAAAACCTCATTGTGGTACATAAACTCACTTCAAAGGATCCCATGCTGGGATATGCAATGAAAGGAGGCCCACCCCGGAATCCCAGGAAAATTCAAGATAATCTATGGCTCACAAGGATTTGCATTAAAGGGGGCTGACTTAGGCAAAGTATAGGGAAACTAACCAATCAGAAGTCACGCTATGCCGACCAATGAGGCATCAGCCTGTATTGATATACACAGGCTAGCTGGGAGGAAACACGCACTGTATGGGAAAGCAGCCATCAGAATGGAACTAAAGGGTAATTATGGAAAATGTCTGTTTTTCTTGTAACTAAATATGTTTGTAGATTAAGGTTTTAAGGAATATACTCTGTATTCCTCCATGTAATTCTTGTATTTTAACCTACTATTTCCTCCTTTGGTGTAAGACTATAGATAGATGTTTGTGTATTAGATAGATAGCTTTCAACTACTTCCTAATAAATGTTATATTAGAACTTTCACTCTTGGTTAAAGAACTCTCATTTAACCCACATCATATCTTTGAGATAGTAAATCTTAAATATAATAAACGGGTAACACCTCCATAAACTATCCTTTCTTTAGTGGGTAACTTTGAACATAGAACGTTTATCAATTTTTTTTTTCATGGCATGACCGGACCACTGTACAGCAGCATCACCAAATTCTTAGACTAAGCAGAAAAAGCTACAGAATTCTTATACAGTTTTTGTTTAGGGGTTGTAGGAGTAAACACAAATAGTAGTGTATGCTGCAGAATTAACAAAAATAATTGAAAAAAACCCTTTTCATTGACCTCTATAGTATTCAAAAACTGATGTTATTATTAAAAGCTAACTTTGGTTATATTACAAATGACTGTAACATAGATGGAATCCTTTCAGTTTGAAATGCATTTCTAAGTTTGATGCGGCATTGAATAAATAGTTGCTTTTTCTTCTTCTTTAAAAATTGTCTGTGGCAGCTACTCATGTCACACATATTATGTAATCCTTTCTCCCAACAGAATTATCTAGTTTCCAATCTATGTGGAACATTAGCCTCTGTTCCATTTTGTGTTTTCGTTAATTTCCGTGCTGTCAGACTAGAATATTATGATTTATTGTGAGTCTGCTTTCTTGTTCTTTTCTGTGTATATTGTTCTGTGTTGAGTGACAAAGCAGTCCTCCACTCCTTAAGTGTTCATATTAAAATGTGGTTACTTTTTAGGAGAACAATGCAAACACTGAATTATCCTCTGTATCTACAGACACATTTCTCTCCTTAATATGAAGTGCTTACAAAAAAACACACCTGATAACCAGAGATGTGTGGTTGAAGCCGTAATAACCACCCCCTCTGAAAACCCTAGTTATCCGGCTGTCAAGCTGATCAAATAGTTCCAGCATTTTTAGTATAACTTGGAAAAATATTTAGATTAGAAGATCTGACTTCACTCAGACTTTCACTGATGTCACTGTTGGCCTTGCAGCTTGTAAAGCAACTTCTGTTCCCTTTTATCACTGGGGGTGTTTCATAATAACCTTTTACAATGTGTCACCAAAAGGGGTGAAACTACCTTTAGGCGGGTCTACATCGAAAGTTGATAGTGATCACTATATAGAGAAGGATAAATGTCAAATATACATTTCTGAAAGCTTCAACCATCTAGTGGTAAAGAGGTACATAAAGATTAGGGATGAGCCGAACACCCCCCGGTTCGGTTCGCACCAGAACCTGTGAACGAACCGAAAATTCGCACGAACGTTAGAACCCCATTGAAGTCTATAGGACTCGAACGTTCGAAATCAAAAGTGCTAATTTTAAAGGCTAATTTGCATGGTATTGTCCTAAAAAGGGTTTGGGGACCCGGGTCCTGCCCCAGGGGACATGTATCAATGCAAAAAAAAGTTTTAAAAACGGCCGTTTTTTCGGGAGCAGTGATTTTAATGATGCTTGAAGTGAAAAAAAAAAGTGAAATATTCATTTAAATATCGTGCCTGGGGGTGTCTATAGTATGCCTGTAAAGTGGAGCGTGTTTCCCATGCTTAGAACAGTCCCTGCACAAAATGACATTTTTAAAGGAACAAAAGTCATTTAAAACTGCTTACGGCTTTAATGTAATGTCTGGTAATATGGTAATATGGATGAAAATTAGTGAGACAAATGGCATGGCATGGGTACCCCCCACAGTCCATTACCAGGCCCTTTGGGTCTTGTATGGATATTAAGGGAAACCCAAAATAAAAAAAGGAAAGGCGTGGGGCCCCAGGCCCTCTGAACAGCAGTATACAGGCGGTGCAAACAAGACAGGGACTGTAGGTTTGTTGTTAAGTAAAATTGTTTGCAATTTTGAACTGGTACATTTTTAAAGTGTAGCTCCAGCCAAAAGATCTATTTTTAAGCTTTTTGGAAAACATAGGGAAGGCTTATCACCCCTGTGACATTTGTTTTGCTGTCTGTGCACCTCTTCAGAAGATTTTACCTCACTTTCTGTCCCAATGACAAATGTTTTTTGACAATTTGGGGTTTTTAGTGAAACAAGGATTAGTGATAAAGCATCAGTGGAAAGGAGACACGTTTTTCCCATATTAACTCTTACAGGAGAGAATTTCCCCTTGCTAGGGGTAGGTTTCATCTCACTTCCTGTTGTCTCCTTCCGTTTGCAAGTAGGAGTCATTTGTAAGTTGGATGTTTGAAAGTAGGGGCCTGCCCTATATAATCTGCAGAAATTGGGGCCTTAGGTGTTGGTGTTGCCACAACACTGTAAGCCCTCACAGTTACTCTTGGTGGGCGCAGGAACGGGCTCTGCTGTGAAATATTAGATCAAGAATTGTAATTACATGCCCCTGTTGAACAGGGTCAGAAAAATTGGGCCTTTGGTGGTGGTGGTGCTGGTGCCACAACACTGTAAGTCCTCACAGTTACTCTTGGTGGGCGCAGGAATGAGCCACTCCTGTAAAATATTGCATCAAAAATTGTAATTACACGCCCCTGTTAAACAGGGGCAGAAAAATTGGGCCTTTGGTGGTGGTGGCGGTGTTCCAATGACACTGTAAGTCCTCCCAGTTACTCTTGGTGGGAGCTGTAACGGGCCCTGCTGTGAAAAATTAGATAAAGAATTGTAATTACATGCACCTGTTGAACAGGGGCAGAAAAATTGGGCCTTTGGTGGTGGTGGTGCTGGTGCCACAACACTGCAACCCCTCACAGATACTCTAGTTGGAGTGCAGCAACAAACCCTCCTTGAAAAATATTGCATCAAAAATTGTAATTACACGCCCCTGTTAAACAGGGGCTGAAAAATGTGGCCTTAGCCACTGGTGGCGGCGCCCAGAACCAAAAATATTCTTACAAGCTATCAGCATGATCATTGAAGGAGGAAGAGGATAGCAGGATAGTCACTCAGCATCAGCATAGGCAGTCTTAAAGGGATCTGACAGTTCAAAAAAAATATTCGGTTACATCAGCATCAGGTGCTTGGTAGCTGGTGGTGATCCAAGACTGATTCATTTTTATGAAGGTCAGTCGATCGACCGAGTTGGTGGACAGGCGCACCCTGTGATTGGTTACAAAACCTCCATCAGCACTGAATGTGCGTTCCGAAAGAACGCTGGATGCAGGACAGGCCAGTGGCTCAATTTCATACTGTGCAAGCTCTGGCCAGTGATCCATCCTCAAGACCCAGTAACCCAGAGGATTTTCGGTGGGAAAGGTGTCCAAGTCAGATCTTGCCCCTAGGTATTCCTGCACCATGTAAAACAGACGCTGGTGATGGTTGCTAGAACCGATCATACCTTGGGGCTGCGGACTAAAAAATTGTCTGAACACATCGGCCAGACGGCCACCTTCTCCACCGCTCCTTCTTTGACTGACCGAAGCCTCAGCAACACGTTGTCTAGAAACAGGAGTTTGTAACCTCCCAGTCTCTGGGAACGCGTTGCACAGACCTTTCTGCAAGGTCTCCTGAAGATGTTTCATCCTCTGCTCCCTCTGCGATGGCAAGATAAGGTCTGCAACCTTACCCTTGTAACGTGGATCAAGGAGGGTTGCCAGCCAGTATTGATCTCTCCTTGATACCATGAATACGAGGACCCTTCCGCAGGCTTTGCAGGATCAGGGAGGCCATGCAGCGTAGGTTTGCTGAGGAAATCGGTCCGGAGTCCTCTGGGTCACTAAGGATGACATGATCCGCAGCCACCTCCTCCCAGCCACGTACAAGTCCATGGGTTTCTTGGGACTTTAAATGATCCCTCAAAGACTGCTGCTGATGCTGAGTGCCAGGCTCCACCTCCATGCTGACACAATTCTCCTCTTCCTCCTCCTCCTCCTACTCCTCGTCTGCTTCCTGTGTGATCGGCAGGCATGCAGGAACACTGTCTGGATAAAAGGGGCCTTGAGAGCTAAGGAAGTCCTCCTCTTCCTGCCTCTGTTCTGCCTCAAGAGCCCTGTCCATTATTCCATGCAGCGTGTGCTACAACAGGAGGACAAGGGGGACAGTGTCACTGATGCATGCACTGTCACTGCTCACCATCCTCGTGGCCTCCTCAAATGGTGACAGGACAGTGCATTCATCCCTGATCATGGCCCACTGGCGTTGGGAAAAAACCAAGCTCCCCTGACCCTGTCCTGGTGCCATAGTCGCACAGGTACTCATTGATGGCCCTCTGCTGCGTGTGCAGCCGCTGCAGCATGGCCAACGTTGAGTTCCACCTGGTGGGCATGTCACAGATTAGGCGGTTCTTAGGCAGGTTAAATTCCTTTTGGAGGTCAGCCAGCCGAGCACTGGCATTATATGACCTGCGGAAATGCACACAGACTTTCCTGGCTTGCCTCAGGACATCCTGTAAGCCCGAGTACCTGCCCAAGAACCGCTGCACCACCAAGTTAAGGACGTGAGCCAAACAGGGCACATGGGTCAGTTGTTCCTGTCGGAGGGCAGAGAGGAGGTTGGTGCCATTGTCGCAAACCACCATACCTGCCTTAAGCTGGCATGGCATCAACCACCTCTGAACCTGCCCCTGCAGAGCTGACAGAATCTCTGCCCCGGTGTGGCTCCTGTACCCCAAGCACACCAGCTCAAGCACCGCATGGCATCTTTTGGCCTGCATGCTTGCGTAGCCCCTTGAACGCCTACGTTGCACCGCTGGTTCCGAAGTCAAATCAGAACAGGGAGAGGCCATGGAGGAAGAAGAAGAGGAGGGGGTGGAGGAAAGAGGTGTGGCAGAATCACCACTAGTAGTGTTTTGGAGGCATGGTGGCAGAATAACCTCCAACACTACTGCACCCTGTCCTGCATCCTTCCCGGCTGCCAGAAGAGTCACCCAGTGTGCGGTGAAAGATAGGTAACGTCCCTGTCCATGCCTGCTGGACCATGAGTCAGCGGTAATATGCACCTTACTGCTGACCGCCCTGTCTAGCAAGGCCAAGACATTGCCTTCCACATGCCGGTAGAGAGCCGGAATCGCCTTCCGTGAGAAAAGTGGTGTTTGGGAACCTGACACTGAGGAACCGCATATTCCACAAACTCACGGAAGGGGGCAGAGTCTACCAACTGAAAAGGCAGCAGTTGAAGTGCTAGCAATTTGGCCAAGCTAGCATTCAACCGCTGGGCATGTGGATGGCTGGGGGCGAACTTCTTTCGGCGGTGCAGCAGGGGCAGGGAAATTTGCAGGGAAATTTGCCTGGTACAATCTGACATCGGTGTACCGATAGCAGATTGCCCACAAGTACTTGGCTGTGACACACCTAATTCTACACCTTCATTCCTCTCAGTGCAGGTCTCAGAGAGGACTGAAGGTATAGTGGGGTTGGAGATCCCAGCTGATGAGGAACAAGGAGAGGTCCTCTTTGCTCTTTGGTGTGGGTCTTTTAGGTACGCTTGCCAATGAACTGCATGGCAGGTCAACTTATGTCTGGTCAAGCATGTGGTGCCCAAGCGGGAGATGTTTTGGCCACGAGAGATACGCTTGAGACATATGTTGCAAATAGCAGGGGTGCGATCTGATGCACTCGTCTCAAAAAAGGCCCACACCAAAGAACTTTTGGAATAACGTGCAGAGACAGCAGGGCCCTGCACATGCGGAGCTCTGCGGTGTGATGCAGTCGGTGTGCTGCCCTTAAGCTGGCCCCTGGAGGGCATCCTGCCTCATTGGTGATGTGCCTCCTCCTTCTCCTCCTCTCTCCTATCCGGCACCCACGTGGAGTCAGTGACCTCATCATCTCCTCCCTCCTCATCACTGGAGCAAAGCTGACAGTATGCTGCAGCTGGGGGAACATGGCTGCCAGATTGCTGTCCTTCTTGGGCACCCCCTCTCTTTGCCAGACAAAGTACCCTGAGCCTGGGTGAGAGAGGATGAGGAGGAAAATCCATGATGCTTGCCCGTGTGTCTGCAGCAGTAAAGAAAAATCTTTCTTTTATTTACAGTTTTAGTGCCAGATCTTCATCAAGTGTCCTTCTATATGTATTTTCAGATGAAAAGAGGGTGGAACATGAGCGGTAACTCAAAAGGGTGAACTGCTATGACTGTTCCATAACAAATCCTGTTTAACCTTATAAAAGCCTATAATGAGAAATTATTGACACGCAGAAGTTTTTTTTTACACCATGAGGACAAACCAAGATGACAAGGCAAATTGTCACGTAGTGTAATTTTATGAAGTCAGCTTACCTTTTGCTCACAAACTTGTTAGTTGCCAAATTTGTAAAAATAAATCTTTCATTAGGATTTATTGGATTTTCCATACAAGTAAGCTTGGAGTAGCATGATAAAAAAAAATCAAGAATCACTTAAAAATGGCCCCTTTCCACAATGTTCCCACCATGCCTGTTCTCATTTCCTTTTTCAGGGGTGATGCTTGCAGTAATTGTTGAATAACACATTCATTCATCATGACTGCTGTTTATATTTACAATTTCTGTAAATTCTAAATATTGAACATCCAGATAAAACATCCCATTTATGCATATTACTAAGATATCTAAGTGGTAAATACTGCAGCGCTAACCAATGAACACAAATGCATAAGTGAAAGGAATGGTGGAATGGTGGATACAAACGATAAAACAAATCAGATGTACAAAGTGTCCAGTAACTATACAAAACTCAATAAACGGGTAACCAAACACCGGCGAGCCCTTGAAAATGTCAATCACAAGAATAAAAGCTGGGCAATGTGGAGAGCCCAAGGTCTTTTTTGGCTTATCGCTCTCCACATTGCCCAGTTTTTATTCTTGTGATCACTTTTACACTTGTATGCTGGTTTTTAGAAATAAAATACCATCTTTTTTGATCTACACCATGTGGAAGCATTTTCTTTCTCCACATACTACTTTTCTGAGAGTGGCTCCGGAGTCCTGTTGATCCTACCATCCAGATCCAGTTCGATGCACCAAAGATTGGAGGTCCATTTGGAGGTTTTCTGTCTCTTCTCTGGATTCCACCCTGAAGGTCCTGGACCCTGTTGAGCTCCACACTTCAGCAATTTGTGGCACCATGCCTGTATGACTCCATGTCGCTGACATAGGAGTCCACCAGTTCCGGTAAGGGCACACGCACTTCTGTATTGTTGATGATGCAATATCTTTGGTGTCCTCCATATCAGACAGTGTTTGATTCTTTACCACTCTTCACTAGAAGATCAGCCTTTGTTGCACTATAACTTATACACTTTCTGGCAGTGTTTAGATTTTCACATTTTCAAGAGCTCACTGGTGTTTGGTTACCCATTTATTGAGCTTTGTATACTTACTGGACACTTTGTACATCTGATTTGTTTTATCGTTTGTATCCACCATTCCTTTCACTTATGCATTTGTGTTCATTGGTTGGCACTGCAGTATTTACCACTTAGATTCCATTTATGTTTGTCACATTTTTTGCAGCTGCTTGATACCTTAATTTTTTTGGTTTAGCGCAGTAATATCCGTACTATATTACTAAGATATGCAAATAGACATGTGATCTTTGGATTCTGTGTTAGCATTTGCTAATAAACCTGGCCTTTCTTTTTAAGTCGATCAGCCTGGAAAGTAGTTATTTATTAGATTAACATTCATGCCTTTCATTTTCATTATATGTGGGTGAGCAAACTGGTAGACAAGTTTATTCCCTTCTTTTATCTTGCAGTGAAAATCAAATTGGTTTTGAACACCTCAATATGAAATTGCTGTTGATGTGTAATAATGGCTAATCCGTTAGATTTTACAGTAGGTACCTCACCCTAGCACCCCAGATTAAAATTCTTATTATGCTCAAAATAGTATCAATGGACACAGAGCTAAATGAACATAACAATACTTCTCTTGCTTCCAGAATGCTGGGACAGGAAGCGAGGGAAATCTCTTCCATGACAGCATAAAAACTGAAAATTGAATACGTACCTTTCCGTAATTTTCCTTTCCTGGTGCCTACCCATGGCAGCATACCAATGGTTGGTTGCTCCGCCCCGACCAACCCACAGGACCACTTTAACTCTATAAATAAAAGAGTTGTTCCTCCCCGCCGGCATTCTTGTAACTAGATCTCAGAATACTAAGGATTATTGAAGGGAGGGTGTATGCTGCCATGGGTAGGCACCAGGAAAGGAAAATTAAGGAAAGGTAAGTATTCAATTTTCCGTTTTCCTGGTGCCTCCATGGCAGCATACCAATGGTAAATAACTTGCTTACAGGGAGGGTACTGCAATAAGAAATTTAATAAAAAACTACAGCCTTGATACCTGTAAGGTTCTTTCCCCAAATTCCCGGGAAGTAAGAACCGCTGGGTCTACACTATAGTGAGACATGAAAGTGTTGAATGACCACCAGCTAGCTGCTCTGCAAATTGTCTCAGGGGAGACCCATGCCAATGCTGCCCAAGAGGAAGCCATTCCCCGAGTGGAATGCGCGTTGACCGCATCTGGAACTGTTAGACCACTAGCCTGATAGGCCCTTTGGATTAATTTTACGATCCAGCTTGCCAAGGTCGTCTTGGATGCTGCCATTCCCTTTATGGCGCCTTTTGGGATGACAAACAGTCTTTGGATCTTCTCCAAATGCTGGGAGAACCCATTCCTGGTTAAGATGGTAGAGAGAAGGCACTTTAGGAATGAATTGATGGATGGGTTGCAAAACCACCCTGTCCGGGAAGAAGGTGATATAAGGCTCCTGTGATCCTAGAGCTTGGATTTCTGATACTCTGCGAGCCGAGGTGATGGCAATCAAGAACACTGCTTTCAAGGAAATGTCCTCTAGGGTGCAATCTTCTGTGGGAGCAAAGGGAGGATTTGATAGGACATCAAGCACAATCGTCAAGTCCCATTTGGGGTTCAGTGCTTTCCTGGGAGGTCGCAATCTCAGGACTGCCTTCAGAAAGAGTTCGACCAGATCGTTCAAAGCCCATCGTGTATCTGTTAGAGCTGAAAGGGCCGAGACCTGGACCTTAAGTGTGTTTAGGCCTAAACCTAGATCTAAGCCATTCTGTAGGAAGAGAAGCACATTCTGGACCCCAGGATCCAGGGGATGAAATGATTAAGCTCTGCCAGTTCTGTAAATTTTCTCCATATTCTGTAATAGGTGGAATTAGTGGAAGACTTTCTTGCCTGTAGAAGTGTTTGAATAACATTATGTGAGCATCCTAAATCATCCAACCTCTTCCGCTCAATTTTCAGGCCCTCAAGTCTAGGATTTCCGGATGCGGGTGAAAGAAACCGTTTTGAGACAGAAGGTCGTTCAGGTGTGAAAGAGGAAGCGGTTTGCACAGGGCCAAGTTGACTAGGAGTGTGAACCATGGTCTCTTGGGCCAATTTGGGATTACTGCCAAGACTGTGACTTTCTCCGTCGTCAGGCGCTGGAGAAACCTCAATATCAGAGGAGTCGGAGGAAATGCGTATCCTTTCTGAAATTTCCAAGGTTGGGCTAGAGCATCTACTCCCGCTGACCCTGGGGACGGGAATCTTGAGAAGAATAGAGGCGTCTTCGCGTTGAGTGGAGAGGCAAATAGGTCTATTTGGGGGGTGCCCCATTGTTAGCATATCCAACCGAAAACCTTGGAATTCAGGGACCACTCGTTGCTGTTGATGAATGATCTTGACAGATGGTCGGCTAATTGGTTCTCGGACCCTGGGATATATGAGGCCCTCAGGTTGATTAAGTTCTTCTCGGCCCAGGTCAGAATGGGCGTCACTTCGCTGAGTAGAGACCTGCTATGAGTTCCCCCCTGGTTCTGGACATAGGCCACTGCATCTGTAGAAGTATGGATTTTCCTCTGAGGTAGGTGGCTAAATGTAGGATTGCCATCTATTCCGCCCTTAGTTCCAGTATGTTCGATACTACCACCTCCGAATTGAACTGCCATCTCCCTTGGACTAGTTGACCTTGGAAGTGTGCCCCCCAGCCCAACTGACTCGCGTCTGACGTAAGAATGGTCCACAAGATGGGCCCTAGGGAACAATGAACCTGCAGGTTGGATGGTCTCGTCCACCACCAGAGACTGGATTTCATTAAGGATCTAACTAATATCCTCTGATCCAGGCGATTCCTCCTCCACTGTGACAGAAAACCCAGTTGGAATCCCCGTAGATGCCACCTAGCCCACTTCACCATGGGTATACAAGAGGAAAGGGAGCCCAGGAGACTCAGAAAGTCTGATGCCAACATGGAATGGCTTGCCAATACTTTCTTCACTTTCCTTGTCAGGGCAGGAATCTTTTCTAGAGGAAGTGAAACTGCTCTCTCTGGAGTGTTGAAGAGTGCTCCTAGATATATCGTCTTTTGTGTAGGTGTGAGCTGGCTTTTTGAGTAATTGATTAACCACCCGAACCTGCTCAGGGTGTCTAGGACCAGCCGTTCATGTATTTCTAGGCTCCTTTTGTGCTGGGATAGAATGAGGATGTCGTCTAAGTAGTGAAGCACTCAAATCCCTTTTTCTCGAAGAGGAGCCAGGATTGCCACTAGTACCTTGGTAAAGGTTCTGGGAGCTGTTGAGATCCCGAACGGAAGGCATTGAAACTGTAGATGTAAGTCGCCTACTTTGAATCGTAGGAAAGGCTGAAACTGCTGCAGGATAGGTATATGGAGATATGCATCTTGGAGGTCTATAGAGACCATCCAATCCCCTGGTTGTACTGATAGGATCACTGTATTTAAGGATTCCATTTTGAAATGCTCTATACGGATGTACCTGTTCAGCCTCTTCAGGTCCAACCTCCAGCCGCCCGATTTTTTGGGAACCAAAAAGACTGAGAAAGAAAACCCTGAGCGTTTTTCCAAGTTCGGAACTACTGCTTGCTGCCGGATAAGAATTTGCACATACTGAAGAAGGACCTCTCTCTTTTCTTTGGAGGTTGGAATTTTCGTTGGCTGGAATGAAAAGGGTGGGGGCCGTTTTCTGAATTCCCAGAAATGCCACTGAATGACAGTGGAGACTGCCCATTGATCTGTACAATTCTCCACCCAAACCTGGGCGAACGCCCTGAGCCAAGCTCCTACTGGAGCAGTTTGGGTGGATAGGGAGTCAAAAAGACTTCTGGCCCTCAACCATGGATGTTGAGGCTTTAGGCTTCCCTGCCTTCAAGAAAGTGGCCTGCGAGCCCTTCCAGCCTCTTCTGTACTCCCTGCCTGGGCGGTACGTTCTGGAGTCTCTTGCTCTCTGCTGACCAGCTGGAGGTGACACAAACCTTTTCCTTCTGCTTCTGTCCTGGGAAATTAGACCACTTTTAACCCCTGTGACTCTGGTAATTGCTGCATCCATTTTGTCGCCAAACAGAGCTTTCCCATTGTATGGTATGCAACACCATGATTGTTTTGAAGTTGGGTCGGCTGACCATGTTTTTAGCCACAATGCCCTTCTGGCAGTGATGGAATACAGCATAGCTCTAGAGGAACACTTTAGGACATCAATGGCGGCCTCCGCCATGAAATCTGAGGCCAGCTTCAGCTCATCTAGTGCCTTGATGATTTCGTTAGAGCCCACCCCCTGTCTGAGGGCTGTCTCAATATTGTCTGACCATACTCTAGTAGTCCGTGAGATTGAAGTCAGGGCTACTGCTGGCTTGCATGCCTCTCCTGCTGCTTGATAAGATTTCTTTAGATCTGAATCGATCCTTCGATCAAGTACATCCCTGAAAGAGACCGCATCCTCTAGAGGCAGTGTTGTATTCCTGGCTAATCTCATAATTGAAGCATCTACCGTTGGAAGCGAATCAAAAAGCTGGGCATCTGCTTCAGCAAGTGGGTGTAATTTGAGAAAACGATTGTAAGCTAAGGGTCTTTTGTCCACCTTCTGCCATTCATCTGTCACAACTTCCTTTATTTCTTCCATTAAGGGGAAGGTTGATAATTTTTTTCTTCAGGTGTGGAAAATATTTCTTTGCTTTAGATGGAGGCTCTGGATCTTCCTCCCATTGGATTGCGTCCTTTACCGCATTGATAAAGGGTTCCACTAGAGCAAAATCGAAGGCTGAAGCATTTTCCTCTCCCACTTCCGATTCGTCCTCAGAAATAACATCTGTATCCAGCTGTGGATTGAGTGTATTTACCGCTGCTTCGTCTGAGGGTGGGGTTACTTGATCTTGGGATAAGGCCAACTCCCGGATAGAGTCTTTGATCATTTTTTTTATTGATTCCATGGACTCTAGTTTATCTCTCTCTTTGTCTTCTGTAGCTTCCAGGAGGCATTGACCAAATACCAATTTATCAGGGAGGGCTTGTTGGGTGCCACACACCCAGCATGCTTTCTCTCCTGGATACACAGGTCTGTGCTGGGAGTCCTGCTTACTAGAGGTATGTCGGGGTGATTTGTGACCACTGCGAGAGGTATGGGCCAAGGATGAGTGAGAATGACCGGAGCTCCTATGACCCTTTGATGTTCTATCCGTAGAATCTCTGTGGGATGATCTGCAGGAAGATCCGTGATGCGGGCTAAGACAAAAAAATAGAAACAAAGAAAGGGTGCTTCAATCAGACCAGGATGCTCTTTTCCCTTGAAAAATAACTTACCTGAATGTTGCAGCCCTTACCTAGTGGTATGTTGAGGATCTTTTTGATGCGGCATTATAGTACTAGGGACAGCTGAAAAAAAAAAAAAGCTTGCTATTTAATATATATTTTAAAAGTAGGTAAAAAGGATTTAGGAGAGGAGGGAAAAAACATTTTTTTTTTTTTTTTAAATACACCTAGGTATACATAAATACACATTCCCATTCCTCCCTGGTACCTTGGCTGGGCTCCATAGCACAGGGGAAAAGGATAGAAGAGCTGGAGAGGACACCTCATAGATGTTTCCCCTAAGGCAGCTGCTCCTCTTACTGAAAGTAAGCTCTCTTATATACCAGAGAGCAGTCTGGGAGTCCCAAGATGGCCGCCGCCGGCTTCACAGCGCTACTGCGCATGCACCGTGACATCACACCAAGGCCCCGCCCCCCCCGTCGGTAAAGCAGAGCCAAACGGCGCGCACGAAGCGCTGCACAGTCTTGAGAGATACACAGGCCTCCCCTGGGAATTCATCCGTGCTTACACTAGTACCAGGTACCTGTACCTCCCATTCACCTTAGTTCACACTGTCTTATCCCCCTTCTGTCTCTCCCCCTTCCCTTCCCCCTCCCTTCCCTCCCCCCCTTCCCCTCCCCCCTTTCCCCTCCGTTCCCTCCATCCCTCCTCTTCCATCCCCCCTTCCCCCCCCCTATTTTCCCTGCTCCTTCCCTTCCATCCCTCCCCTTCCTCCTCCCTCCCCCTTCCCCCCCCCCTCCCCCCGCCATTCCCTATCTTTCCCCCTACCTCCCTCTTCCCTTCCCCTTTGTCCCCAGCCCCATCCTCTTTCCTCCTCCCCCTTCCTCTGTCCCTATCCCCTCACCTTTCATCTCTTCACCTTCACACCACCTAACACTAAATTGCCTTCTGTTTTTCAGTACTTTTTTTCACTCCATTGGTCACTATACTCAATCCCTTTCACTCCTTGCACACTGTAGGTTCACTTCATGCCATCTTTCACATCTTTCACTAGTCACCCACCTTGTTACCATTAACTTTCCATCATTACCTCCACGTTTTATGCTTCACTTCCTGTGTGTGGTAATCCAGGTTACTTATTACTTTACAATATTCATCTTATGCTAATTACCCCCGTCATCTTGTTAGTTCCCCCAGGTCACCGTGGGAGATCATCCTCGGGCGGTGGGGCCATGCGCCTGGGGCCTGTTGGGACCTGGGTAAGCAGATTCGCCCCTGTTCCCCCCACAATTTTGTATTACCCTGTTGTGAATGTTGATGCTGGATTATAATTGTATTTACTATGTATTTTGGTAAACTCCATTGTATATTTTCTATTTGTCAGGTTCAGACTGTTTAGTCAGAATATAATCATCTCTAGATTCCCTCCTGATGAAGCGGTTTATGTCCGCGAAACTAGTCGAGGAACATGATATCTGAGATTTTGAATTGTACTGTATACCAATGATCCCACTGGGGATATACCTGTACTTTTATTATGTCTTATTTTACTACCATTGTTTTGTCCTCTGCATCAATAAAAACTATTATAATTTTTATTTTTATCGTTATATGCTTCATATTATTACCCACTATTATTGTACCGGAATAGTCCAATATGCTCCTGTTTTTGGTCGCCTGACTGGGGATCTGGCTTCCAACCCCTTTGATTATTGATTTCTGGATGATGGTACATTTATATTTGCTACTTTAATATTTCATCATAGAGGCCACTTAACTAAATTTTTAGCCACAATGCCCTTCTGGCAGTGATGGAATACAGCATAGCTCTAGAGGAACACTTTAGGACATCAATGGCCGCCTCCGCCATGAAATCTGAGGCCAGCTTCAGCTCATATAGTGCCTTGATGATTTCGTTAGAGCCCACCCCCTGTCTGAGGGCTGTCTCAATATTGTCTGACCATACTCTAGTAGTCCGTGAGATTGAAGTCAGGGCTACTGCTGGCTTGCATGCCCCTCCTGCTGCTTGATAAGATTTTTTTAGATCTGAATCGATCCTTCGATCAAGTACATCCCTGAAAGAGACCGCATCCTCTAGAGGCAGTGTTGTATTCCTGGCTAATCTCATAATTGAAGCATCTACCGTTGGAAGCGAATCAAAAAGCTGGGCATCTGCTTCAGCAAGTGGGTGTAATTTGAGAAAACGATTGTAAGCTAAGGGTCTTTTGTCCACCTTCTGCCATTCATCTGTCACAACTTCCTTTATTTCTTCCATTAAGGGGAAGGTTGATAATTTTTTTCTTCAGGTGTGGAAAATATTTCTTTGCTTTAGATGGAGGCTCTGGATCTTCCTCCCATTGGATTGTGTCCTTTACAGCATTGATAAAGGGTTCCACTAGAGCGAAATCGAAGGCTGAAGCATTTTCCTCTCCCACTTCCGATTCGTCCTCAGAAATAACATCTGTATCCAGCTGTGGATTGAGTGTATTTACCGCTGCTTCGTCTGAGGGTGGGGTTACTTGATCTTGGGATAAGGCCAACTCCCGGATAGAGTCTTTGATCATTTTTTTTTATTGATTCCATGGACTCTAGTTTATCTCTCTCTTTGTCTCCTGTAGTTTCCAGGAGGCATTGACCACATACCAATTTATCAGGGAGGGCTTGTTGGGTACCACACACCCAGCATGCTTTCTCTCCTGGATACACAGGTCTGTGCTGGGAGTCCTGCTTACTAGAGGTATGTCGGGGTGATTTGTGACCACTGCGAGAGGTATGGGCCAAGGATGAGTGAGAATGACCGGAGCTCCTATGACCCTTTGATGTTCTATCCATAGAATCTCTGTGGGATGATCTGCAGGAAGATCCGTGATGCGGGCTAAGACAAAAAAATAGAAACAAAGAAAGGGTGCTTCAATCAGACCAGGATGCTCTTTTCCCTTGAAAAATAACTTACCTGAATGTTGCAGCCCTTACCTAGTGGTATGTTGAGGATCTTTTTGATGCGGAATTATAGTACTAGGGACAGCTGAAAAAAAAAAAAGGTTGGTATTTAATATATATTTTAAAAGTAGGTAAAAAGGATTTAGGAGAGGAGGGAAAAAACATTTTTTTTTTTTAAATACACCTAGGTATACATATATACACATTCCCATTCCTCCCTGGTACCTTGGCTGGGCTCCATAGCACAGGGGAAAAGGATAGAAGAGCTGGAGAGGACACCTCATAGATGTTTCCCCTAAGGCAGCTGCTCCTCTTACTGAAAGTAAGCTCTCTTATATACCAGAGAGCAGTCTGGGAGTCCCAAGATGGCCGCCGCCGGCTTTACAGCGCTACTGCGCATGCGCCGTGATGTCACACCAAGGCCCCGCCCCCCCACCGGTAAAGCAGAGCCAAACGGCGCGCGCGAAGCGCTGCACACTCTTGAGAGATACACAGGCACATGAGGTACGCTGTAGAGGTAAGCAGAAAATCCTCATGGCGTTTGTAAAAAGGCAGTAGCATTTAAGCATTTAGGACTTCAGCATGCCGGACAAGGGAACATAGAGGAGAAAATCTGGCTCCTGTTAACCCATAAAAAAACCCCAAAAAGATCCACAGAAAAACGGGCTCCCATACTTATCTGGCGTCTTTAGCAGCCCAAGCAATGGGACTCCATACTGCAGGAGAGCATGAACCTGCAATGGTCACACCATAAAGCGGTGAGGTAGGGCTGAGCGCTTGATCCTGTAGGAACGAGGACAGAGAAAAGAATCCTGGCGGGGAGGAACAACTCTTTTATTTATAGAGTTAAAGTGGTCCTGTGGGTTTGTCGGGGGCGGAGCAACCAACCATTGGTATGCTGCCATAGAGGCACCAGGAAAGCACTTTATTTGAGTGGAAAAGTGTAATAACCTGTCAGTTTGTTGGAAAACATTGTTCATGTATTTTTGTATAACAACTACAGATACAGTATCTCACAAAAGTGAGTACACCCCTCACATTTTTGTAAATATTTTATTATATCTTTTCATGTGACAACACTGAAGAAATATAAAATAACTAAGAGGCTTCCTTCTGTGATAACAGCCATGCAGACCAATTTGATGCAGTGTGCGGTGTATGGTCTGAGCACTGACAGGCTGACCCACCACCCCTTCAACCTCTGCAGGAATGCTGGCAGCACTCATATGTCTATTTCCCAAAGACAACCTCTGGATATGACGCTGAGCATGTGCACTCAACTACTTTGGTCGACCATGACGAGGCCTGTTCTGAGTGGATACACCAAAACCACAGCAGTAGTAAATTTGCGCTTGCTCGAAAATGATAAGCCGCTAACACCGCAAAAAGAATAATTGCCCAACAAATCAAAGTGGAAAAAAGCCAGTCCAGTCATGACTGGACTGGCTTTTTTCCTTGCAGGAAATGCGTGGTATGCCAGCATAATGCTGTTAGAACACGTAAAGTGACAGAGTTCGCTTCCATGACGACGGGAAAGAGATACACTATAAAATTTTTGAATATGTTCTTTATTGGATAATAACTATAGATGTTATAGATGTGAATTATGTAGACTCATGTGAATCCAGTTCATCGAATTCCCTTTACTGAGTATGTTGTATGGGTTTTACACATATGCACCTTCTTGTATCTTCTTGCTCTTATAGATTTTATACACGGCCTGGTTCTACCAGGTTATCCTTAATTTTTTGAACGGGATATATAGAGTATACATCTGCACATATGGAGACACATTTAGGTTGATTAATATTTCGCATAACCATTTGGACCGAGCAGTGGGAGTGGCCTTACATGTATTGTTACCTTTTCAAATTTAATAACTAAGGCTGCGCCCATGAGTAATCAACCGTCATAAGAACATGTGTTTCTCTCATTAATAAGTATGTTGGTATATTCCTAAATGTGCCAATTTGCTTTTACTGGTTGCACGATATATGGTGGAACGCACGCTTCCGGTTGTTCCATTGAAACTGGAACGCAAGCCATCCCACATTGAGGCTATCTCTAACTTGCCGTTAAATTGAGAGCTTCCGGCCAACCACTGGTGGAACACAAGCTACGAGATCCATAGAAGCACACTTACGCTCTCACGTCATGACGTCACAGCGTCATATCGCGAGATTTGCCGTGATCTGTCTCCGTACACATTGGGAGACAAACCAATGCTTTAAAAACCACAAACACAAGTGGTTACTTAATTCAAGATCACTTTCATTACATCATGTAAATGTAAACCTCGGTAACATTAGATACATGGTGAACACTAGGCCACAACACTGGGAGGTGGAACGCACAGCACACCCACTAAATGGAGGCCTGGAACGCACGCGTGTCGCCATCTTGGGCAACCCGGAAGTGCCAATTTACGGAATTGAATGGGCTGGAGTCACATCAAGAGGATTACAGTACCTATATTAGGGAGTCAGGCTGCAGTGGAGGGTACCCCAGGACGAAGTCTTTTCAGACGAAACGCGTCGGGAGGACTCCACTGCCGCCTTCTTTTATGTACAAGCGCTTTTTATCATCTTAAACATGTAAGTGTATTTCTTCTTTTTTAATAAAATACGGTTTCTACGGTATCACACTATGTGGCCCTTTTTATACCCTTTATGAGCCATATGCGGGGAGATCCATTGTTATATTTGGAGAAGATACGTCTTCAGGAACCCCCTGTGATCCCTTCAGGCTGTCAAGGTCTTCCCACTATTGCCAGTGAGCAATAAAAGCCGGTTTGACCCTCACAGTATACACTGTCTTGGGTTCAAACCCTCCGGTAAGCCTCCACCTTTACCGTCTGAGTGAATTGCACGTTTGTGAAGACACTGTGGTGTGATGTTTTAGAGCTGGTCCATCCATGCACTATCCAACATAGATATGTGGGACTATTAAGAACCAGCTGTACATCATCTTTTCAAAGACTTTATGGCCTTATGCCGGTGAAGGTGCTTTATACATCACTCACAAGTGGTGACCCATTCAGTTTTTAATTCACGGACTTCTTTATTTAAATCATATTTATACCTATTTAAGTTTTTCTAATGTGAGACATTTATCTGTGTTCTAGTTAAACTGTATGTAGGGCATTGGCTCTCCACCTCATTAGTTTGAAGGTGCCTCTTCCATTTAGCGCTACACGTTTTTGTTTCTACTGTTCTGAGTGAAACCTGTCCTGTTAAACCGCTGTATGGTCTTGGCCATCGTGCTGCAGCTCAGTTTCAGAGTCTTGGCAATCTTCTTATAGCCTATCTAAAAAAGTTTGTTCCCCAGTGGGGCTTTAAAACAGCAATGTACAACATCAAAAAGATTATTTTAGTTAGTATTAGAGAAACAATTTGTTGACAAAATGTCCAATGAAATCATTTAATTAAATACAGTATATACAAATAAATAATCTAGTCCAATAATATAATTCATATTCCATAATACGGTAAAAAACACATTTAGTACGTCATTACATTACATAGTGTTGTATAGTAAGCAAGCCCTGACACGTTTCGACCTAGATACGGTCTCTTCAGGGGGCACATTGAGATCTGGAAAATATATATAATACATGTATTCAGAACTATAAAATTTACCGTCATTCATCACATTGAATAGATCATGGTGGTGGATTTTACCGTTAAAAGATGGAATGAGTGTTCCATATTCTAAAATGTTCGGAGCCATTGGAGAATCCAAAAGGTGCGCAGGCCACCCCCACCTCCCCAGGAAAGAAAAGCCAACCCTAAGGGGCTTACAAGGAGCCACGCTAATTTGCGCCCCCCCCTCCGGGGGGCGAAGGAGTACACACCTGCAACAAACACCCATTGATAGCCATTAGTTAATTAGTAAATAGGTAATTAAATCATCATTGTAAATGTTTGTATATATTGAGACTGACGGAAAATAAAAATGTCAATGTATGAATATTACAAAATATGAGTGAATAGTCAAAATACAATGGTATTTTGTTAAAATATTGTAGGAATATAAGATGTGAAAAGTTGATGGTGGTTCCTGAGTGGTGGTGTTCAATGGTGCTGTAAATAATTAATTAAATGAGGTGCAAGGAAAATGCGAAGTGTGTATGTGAAAAAACGTGCACTGTGTATGAGATGGTGAGGTGACTAAGGAAGTGCATCATGTGATGAGGTGTGTGAGGTCTGCCAATCAAACGCTGGCAGAACGTGAAAAAATGACAACAATAAAAATGAAAAGCAAAAAGTGAGAAATGAGTGAAAAAAACAACCAAATGTGAAGGTGTGTAAAGTGATAATGTGATCTGCCTTGTAAAATGGTGTGGTTCAAATAAAAATGTAGTTTACCTTATACAGAGTAGTGATTCGTATGGGCTGTAGGTTGTATTGGGCTTGTGAAACTTGTTTGATGTTGAAGACCTAGCTGCGATTATACAAGAAAAAATAGGGACCCCGATGCCAAAGGAAGGTGGATGCAATACAGTCCATCCTGGCCTGCATAGAATTATTGTTTGATTCTTAAATGTCCAGTACTCTTATATATCTAGAGTAAGGCTAATGGGATGATTGTAAGCAGGTGCAAACCTCCCCCACTCCCCCAAGGACATGGCGTGTGGGCCGCCAGAAAAGCGGCCCACGTGTGGCTCCCTCCGTGTCCCGGAAGGCCAGAAGGCCCCGACCACCGCCGCCATCTCCGCCGCAAAGTGCGTGATGTCATGACGTCGTGCACGTGCCGAGTACCTCGCGCACTCCGTCACTAACAGTCCAGAGACGAACAGAGACGCCGCTGGCAGGGTGAGGCTCACCTCGGCGACTGAGAACAAGCGTCGACTAGGGCAAAAAAGGGGCACGCGGAAGGACTCCACATACCCCCACCCTGCCGGGAAGCCACAAGGAGCCGAACTCTACCCCCGGGGGGGTGAACAGGCATGGCCACAGCCCTCGGAACCCACCAAGGCCCTCAGACAATAAACATGATGACATGGATCATGCCAAGGGGGCATTTTGAAGATTGATTGCATGGAGTTATGGAATGTACCAAAAAGGAACAGTTAATATTGTTTATTGCACACGGGAGCCGTGTGTTTGCGCCATAAGCCCATCTTCCTGCATAAAATCCAATAGAATTTAACCGCAAATACCGTTTGGGATATTTGAGCATAATGCCATACAGGAGTCTATTAGATTCCTCCTGATGCATGTAAAGGGGATGGATTGGATCTCAATCCAATCCCCCAAAGGGGAATGGGTACCTCATCCCAAGTTTGGGTTTACCCATTAAACAACCCTTTTAAAAAAAATTATTATCTTTTTCTTTTCAAAAAATAATAAAGAATTGGCGAATGCAAGAATTTGAAGATGACAAAAACACACAGCTCCTGTTTGAATCTCTAATGTGTCATAGCGGGGAAGGGGTGTCTTTCCCATTGTATCTTCTTATAGCCTAGGCCATCTTTATGTAGAGCAATAATTATTTTTTTCAGATCCTCAGAGAGTTCTTTATCATGAGGTGCCATGCTGAACTTCCAGTGACCAGTATGAAAGAGTGAGAGCAATAACACCACATTTAACACACCTGCTCCCCATTCACACCTGACACCTTGTAACACTAATGAGTCACATTACATGTTGGAGGGAAAATGGCTAACTGGGCCCAATTTGGGAGTTTTCACTTAGGGGTGTACTCACTTTTGTTGCCAGTGGTTTATACATTAATGGCTGTGTGTTGAGTTATTTTGAGGGGACAGTAAATTTACACTGTTATACAAGCTGTACACTCACTACTTTACACTCTCCCCTGCCAGGTCCAGCGTTGGCTCGTTCTTCTGGCTCCCACCCACCCAGTTCCCCCGATAACTTTCATTTTACTCTTTATATTTTCAGGGTATACCCTCTTTTCAGGCATACTAACCAGCCAAGCCAAGGCACACCGCAGGTCTTGGTGAGTTGGGGGTTATCGTTTCTATATGAAGACTCCGGCAACAAATATATATACTCTGCATTCAGTGTAGCCTATATCTACAGTGCATTCAGTGGAGCACTGTTTCTAATACACTTCTTGTGGTGTATTAATATATATATATATACAGTTTAGTATATATATATATATATATATATATATATATATATATATATATATATATATATATATATATACAGTGGGGATGGGAAGTATTCAGACCCCCTTAATTTTTTCACTCTTTGTTATATTGCAGCCATTTGCTAAAATCATTTAAGTTCTTTTTTTCCTCATTTATGTACACACAGCACCCCATATTGACAGAAAAACACAGAATTGTTGGCATTTTTGCAGATTTATTAAAAAAGAAAAACTGAAATATCACATGGTCATAAGTATTCAGACCCTTTGCTGTGACACTCATATATTTAACTCAGGTACTGGCCATTTCTTCTGATCATCCTTGAGATGGTTCTACACCTTTATTTGAGTCCAGCTGTGTTTGATTATACTGATTGGACTTGATTAGGAAAGCCACACACCTGTCTATATAAGATCTTACAGCTCTCAGTGCATGTCAGAGCAAATGAGAATCAGGAGGTCAAAGGAACTGCCTGAAGAGCTCAGGGACAGAATTGTGGCAAGGCACAGATCTGGCCAAGGTTACAAAAAATTTCTGCTGCACTTAAGGTTCCTAAGAGCACAGTGGCCTCCATAATCCTTAAATGGAAGACGTTTGGGACGACCAGAACTATTCCTAGAGCTGGCCCTCCGGCCAAACTGAACCTAAAGATCACTGTAGGTGAGCTCCAGAGATGCAGTCGGGAGATGGGAGAAAGTTGTAGAAAGTCAACCATTACTGCAGCCCTCCACCAGTCGGGGGTTTATGGCAGAGTTGCCCGATGGAAGCCTCTCCTCAGTGCAAGACACATGAAAGCCTGCATGGAGTTTGCTAAAAAACACCTGAAGGACTCCAAGATGGTGAGAAATAAGATTATTTGGTCTGATGAGACCAAGATAGAACTTTTTGGCCTTAATTCTAAGCGGTATGTTTGGAGAAAACCAGGCACTGCTCATCACCCGCACAATACAGTCCCAACAGTGAAGCATGGTGGTGGCAGCATCATGCTGTGGGGGTGTTTTTCAGCTGCAGGGACAGGACGACTGGTTGCAATCAAGGGGAAGATGAATGCGGCCAAGTAGAGGGATATCCTGGATGAAAACCTTCTCCAGAGTGCTCAGGACCTCAGACTGGGCCGAAGGTTTACCTTCTAACAAGACAATGACCCTAAGCACACAGCTAAAATAACAAAGGAGTGGCTTTACAACAACTCTGTGACTGTTCTTGAATGGCCCAGCCAGAGCCCTGACCTAAACCCAATTGAGCATCTCTGGAGAGACCTAAAAATGGCTGTCCACCAACGTTTACCATCCAACCTGACAGAACTGGAGAGGATCTGCAAGGAGGAATGGCAGAGGATCCCCAAATCCAGGTGTGAAAAACTTGTTGCATCTTTCCCAAAAAGACTCATGGCTGTATTAGATCAAAAGGGTGCTTCTACTAAATACTGAGCAAAGGGTCTGAATACTTAGGACCATGTGATATTTCAGTTTTTCTTTTTTAATAAATCTGCAAAAATGTCAACAATTCTGTGTTTTTCTGTCAATATGGGGTACCGTGTGTACATTAATGAGGAAAAAAAATGAACTTAAGTGATTTTAGCAAATGGCTGCAATATAACAAGGAGTGAAAAATTAAAGGGGGATACTCTGAATAAGAAAAATAAGGGGTTGCGCTAATACTGGTATAACATAACGTGAAATTTACAGTGAAAGAAAATTCATATAATAATCATAAATAAAAATGAATCAATGTGCAAAACATTTGGTGATAATGAAAAAAAGTCCCATCAGATAAAGCATCAATTAAATATCATAGAGAGTCCAAATCACCAACAATAAACAACAAAAGTCCAAGTGATAATAGTGAAGTTCTGTGACAGCAAGGAAGGATCCACCACCAGAAATGGAAGGGGTTACTCCTTACCAGAAGGCCATGACCCCCCACCACAGAGGATCACAGCAAGCAGGAATCTTTAAAAGCCATAAATGGGAACTGCCAGCGGTGTCCACCAGAGGTCATCTCATCATCAGCCACTCCAACGAACCCAAGGCACAGATACCATAAAATATAGAAGGAGCTCACATAGTGTAAAACCGATATGATTTATTAAAAATAAATAAGATACAAATGCACACTTACAGAGTGTAAATGGATAGAACAGCCTTAAGTCCGGCTCCGTGGCCACCGGAGCTCGGACAAACCCGTCCTGCTGGAATGCAACTTGCTTGGGGGTGACGTCAGCACGTCGTCTGGCTCCGCCCTACGCGTTTTGTGACATCATCACGTCTTCCAGGGGCACTAACTAACTATACTCTGAATACTTTCCGTCCCCACTATATATATATATATATATATATATATATATATATATATATATATATATATATATATATATATATATATATATATATATATATATATATATATACTCTGCATTCAGTGTAGCCTATATATACAGTGCATTCGTGGTGTATAGTTTCTAATACACTTCAGGCGGTGTACACAGTATATAATACAGTGTAGTGTGGTGTTGCAAAACAAAAAATACATCATGTCCGGAAGGCGACCAAGGAGAGGCAGATGCTCACAGGCTACTAAAAGAGGGCAGGCAGCCTCTGTGTCTACAGTCAACAGTGGTGGTCGCGGACATGGTGCATCCTCTGCAGGTGGCCGTGGGGCACGCTCATCCTTTTTTTCTGCTGCTGGCCGTGTTATTGAGCCACAACATGCAGAAGAGTTGGTGGAGTGGATAATGAAGCCGTCCTCATCCTCCTCATCCTCTGTCACCCAGGCTCAGAGTAGTTTGCCTTCTAATGCAGCTGCCAAAGCGGCACATTCCACCGACTCCTTGTCCACAGTCACTCCTTCCGTAGCCCCACCATCATGCACAGAGGAGTCTCCAGAATTATTCGACCACAGTGTCGGTTATATGCTGCTGGAGGATGCGCAGCGATTTGAAGGCTCCGATGTTGGTTCACAGGTTGCGGAAGGGAGTAAAGTGAGCCTAGAGAGAGGAGGTGCCACAGAAGGACAAGAAACTGGTAGTCATGTTCCCCCAGCTGCAGCATACTGCCAAGTTTGCTCCAATGATGAGGAGGGAGGGGATGATGAGGTCACTGACTGTACTTGGGTGCCTGAGAGAAGAGAGGAGGAAAGTAAGGAGAAGGAGGAGGCACAACCTTAACGAGGCAGCCACCCTATTGCATCACACCGCAGAGCTCCACAGGTGCAGGGCACTGATGACTCCCCGCTGACTTTTAAAAGTTCCTTGGTGTGGGTTTTTTGTGACACGTGTGCAGCAGATCGCACCGTTGCTGTTTGCAACCAATGTCTGAAGCGGATCAAGCATGACCAGAGCAGCAGCCGCTTGGGCACCACATGCTTGACCAGGTATATGACAACCTGTTATCCAGTCCGTTGGCAACAGCACTTGAAAGACATCATAGAAAAAGACGGCCTTCTCCTTGCTCATCATCTGGGATCTCCAACCATACTATACCTCCAGTCCTCTCAAAAACCTGCCCTGAGAGGAATGATGGTATAGCAGTAGGTGTCCCAAGTACTTGCAGCCAATCTGCTAGCAGTACACCACCAATTGATTTTAGCAGGCAAATTTCCCTACTCAAGTTGCTGAACCGTAAAAAGAAATTCGGTCCCAGCTATCCACATGCTCAGCGTCAAAATGCTAGCTTGGCCAAATTGCTATATTTTTGATATAATATTTTTGATATAATATGTTTTATATAATATTTTACAGCAGAGCCCGTTCCTGCGCCCAACAAGAGTAACTGTGAGGGGTTAAAGTGTTCTGGCGTCACCAAAACCAAAGGCCCAATTTTTCTGCCCTTGTTTAACAGGGCCATGTATTTACAATTTTTGATATAATATTTCACAGCAGGGCCCATTACTGAGCCCAACAAGAGTAACTGTGTGGGGTTACAGTGTTCTGTCACCACCAACACCTAAGGCCCAATTTTTCTGCAGAGTATATAGGGCAGGCCGTATAGTATATACCGTATACTGCTGTTCAGAGTATATAGTTCCTGGGGGCCTGGGGGACCCCCACGTCATTTTTTATTTTATTGTGGTGTGGGGTTCCCCTTAATATCCATACCAGACCTGAAGGGCCTGATATGGATTTTAGGGGGGCATCCACACCATTTTTTTGGTATTTTTGGTATGGGATTCCCCTTAATATTCATATCAGACCAAAGGGCCTGGTAATGGACTGGGGGGGGGGGAGGCACACATTTTTTGAATGATTTGTATCTATATTGCCGGGATCCGACAATACATTACAGCCGTGAGCAGTTTTAAATGATATTTTTTTCCTTTAGAAATGTCATTTTGCTGTGGTACTGTTATAAACATGGGAAAGATGCACTACTCTACAGACAGACTAAGGAGACCCCCAGGCACAATATTTAAAGGAATATTTCATTTTTATTGTTTCACTTTAAGCATTATTAATTCAATGCTCCCAAAAAACGCCCGTTTTAAAACTTTTTTCTCCATTGATACATATACCCTGGGGCAGGACCTGGGTCCCCAAACACTTTTTATGGCAATAACATGCATATAAGCCTTTAAAATGAGCACTTTTTATTTTTCATGTTCGTGTCTCATAGACTTTAACGATGTTCACATGTTCGCACAATTTTTTTGCCTGTTCGCATGTTCTGCTGCAAACCGAACCGGGGGTAGTTAGGCTTATCCTTAATTTGTATCTTAGTGCGAACATCTAGGAAAATCAATGAGCCATTCTACAAGCAGGAAATTACATTTCTGGGGGGCGTTCTGTACACCATCTCTGTAGAGAACAACTCTAGGTAGCCATATTGCATTACATTTTATACAGCACTGCAGATTGAATAGTAAAAGTAATTTTTAATAACGTTCAATTTACGCTATATTATTTTTACTTTATTTGTTTTCCCCCACGAAAGTGGAGTTATCCTTTAAGACAGTGGTTCTCAACTCCAGTCCTCAGGACCCACCAACAGGCCAGGTTTGCAAGATAGCTGAAATACATCACAGGTGATATCACTTGCTGCTCAGTGATTGCAGTATTCTAGTCTGCAACTCCCCAAGGTAATACATAAAATCTGGCCTGTTGGTGGGTCCCGAGGACTGGAGTTGAGAACCACTGCTTTAAGACATTACAGCAGTTAAGGAATCCTTGTTCCTACATTTGAACTAAGTAATACATCCTAAATGTCATCAACTGAGCTTAAAAATATTTTATAGGATGGTTTTTCTTAAAATATTAAAACTATTCAGGAAACAGTGGCATAATTATCTCTATGACTGTATTAAACATGTATTTAGAATTTGTAGACATTTATTGAGATATAAAGTGTATTTCAGAATCCTACAGTTCTAGTTTTTTCATGTATTGCTTGATTTAATAGTACAGTATGATATGAATGTGTGATGTATTATTAGTGCCACAATGACATTACCATTAAATGTCGCCACTAAAAGCTTTATAAAATGATCTAATCAACATTTATTTCATTTAAGTGATTATTATGACTTGCTCTGAATTCATCAGGGTGTATGATATATGGCAATTTGCTAATTGTTCCAGAGTATCTAGGTATAGCTCTGGTAGGTCGGAGTAGTTAACTCATGGTCTTGCAGCGCCAAAGCCCTGGAGTTATTTCCTATAAATTTAAGGGCATGTGGACCTCAAAAAATAGATAGAGTGAAGGAGTTATATAGCCACCCAGGGACAGGAATGCAGAAATGCTAGGTAAAATAAAACAAAAGCAAATTAGAAAACAAAAACAAATGCAGCCACCTCACTACGGACTAGTAAGTGATATATACAGTACATTTTTTTTGTTTTGGCTTTAGATACATTAAAGCAATATGATAGGCTCATGTTTATGTGGTTTTTAACGCATAATAAAAAACTAAGTTTTATATTTTCTGAGAACCTGACTGATAGTAAGTTTATGGTTCATTTAATATGTCATGTTATGTATTTGCTATATTCTTTAGGGATGTGGCGATACTTCACTTTTTTCTGAAACATATTGCTAGTTTACTGGTTGCAATTATCAGTCAATGTAGGGATTCCTTAAAGTGTTACTAAACCCAGGACCCTGAATTCACTATATCTGGTCTCCCACAGTATACAGAACATGGAAATGCAATCGTTTTAGTAAATATAAACTACTATATACCTTTTCTCATCAGCAGTTAGAGCAGTCTTGTGACTTCTTTCAGTGTCTGGTTAAAGCTTGTAAGAGGAGTTTTAATTCTGCTATGACTGTCCTATCAAGCTACAGGACCCCTGACCCTCTGTGTGGACAGTGCTGATTGGCCCTGTGCTAATTACATGCACCCTCCCAAAAAAAAATACTAACAATACACACAAAACTGAGCATTTGCAGCATGACTCCAAAAGCTCTGTCTTATCAGGAGATGGATTGGGGACTGTGAAAGAAGGGGAGGATCAGAGAAGACAGGATCAAACAGCCTTTTTACACAATGCAGAGGATGAACCCCTAATGCCGCGTACACATGAGCGGACTTTTCAGCACCAAAGGTCCGACGGTCTTTCCGACGGACTTTCGACAGAGTTACTGCAAACTTTTGAATGACTGGACTTGCCCACACACGAACGGACCAAAGTCCGTTCGAAAGTCAGTTGATTTGAATGTGATGACGTACGAAGGGACTAGAAGAAGGAATTCATAGCCAGTAGCCAATAGCTGCCCTTGTGTTGTTTTTTTGTCCGTCGGACTAGTATACAGACGAACGGATTGTTCGACCGGACTTGAATCCGTCAAAAAGATTTGAAACATGTTCTAAATTTAAAGTTCGTCTGATTTTTCGACAGCAAAGGTCCGATGAACCCCAGACACGATCCAATTGTCCAGCGGATTAGTTCCATCGAACCTTGCACAAGCATGCTTTACTGCATATACAGACTGGTTTTACTGTTGTGGGTTTAGTAACACTTTAACTGGGGACTACAATAAATTGAACCAGTTACCTAAGGTACCTTGGCTGTTGACCATTGAAAACCTTCAGCTACCATCCTGCCCTATCTATCACCATGAGGTCTAGTCACTCAGTCACAATGTTTATATTGTGCGATGTAATGTCAATGAGGTCCTGTTTATTGTTTTATTGTGGCTCAACCTAAGGCGTCATGCACACGGACATTTTTACAGCCACGTTTTTGAGCGTTTTTTATAGCTTAAAAACGCCTGTCTATGTTAGTCTATGGATTTATGCCCATCTAGACGTTTTTGAGCTGCAAATGGCCTAGGCGTTTTTAAGCTGTAAAAAAAACCCAGGACCAGTGCGTTCCGAGGCGTGGCGATAGAGCTGTAAAAACGCGAAACGTGCAAAAACGCGACCGCTGCGTTTTTTCGCGTTTTTTAGCTACGGCGTTTTTTTGCTCAAAAAAGATGATTGGACACTGTAATCTCTGTAAAAACAGGAAATTCCTGTCTGGACATTAGATTACCCAAGAGTCCTTTGCACAGCCGTGTGACTGTGCTTAGTGAGTTCAAGATGGCAAGTTCTGTGTCACAAGTGGAGCTGATAAGCGCTCTACAGGCCCATCCTGAACTGTGGGATGTGGCACATCCACTTCATGGAGACCACATCCGCAAAGTAAAAGCCTGGGAGGATATCAGTGCTGCCATTACCCCTGGCTGGGAAGAATTACGAAATGCAGAAAGAAAGGAAATAAGTCTATTTTCCTTGAATGCATGATCTGTTTGTGTGTAATGTAAACGAAGATTGCATATTTAACCCTTTGTTTTCCATGTTATTTTAGGCAAAATTATACAGTGCCGCTGGAAGTCCCTACGTGACCGTGTCAGGAAGGACCTCACGGACGAGGACAAGGCGGCACGTAGTGGAACACCAGCACCAGCTAAGAGACCACATGTCTACCACACCAATCTTCTCTTCTTACGGCAAAATATGCTGAGCCATACCAGACCGTAAGTTTTTTTTTTTTTTTCATATATTTGCATTGTACATATGTACATTGCTTTTCAGGCAGTATGTTCCATGGCTATTGTAACAACTTTCCGAACGCCACATGTACATATACGTCGACAGAATGGCACGGCTGCACAAATTGGTGTACCTGTACGTCCCTTTTAAGTTTCCGCCTTGGCGGCGCGCTCTCCCATTGCGAGGTCAATGAGTCCGACCGCGGGTCCTGCGGACTCAATGTCCGCGGGCACACCGGCGATCGTCTCAGGGAGAGGAAGAGGTTAACCCATTCAATGCCAGTGTAATTTTTACAGTAATCATTGCAATTTCAATCGCACTGATCGCTGTAAAAATTACAATTTTCCCAAGAATGTGTCAAAATTGTCCAATGTGTCCGCCATATTGTCGCAGTCAGGCTAAAAATCGCTGATCGCCCCCATTACTAATAAAATAAAAATTAGTAAGAAAAATGCCATAAAACTCTCCCCTATTTCATAGACGCTATAACTTTTGCCAAAAAAAACTTTATTAACTGAAATCTGTAGAAGAATACATATTGGCCTAAACCAAAAAAAATGTTAGATTTATTTATTTTTTGGGGGATATTTATTACTTAAAAAAATTAACATTCAAAATTTAAAAAAAAAAAATTTACACTCTTTTTTATAGCTCCGAAAAAAAAAAAAAAACCCAGAGGTCATCAAATACCACCTAAAAAAAAGTCTGTTTGAGGGGAAAAAAAGGACGTAAATTTTTTGGGGAGCCACGTTGCACGACCACCATTGTTAAAGCGACGTTGTGACAAATCGCAAAAAGTGCTTGGGTCTTTGGCCAGCTAAATGGTCCAGGCTGAAGTAGTTACATTCATACATTTTGTATTGTCTGCAGGACAACTTCTAACATTAGATAGAGAGAGGTGGATGCAGAAGAGGCAGAGGTTCAGAGACCAAGCAGTCCCATGACGAGCACTGGATCTCCACGTCCAATAAGCGAGGGAGGTGTTGAGTGCACAGATGAGGTAACTGCTTAGGTCTGCCTGTCTATCTCATTGTCTGTCTGTCCATGTACATGTCAATGTAAACATTTTAGTTCTTTTGCAGGAATCGAGGGCTTTGGAATCAGCGTCTCCTGCCAGTCAGCAAGGTGGAGAGCAGCGCGGTTGTGGCGGTGTTCGTGGCCGTGGACGTCAGACGAGGGGCGGGTTCAATCCGGAGGCTGATGACAGAGTGCTAGCACTGCTTCAGGTAGTGCGGCAGGAGAGGCGCAGTATGGATGCCTTTTTAGACACCAACAACCCACGTGCCTGCTTCTGCCGCAGCCTTTACCACATCCTGGAGGACATTGGGGGAGACCAAGAGAAGCTTTGTATGGATCTCATGTACGGTATTGCAATGCAATATCGACATGCAAAATTAAGTGGCGGGCCACCTCCATGCGATCCATATAATATTTCTCATGATCCCCCAATGGCCCCTGGGACCTCGGCAGTGCTAGCATCCCCCTCTCACTATCAGCCCCCTCCTCAACGCCAACCACCACCTATCCCGTCCCAGACCTCGTTCTATACCCCGCACTCCTATGCTGAATTTCCACCTTCCACCTCCCATTTTCAGCCCTCATACCCTGTACCCCGCTACCAGCAGGATTTTGGGAGTGATCGCCAGGCCCAACCATTACCCCGTCCCCAATCCCCACATCCCCAAAGCGATCAAGCATCCACCACCACCTATCACCAGTTGTGATCCCAAAATAAATATGTTTTTTGCTTGAAAATAAAATGTGTTCAATTTGTCTTTTATATGGTGCACAACAGCACTCCTTTGCACTCTGCTTGCCCTGAAGGCAGAGTGCAAAGGACTCTATTGTACTTTATCTTCAGACAAGCGTAAGCTAGCTCTTTTTTGGGCTTAGCCTAGGCTTACCCCGAAGGCAGAGTCAAATTGACTTGTTGAACAATCGTTGATAAATGGACATAAAAATAACAAACTTCAATTTTGAAATGCTTTATTTCAAAAAACACAAGAAAGCAAAGGTAGATGTATTCCAAATATTTTTTAGACATAATCATTCTGCCATGATACCTCTCCATCAGGGGATTCAAAAAATTCTGCAAATTGGTTTTGAATGCTCATGACACGTGCAGTTGAACGCAAGTCCATAAATTGAACCCTCTGAAGTTGGTTAATGGGCTCCTGTTCAACATTATTTCTGTCACTGTCCCGCAGAAAATTGTGCAGAACGCAGCATGCCAGGACGACTTTAATGGCGTTGTCAACATCCAATTGCATACTTGTCAGCAAAACTCGCCATTTGGCCGTGCACACCCCGAATGCACATTCAACAACACGGCCTGCACGGCTGAGCCGATAATTGTAGATTTTTTGTCGTCGGCTGAGACCATTGCCACTGTATGGCCTCATAAGATTTTCAGCCAGTCCAAAGGCCTCATCTGCCACCATGACTAATGGCAAGCTGGGTTCTTCAGTGCAGGGTAGAGGCCTGCTTTCAGGAATATTGAGTCGTCCCTCATGTAGACGACGTCCGAAGGCCCACTCGCGGAATATGCGGGCGTCACCTTGGCTTCCATATGCTCCCACATCAACAGAAAGAAATTTAAGGTTGTGCATCGGACAATGCCAGGAGGACCACCGAAAAATATTTTTTTAAATTAAAATATGACGATCCAGAGTGGGGAGGCTTCTTGACCCTGATGTGTTTCCCATCAAGGGCTCCTATACAATTTGGGAACTGAGTTTTTTCCCAAAAAGTGTCCACAACTGATTCCCAGATGTCTTCTGTTGGCTCTGGCATTACAATGTTATGCAATTCCTCCCATATTGCCACACATGTTTCCTTTATTATTTTTGACACCGTTGAGAGGCCAAGGAGGAAGTAATGATGCAAGGAAGCATAACTTTGTCCTGTGGCAAGGAACCTAAGATAACATAATAAATTTAGTTATTGAAAGAGAAAAGCATAAACATAAGTCCTAACCCTACCCTTAAACCTAACCCTATATCCTAACCCTAACCCTATCTCCTAACTCTAACCCTATTTCCTAACCCTAACCCTATCTCCTAACCCAAACCCTATCTCCTAACCCTAATCCTATCTCCTAACACTATCTCCTAACCCTAACCCTATCTCCTAACCCTAACCCTGTCTCCTAACCCTATCTCCTAACCCTAACCCTATCTCCTAACCCTAACCCTATCTCCTAACCCTAATCCTATCTCCTAACCCTATCTCCTAACCCTAACCCTATCTCCTAACCCTATCTCCTAACCCTAACCCTATCTCCTAACCCTATCTCCTAACCCTAACCCTATCTCCTAACCCTAACCCTATCTCCTAACCCTATCTCCTAACCCTATCTCCTAACCCTAACCCTATCTCCTAACCCTAACCCTAACCCTATCTCCTAACCCTATCTCCTAACCCTAACCCTATCTCCTAACCCTAACCCTATCTCCTAACCGTATCTCCTAACCCTAACCCTATCTCCTAACCCTATCTCCTAACCCTATCTCCTAACCCTATCTCCTAACCCTAACCCTATCTCCTAACCCTAACCCTAACCCTATCTCCTAACCCTAACCCTATCTCCTAACCCTATCTCCTAACCCTATCTCCTAAGCCTAACCCTATCTCCTAACCCTAATCCTATCTCCTAACCCTATCTCCTAACCCTAACCCTATCTCCTAACCCTAACCCTATCTCCTAACCCTATCTCCTAACCCTAACTCTATCTCCTAACCCTAACCTTATCTCCTAACCCTATCTCCTAACCCTAACCCTATCTCCTAACCCTAACCCTAACCCTATATTCTAACACTAACCCTATCTCCTAACCCTGACCCTATTCACTAACCATAACCCATATGTGTATTCACTTACCTGAGTGTCACTAGCATCTGTTTCTCCGGTGACACAAAGCTACGCATCACAGTGTCCATCCTTGTGAGCCTTGACCTGAGCCTCTCCAACAGGTCATCAAAGAGCGGCACTGACATCCTTGTAAAGTTAAAGAATTTTGTCGGATATGAGCGCAGTTGGGAATAAATATTGCCAAAGTACCCCGTATAAAACCGATTGGATACCATTGGATGCACCCAAAATTGACGTCTGCTGCTTCTCTCCTCCTTCTGTCTCATTCTCCGCAGCCTCCGCAAAACAATCAGAAGGATTGCCTCATCGATCTTCTGGGTGACAGGATCCATATTTCTCAGAAAAATACACAAAACTCAAACAGACTCTGAAACACTCTCTCCTCTCTCTCTCTCCTACCAAAATGGCACCGACACATGCTCATTAACATATTTTCTTTGGTTTCTGTGGCATTGAGGGAAATTTGGGAGTGTATATAGCTGAGAGATGTGTTTTTCATTAAAAAACGCTACTTAGCGCTAACGCTAAAAACACGCAAAAAAGTGCAAAAACGCTAATGCAAACGCTGGTTTTTCCAGGCGTCGAACCTAGCTTTACAGCTCGTTTTTTAAAACGTCCATGTGCATGAGGACTAAATGTTTGCCAGTGAGGGATTTCCTGTTGATTTAACCACCTACCTACCGGCCGCTGTATATATACATCCTGGTAGGTAGGTGGTTATACTGGGATCATGTGGTAATATATATAGATAGGGGGCGCTAATGATTATTCAAAAAATATTATAAATAAATTATTGAAGTGCAACAAATGTAAATTGTGCTTAGTGTACCTTGTGTACTGAAGAAAAAGGAACATAGATTTATATAAATATTAACAGTGGGATTGACCCATAATATACAGAAACCAACACAATGGTATCAATGCAATAGTGTACTAATGGTAGTTAACAGTGAAAAATAAATTCTAAAATAAAGTGATATCTTCCAAGATGTGCCAGTTCCTTGCTGTTGATAGATATAAAAGTTCCTTCACCAAAAGACAGAAGAAAATACACCTTGTAGAAATGGATATCTGCTTACCAGATACCAATGACCCCTTTATTTAAAAAGAGAGTCACTAGCGCTTTTGCAGGGTAGTGCCTGCTCACATGGATGGCTGGATAGCTGGATGGTGTTTAGGCATGAACCCCTCCGATCCCAATCGTTCAAGCAAGGAATATATGGGAAACAAACAAAGTCTCCATAGTGTAAAACCTTTTATTAAAATGCTAAGATAACATTAAAAAGCCAATTGGCCGCTTACATTTGTGAGTGCCTACCCGGCACTGGGGCTGCTCGTTTCTCAGGGTAAGATTGGTATCAGAGATCCGTCGCACCACATCAAAAGACGGCGTGCGTTCCACACGGCCTGAGAGACAACCAGACAACCGGACGTAGGTAAAGATCGCGTGACCACGTACCGCTCCGACGTACGTTTAGTTTTGAACGTCCTCAGGGAAGCGTCAATGTGGTGCAACGGATCTCAATACCAATCTTACCCTGAGAAACGAGCAGCCCCAGCGCCGGGTAGGCACCCACAAATGTAAGCGGCCATTTGGCTTTTTAATGTTATCTTAGCATTTTAATAAAAGGTTTTACACTATGGAGACTTTGTTTGTTTCCCATATATCCCTTGCTTGAACGATTGGGATCGGAGGGGTTCATGCCTAAACACCATCCAGCTATCCAGCCATCCATGTGAGCAGGCACTACCCTGCAAAAGCGCTAGTGACTCTCTTTTTAAATAAAGGGGTCATTGGTATCTGGTAAGCAGATATTCATTTCTACAAGGTGTATTTTCTTCTGTCTTTTGGTGAAGGAACTTTTATATCTATCAACAGCAAGGAACTGGCACATCTTGGAAGATATCACTTTATTTTAGAATTTATTTTTCACTGTTAACTACCACTAGTACACTATTGCATTGATACCATTGTGTTGGTTTCTGTATATTATGGGTCAATCCCACTGTTAATATTTATATAAATCTATGTTCCTTTTTCTTCAGTACACAAGGTACACACTAAGCACAATTTACATTTGTTGCACTTCAATAATTTATTTATAATATTTTTTGAATAATCATTAGCGCCCCTTATCTATATATAGTACCATCTGATCATTTATGTTCAAACTGGGGAGCAGCTTGGGTTATGTGTATATATTCATTTTTTTTATTGTTTATTTGTAGTTTTTCACCACCTAAACTCATTCATATTTTCACATTTTTTAATCGCATTTTTTAATTATTGTCACCACTGGCGCGGAGTTAGCTTTTTCTATACTGGGATCATGGTTAAGGCTACAACTATGATCCCGGTGTTATTTTTTTCAGCCGGGGATTCTCTTTCAGGCAAAAGTATTCCTGAGCGGCAAAGCAGCTGCTGGAATACTTTTACAGGGGGGCGGATGGGGGTCCCACCCCCCACCCACCGCTGCCATTACCAGGCTTTTCCGAGCGATCGGGAAGACCCGGAGCGATGCAACCGGCGGCATCCATCTCCGTCCTCACAGTGAGAGGAACTCTAGCTGTTCCTCCCACTGTGTGATATCAGAACCAGTGTTCTATCAGAATAGGCAACCCGTCGGATTAGGTAACGGAAATGATGTTCCATCAGCTGAAAACTTACTACGTAGCAGGTTTGCTAGTGTATCTTGATACACCCCGTACAGCTCAGCGCTAAACCTTTAGGCTTTAAAAATGTAACATGAAAACAGCGTGACAGATCTCAACATACTATATTGATTCATATACGCTCACTTTATTCATTAAGTGACTTTTAAATTTAAGATGTAGCTGGGTGTAGTAAGATGTCCACTGGCACCTTATGACTGCAGGTGTTCTGTCAGATTAGCAAACCTGCACATGCGCAGTAAGTATTCAGCTGACGGAACGTCATTTCCGGTACCTAATCTGATGGGTCGCCTATTCTGACCGAACACCAACCCCCGATATCTCCACAAAGAGTACCTGTCATTGCTATTGCCATCAAAAGGAATGTTTACATTCCTTTTGACAGCAATAAAAGTAATCAAAAACATTTTTTTTAAAAAACACTGCAAAAACAAAATAAAACAAAATAAATTATAAAAAAAAATTTTTTTTTTTTTAGAGTGACCTTGTCACCCTGTGCTCATTCACAGGAGCGAACTCACACGTCAGTCCCGCATGCATATGTAAACAGTGATCGCAACACACATGTGAGGTATCATTGTGATCGTTAGAGCGAGAGCAATAATTCTAGCACCAGACCTCCTCTGTAACTCTAAACTTGTAACCTGCAAAGGCTTTTTGAAGCATTAGCCCTGAGGAAGATACGCAATACCCCTTGTATCGACACGTGTTGGGGAAGGGGACAGGACGAAAAGCTGGGCAGAGGACCTGTCAGCTATGATCAGCACACCACCCCGTTATCGGCCGCCTTATCCCGCCCTTTGATACTATTTTAGAGTGGCGCCCTGAAGCACCACGTCATTGTGAGTACCCAATGTGGGGTTTCATTGCGGTTTTAATAAATGTTTTTACATACTGCACCATGAAGTCCTTTCTCTGTTAATGTACTGAGGTGAAAGTGCCACTCCTTTGATGTACAGAGGCTTAAGTGAAATCAACCCAGGATCCTAAATATATCACTGAACCCTTTAGTGGTTCTAAGGCGTGTTTTGACCAAGCCTAGCAGCAAGGTCACACGCCCTAAGGTGAGCGGCCATCACCTAGGGGGGAGCACCTGTGTGTGGATACAGCACTTTACTTTGGCATTCACTGAACTGCATGGATGATTTTTGGAGCACTTATGTGCCCTGTACACACGGTCAGAAATTGATCGGACATTCCGACAACAAAATCCATGGATTTTTTCAGACGGATGTTGGCTCAAACTTGTCTTGCATACACATGTGGCACTTTGTGCGTCGGATTTGTGTACACACGATCAGAATTTCTGGCAACGGACTTTGTTGTCTGAAAATTTTATAGCAAGCTCTCAAACTTTGTGTGTCGGAAATTCTGATGGAAAATGTGTGATGGAGCCCACACACAGTTGGAATTTCCGACAACAAGGTCCTATCACACATTTTCCGTCGGAAAATCCGACCGTGTGTACAGGGCATTGGACTGTTAGGTTGAATATTGCACAACACACTGCAGCACTGAATCGCATGGCTGTTTTTTGGAACATTTATTGACTGTTATTTGTATATTGCACAAGCACACAGCAGCACTTTATTTTTGAGTATACATCCAGCTTCACATACTCATTGTGATGCATATATATTAATATAATTTTTTCAAGGACTGTGATTACTTTTATGGACACTATATTTATATCAAACATATCTTAGGTGTATGCACATTATCACTTTATTTGCAACATTGCATGGATTGCACAATATCACTGTTATGTTTTTTTACACATATTTGCAATTTTGATAGCGCAGCATATTCATATATTTTCATCACCTATGGATAATTTATAGTACTGTCGTTTGTCGCCATTCCATGAGTGCGTTCAATTTTAAAGCGTGACATGTTAGGTATCTATTTACTCGGCATAACATCATCTTTCACATTATCTAAAAAAATTGGGCTAACCTTACTGTTTTTTTTTTATTTTTTTTATTATTTATTAAAGTGTATTTTTTTCCCAAAAAATTGTGTTTGAAAGACCTCTGCACAAATACCGTGTAACATTTATATTTAAACAACCACCATTTTATTCTCTAGGGTCTCTACTTAAAAAAAAAATATTTAGGGGTTCTAAGTCATTTTCCAGTAAAAAACAAGTAGATTTTTACATGTATATGAGAAGTGCCAGTATTGGCCTGGTATTGAGGTAGTTAAACAGAAAATAAATCCAGACCTGGAACCAGTAGCACGTCCTCTTCTTTCTACTCTCTGCATGCTGCTGCTCCAGCACAGAGCACTGTGCTGCCTGTGAACGCTTGCCAGTCTACTCTTGGCGCCTTATTGTTTGCCAGCGTCACTTAAACCTCCAGTCCAGAGCTGCCACTACAAGCAACGAGTAAAGTGAATAGGAATGGGGGCCTAGTGTTAATGATGCATACATTTACAGAATTATTGATGGCCTATATAATATGGGACTTACAATTGGATCTTTGGAAACCTAATGCATACTGATCTGACCATTGGAAGTATCCTTGCAGTGTACCAAGATGAGAGAAAGGAGCTGCATCCACAGGCAGGAGATAAAAGCATAGCACGGGATATTTACACATTTCTTTAGCATGTTTTTAGGTGGTAATCTTATAGGCTGGAATATAGGCTGGATTTGCTCTGAAGAGGCTGGTAAGATATATTTACCACTCCACAAGATCAAGTTCCCAGTCTTCTCCAGGTTTTATGTTTTATTTTTTATTTGCAACCCTCTGTTATTTGTGCTCTACAAATATAGAATAAAATGAATGTTAGTAAAGCTAATGGAAAAATCTATAACCAACACAAAGGGAAAAATCCAAAACTTTAGGATATTATTTTTGTACACTTTTAAAGTACAGGCACGTTAATACATAATGATGCAGATTCGATATCCAAATATTTTAACTTTGGCATACTTGAGTAAGTTTTAATCACAGGATACAACTTTATATATGTTTTGTTAAATAGAATACATCTGTGCTCTATGAGTCATATTGTGTAATCCAGTCAACTAAAGACCTTGCATACTGTATAAGCAGTATAATATTTTATACATACATACCATGCAATAATGCAGTTTAAATGTTGTGCGATGGCAGACAATTGTATGGGCTCTCTATTGCTTGAGTTGTCGAGAAATATCCATTTTATTTTTATTCAGTAAGTTATGTAATCTTAGAAAATGTTTAAATATTAACTAATTTGGTGAGTGGCTGTCAGACATAGGTATTTTAAAGTAAATGTATGTAATGCACACAGCCTTATCTGAAATTTTAAAGCAAAACAGTAGCTCAAAAGTTTTTTCAGCTTTGGATAGGGTGGATAAAAATGTAGAACCTCTATTAGATTTTTTTGTTGCTGTGTCCCTGTTGTTATACCTCCAGGGTCTGTGTCTGTATAACTAGGGGCATGACCTGCCTTGTCTGTGTACAGCGTGTGTGCTAGTTTATGGCCCTTTGGCTTTGGGTGGTTGTGCGTGTAGCATGAGCATACACATGTAGTGTCACGCATCTCTGACACTGGATGTGTTCACAGGCCTTGGAAGGTATTTTAACATTTTCTTTTATGGTGACCTGTGCTGTATCTTCTTACCAGCTACCATATGTGCTAAATCCCTGTTTTTTTTTCTCATTTGTCTGCCGACTGCCTGATCTTGCTATTGTCTCCTGCCCCCATTGCCAACTCTGCCTCTTTCTGAGTAAGGATCAGCTTAACCTTGGCTGTTTGGGTGTTCAGACAAATGCCCACACATTTACCCGTTCAGCAGGAGCCAAACGTCAGGTATAACAGTGCTATTACTTTCACTATTATACATGTCATATTCCCATGTAGTGGCGTAGCTAGACATTCTTTCACCTGGGGAAAAGACTCTGGATGGTGTCATTCGTTTTTCATTCTTATTATTTCATTTTTTTAATTTTTATACTAATGAATGGTTGGGCTATAGACAAGAAATAACAGAGACGGAACTCCCAATCCCTAAATGGGAGACAAAAATAAAGAGAGAGATGATATTCTCTCTGATATGGTGGGATTTTAAAGGGAGATAGTGTATCTGTTAATGGTAAGCCAGTACCACACGGGTTAATAAAAAGAGAGTATCATCTCTCTCTTTATTTTCGTTTCATTTTTTAATTATTGCTTGCAATTGTACTTTTACAATATTATTATGCATCAGTGTCCCCCTTACTTCAGAGTCACCCATTACTTTAGAATCCCCCCTAACAACCGAGGCCCTCCTATCATCAGAAGTCCCCCCTTATTTCAATTCTCCACCTTACAATAGTATCCCCCTTTACACCAGTGTCCTTCCTTACATCAGTGTCCCCCCTTATTTCACAGTCCCCCCTTACATCAGTGCCTCCATTACATCAGAGTCCCCCTAACATCAGTGCCCCCCTTTTACATCAGAGTCCCCCCTTACTTCAGAGCTCCTCCTTACATCAGTTCCCCCTTTTTATATCAGTGAGACCTCCTACGTCATTTCCCCCTTACATCAGTGTCCTCCTTGACAATTGTTTCTTCCTTTCATCAGAGTCCCCCCTTAGATCAGTGCCCCCCTTACTTCAGAGCCTCCCTCCTTACATTAATTCCCCACTTTACATCAGAGTCCTTCCTTGGATCACTGTGCCCCCTTGCATCAAAGTCCCCCCTTACTTCAGAGCCCCCTTACATCAGTGTCCCTTTTTATGTCAGAGTACCCCCTTATATCAGTGTGCCCCCTCACATCAGAGTCCTTCCTTACATCAGAGTGTCCCCTCACATCAGAGTCCTCCCTTACACCAATCCCCCACATTTACATGAGAGTCCTTCCTTACATCAGTGTGCACCCTTACATCAGAGCCCCCTTGCATCAATTCCCCCCTTTATATCAAAGTTTTTCCTAACATCAGAGAGCCCCCTTACATCAGAGCCCCCCTTAATTCACAGTCCCCTTACATCAGAGTCCTTCCTTACATCAGAGTGTCCCCTTGTATTAGAGCCCCCCTTACATCAGTCACCCCCTTTACATCAGAGTCCTTCCTTACATCAGAGTGCCAGCTTGCTTTAGAACCCCCCTTACATCAGAGCTCCCTTACACCAGAGTCCTTCCTTACATCAGAGAACTCCCTTACTTCAGAGCCCCCCTTACATCACAGCCCTTCCTTACATCAGAGTGTCCCCTTACATCAGAGCCCCCCTTTACATCAGTGTGCCCCCTTACAGAAGTGCCTTCCTTGCATCAGAGCATCCCCCTTACATTGTGTCGCCTACCTTAACCAGCATGGTTGTAGCAGCTCAGCAGGAGCTGATAGGAGGAGCAAGTGTGAATGAGGAAGTTCTGTCCTCTTTTGGGAAGTGGAGGGAGGAGGGGGGAGATATGCAGAGCTCTACAGCCCTCTTTGAGGCAGTACAGTATGTAGTAGTAACACAGAAGTGATCTTTCAGCTTCGGCTGCTTATGTCACTGTTGATTGCAGCTCAAAGATCACTTCTGTGTAGTGAGAGAAAAATTGTGTATGGGAATACATTGCATAGAATAAAATACCAAAAAAGAACAAGAGTACTATTATGATCAATCCTCGTAAGCTGACGCATTTCGCCAACTAATGCTTCATCAGGGCCTAGGAGGACCATATAGTACCCATCTTGATGCAAAACTACCCACACATACTAGCTCCCTGGGCGGGCACTGGGGCACCAAAGGGACACTTAGGTCAGGTGAGGACTTAAATCATTCAATGGTGTTATGTATCATAGGATGCTGGAAGTAGTGACTGGAGAGAGCTGAGGAAGAACATGAAATGCGTAAGTTGCAGCGTGTTCCTTCACAATAAACGCTATATAATGTTGGATGTTCCCACCCATATTTTGAGGCTGCTGCTCCCTGAGAGATTTTTGCATGCCTGGGATTTCCATCAGTGGAATAATAACATTTGAGACCTCGGTGTGGCAAAACTTCTGGCATACATGATTTAATACATGATATATAGTTGCAAATTATTACAGGTAACACTCTTTGAGTGGAGCACACCCCTCAGGCAAACATTTCCACTACTTCCCACATCTTATGATACATAACACTATTGGATGATGTAAGTCCTCACCTGACCAAAGTGTCCATTAGGCCATAATCTCTCTGGTCAAGTCTCTCCTTTGATGCTCCAGTGCCCACCCAGGGAGCTTGTACATGTGGGTGGTTTTGCATCGTGATGAGTACTATATGGTCCTCCTAGGCCCTGTTAAAGCATTATTTGGCAAAATGCATCAGCATACGAGGATTGATCATAATATAATACTCTTGTTATTTTTTGTTATTAAACTCTATGCAATGCATTCCATATACAATTTTTGTATTGTTTTTAAAAAATAGACAGGTGCTAAGACACCATAACATTTGTATTTTTAACATTGTGATACTGTAATAAAATATGTATTTTTATGAATTTTATGTATGCTCCTTTTCTGGCCTATATAGTCCGAAATCTCTTTGGTTTTGTTGTTATGTATACAGTTACAGATGTTGGCCATGAATGTTACATGAACCTCTCTATATAACTTTGAAGAATGCACCCATATGCAGTTCCACCCATGATGCTTCAGCCTCATCACACTCTCCATCAACTAGGTCCTCTTTCACAGTCGCTTTGAAATCACTTCTCACATAGAGACAGACACCACCATCTTTCCGTTTTACCCTGTCTCTCAGAAAGAAAGCATAGCCAGGAATATTTATAGCTCAGCAATACCAATTACATCATAGTTCTTTTCGTGCACCAAAGCTTCCAACTCACCTATTTTGCTTGGCAGACTTCTGGCATTGGTGAATGAACACGTCAATTCATTGTTACAGTTTTCACATGTATTTTGCATATATTTTGTAGTACAAATAGTACCATTTGTTTGTAAAATAGGAACCTCCTTATCACCTGCCATAGCTGTTTCCCCATCTTCCCCTTTTCCTTCCACCATTAGGGACTCACCCCTGTCGGACCTGTCTGCCCCATTATAATCCAATTCACCCCCCCAATCCTAGTTTAAAAACTCTTGTAGCCTTCCCATAAACCTCTCCCCCAGCACATCAGACCCCCTACGATTTAGGTTCAAACCATCTTTAGCATATAGATTGTACCCCAATGAAAGGTCAGCCCAGTACTCTAGAAACCCAAATCCTTCCCACTTACACCAGGTCTTTAGCCATGCATTCAGTTCATTGTACTGTCATTCTGGTAATCTTGTAAAATGGCTGGCTGCTTTGATATCACTGTATGATAATTAAGTCAGCTATCACTGTTACAGCAGTACAATGTCACCAGACCAGTGCAGCCAGTCACAGTGTCCCCAGTCACCACCACACTAGTCCCAGTGTCACCATAAGGCCTTGCTCATTTCCGCTGTGCTCTCTGAAGAGTGATCAGTGTTCAGATTGCTCTTCAGAGATAATTTGACAGTAGGTGAGGAGGGGTTGTATAGCTTTCTCCCGCAGAACTCATAAAAGTACCCCTATTCACTTGAAAAGGGGGTGAACGGTGGCTGGTATGCCCTACGAAAGTGACAGGAGGTATAATTCCTGCCATGGCTGTGAAACAAAGCACCACAGCCATGGCATATTTACACCCCCAATTGCTGCTAAACAGGGTAGCAGTTGGGGGCTGTAAAATCGCAGCTTAACTGTGAGGCTTTAGCTCCCCCAACCTCACATGTGAACAAGCCCCAATAGTTCAGCCAGTCACAGCATCCCCAATCACAACCACACCAGTCATAGTATCCAAAAATGTGATATTTAGTTAGGAAATTAGATGTGTAATTTATACCCTTAGCAAGCATGAAGGTAATGGCTGGATTTTGTGCTTCTCTATGCGGCTAGGTTCTGAAAAAGTCTCACACATAAGGTATCGCCATACTCAGGAGGAGTAGCTGTCATGGTCATGGATCAGGCTTGGAATTAAGTAGCTATAGCTGTAGAGAGATTCACATCAACCAGCAGAATAAGTACATGGTGGATGACGTGGGCTCACCTGCAGCGCCTGACAGTAGCGGAATGTGTTTTGGGGTGTTTGCTTTCCAAAATGTGGTCCTTTTGTGGGATTTTCCACTGTTCTGGTGTTCTAGGTCCTCAAAAACTGTGATAGGTAGTTAGGATATTAGTTATGTAATTTATGCACCAAGAAAGTCTGAAGGTGCTTCTTAGTCTACGTGGCTCACACATGTAGTGTTCCCATACTTGGGAGGAGTAGCAGAATGTGTTTTGGGATGTAATTCTAAGTATGCCTAAGCTGTGTGTTAGAAATATTTTTATGTAAAAAATATACATTTTCATTCCTCTTCCAAAAGCTTGTTTCAAAAAATAAAGTCGTCAAAAGATTCAAAATGCCTTGTAGGATATACTTTGGAGTGTTCGCTTTCCAAAATGTGGTCAGATTGTGGGAGTTTCCACTGCCCTGGTGCTTCAGGGCCTCCAAAAGCGTGATCAGTAGTCAGGAAATTAGATGTCTATTTTATGCCCCTAGAACGCCAGAAGGTGCTTCTTCAAATCCTCAAGTGTCATAATGTGTTTCATTCAGGTGTTAGTGTACGCAATAGTTCAGAGTTGAGAAAATCAAGGTCAAAAGACCAATCACTTGCACAAATGAGGTCACGTGTACACGTATTTATACTTCTATTCTTTACATCAACTGCATTGCAAGGTTACATCCACATGGCCTTTCTTACTTATTTTTATGGGTGTTGCAGTTTGCATGCCTTTAAGTCACAGAGTCACACTTTATACATTAATTGCCATCAGTAGCTGTAATTCTTTTAATTTCTACTCAATACTTTTGAGACTATTGCAACTCTTAAGCACTGGATTTAGGGCTAGCTTCCTGTTAAGTTAGTTCAGTAGCATTGGGGAATCTTCCCTAATCCACACATTTCTTTTTAAAGTAATAAAAAATAATATATATGCTACAGTATCACTAATATAAGTAAGGAAACATTCATTCACATAACATACAGAGCAAGCATTTCCCATGTTCAGCCAAATGTCTTCCTTTTCTGTTGTGGGCTTTTGCACTTGACAAGCTATGAGATGTGCACTCGGGAAGGTGGGCTGCTGATTTATATCAGGCTTGGAAACAGTGAGGTCCTCTGGAAAGTAAACGCTGTAAGGGGCATATTGAAAAAGCTGTGAATGAGACACTCTCCAAACATTTTTGAAAAAAATATTCAAGTAAAAGTTTTCAATATTACCATGTTCTAATATATTAAATTCATTTTAAAATATGGATATAAACTGTGTCACTGTAGCAAAAGTCATAACACATGCACCAGGAAGATTCATCTGCAGTGAATGTTTGGTGAAAGTAACATTCACTGCTTTATAAATGTACCCCTACTTGTGTCATTTTTTATGAGTCTTATGATAAAAAGTATTCCACCTGTGTTAGGATGCAATGATTTTATCATTTTAGTTAATCAGTTAGACAATATTCAAGGCACAGCATTGAAAAAAATGTAAAATAACAACTGTGTTTATAAAGATGAGCCAAGGGGTGCCTATACTAACATATCATACATACAAGGAAAGGGTGTACTTAGCAGTATTGTGTGTTGGGTCCATAATATATACTCAGAAGTCAATTAAAATATATAGTAAGAATAATAATAAGTAATACAATTAAAACATTTTAATACATTTTTAAAACTGACATGCATGTATTCAACACACAATAACAGCTTAGTATTTCCTTTATGTTTACATTTACAGTTTTAAAAATGCAAAAAAATAAATAAATAAATAACATATTGAATTTTATTTAATAACTTTAGAAGCTTGAGACGTAACAGTGTGAAACTGTGAAAGAGCCAAACCGCCATCTTTGATTACTCTAAATAGTGTTTGTAAACATGGTTTTAGCAAGTACAAATAATTATATATCATGGCCAACTAGACATGGATAGAACGGCACTTTCACACTGGGGCCACACCTCGTTAGCGGTAAAGCGCCTCTAGCTTTAGCGGCGCTTTACCGTCGTTTTAGCAATGCTTTTCATCAGCCAGCGGGGAGTTTTTAACCCCCGCTAGAGGCAGAAGAAAGGGTTAAAAGCGCCTGTGTTGCTTTGCAGGCCCTTCGGCAGCGCTGCCCATTAAGTTCAGTGGGCAGGGCGTTTTGTAAGTGGTGTATACATCATTCCCATACGGCCCCAAAAATGCTGCTTGCAGGACTTTTTTACCTGTCCCGCAAGTGCACTGCCCCAGTGTGAAAGCACTTGGCTTTCACACTGTGGAGGCATGAGAGGCGCTTTTTAGGCACTTTACAGGCGCTATTTTTAGCACTAAAACACCTGAAAAGCGCGTGAAAGGAGTGAAAGGAGTCTAAAGGCTCCACGTTCTGTGCTGTGAAAAGTCTGTGCTGTGAGTCAAGTGTGTGCTTTGTGCTGTATGTTGTGTGTGTGGTCTGTGGTGTAAGTGTTCTCTGTGCTGTACCTGTGCTGTATAGTGTATCTATATATCCTCTCTGGTGTGTTTCCTGGTGTGCAGCCTGTGTGTTATGTGTGTGCTTTGTGTGCTCTCTGATGTGTGTTTTGCTTGCTATGTTTTTTCTATGTGTCTGATCCATGATGTTTTTTCTATGTGTGTGTGTGTTCTGACTGTGTGTGCTCTGTGCATTACATGGGGGAAACATCTTCACAGCATTAGTGGATTTCATTGGAGGTAAGTGACATTAAATTAACCACTAGACATGTGCATTTCGTTTCGTTACGAATCGAAATTCGGACAAATTTTTTATTATTCGGAAATTCGGATGCATCCGATTTTCCGAATTACAAAAGTGATGAATTTGAACGAATCCGAAAAAAAGCGAACAAATTCTAAAACAAATTCGAATCGAATTCTAAAACAAATTCAAATCGAATTCTAAAACAAATTCGAATCGAATTCGAAAACATATTCGAATTGAAGTCGAAAACATATTCGAATCGAAATTCGAAAACATAATCAAATTCAAAAACAAAATTGAATCGAATTTGAAAACAATAGAAATCGATTTTCTAAAAAATACAGTAAAATAGAATATAAAATCATAAAGCAATAGAATACATATATATAATATTTTTTTTATTCTGTTTTATTGTTTTTCTATGCTTTTCTTTTCTTTTCTATTATTTTCTATTCTTTAATAGTCTTTTCTATTCAAATTCAAATTCATTCTATACGAAATTCGAATTTCGGAACATGGCTTCTGAAAATCGAATTTCGTATTGAATGAATTTGAATTTGAATAGAAAAGATTAGAATAGAAAAGAAAATAATGGAAAAGAATAAACTAGAAAAACATATATTGTATTTTATTCTATTCTATTGTTTTTCTATTCTATTTTATTATTTTTTATTCTATTCTAATCTTTTCTATTCAAATTCAAAATCATTCTATACGAAATTTGATTTTCGGAAAATGGTTTTATATATATATATATATATATATATATATATATATATATGTATATATATACACATATAAATATTATATATATTATATTTGATAGTTTTTTTCGAATTCGGTAGAATTTTTTTCGAATTTGATAGTTTTTTCGAATGCGGTCAAATTTTTTCGAATTCGAATACGAAACTAAACGAATCCCGAAAACGAATGTAATGAATGCAACTAATTTAACTAAATGAATTTAGTTGAATAACGAACCGAAACTAAACTAAACTAAACAAATTTTTTCTTCCTGCACATGTCTATTAACCACTTGCCATTCACCCACAATACTTTAGAGTGGTGAGAATATGTAAAAAAAATTGTGAAAAACTCTTCATGCCTCTTACTAATCACCATGAACTTTCTACTTTCCAAAAATGAGTCATTTGGGGGGTGGGTGGGTGTTGGGGGATTTGTACTGCCCTGGCATTGTACGGCTTCAAGAAATGAGATTAAATGAGGACATCTGGATTGATCAATTTTCAAATATATATACCATAGTTTGTAGACTCTATAACGTTCACACAGACTAAATAATATATACTGATTTGGTTTGTTTTTACCAAAGAAATCTATCATAATACATTTTGGCCTAAAGTCATGAAGAAAGATTATTTGTTGGCAACATTTTATAACAGAAAGAAAAACATGTTTATGTCAAAAATGTTGGTATTTTTTTGTTTATATAGCAAAAAATAAAAAACCATTGCACAGAGCAGGTGAATAGAATATGTTTATTTTTTAAAATTCCCTTTGCCCCGGAGGAATTAATTGTTGTGGGCGCTTACATGTGTACAGCATCAGTCGTACAATGTCTTGGTGAGCCAAGGAACATTAAATAATAGAGCCTGATTATTAAACAAATGCTTGAACCTCCAACGTCTACACGGCCACTCTACTCATCTACCTTTGTGGAACTCAACCCGGGCATCACCACAATCTTTCAATCTAGAGGAGCGGTGAGAGTGACACACGGTATCAGACGATTGTTTATTACATGTTTCGCTTATTTTCAATTCTGCAATGTGTAAGGAGGTTTTGGATAATAAATCAGATTTTTAATGGGATCACACTATCAGACCACTTATGGTACTATCGCTGTTTAGCTGTGGACACACTATCAGTGACTTGATGCCTGGAGCTAAAGAGGTAGCCTATGCCGTGATCCACCGACAGGGGAAGTGTTGCTGTTAACTACTTATTTAGTTGAAGGTGCATTTTCACCTCATTTCTGCTGAGTTTAACATCCAAAGGGAGCGTTGTTCCACATGGTGTGGTGACGAGATCCATGGATTAAAAATGACTAGTTCCTTCCTTGATAATTGAATATAGCATTTTCACCTCTAGGGTTTGCACTTTTATTTTAACCACTTGACCACTATGACGACATCACGGAGCTGGTGGATGTTAGAGACCTTGCGCTTCTCCACCTGAGGATGCCCCACAGATTCTCAATAGGGTTTAGGTCTGGAGACATGCTTGGCCAGTCCGTCACCTTTACCCCAAACTTCTTTAGCAAGGCAGTGGTCGTCTTGGAGGTGTGTTTGGGGTCGTTATCATGTTGGAATACTGCCCTGCGGCCCAGTCTCTGAAGGGAGGGGATCATGCTCTGCTTCAGTATGTCACAGTACATGCTGGCAATCATGGTTCCCTCAATAAACTGTAGCTCCCCAGTGCCGGCAACACTCATGCAGCCCCAGACCATGACACTCCCACCACCACGCCAAATTTAACACACCTGCTCCCCATTCACATCTAAGACCTAACGAGTCACATGACACTGGGGAGAGAAAATGGCTAATTGGTTTTGTTGCCAGTGATTTAGACATTAATGGCTGTGTGTTGAGTTATTTTGAGGGGACAGCAAATTTACACTGTTATACAAACTGTACACTCACTTCTTTACATTGTAGCAAAGTGTCATTTCCTCGGTGTTGCCACATGAAAAAATATAATAAAATATTTACAAAAATGTGAGGGGTGTACTCACTTTTGTGAGATACTGTGTGTATATATATATCTATATATATATCTATATATATCTATATATATTTATATATAGATCTATATATATATAGATATATCTATATATATATAGATATATCTATATATATCTATATATATATAGATATATAAATATATATATGTATTTTTTGTCCTTTAGATAAAATTGCTCTACACCAAATTTAACTCTATATGTTAAATTACTCTACACCAAATTAACTTTTTTTAAGAGTTAATTTTCAAAGATGTTTTGGGGAAAAAAATGTTGACAGTTCTGGTATATTGAAAAAACAGTGTTAACAGCTCATATGAAAGAAAGGTAATTTTTGCAGGCTTTACTACTGGCAGCTCCTCTGATTACTCAGCCAACTGAGTGATTTTACTAGTATCCCTTTTATGACATCAATACTTCTCTAACACGATGCAGTGCCAAGAAACTAGCACTGTGCCAGTACTTCCAGGTTACAGGATACATCTTACATACCATGGGCTCATGGGACTGTTAAGTATGACCTGCAAAAGAACTTAAGCAAGAACTCATTTGACCTGAAGGCTCAAGGCACTGACTACAATATACATATATATCTATATAGATAGATATATATATATATACTACCCACCTACTCACCCAGCCTACCCTACCCACACCTAACAACTGTATTATTAATTTTCTCCATCAGCTCATCCCCCACAGTTATTACCTTTTGTTTCCAGTTGACCCTCCCTTCTAGATTGTAAGCTCTAATGAGCAGGGCCCTCTGATCCCTCCTGTATTTATTTGTATTGTAAGTGTACTGTCTGCCCTCATGTTGTAAAGCACTGCGCAAACTGTTGGCGCTATATAAATCCTGTATGATAATAATATATACAGTATCTCTGTTCTGATCATTATAAGGTATATATTTACTGATCGTACTGTTGCTTTAATTTGGCATCCATTATTAACAGGAAGTGTAGTATATTACACCCACTTCCTGTCCAGCAGATAATCTTTCTACAGTGAAGGAAGCATGATAAAGACCTCCACTATTTCTTAATACTGGCCTTGGAAGCATAAGTCTGTAAGTAGGCTGTTATTAGTTTTCAATTAATTAGTATATGTTCTACTAATTCAACTACATTTCATCTGTTTGTTTGGTAGGATGTTTCTGTCAGGGAGTTCATTCAGCTAGGCCTCATTTGTGTTAGCTAGTGCCTTAACAGTATTGTAGCATGCCTGTTACTATTTGCATTTGTGATGTAATGTTAAATGCTAATGCATATTTTTATAATTTGTGTTTTGCAGTTTTACAAAAAACTTATTCTCAGTAAAGATTACAACTATTAGCCCTTCCTCCTGAGTCTTTATTGGGAAGCTGTTAGCTGTCTGCCAAGCCTTGTACTTTGAACACATTGTGAGGGCAGAACAGTAAAAAGACTTTTAACACAGCGGGCCTAGTCTAAAGAAGGGTGGATTCAGTCTGCTCATCATCAGCTAACCTCTACAGCCACAGACATTACAAAGAAGTAATCTGTTTCATCATGCAGCACACAGACAAGGATACTACACCAGTCATCCCTCAGCATACACAAGCAGAGGAAAGCATACACAATATGCCAACCAACAGGTCACGCTGCACAAGCTCCAGAGTCTCTAGTCAGTCGGATCAGACATCAGCTAGTGCTGAATCTGCCAGGTCCAAGCGCACTAGCTCTAGACATTCAAGCTGCTCTAACCTGTCATCCATCAGTGCTGCAGCTGCAAGGGCCCATGCAAAAGCAGAAGCCGCGCGTGCACTGGCTTCCTATGCAATACGTGAAGCTGAAATGATAAAAGAACAGGGCTGCATAGATGAAGAACATCATATGATTAAAGCTAAAAGTAAAGCTGAAGCACTTAGAAGAAAAGCAGAGGTGAAAGCATCTTTACATATTATCAAGCAAGAAAAAATAGCTTCAGCAGCCTTAGCTGAAGCCGAGGTGCTCATGAGAGCTGCCGAAGAACAGTACAGAGAGCCCTCTGTGATAGATACCCAGATGACACCACTCAGTGCAATCCAACGCACTTGTGAGTATATACAATTGCACGCGAACATGGACACTGATCAACAGCCTAATGATGCATTAGAATCATCCAGGGTCCCGCTAGCAGCAGGCAACTTTGACATAGCTCGATGCTACAAGACTGAACCAGAACTTTACTATAACAAGCCAAGTAGTTACATACTCAGAGACCAATCTGTTGGTCCTTCAGGAAATCAAACGAATGGTGACATAATCCCTCCACGGGAAAATAAAAATCCGGCCTATAGCAGAAAGACTTGCAGTAAACGAGAACAACCACATGACTATAGTGGGTTTAACCAAACATCCCAACCGTCTTACCAGCCACAGACATGCCCTGTGTTTGTTCCCAGAAAATGCCCACCTGAGGCAGCAGGAGTCACAGATGTGACAAAATACTTGATACGCCGTGAAATGGTGAGCTCTGGTCTCCTGAAGTTTGATGATCGTCCAGAAAACTATTGGGCCTGGAAGTCATCTTTTCTAAGCAGCACCCAAGAATTAAATATGAAAGACAGGGAAAAGCTTGATCTACTCTCCAAATGGCTCGGACCAGAGTCCACTGAGCAAGCCAAAAGAATCAGGTCAGTACATGTTCATGATGCGACAGCAGGGCTTACAATGTTATGGCAGAGATTGGAAGACTGCTATGGGTCACCTGAAGTAATTGAAGATGCACTTCTGAAGAAAATTGAAAATTATCCAAAAATAACAAACAAAGACAATCAGGAGCTGAGAGAGCTTGGGGACATACTTTTAGAGCTGGAGGCGGCAAAGACTGGTGGATACCTGCCAGGCCTCTCATATTTGGATACAGCACGTGGAGTGAAACCGGTAATCGAGAAGCTTCCTTACAGCTTACAAGAAAGATGGATCACGCAAGCATCAAAATACAAGGAAGATCATCAGGTAGCATTTCCACCTTTCTCCTTCCTCGCCAAATTCATTGTGAATCAAGCTAAAATACGCAATGACCCAAGCTTCGCCTTTTTGAACATGGGAGGCTCCAGTTCTGTAAAAACAGAGAAACAACCTTCAGTGCACAATAAAGAACGCAGAGCAACAGTGTCTGTACGGAAGACAGAAGTACCGACTGAGTTTGAGGCCAACCAGGATAAAAGCTCAGGAATGCAAATTGAGGACCCAGATAAGCAGTGTCCACTACATAAAAAGCCTCATCCCCTGAGAAAATGTCGCAGTTTCAGATGCAAGACAATAGAGGAGCGCAAATCTTATCTTAAGGACAAGCGCATTTGTTTCAGATGCTGTGGTTCAACTCAACATGTTGCTAAAGACTGTGTGAAGACAATTCGATGCAAAGAATGCAATAATGACAACCATCTGTCTGCTTTACACCCAGGACCAGCACCATGGAAAACAGAGAATCCGGTAACCCAAGAAGATCATGGTGGGGAGCAAAATGAGAGTGCATTACCAGCAATAACCTCAAAGTGCACTGAGATCTGCACAAACACATTTAGCTCTAGATCATGCTCCAAGATATGTTTAGTCAAAGTGTATCCTGCAGGCCTCAGAGAGAAGGCAATCAGAATGTATGCAGTCTTGGATGAACAAAGTAACAGATCTTTGGCAAGAACAGAGTTCTTTGACCTCTTCGGGGACAGAGGAAGTCCAACTCCGTATACTTTGAAGACATGTTCAGGAGTTGTGGAGACATCAGGGAGAAGAGCAAACGACTACATCATCGAGTCATTAGATGGGAAAACGCAGCTGACTCTGCCCACTCTCATAGAATGTGATATGATACCAGATGATAGATCAGAGATACCCACACCTGAAATTGCATGTTACTACCCTCATCTGATGCAAATATCAGACAAGATTCCAGTACTGGACCCAGGTGCTGCAATTATCCTTCTACTTGGAAGAGACATACTGAGAGTGCACAAGGTCAGAGAGCAATACAATGGGCCACACAATGCACCATTTGCACAGCATCTTGACCTTGGATGGGTCATCATTGGTGATGTATGTCTGGATGGAGCTCACAAGCCGGCAAAAGTGAATGTCTACAAAACAAACATGTTGCAAAATGGCCGCACATCATGTCTTAGCCCCTGTACCAACAGGATACAGATTAAAGAGAGACTAGTCAACCCAATACAACAGCAGAAAGTTCAGAGTTACATGGAGGCCAAAACCTCATCTGAAGATACAGATGAGCTAGGATGCAAAGTGTTTGAAAGAACGCGAGATGATGACAAACCAGCACCATCTGTTGAAGATAGCCTCTTCCTTGAGATCATGGACAGAGAAGTCTTTATAGATGAGTCAAACAGCTGGGTAGCTCCACTACCTTTCCGTTCACCACAACGTCACCTTCCTAACAACAAAGGACAAGCAGTAAAGCGTCTCACCTCATTGCGACGCACTCTAGACAGAAAGACAGATATGAAGGAACACTTCCATGATTTCATGCAAAAGATCTTCGACGGTGGTCAAGCTGAAATAGCACCACCATTGGAAGAAAAACAAGAATGTTGGTACTTACCAATATTTGGAGTGTATCATCCTAAGAAAACAGGACAGATACGAGTAGTATTTGACTCCAGTGCAAAGTATGAAGGCCTTTCCCTAAACGATGTCCTCCTCAGTGGACCTGACCTGAATAATACACTCCTTGGAGTCCTCATCAGGTTCCGAAAAGAAAACGTTGCAGTAACAGCAGATGTACAACAAATGTTCTACTGTTTCCTTGTCCGCAAAGATCACAGAGACTACCTGAGGTTCCTGTGGTATGAAAACAATGACTTTAACAAAGATGTTACAGAATACAGGATGAAAGTACATGTGTTCGGGAACAGCCCCTCTCCAGCTGTAGCTATCTACAACCTGAGACGAGCAGCACAGGAAGGTGAAGAAGAGCGCGGAACAGATGCCAAACAGTTTGTCATGAGAAATTTTTATGTAGACGATGGACTCGCTTCTTTCTCCAGCAACGAAGAGGCTATGGACATCCTGAAAAGAACAAGAGAGATGTTAGCAGAATCTAACGTAAGGTTACACAAGATAGCGCCCAATAGCAGCAAAGTCATGGAAGCGTTTCCCTCAGAGGACCGTGCAAAAGACCTCAAGGACCTGGATCTAGGAACAGATTCACTGCCCCTTCAAAGAAGTTTAGGGCTCAGTTGGGATCTCAAAACCGACAGCTCTACATTTAGAGTATCCAGAGAAGAGAAGCCATTCACGAGAAGAGGTGTCTTGTCCACGGTCAACAGCATTTACGACCCCCTAGGGTTTGTAGCCCCCATAACCATGCAAGGCAAGGCTCTTATGAGAGAAATTACTACTGAACATGAACAAAGTGAATGGGATACGCCTCTACCTAAGGAGAAAGAAATGCAGTGGAAGTTGTGGAAGGACTCATTAATAGAGCTTGAACAACTTATCATCCAAAGGTCATATGTCCCTGTTTCTTTGTCTGCCAGGAAGCAAAGAGAATTGTGTGTATTCTCAGATGCATCCACTATGGCAATAGCAGCTGTAGCCTACCTTAGAGTAATGGACTTTGAAGGACAAAGTTATGCTGGGTTTATCATGGGAAAGTCCAAACTAGCTCCACGTCCTGCTCACACTGTTCCACGTTTGGAGCTTTGTGCTGCTGTCTTAGCAGTGAAGATGACAGACTTGATCGTTGCAGAACTTGACATTGAAATTCATGCAGTGAAGTTTTACACAGACAGCAAGATTGTGTTAGGATATATTCACAATGCTTCAAGAAGATTCTACATGTACGTGTCAAACAGAGTGATACGCATCAAAAAGTCCACGCGGCCAGAACAGTGGCACTACATCAGTACGGATAAAAATCCAGCCGATCATGGGACTAGACCGGTTCTAGCGGCTGCCCTTAAGCACACTAACTGGTTTTCAGGACCATCTTTTTTGACTAGATCAGAAATCGAAGAGACCACTCAGTTTGAGACATTTGAACTTGTAGAACCAGATAACGACAAAGAAGTACGTGCACAAGTAACAGCGTTTAGTACAATAACTACTAGAGGTAACCTTGGCGCACACAGGTTTGAAAGATTCTCCAGCTGGAAGTCACTCATTCGAGCTATAAGAAAGCTTATTCACCTAGCCAAATCCTTCTGTAGAGCTACAAACACTGACAAGTGTAATAGCAATCATCTTATGCAAGCCAAAATCATCATTAGATGTATTCAACATGAAGTTCTCATCACACTTATGGCTCAAGTCATGGCTATCATGAACGCTCGACGTTTAGTTCCAGTGTCCAGAAATGCTGGTAGTCTTTACACCAAGCAATGGAAGCAAGTTCAGAGTCTTGCAGACATCTTCTGGAATAGATGGAAACAAGAGTACCTGGTGACGCTCCAGTCACGCAGAAAATGGCAAGCTGACAAGCCTAACCTGCAAGTCGGAGATGTTGTCCTACTAAAAGACGCTCAGGTCCACCGAAACGCATGGCCAGTTGGACTCATTGTCGAGACTGTACCTAGTAATGATAGTAAGGTTAGAAAGGTCAAAGTTAAAGTCATGAGACAGGGCACCCCTAAGGTGTACTTTAGACCTATCTCTGAAGTTGTTTACTTCTTAAAAATGAAACATAGTGGTATAATGTTCATTATGCCAGGTGGGGAGTGTTCTGATCATTATAAGGTATATATTTACTGATCGTACTGTTGCTTTAATTTTGCATCCATTATTAACAGGAAGTGTAGTATATTACACCCACTTCCTGTCCAGCAGATAATCTTTCTACAGTGAAGGAAGCATGATAAAGACCTCCACTATTTCTTAATACTGGCCTTGGAAGCATAAGTCTGTAAGTAGGCTGTTATTAGTTTTCAATTAATTAGTATATGTTCTACTAATTCAACTACATTTCATCTGTTTGTTTGGTAGGATGTTTCTGTCAGGGAGTTCATTCAGCTAGGCCTCATTTGTGTTAGCTAGTGCCTTAACAGTATTGTAGCATGCCTGTTACTATTTGCATTTGTGATGTAATGTTAAATGCTAATGCATATTTTTATAATTTGTGTTTTGCAGTTTTACAAAAAACTTATTCTCAGTAAAGATTACAACTATTAGCCCTTCCTCCTGAGTCTTTATTGGGAAGCTGTTAGCTGTCTGCCAAGCCTTGTACTTTGAACACATTGTGAGGGCAGAACAATCTCACAAAAATGAGTACACCCCTCACATTTTTGCAAATATTTTATTATATCTTTTTATGTGACAACACTGAAGAAATTACACTTTGCTACAATGTAAAGTAGTGAGTGTACAGCTTGTATAACAGTGTAAAATTGCTGTCCCCTCAAAATAACGCAACACACAGCCATTAATATGTAAACCGCTGGCAACAAAAGTGCGTACACCCCTGAGTGAAAATGACCAAATTGGGCCCAATTAGCCATTTTCCCTCCACGGTGTCATGTGACTTGTTAGTGTTAGAAGGTCCAAGGTGTGAATGGGGAGCAGGTGTGTTCAATTTGGTGTTATCACTCTCACTCTCTCATACTGGTCACTGGAATTTCAATATGGCACCTCATGGCAAAGAACTCTCTGAGAATCTGAAAAAAAAAGAATTGTTGCTCTACATAAAGATGGTCAAGGCTATAAAAGGATTACCAAGACCCTGAAACTGAGCTACAGCATGGTGGCCAAGACCATAGAGTGATTTAACAGGACAGGTTCCACTCAGAACAGGCCTTGCCGTGTTCAATCAAAGAAGTTGAGTGCACATGCTCAGCGTCATATTCATAGGTTGTCTTTGGGAAATAGACATATGAGTGCTGCCAGCATTGCAGCAGAGGTTGAAGGGGTGGGGGGGTCAGCCTGTCAGTGCTCAGACCATACGCTGCACACTGCATCAAATTGGTCTGCATGGCTGTCATCCCAGAAGGAAGCCTCCTCTAAAGATGCTACACAAGAAAGTCAGCAAACAGTTTGCTGAAGACAAGCAGACTAAGGACATGGATTACTGGAACCATGTCCTATGGTCTGATGAGACCAAGATAATCCTATTTGGTTCAGATGGTGTCAAGCGTGTGGCGGCAACCAGGTGAGGAGTACAAAGAAAAGTGTGTCTTTCCTACAGTCAAGCATTGTGGTGTGAGTGTCATGGTCTGGGGCTGCATGAGTGCTGCCAGCACTTTTCATTGAGGAAACCATGAATGCCAACATGTACTATGACATACTTAAGCAGAACATGATCCCCTCCCTTCGGAGACTGGGTCGCAGGGCAGTATTCCAACATTACGACCCCAAACACACCTCCAAGATGACCACTGCCTTGCTAAAGAAGCTGAGGGTAAAGGTGATGGACTGGCCAAGCATGTCTCCAGACCTAAACCCTATTGAGCATCTGTGAGGCATCCTCAAATGGAAGGTGGAGGAGCGCAAGGTCTCTAACATCCACCAGCTCCGTGATGTCGTCACGGAGGAGTGGAAGAGGACTCAAGTGGCAACCTGTGAAGCTCTGGTGAACTCCATGCCCAAGAGGGTTAAGGCAGTGCTGGAAAATAATGGTGGCCACACAAAATATTGACACTTTGGGCCCAATTTGGACATTTTCACTTAGGGGTGCACTCACTTTTGTTGCCAGCGGTTTAACCACTTCAGCCCCGGAAGGATTTACCCCCTTCCTGACAAGAGCACTTTTTACAATTTGGCACTGCGTCGCTTTAACTGCTAATTGTGCGGTCATGCAATGCTGTACCCAAACGAAATTTGCGTCCTTTTCTTCCCACAAATAGAGCTTTCTTTTGATGGTATTTGATCACCTCTGCCGTTTTTATTTTTTGCGCTATACACGGAAAAAGACCGAAAATTTTGAAAAAAAAAGATATTTTCTACTTTTTGTTCTAAAAAAAATCCAATAAACTCAATTTTAGTCATACATTTAGGCCAAAATGTATTTGGCCACATATCTTTGGTAAAAAAAATGTCAATAAGTGTATATTTATTGGTTTGCGCAAAAGTTATAGCGCCTACAAACTAGGGTACATTTTTTGGAATTTACACAGCCTTTAATTTATGACTGCCTATGTCGTTTCTTGAGGTGCTAAAATGTCAGGGCAGTATAAAACCCCCACAAATGACCCCATTTTGGAAAGTAGACACCCCAAGGAAATTGCTGAGAGGCATGTTGAGCCCATTGAATATTCATTTTTTTTGTCCCAAGTGATTGAAAAATGACAAAAAAAAAAAATTACAAAAAGTTGTCACTAAATGATATATTGCTCGCACAGGCCATGGGCATATGTGGAATTGCACCCCAAAATACATTTAGCTGCTTCTCTTGAGTATGGGGATACCACATGTGTGGGACTTTTTGGGAGCCTAGCCGCGTACGGGGCCCCGAAAACCAATCACTGCCTTCGGGATTTCTAAGGGCGTACATTTTTGATTTTACTCCTCACTACCTATCACAGTTTTCAAGGCCATAAAATGCCCAGATGGCATAAAACCCCCCCAAATGACCCCATTTTGGAAAGTAGACACCCCAAGCTATTTGCTGAGAGGCATGGTGAGTATTTTGCAGCTCTCATTTGTTTTTGAAAATAAAGAAAGACGAGAAAAATGTTTTTTTTTCTTTTTTCAATTTTCAAAACTTTGTGACAAAAAATGAGGTCTGCAAAATACTCACTATACCTCTCAGCAAATAGCTTGGGGTGTCTACTTTCCAAAATGGGGTCATTTGGGTTTTTTTTTTGCCACCTGGGCATTCCATGGACTCCGAAACTGTGATAGGCAGTGAAGAGTGAAATCAAAAATTTACGGCCTTAGAAAGCCTGAAGGCGGTGCTTGGTTTTCGGGGTCCCGTACGCGGCTAGGCTCCCAAAAAGTCCCACACATGTGGTATCCCCGTACTCAGGAGAAGCAACAGAATGTATTTTGGGGTGTAATTTCACATATTCCCATGGCATGTTTGAGCAATATATCATTTAGTGACAACTTTGCGCAAAAAAAAAAAAAATAAATAAAAAATTGTCTCTTTCCCGCAACTTGTGTCACAATATAAAATATTCCATGGACTCGACATGCCTCTCAGCAAATAGCTTGGGGTGTCTACTTTCCAAAATGGGGTCATTTGGGGGGGTTTTGAACTGTCCTGGCATTTTATGCACAACATTTAGAAGCTTATGTCACACATCACCCACTCTTCTAACCACTTGAAGACAAAGCCCTTTCTGACACTTTTTGATTACATAAAAAAATAATTTTTTTTGCAAGAAAATTACTTTGAACCCCCAAACATTATATATATTTTTTAAAGCAAATGCCCTACAGATTAAAATGGTGGGTGTTTAATTTTTTTTTTTTTTCACACAGTATTTGCGCAGCGATTTTTCAAACGCATTTTTTGGGGAAAAAACACACTTTTTTAAATTTGAATGCACTAAAACACACTATATTGCCCAAATGTTTGATGAAATAAAAAAGATGATCTTAGGCCGAGTACATGGATACCAAACATGACATGCTTTAAAATTGCGCACAAACGTGCAGTGGCGACAAACTAAATACATTTTTAAAAGCCTTTAAAAGCCTTTACAGGTTACCACTTTAGATTTACAGAGGAGGTCTACTGCAAAAATAACTGCCCTCGATCTGACGTTCGCGGTGATACCTCACATGCATGGTGCAATTGCTGTTTACATTTGACGCCAGACCGACGCTTGCGTTCGCCTTAGCGCGAGAGCAGGGGTGTTTTTTTTTTTTTTTTTTTCTTTATTATTATTATTTTTTTTTATCTTATTTTTAAACTGTTCCTTTCATTTTTTTTTTTTTTAAATCATTTTTATTGTTATCTCAGGGAATGTAAATATCCCCTATCATAGCAATAGGTAGTGACAGGTACTCTTTTTGGAAAAAATTGGGGTCTATTAGACCCTAGATTTCTCCTCTGCCCTCAAAGCATCTGACCACACCAAGATCGGTGTGATAAAATGCTTTCCCAATTTCCCAATGGCGCTGTTTACATCCGGCGAAATCTAAGTCATAAAATGCTCGTAGCTTCCGGTTTCTTAGGCCATAGAGATGTTTGGAGCCACTCTGGTCTCTGATCAGCTCTATGGTCAGCTGGCTGAATCACCGCTGCATTTTCAGGTTCCCTATTGAGACAGGAGAGCCAGAGAAAAACACAGAAGACGTTGGGGGGGGGGGGCATTCCCTCCCACGGCTTGTAAAAGCAGTCTAGAGGCTAATTAGCCACTAGGATTGCTTTTACATGAAAGCCGACCGCTGGCTGAAAAGAATGATACCAAGATGATACCTAAACCTGCAGGCATCATTCTGGTATAACCACTCAAAGTCGTGAATGGCGTACCTGAAGACAAAAAAATGGTTAACAATAAAGCACAGTAAACGGTATAAAAAATTGCATACCTGAAAAGCAAACATGATAAAACATAATAACAATAAAACATTGCAGAATAAAATACAGTAAAAAAGAGCAGAACAATAGAGAGAATAGAGAGAGAGAGAACAATAAAACGACAACTATTTTTTTTATTTTATATTTTTGTATGTGTTTTTTTTTTTTTTTTTTTTACACTTTTTTTTGTAACTGTAACTTTTATAACTGTAACCGGTTCCAGGTTCGGGTCTCTCAAAATGCGATGGCATCTTGGGAGACCCTGTGAAAGTGTGCCTAGTCTGTGGAATGCTGTACCCTATGCTAATACTCAACTAGTGTATGGTAGCGTTCAAAACATTCACCAATGCAAAGACCAGCATTGTCAGGACAGGAGGGACAATAATAGCGGGTGTCACGTCTATATCCGCGCTTGCTGCAGACACGAGATCTTTTTTGGGGGGGTTTGTTGGGTAGGGGTACTCGGGAGGACATAAAGAAAATGCCTCTCATGCAGCCGACTGCATTTGGTTGGGGATGTGAATGGGGGAAGTACGGGCGCTGCAGAAGCGGTGGGTTCCCAATTAGGATTGGCGAATGCAGCAGGAAGGGCATTATGGGCACGACGGGCCTGTGTTTGTCTTCTTGGTGGCAGCGGGACACTACTTGTGCTTGCCACCTCACCAGCTTGAACTACACTTATGGGACTCGCCACGTCACCAAGTGTTACTGCAGTGCGGGTTTGACTACGACCGGTGTGTACTAGGCCGCTGGTGCTTGCCAGTTCACCAAAACGCTACCAAAAAAACTGTTAGCGATCGCAGGGATCAGGCCTGACTCTGCAAACGCTGCAGTTATGCGTTTAGTCTTTTGTAAGTGACAGTGATCGATCGATACTGCACTTGGGTGGGCTGGGCTGGGCCGGGCGGAGGGGCAAAACGCGGGTGCTAGCAGGTATCTGGGCTGATCCCGCTAACACTGCGTTTTTGGGAACCCTAAACTGCTGGGGACGCTAGTAAAGATCTGATCTGATCAGATATTGATCCGTTCAGATACTATACCACTAAGGGAGGTGTACGGTGCGTGTGTGGGTGTTAGCGGTACTGGCGCTAACTTGACGCTGCCTGGGGCTGGTGCTTGCCAGTTCACCAAAACGCTACAAAAAAAACTGTTAGCGATCGCAGGGATCAGGCCTGACTCTGTGAACGCTGCAGTTATGCGTTTAGTGTTTTGTAAGTGACAGTGATCGATCGATACTGCACTTGGGTGGGCTGGGCCGGGCGGAGGGGAAAAACGCAGGTGCTAGCAGGCATCTGGGCTGATCCCGCTAACACTGCGTTTTTGGGAACCCTAAACTGCTGGGGACGCTAGTATAGATCTGATCGGATCAGATATTGATGCGTTCAGATACTATACCACTAAGGGAGGCATATGCTGCGTGCGTGGGTGTTAGCGGTACTGGCGCTAATCTGACGCTGCCTGGGGTGACGCATATCACCGCTGGGCGATCGGGGGGCTAAATCTTTATTCGGTAATAAACGGCGGGTGCCCTGACACTATAAAAAATAAATGAACTAAGCAGGGTCACCCGTAACGGTTATACGGTGATCAGTGGTGAAAGGGTTAACTAGGGGGCAATCAAGGGGTTAAAACATTTATTAGATAGTATATGGGGGTCCCTGTCGCTATAAAACGCTGACGGCGAACCTAAATATTTACGTCCCTAACTAGCGTCACCAGCGACACTAATACAGCGATCAGAAAAATGATCGCTTAGTGACACTGGTGACAGGGGGTGATCAAGGGGTTAAAACTTTATCCTAGACCTACAGGGGGCCTAACCCTCACTGCCCTAACACACTAATGCCCCGTACACACGGTCGGATTTTCCGAAGGAAAATGTCCGATCGGAGCGTGTTGTCAGAAATTCCGACCGTGTGTGGGCTCCATCGGACATTTTCCATCGGATTTTCCGACACACAAAGTTGGAGAGCAGGAGATAAAATTTTCCGACAACAAAATCCGTTGTCGGAAATTCCGATCGTGTGTACACATATCCGATGGACAAAGTGCCACGCATGCTCAGAATAAATAAAGAGATGAAAGCTATTGGCCACTGCCCTGTTTATAGTCCCGACGTACGTGTTTTACGTCACCGCGTTTAGAACGATCGGATTTTCCGACAACTTTGTGCGACCGTGTGTAGACAAAACAAGTTTGAGCCAACATCCGTCAGAAAAAATCCTAGGATTTTGTTGTCGGAATGTCCGAACAAAGTCCGACCGTGTGTACGCCCTATAACTGTCACAAACTGACACCAATCAGTAATCAGGAAAAAAAATAAATAAATAAATAAAAACCTGCTTGGTGTCAGTTTGTGACAGGGGGGGGTGATTGGGGGGGATCGGGGGGCGATCGGGGGGGGGGGGATCGGGTGTTTTGTGTGCCTGGCATGTTCTACTGTGTGTGTGTGTGTTGGTGCACTCACTCACATGTCTTCTCTCCTCGGCCCGGAACGGAAAATACCGAGCCGAGGAGAGATGACATCATTTCCTCTGCCTCTGTGTACAATACAGAGGCAGGGAAATGATCCCATTGGCTGTGAGCGATCACGAGGGGGGGGCCACGAATGGATGGCCTCCCCCTCACCACCGATCGCCGGGGGAGATTTGCCGACCGCCGCAGGCACCGGGGGGGGTCCGATTGGACCCCCCACCCGCGGGCAGGCAAGGACGTACAGGTAAGCCCTTTTGCCTGCCCGTGCCGCTCTGCCGATGTACATCGGCGTGCGGCGGTCGGCAACTGGTTAAACATTAATGGCTGTGTGTTGAGTTATTTTGAGGGGACAGCAAATTGACACTGTTATACAAGCTGTACACTTACATTGCAGCAAAGTGTAATTTCTTCAGTGTTGTCATTATGAAAACATACAGGTATATATGTGTGAAAGTTATATATATATAAAAAAACAAATATATATATATATATATATAAAACTTTCACACAAACTGATCAATATACACTTTTTTCTTTTTTACCAAAGGTAAAAGTAGCAGAATACATTTTGTCCTATATTTATGACAAAATTTGATTTTATTGGATATGTTTTAAAACATAAAGTAGATTTTTTTTTCTTTTCAAAACTTTCGGTCTTTTTTGTTTATATCACAAATCAAAAACCCAGTAATGATCTAATACCACCGAAAAAAAAAAAACGCGATTTGTGTGAAAAAAATATATAAAAATTTCAGTTGGACATAGTGCTGCATGATTGCGGAGTTGCTAGTTAAAGTAGCGCAGTGCTGAATAGCAAAAAATGCCCTGGCCACGAAGGGGGGGTAAAACCTTCCATAGCTCAAGTGGTTAATAAAAAGAAAAGAAAATAGTGCTATAAATATTTGCAAAGGAAAAAACAAAAGTAGTCCACAACATACAATTAAACAGGAAAAAAATGGTGTCGAAAGTGAAAGATAAGTGAAAGATAAATTAAGTGTAAGTAAATCCCCCCAAAAAAGTAAAACCTTCCTAATAATTCATTAACTTCTAAAAACTTTTACATAAATTGATCCTGGCAGTCATTCATATATATCACAGTTTACATGCTCCCCTTCTTCTACCAGGTAAGCTGTGAGTAGTCAGTGTAGTCATGGCTTACCTAGTAAAAGAAGAGGAGCATGCACACTTTAGTTGCAATGCTGCAGAGGCTCTAATGCCCCGTACACACGGTCGGACATTGATCGGACATTCCGACAACAAAATCCATGGATTTTTTCCGACGGATGTTGGCTAAAACTTGTCTTGCATACACACGGTCAGACAAAGTTGTCGGCAAATCCGATCGTTCTGAACGCGGTGATGTAAAACACATACGTCGGGACTCTAAACGGGGCAGTAGCCAATAGCTTTCGTCTCTTAATTTATTATGAGCATGCGTGGCACTTTGTGCGTTGGATTTGTGTACACACTATCGGAATTTCCGACAACGGATTTTGTTGTCGGAAAATTTTATAGCAAGCTCTCAAACTTTGTGTGTCGGAAATTCCTATGGAAAATGTGTGATGGAGCCCACACACGGTCGGAATTTCCGACAACAAGGTCCTATCACACATTTTCCATCGGAAAATCCTATTGTGTGTACAGGGCAAAAGCCTGCAGATTGTTGCCACCAATAGGCAGATCGCCAGGCAGATCAGATGCTTGCAATGTAGATTAGATGCTTGACTGACAGCTCCTCTCCACTCTGCATGGCCTGGGGGGAGGGGAAGTGGGCCTGAAAAACTAAAGATAAATCACCAAGGCATTTGACCTGCTGTGGCTTTGTCGAGCCTGGTGAAAAAAAAAAGAAAAAAGTAACGTGACCTAGAAATAAATGAATAAAAAAAGGCATTTACGACTTTATTTTTAGAGCATTTCCTCTGTAAATAAATTGCTGGTAGTCTGTCCTATCCTTTAGATGTGGGTTTTCATACTAAAGCGGAAGTAAACCCATCCATTTAACCGTTTCAAATAAGTTACATTTCCGGCACGTGCCGGGAATGTAACCCACCCATTGGTTGTGCTCTCAACCAGACCAATGGCTAGTGTCATAACTGATCACATGTGATCACATGTGCAGCATCATGGCAGTTGTAGATTAAACAGGGGCCAAGATGGCAGCTTCCTTGGCTGAAAACGATAGGAGGGTTTACTTCCACTTTAAGCGAAAAGTTAAATTGCCAATTTCAACAGCATTTTGTTGTCCATTAAGGGGATATTTGATAATAAACAAGAGTCGAAGTTTCCAAATACAACAAAATTTTGTTGAAGCAGACCTAATTACAATTAATAAGGAGCAGACTTAATTATACCCAATTGAAGAATCTCAGAAACGTGTTGATAGGTGTAGTAGAGCACTCTTTATGCTAATGTTTCTAATTACATCTATATTCTCATCTGATCAGGTTTCCTAATTCAACAACCAACATATTATTGAGCAGAATGAAATCACTGTTTATTAGAAACCAAATATGGTATGGATATTATACTTAGGAGGTCTAATGTGTTTTATTAGCCTGCTGGACCATTATCTTAGACATGTTTGGCTCTGGTACAGTAATTAGAATGACCAGAATGTGTTTTGCTTAGACCAAGATATAACACGGTTTTACAACCTGGCCTTTTTGCAACAGGGCTGCTTCGGAAGTCTTTAGTGAACTCTACTAATGGAGGTATACGACATCTCTGCTTTGCTACTTGCTTCAGCTATTTTATTGGGTGGTTTTAGGTACCTCTTCTTTTTCGTAAATGCATTACCTTCTCTGGCTGTCAATCACAGACATGAGATTTCAACCTGACTATTTTTGTCACCACCATGCAAAATTGTGTGAAATGAGGGTGCCACTACGTTCAGCATTACTTCCCCATTCTCCCCACAAAGTTTGTTTTTGTTTTCTTGATTTTTAATCCACATCAGCTCCAGAGGGCTTTGTATAGAATTTGGGAGGGATCCTATTCATTTGCATGGGGTCCACCTTAAAATCTATACAAGATATGAATGGACTGTTGTGAATTATAAAGGAACCCCACAATGTTTTTTTAAGGCTAAGCTCACACTTTCTTTCTAAATTCCACCTTCCTTATGCACCAAAAACATTTTCTCTATATTGTAGGACAGGCTTTACTGCAGCCTTCAGTTTCTCCTATAGAAAACTTCTCCATTACTTCCTTCCCTTAGGAGATGAAAACTGTTAGAGACTAAGGAAGTACTTCAGCAGCTGACCTCATTAACACACACCTGCCTCCTCCCTCCAGGAGATTTGTCACATACCTTATCCGAGACCAATATGCTGAGAGAGGCTCCCCTCGTGGATGAGCGCAGTATACCCCTGAAGGTGGTACAGAGGGTATAATGCTCAAAGCATCACGGGTTTCAGCAAGGTGTGGAGGAATTGAGCAGATGACCACTTGAAGGATACTTAAGGCTGTAGCAGGAGTGCAGGAGAAAGTCCTAGGGAGCTGTAACAGTGTACAGTGACTTGGAGCCTACAGGAAATTCAATAAAGGCCTGGCAGAGGATCCAACACTAGTGATCAGCTGATAACTGCTTCAAGAGGAATTGGTGTGGCAAGCCATAGTCATATATGGGTAGACAAGCAAGTGAAGCAGAAGCAAAGTCCTTGAAATAAGGTAAACAGGTGGGTTCAGGCAGAGACAAAGTTCTTTTTTTTTTTTAACTTTAAGATTTTTATTAAACAATTTTTGTACAAATACAAATATAGCAGGTGTACACTGATGTTAATACCTTCAATAGAGAACAATATAAGCACATTTGAGTAGATTAAGTTCTTGAGATAAAACAAAAAAGGACAACTTTGGAGTTTTTAATCTGAGTTGTAGTACCTGGAGAATTTGGTTAGGAAGATATGATTAGTATGAGGAGCCCGTCACCCCTATCGGGAGCACACTGTGAGCAGGCTATATGTATGCCTTTCCAGGAATTGTGAATGCGACCCAGTATATGGTCGCCTCGGGTTGGTTACAAATTGATAACAACAATGGTACCTGAACCCAATGTTATTGATAATAATACCATCATAAGTTAGAGTGTAGTAGTTGTAACACCATTTGTATAAACATTAACTGGTTAACCAAACCAAATAAACATATAACCAAATATAACGATTCAGTATTGTTGATACTTAATTCCCTGCACTGGATTTGATGTAACACCAATAGAAGCGGTCATTTTCCAATTATCAAGGTCATCAACGTAAGATGTTATTGTGCATTGATAGCCAAATATCCCAGAACTTATGGTAGGTATGTGCTCGACCTTCTTTGTATGCCAGCATGCTTTCTATGAGGCTTTGTGAGTTTACCCTTTCAATAACTTCCTTTATATCTGGAGGGGTAGTAGATTTCCATTTCGCTGTTATGGATATACGAGCCGCATATAGTATATGTGACACTACTTTTCTGTGTTTATATGGGAAGGAGTCTATCCCCAGGCATCGTAGTGCTAATTCCGGAGAGGGGGTACATTGGGATTTAGTTGTGTCTGAGATAAGAGAAAATACGTCTGTCCAAAATTTTTTCAGAACCTTACAGTGCTACATGACGTGTAAGGGGTTACCGTTTTTATGACAATTCCTCCAGCATAGTGGGGATAAGGTGGAATTCATAGTGTGTAGATGCATGGGAGTAATGTACCATCTGTGAAGGATTTTATGGGAATTGTCGCAGTGATCTACACACGCTGAAGATGTATTATTGTATTTAATATCTGTTAGCCATTGTGGCAGTGTAAAGGACTTTTGTAGTTCTATTTCCCATTTATGCATGGTTGGAAGTTTGGATTGTGTAGTGTGGAGGTTGCAGTATCCATAGCACAACGATATACCCTTAGTAGTAGGTTTGGTTTGTTCATTAGGAAATCCCATATAGTTAGCAGAAGTTTTGTGGTAGTGGTTGGGTTTTTCTTATTATATTGCTTGATTTTCTGAATCATAAAGGTGTCCACTGCTGTAGGGTTACTAGATCTGCAGTGTTGTAGTGGATGCCCTTTTGTTTCCAGTGGTGGGTTGAAAAATGTTGTATGAGGTATGCATAGGCTTTGAGAGGTATACCCAGTGTGTGGGATGGTTCGTCCAAAAAATAATTTTTAGTCAGTAGGGACCAAGCCTCGAGTGTTGCTTGTACTGTTGGGTAGTCCGGCGTTGTGGGCTTATGATGAATAATGGATGCCATTAGTAGTGCTGTTAGATCATGACCTGGTGTGATATTTTGTTCTATGTGGGACCATAGGTTGTCCTCTTGACAGGAGAACAAATACTTCAGTTGGTCCAATAAGGAAGCTTGATGGTAGGCATAAATATTTGGTAGTCCCCCTCCTCCTAGTTTTCTTTATTTATATAGAGTCGTCAGTGCAATTCTGGGTTTTTTATTTTGCCAGATAAATTTGTTCAGGAGCGACGCCAAGTCAGAGAAAAATTTTTGTGGAATGGGGATCGGGATGGTCCTGAAGAGGTAGTGTAGTTTGGGAAGTATTTGCATTTTATATGCAGCTATACGTCCAAGAGACAAAGTTCTTGAGGCAAGCCAGGGTTATTCACAGGTAAACAGGTGGGTTCAGGCAGAGACAAAATCCTTGAGGCAGGCTAGGTCATACACGGGTAAACAGGCAGGTTTACCCACTTCAGCTCCCTTTCCTGACCAGGTAATTTTTTGCGTTACGGCACTGCGTTGCTTAAACTGACAATTGCGCAGTTGTGCGACATTGTACCCAAACAAAATTGATGTCCTTTTTTCCCCACAAATAGAGTTTTCTTTTGTTGGTATTTGATCACCTCTGCGTTTTTTATTTTTTGCGCTATAAAAAAAAAAAAAGTAGCAAAAACACCTAGTACCCAAGGTGGTGAGAGATCCCTTAGGCTCGTTAACAGACAGACCAAACCAAGAAGTAAAAAAGTATACATTTTATTACAACTTAAAGGGGGGTTTCGGCCGCAATATTTTTTTTTTTAAAAGTCAGCAGCTACAAACACTGTAGCTGCTGACTTTTAATAAGGATACTTACCTGTCCAGCGAGCCCGCAATGTCGGCCCCCCCGATGCGATCCGTCCATCGGATCGGCCGCCGGCGCCTCCATTTTAACGAAGGGAAACAGGCAGTGGATCCTTGCGGCTTCACTGCCCGTTTCCTACTGCGCATGAGCGAGTCGTGCGGCGCTTTATTGAATGGCCCCGTGGTTTTCTGGGACACACACAGTTTCCAGAAGGCAACGGGGCCGCTCGTCGAAGAGGAGGAAGCGCCGCAGAATAGGAAGAGGCAGATTAGGAAGACTGCCTAGCAACAAGGGTTTCAGGTAAGTTACATTTTTTTTTTCAAATGTTTTTTTTTTTTTTTTTTTTTAAGATTTTTGATGCAATTTTTTATTTTAGGGTGGCCCTCCACTTTAACAATGGTATACATATAAGAACAATACATATAAAATGTAAAACCCATATCTGATACCCTAAATGATACAATTGTATGGACTGGTCACTATCCTGGTGCAGGAGGGACTAGTGACGGTCAACACAGTGTATAACACCTTACAGACTAAAGGTCCTTCTTCAGAGGTTTTTGTTATTAGTTCAGATGGGTATAGCTGTTCTACAAGAAAGAGTATACAAGTAAATTATGCATTATTAAAAGGTAATGATAATCAATAATGTTTCAGCTAAACAACAAACTATGCAGTACATTAACATGACATGTGATGACAAACATGAACTAATTTACTTTTATGGTAAACAATTTGCATTGAACATACGTGTGAAAGGAATAAATTGATCAAAACACTCTTAGGTCATAGGGGCATGTATCTCCCAAGTCCGTTAACACCCAAGCCAAAAGGAAGCAAGGCTCTTGCTTCACTGCGAGTACTCAAAATAGTGGAGCAAAGGATAGCAACCACTGGTACTGGACAATATCACTATAATATGTATAAAAATGGTATCAAAATCAAATACTGTCAGGATATGCCCCAGAAAATTCAAAACTGGAGCCATAGATTACCCCCACAGCCAGACAAGGTTATAGACGTGGGGTAACATGTGCTGATAGCAGATAGATTAAATAAACCAACCTGGAAGATGGAGTATGCTGCCTATTGACCGAATGCTCCTTCAGCGTCTGCATAGAGGCCGAAGGAGACGGTATAAAAGCGGGTGTGAGAGAGCTGGCGGCCAATCATGATGTTGATCGCGATTGCCATCAGCTGGTGCAGTAGGTGGGAGGACCTGTGCAGAGATACCGCACGATAATCCTTCCCTGAATCCCCCGGTGGTCAGGCCAGTATGGCCCATCTCTGGACTACATGTTTTTGACCCATACATGGTTCTACATACCTTGCAATGTTGCTGCTTTCAAAGACAAGGGAGAAATCTACCCCCGGACCCTGGATCTGTGGACTGAATCACAAGCTGATAAGTATCAATAGATTTACCACTCTTTGGGAAGGACTATCATTTTCTGGAAAGAATTGCCTCTTCCTATTGCTGTTACATTTGGGGTTTGAGAGTGAGTCTGTATAGGGACTCTAATAGGTACAGTGAGAGGGAGGCCAAGAAGGACTATGTTTCTATGGTTCCAGCAAACCACACAGTACCTTATCGGTCATCCAAAGTTATCACTATTCCATTTACATACCTTCTCTTGACCACAGTAACGCTCCCCCACTTCATTATAGCCACCTTCTACCGTAATACAATCATCCACTTGTCCACAGTTCTTCAGTGCAGTTCAGGAGAACTATTGATATCATCTCATAGCTTTTACTTCATGGTATGACCACATCTATCCTCCATTTTTGGAATAAAAGTTTTACCTTGATTTAACATTTGGGTCACTTTTCATAGGACGTTTAGACCTGGGGATATAATCCCAGCTGTATTACAGCATTCTCAGTGCTTCTACAACTTAGGTGGATTTAAACCACCTGTCCAGAGATGGTCCTTTTGTTTTTATAGCTTTGATGTATTAATGTATGTATGATATTTTTAAATGTCGTTTTCTTACCTTTGATATCAATAAATCTTTTTTGCTAATCATGTTTGTATGGTGAGTGAAGTTCCATAAATATGTGCTACCATAGGGTTGGTTGAGCTAACACTTTCATACCGTAAGCTCCCATTCCTCTCCTTCTCCCCCTTTTTTTTCATTTTGACATTTTTACTCTAAATGTTTTTGAGGGTATCCAATCCCCATACATGAGTATTACCGTATATACTCGAGTATAAGTCGAATTTTTCAGCACATTTTTTTGTGCTGAAAGTGCCCCCCTCGACTTATACTCGAGTCAAGCACTTTTCTGCAGCAAAAAATTTCATTTTCCGGACCGACTTTGGGGCCCCGTATCTCAGGGCCACTTGGTGCTAGGAACACCAAATTTGGTATGCAAACCCACAACATATCCAAAGCTGAAGTTCCTAGCACTAAGTGGCCCCGAGATACGGGGCCCCAAAATCGGTTCGGAAAATGCCATTCTCTGCTACAGAAAAGTGCTTGACATTTTCTGAACCGACTTTGGGGCCCCATATCTCAGGACCACTTGGTGCTAGGAACCCCAAATGTGGTGTGCAAACCCAGTGTATCTGGTACCATAACATATCCAAAGCTGGGGTTCTTAGCACCAAGTGGCCCTGAGATACGGGGCCCCAAAACCGGTTCGGAAAATGTCATTCTCTGCTGCAGAAAAGTGCTTGACATTTTCTGAACTGATTTTTGGGGCCCTGTATCTCAGGGCCACTTGGTGCTAGAAACCCGAGCTTTGGATATTTTATGGTGCTAGTTACACTGGGTTTGCACACCAAATTTGGGGTTCTTAGCACTAAGTGGCCCCGAGATACGGGGCCCCAAATTCGGTCAACTGTGTCCATCTGCAGCAATGTCATTTCAGGACCCTTTGGGTTCAGAGATCCCAAATTTTGGCTGCAGCTAGGGGGCATCTAGGAACCCTTAACTACCGAGTTTGAAGTTCAGGGGACCTATGGCTGCAAATGGGCACAGTGAGGCATGCAAATGGGAACAGTGATGCTCCAAATTGGCATTGTTGACCCTCTTTTCCACTTACAGTAGCTGTGCATTTCTCACCCTCGTCTTATACTCGGGTCAATAAGTTTTCCCATTTTTTTTGTGGTAAATTAGGGCCTCGACTTATACTCGGAACGACTTATACTCGAGTATATACGGTATTTAACCCCTTTTGATACACTAATATGGTAGGTGGCACCTTGAGGGTCCAGTAATATTCTTAGTGTATCAAATGTCACTGGCTGCTAAAGACTTTCTTAACATTCATTGACAGTGGAAGAAGGAAGTTGCTATATATAGCCTATTATATATTTAGTTCTGCTCCTGCAGAACAGGTTCCAGACAAACATTAAAGAAAATGCAGTCCGAATCAAGAGCTTGCCCCTACTCCCAAAGCAATAAAATAAAATATCAATTAAACCATAGTATAACTGTTGCAGATGTCACTGACTCTCTAACCAGAATATATAAGGCTAAAACAGTGCACTGTAGCATACCATCTACTTATATACCACTGTGATGGAGAAGCCTTAATACACATTTTTACCAAAAACTGTTTGACATTGCTGCCTGGAAAACTAGATAGTAATATAATATACTATACTTTGGCTTGATTCGCAGGCATGTTCTGGAAAACATCCAAAAGACAGCAAATCAGAAATATTATTGCAAACCTCATTGAAATAAATGGAAAAGAGATCTTGAAAATCAGTTCTCTATATTTTCAAGTCTAAAAGGTATGGTATTGTGAAAAAAAATAGCATGGTGAGCTGAGAGCTGCTCTGATGGTATTGTGAAAAAAAAAATACCCTTCAGCAGCAGAGTAGCTCTTTGTATAGGGATTAAAGTGAAACATGAAAAAATTAAAACTGCTTTAACCCTTTTGATGTCAGGCCCCTCGCTCCACTTTTAAACTCAGATGGCCAGACTATTTTTGCAATTTTTCATTGTTTTTTTATTTTTCCCTTACAGCTTTCAGAGTTTGTGAAAGACTCCCCAAACCATACGTTTTCCAGGACCAGTAGAGTAAAAGGAAAGTGGTACAGATTTTTTTTAGGCCCTGTGATATTTGCGCAAATGTTTATCAAAAGAATATTTTCACTAAAAATACTCTAAAATCATTATTTGTGGATACATACATCACAGAATGTATGAAATTCCCACCAAATTCCTAATAAATATAAAAGCTAAAACTGTATTGGGTTAATAAATAACAAATATTTGTACATTTTATATTACACCTTTTTGTGAAATGGTGAAAACTAAAGCTATGAAAAACAGTAAACAAAAACAATTTACTCTAAAAATCAGGGGGTTATCATTTTTCATTTACAGCTTTCAGAATTTGTAACCCAACCCCAAACCATATATTTTCTGAAAGCACATGACCTGTAGAATAGAAAATGTGCTACTGATTTTTTAGGCCCCACAATAGTTGCAAAAATGTTTATCAAATTGCTATTTTCACAAAAAATAAACTAAAATCATTTTTAGTGGACACAAACACTCACAAACATAACTCACAAAATCCCTGAAAAATTTCTACTAAGGTCTCATTCACACAGGGAATACTACAGCATATGCCTCTGCAAGGCTGTGTTAACCTGCATGGAGATGCACAGGTGTTTCGTACATCCCTGTGCACTGTGCAGGCAGTCCTATTCATGTCAATTGGGATGCAGCGGTTGAATGGGTTCAATTAAATTTGATGGTAATCATTCGTTGACTGCAATCTTTAAGTCATTCCACAGATTTTTAATGGGGTTTAAATCTGGCCTCAGAAAAAGTCATGAAAGTACATTCACCTTTTTCTCCTTCAACCACTGTGTGGTCATTTGTCATGTTGAAAGGTAATCCTTCTTCCCATTGACAACTTTCTGGTAGAGGGCAGCAGATTTCCCTCAAGAATTTGATGGTATTTTGCCCCATCCATTTTTCTTATATCCTGGCAAGTGCCCCAGTCCCTGTTGCACAGAAACGCCCCCATAACAGGATATTACCACCTTCATGCTTTACTGTAGGGATGATGTTATTTGGATGGTAAACTGTACGGGATTTCCGCCAGACATATCGTTTGGTGTTGAGGCCAAATAATTAAATTTTAGTCTCATCTGACCACCTTAAACGCACGTTATGATCAGATGAGACAAAGTCTAGATGTGCAAAGTTAGTAGAGAAATATCCCAACAAACTAAAGGCTGTAATCAAAGCAAAAGGTGGTTCAACAAAATACTGACATAAAGGGGGGGTGATACGTTTTCCAACTCAGTGATTCTGTTTTTTATTTTTATTATTTCTGACATGTTGGTGTTATATCTTTCACTTGGATGTTATAAGTTGCACTAGTAAATACAGCTGGATAAAACAAAAATGATGTCTGTCTTCATCTCAGTCTGCAAAGCAACAAAAGGTGGTGATTCTTTTCTATACCCACTGTATATATATATATATTATATTATATTAAAAAGTGTGAGGCACATATACAAACTGTTGTAATTCCTACACCGTTCACCTGATTTGGATGTAAATAACCTCAAAATAAAGCTGAAAGTCTGCAGTTAAAGCACATCTTGTTCATTTCATTTCAAATCCATTGTGGTGGTATATAGAGCCAAAAGATTAGAATTGTGTCATTGTCCCAATATTTATGGACCTGACTGTATATATATATATATATATATATATATATATATATATTACCTTGCTTGCTTTTTTGCTAATTTCAAACAGATCAGAGATGCTGCCATTGTTGCATTTTTGGATTTGGTGCAGACACACACTAGAAATCTTACGATGCCATGCAAAGATGGTGTCTGGCCTTCTCATGTGTTGCTGTAACTTTGAGGAGGAAAGAGTTTGCAAATGTATGCAACTAAAATACTCATGCATTTTCCCTATTTATTGTATTCAGAACTCAAATTTCTAAAAACAGTCTATTTAGATAAGAAAAGTTAAACATTTTTTTTTCTTTCAGCCCTATAGTTGATATGTTAGAGGCTGTTTCCTCCACTTTGGCAGGGTAATTTACTACTAAAGCTGGCCATACATGGTTCATGTAAAACTAAACTGATTCCTCCATCCCCATATTAATGGTGCATGGGGGAATCCTCCACACTGCTATTGCATTCTGACAGTACAAGGGACTACTCCACTGTCAGAATACACTGATGAGCGCTGCAGCCATTGGCTGCATCCACTGAACGAGTGGCTTTTATGTGACAGGACGGCTGAACACAAGTTGATCAGTAGATTGACTTGTGTTTAGCTGCAGTGGGCACGCATAAATTGAAATTCATCCAGTCCCTGCTGAACTGGCCACATTTTCACAATACCACAGCTAAAAAAAGTGAGAAAGATATACCTCTTCTCTTTATTATCTCAAACAGAGCTATATGAATTTTCAATTAATCAGGAGCACTCACATTTTTTCAGGCATTGTTTATTAGAGATTCCAGAATGCTATGAAAATACTGTTGTGGAAGCAACTTGTATTAAATGTTAATTTGCAAAATAAAGATATACACATATTATAAAAAAAACGATAACTTACTGTTAAAAAAAGATACTTTTCTGAACATGTAAACATTAGATAATAAAGTAAAATTGACCATAACCCATTGGGGGTTAAGGTGGAACTCAGTAATCCTTTTTCTTAGAGGGCTAGATTGTCTGCCAGGTTTTTGATGCTTTATGTGTTCCCTCTGAAGAGATTTTCTCTCATTTTCACTTCTGATGATACCCACATTATTTCTTTAAGCTGGATTTCCTGTTCTTATTCCTTGTTGTGCATTCCATAGATGTCCCATTGAAGAATTCTTTAGTTGCAGCCAGGTGTCCTTGGCTCGTTAGCTCCCAGCAAGGTGTGTAGCTAGGACAGAAAAATGGACAACAAAAAATACTGGATAGATGAACTATTCCTTCTCCACACTATCCAACACATTTCTGAATGTGGTCCCACTTTAATATTTGATAGTTACATGGTCAAAAGCTGCTATGTTATGACATATTTGCATTGTGTAGGCATTTTTAAAACACAGTGAAATGAAAGTCTATTTGCTGCTGCATATCATTTTTTTACCATAAATTATAACTTTTATTGTCTTAAGTTTTTCTTTTTCATTAAAGTTCAAAATGATACATATTTCTGATGTCTTTAGAAAAAAAATATCTGCGGTATGTTCCTAGTGAAAGACCTCTAGCAAAGTACATTTTTAAAATAACAAAATATCCATATTTACCTTTTTTAAATAGAAAGTATGTAGATATTTATGTTAATGTATAAATGAACATAGTTTATTAAGCATGTCATGAGTATTTGCTGAAATATAACAAAATTATAATCAAGAGAAAATATTTTGAAACTCATTAAACTTCACGCTTTTCAAGTATTTCCTTTGGTACAAATATACTTCGTTTTCCATCATGCCATTTTTTATTGTGTGCTGGAAATGTATTCAATTATGATGAATTAGTTACAGTCCAAGCTAAAACACATATTTTCACATTGTGGCTTTAGAAGTACTGACGGTAGGCTGAATGATTTAGGAATATATTCACTGGTTTGGCTGATATAGAGGACATCTGGGAACTATAGGATTTTAACTTTTCTTGGTACACTGAAAATTTAGACCTTGTCTGTTTTTGGAAAAAAAGTGGTGGTCTTTCTTAATCAGCATAAAGCAGAGTAAAGAAAAGATGCTATAAAATTGTACCAAAAAAGAAAAAATGTTTTAACTTCTATATTCTTTTCTTAGATATATAGAGGTATTTTTAATTGATTACCATAAATAATAGCAAAAAGCATATAAATGTTAAACAAAGTTTTTATTTTATCAATGTGTCCTCCTTAAAGAATTGTCTTATAGACTACATAGCAGTTAGGTGAGAGCTAACAGTCTGTAAATGCATTTATCATTATCTGAATCTCATTGCTAGTAATCACTAAAAAATGTTCATGAAAATAAATATTTACTTTAATTATTTTTCAATTGTTGCTACCACAACAATATCAAATATGAACATATTTTAAAGCCATTGCCTGAAATAAACTAAAGTGATGAGTTTGACTGAAAAAAAAAAATGTATGCATTGAGAACAAGATACAAGGTTAGAATAGCAGTATACAATGTAAAAGACAGGAAAACTTCTAGTCACCTGAAAATAGGGCACGTTATCCTATAAGCAGTAATTGCCAAATTTAGAGAATCTAAAATTCCCAAATTGTGATTCACCTGAATATTTGCAAGTAGCTTTGTCTAATCTGTGCTGAGTAATGTAATTCAGGAACACAGGCATTAATCATTTATGTAAAGAAACGAAAAAAGTACTCTTGCGCACTGGTGTGTTGGCTAAAAAAGTTCAAGAAGGACTATGGACTTCGGCTTTGCTGCTCTCAAAGGATGGGATTATCCTAGTATTGAAAGAAAAAGAGAGAAAAAAGAGAGCGCACCAGCCTAGTGCATTATCCTTGGCGAGTTTATTAAATTAAAAACAAGATAAAAGCTACTCACAAAAGTCGCAGGTAAAATGAAGGCTCTGAGGAAGAAGGTCAAACCTTTGAAACGCGTAAGCCAGCGGCGGTCCGTGTGCCTCCCTCCTGGGACCTGGACAGCTGCCTACCACTGGAACTATTGCCTCTGTGTGTTTGATATGCAATTTTACCTGCGACTTTTGTGAGTAGCTTTTATCTTGTTTTTAATTTAATAAACTCGCCAAGGATAATGCACTAGGCTGGTGCGCTCTCTTTTTTCTCTCTTTTTCTATTAATCATTTATGAAGTGTGATTCTCCACAGATAACACCTGCTTACAAATATCAGAAAGTAATGCAACATCTCCTAGTTACCGTATTTTAATTTACAAATAACATAATACATATACTGGATGAGTTATCAGAATTGGAGCACATCAGTGTAAATAATCTGATCATAATTGCTCATGAAAAATGTATAGAATGATAAAAAATGTATAGAGTGAGCTAAGTTATTTTAGTCCTGATATACTGTATATACTGTATATATATATATATATATATAAACACAGTATCTCACAGAAGTGAGTACACCCATTACATTTTTGCAAATATTTTATTATACCTTTTCATGTGACAACACTGAAGAAATTACACTTTGCTACAATGTAAAGTAGTGAGTGTACAGCTTGTATAACAGTGTAAATTTTCTGTCCTCTCAAAATAACTCAAAACACAGCCATTAATGTCTAAACCACTGGCAACAAAGGTGAGTACACCCCTGAGTGAAAATGATCAAATTGGACCCAAAGTGTCAATATTTTGTGTGGCCACCATTATTTTCCAGCACTGCCTTAACCCTCTTGGACATGGAGTTCACCAGAGCTTCACAGGTTGCCACTGGAGTCCTCTTCCATTCCTCCACGACGTGGTCACAGAGCTGGTGGATGTTAGAGATCTTGTGCTCTTCCACCTGAGGATGCCCCACAGATGCTCAATAGAGTTTAGGTCTGGAGACATGCTTAACCAGTCCATCACCTTTACCCTCAGCTTCTTTAAAAAGGCAGTGTTCATCTTGGAGGTGTGTTTGGGGTTGTTATCATGTTGGAATACTGCCCTGCAGCCCAGTCTCCGAAGGGAGGGGATGTCACAGTACATGTTGGCATTCATGGTTCCCCCAATGAACTGTAGCTCCCCAGTGCTGGCAGCGCTCATGCAGCACCAGACCATGACACTCCCACCACCACGATTGACAGTAGGCAAGACACACTTGTCTTTGTACTCCTCACCTGGTTGCCTCCACACACACTTGACACCATCTGAACCAAATAAGTTTATCTTGGTCTCATCAGACCACAGGATATGGTTACAGTAATCCATGTCCTTAGTCTGCTTGTCTTCAGCAAACTGTTTGCGGGCTTTCTTGTGCATCATTTTTAGCAGAAGCTTCCTTCTGGGATGACAGCCATGCAGACTGCTTTGATGCAGTGAGCAGCGTATGGTCTGAGCACTGACAGGCTGACCCCCCACCCCTTCAACCTCTGCAGCAATGCTGGCAGCACTCATATGTCTATTTCCTAAAGACAACCTCGATATGACGCTGAGCATGTGCACTCAGCTTCTTTGGTTGACCATGGCGAGGCCTGCTCTGAGTGGAACCTGTCCTGTAAAACCATCGTATGGTCTCGGCCACCATGATGTCACTCAGTTTCAGGGTCTTGGCAATCTTCTTATAGCCAAGGCCATCTTTATGTAGAGCAACAACAACAGGTGCCATGTTGAACTTCCAGGGACCAGTATAAGAGAGTGAGAGCGATAACACCAAATTTAACAAAACTGCAAATACTATATATATATATATATATATATATATATATATATATATATATATATATATATATATATATATATATATATATATATATATATATATATATATATATATATATATATACATATATATACATATATATACATATACAAATATATACATATATATATACACATATATATACATATATACACATATATACACATATAGACATATATATATATATATATATATATATATATATATATATATATATATATATATATATATATATACTGTATACTATATATATATATATATATATATATATATATATATATATATATATATATATATACATATATACTGTATACTCTGCATTCAATGTAGCCTATATATACAGTGCATTCGGTGGTGTATAGTTTCTAATACACTTCAGGCGGTGTACACAGTATAAAATACAGTGTAGTGTTGTGTTGCAAAACAAAAAATACACCATGTCCTGAAGAACATCAAGAAGAGGCAGACGCTCACAGGCAACTAAAAGAGGGCAAGCAGCCTCTGTGTCTACAGTCAACAGTGGTGGTCGTGGACATGGTGCATCCTCTGCAGGTGCCTGTTGGGCAGGCTTGTCCCTTTTTTTCTGCTGCTGGCTATGTTATTGAGCCACAACATGCAGAAGAGTTGGTGGAGTGGATAACTAAGCCATCCTCATCCTCCTCATCCTCTGTCACCCAGGCTCAGAGTAGTTTGCCTTCCATCGCAGCTACCAAAGCAGCCTATTCCACCGACTCCTTGTCCACAGTCACTACTTCCGTAGCCCCACCATCATGCACGGAGGAGTCCCCAGAATTATTCGACCACAGTGTTGGTTACATGCTGCTGGAGGATGCACAGCGATTTGAAGGCTTCAATGTTGGTTCCCAGGTTGAGAAAGGGAGTAACATGAGCCTAGAGAGAGGGGGTGCCACAGAAGGACAAGAAACTGGCAGTCATGTTCCCCCAGCTGCAGCATACTGCCAAGTTTGCTCCAGTGACAAGGATGGAGGGGATGATGAGGTCACTGACTGTACTTGGGTGCCTGAAAGAAGAGAGGAGGAAAGTGAGGAGGAGGAGGAGGAGGCACAACTCCAACAAGGCAGGATGTCCTCTATTGGGCAGCTTAAGGGCAGCCACCCTATTGCATCACACTGCAAAGCTCCGCACGGTGCAGGGCGCTGCTGATTCTCCGCTGACTTTTAAAAGTTCCTCAGTGTTGGCCTTTTTTGACACATGTGCAGCAGATCGCACCGTTGCTGTTTGCAACCTATGTCTGAAGTGGATCAAGCGTGGCCAGAACAGCAACCGTTTGGGCACCACATGCTTGACCAGACATATGACGACCTGTTATGCAGTCCATTGGCAACAACACTTAAAAGACATCATAGAAAAAGGCAGCCTTCTCCTTGCTCCTCATCCGGGATCTCCAACCCTACTATACCTCCAGTCCTCTCAAAAACCTGCACTGAGAGGAATGAAGGTATACCAATAGGTGTCCCAAGTACTTGCAGCCAATCTGCTAGCAGTACACCACCAATTGATTTTAGCAGGCAAATTTCCCTACCCCAGTTGCTGAACCGTAAAAAGAAACTCGATCCCAGCCATCCACATGCTCAGCGTCTAAATGCTAGCTCAGCCAAATTGCTAGCACTGCAACTGCTGCCTTTTCAGTTGGTAAACTCTGCCCCATTTCGTGAATTTGAGGAATGTGCTGTACCTCAGTGGCAGGTTCCAAAACGCCATTTCTTTTCACGGAAGGCCATATGTGGCAATGTTTTGGCCTCGTTGGACAGGGCGGTCAGCAGTAAGGGTCATATTACCACTGACCCATGGTCCAGCAGGCATGGGCAGGGATGAGGGATGCTACCTTTCCTTCACGGGGCACTGGGTAACTCTACTGGCAGCTGGGAAGGATGCAGGACAGGGTTCAGTGTTGTTGGAGCTTGTTCCGTCACCACGCCTCCAAAATGCTAGTGGTGATTGTGCCACAGCTCTCTCCACCTCCTCCCCTTCTTCTTCCTCTATGGCCTCTTCTGCATATTTGTCCTCTGAACCAGCAGTGCTCTGTAAGTGTTCAAGGGGCTACGCAAGCCATCAGGCTATAAGATGCCATACGGTGCTTGAGTTGGTCTGCCTAGGGGACAGGAGCCACACTAGGGCAGAGATTCTGTCAGCTCTGCAGGGGCAGGCTCAGAGGTGGTTAATGCCAGCTTCAGCCAGGAATTTTTGTATGCGACAATGGCACCAACCTTCTCTCCGCCCTTCAACAGGGACACTTGACCCATGTTCCATGTTTGGTGGTGCAGCAGTTCTTGACCAGGTACCCAGGCTAACAAGATCTCCTGAGGCAGGCCAGAAAAGTCTATGGTCATTTCCGCTGGTCATACAATGCCAGTGCTCGGTTGGCTGACATTCAAAGGAATGCAACCTGCTCACCAACTGCCTCATTTGTGACATGTCCTCCAGGTGGAACTCAACGATGGCAATGCTGCAGTGGCTGCAGACACAGCAGAGGGCCATCAATGAGTACCTGTGCGAGTATGGCACCAGGACAGGGTCAGGGGAGCTTGGCTTCTTTTTGCCATGCCAGTAGCTACTGATCAAGGATGCATGCACTGTCCTGTCACCATTTGAGAAGGCCACAAGGATGGTGAGCAGCGACAATACATGCATCAGTGACACTGTCCCTCTAGTCTTTCTGCTGGAGCACACGCCTCGTGGAATCATGGACAGGACACTTGAGGCAGAACAGTGGAAGGAGGAGAAGGACTTCCTTTCCTCTCAAGGCCCCCTTTATCCAGATAGCATTCCTGCGGGTCCGCCAAACACACAGGAAGAAGAGGAGGAGGATTGTGTCAGCATGGATGTAGAGGATAATACTCAGCAGCAGTCTTCTAGGGATGGTTTTCAGTCCCCAGAAACCCAAGGAGTTGTACATGGCTGGGAGGAGGTATTTACAGATAAATGTGATCCTTAGTGACCCAGAGGACTCAGAATCGAATGCCTCTGCAAACTTACGCTACATGGCCTCCCTGATTCTGCAAAGCCTGCAAAAGGACCCTAGGATTCATGGTATCAAGGAGAGGGATCATTACTGGCTGGCAACCCTTCCTGATCCACGTTACAAGGGTAAAGTTGCAGAACTCATCCTGCCTTTGCAGAGGGAGCAGAGGATGAAACATCTTCAGGAGGCCTTGAAGAAAGGTTTGTGTAACGCATTTCCAGACCCTGGGAGGTTACCATTTCCTGGTGCTGGACAACGTGTTGCTGAGGCTTTGTTCAGTCAGAAGAAGAGCGGTGGAGAAGGTGGTCGGCTGACCGATGCCTTTAAACAATTTTTTAGTCCTCAGCTCAAAGGTCTGATCGGTTCAAGCAACCATCGCCAGCCTCTGCATTATATGGTGCAGAAATAACTAGGGGCAAGAGCAGACTTGGAGACCTTTCCAACAGAGCATTCACTGGGTTACTGAGTCTTGAGGATGGACCACTGGCCAGAACTTGCTCAATATGCAATCGAGCTACTGGCCTGTCCTGCAGCCAGTGTCCTTTTTGTATGCACATTCAGTGCTGCTGGAGGGTTTGTAACGGATTAAAGAGTGTGCCTGTCCACAGACTGCTTTGATAGGCTCACATTTATAAAAATGAATCAGTCTTGGATGAGCAGCTATCAAGCACCTGATGCTGATGTAACTGATTGAATTTGCTATGGATCTGGGATCCCTTGAAGACTGCCTATGCTGACTATCCTATTCCTCCTCAATCTTGATGATGCTAGTTTCCAACAATATTTTTGGTTTAAGGCAACACCACCACCACCCACAGGCCAATTTTTCAGCCCCAACAGGGGCATGCAATTACAATTTTTGATATAATATTTCACAGCAGGGCCATTCCTGTGCCCAACAAGAGTATCTGTGAGGGGTTATAGTGTTGTGGCACCACCACCACCCAAGGCCCAATTTTTCTGCCCCTGTTTAAAAGGGGCATGTAATTACAATTTTTCATATAATATTTAACAGCAAGGCCTGTTCCTGCACCCAACAAGAGTAACTGTGAGGGGCTACAGTGTTCTAGCGCCACCAAAACCAAAGGCCCAATTTTTCTGCCCCTGTTTAACAGGGCCATTATCAGGAACCATGAATCAGACCAAGACAGAAGTATAGTTAAATCACACTTGTTTAATAATAATAATAAGGTAAAAAGAGTAAGCGTAGTCAAAACAAGCCAGAGTTCAGTAACCGGATTGGGTAGTCAGCCAAGCAAATGTCAGAGAGCCAGAGGTAAATGTAGTAGTACAGGAAGCAGGATCAGGAGCCAGAAGGAACGTCAGCCGAGCAAGTCTTCAACAGGTACGCAGGAGAAAGTCTCTGTGATGTTGACAAAGGCAAAGGCAGAAATCAAGTAAGCTGGACGACTTTAAGTAGGCAGGACTGACGAGCAGAATCAACAACAGCTGGGTAACTGTGGAGAGAGATGGGAGCTGGCAATTAGCCGACAGCTGAGCCGCCAGCTCAGAGAAGGAAGGGCTGAGCCCAGCCCTGACAGCCATGTAATTACAATTTTTGATATAATATTTCACAGCAGGGCCCGTTCCTGCGCCCAACAAGAGTAACTGTGAGGGGCTACAGTGTTCTGGCACCACCAACACCTAAGGCCCAATTTTTCTACAGGGTATATTGGGCAGGTCGTATAGTATATATACTGTTGTTCAGAGTATATAGTGCCTGGGGGCCCCCCACACCATTTTCTTAAAATTTTGGTGCGGGGTTCCCATTAATACCTGAAGGGCCTGGTATGGATTTTGGGGGGACATCCACGCCATTTGTTTTTTGTATTTTTGGCACGGGGTTCCCCTGAATATTCATACCAGACCCACGCCACTTTTTTCAATGATTTTTATGTATATTGCCGGGATCCAACAATACACTACAGCCGCGAGCAGTTTTAAATGACATTTTTTCCTTTAGAAATGTCATTTTGCTGTGGTACTGTTAAAAACATGGGAAAGATGCACTACTTTACAGGCAGACTAAGGAGACCCTCCAGGCACGATATTTTCACTTTTATTGTTTTACTTTAAGCATTATTAAAATCGCTGCTCCTAAAAAAAAACAGACATTTTTAAAACTTTTTTTGCATTGATACATGTCCCCTGGGGCAGGACCCGGGTCCCAAACAATTTTTATAACTTGCTTATAAGCCTTTAAATTTAGCAATTTGATTTTTCACGTTCGCATCCCATAGACTTTAACGGTGTTCGCACAAATGTTTTTCCTGTTTTCATGTTCTGCTGCGAATCGTACTGGGGGGGGGGGGTTTCAGCTCATCCCTACTCACAACATGAAAACATGCTAATGTCTAATAGAGTACAGGACAATCTTACTTCTTTGTCACTGCCTGTTCCCTGAATTATAACATATTGATTGACACCACAGCTTATCAGAGTGTACAAGCAAAAGCTCCAGTTGCATTATGAGAATTGTTATAGTTTGGTTTGGTATGATAACTGGAAGTTCATACGGTAGACTCAAGAGCTGGGCATAAAGATGAATTCAGGCCCAACTCTTAGGATGCTACCTGTGCTTAAACCATGGAGTTTTGGAAAGTTCAATCCAAAATAATTACATTTATCTGGGGAAAAAAGGGTCATCAACGTAATAAAAAAAACCTCTTTTGTCTTCAAAAATAGGGGGGAATGGGACTACCCAACTTATGGTGGTACTACAAGGCTGCACAATTGACCCAAATTTCCATAGCATACTCTAAAGGTCCTAAGCCGGATTGGGTCACTATGGAACAACAGGCGATACCCTCCCACACAATAGATTATCTCCTCTGGTGTCCTCCCAAACTAAGACCCACAGTGTTGCCCCCCACACTGCCTGTTCCCTGAATTATAACATATTGATTGACACCACAGCTTATCAGAGTGTACAAGCAAAAGCTCCAGTTGCATTATGAGAATTGTTATAGTTTGGTTTGGTATAATAACTGGAAGTTCATACGGTAGACTCAAGAGCTGGGCATAAACATGAATTCAGGCCCAACTCTTAGGATGCTACCTGTGCTTAAACCATGGAGTTTTGGAAAGTTCAATCCAAAATAATTACATTTATCTGGGGGAAAAAGGGTCATCAACGTAATAAAGAAACCTCTTTTGTCTTCAAAAATAGGGGGGAATGGGACTACCCAACTTATGGTGGTACTACAAGGCTGCACAATTGACCCAAATTTCCATAGCATACTCTAAAGGTCCTAAGCCGGATTGGGTCACTATGGAACAACAGGCGATACCCTCCCACACAATAGATTATCTCCTCTGGTGTGCTCCCAAACTAAGACCCACAGTGTTGGCCCCCACACTATCTCATTCCCTAGCCCTCACTCCAGTGACTCTAGTGATTCACTCCATAAACAGAAGACTCTAATATCTGACATGAAACCTCTTGCACATCTATTCCATAATCCAGAATTTCCTCCAGGCATGAATATCTTGGCCTTCAAATGGTGGCTAAATGAAGGACTATTTAGAATTGGTCATTTCTTCACCTCACTGGGTCCTTTAACAGTGGGGTATTGTACTAGTAAACTTGAAATTCCGAACTTGGAGAGGTTCAGACTTGCACTCCATCTGGTTAAACAAGCCTGAACCCCCCAAACCTACTAATTTCAAATGATGGTGTGCCAACATGATGGATCAGAGGGGAGGTATCTCTATCATATACACCTCCTTGGGAGACAATACCTCCAAACCTTCCTACGCACAAGCCTGGGAGTCAGATCCGGAAATCCACATAGGCCCGGAGAAATGGTTCCACACATTCCAAAGGTCCTACAAGGGCATTCTGAATATCTCCCTAATCAAAGCTAGTATCCAAATCCTCACAAGGTGGTACTATGTCCCAGCTAGATTGGCCCGGTTTTATACAGACGCTTCCCCCCTGTGCTTTAGCGGGTGCAACCTTATCGGCTCCATGTACCATACCTGGTGGACATGTCCACGTATCAGGTCCTACTGGAACAGGGTGTTCCATTTAATAAGCAATGTTACAGGGTTGGAGGTCCCACAGATCCTGACAATCGCCCTTCTGGACCACAGGGTAGATAAAGCACCTAAAAGTGCTCAGACCTTAATCTTTTTCATGTTCTTGAATGCTAAAATTACCATTGCAGGTGCCTGGAAGAATTCCTCAGTGTCACTTCTGGCAGAAAAAAATAAAATTTCCTGGATCATGTCAGGAACAAATAGTGGCCAAACTTCACGATAAAGTCCAACTCTTTGAATCAACCTGGGAACCCTGGGCAGAATACATCAAAGTACCACTTTATCCTGGACAAAATCCCCTCTAAAGGAAACCCTTATTGCCCTTTATTTCTTCTACTCTCTCTCCCTCGGGAACCCTTCCTGACTGTTCCTGACTATAACCCTTCCTCTCCCCTTTCTTTTATAATCACCAATAAAATTAAGGAAAAGAGTCAAGCTTCAAAATCTTACTTTGGGTAACTATTTCCTGGCCAGATGATTAATGGGTAACAATTAAATTCCGATTTTAAATTCTTTGGATTACCTAAATAAAAAATTGATATTTAACCGGGTTGTGGAGTAGAGACTCCCCCGATCCTCCTAAGACCCAGTCTAAACAAGGTCCAGGTTTTGGATAGAGAGGTTGTTGTCTGGCTGGCATGGCCGGGTACCCCCAGTCACAGTCTGAACCCAATGGGGTGGCGGGGGGACTCGGTTGGAGCAGGGTGGGCACTGACCCCCACCCTACTGGAATACTCTTTATTGGGAACGGAGATCTTTATACAATCCACAAGTAGATTCTAAGTATTTACTTGTCTCTACTACCCTTACATATATTTTTGATTGTTACTGTTAGATATTCAAAATGTTTGACAATGGTAAGACGAATCAATCATATCGCATTCATTTTGCCTTATATTTACTGTCATTGATCTATGCAAGGCCTTGCAGGCCATTAACATAAGTTCTAATGTTACTTGTTTTTCGCTGATGGAAATCAATAAAAATTTTGAAACAGAGAATTGTTATAGTTTCCTATACCATATTAGTAAGAGGGAGCGGCATACACAGAAATAAAAATTATATCGTACTGACAGCTACTTGCATAGGGACACCATATGTTTTTTTCTTGCATAAAAAATAGTTTCAGATTTCCTAAAAGGAAAACAATTATGGTATGTGGTCACTTTACATACAGACAGAGATAAAGGGAGGCCTATTTCTGATAAATCTAATACATAAACTTTCTAAAGATGTAACAGAAAAGAAGGTATTTATGTCTTCATGTATACAACTCTTGCAGAAAGAAATGCCAGAGTTAAAAACAAACAAAACATTTTTTTTTTCTTTTATTCCTTCTCCAGTTATTTTTTTATTTTTTTAAATAGGCCTGTGTAACAGAAAATAAAGATCCTTGCCATATTTGGTTAATGATATTACCCTGGATTCCCTGCTCCTTTGTTCATCTTAAGTTGCCAGTAGGAATGGGCTCAGGTATGTTCAGGATCCCACCTGCCCGATCCCACTAGGAATCCGACACTGCACAGCACTAATCACAGGCAGTAAGACATTTCTCGGTCCGCAGCTGCACCGATCGGTAAATGTCTCACTGCCTGTGATTAGCGATGTGCAGTGTTGGCTTCCTGGTGGGATCAGACAGGTGGGATACCGAACACGAGCCCATCTCTAGACATGCCAGCTGGGGAAATGTCATTTACAGTGAGCGGACAGGCGGGAAGGTCAGTGTGTTAAGTTTTAGCGAGTGGTCAGGATCCTCATTCATCATGATTAATGTATATTTCTGAACAACATGATTAATGATAAATTCACACCATGGGACACTTTTTTTTTGGTTTTGGGGGTGGGGGGTTTGTTAATAAAGGGCTTTTTCAAATGTGTTTTTACTTACTTTTTATTTACTTTTTAACTTTCATCTGTGAATTAGTAAACAGGGATGCTATGTACCCATTACTCATTCACATGGGCAGGAGGTGATACCTGGGGTCCCCTTATTTTTAAAGGGGGCTTCCATATTCAGGTCCCCACATCTACAAGTGATGCGGGGAAGATGCCCTTGTCTTCATCAACATGGTACCTTCCCAATGTTGAAGGAATATGGCCTAGTATGTTTTAGGAGGGCAGCCACATGCTCACTGCCCTCCACCTTTTCTGGCTCTTGAATAAGGGTCTGCTATTGACTTTGGGAGGGAAAATCTATGTTTCTTTTTTTTCTTTTATAATTTTTCTTTACTATCCTTTCTTTCTAAAATGTCACTTTTCTTTAAGCACATCCTACATGTGTGACACTTCACATTCAGATGTAAGGCATCCCCAAGCATGCTATTTGAAGGAATTGTGCCTTTTTTATTTTCCACTTTAAGCTCCTCATGCCCTTTTGCTTGATTTGGTGGGTTCCCATGCTGTTTTTTAAAAAAAGTAAGTAGGGAAATAGCATCAATTTTTTTTCTTGCAATTGTCACTTTTGCTGTAGTACACCCTACTGAGGAGCTCCTTCACAGGTAGGTTTAAAGTGTCCCCAAGTATGGTTTTTGAAATTGTGCATATGTTTAACTTTAAACCTTATTGAAATTTACTCCTAGCCAAATGGTATTTTTTTTACATTTTTTTGCATTGGTAGATTTCCCACTGTAAGTGCTCTGCTCCCAAAGCCTTTGTTTGACAATTCTTTGCCTATTAGCCTTGAAAATGGAGAGAACTTATGTTCAGGATTTGCCTTCATAGACTTCAATTGGGTTTGTGTTATAGGGCGTACACACGGTCGGACTTTGTTCGGACATTCCGATAACAAAATCCTAGGATTTTTTCCGACGGATGTTGGCTCAAACTTGTCTTGCATACACACGGTCACACAAAGTTGTTGGGAAATCCAATCGTTCTGAACGCGGTGACGTAAAACATGTACGTCGGGACTATAAACGGGGCAGTGGCCAATAGCTTTGATCTCTTTATTTATTCTGAGCATGCGTGGCACTTTGTCCGTCGGATTTGTGTACACACGATCGGAATTTCCGGCAACGGATTTTGTTGTCGGAAAATTTTATCTCCTGCTCTCCAACTTTGTGTGTCGGAAAATCCGATGGAAAATGTCCGATGGAGCCCACACACGGTCGGAATTTCCGACAACACGCTCCGCTCGGACATTGTCCATCGGAAAATCCGACCGTGTGTACGGGGCATTAAAGTTCACAATTTGCTGATTTATGGGTGTGTTTGCTGGGCCTGTACCCCAATTACACTCAAGCAGATTCACTCATCACTATTATTTAACTTTGTGAAACTTCAACCAGTTAAAATGGATTTAAAAAAATATGTTTTCAATAAGACAAAATAGTAAAAAAAAGTACAGATTTTTAAAAATGTAATCTCCTATTTTTTATGCTTAAAATGTATTCCAGATAAATTAAAAATGATTATAAAAACTGAATTTATCATAACATAATTACATACAATTCTTTATCACACTTTACAACTAACAATTACTATAACAGATACTGCACATGAATAAAGCCTTGAAGAAAAAAATAGGCAGCTTTTTCCCCACTGGGCGCTATTAAAAGTGGTTATAGACAGATGTTCCTATAAAAAGTACTATTTAATTTGTTATGGTCAAAGGGGTTGACATTTTGAGACCTATAAAATTATTTAGAAAAAGTACTTCTAGGATTACATCTGTAGATGAGTTTTTGATATGTGTAAACGTCTTACTATGAACTTGGACAGCAAGACAGGAAAAATTAAATATTAGTACACTTATAATATAAATCAAAACTAAAGTTCTAAGATATTAGTTATCAGCTTTTTCTAAATCCTGGAAAATGGGTGACCTCCTCAAGCTACCTGTGAGACTCTAGATTTTAGTTATACATGCAAGCACAATTCAGCCACTGAAAAACCTGACTTATAAAACATCTTTCCACAATATCTTTGTATCGGTTGAATGTGCATGTTGCATCCTTAACTATATCCTGCCCGCCGTATAGACAAATGATGGTGGGTGGGATGCTCTCTTGTTCTGGGCCTATATCATATGATTTTGCGCAGTCTTGCCATGATCGCCCTGGCCGCAGCTCTTTACCCATGTGATCAGCTGTGTCCAATCACAGCTGAACACATGTAAACAAGGAGATTCTGTTTATCGGCTCTCCTTGTCTTACACTGACAGAGTGTGAGGAGAGGACAGCCGATAAGTGGCATTTCCTCACAGGGGAGACCTGTATAGGTAATTAGGGCACTGATCATCAGTGCCCTAAGTACAGTGCAGCCCCAACAGTGCCCAGCCGTGATGCCACTCTGAGCCCATCTGTAATGCCAATCTGTGCCCATCAGTGACACCAGTCTGTGCCCATCAGTGATGCAAATTTGTGTCCATCAATGATGGCAATCAGTGCTACCTTTCAGTGCCCATTAGTGCCGCCCATCAGTGCCCATTAGTGCCAGCTATCAGTCCCGCCTATCCATGCCACCTATCAGTGCCCATAAGTGCTGCCTATCAGTGCCCATCAGTGCCACCTATTATTGCTCATCAGTGCCACCTATCAGTGCCCATCAGTGCTGCATATCAGTGCCACCTATCAGTGTCATCAGTGCTACATATTAGTGCCTTCCTATCTGTCCCACACCATCAGTGCCCTTCAGTGCCACCTCATCAGTGCCCATCAGTGCCACCTCATCAGTGCCCATAAGTGCAGCCTATCAGTGCCCATCAGTATAGCCTATCAGTGCTCATCAGTGCACATCAGTGAAGGAGAAAATTTACTTATTTACAGCATTTTTGGGAGAAACTAGGAAAAACTTTTTCTTTTCAAAATTTTCTATCTTTTTTGTTTTTTTAAAATAAAAAACCCAGAGGTGATTAAATACCACCAAAAGAAATCTCTATTTGGGGGAGAAAAATGATAAAAAGTTAATTTGGGTACATCGTTGCATGACTGCGCAATTGTCATTCAAATTGTGACAGCGCTGAAAGCTGAAAATTGGCCTAGGCAGGAAGGGGGTGAAAGTGCCCAGTATTGAGGTTGTTAATGGACAGAGAATGATAAGTCATAAGACATCCCTGGCACCAGCATATCTAAATGATGAAAGTGATTGACCAAAAAAATCCTATGTTTGTAGACACATCTAGACTGAGAGAACCATGTCTCTTTGTGGAGGTCCTCCTTCCTCTTTTTCTCTTCCACTCTTCAGAGTGACCTGCAGAATTATTCTATAACAAAATGTATGTACTTTGAGCCTCTACGGGTCCCTTCACCCAAACATGCATGTGCATACATACTGCAAATGCATTTCAGCACCCTGCTTTGTTTTTTATTTTTTTTTCTGGCTGTACGTGGTAATCACAGAGAGGTACGGTTGGTTTGGTATACCTTTGTAGAGAGGAAGACCAGTTGGTAGAAGACTACAGATCTTGCTTCAGCCTTTGAATAAAATGTAATGTAATATAATGTATCAAATTTTTGGACTTATTGGATTTGGGATTTCTTCTAAGACAGTAATTAAGAGCATTGGCTATTGCAAGAACGGCAAAGAAAGGTATTAACTGAGCTGTATATATATTTAGGGAGGAGATAGTGACTATGAATTAGAGCACACCTTTCACCAAGCAATGTATTTGAAAATACACAGGGTTGATCTTTACACATTATTATAATGAGAATATGGAATTACATAAAAGTGCTAAACCCTTTACCAGTTATAACCACAGTGTTCTGATTTGCCCATCAGTAGGCATTACCATATTGGGTTGGAGGGTTGTGTAGCCATTTACTTAAACCATCAAAACTAATTATATGCATGTTTAATGCTTCTTTGTACCCTCTGAATTTGGATATAGATACATGAGGAGGAGGGTGTGGAGAAGATGAGCTTTAATGGACGATGCTGCCAAAGTTAGTTATCTCACAGAAAAACAACAGAGTTTAGAGATCAGTTTTTCCTGTAATGGCAGTCCTTAAAAGTTAAAGCCCATTGAAACTTTTCATTTTGTTTCTATCTTCATTTCAGAAAAAAATAAATAAGATTTTGTTCTTGAAACAGTAGTCAATAACCTCTGAGAAAGTAATAAAATATATTTTCAGTAATAACAAAATTCTAGTGATATAACTAGCCAATATGTCATTTTAGCTACTTACATGCTTATTGTTAAAGAATACAATAGCAAGCAATGGTTTATCATTGTGTATTGTATTTGGTTCCCTTCTGGGTACTGATTTGTCTTAGCATTCAATGGAATAGCTAGTACGTAATGAAGGGTCAACAATTCAGATATGCCAGTTATGGGGCTTGTGTAGGGTTAAAGAAGAGAAATACAAATTAAGCGTTCAGTTTATCAGTTATTCATTTCATAGAAAGATCTCTGCATGTTAATGTGTCAGCATCCTTTATACTTCTAGATATTTGGCTTAAAAGATGGATTTACCCACATGTCCCCCCTCATACAAATCATATTCTCATATTACCTCCCTCACTCTTCTGCTTCTCCTAATCGCTGGAGACATTTCCCCAAACCCTGGGCCCCCCTTATTTAACTGTGCCCAACACACCCATCACCATCACCCTACACCCTCTGGCAGTAGTCACAATCTACACAATTTAGTCTCCATTCCTCTTCTTCCCAACACCAGCCTCCCTCTCTCCTGCGCCCCCTGGAACGCCCGCTCTGTCTGCAACAAACTCACTGCTGTTCATGACCTCTTTGTCACTAATTCCTTTAATCTACTTGCTCTCACCGAAACCTGGCTCCACGAATATGACACCCCTTCTCCTGCTTCCCTCTCCCAGGGTGGCCTTCACTGGACTCACTCCCCTAGGCCTAATGGACGCAAGGGAGGTGGAGTGGGATTCCTCCTATCCCCCCAGAGCACCTTCCAGGTTATTCACCCTCCTCCCTCTTTTTCCCTCTCATCATTCGAAGCCCACTGTATACGTCTATTCTCTCCTACTTCCCTAAGAATTGCTGTGATCTACCGGCCCCCTGGACCATTACCGACTTTCCTTTTCCTAGGCTACCCTACTTTCTCTCTTCGGATATTCCCACAATCCTTCTCGGTGATTTCAATATCCCTGCTAATACAAACACTCCTGCTACTTCTAAACTTCTTAGTCTAACCTCTTCATTTGACCTGAAGCAATGGGTACAGGCTTCTACTCACTCTGATGGCAACACGCTTGACCTTGTATTCTCCTATCTATGCACTCCATGCAACTTCTCAAACAATCCTTTTCCTCTCTCCGACCACCACCTTATTAGTTTCTCTCTCCCCCTGTCTTCCACCATCTTTCCCTCCAATCGCCTAACCATCACCCGTAGAAACTTTTGCAACTTCAACTCCTCTCTCCTCTATTCTGCTACTGACCACCTCTATTACAAAATCTCTCCACTGTCCTGCCCCAACCAAGCCACATTCATCTACAATAAATCCCTGTCCTCCACCCTGGACAAGCTCGCTCCCCTCACTACACGCAGAATCAGGCCTCGACCCCTACAACCCTGGCAAACAGATGACACTAAAATTCTCAAAAAACGTAGTCGCGCTCTTGAGCGTCTGTGGCACAAGACTAAGGCTTGATTCACACCTATGCATTTTTTGTGCTTTTTGCATTTTGCAGATTTGAACTACAGAACGTGTTCCATAGGAAACCATGTTAAATGGACTGTAGTGCAAACCTGCAAAATGCAAAAAGCACTAAAAATGCATAGGTGTGAATCAGGCCTCAGTGTCTCAAAGACTTCAACCAATACAAATCTGCCCTCCAATACTATTCTTTCCTCCACACTGCCAAGCAAACCTATTTTACAACTCTTATTAACACCTTCTCATCCAATCCCCATAAACTCTTCTCTACCTTCAACTCTCTACTTTTTCCTCCACCGCCTCCACCAACTGACTTACTCACTGCCCAGGAAATCGCTAATCACTTCAAAAACAAGATTGATACAATCTGTGATGAAATCTCCATTCTAAAGGTATCTCCCCCAGCTAAGACCCCATGTCAACAGGTACAACTGACACTCCCCCTATTCAAATCTGCTACTACAGACGAAGTTGCTAAACTCCTTTTTATCGCCCACCTAACCACCTGTCCCCTTGACCCTATTCCCTCTCAAATGCTACGGTCACTCTCTGACCCCATCCTACACTCTCTAACCCACATCTTCAATCTCTCCCTCACCTCTGGCATCTTCCCCGATGCTCTAAAACATGCACTGGTCACCCCCATACTCAAAAAGCCATCCTTGGACCCTACCAATCTTAACAACCTACACCCTATCTCTTTGCTCCCCTTTACCTCTAAACTCCTTGAACGCCTGGTTTACAACCAACTGAGTGACCACCTCATTAAAAACAACCTTCTTGATCCCCTTCAATCTGGATTTTGCCCTCAACACTCCACAGAAACTGCTCTTTTAAAATTCACAAATGACCTACTAACTGCAAAAACCAACGGACACTATTCTGTACTCCTACTTCTGGATCTTTCAGCTGCCTTTGACACGGTTGACCACCCCCTCCTCCTCAAAAAACTTTACTCCCTCGGTCTCCGTGACTGTGCTCTTCAGTGGCTCTCATCCTACCTATCCTAACGCACCTTCAGTGTCACTTACAATTCTACTTCCTCCACTCCTCTTCCCTTCTCTGTCGGGGTCCCCCAAGGTTCTGTTCTTGGACCTCTTTTATTTTCAATCTACACCTCTTCCCTGGGTCAGTTGATAGCCTCTCACAGCTTTCAATATCATTTCTATGCTGATGACACACAAATCTATCTCTCCACCCCTCAACTCACTCCATCAGTCTCCTCACGCATCACTTACTAACCGACATATCTGTATGGATGTCACACCACTTCCTCAAACTCAACTTGTCCAAAACCGAGCTTATAATATTTCCTCCCCCACGTGCCTCTTCCCCTGAGTTCTCTGTCAAGAGCAATGGCAAAACCATCCACCGTCCCCACATGTCAGGGTGCTAGGTGTTATCCTGGATTCTGAACTCTCCTTTCGGCCCCACATCCAATCACTTTCCAAAGCTTCGCAACATCTCTAAACTACGTCCCTTTCTAACCAGTGAAACCACAAAGCTCCCGATTCACTCCCTGGTTATCTCTCACCTTGACTACTGCAACTCCCTCCTCATTGGCTTACCTTTAAATAGACTATCCCCCCTTCAGTCCATCATGAATGCGGCTGCCAGACTCATCCACCTTACAAACCGCTCAGTGTCTGCTACCCCTCTCTGCCAATCCCTCCATTGGCTACCACTCGCCCAACGAATTAAATTCAAAATACTAACAATAAGTTACAAAGCCATCCACAACTCTGCCCCCAGCTACATCACTAACCTAGTCTCAAAATACCAACCTAATCGCCATCTCCATTCCTCCCAAGACCTCCTGCTCTCTAGCTCCCTCATCACCTCCTCCCATATCCACCTCCAGGACTTCTCCCGCGCCTCGCCCATCCTCTGGAATTCCCTAACCCAATCTGTCAGACTGTCTCCAAATTTATCCACTTTTAGGCGATCACTAAAAACTTTCCTCTTCAGAGAAGCCTATCCTGCCTCCATCTAACAATTGCACTATTTTCTCCACCACAGCTATTACCCTTTTGTATAACTTGACCCTCCCTCTTAGATTGTAAGCTCTAACGAGCAGGGCCCTCTGATTCCTCCTGTATTGAATTGTATTGTACTTGTACTGTCTGCCCTAATGTTGTAAAGCGCTGTGTAAACTGTCTGCGCTATATAAATCCTGTATAATAATAATAATGTCTCTAACAGTGGGCAGACAGAAAAAAAGGAGAAAACGAAAGTTGTCACAATCTGAATTATTTTGCTTGGTGCTGACTAGGGATGAGCCGAACACCCCCCGGTTCAGTTCGCAGCAGAACATGCGAACAGGAAAAAAATTAGTTTGAACATGCAAACACCGTTAAAGTCTATGGGACACGAACATGAAAAATCAAAAGTGCTAATTTTAAAGGCTTATATGCAAGTTATTGTCATAAAAAGTGTTTGGGGACCTGGGTCCTGCCCCAGGGGACATGTATCAATGCAAAAAAGGTTTTAAAAATGGCCATTTTTTCGGGAGCAGTGATTTTAATAATGCTTAAAGTGAAACAATAAAAGTGAAATATTCCTTTAAATTTCGTACCTGGGGGGTGTCTATAGTATGCCTATATGCCTCTATAGTATGCCTATAAAGTGGCGCATGTTATCCTTCGGGACTGGTATGAATATTAAGTAGAACCCCGAACCAAAATTAAAAAAAAAAAAATTGGTGGGGTTCCCCCCAAATTTCATACCAGGCCCTTCAGGTATGTTATGGTTATTAAGGGGAACCCTGCTCCAAAATGTAAAAAGAAAATGGCGTGGGGGTCCCCCTCCAAATCCATACCAGACCCTTATTCGAGCACGCAACCTGGCAGGCCACAGGAAAAGAGGGGGGGACGAGAGAGCGCCCCCCGTCCTGAACCGTACCAGGCCACATGCCCTCAACATGGGGAGGGTGCTTTGGGATTACCCCAAAACACCTTGTCCCCATGTTGATGGGGACAAGGGCCTCACCCCCACAACCCTTGCCAGGTGGTTGTGGGGGTCTGCAGGCAGGGGGCTTATCGGAATCTGGAAGCCCCCTTTAACAAGGGGACCCCCAGATCGAGACCTCCCCCCCGTGTGAAATGGTAATGGGGTACAAATGGCACAAAAAAGTGTGAAAATGGTAAAAATGACATGACACGGTTTGGGGACAAGTCCTTTATTAAAAAATAAAAAAATAAAACTGTTGCACGAAGTCCATGGGAGGTACCCGCTGTAATGACCGTCCTCTCAGTTGACAGCTCTTTTATAACTGAGGGCAGGGCCATACGGTGACGTCGCTGGGTGACCCCGCCCCCTCTGATGCACAGGGACATCCCTATGGCTTTCCTGTAGCATCAGAGGGGGGCAGGGCCACACGGTGACTTCGCTGGGTGACCCCGCCCCCTTCTGACGTACAGGGACATCCCTATGGCTTTCCCGTAGCATCCGAGGGGGGCATCCTCGGACGCTACGGGAAAGCCATAGGGATGTCCCTGTGCGTCAGAGGGGGGCGGGTTCACCCGGCAACGTCACCGTGTGGCCCCGCCCTCAGTTATAAAAGAGCTGTCACCTGAGAGGACGGTCATTATGGCGGGTGCCTTTTAATAAAGGACTTGCCCCCATGACGTGTCATGTCATTTTCACACTCTTTTTGTTAAATGGTAGGGGTACATTTGTACCCCGTTACCATTTCACACAGGGGGGAGACCGGGATCTGGAGGTGGTCCCCTTGTTAAAGGGGGCTTCCAGATTCTGATAAGTTCCCCACCCGCAGACCCCCACAACCACCGGGCAAGGGTTGTGGGGATGAGGCCCTTGTCCCCATCAACATGGGGACAAGGTGTTTTGGGGGTACCCCAAAGCACCCTCCCCATGTTGAGGGCATGTGGCCTGGGACAGTTCAGGAGGGGGGCCGCTCTCTCATCCCCCCCTCTTTTCCTGCGGCCTGCCAGGTTACATGCTCGGATAAGGGTCTGGTATGGATTTTTGGGGGGACCCCCACACCATTTTTTAAAAATTTTGGCACGGGGTTCCCCTTAAAATCCACATTCAGGTCTGGTTTGGATTTTGAGGGGGACCCTCATGCCATTTATTTTTTTTAATTTTGGTTTGGGGTTCCCCTTAATATTCATACCAGACCCGAAGGGTCTGGTAATTGACTGTGGGGGAACCCCATGCCCTTTTTTTCAATGACTTTTATTTGTATTGCTGGAACCGACAATTCATTATAGCCGCGAGTACTTTTAAATGACTTTTTTTTTCCTTTAGAAATGTCATTTTGCTCTCGGACTGTTCTAAACACGGGAAACATGTATAGACACCCCCCCAGGTACGAAATTTAAAGAAATATTTCACTTTTATTGTTTCACTTTAAGCATTATTAAAATCACTGCTCTCGAAAAAACAGCCTATTTTTATTTTTTTTTTGCATTGATATATGTCCCCTGGGGCAGGACCCAGGTCCCCAAACACTTTTTATGACAATACTATGCATATAAGCCTTTAAAATTAGCACTTTTGATTTCACCCATAGACTTTTAAAGGGCGTGCCGCAGCTTTCGAATTTGCTGCGAACACCCCAAATTGTTTGCTATTCGGCGAACAGGCAAACACCTGATGTTCGAGTCGAACTTACGTTCGACTCGAGCATCGGGCTTTTCCCTAGTGCTGACTAATCCAATCATGTATATCTTAGCACATGGTAAATCATTGCTCTGTTTATACTTAAACTTTTAGCAGCATGCTTTTACTGTGTGGTTAGATCAAGACAATTGGTAATAAATCAGAGAACAGTTAAAAAAGAAGAACTAAGTTTAGCCTAAACTTAAGCTTATGAGGTTACAATTTAACCTAAACTATCAGTTATATGAATCATAGAAAGACAGTCTAACCTAACCACCACCACATGGAACTCATAAAGCCCCTCTATGGTGTTGGGAAAAGACTACAATGGTCTCACAAAGTGCATACTCCAATATGGGAAATTAAACATCTTTCCGGTGCTCAAGCTAAAGAGCTGAGAGAGTGGGAGTATGTTTCATTGTCAGCCCAATAAACATGTGCTCACTTCAGGGCTACATTTTTAGTTTTTATTGTACAAGACCAGCAAAATTGGACAAGAATTCAAAAATGCCTGGATCCAAAAAGGCATCCACACTGCACCTCTCATGCCACAGCGCTAGTACCCTGTCCTCGGTTTCAATACTGAAACCCCCCCCCCTTGATGCTTAATGCGGCCATGGCCATGCACACCACCATGGCCATGGACACCGCCACATCCTTGACAGCTTGATGCCACATCCGGATCCATTGATTCCTGTAAAACATTTGAAAATGTACAGAAAGACAGACAGAGACAGGCAGACAGACAGACAAAGAGATAGACAGACATAATGGACAGACAGCCATCTGACATGTGGAATCATCAGTTGCCACACTTGCTTGATGGGGGGATGCAAGGTGATTCTCCTACCAGCACGAGGTCTTTCAGACAGAAATAACATCAGCGGTGGAAGCCCATGCAGAGCTATGGGATGTTTCTCATGGCCTGTATAATGAAAGGTTACGCAATACAAAGTTATGGATGGACATCAGTTCTGCTCTGACACCCAACCGGGAGCATTAGAGCAATGCACAAAGGAAAACATCTGAAAGAAAAAAAACAAATGCCTCGTACACACGATCAGACTTTCTGCCAACAAAACTGCAGAATTTTGTCTGTAGGGTGTTGGCTCAAACTTGTCTTGCATACACACGGTCACATAAATGTTGACCAACAATTACGAACGTAGTGACGTACTAGACATACTACATGGTTTTTCAGCTTTTTAGCGCCACCCTTTGGGCTCCTTCTGCTAATTTTGTGTTAGTAGAAGTTTGGTGAGTGTTGATTCGCGCTTTTCTTTTCACGTTTTTCATTTCGCCCTTTTCATTTTGTGTTTTTCAGTTCGTTTCTTTCTGAACAGCCGTTCGTCAACCAGACGTGTTGCGGAATCAGAGGAGATAATGTGTTATTTGTTATTGGTCTTGGAATTTGACATTTTTTTTTGGTTGAATAATGATTTGATTTGGTATATTTTCTATATTTTTGGATGCATAGAATGCACTTTTTGGTTAAGTTCTATTGGCAGATAGCATGTCTATTTTTTTTTTATGCACAATAAAAAAATTGTGGAGAATAATACTTGGCTATGTGTTTTACTTCAAATGACAGTTTGGGAGTAGGCGATGGGAGCGATCGTTCTGGTAAAACGAGCGTTCGTAATGGAGATAGCACATTCGTCACGCTGTCAAGTTTTGGATCGTTTAATGCAGCGCATTCTTTTGTTCTTTATAATGCTAGAAGAATGAATTTGTTTTGCTGCTGATGTTCTCACAAAATTATTTCTTTATTATTTCTTGTGATTTCCTGAATAATCTTTTTTGTTTTTAAAGCCAGATCTCCATAATAATGTTATAGTCATTTGTTTTAATCAAGATCTCCTTTTTTTTGATTATTTTTAAATTATTTTCTAGTGATCTCCATAATTTTTTTTTTTGTGTGTCAAGTTTCCACAACAACATTATTATCTTGTATTTTTAAAGCTCAAGGAGGTTGGTTGTTGTCCCTTGTTAATTTGACATTGTATTTTTTATATGTATTTGCCTACTCACAAACAAACTGTCCTTTTTGAAGAAAAATACATAGGCAAGTATTTTCATATAAAAAAATCTACATTTATTCTGGCTCATAACAAAATAAAGAGGAAGGCAACGCTGGAGAAACTGCTTGAATTTGCGAAGCCTTTGTACCCCAGGGCACACATCAACTCTTTGTAACTAAAAATTGGTAGCCTGAGAAGTCCATATAATAGGGAGCACAATCTGGTCCAGGACTCCCAGAGATCATGAACAGCAGCAGATGACATATATGTCCCCAGGCTGTAGTACTACAACAGCCTGCGTCTTCTGTCAGACCAGACTGAACCCAGGCCATCACTTTCTTGTCTTCCCTGCAGCCTTCCCTCCACGCTTCCCTGCAGCCTTCCCTGCAGCCTTCCCTGCAGCCTTCCTTGGAGGCTGTGGCTCTGGAGGTGGACTTGTGGCAGGAGGAGGAGGAGGAGGATGGGCGAGCGCACATAAGTGCATGTTCTCACTAATTTGGCCCCTCAACCCCTTCTGAAGGGCCTGAAAAATAAGATTCTCACACATTAAGCGTTGGCCCTCCTCCATTTGCTGCAATTTTGCAGCTACATAGCAGCCATAGGCCTCTTCAGCGTTGGGGGGTGTTTTCAGGACCGCATTAGCATACTTAATGAGGCTGAGTGCTGCCTCCTCCACGTTACTCCCCTTCCTGGCCTTTTTTGTTGTAAGGCGGAGGGGAGGCACCTGGGATTGGGTGAGGCTACAGGGCCCGGCCACCTCCTGGCTGACACTTAACCCCACCTCCTCCTGGCTGACACTTACCCCGCCTCCTCCTGGCTGACACATTCCAGAGCCTTGTCTTGGCTGAGGTCTTCCTGTGTATGAAAAAGGGACATCGTTTTAGTTTTTGGTTCATCAATCACACACAATTTTCAGCTCATGACTGTTGCAAATTGAATGTTAATAAATTGAAAAGACTATCATTCTGTGCCCAGCATTTTTTATTCTTGTCCCAATCATTTTTGGCCCCTACTGTCTATTGATATGTAAAACACTTTTTGTTCAATCATTCATTTGTTAGCAATAATAATCATAATTTTTGGACAATAAATATGTTCAAAAATACTATACCTGGCTCCAGCTGGGCTCCTCAACTTTTTCCAGGATGGAAGGGCCAGGTTGGTCCTCAGGAAGCCTCAGCTGGGGTTGAGAGAAGGGTGGATGCAAGTGTAGAAAGTGATTCCCTGGCTTCAATCTGGTCTTCCAGAAACTGCATCTTGTTGAAGTACCACAGTCTGGGTACATACACATCCTTTGCTGCTGCTCCTGATTTCATGGAAGCCTGGACCTTATTAAGATCCTTCCTATATGTGCTTCTCAAGCTACCAATTTTCTTATCCACAAACTCAATGTCTGCGTCAGGGACCTGCATCTTCACAAATTGCAGCAGTTTCTCCAGCGATGTCATCCTAGCTGGTTAATTTCGATATAAGGGGTTTTTAACCTCCCACAAATTTCTCATATCCCTGTATCTGTCTATGAATTGGCCCATGAATTCAGGGTCTTTGAATTGTTTCATATTTGCTGCAAGACAAAACACAAGACAAAAACACTAACATGGGGCTAAACTCTTCTAATCTTATCCCAATATAGGCCTCAATCTCGAACCAGTATAGGCCACTGATGTCCCAAGTTAAAATGTTACTTTCATTATAATGTTCGGTGCTTCCTCCACTCACAGATCGTACGTACGACACACACGTGTTAGCTTTATATACACTGCGCATGCGTGAAACTCCGCCCGCGTCGCCCGCCCCTGATGTTCTTTCTCAAATATTCCCTGTCTCTTCACTTTTGTCGCAGTGGGAGAGGAACAGAGACACAGCAGGTGCGTAATAGCAGTAACGAGGAGGAAAGCCCGGAGCGCAAAACATTTCGATCTCGCAAATTCACGAAAGCGGGTACAGTCTACCAGCTGAAACGGCAGCAGTTGGAGTGCTAGCAATTTAGTCAAGCTAGCATTCAGCCGCTGAGCATGTGGATGGCTGGGACCAAATTTCTTTAGACGGTTTAGCAACTGAGGTATGGAAATTTGCCTGCTACAATCGGATGTTGGTGTAGCGATAGCAGATTGCCCGCAAGTACTTGGCACACCTAATTCTACACCTTCATTCCTCTCAGTGCAGGTTTCTGAGAGGACTGAAGTTATAGTGGGGTTGGACATCCCAGCTGATGAGGACTGTATATATATTTAATGCACTGAGATCACTGAATCACCTGCCTGCCTGAAAGTGTATTTGAAAACGTACACCAGAAATGGCCTGCAGTCAGATATAGGCTTGGCTAGACTAGAATGCAGTGGATATATATGTAGGAGACTGTATATATATTTAATGCACTGCAGATCACTGAATCACCTGCCTGTCTGCCTGCCTGAAAGTGTATTTGAAAACGTACACCAGGAATGGCCTGCAGTCAGATATAGGCTTGGCTAGACTAGAATGCAGTGGATATATATGTAGGAGACTGTATATATATTTTATGCACTGCAGATCACTGAATCACCTGCCTGCCAGCCTGAAAGTATATTTGAAAACGTACAGCAGGAATGGCCTGCAGTCAGATATAGGCTTGGCTAGACTGGAATGCAGTGGATATATACCGTATTTATCGGCGTATAACACGCACCCCAAGTTTAGGAGGGAATTTTAAGGAAAAAACTTTTAGGAGGGAAGTTTAAGGAAAAAAAACTTACATTTAAATGCCCATTAATGCAGCGTTATCGTGTCCATCTGCAGCCTTGTCAGTGCAGCCTTGCCCCAGTGTCCAGTGCAGCCTTGTCAGTGCAGCTTTGCCCCAGTGCAGCCTTGTCAGTGCAGCCTTGTCAGTGCAGCTTTGCCCCAGTGCAGAATTGTCAGTGCAGCCTTGTCAGTGCAGCCATGTCAGTGCAGCCTTGCCCCAGTGCAGAATTGTCAGTGCAGCTTTGCCCCAGTGCAGCCTTGCCCCAGTGCAGCCTTGTCCCAGTGCAGCCTTGCCCCCAGTGCAGCCTTGTCCCCAGTGCAGCCTTGTCCCCAGTGCAGCCTTGTCCCCAGTGGTCAGTGCAGCCTTGCCCCAGTGCAGCCTTGTTCCCAGTGCAGCCTTGTCCCCAGTGGTCAGTGCAGCCTTGTCCCCAGTGTACATTTTATGATCGCCGCCGACATACACAAGTTTAGTTTGTATTTTTAAATATGGCGCCGCGGAGTTCGGAGGGACTCGGCGTCGCACGTTCAGCTGAACGTGCGCCGCCGAAAACACAGTGACTGGGTGGAGCCGAGATACACATAGCCGAGGGTTCACGGCTCTTCTCGGCGCCGTTCACAGTCACGCCCAGTCCCTATGATGGACATAACACAGGTCCCTCCGAACTCCGCGGCGCCATATTTAAAAATACACACTAGGTGAATGTCGGCGGCGATCGCGGCGATCGCTCCAATAGATCACAAAATAGCGGGGATCGGCGTATAACACGCACCCACGATTTTCCCCTGATTTTAAGGGGAAAAAAGTGCGTGTTATACGCCGATAAATACGGTATATATGTAGGAGACTGCATATATATTTAATGCACTGCAGATCACTGAATCACGTGCCTGCCGGCCTGCCTGCCTGAAAGTGTATTTGAAAACATACACCAGGAATGGCCTGCAGTCAGATATAGGATTGGCTAGACTAGAATGCAGTGGATATATGTGTAGGAGACTGTATATATTTTATGCACTGCAGATCACTGAATCACCTGCCTGCATGCCTGTCTGAAAGTGTATTTGAAAAAGTACACCAGGAATGGCCTGCAGTCAGAAATAGGCTTGGCTAGACTAGAATGCAGTGGAAGTGTATGTAGGAGACTGTATATATATTTTATGCACTGCAGCTCACTGAATCACCTGCCTGCCTGAAAGTATATTTGAAAACGTACACCAGGAATGGCCTGCAGTCAGTTATAGGCTTGGCTAGACTGGAATGCAGTGGATATATATGTGTAGGAGACTGTAAATATATTTTATGCACTGCAGCTCACTGAATCACCTGCCTGCCTGACAGTATATTAGAAAAAGTACACCAGGAATGGCCTGCAGTTAGTTATAGGCTTGGCTAGACTGGAATGCAGTGGATATATATGTGTAGGAGACTGTAAATATATTTTATGCACTGCAGCTAGCTGAATCACCTGCCTGCCTGAAGTATATTAGAAGATATAGGCTTGGCTAGACTGGAATGCAGTGGATATATATATGTAGGAGACTGCATATATATTTAATGCACTGCAGATCACTGAATCACCAGCCTGCCTGCCTAAAAGTGTATTTGAAAACGTACACCAGGAATGGCCTGCAGTCAGATATAGGCTTGGCTAGACTGGAATGCAGTGGATATATATATGTAGGAGACTGTATATATATTTAATGCACTGCAGATCACTGAATCACATGCCTGCCTGTCTGAAAGTATATTTGAAAATGTACACCAGGAATGGCCTGCAGTCAGATATAGGCTTGGCTAGACTGGAATGCAGTGGATATATATATGTAGGAGACTGCATATATATTTAATGCACTGCAGATCACTGAATCACCTGCTTGCCTGCCTGCCTGAAAGTGTATTTGAAAACGTACACCAGGAATGGCCTGCAGTCAGATATAGGCTTGGCTAGACTGGAATGCAGTGGATATATATGTAGGAGACTGTATATATATTTAATGCACTGCAGATCACTGAATCACCTGCCTGCCTGCCTGAAAGTGTATTTGAAAACGTACACCAGGAATGGCCTTCAGTCAGATATAGGCTTGGCTAGACTAGAATGCAGTGGATATATGTGTAGGAGACTGTATATATATTAAATACACCGCAGCTAACTGAATCGCCTGCCTGCTCAATCTAAATGAAATGACACTCTCTCTCGGTCAACGCCAGTAACACACTACACAGGGCCGACATGCAGGCGGCCTTATATAGTGTGGGGCGTGGACTTAACCCCCTGAGCCATAATTGGCCAAAGGAACCCTGCCTTTGGCCAATTATGGCTCTCTTTGCTGACGGCGCTGTGATTGGCCAAAGCATGCAGGTCATAGTGCATACTTGGCCAATCATCAGACAGCAATGGACTGCGATGTCGTAGTGCATTATGGGACGTGACGCGCCACTCGAATTTGGCGCAAACGCCCCATAATGTTAATATTTCGATGAATGATCGAACAGTCAATGTTCGAGTCGAACTCATGTTTGATCCGAACATAAAGCTCATCCCTACTATTGAAAAGTTTAGTTGTCTGTGGGTAACACTAGGTCTAATATGTCATTGCATTGAAACAGAACATAAGTATACATTTTGGATACTATGGATATAATATGCATTATAATGAAATTACAATAATTGGATTTGCCTTGTAACTTTTGTCTTGCTCCAGGGGGTGAGAGTCACACTTGTGCACAAATCAGAGAATAGTTTAGGATCTGCAGACAAGTCCTTCAGTACTAAGCAGAAAAATAATTTATTGTGCCCCAAACACACACACACATTTCCCAATGATGTAATGAAACTTCGTTATTTAACTCAGAAATTGTATCACGTCCTAGTGTGTGGGGAGATTTTCTACTGTTACATAGTGACACTTTTATTATAGTCTTTCATGTGTTCTGTCTTGGGATGTTCGTATTCTCTTTGATGAAAAAGTGAATTATATAGTTTACAACTTTCTAATGAATCAATATCCCCAGTGCATTGAAGTCTAGAAATTAGCAACTAATGAAGTGGAAGATTAAAGTAGGTCTGTTTCCCACTGCCAACTGCAGTAATTGTTTCAGCATTGGTATGGCAATGGCAACATAATGAAATACAAAACTGCAGTTAACTTATGTGACAAATCACATGCCTATAGCACCAAGTAAGAAGACATGAGTAAAGTTTAGCACTTCCTAAAAGTAACTGTTTCAATAAGTATTTTGCTGTACTCCTCATTAAAACATGGGTTTATATTAGATTCTTGAGTGCACCTTGCTTTTAATATTTACCAGGCTATTTTTCAGTTTTTAGTGTTGTGATAGTTTGACTGACTATTACCCACTTTGACTCTCACACCTGTTCACCCCCTATGGACCAGAGTCATTTTCACATTTCTGCTATGAGCCTGTTTATTCTGTGATAGTTTTGTCATTATTTAGGATAACGATGTAATACATATATTGCTTTTTTACGGACAAACAATTCTTTCTCTCCATGAATATTGTCCTGCAACAATGATTTTTTTTCACAATCCTTGGGGCTAGTTTACACTTCAAAACATGGCTTCGGATACACTTTGTTAAAGCTCTCTGAACGCCAGTCAAAGCTCCTGTCACTAAATAAAATGGTTAGCTTACAGTCCTGTTTACACCTTGCTTTTACTTGGTGCTTCGATGAGGCTTTAATGAGGCTTTGGGGGAGCTTCGATGAGCCTTTGGTGGGGCTTTGGTGGGGCTTCAGTGAGGCTTCATGGGGCTTTGATGAGGCTTTGGTGGGGCTTCAGTTGGGCTTCAAGCGAGCTTTGCCATAGACTTCTATGGAGGCTTTGAAGATGCTTTGAAGCACCACTTAAGCTACATAGGTTATAATTTTTGCAAAGCAAAGCAAAAGCAAGGTCTAAACAGGACTGTAAGCTAACCATTTTATTTAGTGACAGGAGCTTTTTACTAGCGTTCAGAGTGCTTTAACAAAGCCTGTCCGAAGCCTTGTTTTGAAGCAAGTGTAAACTAGCCGTTAATGTGTGTTGAAGCCGAAGTAAGTGTAAATGAGCCCTTAGACAATTAAATGTAATAAAACTAAACAAAAAGCACTTTTTCTTTTTTATGAGCAGTGTTAGTTTAAAAATAAATAGTGTTACTGCACATAAAAAGTGTGCATTTTATTCTGTAATTTGTCCTGTGTAAAACAACGTTAAAATTATGATTTTGGTACAAAGCATTGCAAAGTTATTTACAAATCAAGTAAAGTTGTTTTTTTCGATTTTTGCTTTTTTTTTTCAGTGTGATAGGCATAAGTATATATAAAAGGTGTAAAAATTTTAAATGAACAAAGCAAACAATAATTATAAGTTCCTGCCAATATGGTATCGTACACCGGTTCGATTGGCTCAGATATATCCATCGGCGGATGTTAACTGCTGGAGGGGATGTAACTAAAGGGGTTCATTTCTGCATTTATGGTGGCATTGCCCAAAGATTAAAGTTTTCTGGGAGGAGATAGCCCCTTGGATTAAGAAAATGACACTTATGCCGCGTACACACGAGCGGACTTTACGGCGGACTTTGCCCGGCGGACTTTTCGTCGGACTTTGTTGGCTCCTTGCGCCGGACTTAAAAACGGACGGACTTGGCCACACACGCTCACTGCAAAAGTCCGCTGGTTTGGAACGCGGTGACGTATAGCACGTACGACGGGACTAGAAAAAGGAAGTTCAAGCCCCACTACGGCACCCTTTGGGCTCCTTCTGCTAATCTCGTGTTTATCTCGTGTTAGTAGAAGTTTGGTTAGAGACGATTCACGCTTTTCACACTTCAGCTTATTTCGTTCATTTTCTGCGGTTCAGTTTGTGCTTGTGAGGTTTGTATCTGCTTTTCAGTGCGTGTTGGTCAGTTCGTAACCTGCCTTGCAGGCCGTTCTGGTCCGCTCGTTCCTGATTTTCAGGTCGTTCTTCATAGGCCTTGCTGTTCTTCAGTGCGTTTGTTATAAGTTTGTTTGTGTGAGCAGCCGACCGTTTTGAAGCCATGTCGCATGGACGTTCTCGTTCTCGAGTTCGTGCTGCGTGGGGACTTGGTGTTGGGGTTAATACTTTAACCCGAGTCCAGTCCATGAACAGGGCGAGGAGGAGTTCATGGATGAAGAATTGGTTGCGCCAGCGTGACCAGTTCTCTCATATGCCTTTGCTCCGTGAGCTCCGTGAGAATAATCCTGTGGATTTAGGGAATTTTCTCAGGATGACGGACCCCGTCTTTGAGCGTCTGCTGGCTATGCTGACCCCCTATATCAGCAGGCAGGATACCTGCATGAGGCAAGCCATCAGTGCGGAGCAGAGGCTAGTTGCCACGTTACGTTACTTGGCGACAGGGAGAAGTCTTCAGGACTTGAAGTTCTCAACAGGCATCTCCCCCCAGGCTCTGGGGATCATAATCCCAGAGACCTGTTCTGCTATTATTCAGATCCTGCAGAAGGAATATATGAAGGTAAGTTTTATCCTTTAACATTACATGATATGTATTCAATGTTTTTTTATGTATTGTATAACTGTCCTCCTTACCTAATTGCCATGCTTTCAATATGCTGTGAATGTCCCCTTTATCTTCATGCATGCCTGTTTTAATCATTTATTCCCCTACATGCATATTTTCTTTCATTAACCTCCCCACCATGCAATCCTGGGTCCATTTATATCTCTAGCCTATAGTCCCTTGAACAATGTATATTGTCTGCTCCATTGTCTTGTTTGACCCTCCCCCACCCCACAAATGTTTCAACAAGTCAGGTGTGTTTGTTAACATAATTTGAACCCCTCCCCCACCCCACAAATGTTTCAACCAGTCAGGTGTGTTTGTTAACCTAATTTGAACCCCTCCCCCACCCCACAAATGTTTCAACCAGTCAGGTGTGTTTGTTAACCTAATTAGAACCCCTCCCCCACCCCACAAATGTTTCAACCAGTCAGGTGTGTTTGTTAACCTAATTTGAACCCCTCCCCCACCCCACAAATGTTTCAACCAGTCAGGTGTGTTTGTTAACCTAATTAGAACCCCTCCCCCACCCCACAAATGTTTCAACCAGTCAGGTGTGTTTGTTAACCTAATTTGAACCCCTCCCCACAAATGTTTCAACCAGTCAGGTGTGTTTGTTAACCTAATTAGAAGCCCTCCCCCACCCCACAAATGTTTAAACCAGTCAGGTGTGTTTGTTAACCTAATTTGAACCCCTCCCCCACCCCACAAATGTTTCAACCAGTCAGGTGTGTTTGTTAACCTAATTGGAACCCCTCCCCCAACCCACAAATGTTTCAACCAGTCAGGTGTGTTTGTTAACCTAATTTGAACCCCTCCCCCACCCCACAAATGTTTCAACCAGTCAGGTGTGTTTCGGGCCCTAATTAGAACCCCTCCCCCCACATTCAAATGTATCAATGGGGCATCAGAGGGGGTGATTAATCTTATAAGTGTGCCTTATGTTTTTCAACATTTCAATTACAAACACACATATTAATAATGTTTGACTGCTGTTGTTTACTAATGTTTTGGTGTAATCTGATATACAATTTATGTTTTAAAGTCCTTATCTTATTTTTTTTGCACTCCACAGTTTCCTTCAAGTACACAGGAATGGCAGACTGTGGCCTCCCAGTTCGCTGACCGTTGGGACTTTCCCAACTGTGTAGGGGCGATTGACGGGAAGCATGTCCGGATTGTGCCACCACCGCATTCGGGGTCTTATTTCTATAACTACAAGGGGTTCCATAGTGTAGTTTCGATGGCGGTGTTCTCGGCACATTTGGACTTTATGTTTGTGGATGTGGGGAAGAACGGCCGGATGTCTGATGGAGGAGTCTTTGCACAGACCGAGCTGTGCCATCGTCTCCAGACCGGTGGCCTGGAATTGCCACCTGATGACGAGAATGTGGATGGACTCCCCTCAGTTTTTATTGCTGATGAAGCATTTGCTCTCGGTGAGAACTTGATGAGGCCATTCCCCCAAAGGACACTCACCCCTGAGAGGAGGGTATTTAATTATCGGCTGGCCAGAGCAAGAAGAGTTGTGGAGAATGCCTTTGGGATTCTGGCCAGCTGGTTCCGTTTATTCCTTTCTTCAATTAATTTGGCGGACTATAAACTAAACTACGTCACCCTTGCTTGCTGCATCTTGCATAACTTTTGAAGGAGACATTCAGCAACATATATATCCTCTCTTGGGCCTGAGGCCAGACTGGAACAGGATAGCACTTTGACAGGCCTAGAAATTGGCCGTATTGGCTTGGCCCCCCGAACCGCACGTCAAGTGCGTGACCGTTATGTCAATTATTTTAATGGTCGGGGGGCCATTGCTATTCAGCAACAGCTGTAATTTTCTTCCAAAAATTAAAAATAAAATATTTTTCTCTAAATATCTTGTTTTTATTGTTGTTTACATTTAGTTATGTCTGTCTCCTAGTGCACTTGTAGTAGTGTCAAGTGCATTTAGCTTTAGTTAATCAGGCCCACAAAAACAAACCACAAAATTTGACTTCAAGAATCAGCCACACACATTGTATTCCGTAAAAATATTTACTTTGTGCACATTGAAAGGTGCATTTTTGATAATTTTTTTTTTTCTTTTTTTTTTTTTTTTAATTATTTTACGTTGTGTAAATAATTATTTTTTTTACAAAATTATTCAAGGCATATTTTCACAAATATATAGACCTTTCTATAAAAAGATTTACATACACAACAGTGTTTTTATAAACCAACAAAAAAAAAAAAGAACTTACAAAGTTCAACATTTAGAGAACGGTGCATGTGATGTCACCCTTGGAAATTGTTCATTTTGAATATGCTCAAAATTGAGCTTTACAAAAGGGTCAAGTCAACATGTGCTATCTCCTATCATGGGTGAGCAATGTACGTGTTTTGTGTGTACAATCCCTTTTTTGGTTCCTCTCACCACCAAAGAATTTTCAGGATGAAGGGGTTGCAAACACAAAACAAGTACATTGCTAACCCATGATGGAAGATAGCACATGATGACACACCGTGTACATCAGAATGTAAATTTGGGTATACCCCAAAAATTAAAATAACAATTTTTGCAAAAAAAAAACTTCCCAAGGAAATGAAGAACATGATTGATGTTTTTAGGCCAAACGTGATTATATTCGGCCCAAAACATCAATCATGTTCTACATTTCCTGTTGCATGGAGTCCAGGCGAAGTTGCATGCTGTGAATTTGGTCACGCATTTTATCGATGTGGACATTCCACAGCATTATCTGGCCAATCAGTCTTTGCGCACTGTCTGTGGTGAAGGGCTCTGCCGCTTGGCCTTCCACAACCAGAAACTCACCTAAAATGAGTGAATAAAAACAAGGTTTACAATATGCACGCCAAAATACAGTAACTCAAGCTGGGGTGTCAGTCACTCACTTGGTGGGCTTGAAACCTCGCACACTTCCTCCACCTCTCCTTCCTCAAGGTCGTCGGGTGGGCGTGGTCTTAGGCTGGGGCTTGGGGTATCTTCTGCCTCAGGCTGGTGACTTGGGGGGGTCCTGAGATCCTTGGACTATTGTCTGAGTCTTTTCTCCCCTATGAGAATTGAACAAAAGGTATAGTTAAAACACACTGATATTTTAGCTTTTAATAAATAAACTTAAACGTTGGTTATGAGTTGTGGCCAATTTTTCATCATAATAAATTTTGAAGACAGGATGAACATTACCTCTGAACAACAATTATAAACAATGCTCATTTTCTGGCAAGTTTCACAGATGCAGACACCTCAATGATCTCCTATGTGTATAACCCCTCTAAAATTTATTTATGGTCACATAGTACACTATAGTGCTCGTGAGTCCAGATGTGGAAACAGCTGCTGTGTCCTGTCCCTACATTACACTGAATCATTTTTAAAGAAGCATTATATTTTCAAACACATCTACACCACATCAACTAATTGTGGGAATTTGACAAATTAGCAAGACATAAATGTATGTCCAACCCTGTCCCATCGTATTTGGCTAAAAAATAACGTCACTTTCTAAAGTATCATATATATTCTAAAGAACGGTCTTTACGAACGATGCTGTATAAAGTCCAAAAATAAGGATCAGCATGCAAGTTAGGTATCTCAATAGTAAAACACAAGTACTTACTTTTTGTAAGCAGCTTCTTTATTCGCCAATATTGTTCTGGCTCCCGACTTTTGATGTCAGACCACCGCTTCCTCAATTGTTCTTTCGAACGTTTTGTACCAAATTTTACTTCAAGAGCGGTGACAACTGAGGACATTATTTTGTCCTTCCTCATATTCGGTCATGTGTACGGTCCTTTTTTGCCATCGTAGTCCTCCCTTCTCAATATGGACACCATCTCCACCATCTCTTCAAAAGCCATGTTGGTGGCCTTATATCTCCTCTGGGATGTGAATGTTTGGGGCTCCGGGCTTTCCTCCGCGCTACTTCCACTGATTCTCTCCGCCATCTTTTGCTATCTACTCCCACTGCGCAACGAAGAGTGAAGGGGCGGGGCCAAATCGTACTTACAAACGTCAGGGGCGGGCGATGCCGGCGGAGCATGACACATGCGCAGTGTATATAAAGCTATTACGATGGCCTACGTATGTCCGTGCGGAAGTAGCGAGCGTCACAAACGAAGGTAAGATTAAAGTGTGTGTGTGTGTGTGTGTGTGTGTGTGTGTGTGTGTGTGTGTGTATGTGTCCCCTAGATTACAACCAAAACTAATCCTGTGATTTGGGACTGACATTTAAGTTTGGATCTTGTGTCTTGTCTTGCAGAAAAAATGAATCCCTTTAAAGAGGAAGAATTTTTGTGCCAATTTATTGAGCTCTATGAGGACAAGAAAAACCTGTGGGAGGTCAAACACCCCCTATATTATAATAGGGATGTTAGGAAGGCAACACTGGGCACACTTTTAGAGTTTGTGATGACTCGACTCCCCCAGGCAGACCTCAAGTTTGTGGACAAGAAGATTGGTATCTTGCGAAACATGTATAAGCGGGAACACAAAAAAATCCAGGAGTCGCTCAGATCCGGGGCAGCAGCTGACCAAGTATATGTACCCAAGTTGTGGTACTACAACAAAATGCGATTCCTGGATGACCAGACCGAAGCCAGGCAATCACTTTCCACCCTTCCCCCCACCCTTCCCTCCAGCCTTCCTTCCACTCTTCCCTCCAGCCTTCCATCCACCTCCACCCCAGCTGAGGAGTCCCAGGATGAACTGGGCCTTTTCAGCATTGATGAAGTTGATGCGCCCAGCTTCAGCCAGGTATCCTTTTTTTTTAAATTTGGGATTGTGTAAATGTTATTAATGATGTTAACATGTTAATTTTGAAAGTGCTTCATAAAAAATGACTTCTGCACAAAGATTAATATGTAGACATATCACTAGACAGTAGTGGCCAAAAATATACTTAACTTCAGATCTTGTTGATCATCTGAAATAATGGTGGTGTCAAATAGATAGCCTTTACTATTTTGTGTAATATTTGAAAGTCATGAGCTGAAAATTGTGTGTGATTGCATAACACAAAATTACAACTATGTCCCTTTTTTTTACACAGGATGACCTCAGCCAGGAGGAGGCCTTGCCCAGTGGGAGAGAGGAGGAGGCCTTGCCCAGTGGGAGAGAGGAGGAGGCTGTGGCTGGGCCAAGTCGAAGCCGCACAGAGTGTCAGGTGCCTCCCCTCCGCATTCTCCACAAAAGGCCCAGGAGAATGACACCAACTGAGCAGGAATCCCTAGCCCTCATACGGGAAGCAAGCCTCATCCTCAGCAAACCACCCAATGCAGAGGAGGCGTATGGCACCTATATAGCCAGCAGATTGCTGGAGTTGGAAAAGGGCCAACGCCTCCTCTGTGAGGGTCTAATTTTTAAGGCATTTGAGAAGGGCTTGAGAGGGGAGCTTACTGCAACCACATATCTGGCAGATGAAGCCACTCCTCCTCCTCCTGCCCCAAGTACACCACCAGAGGCACAACCTCCAAGGAAGGCTGCAGAGAAGCGTGGAGGGAAGGCTGCAGAGAAGCGTGGAGGGAAGGCTCCACGGAAGAGTCGAAAGTGATTGCCTGGCTTCTGTCTGGTCTGACTGTGCTCCCTGTGCTCCCTATAGTCGCAAGATACCAATTTTCTTGTCCTCAAACTTGATGTGTGTCCTGGGGGACGAAAGGCTTCCCAGATTCTAAAAGTGTCTCCAGTGTTGCCTTCCTAATTTTTTTTATAATAAAATAAATACATTTTTGGTTACCTTACATTCTTGCCTATGTGTTTTGATTAAAAAACGCCATTTTCTTTGGGAGTAGGCAGGTACAGGTCCAAAAGACTATGGGGTTGATTTGAGAAAAGCAAATAGTCTGTGCACTTTGCAGAGGGCAGTTGCCCTCTGCAAGTGCAATTGCTCCAGAGCATCAGAAATTAGTTAAAAGCTTGACTTTGCAAAGAGTACCCAATCCTGTGCAAGGAAAATTATAAAAAAAGCATTTTTGCTTGCACATGATTGGATGATGGAAGTCAGCAGAGCTGCTTCACATTTAATAAAGCTTGGGAGCAACTGCTCTTGCAGAGGGCAACTGCACTTTACAAAGTGCACAGTCTTTTTCCCTTTAGTAAATCAACCCCTATGTGTGTTTTTGACAAAAGGCTAAATCATTTATAATATCAAGTGAAAAGTACTAGTGAAAAGTTCACTTGAGAAATTGCACAGCAAGTGCACTTGTTGGAAGTGCAGTCGCTGTAAAACTGAGGGGAAGAGCTGAAATTCGGGGAAGCTCTGCTGATTTATTCAGAAAATCATGTTAAATAAAAATTATTTGCATTTTTTTGGGCTTCCTTGAATGTGCCCCTCGGATCCACAGCGAAGGCACTACAAAATGCTCTTTCTGTGGAATTCAATGTAGAATTAGCACTTGTAGTGAAAAATGATTTTGCCTTTGTTAAATACACCCCCCTATGTCTAATGAACAAGGGACAACAACCTCATTAAGGTTCATTAAAACAACACAAAATATGAATGTTAATTGTGGTAACTTGAAAATACACACAAAAAATGTGGTTATCATTTAACACACATTGTAAAATAGATAAGTGTTGAAATAAAAAAAAAAAAAAAAATGAGTCCAAAATCTATTTTAATTTTTATAATTTATGGAGATCTGGCTTTTACAAAATATTATATTAGTCATGGCAGGAGGATAAATCATGAAGAAAGTAGTTTGTGAGAACTCTGTGTGAATATAAAGCAGAAAAACAACTTCATTCCTCTCGCATTATCAATCCTAAAATAAGGCTGTATTAAAAGACCACAGAAGAGGAATGTGCTAGCTTCAAGACGAAGGCTAGTTTTACCAGACGAGCGCTTCCGTCTTGTAATTGCTTCAGAGCATGCGTCAGTTTGAGTTCGTCGGACTAGCACACAGACGATCGGTTTGTCCGCTAGAAAGAAGAGTCCGTCGGATAAATTTTAAACAAGTTTCAAATCTAATGCCGCGTACACACGGTCGGACTTTTCGTCTACAAAAGTCCAACGGACGCTGACGGACTAAAGCTGGCTGGTAATCCGATCGTGTGTGGGCTTCTCCGGACTTTCAACGTACTATTTTAGCCTCAAATTCCGACGTACTTTAGATTTGAAACATGCTTCAAATCTTTACGTCGTAACTACGACGGACCCCGAAATCCGCTCGTCTGTGTGCTAGTCCGACGGACAAAAAGCCACGCTAGGGCACCTATTGGCTACTGGCTATGAACTTCCTTATTTTAGTCCAGTGTACGTCATCACGTACGAATCCGTCGGACTTTTGTGTGGTCGTGTGTAGGCAAGTCCGTTCGTTAGAAAGTATGCCGCAAGTCCGCCGCAAGTCCGCCGAAAGTCTGCCGGAAGTCTGTCGGACAGGCTGTCTGACTTTTGTAGACGAAAAGTCCGACCGTGTGTACGCGGCATGAGTCCGTCCAACTTTTGAGCAAACAAAGTCCGCTGGAGCCCACACACGATCGAATTGTCTGACGAAATCCAGTCCGCCGGGCAAAGTCCGCCGTAAAGTCCGCTCGTGTGTACGCAGCATTAGACCTATAGAATTCTCTCCATTACATTTTCTTTTTCATGGGATGCCATCATCTGCTAGGTTTTATAAGAGAAACGTTACTCCCCATTTGATAAATGCAGCCAAAATATTGATATCTAGATTTTGGAAACAGCCTGGATGTCCCACTATAATGGATTGAAAAAGGGAGGTAGGAAAATGATGGAAGCAGAGAGATGCATACGTATGGTTAAAGACCAACAGAATAAATTTAAAGATACATGGGCAGGATGGCTGTATTACTTCTCAGAAATCAGAAATAGGGGTGGAGTAAACCCTGTTGGGGGCAATGCTGCATTGTGGATTGGATAGTCTACGAGATGCATCTGGTGGGGGGAAGTTGGGACGAGGTGGGTTTTTTTTTTTTTTGTTATTTTTTGTGTTGTTTCTTTTTCCTCCTCTGGGAGGCACAGTGGAGAGATGATTGATGTCATTAAAGGAAGAGGATAAGTTATAATAGTAAATTATGCACGGGATGAGCAACACGTAATGGAATCACATAAGGGAGGGTAGATTGAAATGAAAGGTGGAGAGGTATAAAAATGAAATAGTAGAGTGAGATTATATTGAATTACAACACTAAACATAATAGGACATGAAAATAGTAATTTGAAATTATACACTTTTTTATTTTATTTATATATATATATTTTTTATTACTTATTAATTTTTTTGTATTGTTTGTTGTTTTACACACGTAATAGGGCGCTGTAAAGCCCCCTTCTTAATTATATTTTGAATAATGTCTTGCACAAATTGAGTTTTGGTTACGGGCAGACAAGTGTGTGGGCTTTTTCCTTTTTTTTTTCTCCCTTTCTTAATTTCTCTCTTTTGAAGAGGACATGATCAAGGATCTGGTGTGTTTTCTTGGGGTGGGGGGTTAGTGTGGTGTATGTTAATGAAAAGATTTATATAGATATATTGTGCAATGTGTATCTCTATGTTCTATGTTGGAATTTGTCTTAACCACTTGCCGACCGCCTCACGCAGATATACTGCGGCAGAATGGCACGGGCAGGCAAAATCACGTACCTGGTCGGCTTTGGTCTGGCAGCGATCAGAGATGAGGGGGAGGCCATCCATTCGTGGCCCCCCTCGCGATCGCTCCCAGCCAACGAGAATCTTCCCCTGCCTCTGTATAGTACACAGAGGCAGGGGATGTGATGTCATCTCATCTCTCCTCGGCTCGGCAGTTTCCGTTCCGGCGCGAGGAGAGAAGACATCTGAGTGAGTTGCACAACACAACACACACAGTAGAACATGCCAGGCACACTTTACACCCCCTTTACCCCCCGACCCCCCCCCGATCACCCCTCCCCCCGTCACACTGAGACCAAGCAGTTTTTTGGGGTTTTTTTGTTTTTTTTTCTGATTACTGCATGGTGTCAGTTTGTGACAGTTAGTGTAGTAGGGCAGTAAGTGGTAGCCCCCTTTAGGTCTAGGGTACCCCCCTAACCCCCCTAATAAAGTTTTAACCCCTTGATCACCCCCCGTCACCAGTGTCGCTAAGCGATCATTTTTCTGATCGCTGTATTAGTGTCACTGGTGACGCTAGTTAGGGAGGTAAATATTTAGGTTCGCCGTCAGCGTTTTATAGCGACAGGGACCCCCATATACTACCTAATAAATGTTTTAACCCCTTGCTTGCCCCCTAGTTAACCCTTTCACCACTGATCACCGTATAACCGTTACGGGTGATGCTGGTTAGTTTGTTTATTTTTTATAGTGTCAGGGCACCCGCCGTTTATTACTTAATAAAGGTTTAGCCCCCTGATCACCCGGCGGTGATATGCGTCGCCCCAGGCAGCGTCAGATTAGCTCCAGTACCGCTAACACCCACGCATGCAGCATACACCCCCCTTAGTGGTATAGTATCTGAACGGATCAATATCTGATCCGATCAGATCTATACTAGTGTCCCCAGCAGTTTAGGGTTCCCAAAAATGCAGTGGTAGCAGGATCAGCCCAGATACCTGCTAGCACCTGCGTTTTGCCCCTCCGCCCGGCCCAGCCCAGCCCACCCGAGTGCAGTATCGATCGATCACTGACACTTACAAAACACTAAACGCATACCTGCAGCGTTCGCAGAGTCAGGCCTGATCCCTGCGATCGCTAAAAGTTTTTTTGGTAGCGTTTTGGTGAACTGGCAAGCGCCAGCAGCCTAGTACACCCCGGTCGTAGTCAAAACAGCACTGCAGTAACACTTGGTGACGTGGCGAGTCCCATAAGTGCAGTTCAAGCTGGTGAGGTGGCAAGCACAAGTAGTGTCCCGCTGCCACCAAGAAGAAGACAAACACAGGCCCGTCGTGCCCATAATGCCCTTCCTGCTGCATTCGCCAATCCTAATTGGGAACCCACCACTTCTGCAGCGCCCGTACTTCCCCCATTTACATCCCCAACCAAATGCAGTCAGCTGCATGAGAGGCATTTTCTTTATGTCCTCCCGAGTACCCCTACCCAACGAACCCCCCCAAAAAAGATGTTGTGTCTGCAGCAAGCGCGGACATAGGCGTGACACCCGCTATTATTGTCCCTTCTGTCCTGACAATCCTGGTCTTTGCATTGGTGAATGTTTTGAACACTACCATTCACTAGTTGAGTATTAGGGTAGGGTACAGCATTGCACAGACTAGGCACACTTTCACAGGGTCTCCCAAGATGCCATCGCATTTTGAGAGACCCGAACCTGGAACCGGTTACAGTTATAAAAGTTACAGTTACAAAAAAAGTGTAAAAAAAAACAAAACAAAAAAATATATAAAATAAAATATTAGTTGTCGTTTCATTGTTCTCTCTCTCTCTATTCTCTCTCTATTGTTCTGCTCTTTTTTACTGTATTCTATTCTGCAATGTTTTATTGTTATTATGTTTATCATGTTTGCTTTTCAGTTATGCAATTTTTTATACTTTACCATTTACTGTGCTTTATTGTTAACCATTTTTTTGTCTTCAGGTACGCCATTCACGACTTTGAGTGGTTATACCAGAATGATGCCTGCAGGTTTAGGTATCATCTTGGTATCATTCTTTTCAGCCAGTGGCCGGCTTTCATGTAAAAGCAATCCTAGCAGCTAATTAGCCTATAGACTGCTTTTACAAGCAGTGGGAGGGAATGCCCCCCCCACAGTCTTCCGTGTTTTTCTTTGGCTCTCTTGTCTCAACAGGGAACCTGAGAATGCAGCCGGTGATTCAGCCAGCTGACCATAGAGCTGATCAGAGACCAGATTGGCTCCAAACATCTCTATGACCTAAGAAACCTGAAGCTACGAGAATTTTCTGACTTAGATTTCGCCGGATGTAAACAGCGCAATTGGGGAAGCATTTTATCACACCGATCTTGGTGTAGTCAGATGCTTTGAGGGCAGAGGAGAGATATAGGTTCTAATAGACCCAATTTTTTTCAAAAAAGAGTACCTGTCACTACCTATTGCTATCATAGGGGATATTTACATTCCCTGATAACAATAAAAATGATTTTTTTAAAAAAATGAAAGGAACAGTTTAAAAATAAGATAAAAAAGCAAAAAAATAATAAAGAAAAAAAAAAAAAGCACACCTGTCCCCCCTGCTCTCACGCTAAGGCGAACGCAAGCGTCGGTCTGGCGTCAAATGTAAACAGCAATTGCGCCATACATGTGAGGTATCACCACGAAGGTCAGATCGAGGGCAGTAATTTTAGCAGTAGACCTCCTCTGTAAATCTAAAGTGGTAACCTGTAAAGGCTTTTAAATGCTTTTTAAAATGTATTTATTTTGCTGCCACTGCACGTTTGTACGCAATTTTAAAGAATGTCATGTTTGGTATCCATGTACTCGGCCTAAGATCATCTTTTTTATTTTATCAAACATTTGGGCAATATAGTGTGTTTTAGTGCATTCAAATTTAAAAAAGTGTGTTCTTTCCCCAAAAAATGCGTTTGAAAATCGCTGCGCAAATACTGTGTGAAAAAAAAATGAAACACCCACCATTTTAATCTGTAGGGCCTTTGCTTTAAAAAAATATATAATGTTAGGGGGTTCAAAGTAATTTTCTTGCAAAAAAAATTTTTTTTTCATGTAAACAAAAAGTGTCAGACATGGCTTTGTCTTCAAGTGGTTAGAAGAGTGGGTGATGTGTGACATAAGCCTCTAAATGTTGTGCATAAAATGCCAGGACAGTTCAAAACCCCCCCAAATGACCCCATTTTGGAAAGTAGACACCCCAAGCTATTTGCTGAGAGGCATGTCGAGTCCATGGAATATTTTATATTGTGACACAAGTTGCGGGAAAGAGACACATTTTTTTTTTCTTTGCAAAAAGTTGTCACTAAATGATATATTGCTCAAACATGCCATGGGAATATGTGAAATTACACCCCAAAATACATTCTGTTGCTTCTCCTGAGTATGGGGATACCACATGTGTGAGACTTTTTGGGAGCCTAGCCTCGTACGGGACCCCGAAAACCAAGCACCGCCTTCAGGCTTTCTAAGGGCGTAAATTTTTGATTTCACTCTTCACTGCCTATCACAGTTTCGGAGGCCATGGAATGCCCAGGTGGCACAAACCCCCCCCCCCAAATGACCCCATTTTGGAAAGTAGACACCCCAAGCTATTTGCTGAGAGGTATAGTGAGTATTTTGCAGACCTCACTTTTTGTCACAAAGTTTTAAAAATTGAAAAAAGAAAAAAAAAAATTTTCTTGTCTTTCTTCATTTTCAAAAACAAATGAGAGCTGCAAAATACTCACCATGCCTCTCAGCAAATAGCTTTGCCGCAACTTTTGTCAAAATATAAAATATTCCATGGACTCAACATGCCTCAAAGCAAATAGCTTGGGGTGTCTACTTTCCAAAATGGGGTCATTTGGGGGGGGGGGGGGGTTTATGCCATCTGGGCATTTTATGGCCTTCAAAACTGTGATAGGTAGTGAGGAGTAAAATCAAAAATTTACGCCCTTAGCAATCCTGAAGGCAGTGATTGGTTTTCGGGGCCCTGTACGTGGCTGGGCTCCCAAAAACTCCCACACACGTGGTATTCCCGTACTCAAGAGAAGCAGCTGAATATATTTTGGGGTGCAATTCCACATATGCCCATTGCCTGTGTGAGCAATATATCATTTAGTGACAACTTTCTTGTAATTTTTTTTTGTCATTATTCAATCACTTGGGACAAAAAAAAAAGAATATTCAATGGGCTCAACATGCCTCTCAGCAATTTCCTTGGGGTGTCTACTTTCCAAAATGGGGTCATTTGTGGGGGTTTTGTACTGCCCTGCCATTTTAGCACCTCAAGAAATGACATAGGCAGTCATAAATTAAAGGCTGTGTAAATTCCAGAAAATGTACCCTAGCTTGTAGACGCTATAACTTTTGCGCAAACCAATAAATATACACTTATTGACATTTTTTTTACCAAAGACATGTGGCCGAATACATTTTGGCCTAAATGTATGACTAAAATTGAGTTTATTGGATTTTTTTTATAACAAAAAGTAGAAAATATCTTTTTTTTTCAAAATTTTCGGTCTTTTTCCGTTTATAGCGCAAAAAATAAAAACGGCAGAGGTGATCAAATACCATCAAAAGAAAGCTCTAATTGTGGGAAGAAAAGGACGCAAATTTCGTTTGGGTACAGCATTGCATGACCGCGCAATTGGCAGTTAAAGCGATGCAGTGCCAAATTGTAAAAAGTGCTCTGGTCAGGAAGGGGGTAAATCCTTTCGGGGCTGAAGTGGTTAATAAAGAAAAAGTGATTATAGAAAAAAAAAAAAAAAAATGAAGCAAACAAAAACAGAAAAAAGTTTAAATATTAGTCAACAAAATAGAAGAAAAAAATCACCAGCAAAATTATAATAGAATGGAGAAGGAGAATAATGAGTTAATTAGGGCTGATTAGAGTAAACTAAGAGTTAATAAGTGGTTCAACAGAGGAACATTTAAAAAAAAAAAAAACTTGGTTGCTATAACTGACTTCATCTGCAAATTGAAGTTCTTCCCTTTGATATGTAGATGATATAAACAGTAACATACAAAATGAAACAATGTTTCATTGCATCTTTTTGTATTTGTGGCTGAGCAATGTTGTTGCTGTTTTTTATTTTTTTACAGCTCCTGCTGCCGGGACCTTCTCTGTGTACTCAACAATGCAGCTATGATTCATCAAAGCTGAATTATTGTGTACTGGCGGGGGAATTCCAGGAGCAGGACAGACGGACTGGATGTACTAGACACGCCCTGTGTACATTGATGACATTACATTTGTGATCAATTTGATTGGCCAATACAACGATCACTGGGCACAGAGCCACTCTGATTTATTTTCTGTGGATTTCTGCTAAAAGCACAATCACATGTGGTAGTGCAAAGTTGGAAGCAGAGGTTGGTGAGTTGTGAAAATCTAGTACACGGGGAATGGCCCATTGTGCAAAGGAATAGCAAATAAAAGCCATGATACACATCACACGTAGCTAAAATTTACATTTGGCTTAAACAGGAAGGGTTATTTAGTGCTTGAGCTTCGAAAACTGTCGTTATGCTCCTACATCTCAGAAATCTGTGAGCCCTATATATAAATTTATCTTAAATAGTCGCTTTTGGTGTTGTCTGAGAACTAGACTTGTTCTGTAATGTTAAAGTCATATCGCAGCTTATCCAAGCAGCTTCTTTAGTTCAAATGAGTGTTAGGAATATATCCCAGCATATACAGTATAGATAGCAATAATGTTGCCCAATGCAACCAATACAATTCTAAACAACATTGGAAATTACTGTACTCCTAGTCTAAAATGAAATAATAGCTCAGAAAACACAAACAGCAAAAGAACCTTGTAAAAGACTCCCTGTGTGGTCCTGAAATGTTGGTTTCCAGAAATACACATGAAAGTCCAACTCAAGGCACATTACATATTTTGAAGCCTTATATTTTTACATTAACATGTTTTTAATTTTATTGCAGCTGTTTAATCTCCAGTACCCAGCTGCCAGGGGCAGCCACACTTTTGACTTACAGCGGCATCAGAACAGTTGCAATTACAAAAAACAGTACTAGTGCTGTGTCTCCACCCCATCCCATTGCTTAGCCATTCACAAGCACAGGCCTATATTGATGTAATTAATAAATGGCTAAGTAGGGGAATTGTGTGGAGGCGCAACACCAGAACTGTTTTCTGTATTAGAAATAATTATGATGTGGTTGAGAGCCAGAAGAGATGCTGTTCAGTGGGGCTTAGATAGGAGCATTAAGTAATAAAACACCTGTTTATTAAAGGAGACAAGGGGGGTTATTTACCAAAGGCAAATCCACTTTGCGCTACAAGTGCAAACTACAAGTGCAAAGTGCACTTGAAATTGCACTGAAAGCGCACTTGGAAGTGCAGTCGCTGTAGATCCGAGGGGGACATGCAAGGAAAATAAAAAACAACATTTTAGCTTGCACATGATTAGATGATAAAATCAGCAGAGCTTCCCCTCATTTCAGATCTACCTCTCAAATTTACAGCGACTGCACTTCCAAGTGCACTTTGCACTTGTAATGCAAAGTGGATTTGCCTTTTGTAAATAACCCCCAATGTGTCTGGAGTTGGGCTTTAAAGTGGTTGTATAGTCATTTTTTTTTACTTTTACCTACAGGTAAGCCTATAATAAGGCTTACCTGTAGGTAAAAAAAAATCTCCTAAACCTTTACGGTTTAGGAGATATTCCCCTTGCTATGAGCCACTGAATGCAGCGGCGCATGCGCACAGGGGATTCTCGGCTGAAGGCCGGCAACTGCTGGACCTTGCCGAGTAAGAAATCTCCTGCGCGCATGCGCGGGAGTGACGACATCGCGGTTTCAGCCACTCACAGCGCTGGAACCTCGATACCCCGAAGACACGCCGAGGCAACATGACAGCTCCCTCGGCGTTGACCAGGTAAGATACCGACGCCTCGTTCTAAGGTAAGTATTTCATAATGAGCTAGTATGAGGTGCATACTAGCTCATTATGCCTTTTGCTTTACAGGGGTAAAAAAAAAAATTCAGCGGGTATACAACCGCTTTAAATCATAATCTGCATCTTTTGTAGTGCTGGGACTTGTTCCAGTTTTACATATGTGGCTGCAAATGACCATGTCCTAGTGTGGCTCAGAAGCATGTTTTTAATAATCTGGGCAAAGACTCACTGTGTGAGAGGCATTTCAAGAAAATATTTACTTTGAACCATTGCCTTCAGCAGCATGGCAGGAGCTTTCTTCCAGACACAGTACATGCTTCAAGGTAGCACTCGCAGCTCATGTGTTTTTGTATGTTGACACAGGTCATGGCATGTTGTGTTAGGTTGTCCACTCAAGCCAAATTCACAGCAGTTACATTGCAGTAAAACAAAGTAAACGGTAATGCGCAATGTGAATGGTACCCCAAAGCAACTTCAAAAAACATGCAGCACAGCACAGTGTTCTTCGTGTTATGAGGCATGAGGTACTAGATAAAAGTTCTTCACCCTGGGGAGGTTAATGAAACAGACTATGTTGCACCCTGATAGAGGTGAGTGTTTATTAAAAATGAAATATTTTGGACAACAGAAGAGAAGACAGATGTGAGATCTAAGTAGAAAGGTTTCACTTGCATCTTTATGCTCTTAACCAAATTGACCTTAAAGCGTTTGTTCCCCCCCAAAAAAAATGGATCCTGTCCCTTCAAAGCATGTTATACAGCACAGTGCTTGTACTGTGTAGTTTGGCCCCTTGTTTAACCTAAAAAACCTGGCTGATCCTGCCAGTTTCTACCCTCTCTTCTGTAAACTGACCACGGTTTATCATGGCTGCTAAGCCCTGACACAGTGGTCAGTTTACATGCGTCCGTCATCCGCCCTCCTGTTATCTGCCCTCTTGTCTACTCTCCTCTGTCCTATCCCCCCTCCCCTCCCTAACTGTCAGCTAGTGACAGTGCCCGGCCCTCCCCTCCTGCTGCTGAAATAACATCTACATTTTTATACTATCCACTCTGTCTCCCAATACTGTGTGCCCCTGTGTGTGTGATTTAGGAAAAAAAATGCTGTCTATACCTGCTTTCAGAGCACCGCTTGGTGCTCACGTGACCAGCCACCTCTCTCTTCCTCTCTTCTCAGCTGACATCAGCAGGGGATTCTCGGACCTTCTCGCCGCAGCTGTCAGACAGAGAGAGGAGGGGCAGCCAGTCACGTGAGCGCTGAGCGGCACTCTGAAAGCAGGTATAGACAGCATTTTTTTAAATAAATCACACACAGGGGCACACAGCATTGGGAGACAGAGTGGACAGTATAAAGTGGTCAGAGTGGCTTATCAACCGTTTTAAGGGGGAAGTTTCATGTCTGGGACCTATGACACACAATATGAGCCGCAAGGTATTTGCCCTTTGGTGCTAATGCAGGGGCTTATATCAGACTATCAAGTTTTAGGTTATCATTATCATTCAAGTGGTTAACTGCCTGACCCAGAGAGGATTATTCAAGCTGCAGGCTAAGAATGGATTATTTGCATTTAGTAATATCCCTTATTAGCCAACCAGACTGTATTTTTAGACTTTCTGCATTCATCACCACCATGAACATTATCTTGCTCTTTAACTTCTGTTGTTTTACAGTTACATGTTTTTTTTTAATTCTTGTGTTAAAGTAATACACATATTTCAGGGTAACGAAATCTGCAAGAGGTTGTCAAAAACACGACAACATGTCAAGGTACAACTTAGTAAAGCAGCCAAGTACAATTGGATGGGCATAGAGAAGATGGAATAAACCAAAGACAGTCAGCATTTGATACTCGAATGATACGCGAATACACAAAAAAAACAAGAACTCAAGGCACATAATAAAGGATGAGGAAATTACAAAAGAATGGTGATAAGTAGAAAAAAAAGGGGAGGAGGGGGGAGATAAGGGTGTATGGGTAGGGGAGTTACAGTGGGGACGGAAAGTATTCAGACCCCCTTAAATTTTTCACTCTTTGTTATATTGCAGCCATTTGCTAAAATCATTTAAGTTAATTTTTTTTATATAAAATTATTTCTAGAAGGTAAAGAATCCCATCAATGCTCTACAAACCTTTTTCGATCGCCCTTCAATGTGCTGGAGATGTCAGAGGAAAGAGGGCAAAAGTGCCAATTGTTCTGGCCACATTCCTTCAACTTCTAACCCCAATGTTTTTGAGGTGGTATAAATGCTCCTTACTAAAACATCTACTAAATTGTTCATTCCTCTGTACTGGAAGCAGTCCACAGCCCCTCCAATTAGCTTGTGGCTTGCCAAGATTAATTAAACACATACGATAGAGGAACTGATGGCTACAGTCAACAATTAAGAAGATCAGTTTTGCAAATGTTGGTTCTACTGGATCGACTTCACTTTCCTCACAGATTATCAGTCTCTCCTGTCTTCTCCTGGGTAGGCAACTATCCCGTGGTGACTTGGCTAATATAAAGTACATATTGCTCAGAATCGCAGACATACTGTATGTCTGCGATTCTGAGCAATATGCACTTTATATTAGCCAAGTCACCACGGGATAGTCGCTTACCCAGGAGAAGACAGAAGAGACTGATAATCTGTGAAGAAAGTGAAGTCGATCCAATAGAACCAACATTTGCAAACTGATCTTCTTAATTGTTGATTGTAGCCATCAGTTCCTCTATCGTATGTATTTAGTTAATCTTGGCAAGCCACAAGCTAATTGGAGGAGCTGTGGACTGCTTCCAGTGCAGAAGAATGAACAATTTAGTAGATGTATTATGTGACATTGGGGAATGTATAGCTCAGTGGTAGATGCCTTTTCAGTGAGTTTCACAGCGAACAGGAACTATAGTTTAAGGGCGTGGTAGCCCACTTTTATTAAAAGGAACAAAAAAAAAGGAAAGTTCATACATGCACTTGGATGCCCACACAGGGGTTCTTCTCCCAAAAACAATAACAAACAAAGAAATGCCAAGCCACCTGGCTCTCTTCAGTAGTACTGCCACTTAGGCTTTACGCTTCAGCCTTCTTGGATATATAACAGGGTTCCTGTACAACTACTGTACCTCTTTTCAGCTTCCTTGTTGCTCAGGCCTTCCACTTCAGGCTCTCATCTGTCTCCTTAGATGCACACAGCTTCAACGCACACAGCATCTATCTAGAAAGCAGCCCCTCACTGCTCTGACCCTCAGACTTGGGTCTCTGGCTTTCACTAGTGCACACCTGCACTCTCTGGACACCTGGAGACCTCCTGTCTCCCTGGGTGTAGCCCAGAACCCTAATCCTGACTCTGCTATGAGCCCAGGACCCACCTGCTCAATCAACCAGCCAGACTCCTGGCTGTTCCCAAAACCCGGTCCCAGGACTGGAGATTCCGTCCCACCCATAACGCTATGGAATCTCCGGGCTCCAGGTCCCCAAATGGATTTTACAAACTTTGGAGGAAACTGATAAAACAGATTCCTCCCCAATAAATACATCTGGAGCCCCTCAACCTGCCTATGTGAGAACCCTGGGCGACAATTACTAGGACAGGGAACTGTACTGTCACATATCCCTCCCCCTTGTTTCGAACCAGAGAGCGAAACACATAGTTTCCTTTTGGCACCTATGTGCCAACTACAGCATATGGAAGTCAAACCCTGTCCAACCTCACTTCTCCTAAAGGGGAACTCAACCCACCACTTCCATTGGTGTCTCTCTCTTTGCCCCCCTGTCACTCTGCTATGGGTTTTGACACCTTCCCGGCTCTTCTTCCGGGTGCATTTCCATAAGGATTTCCTCTCCTGAAATTTTAACAGGGTACCCCTGGTCTTTCTACCAATCCTTCTGCCTCCATGCTTCAAGTTTCCTGGTTTCCCAAAACCTCTCTCAGCATTACTGTTCTGAGACTGTAGGGGGCCTATTTCTATGGTGTTTATAATGGGACCCCTCCTCTTATTTCTGGTACCTGACTCAGCAGTCACTAATTGTTTACTAGGTTTACCTGTACCTTTGGACACCACATTGTCATGTACCATTAACACATTACTTGGTTCATCATTGACAGACATATTCAAACCAACATTAGACCTCTCAAGATTGCACATGTCACCAATGCCTTTTTTTCCACAATTTGCTAGGGCAGAGTCTGCAGAGGGCACACATACCGGAGGGCTGCCATCACGCACGGGAACCTCACAGGACATCACCCCTGCTGGGTTCAGCCACTCTGCAGGCAGCTGTCCTACCACTTGACCTGTTCTGATGCCATCTGTATTTTTATCCACCTGAACAGGCAAGCTCTCGTCTGATCCACATACAATTTTTACTGCACTCCTTATCTGTTCCCCTGTCTCGGGGACCATATTAGGTTTGTCACCTAAACCAAACATTGGACAGGGGACCCCAGTCTCTTTAACCACCTTCGTTTGAGCCCCGGTCAGGATCTCTGCTGCTTTCGGGTCCACACTTGGCCCTTCCATCTCATGTGGTTTTTCCACTGGTGCAGTATACGCACCCTTCACCGACAACTGACCAGCACCCCCCTGGACCATAGCAGCAGAAATGCTTCCCATCTGGCTGTTAGGAGGTTAAACCATTAGTTCTTCTGGACGTAATCCAGCAGCATACGCAGTGACAACTTTTAACAAAAGTAACAAATTCAGGAATAAACCATTCCTGTCATGTTCTTCTTTGTTCTGTACAGCCTGCCATTCAGTGCTCCACCTAGTGGTACTCCGCAGTACCAGACCGTCAGACTGTGGAGGAGACACACTATTATAGATTGGCTGTACATCCCAAAGTTCAAGCATCTCTTTTAATGCTTTGGTTATAAACCAGGCCCTTGACTCCAGACCTAAGTCCTTCCTGGGGACTTTCATGACACTGGGAATGCAGAAAGACTCACTTGCTGAGATTTGAAAAGTTGCAACGGTTAACAGGACCTCCACCCAGCTGGAGGTAAACACAGCTTGGTGCTTCCCCAGAGCTCTGCCAGGTTTTGGACTCATACCCAACTTCTCAGGCTCAGCATCAGTGAACTGCTCCAGAACATTACCGGTGACAACGTCACTTTGACACTCTATGTCAACCTCAGTTTTGTGGGTCACAGACAATGTCTCTGCTGTGTGCTCGCCCTTATTTGGTTCATCCTGCTCACGAGGGTTAACCTCTGTAGCAGCCACCGCGCCCTCCGGTACAAGCTGTTCTGCAGTCCCTCCTGCTGGCACAGCAGAAACTTTGTCCACCTTATTTTTGTGCATAAAAGCCTTATCTATCAGGGAGATAAGATTTTTACCCCAACTATCCCAATCTATTGTATGTGCGCTCCCTTCAGCGGTACTCCTCAGCACCGATCCATCTGCCCAAGGAGACACATAAGCACAGACTGGCTTAGCTGCAGACTCATTGCACCAGTCATTGTAAATCATGTCAGACTATGGTAACACAGGTTTTAACACAGCAGGTTGCAATACACCATATTCACCACCTTGCTCGGCTGGCGCTTAATAAACCTCACATACCTTTGCATTTTTCACAGGTTGTGTTAACCCACCATTTACCTGCACATTTTTAGTACTAGCAGCTTGTACTAACACATTACCTTTAGGTGGTACAGTTCCACATTGTCCCACCAGAGTGACATCGCAGTTGTTCAGGGCAACCTCAGACTCCAATACCTGAAGTTCCCTGGAGATTTCTGGGGACAACTGTGCTGTCTTACCACCAGTTGCTACAGGCAACGGCCCATTTGTGATAACTTTTGCTCTGAAAGAACCTGGGGTTTTCCCAACAGCAGCAAACTTTTCATTAACATTAACACTTATAGCATTTTTAGCTTTTGCAGGCTGTCCTAGCCCACTGCCAACTTTAGACTGACAGTCATTAGACACAACACTTTTAGTCATCAACACAGGTTCTGTTTGGACGTTAACCCCTTCATTCCCACTGGGTAGGGAAAAGTTATTCTCAAGCACACATTCAGTGGCCTCAGTAACTGGGATCACTCTGATTACATGGACAGTCTTGTAACCAGTCCTTTTATACATGAAATCAGCAGTTCCAGCCATCATTTCATTAAAGACAATCTTACCCACCGCAGTAGTTGGGGTCACCATCTTCATTTGTCTTATGAACCAATCCTCTGCTGCACTTTTACTGGCCAACTCCCCCTGGTAGCCACGGGATGAAACTACAGTAGGTATCTACCACTGTTTAGTACCCCCTGTGTCAGACTTCCCACTTACCAGACCGGTGAGTCCACTTGGGCAGAGGGTAGGCTCCCTTATGTATCCGACTCGTGGCCCCTGGTAGAGCAGACAGGAGTGATGACAGTGCAGAGTGGTATGAGAGCCTAGTGCAGTAGTCCAGGTGACGGAAAAAAAGGTGATCCTCAACAGCAGGTAGTAATCAGGAGCACAGGCAACAGATGCTGAGCAGGAGCAAGGCAGGCAGATCACAACACAGGCAGGTTTCAGCAACAGCAGAGGTACAAAAGGAGCAGGCAGAAGCGGAGTCAATCAAACCGGGGTCAGGTACAGGCAGAAGTCAGGGGAATCCAATAGGCAAGCCGGGTCGTCAGGAGATCAGTACACAGGAACACAGAAAAGGCAACGGGAACTATGGCACAGGAGCTGTTGATTAGGCAGCACTGAGCAGAGTGTGCAGCAGGCCTAAGTAAACTGATTGGCGCCAAGCGGCATGCACGTGCGTGCGCCGATGCGCAAAGGCACACACGCACGCACAGCCACGCACACAGGCGGACGGGCGCCAACACGCACATGTGCGCGCATCCGGGCACCACCGCGCACACCAGGGTCAGCCTGACCATGCACACCAGTGCTCACAGAAACGCGCGCACTAGCACGCACAGGAATGCTCACGACAACACGCACCGGCGCGCACCGGCGCCCAACCAGGTAACCTCTCTGACAGTGCCCCCTCCTCAAGGGCAGACTCCGGATACCCAGTTGGACTAACTTGGAGGCATGCGAGTCCTTAAATGCTTGCAAGAGTTCTCTGGCATGTAGGTTGCTTTCGGACTGCCACGAGTTGTCTTCAGGACCATACCATTTCCACTTAATGAGGTATTGGGTTTGATTGCGTCTCCTCCTGCAATCTAGAATTGCTTCCACTTCGAATTTCTCCTTGTTGTTAACTAGAATAGGCTTGGGTGGGCCGATACTGCGGCCAACAAAGGAATTGGGAGTAACAGGTTTCAGGAGAGACACGTGAAAGAACGGATGCACCTTCAGAGAGTTAGGCAGGTCAAGTTGGTAGGCGACATCGTTAAATTTTTCGTTTCACCAAGAAAGGACCCAAAAACTTAGGGCCTAGTTTTTTAGAAGGACAGGCCAATTTCAGATTGGCGGTAGATAACCACACTTGGTTGCCAGCTTCCAAAACAAGCTCACCACCCCTCTTCCTATCGAACATCTTTTTATGGTATTCCTGAGCATTGGCCATGGTGTCCTGTAGTAATTTATTGTTAACTGAAAAGAAATCCAAGGTTTTAGAGACTGCAGGAACGGTACATTCGGCTATTGATGCAGGCAGAAAGGACGGATAGAAGCCATAGTTGGCGTAGAATGGTGTCTGATTGGTAGCTGAATGTAGAGAATTGTTATATGAAAACTCCGCAATAGGGAGTAAGGAGGCCCAATCATCCTGAGAAAAATCAGAAAAACAGCGGAGATATTGCTCCAGAGTTTAATTGATCCTCTCAGTTTGCCCATTCGACTGGGGATGATAAGCTGAGGAAAATGCCAATTCAATTTCCGGGGAGCCACGGAGGGCTTTCCAGAACCTAGAGGTAAACTGGACACCTCGGTCAGATACTATATTCGTTGGAACTCCATGCAATCTTATGATTTCTTTAATGAAGATACTGGCTGTCTCCATAGCCGAGGGAATGCCCTTCATGGGAAGAAAATGGGCCATCTTAGACAGCCTATCTACCACAACAAAGATGGAGGAAAAGCCTTCTGATGGGGGGAGTTCAACAATAAAGGCCATCGAGATCATACTCCACGGTCTCCTTGGGACCAGTAGGGGTTTTAATAGGCCCCAGGCTCTTGCTTCTGGCGCAAGCATTACATAAGTCAACATACTCCTTACAGTCCTTAATGAGGTGAGGCCACCAGAAGCCACCAGGTCAGTTGTTTTCCGTGCACCAAAATGTCTGGCCAACTTATGGTTATGGCAAAGTTCCAACACATGCACCCTTAGGTCCTTAGGGACCACGATCTTGCCTTCGTGCCAGAACAGGCCGTCCTTAGCACAAGCCTCAGCAGGTGGGATCATACCCATAGAGGCCCATCTAATTTGAGAGACAAGACCCTCTTGAAGAAGCAGGAAATTCCCAGAAGGAAGAATGGTGTCTGGAAGTAGGGTTTTCTCCGAGTCATGGAACATACGGGAGAGCGCGTCAGGCTTGACATTTTTGGATCCGGGTCTGTAGATAATGTGGAACTGGAATCGGGAAAAAAAAGTGTGCCCATCTGGCCTGCCAAGGTCTTAGTCTCTTAGCCGTTCTCAGGTACTCTAAGTTCTTATGGTCCGTATAGACCAGAATGGGATGTGCAGCACCCTCCAGTAGATAAAGCCATTCCTCCAAAGCCGCTTTAATGGCCAGAAGTTCCCGATCCCCCACATCATAATTCCTTTCTGATGACGAAAGTTTGCGTGAGAAAAACCCCACAGGGTACAGGAGGGCTTTGGCGCCTTGGCGTTGAGAGAGCACTGCTCCTACCGCAATTTCAGATGCGTCAACCTCCAACACGAAAGGTAGAGCTGGTTTAGGATGTTTAAGGATAGTGGCTGAAGTGAACAGTGCTTTGAGTTCTTCGAAGGCCAAGTGTGCCTTAGGAGTCCAGCAGAATCGGGTCCCTTGTCTGGTAAGCTTGGTGATAGGATCGATTATCGAAGAGAACCCTCTGATGAATTTCCTGTAGAAATTGGCGAAACCAATAAAGCACTGTACCCCTTTCCTATCTGCAGGTGCAGGCCAGTCCAGGATAGCAGATACTTTTTGAGGGTCCATCTTAATGCCCTCGGCAGAGATGACCAGGCCCAGAAACTGAGCACATTGAAGCTCAAACTCGCATTTCTCGAGTTTGGCGTAAAGCCCATGTTGCCTAAGTCGAGTGAGTACATTCCGGACGTGCCTGCGGTGGTCGATCAGAGAAGCAGAGAAAATCAGGATGTCATCCAAATAGACTATGACAACAAGTCCAGGTAATCACGGAAGACGTCATTAACGAAGTGCTGGAAGGTCGCTGGTGCATTGCACAGACCGAAGGGCATGACGAGGTACTCGAAGTGCCCGAATCGAGTACGAAAGGCCGTCTTCCACTCATCCCCTTTTCTGATGTGAATTAAATTATAAGCTCCGCGGAGGTCCAACTTGGTAAAGACTGTTGCAGTTCCCAGCCTTTGAAACAGTTCGGGTACTAGAGATAGCGGGTATCTGTTTTTATTAGTAATTTTATTCAATTCCCGGTAGTCGATACAGGGACGTAGGGAGTGATCCTTCTTCTCGACGAAGAAGATGCCTGCACCAGCTGGAGATGTGGAGGGGCGAATGAACCCCTTCTTCAAGTTTTCATCTATATAGTCTTTCAAGGTGCCCAGCTCCTGCTCAGTTAACGGGAAGATCCTTCCGAAGAGAAATTCGGTCCCGGGTAAGAGTTCTATTGGACAAAGGCCTGTGTACGGTCCCGGGTAAGAGTTCTATTGGTCATAAGGCCTGTGTACTGGGAGAGTCCCTGCTCCCTTCTTGCTGATTACATCCAGAAAATCCTGGTAGGGTTCAGGAAGGGACTGGCGTAACTCAAAGTCAGAGTCCAAGCAAAGAAGCTGGGATGATGTTGTGGGTGTTCCATGTAAGCAGTGTTGCCAGCAGTATTCGGAGAGGAACTGAATTTCCCCTGTAGACCAATGCTGGGGTTATGTGCCTGCAGCCAGGGCATTCCTCGGATGATTGGAAAGAGAGGAGAGGAGATGACATACAAGCGTAGGAGTTCCTGGTGATCTGGGCCTATGGTGGCCAGTAAAGGAACGGTCTCCTGGCTGACTGAACCGGAACTGAGGGTGGAGCCATCTGCTAGAAATACTGCAAGTCCCTGGGCCTTGGGCTGGAGAGGAATTCCATGGTTGTTAGCGAAGGCTTGGTCAATTAAGCCACTACATGCTCCAGAATCAATGATGACTGATATTGGGATATTCCTTCCGGGAAGCTGCAACGTAACAGAAAGAGTCAGGTGATTATCAGATTTAGGCAAGACAGGTGCACATACAGAAGAGGAAGGCAGGCACTTATGTATCTTGTTGGGGCAGGCCCTCACAAAATGTCCATGTTCTCCGCAGTACAGACATAAGTTGTGGGTACGATTGCGCAACTTTTCTTCCGGAGTGAGGGATGGACGGAGCAGACCGAGTTGCATGGATTCTGGAGCGTCTGCGGCCGGAGCAGAGGAGGCAGGAGGAAATTGGGTGGGGGAACTGGGAACTTTAGGAAGCATCCAGATAAAACGAGGGCGGCTAGTAGACCTCTCAGAATGTCTCTCTCTCAAGCGGCGGTCAATTTGGATGGACAAGTTGATGAGTTCATCCAGGGTCTGAGGTATTCCGACATGTACCAACTCATCTTTAAGAGGGTCAGATAACCCCATCCAAAATTGTTGATGCAGGGCAGCTTCGTTCCACTCTGTATCAGAGCTCCAGCGTCTGAACTCAACTGCGTAATCTTTTGCCGTTCTGCGACCTTGTTGCAGGGAATGCAAAGTGGCTTCAGCGGTAGCCGTTAGTTGGGGGTCCTCATATAATTGTGACATGGCTAGGAAGAAGGCATCCAGGGAATCCAGGGACCCAGATTTCTGCTCCAACAGGTGGTGGGCCCAGGTTTGAGGCTCACCGGCCAGTAGTGAGATGACGAAACCCACCTTCGTGGCTTCCAAGGAAAATGTGCGGGGTTGCAAAGCAAAATAGAGCTCGCAGGCATTGCGGAAGGCCCAATACTTGCAACGTTCTCCAGTGAACCTTTCGGGCGTGGGCACCCTGAGCTCAGGAGGGAGCATTACTACAGAGGGTGCTTGGGAAAGTCCGGCAGACGATGCTCCCTGAGAAGATGCAGAGAGGGCTTGGACTCTTGGTCCCTCTAATCTGGAGTAGCCTTCTTGTAGACTTGTAGACTTTTTACCGCTTGGGTAAGGCCCGCTAGGTGCCTACAAAGTTCATCTATGGAGGAGGCCCCCTGCCCGGACTCGGTCATGGCTGCCTGATACTGTCAGACTTCCCACTTACCAGACCGGACCATGCACACCAGTGCTCACAGAAGCAAGCGCACTACCACGCACAGGAACGCACGCACCAACGCGCACCGGCGCCCAAATAGGTAACCTCTCTGACACCCTGCAGGAAACTCCTTGTTGCTAGGGGTGACTGCAAACATATTTGCACAGGAATCTGGGCCTGCAGGCAAAACCTTTTGCTCAGCAACATTATCTCCAGGCGTATTCCATAACCTAGGGCAAGAAAATATTGCATGCCCCAGCTGGCCACATTCCAAGCATGGTACTGGATGATTTTTTTCCAAAGCGCTTCTCTCCTGGCGATTCCCAGCTGACTGGAATGCACAAAGCCTCTTTGTGGGGACGCTGAGCCAAATCTCCACTGCAGCTCCTCTTTTCAGGCACAACCTTCACTCTTGTCGCCATGGGAGATGGCACTCTCCCAGCAGAACTTTGCTGGCTCTCTCCAACATGCTGTATCAGCTCCTCTTTAAGACACTTGCCATGATCATTATTAGACATAGCCCATGGTGCACAGACAACCCGACTGGCTTCCTCTGCGTTGCTATGGGCAACCACTCTCAGTCTTAGCCTTTGATCAGCCTCTCTTCGGCCACATAACACAGGCTTCCCTCCGCTGGACCTTGTCTCAAGCTGTGTCACTTTCACACTTTTCGCAACAGCTGCTGGTTTAACTGCAGCAGTGTTGCCAGGGGCAACAACGCCCATCTCCCAGGTATGGACATCCGGTAGCTCTCTCTTTATATATAAGGTTGGCTTGCCTGCCACTTTAGCTTGGTCCATTCCTGCCAGGTGCCGCTTGCACCAATCCACTGCAGATTCAAATGCTGGTGGACTCTCTATACCAGCAGTCACCTGTGCACTCATTGCACCAGTGTTGCTAGGGACAACCTCAGCCCTTTTTCTCCTTGGTAAACTCTGATCAGGCATGTATGGGGCTCGGTCGGGCGGTAACAACCCCTCCAGCTCTGTCTCTCATTTTTGCAAACCTTGCTTCTTTTAGGAGCTTTGATCACCCCATACTTAGTCACTCCAGAACAACTTTGCACAGTCCAGGAAAAATTAAGCACTGTCTCTTTAAAGCAAGTTGCTTTTCTCAACTGCACACACAAATTGTGCTGTCTCATGCACACAAACACAGTTTATAAAACAGGTGACATACAATAGATAAAAAATAAGTGCAGCGCAAAGAAAAAATCATGAAGTAATAATAGTAAGGTAATGCAATCAAATGGATCCTGTAGAAATGAGAAAAGTCCTTAAATATACAATGATGAAAATAGCAAGTGACTCTCTTCTGGGGAAACTGATAATCAACTTTAATCCGTGCGGTAAGTGTAGGAAGAGTTTGTGCTTACCAGATCCTGTTGACCCCTTGATTATAGGGGGTCCGAAACAGCATAAAATGGTCCGTGGCAAACTGCTGGGCTGGTTGTCATCTACAGAGATCTCCAACAATCAGGGATGTATACTGCTGGATACTCTCTTTCTCTGTTTGGCGATATCCTTAGGAGTGGGGGGAGGTCCGTGTGGAGATGCCGAGCGAAGAGGTAGAGATCCCCAGGGAAAGTAATTAACATAAAGAAAAAAACTTCTAAGAGTAATCCGTATAAAAACCAGTTTTCAGCATTTATTAAGTCACTTAAAACAAAAGAGGATGCTGGCAGAGCGCCAATGCATAAACGTGCTGTGGCAGTGTACAACAATGGGACAGACTGCTCGTGACAGAACAGCTGTCAGCAGGAGAGTGCTGCGGGTGACGGTGGTCAAACAATACCGCCCTCGTACGCGGCGTTACGTCGGAGAGACTTCGTCAGCGAGGGTGGAGAGCACCTGTCACCCGCAGAGCTTTAAATTATCCGCCCAATTAATGGGAGTGTCAGAGGAGCCGTGGGACCGGAAGTCCCCGGAGGGAGGAAAATCCTCTAAGATTGCTGGGGACATCATCCCGATGTGATCAAATTGCCAGAAAAAGGAAAAAGGTTTTTTTAAAACCATGATAAAGGTAAAAAAGCTTGGTTAACCACAGCTAATGAAATAAGCGGCAGTGGTACCAAAGCTGGTTGATAAAAAACACAAAAGTTACAAAAAGTTACAAATGTAACTAATAATGTGTACTAGAAAATGTATAAATAATTATAAATATTATTGTTTAAAGCATTGATATGACCCCTGGTGCACCCGCAACATTCTCCAGCTAGTGGCAAAAAGAATAATATTTTAACACACATACATAAAAGAAGCACACCTGCATACAAGTAACAGCACAACAGTATGAAAACTTTAAATACAAAGTATTTAAATACATAATAGCAATATATTAAATACACTAAAAGTAATAAAAGCAGGATACATAATATCATTTGTTAGAAATGAAACAGTTCAAATCAAACTCCACATTTAATCCTCTAGGGACAGACACCCTGGTTTCATGTATCCAGAAAGATTCTCTCTGGCTGAGATATCTGATAAAATTCCCCCCCCTCCAATGTCTGGTGACCTTTTCTATCCCCCAGAAAAAAAGTTGTTTAGGGTCCCTATTGTGATGGGTTCTGAAATGTTTGGACACCGAATGGGTTTTAAGTCCCCGCTTGATGTTACCAACATGTTCAGATATCCGGACCCCCAATGATCGGGACGTTCGTCCGACATATTGAAGACCACAACTGCACTGAAGCATGTAAACCACGCCAACAGTGTCACATGTGATCAGGTTTTTAATTTGGTAATTAATGCCAGTAGAATGTGCAGTAAAAACTTTCTTTTTCTTATTGTTAAATTTACATTGCCTACACGCAGGGCATTTCCCACAAGCAAAGAAACCGGACATAAAGTTAAAGATACGGTTTTCTTTGATGACCGGGGGGTCGACAACGCTTGGGGCTAATAGATTACGCAGCGTGGGTGGGCGTCTGTAGACGAATCTCGGACGAGATGGAAGTGAGGGTCCTAAGACGTTATCCCTTTTAAGAATAGCCCAGTGTTTCAAAATAATTCTTTCTATTTTTTTATATTGAATGTTATAATCCAGGACTATCCTGTACTGGGAATTGTCCTGGATCATATTTTCTGATCTATTGGAATCTGCTACCAGGGTGGTTCTATCAAGGGAACCAACTTTAGTTAATTCTTCCATGATCTGAGTTTTCATGTAGCCCTTTTGAACAAATTTCTCTGCCATCATATTGGCTTGTGTGTGGTAATCACTGTCTAAAAAACAATTCCGGCGTAGGCGTATGAACTGTCCTCTGGGGATGTTCATCAGCCAGTTATTATGGTGGCAACTATCCAGAGGAATATAACCATTTCGGTCGGTAGGTTTGCAGTAATTGCGTGTTCGATACGCACCTTCATATTTAAAGATTTCTAAATCAAGAAACGCTATACTAATGGTGTCAGAATTCCAGGTAAGACGGATGTTTTTGGAGTTGCCGTTAAGTCTGGACATAAAAAGCTGGAGACTGATCAAGTCTCCTTCCCAGATCATGAACAGATCATCAATATATCTTTGGTAGCAGACCAACTGTGGTGGTCTGCTACCAAAGACCGATATCTCTTCCCAGTGGGCCATGAAGAGGTTGGCGACGCTCGGTGCAAACCGAGCACCCATGGCAACACCAAGAGTCTGTAAGAAGAATTTACCCCCATACCAGAAATAATTTTTGGCTAAGCAAAAATCTAAGGCTTTTAGAATAAATGCACCAAGTGGAGCAGGTAAGTGAGATTTATCGAGAGCCCATTGGACGGAACAGATGGCATCAGAATGTCCAATAATGGTATAAAGTGAACCAACATCGGCTGTTACCAGTATGCTGTTTTCACTAAAAGGTAAATTTTCAACAATGTTGATAATGTGTTTGGTGTCTTTCAAGAACGCAGTGGTAGAAGAAACCAGGGGTTTCAGGAAGAAATCAATGTATTGGCCCAAGCGAGCAGAGACCGAATCTATCCCATTGACAATAGGTCTACCAGGCGGAGCCTGGAGATCCTTATGAATTTTGGGTAGAAAATAAATGATAGGTCTTCTGCATGCGCTTGGGTTCAAATACAATGCCTCTTTCTTATTCAAGACACCACTAGTTTTACCAAAGGCGACAAGTGTTTCCAATTCCTTTTTATATTGGAAAACTGGGTCTTTACTGAGGACCTGGTAAGTTTTCCGGTCTGACAGCAAACGGTCCATTTCGCCTTGGTAATACAGTTTACTCATAACCACTAACCCGCCCCCCTTATCGGCGGGTCGGATAACCACATTTTTATTTTGTTCCAATAGGCTGATACCTTTTTTAAGAAAAGACGGGTCACCGACCTTTCTCACTTTTAACTCTTCTAGATCGCTAGAAACCATATTTTTGAAGACCTCTATGTGTTTATGGTCATTTTTAGGAGGATTAAAAACAGATCGGTTGGCTAAATTAGAATGTAATTCTTCATTGGATAAGGATGGGCCACAGACAGACCTCTCTCCAGGTTTAGAGAGAAAATACCTTTTGATATTTAAGGTTCTAACGAATTTTTGAAGACTGATATACGTCTTAAATTTACTCAGGTTACAGGCTGGAGCGAATTTTAGACCCTTATCAAGCACCCGTATTTCATCATCTGACAGGTCAACCCCGCTGATGTTGAAGATCCCTGTGCCTAATGGGACTTTAATCTTTTTTGTTTTTCGTCCAGCTCTTCTCCCTCTCTTTGTCTTCGTTTCCCGCCCTGTCTGTTTCCGGTCGGAGTGGAATCTCCTCGATCCGGCCATTGGGATTGGGCCTGTCCTAAAAAATTATTTGGGTAATATGTGTTTTCCTGGGATAAGGGAGTGAATCTATTTTGCAGGGGGATAGGGGTCCGCTCGTATTGTTGATCACGATAATCATAATACGAGTTATAATCAGAGTGTGGATGGTATTCTCTGTGCGAAAATGAACCCGAGCCCCTACCCCTCGGAGGACGTGCTGGTCTCCAATCATTTTCCCTACGTTCCTGGGCATAATGGTTGGGTTGCTGCTGGTGTTGGGTTCTATCTTTGCCCCTCCCGGAGGAGTTCCCCTTACCCCTTGTGTTTCTAGTAAATTTTTTAGGGATGGCTCCTTGTGGAAAAGAAACCCCACCCTGTGATGATGGATACATGAGTCTAGGGGTATCAGGGGGTAGAGGGTCCACTATGTGGGAGGAAGAGACTTCAGGAGTCTGGGCAGGGGTCTGTATTTTAGATTGCCATTTAAAGACATCTCCTCTAGAGAAATCCCCTGAGTCCCTGATGAACTTAGTACGTTTCTTCTCCTGTGATTCTTTATCCCACTTCAGCATCTTCACTTTTAATTCTCCTGATAGTCTAGAGAAATCAGGGGAATTTTGGGCTGACTCTAATCTAGTTTTTAACTCAGAAATTTGTTGATTAATGAGTACCATTTTTTTCTTTTTCCTGATTAGAAGAAACTCAATAAGTTCTTGGCTCTTACTAATAAAAAACTGTTGCCAATCAGACAGGGATTCCTCATCCGTGAGGCCATCACTGGGGGGTAAATCCCACCTGAGTCTTCTAGGCACCAGTTTGCTTTTAATATACTGTTCGAATGATACAATATCCCACCATGCTTTGATTTGTTTTTCAAAGAGATAACCTAATTTTCTAAAATTGGTGGAAAGATCATCCGATGAATTGGCCAATGGAGTGTTAGAAAAAATCTCATTGAGTTTGACCTCCCTTTGGTCAAGAAATGAAAAAACTTCCATGGTTGCAGCTGATAGATGAGTGTGACAATATACAAGATAAAATGAAAAAGCAATCAGCGCAAACCAAATACAAAGGTAAGATATGCAGGCTGAACACTAGGAGGATAACACCAACCTCAGTGACATACAATAGATAAAAAATAAGTGCAGCGCAAAGAAAAAATCATGAAGTAATAATAGTAAGGTAATGCAATCAAATGGATCCTGTAGAAATGAGAAAAGTCCTTAAATATACAATGATGAAAATAGCAAGTGACTCTCTTCTGGGGAAACTGATAATCAACTTTAATCCGTGCGGTAAGTGTAGGAAGAGTTTGTGCTTACCAGATCCTGTTGACCCCTTGATTATAGGGGGTCCGAAACAGCATAAAATGGTCCGTGGCAAACTGCTGGGCTGGTTGTCATCTACAGAGATCTCCAACAATCAGGGATGTATACTGCTGGATACTCTCTTTCTCTGTTTGGCGATATCCTTAGGAGTGGGGGGAGGTCCGTGTGGAGATGCCGAGCGAAGAGGTAGAGATCCCCAGGGAAAGTAATTAACATAAAGAAAAAAACTTCTAAGAGTAATCCGTATAAAAACCAGTTTTCAGCATTTATTAAGTCACTTAAAACAAAAGAGGATGCTGGCAGAGCGCCAATGCATAAACGTGCTGTGGCAGTGTACAACAATGGGACAGACTGCTCGTGACAGAGAGAATCTTTCTGGATACATGAAACCAGGGTGTCTGTCCCTAGAGGATTAAATGTGGAGTTTGATTTGAACTGTTTCATTTCTAACAAATGATATTATGTATCCTGCTTTTATTACTTTTAGTGTATTTAATATATTGCTATTATGTATTTAAATACTTTGTATTTAAAGTTTTCATACTGTTGTGCTGTTACTTGTATGCAGGTGTGCTTCTTTTATGTATGTGTGTTAAAATATTATTCTTTTTGCCACTAGCTGGAGAATGTTGCGGGTGCACCAGGGGTCATATCAATGCTTTAAACAATAATATTTATAATTATTTATACATTTTCTAGTACACATTATTAGTTACATTTGTAACTTTTTGTAACTTTTGTGTTTTTTATCAACCAGCTTTGGTACCACTGCCGCTTATTTCATTAGCTGTGGTTAACCAAGCTTTTTTACCTTTATCATGGTTTTAAAAAAACCTTTTTCCTTTTTCTGGCAATTTGATCACTTCGGGATGATGTCCCCAGCAATCTTAGAGGATTTTCCTCCCTCCGGGGACTTCCGGTCCCACGGCTCCTCTGACACTCCCATTAATTGGGCGGATAATTTAAAGCTCTGCGGGTGACAGGTGCTCTCCACCCTCGCTGACGAAGTCTCTCCGACGTAACGCCGCGTACGAGGGCGGTATTGTTTGACCACCGTCACCCGCAGCACTCTCCTGCTGACAGCTGTTCTGTCACGAGCAGTCTGTCCCATTGTTGTACACTGCCACAGCACGTTTATGCATTGGCGCTCTGCCAGCATCCTCTTTTGTTTTAAGTGACTTAATAAATGCTGAAAACTGGTTTTTATACGGATTACTCTTAGAAGTTTTTTTCTTTATGTTAATTACTTTCCCTGGGGATCTCTACCTCTTCGCTCGGCATCTCCACACGGACCTCCCCCCACTCCTAAGGATATCGCCAAACAGAGAAAGAGAGTATCCAGCAGTATACATCCCTGATTGTTGGAGATCTCTGTAGATGACAACCAGCCCAGCAGTTTGCCACGGACCATTTTATGCTGTTTCGGACCCCCTATAATCAAGGGGTCAACAGGATCTGGTAAGCACAAACTCTTCCTACACTTACCGCACGGATTAAAGTTGATTATCAGTTTCCCCAGAAGAGAGTCACTTGCTATTTTCATCATTGTATATTTAAGGACTTTTCTCATTTCTACAGGATCCATTTGATTGCATTACCTTACTATTATTACTTCATGATTTTTTCTTTGCGCTGCACTTATTTTTTATCTATTGTATGTCACTGAGGTTGGTGTTATCCTCCTAGTGTTCAGCCTGCATATCTTACCTTTGTATTTGGTTTGCGCTGATTGCTTTTTCATTTTATCTTATAAAACAGGTGAACTTACTTTTTTCAGGGATCTCCAATTCTGCACGCATTCTCCACCACTTGTGACATTGGAGAATGTATAGTGGTAGATGCCTTTTCAGTGGGTTTCACAGCGAACAGGAACTTTAGTTTAAGGGCGTGGTAGCCAACTTTTATTAAAAGGAACAAAATAAAGGAAAGTTCATACATGCACTTGGATGCCCACACAAGGGTTCTTCTCCCAAAAACAATAACAAACAAAGAAATGCCAAGCCACCTGGCTCACTCTCTTCAGTAGTACTGCCACTTAGGCTTTACACTTCAGCCCTCTTGGCCATATAACAGGGTTCCTGTACAACTACTGTACCTCTTTCCAGCTTCCTTGCTGCTCAGGCCTTCCACTTCAGGCTCTCATCTGTCTCCTTAGATGCACACAGCTTCAACGCACACAGTCTCTATCTAGAAGGCAGCCCCTCACTGCTCTGATCCTCAGACTTGGGTCTCTGGCTTTCACTAGTGCACACCTGCACTCTCTGGACACCTGGAGACCTCCTGTCTCTCTGGGTGTAGTCCAGAACCCTAATCCTGACTCTGCTATAAGCCCACCTGCTCAATCAACCAGCCAGACTCCTGGCTGTTCCCAAAACCCGGTCCCAGGATTGGAGATTCCGTCCCACCCATAACGCTATGGAATCTCCGGGCTCCAGGTCCCCAAATGGATTTTACAAGCTTTGGAGGAAACTGATAAAACAGATTCCTCCCCGATAAATACCCCTGGAGCCCCTCAACCTGCCTATGTGAGAACCCTGGGCGACAATTACTAGGACAGGGAACTGTACTGTCACAATTAGTAAGGAGCATGTATACCACCTTAGAGATATTGGGGTTAGAAGTAGAAGGAATGTGGCCAGATCAATTGGCACCTGGATGTCAATTAATCTATATAAAATATGTTTAACCTGATTTAAAAAATAGGTCATCTTTGGGCAAGGCCAAAAATGTTGAGCACAGTGCCCTCTTTCCTCTGGCATCTCCAGCACATTGAAGGGCAGTTTGGAAAAGGTTTGTAGAGCATTGATGGGATTCTTTACCTTCTGGAAATAATTTTATATCCTGTTTCTGAATGGAGCTCGAAATGGGGGCTTTATGAGTCATCTGAAGGATCCTATCTTTTTGTTTTGATGATTGTTACATTCAGGTCTCGTTCTCATTTAGTGAGAAATGTGGGGGTTGAGGTATCTGGGGTTAGTGGAGGTATAGCTTGATGTTTGCTCTGTAATTGAGAGAGAAAATGGAGTAGCTGCATAGCTTGCCAAAAGGGAAGAGGAGGATCAAATTCATTTTGTAGTTCTGACAGGGTTTTCACATCACTATCAACCCCAAGCTTCACAGAGAATGTGGGAGAAGAAGGTTCCTTCCTGAAGTAGGGTTGCCACCTCATTTCTTTAAACCCGAAGACATATGAATTACACAGGTTCTGAGGCTAATTTAATGCAGATAGGGCACCAAGAGAGTTTAATTACCACCTTCAGCAGCCACAGAACCTGTGTAATTAATATGTGTTCTGTTTTAAAAGGATGAGGTAGCAACCATATCCTGGAGACCTGGGAGGAATACGTGTTTTGTTGTTCTGGTGCCTAGTGTTGTGTACTTCACAGACAGCTCCTGCTTTAACCCTTGCTAAGAGTCACAGTTGGTTGCACACCACTTTTACAGTAGGCATCCACAAAATCCAATACAGCATATATAGTTGCTCAGATCAGTTTATAGCTAGCAAAAGAAGAAGTGCAATGTGAGAAATTATGCTAATTACTATAGCTCCCTGAAAACAAATAGTGCCCAAACCATGACTCTTGTTAAGACCACGACTATTGCACATGGAAATAATGTTTAGAGCATGATATAATTGCCTAAATGGTACTCAAATATGCGGTATATTGTTTAAAGATAATCTGCTTTTACACTGTGTGAAAAAGTGATTTCTACACTGAAATATCATTAAAAGTCTGAGAAGAGAAAAATTCCCCGTCTCTTTACAACTAGGTGCCAACACAACAGAGCATGCTCAGACCTGTAAACAACTCTCATTTTAACTCCCATGGCTTTTTTTACCAAGAGTTATAGTAAATACCAAAATGAGTTCTGGGTTAAAAAGCGTTTTTTGGGAGTGAAAGTTATGTAGCCCAATGCAGGTTTCAGCCATTGATTATAATAGTACAATTGTAACTTCATTAAATAAATCATTTTCATGTTGAGATGAAATGTAATTTTCTCTCTTAAGAATTGTCTTTGCAACAAACCACAAAAAATACCATTGCTGATGCAAATTTAAAACGAGTCACAATTTTTTGTTTTCTTTATTATTTACAAATAATCATAATTTGAGCCCAAAAAATGTGATATGTGTACCAACATCAGAAATAAAAATATAATTCCCAAAAATCAGTGCCATCACTATTCTACACTCACCCACCAAGGACTACCAAATATTACAGAATAAATCAAGAAGAATAACTCCTGATGTAATTCCACCACCTATATGTCCAAAGAAATGCAGTATATGTGTAGGAGGGTTCCACATGTGGCAGCTCTGTGGCTTAGACGTAGGGATGGGCGAACGGTTCAGCCCGAGCATAAGTTCGGGCAGAACATTGGTTGTTCGGATGTTCTGCGAACACTAAACAATATGCGGTGTTTGGGGAAAATTCGGAACACCGTTAAAGTCTATGGGACATTAACATGAAAAATCAAAAGTGTTCATTTCAAAGGCTTATATGCAAGTTTTTGTCATAAAAAGTGTTTGGGGACCCGGGTCCTGCCCCAGGGGACATGTATCAATGATTTTTTTTTTTTTTAAACGGCTGTTTTTTCAGGAGCAGTGATTTTAATCATGCTTAAAGTGAAACAATAAAAGTGAAATATTCCTTTAAATTTCGTACCTAGGGGTGTCTATAGTAAGCCTGTAAAGTGGCACATTTTTCCTGTGTTAAGAACAGTCCCTGCACAAAATGACATTTATAAAGGAAAAAAAATCATTTAAAGCTATTCGCAGCTATAATAAATTGTCTGTAGGAGAAATCAAAAGTGCTAATTTTAAAGGCTTATACTCATGGTATTGTCATAAAAAGTGTTTGGGGGCCTGGGTCCTGCCCCAGGGGACATGTATCAATGCAAAAAAAAGTTTTAAAAACTGACGTTTTTTCGGGAGCAGTGATTTTAATAATGCTTAAAGTGAAACAATAAAAGTGAAATATTCCTTTAAATTTCGTACTTGAGGGTGTCTATAGTATGCCTGTAAAGTGGCACATTTTTTCTGTGTTTAGAACATTCCCTGCACAAAATGACATTTCTAAAGGAAAAAAAGTCATTTAAAAGTACTAGTGGCTATAATGAATTGTTGGTCCCGGCAATACAGATAAAAGTCATTGAAAAAAATGGCAAGGGATCACACACAGTCTGTTACCAGGCCTTTTGGGTCTGGTATTAATATTAGGGGAACCCTGAACCAAAATTAAAAAAATAAATTGCGTGGGGGTCCCCCCAAATTCCATACCAGGCAATTCAGGTCTGGTATGGATATTAAGGGGAACCCTGCACCATTTTTTTTTTAAATGGGGTAGGGGTCCCCCTCAAATTCCATACCAAACCCTTCAGGTCTGGTATGGATTTTAAGGGGAACCCCGCGCCAAAATAAAAAAAATGGCTTGGGGTCCCCCCAAAAATCCATACCAGACCCTTATCCGAGCACGCAACCTGGCAGGCCACAGGAAAAGAGGGGGGCAAGAGAGCGCCCCCCCCTCCTGGACCGTACCAGGCCACATACCCTAAACATGGGGAGGGTGCCTTGGGGTAGCCCCCTAAAGCACCTCGTCCTCATGTTGATGGGGACAAGGGCCTCATCCCCACAACCCTTGCCTGGTGTTTGTGGGGTTCTGTGGGCGGGGGGCTTATTGGAATCTGGCAGCCCCCTTTAACAAGGGGACCCCCAGATCCCCCCCTGTTTTAAATGGTAACGGGTACATTGTACCCGTATCGTTTCACAAAAAAGTGTCAAAACTTTAAAAAACCACAAGACACACTTTGGGACAAGTCCTTTATTAAAACATAAAAAATTAAAAATGTCGCGCAAAGACCATTCATCTTCTTCTCTCGCTCCGCCGACAGACCAAAAGATAGAAAAAAAACCCTGCAAGCCACCACCGATCTGCCTCCATGGGAGACACCCACCGTATGACGCGTCCTTGCAGGTGACAGCTCTTTTATAACTGAGGGCGGGGCCACATGGTGACGTACCCGGGTGACCGCGCCCCCCTCTGATGCACGGGTACTTCCCCATGGCTTTCCCAGGGCATCAGAGGGGGACGGGACCCCCACGCAAAGGGCCTGGTAATAGACTGTGGAGGATCCTATGTCGTTTCTTTCAATGACTTTTATCTGTATTGCCGGGACCGACAATTTATTATAGCCACTAGTACTTTTAAATGACGTTTTTCCTTTAGAAATGTCATTTTGTGCAGGGACTGTTCTAAACATGGGAAAAATGTGCAACTTTACAGGCATACTATAGACACCCCCCAGGTACAAAATTTAAAGGAATATTTCACTTTTATCTTTTCACTTTAAGCATTATTAAAATCGCTGCTCCCGAAAAAACAGCCATTTCAAAAACTTTTTTTTGCATTGATACATGTCCCTGGGGCAGGACCCGGGTCCCCAAACACTTCTTATGACAATAACTTGCATATAAGCCTTTAAAATGAGTACTTTTGATTATTTGTGTTCTTGTCCCATAGACTTTAATGGTGTTCGTGTGTTCTGACAAATTTTTTGCCTGTTCAGTATGTGCTGGTGCGAACCGAACTGGGGGTGTTCGGCCCATCCTTACTTAGAGGTTAGAACTTCTGTTTAGCATTCCTGGGGGTCTGGGTGTGAATCCAAAACATGCCACTTCATGTAGAGAAGTTGTCTCATCTCCCTATGTTGTTAAACGTAACACCCGACTCAGGTCCTAAATTTATGTCTAAATGTAGTATTTATGTTTAGGAGGGTTCCACCACCATTGTAAATCTTGCCGAATACACTATCTAGTCAAAAGTATTGGAAAGCCTGCCTTTACACACACTTGATCTTTAATGGCATTTTACCCAGCCTTTGCAGCTATAACAGCTTCTGGGAAGGCTGTCCACAAGGCTTAGTGTGTCTATGGGAATGTTTGACCATTCTTCCAGAAGTGCATTTGTGAGGTCAGGCACTGATGTTGGATTAGAAGGCCTGGCTTGCAGTCTCTGCTCTATGTCAACCAAAAGGTGTTCTATCGGGTTGAGGTCAGGACTCTGTGCAGACCAGTCAAGTTCCTCCACCCCAAACTCCCTCATCCATGTTTTTATGTACCTTGCTTTGTGCACTGGTGCACAGTCATGTTGGAACAGGAAGGGGCCATCCCCAAACTGTTCCCACAAAGTTGGGATCATGAAATTGTCCAAAATGTCTTGGTATACCGACACCTTAAGAGTTCCCTTTACTGGAACTAAGAGGTCAAGAGCAACCCTTGAAAAACACCCCCACACCATAATCCCCTCTCCACCAAATGAGAGGGTAAATTCTTATCATGTGTACACAATTCTGACGCACAAAGTTCCACGCATGATTTGTTGTCGTAAATTCTGATTGTGTGTACACAATTCTGATGCACAAAGTTCCACGCATGCTCGGAATCAATCAGAAGACCTGCACTGGCTATTGAATTGAATTTTTCTCAGCTCGTCGTACGAGTTGTACTTCACCGCATTCTTGACGTTCGGAATTTCCGACAAGATTTGTGTGACCGTGTGTATGCAAGACAAGTTTGAGCCAACATCCGTTAGAAAAAATCCATGGATTTTGTTGTTGGAATGTCCGATCGTGTGTACGCTGCATAAGACTGGGATGCCACTACAGTTCATGTGCATATAAAGGCATGTGTCCCAATACTTAGGACAATATACTGTATATTGCTTTTGACACTGAGCATGGTTCACACCACAGAGATGCAGACAAAATGTGTGAGGCTGCCCACTGGCTAAGTGGGTAGCAATTCCATCTAGCAGCACTGGGGTTGCTGGTTCAAATCCCCAACATGCTAATGCTTGTGTTGAAGTTTATATGTTCTCCATGTGTGGGTTTCTCACCACAATCTGAAGACATGCTGGCATTCTATTTGTCTCCTGTCGAAATAGTCTGTAATGTTAAAAAGTTAATGGTGGACTTTAGATTAGAAGTTCATTGCAGCCAGGGACTGATGTTAATGTTTGTTAGCACTAATCATGCCCAGGTACTTGGACATTTAAAATTGTGGAGTTTACACTGCACAGGTACATATGCTTAGAAAACTGTTGCTTTGTTTATGTGCATGCAAATAGACTTTGATCTTTGGCCTGTAGCTGGAGATTTGATGCACATAGCCAAGCGCTAACACAGTTGCAAATAGTATTATGTGTTCCTGCTCATTAGATGCAATCACTTTAGACATACATGCAGAGACAGATTGAAAGATACTGGTGGGTGTGTACTTCTATTGGGTGTGTGTCAGTGTGCTAACAATACAGCCTATCTTATATAGAGGACTGCAGTGGGGGGGGGTGTTTGGCCTAAGAAGAGGCCATGTTTTTTGCTGTGATTTGTGGGGGAGGAGGTATGATATTGTGCATAATCACAAATGCCCCACTAGGGCTGTTTCTTTGCTGAAATTCTTGTGCATTTTTCATCGAAATTGGGTTTATGTGGCCATGCTGTCAATGTTGTATGTCTATTGTTCCTGTCTGACCATGCATTCATGGTTTGGGAGCATGTGCTGACCTTCTACTCTTTGATCTCATTTCTTAATCAGGTACACAGAAATACAGCTTCCAATAGAACATATTCAACAATGTATGTGTGGGGATTGTGGGGTGGTGGTGGGTGTTATAGTTTGAATATGTGCCTATTTTAATATTACGCTGGAATGCTTTGTAAGAATAATGACTGTTAAGTATATTTCTATAATCTTGCAGATAAAAATGTGATGTGGGTTGGTGGGTGAGTAGTTGTACTAGGAAATGTGTTGCCCGTTATACACTGAAAGTAAGGCTGTGTCCACTCTAAGGTTTAGATAAATTTTAGATTGTAAGCTGCTATGACCAGGGCCCTTAAAACCCAATTGCTAACTGTTTTACTAAATGTAGCACCGTATATACTGTAGAGTATTTTTTTATGTCAGTAAATTAATGTACATAATTTTGTTTCTGCTGGCAAAATGAAAGTACATTAGTGAGCTTGTTTGTTGTTTTTTTCTCTTCTTTCTTCTTTTTAATTAGTTTTGGGGAAGTGCAATATCTTACTTATACCCATAGAAATGATAAGATATAATTGTGCACCAAAAAAAAAAAAATCTCTTAAGCACACCTGCAAGTAAATGATAAAGGTGTTTAGGTGGAGTCTTTGTATATAACACCTGTGGAAAATTGCAGGCAATGAATTCAGCTGGTGGATATGTGTTGTATGTGTCAGCCCTGGTTCACATTGGTGCGATTTGGCATGCAGTTTGACATGTCAAATTGGTGGCAATTGCACCGTCCTAATCTGTGCGGCGCTGCAATTTCCAAAAGTAATTTCTGTACTACTTTGGGTGTGATTTCAGCTGAACTCACACAATTTCCTCCCGCTGTCAGTGTGAACCTGGGCTCAAACTGGGCCTTTGTCATTCACCTGCTGCAATCCCAGGGACACCATTTCTTATCAAACTCCCTTAGGTTTGCATGTCAAATATTGTTATATGTAGAAATACAGATTTGCATATCTGCAAATAAATGAAAATAAAAAATTCTAGAAGATGATTGCCGCTCCAGAAGCTCCAGACCTTTAGAAGACACCCACCCTATAATGAACTTGCAGGTGCTGGCTCTGCACAAACTTGGAAGGAAAGAGAAAGTCCTGGATGGCCGCACACCGCTGAAGGCATCTTTATTGATAATTTAAAATCCAACACAGTCACTTCATCTACAAAAGAAACAGGGAAAAACATCTAACGCGTTTCACACCATATGATGGTGCTTAATCATAGCTGATTAATCGTGGTTTCAATCAAATATTCGCAGCTGCGATCAAAAGAACGTGATTTCACCTTCTGACCCGGAAATGAGTCATTATATTCACCTGGAAGTTCCTGTGCTGGTCAGGATCTCCATCTAGGTGGACATGCCGAGGTCCCTCTTTAGCATAGAGGAGGTGCTGCTCATTTGCCGGGTAAGTGTAGGATATTTATAATTTAATTATTCTGCGCTCACCAAATTAGTAATGTAATCAATATTATAAAAATATTGTGTAAAAAATACAATTCATATGTGAAAAAAAGTGCAATAAATGTGTGTATGTATGCTGCTATCTCAAAAAATGAAATACTCAATTCACAAACATATATAGAAAAAAAGAGATTGCGCAAAAACTCAAACACATCAATAAATAATCGTGCAGAAAACACATAACATGTAAGTGAATAGGTCAATATGAATCAATTATTATCATGTTGATAAAGTCCCAATAAACACAGGATGAACTTTAAAATAAAGAATCCATAAAGACAACGTATACAGTATCTCACAAAAGTGAGTACACCCCTCACATTTTTTTAAATATTTTATTATATCTTTTCATGTGACAACACTGAAGAAATGACACTTTGCTACAATGTAAAGTAGTGAGTGTACAGCTTGTATAACAATGTAATTTTGCTGTCCCCTCAAAATAACTCAACACACAGCCATTAATGTGTAAACCGCTGGCAACAAAAGTGAGTACACCCTTAAGTGAAAATGTCTAAATTCGGCCCAATTAGCCATTTTCCCTCCCCGGTGTCATGTGACTCGTTAGTGTTACAAGGTCTCAGGTGTGAATGGGGAGCAGGTGTGTTAAATTTGGTGTTATCGCTCTCACTCTCTCATACTGGTCACTGGAAGTTCAACATGGCACCTCATGGCAAAGAACTCTCTGAGGATCTGGAAAAAAATTGTTACTCTACATAAAGATGGCTTAGGCTATAAGAATATTGCCAAGACCCTGAAACTGAGCTGCAGCACGGTGGCTAAGACCATACAGTGGTTGAACAGGACAGGATCCACTCAGAACTGGCCTCGCCATGTTCGACCAAAGGAGTTGAGTGCACATGCTCAGCTTCATATCCAGAGGTTGTCTTTGGGAAATAGACGTATGAGTGCTGCCAGCATTGCTGCAGAGGTTGAAGGGGTGGGGGGTCAGCCTGTCAGTGCTCAGACCATACGCCACGCACTGCATCAAATTGGTCTGCAAGGCTGTCATTCCAGAAGGAAGCTTCTTCTAAAGATGATGCTCAAGAAAGCCCGCAAACAATTTGCTAAAGACAAGCAGACTAAGGACGTGGATTACTGGAACCATGTCCTGTGGTCTGATGAGACCAAGATAAACTTATTTGGTTCAGATGGTGTCAAGCGTGTGTGGCGGCAACCAGGTGAGGAGTACAAAGGCAAGTGTGTCTTGACTAAAGTTAAGCATGGTGGTGGGAGTGTCATGGTCTGGGGCTGCATGAGTGCTGCCAGCACTGAGGAGCTACAGTTCATTGAGGGAACCATGAATGCCATCATGCACTGTGACATACTGAAGCAGAGCATGATCCCCTCCCTTCGGAGACTGAGCCGCAGGGCAGAATTCCAACATAATACACACTTCCAAACACACCTCCAAGATGACCACCGCTTTGCTAAAGAAGCTGAGGGTAAAGGTGATGAACTGGCCAAGCATGTCTCCAGACCTAAACCCTATTGAGCATCTGTGGGGCATCCTCAAACGGAAGGTGGAGAAGCGCAAGGTCTCTAACATCCACCAGATCCGTGATGTCATCATTGAAGAGTGGAAGAAGACACCAGTGGCAACCTGTGAAGCTCTGGAGAACTCCATGCCCAAGAGGGTTAAGGCAGTGCTGGAAAATAATGGTGGCCACACAAAATACTTGGGCACAATTTGGACATTTTCACTTAGGGGTGTACTCACTTTTGTTGCCAGTGGTTTAGACATTAATGGCTGTGTGTTGAGTTATTTTGAGGGGACAGCAAATTTACACTGTTATACAAGCTGTACACTCACTACTTTACATTGTAGCAAAGTGTCATTTCATCAGTGTTGTCACATGAAAAGATATAATAAAATATTTACATCTGAGGGTAGTACTCACTTTTGTGAGATACTGTAATTAATGTGTTAAAAAGTTCCAAAACGGACACGATGAATTTGAAATAGGATGACAATGAAGGCAACCCCTGATGCAGCCCCTGAAAATCTGCAATGGTGACTGGTCAATGCTTAATATCTGAATGGAGAAGTAAGCTAAAAAAAGCCAGATGGCCTCTTAGCGGACACGATGGACCTCAAATTATAGGGGACAAACTTGCCTGATATCCACAGTGTCAGCTGTGATGTTCCACCCAGTCCGCTCTAAAAAGGAATAGCCACTCTCTCTCGTCTGGGACAGCGAGATGGTTTAATAACTTTCCAGCCTTTCAGTCACTCTGCTCGATACTCCTGTGTATTTGTAGTCAGTACAAATAAGTTTCTCGATCTAAGTGTAGGATATGTACTTGTGATTACTCAATGTGGGGGTGGATGTGGAAAGTTATATTTGGTGTGGGTGCGGTTCCTTGATTTGTTTATTTGGCAACACCACACATTTGCTTCTGGCCCATGTGCACACATCACATCTTGCATTTGCTCTGCTGATGTAAATCAGTAAGGACTATGCAAATATAAAGGAGAGCTCCTTTTAATACACTACTTCAGGCAGATTTCCCTTTCAAATGGGCAGGGACCCCCATCAAATACCTGGGCATTCATTTGCCCAGCAGGATGGAGGACGTCTTCTCCCTCAAGTTTCCACCCCTTTTGACGGCCATCAAAAAGACCTACAGTCTTGGCAGCAAGGTATGTTCTCCTGGTTCAGATGTTGTAGTATAGTAAAAAATTAACATCATGCCTCGGTTGCTATATCATCTACAGGACCTCCTTGCCTGGATCCCGAATTCTTTTCTTAGGGCGGTGAACCGAGCCTTCGTCACCTTCCTTTGGGCCCAGAAACCCCCACGGCCCGCCCAATCGGTCTTGCGATTGCCAAAACTGATGGGCAAAATGGCTTTTCCAGACGTTAATCTTTATCACATGGCCTGTCACCTGACAAAAATCTTAGACTGATGTCGCCATGGTCTGCTTAAGCAGTGGGTTCAAGTGGAATGGCACAATTGACTGGAGCTCAGTTAAACTCGGTGCCTTGGTGCCAGGCGAGTCTGCCAAGACGGGTCCTAGACCACCCCACTGTGGGAGAAATGTGTTGGATCGCTCAAAAAGCTTTCCATGATTTTGCAGTCGCACCCACCCCCTCGTCGCTCACCCCTGTTGTTGGGAATCCGGCCTTCAGTCCAGGACTCAGTGACCCCAGATTCCAGGTGCTCAAAGAGATCTCAGCTCCGTCACTTCATTCACATGGGACAATGGCTGTTCAGGGAAAGCATCAAAAACTCCAGCTAGCTCACTTCATAGGGTCGCAACACCTCCCAGCGCCCTCCGGAAGGGTCCTGACTACCTTCGAGCAACTATGCCTGGAACAGTCCCCTGCGCGCCATACAGTTTCGTTGACTTATAAACTGCTCATATTGCCTCCCAAGGAGTTTAGACCCCCCTATATTTTCAAGTGTGAGTGAGATCTGGGACTCCAACTCACTAAGCTGCAAGTGGAGCGACTTCTTGTTTTTTCATGTAAAACTTCTGTGTGTGCTAACCACCAGGAGGCAGGGTTCAAGGTGCTGACTCGGTGGTACTATACATCAGAGAGGACCCATAGATGTTCCCTCAGAGCTCTGATTTGTGCTGGAGATGTGTGGAGTAACCAAGTTCTCTCCTCCACGTCTTCTGGTCTTGCTGTCTTCTGGTTTTGGACCGAGGTACACTGCATCGTCCAGAAGTTCACTGATAGGGAGTTCCCTTGGACCCCCGCATTCTTCCTCCTACACCACCACGAGATTCTGAGCAAGATCTATAGGAGATCCATCCTACCGCTCCTGCTCACAGCAGCGAAAAGCTGCATACCCTTGTTCTGGAAGCAGACACAGCCGCTGGGGGTGGCCGTCTGGCTGAAAAGAATAGCCAAAATAATTTAAATGGAGGACTTGGTGGCCACAGATAGGGGCCTCAGAGAGAAGTTCCTCAAGAAATGGTTTTATTGGCGCGAGTTTGCTTACCCGGAGGAGCGTGCAGAGCTGATGATCTAACTCCCCTGGGAATGGAGACACACGAGATGGCTCCCCGGACACTGATGGAGAGACTGGAGGATTGTCCCCACCCCTCCTTCTTCCCCCCCTCTTCTTTAACCTTTTCTTCTCTGGCTTTTCTTTGCTGTTTGGCCCTAGGGTCATATTTACCTCTCTTTTCATCTAAAATAATTTGGTGTAAACCATCAAAATTGTGCAGGATGCGGAAACCTCTCTGACCTCGAAGCCCAATGACTAGTCCACGAATGTATGTTATATTACTTGCTCTATTGTGAAGTTTATATATGTGGTCTAGCTTGTGGAGGTGAATTACAGTTTTTACAATGTTGCTGAGGTCTCTGTATCACCGCATGCCTTATCTAAATAAAGAATTTGTCACTAAATGATATATTGTTCAAACATGCCATGGGAATATGTGAAATTACACCCCAAAATACATTCTGTTGCTTCTCCTGAGTATGGGGATACCACATGTGTGAGACTTTTTGGGAGCCTAGCCGCGCACGGGACCCCGAAAAAACAAGCACCGCCTTCAGGCTTTCTAAGGGCGTAAATTTTTGATTTCACTCTTCACTGCCTATCACAGTTTTGGAGGCCATGGAATGCCCAGGTGGCACAAACCCCCCCCCCCCAAATGACCCTATTTTGGAAAGTAGACACCTCAAGCTATTTGCTGAGAGGTATAGTGAGTATTTTGCAGACCTCACTTTTTGTCACAAAGTTTTGAAAATTGAAAAAAAAAATTTTTCTCTTGTCTGTCTTCATTTTCAAAAACAAATGAGAGCTGCAAAATACTCACCATGCCTCTCAAATAGCTTGGGGTGTCTACTTTACAAAATAGGGTCATTTGGGGGGGGGGGTTTGTGCCACCTGGGCATTCCATGGCCTCCGAAACTGTGATAGGCAGTGAAGAGTGAAATCAAAAATTTACACCCTTAGAAATCCTGAAGGCGGTGATTGGTTTTCGGGGCCCCGTATGCGGTTAGGCTCCCAAAAAGTCCCACACTTGTGGTATCCCCATACTCAGGAGAAGCAGCTAAATATATTTTGGGGTGCAATTCCACATATGCCCATGGCCTGTGTGAGCAATATATCATTTAGTGACAACTTTGTGCAAAAAAAAAAAATGTGTCACATTCCTGCAACTTGTGTCAAAATATAAAATATTCCATGGACTCAACATGCCTCTCAGAAAATAGCTTGGGGTGTCTACTTTCCAAAATGGGGTCATTTGGGGGGTTTTGTGCCATCTGGGCATTTCATGGCCTTCAAAACTGTGATAGGTAGTGAGAAGTGAAATCAAAAATTTACGTCCTTAGAAATCCTGAAGGCGGTGATTGGTTTTCGGGGCCCCGTACGCGGCTAGGCTCCCAAAAAGTCCCACACATGTGGCATCCCCGTACTCAAGAGAATCAGCTGAATGTATTTTGGGGTGCAATTCCACATATGCCCATGGCCTGTGTGAGCAATATATCATTTAGTGACAACTTTTTGTAATTTTTTTTTTGTCATTATTCAATCACTTGGGCCAAAAAAAAATAATATTCAATGGGCTTAACATGCCTCTTAGCAATTTCCTTGGGGTGCCTAATTTCCAAAATGGGGTCATTTGGGGGGGGGTTTGTACTACCCGGCCATTTTAGCACCTCAAGAAATGACATAGGCAGTCATAAACTAAAAGCTGTGTAAATTCCAGAAAATGTACCCTAGTTTGTAGACGCTATAACTTTTGCGCAAACCAATAAATATACGCTTATTGACATTTTTTTTACCAAAGACATGTGGCCGAATACATTTTGGCCTAAATGTATGACTAAAATTGAGTTTATTGGATTTTTTTTATAACAAAAAGTAGAAAATGTCATTTTTTTTCAAAATTTTCGGTCTTTTTCCGTTTATAGCGCAAAAAATAAAAACCGCAGAGGTGATCAAATAACATCAAAAGAAAGCTCTATTTGTGGGCAGAAAAGGATGCAAATTTTGTTTGGGTACAGCATTGAATGACCGCGCAATTAGCAGTTAAAGCGACGCAGTGCCAAATTATAAAAAGTGCTCTGGTCAGGAAGGGGGTAAATCCTTCCGGGGCTGAAGTGGTTAAATGAATAGTTCAATTCCCTCACACATATCCATGGGTTATCCATGTCCTACAACATTCAGGAAAAAAACTATGGAATACTCACTACATGGTTCGAAAGTTATGGTTCAGTTAGACCCCTTTCACAATGGGGCATCGGCGGCGGCGGTGGTAAAGCGCCGCTATTCTTAGCGGCGCTTTACCATAGTTTTTGCATAGGTTTTAGGCTCTAGCGGGGAGCTTTTAACCACCGCAAAGCCATTTTTAACTTCTGCAACTCAAAAGATTTCTAGCCATTCAAAGTCTACATTAAAGACTATCTTGCTTGAATGGAGAGAAGCTATCAATTCCGTTATGAAAATAGAGGACTTGATATCTACAGACTAAGATTAATCTGAAAAATGTTTATGTAAATGGCCCCCTGACATATTTTAGGAACTCTGAAGAGCTTCAATTCATTATAGCAATATACAGTATAACAACTCTAACAACCAATTTTTCAGTTAATATAGGTGTATCGAGGGTTAAACCCAGGTTTTTAAACTATTCTATGCTTGGGCTCTCTCTTTTATATTTTCCCATTCTCTGTATTCTGAGTTTCCGTTTTTACTTCTGACCCAGATTGGGGTTGCCTTGTTGTTTTATTTTTCCTTTCTTTAACTTTGAAAAGTGGCATACTCTTTTTGTCTTAAAAAACTTCTATTTAGTTCTATATAATTATGATGTTCACATGTATGTGTACTGTATGACTTTTGTTGCCTTTTTCTAATAAGGACTCTTAGGACTTTTGAATGTAGAACGATTACTGAAAATGCTGTCTCTTTTTGATACACCTGTAGCATGGTGTGTCTTGAGGTGAAATTTGTCTGGTCAAACACTCTGACTAATGCCGCGTACACATGAGCGGACTTTACGGCAGACTTTACCCGGCGGACTGGATTTCGTCAGACAATTCGATCGTGTGTGGGCTCCAGCGGACTTTGTTTTCTCAAAAGTTGGACGGACTTAGATTTGAAACATGTTTTAAATCAATCCGTCGAAATCGAGTCCGGTCGAAAAGTCCACTCGTCTGTATGCTAGTTCGACAGATAAAAAGCCACGCTAGGGCAGCTATTGGCTACTGGCTATGAACTACCTTGTTTTAGTCCGGTCGTACGTCATCACGTACGAATTCGACAGGCTTTGGTGGATTGTGTGTAGGCAAGTCCGTTCATTCAGAAAGTCCGTCGTAAAGTCCGTCGAAAAGTCCGCCGGGCAAAGTCTGCCGTAAAGTCCGACCGTGTGTACGCGGCATAAGCCTACTCATATGGGATTAGTCCTTCTGACTTAATCAGTTTGAGCTATTGAGTTCTGTAAACAACTAACTTCTCTAAGGAAAGCTGAACCTGTTGACCATGTGAAAAGGAGAACAGAGACAAATAGAAACACAATTTTTAAACATATGTATATTTTTAAATCTATAAAATAAAAATGTTTAAAACATTTACTACATCAAAAAACATTCATTTTAAATAGCAGTAAAAATAATTCCTGCATAAAAATGCATTGACATTAAAGTGCCAGTAAACATAAAAATTATTTCTGCATTAAAGGCTCCCTATGACAATTGGTTGAATTGAACGACAACTGCTGGAGGCCTGAGAGTGTGACATGACCTATCACACTGGATATACTATGCCTTTGGCAGTGGGGGCCATAAGAAAGAAATTTCTGTATTTTATACCATTGAACTCAGAAGTTATAAAGCAAGCAATTAATGGAGTGAACTAATGCATGGCAATTTAAGTTTAACATTGAAAAATGTAAGCAGTGTCAAGCTGTGGCTACCAAAGCCGGCAGAATATTAGCATGCATTAAAAAGGGAACTTACTCCAAAGACAAAACTATAATTCTGCCACTTTATTTCACTATCGTTCGGCCGCATCTGTTATATTCCATCCAGTTCTGGTCACCAATCCTCAGAAGGGATGTGCTGGAGCTACAGAGAGTCCAGAGAAGGGTAACAAAATGAATATGGGGACTGGAGGACCCTAATTATGAGGTACGACTGCAAGCACTAAATGTATTCTCCCTGGAGAAGAGAGGCTTGAGAGGCGATTTGATAGTGATATACAAATATCTCAACAGTGATCCCAGCGTAAGTATGAAACTTTTCAGTCCCAGGGAGTGTAAGAGGACACAGGGCCACACAATGATACTGGAAGAGAAGAGGTTTAACCTTAAGCTGCGTAGGGGTTTTTTCACTGTCAGGGTGGTACGGATGTGGAACTCCCTTCCACAATCGGTGGTGTCGGCAGGAAGTATGGATAGTTTTAAAAGACTCTTGCACGGGCATCTTAGCGAGAACAATTATACGGGGATATGGGAGTTTAAAAAACACACACACCTACACAGGTTGAACTGGATGGACTGTTGTCTTTATTCAACCTTACCAACTATGTAACTATGTAATTATGTAACAAGACAAACATGAAATTTACTATGTCAAAAATAATCTTTATTTTGGTACTCACATGATGACATTTGCTTCATTCTGCTCCATGATCTAGTCCCACCCACCAAACAGGGCCATGCAGTACAGAGAAGAATGAAAGGGATCACATGACTAAAAAAATAAGAAATTTACAAAACAAAAAAAAAAAAAAGTGTAAACCTTCTTCAAAATAAGTGAATATTAGACAAATAGTCCACTATAATAGTGCTCTTGTGCTCTTCCCATCAGCAAAGTCCATTAATCAAATGATGACCCATGCAATTCCATATGAATCCACCATGTGAAACCAAGCAGAATCACCCTGTGCATTTTGAAAACTCCATCACACACCACACTCACCAGATGGTATGCTACTTCTTGCCTACACAAGAAAGGCAATAAGTACTTCATGGTGTTAAATATAACACTGGGGACACCGACACTCCTCAAATATGTCCAAGTCTTCTCTTTAGGTACCCTGCCCCTTTAAGGTCACCCCACTTATCCAGCATGCCAGAGGGATTTATTACACCAAACGAACCATGGCAAGATAAAAACAAGGACATCTCATACTGTTTACCATTTATTTAAATATACCCACATTAAAATATAGTAATATGCACTCACAAGATAAAAAAAACAAACAGTCGTATAGTGTAGTACTGTTACTAGACCATGGAAATGTGGCTTTGCGTTCCAGGTGAAATGGCATAACAGAAATCTCACTTTACGCCTTCTATCAATAGCGTGCAATGTCTTCAGGAGCTCGGTACTCCAGGATCATCTCTGCTTTATATATAAAAAATCCTGCTTACTACACCCAAGGATACTATCAATATATTGTACCGCTGCTCTTATGCTGTGTAATGTGCTACCACTCACAAATGTTTTAAAATTATATAATTCTATGTGCAAAATTGAAGATAAATAAACAATAGTGCCCTATATCAATATAATATGCATGCACGGCATATACATGCTAAATAAGTAATTCTGTTATCAGCACCATCTTGTAGATATTTCTCAAAATTGCATGGAATTTGAGATACATCATCTCTCTTTAACAATCATCCCATCTAAAAATAAACAACTGTATACTGTAAAAAAATTTGAAATAATAATTAAAATAAAATGGTGGAATAAGTTAATAATTTGACAAGAAACAATTCAAATCAATGTCAATATGAAGACTATCTGAGGCTAAGGTACACAGCTCGTAGATCCAGGGTGTTTCATTTTTGGACACCATAATTTTCATATTTATGCCCCTCCAATGTCTATCCACTTTATCTATGCTGCAATTTGAGGGCAAACTGGGGTCCCTACCATGACTAGACATGTGCATTTCGTTTTGTTCCGAATCGAAATTCAGGCAAATTTTTCATTATTCGGAAATTCGTATGCATCCGAATTACAAAAGTAATGAATTTAAACGAATCTGAAAAAAAGCGAACGAATTCGAATCAAATTCGAAAACAAATTCTAATCGAATTCAAAAACATATTCGAATCGAATTCGAAAACATATTCGAATCAAATTCGAAAACATAATCAAATTTGAAAACAAATTGGAATCGAATTCCAAAATAATAGAAATCGATTTTCTAAAAAATACAATAAAATAGAATATAAAATTATAAAGCAATAGAATACATATATATAATATTTTTTTTATTCTGTTTTATTATGCTTTTCTTTTCTATTATTTTCTATTCTATAATAGTCTTTTCTATTCAAATTCAAATTCATTCTATATGAAATTCGAATTTCGGAACATGGCTTCTGAAGATCGAATTTCGTATAGAATGAATTTGAATTAGAATAGAAAAGATTTGAATAGAAAAGAATAGACTAGAAATTCGAATATCATATAGAATGAAATCGAATTTGAATAGAAAAGATTAGAATAGAAAAGAAAATAATAGAAAAGAATATACTAGAAAAACATATATTGTATTTTATTCTATTCTGTTTTATTGTTTTTCTATTCTATTCTTTTCTATTAAAATTAATAGAAAAGAATAAACTAGAAAAACATATATTGTATTTTATTCTATTCTGTTTTATTGTTTTTCTATTCTATTCTTTTCTATTATTTTCTATTCTAATCTTTTCTATTTGAATTCAAAATCATTCTATACGAAATTTGAATTTTGGAGAATGGTTTTATATATATATATATATATATATATATATATATAGATAGATAGATATATAAAATATTTTTTTCTATTCTGTTCCATTTTTTTTCTTTGCTATTCTTTTCTATTCTATTCTAAACTTTTCTATTCGAATTTGAATTCATTCTATACGAAATTCGAATTTCGGAAGATGGCTTCCGTATAGAATGAATTTGAATAGAAAAGATTAGAATAGAAAATAATGGAAAATAGACTAGAAAAACAATAGAACAGAATAGAATAAAATATAATATATATATTATATTTTATTCTATTCTGTTCTATTGTTTTTCTAATCTATTCTTTTATTTCTATTTCTATTACAATAAAGACATATAAAAATGGTGAATACTACCAAAAAATGTATGACCATAAAATGTATAGTGTCAAATAATTAATCAGTGTTGATCACATATAAAGTAAATACACAATAATACTTAATCATCAGATGTGCCAGTGAATAGTAGAAACCCGTGCTGGTTCCATGAGCCAGACACCAAACATAAAAAACATACAACTTTAAAAGTCCATAAAAAATGTGTAGAAAAATAGTGAAGAAAAACATCAACAGAGTTCAAAGGGGGTGATGCATGGCCAGATGGTATTCACAGAATTTTAATCGCACAAAATCTGGCGAGTGGGCAGAAGGGAGACCACAAGTGCGCATAGATTGTACATCAGTGCCGGGGCCAACACCAGGAGTAGAGGAGGCTTACCGGAAAAAAATTGACCTGAAATGGCGTACGCCAGACAAGTCAAAAAAGCATAATAACCACTGGTTCTGGGAAATGTGTCTTGTCAGATGTCATCAGCAGATGGTGGAAAGAAAAGGGGGGGGGGTCCGCACGGCTTCCTCTCCCATAGGTAATCCAGCATAAGCCAAACGTGTAGTTTCATATGCCATGCAAGGAGCAAACAAAACTCACATAGCGTAATAACGTTTTAAAACACTAGTTTATTAAAATAATAAAAAACAGACTCACAATTTGGAAGAACGAAACAGAGCTCAAATATCAAATAGCGGCGATCGTGAGGGGTCCACCCAACATGTTTCAGCTAAGGAGCAGTCATCTGGGGTATGGACCACCCTCACCTCACCGTTCTATAAACAGAAGATGACCCCCACTGGGAGTGTCTACAAACCGGAAGTGCAACAAGTAAGAATCACTTCCGGTTTTCAGGGTCATAGGATGACTAATTGAATAGTTATATTAAAAACAGATTAATGAAGCAGAGAACCATGTATCTCATGTTTCTAAATTAGGAGATTTAAAAATGAAAAATAAGTACAAAAAAACAAAAAAACAATAAGCTGTGCCCTGAATCAGTCCATCTACCAGGAACTGGTCAGAGCGCTAGCCAAGCCTCCCTTTCAGCCAGCCTGCTCCTCAAGCCTCACTTTCATATGTGATGCACTTCCCATCACACAGAGAGGAAGTAATACCACTGCACTCCATAAGGAGGAAACCAGGCCTCAATCTGAGGCAAAGTGTCAGCAGAGAGGAGAAATAAATCAGTGCACTGAAAAAAGGCATTAGTGTTAGAATAAAAACAGATTGAAAAAGAAAAAGAAAAAAAGGGGATAAAAATTATTACACAAGGCTAATGCTTGCAATAACATTACCTTATAAAGGTGATACAAGGACATTCTAATAAGGTTAATTAGTGATCAATATTAGACCATAATATTAAAGAGACACTGCCAATGGGGGACATCAACAGCGTACATACCAAAAATTGCATTCTGAATTAAACCGTAATTATCCCGGACTCCATGACATAAATTAAGACAACCAATAATCATCTTGTATAGTAAAAAAAAATAACAATATTCTATGTCATTTAGACAATAAGAGAGATAATTTTTATATTCAAGCTTGGTTAATAAGAGTTGATGTCCCACTCCACGTTGATACCCTGTGGAAAATGGGACCCCAACTCATATACCCAATAGGTCTCTAAACGCGAGACACCTCTAAGAATCGACCCGCCCAGCCAGGGGGGCACGTACCTATCTATAATGAGGAATTGAGTACCCACAGGGTTCCGATCGTGAACCTCCCTGTAGTGTCTAGGGACAGTGTGTTTAGTACTGCCCGCTTTAATGAGATTGATGTGTTCTGAAACCCGTGTAGTAAAAGATCTGATGGTCCGGCCGACATATTGCTTGCCACAAGGGCAAGTTAAAAGATAAACTATTCCTGTAGTGGCACACGTACAGAAATGTTTAATTTTGTAAGTACGGCCGGTCACGGTGGAAGAAAAACTATGACTAGCCCTTCTGCCACAGGTATTAAATTTACACACCAAGCACTTTTTACAAGGATAAAATCCAATCAAGTTGTGGAAAAAGGATGGTCTCTCTGGTGGGTTGATGACATTAGGTGCTAACCTATTCCAGAGAGATGGAACACCCTTAAACACCACCTTTGGAGTCTTAGGCAACAGAGGTCCCAAGATTTTATCTGTTTTTAAAACATCCCAGTGATTTTCAAAGATTTTCTTAACATGCTTGTGCTGCATGGAGAAAGATGTCAAGAAGGACCATTTGAATTCATCATTCGTTTGTCTAGGTCTATCCTATAATAATGACTGACGGTCTGTTGTACAAGCACTTTCGATCTCATTATCTAAATCCACAGAGTTATAGCCCTTCTCCAGGAACCTATCTTTCAAGGTTATGGCCTGTAGTCTAAAAGTGTCTAAATCAGTACAGTTCCTTCATAATCATAGGAACTGACTTTTGGGAACAGATCTGATCCAGGAACTATGGTGGCAACTATCAGTCGATATGTATGCGTTCCTGTCGGTGGATTTAAAATAAGTACTAAATTTAAATGAGGACCCGCTTCTTTCAATGACAAGGTCTAAAAAGTGGATCGAGGTGGTACTAGTTTCAAAGGATAAAGCAATACCACCATCATTGTTATTCAAAGTTGTGAAAAAATCAACCAGACCATCATGACTCCCTGTCCACAGGAGGAGGATGTCGTCTATGTACCGGGCCCACATCAGAAGGTGTGGGTTCTCCATGGCATAGACGACATCCTCCTCCCACTTGGCCATGAACAAGTTGGCCAGGCTGGGAGCAAATTTTGCTCCCATAGCCACCCCTTTATGTTGGCGATAGAATTTACCACCAAACCAGAAATAATTGTGTTGTGTTGCAAACTCAATTAAATCAATAATGAATTCTATCTGGGGTGAAGCAAGGGAGGCATCCCTGTTTAGAAAACAGTGTACCGCATCCACACCTTAACGGTGTGGAATGCAGGTATAAAGGAATGCAACGTCCGCAGTGGCCATGATAAGGTCACCAGAATGGGAAACATTCGATAACAGTTTAATCACATCCTTAGTATCTTTTAAGTAGGACGGCATCTTAAGTACAGATGGCTGTAGGAAAAAGTCGATATATTTCCCAATCTTTGAGGTGACCGAGTTGATACCACTAATTATAGGTCGACCCAGGGGGTGGAGAGGGTCCTTGTGGACTTTGGGCAAGTAATATATAACTGGGATGCGTGGAGCAAGGGGGACTAGAAAAGATCTCTCTTTTTTGTTTAAAATACAGGAGTCAAAACCTTTAGCTACTAAGTTCTTCAGTTCTTTTTTGTACTCGAATGTAGGATTCTTTGGTAATTCTATGTAGGTCTCTCGATCTCCCAAAATGCGATGCATTTCATCCATGTAGTCAGATTTGTTTAATAGGACAATCCCCCCGCCTTTGTTCCTGGATCAGATCTGTTCCCAAAAGTCAGTTCCTATGATTATGAAGGAACTGTACTGATTTAGACACTTTTAGACTACAGGCCACAACCTTGAAAGATAGGTTCCTGGAGAAAGGCTATAACTCTGTGGATTTAGATAATGAGATCGAAAGTGCTTGTACAACAGACCGTCAGTCATTATTAGAGGATAGACCTAGACAAACGAATGATGAATTCAAATGGTCCTTCTTGACATCTTTCTCCATGCAGCACAAGCATGTTAAGAAAATCTTTGAAAATCACTGGGATGTTTTAAAAACAGATAAAATCTTGGGACCTCTGTTGCCTAAGACTCCAAAGGTGGTGTTTAAGGGTGTTCCATCTCTCTGGAATAGGTTAGCACCTAATGTCATCAACCCACCAGAGAGACCATCCTTTTTCCACAACTTGATTGGATTTTATCCTTGTAAAAAGTGCTTGGTGTGTAAATTTAATACCTGTGGCAGAAGGGCTAGTCATAGTTTTTCTTCCACCGTGACCGGCCGTACTTACAAAATTAAACATTTCTGTACGTGTGCCACTACAGGAATAGTTTATCTTTTAACTTGCCCTTGTGGCAAGCAATATGTCGGCCGGACCTTCAGATCTTTTACTACACGGGTTTCAGAACACATCAATCTCATTAAAGCGGGCAGTACTAAACACACTGTCCCTAGACACTACAGGGAGGTTCACGATCGGAACCCTGTGGGTACTCAATTCCTCATTATAGATAGGTACGCGCCCCCCTGGCGGGGCGAGTCGATTCTTAGAGGTGTCTCACGTTTAGAGACCTATTGGGTATATGAGTTGGGGTCCCATTTTCCACAGGGTATCAACGTGGAGTGGGACATCAACTCTTTTATTAACCAAGCTTGAATATAAAAATGATCTCTCTTATTGTCTAAATGACAAAGAATATTGTTATTTTTTTTACTATACAAGATGATTATTGGTTGTCTTAATTTATGTCATGGAGTCCGGGATAATTACGGTTTAATTCAGAATGCAATTTTTGGTATGTACGCTGTTGATGTCCCCCATTGGCAGTGTCTCTTTAATATTATGGTCTAATATTGATCACTAATTAACCTTATTAGAATGTCCTTGTATCGCCTTTATAAGCTAATGTTATTGCAAGCATTAGCCTTGTATAATAATTTTTATCCCCTTTTTTTCTTTTTCTTTTTCAATCTGTTTTTATTCTAACACTAATGCCTTTTTTCAGTGCACTGATTTATTTCTCCTATCTGCTGACACTTCGCCTCAGATTGAGGCCTGGTTTCCTCCTTATGGAGTGCAGTGGTATTACTTCCTCTCTGTGTGATGGGAAGTGCATCACATATGAAAGTGAGACTTGAGGAGCAGGCTGGCTGAAAGGGAGGCTTGGCTAGCGCTCTGACCAGTTCCTGGTAGATGGACTGATTCAGGGCACAGCTTATTGTTTTTTTGTTTTTTTGTACTTATTTTTCATTTTTAAATCTCCTAATTTAGAAACATGAGATACATGGTTCTCTGCTTCATTAATCTGTTTTTAATATAACTATTCAATTAGTCATCCTATGACCCTGAAAACCGGAAGTGATTCTTACTTGTTGCACTTCCGGTTTGTAGACACTCCCAGTGGGGGTCATCTTCTGTTTATAGAGCGGTGAGGTGAGGGTGGTCCATACCCCTGATGACTGCTCCTTAGCTGAAACATGTCGGGTGGACCCCTCACGATCGCCGCTATTTGATATTTGAGCTCTGTTTTGTTCTTCCAAAATGTGAGTCTGTTTTTTATTATTTTAATAAACTAGTGTTTTAAAACATTATTACGCTATGTGAGTTTTGTTTGCTCCTTGCATGGCATATGAAACTACACCTTTGGCTTATGCTGGATTACCTATGGGAGAGGAAGCCGTGCGGACCCCCCCCCCCTTTTCTTTCCACCATCTGCTGATGACATCTGACAAGACACATTTCCCAGAACCAGTGGTTATTATGCTTTTTTGACTTGTCTGGCGTACGCCATTTCAGGTCAATTTTTTCCGGTAAGCCTCCTCTACTCCTGGTGTTGGCCCCGGCACTGAGGTACAATCTATGCACACTTGTGGTCTCCCTTCTGCCCACTCGCCAGATTTGGTGCGATTAAAATTCTGTGAATACCATCTGGCCATGCATCACCCCCTATGAACTCTGTTGATGTTTTTCTTCACTATTTTTCTACACATTTTTTATGGACTTTTAAAGTTTTATGTTTTTTATGTTTGGTGTCTGGCTCATGGAACCAGCACGGGTTTCTACTATTCACTGGCACATCTGATGATTAAGTATTATTGTGTATTTACTTTATATGTGATCAACACTGATTAATTATTTGACACTATCCATTTTATGGTCATACATTTTTTGGTAGTATTCACCATTTTTATATGTCTTTATTGTAATACACACGGCTGTTTATGTGATATATAGCGCCACACTTTTGTTATTTTTATATATATATATATATATTTTTTTTCTATGCTGGTCTATAGTTTTTCCATGCTATTCTTTTCTATTATTTTATTCTAATCTTTTCTATTTCAAAGCAAATTCATTCTATACGAAATTCGAATTTCAGAAAATGGTTATATAAATAGAATGAAATCAAATTCTAATGCCCCGTACACATGGTCGGACATTGATTGGACATTCCGACAACAAAACCCTAGGATTGTTTCCGACGGATGTTGGCTCAAACTTGTTTTGCGTACACACGGTCGCACAAAGTTGTCGGAATTTCCGATCGCCAAGAACGCGGTGACGTCAACCATGTACGACAAGACTAGAAAAGGCCAGTTTAGAACCAAGCACGGCACCCTTTGGGCTCCTTTTGCTAATCTCGTGTTAGTAAAAGTTTGGTGAGAGACGATTCACGCTTTTTCAGACTCGTGGTTTTCAGATCATTTTCTGATGTTCAGTTTGTGCTTGTGGGTTTGTATCTGCTCTTCAGTGCGTGCAAGCAAGCTACGCGTGACTTTGATTAGTCATTGTGTTCTTGTTCGTTCGTTACTGCTTTTCAGGTCGCTCTTCACAGGCCTTGCTGTTCTTCAGTGCGTTCTGTTACTTTGTTCTGAGCAGCCAACCGTTTTCTAGCCATGTTGCGTATACATACTCCTCGTAGAGCTTGTTCTGTGCGGGGGCTTTGTGTTGGGGTTCTGACCTTGACACAAGTTCAGTCCATGAACAGGGTGGGAAGGAGTTCATGGACCAAGAATTGTTTGCTTCAGCATGACCAGTTCTGTCATATGCCTTTGCTCCGTGAGATCCGTAAGAATAATCCTGATGATTTCAGGAACTTTCTCCAGATGACGGACCCCGTATTTCACCATTTGTTGGCTTTGCTGACCCCTTATATTAGCAGGCAGGATACCTGCAAGAGGCAAGCCATCACTCCGGAGCAGAGGCTCCTCGCCACCCTGCGGTACTTGGCGACAGGGAGAAGCCTGCAGGACCTCAAGTTCTCAACAGGCATCTCCCCCCAGGCTTTGGGGATCATTATCCCAGAGACCTGTTCTGCCATCATTCAGGTCCTGCAGAAGGAGTATATTAAGGTAAGATTTTTATCCTTTAATATCACTTTTTATTGTATTTAATGTTTGATAATATATTGTATTTCTTTCCTCATTCCCTAATTACCATGATTGGAATATGCTGTGAATGTCCCCTTTGTCCTCATGCATGCTGGATTTTTATGTAATTTTTTTTTTTTTTGCTCCTTCATGCATATTTGCCTTCACTTACCTCCCCAGCATGGTCTCCTGCCCCTATATTCACCTCATGTATTCACTTAACAATGTATTTTATCAGCTCCATAGTAGTGCTTTACCCCAAACCCCCTAAAATGTTTTGAAATGTGATTTGTGCTTTAAATTCAGACAGAGTGCCAGAGGTTTTTTTTGGGGGTCCCCAAATCATTTGGAACCCTCCCTCCCCCCAACTGCTAGGTCAGCTGATAACAATTCTCTATCTATCCTCAATCCTCTATCTGCTGACTTTGCCAAACCCATACACACAATACCCATCTCTTTTGAGGTCAGATTTATGGATGAATTCCCCAAAGCATGTAGTGCAAGGGCCTGCCTGTATACTTTCAAATGGTACTGTTTAAAGTGTTGGTATCCTATTATTATCTTGATAGGTAATAGCAGAATTTCCAAATGTGCTCAAATGTGTACAATGTGTATTTATATCTTTGTATTACCTGTCCAGTGGGCTGCCAATAGTGTAACTAAGGAGGGGCTGTTCAAAGTAATACCCATTATTTAGGCATTCATCTCTCAATGAAGTGGAGAGGGTTACCTGTCCAAGAGCCCCCCCCCTATAATGTTAGAAATGGCCCAGGAGAGGGGGGAGGGGGAATATGATAGGTGTACCTTATACTTTGGTCTTTAAAAATTCCCATTAATAAATGTTATCTTGATGTTGGCCAAGAATGTTTGTGTCTAATCTGCTTTCCGTGTTTTTATGTGCAAAAAGACAAATTTTTTTTGTTTTCCTCAACAGTTTCCTTCCACGCCACAGGAATGGCAGACTGTGGCCTCCCACTTTGCCCAGCGGTGGGACTTTCCTAACTGCGGAGGGGCAATTGATGGGAAACACGTCCACATTGTCCTACCACCCAACTCGGGGTCGTACTATTATAATTATAAGGGGTTCAATAGTATTGTGATGTTGGCGGTGGTGTCAGCTAATTACGAATTCCTGTATGTCGGGAAGAATGGCCGGATGTCCGATGGTGGAGTCATCACCCAGATGGAGTTTTACAGGCGTCTCCAGAATGGCAGCTTGGACTTGCCACCTCCAGAAGACATGTGGAAGGACTCCCATTCGTCTTCATTGCGGATGAAGCTTTTGCGCTGGGGGACCATCTTATGCGACCATTCCCGATGAGGACCCTCACCCCGGACCAGAGGGTTTTTAATTACCGGTTGGCCAGAGCCAGAAGAGTGGTGGAGAACACGTTTGGAATCATGGCCAGCCGGTTCCGCCTATTTCTTACACCCATACATATGGCGGAGTACAAACTGAATCATGTTATCCTGGCGTGCTGTGTTCTATATAACTTTTTGCGGCAACATTCTGCCAACTATGCTGGCTCAGTTGGGCCTGAGGCCGGAATTATAAATGAAACAACCCTGACGGTGCTTGAAAGTGGTCGTCCTGGCTTGCCCTCCCTGAATGTCCATGATATCTGGCTAAGATACCTTGAATTCTTTGCGGGTAGGGGGGCTATCAATATGCCTGACAATGTGTGAAACCTTTATCAAATAAAAAAAAATCAAGCAAATCTTTGGTGACATTTACTGCTTGTGTTTGTTTTAGCTGACCCTGACAGAAATGTGGTGAGTCCTGAAAATGGCATGATTGTGTAACCTTATACAAAGCACTGTTGGGTGTTATTTACTAAAGGCAAAGACACTTTGCACTACAAGTGCACTTGAAACTGCACTTGTAGTGCCAAGTGGATTTGCCCTTATGAAATAACACCCATTGTCACAGAAAGCAGCAATTGGAGCACCACAAAAGTGTTGTAGCGTTGAGACAATTATCCACACATTCTTGATTAACAATCTTTTTAATACCAGCACAATCACATGTGCATTTAGAAAAGGTTTGTAAAACAAACCAACATGTTTGTTGTATAACAATTTTTGGGGTGGCATTAGAAAAAGTAGAAATGTCCATTTAAGATAAAACAGGCATGTTTAAAACCAACAAGAAAGACACAAATCTTGAACTTACAAAGTTCACATTTGGTAGAACTTGAAGGCAATATCAGACATGAGTATTTAGGAACTGTGTTTGATATTGCATTCAGATGGGGTGAAGTCACCCCAGGAAAAGCCAAATTTTGAAGATGCACACAAATGTACGAATGTCAACATGTGCTAGCTGCCATCACGGGGGATCAAGGGACGTGTTTTGGGGGAGCAACACTTCCCTGCCAGCTACTTTATTATTGAGGAAGGGGTTGCACCCCCAAAACGCGTCCATTGAGATCTAAACTTGGGCCTATACTGCTTCTAGATTGAGGCCTATATTGTAACAAGATTAGGAGAGTTTTGCCTGACATTAGGGTTTGTCTTGTGTTGTGTCTTGCAGATAAAATGGATGGCTTCATTGACCACAACTTCCTCCCCCTGTTCATAGACAAGTACAGGGAACTGCCCTGCCTGTGGCAGGTGAAACATCCACATTATAATCATAAACAAAAGAGGCAGGCAGCGCTGGAGAAACTGCTGGAGTTGGTGAAGCTGGTGGTCCCCACAGCAACCATCTCCTATTTAAAATTATCTTAGGGATCGCAAGAAGGTCACAGATTCCCAGAGATCCGGAGCTGCAGCAGATGACATTTATGTCCCCAGGCTGTGGTACTATGAGAGACTGCGATTTCTGTCAGACCAGACTGAAGTCAGGGAATGCCTCTCCACTCTTTCTTTCAACTCTTCCTTCCACCCTATCTTCCACCCCAGCTGAGGCTTCCGATGTCCAACCTGGGCCTTCCAGCCAGGAAGAAGTGGAGGAGCTCAGCTGGAGTCAGGTATAGCATTGTTCTACAGATTTCTGGTCAAGAAATAAATGATGTTTACTAGATGTCATTATTGATCACTAATTGCTGATTTAATAAAGTGTTTTACATATCAATAGACAGTAGTGGGCAAAAATAATTGGGACAAGAATGAAAAATGCTGGGCTCGGAATGATCATCAGTTATATTTGTTAACATTCAATTTGCAACAGTCATGAGGTGACAATTGTGTGTGATTGATGAATAAAAAACTAAAACTATGTCCCTTTTTCATACACAGGAAGACCTCAGCCAGGAGGAGGCTGTGGAATGTGGCAGCCAGGAGGAGGCGGGGCTAGGTAGCAGCCAGGAGAAGCCTGGGACCAGTCACAGCCTGACCGAATCGCAGGTTCCTCCCCTCCGCCTTCCATACAAAAGAGTGAGGAAGGCGACTCATGCAGGATTCAGCACTCAGGCTCATTCAGGAGGCTTCTGCGTCCCTCAGAGCCTTACCCACTCCTGAAGAGGCCTTTGCCTGCATGGTTGCCACCAAACTGAAGTGCATGCAGGAGGGTCAATGCCTCATGTGTGAGCAGCTTATTTATAAAGTCCTAACTAAGGGGGTGAGTGGCGAAATCACACCCAAGACCTACGTGATTGAGTTGGACCATCCTCCTCCTCCTCCTCCTGCTGCCACAACTCCACCACCAGAGCCACAGCGTGGAAGGAAGCGTGGAAGGAAGACCAGAGAGTGATGGCCCTGGGCTCAGTCTGGTCTGGCAAAAGATGCAGTCTCTTGTGTGACCACAGCCTGGGGACACAGATGTCATCTGCTGCTTTCATGATCTCTGGGACTTCTGGACCAGACTGCACTCCCTTAGATAAGGACTCCTCAGGCCACCAATTTTGCAGTAAAATAATTGATGTGTGCCCTGGGGGCCAAAGGCTTCACCAATTTCTGTTGTTTCTCCAGTGTTTCCTCCCTCTTTTTTTGGTTGTGAGCCCTTAATAAAGGCATTTTTGGTTCAATTATACTCTCCTATGTGTGTTCTTTCCTTGGTGAGGATTCAGGTACATTTAAAATATACAATGTGAAATTAACAAGGGACACCAACACCAAACAATCTAATTGAGATTCAATAATATAAGATATCAATGGTGTTGTGGTAACTTGACACACAAAACACACCCCAAAAAATTCTTTATTAAAAAGCAAAACATTTTTTTAACAAAAAACAGCCTTGAAACAAAATTTGTGACAATTAAAAACAAACCAAAAAAAATTGGTCAGATGTGACAAATCAAAATATATTGAGGTAATCACAATAAATAATAAAGAAAGAAGTTTGTGAGAAGACTGTGTGAATATAAGCAGCAAAACTACTTCATTCTTCTCACATTATAAAGAAGAAGAGAGTGCGCTGTATTAAACCATTTTTTACATTGCAGTGTGACGAAAGTGCTGTATCCATTGCGAACGCTAATTTTACCAGACCGAGCTGTTCCGCCTCGGAATTTCTTCTAAACATGCGTGGCACTTTGTGCGGCGGAACTGGCCACACACGGTCGAAATTGACGCGATCGGATTTTGTTGTCGGAAAATTTTATAGCCTGCTCTAAAACTTTGTGTGTCGGAAAATCTGATGGAAAATGTCCGATGGAGCACACACACGGTCGGAATGTCCGACAACACGCTCCGATTGGACATTTTCCATCGGAAAATCTGACCATGTGTACGGGGCATAATAGAAAAGACTAGAATAGAAAAAAAAATTCTTCGAATGCGGTAGAATTTTTTCGAATTTGATAGTTTTTTTCGATTGCGGTAGAATTTTTTCGAATTCGAATACGAAACTAAACGAATACGGAAAATGAATGTAACGAATGCAATGAATTTAACGAAACAAATTTAGTTAAATAACGAAACTAAACTAAACAAATGTTTTCATCCTGCACATGTCTAACCATGACACAATCTAAACTGATTAGATATACTATGGTTACAATAAACTTTTCTTATATTATTAATATGTTCTTCTATCCGGATGCCAAGTTTCCTTGTGGTACATCCCACATACTCTAACCCGCAAGGGCATTTAAGCTAATAAGTGCCTTGTGTGCTCTGGCAGGTTATGAATTTGTCAATATTCCTGATTCGTGATATTAAATTTAAAATGGTTCTTCTTTCTATATCTAGTATGGACTGTCCTACACGGAATGCACTTTCCACATGTGTAAAAGCCAGTTTGGTCTGAAAAAGTAAACCACTTTCCTGGGGGGCGGGGGGTTCTGGTACATTAATTATCAATGTGTTTCTTATTTTGGGAGCCCTCCTGTAAATACTTTTAGTTTTATTAGGGAGTACTTTGGCCAACGTCCTATCTCTTAACAGGATTGGCCATTTTTTACTATACTTTCAAGTTTTTTATAATGTCGATCATAATCCAAAATGAATGCCAGATCAAAACTATTTTCTACACTACTGTTATCCATAAGTAAATCCTTCCTAGTCGTAATACTTACTTGTTGTCTTATACCCTGCAAATCTTTGTTTTAAACTTCTGAATCAGTATATCAGCTTGTTGATCAAAATCTTCCACATTACCACAATTTATCCTCTGCCTCCGCACCCCAAAACACCTTTTTCCCACCTTGTTGATGAGGACAAGGGCCTCTTCCTGACAACCCTGGGCTACGGTCAGGGGGCTTATCGGAATCTGGAAACCTCCTTTAACAAAGCGGCCCCCAGATCCCATCTCCCCCTATGTGAATGAGTATGGGGTACTTTGTAACCCTACCCATTCACCAAAAATGTGTCAACAATAAAATAAAGATAGGAGACAGTTTTTGACAATTCCTTTAAAAAAAAAAAAACAATATCCCCCAGATGTGTTTGACAATGGATCTACATCAGGGCATGTTGTTTTTTTATTTTATTTAATTTTTTTAGGAATTGGCAAAAAGTGCCTCCTGTCTTTATTTTTTATACTTTTTTGGTGAATGGGTCGGCCATACTCATTCACATGGGGAGGCAGGATCTGGGGGGCCCCTTGTTAAAGGGGGCTTCCAGATTCCGATAAGCCGCCTGCCTGCCCACAGACCCTCACAACCACTGCCCAGGATTGTTGGGAAAAGTGCTTTGGGGTGCACCCCTCCATGTTGAGGGCATGTGGCCTGGTATGGTTCAGGAGGGGGAGCCCATTGACAGCTGATGACTCATCCATTGTTAAGGATTCATCAGCTGGTTTCCCGACCTGCTCCTTAACAACCAGCTATTCACTGTGCCCTGATTGGGCAAAACTTTGCCCAATCAGGGCATAGAATGCATTGTGCAGCATGCAGTGCATTGTGGGGTGCTCAGCAGGCAAATATCCCGCCGAGAGCCCCGCCAATTTGGGTGTTTGCCAAACGGGGGCGAACAGGCAATGTTCGGGCCTGAACTTTTTCTCGGCTCAAACTGTTTGCCCAACTCTACTTAACATTAAGATTTTTTTTGCAGTAAAGGGGAAGCCGTGTGAATCATTAATCTCTACTCTTAAACATAGTGGACTTGGGAATCATTCCACATCTAATCCCACAGGGGCTTCTAATCAATTTTTAGACATTTTTAAAGCATTGGTGTGACAAGGTATTAAAGACATGTAAAAATATGAGAAACAGAAATATAACAGGAATTAAAGAATTGAAAATTTAAAAGGACATAGTGATACGTCCTGCTGACAAAGAAAAAAGATTATGACAAAGAATTAAATAGGTTGGTAAAGCATAGGACCACATATGAAAAATTAAAAGGTGATCCTATCAATAAATATAAGGCCAAACCTAAAAGGATAGTAAAAAAAAGCAAAGTGGATGGGGATCCTGGAGAAAGGGAAGCTAGGTACCTAATACCAGAGGCACCAAGATTGCCAGTCATTAATCAAGTACTAAACAATTCATAAAAATAAGGTTAATCCTCCAGGGAGACCCATGATAAGTAGAGTGGACTCTTTATTCACTACGCTTGGTGAATACATAGATTGTTACCTGCCACCTCTGGCCCCACAACATCCCTAATTTTTGAGGGACAGTAAATAGCTTCTCAATATCCTTGAGGAGTTTTGTGTAGCGGAAGATTTGATTATGGCTACTATTCATGTGGATTCCTTATACACAAATATCAGACAGGACGCTGTGACGGAAGCTGTTAAGTGGGCTTTACATACTAAATCGGATTTAAAACAGGAACAAATAACATGCATTCTACAAGCACTTGATTTGGCCAGGGAAGTAATTACTACTGGCACAGTAAATCTTAATAAGGCAACATAGGGGATTTTCTATGGGAGCGAAGTACGCGCTCAGTGTGGCCAACATTTTTTCTTGGTAAATGGGAGGAGGAGGAGATATATGGCAAACCACACATTTAATTGGTAGTACATAAAAGATTTATTGATGACATCATATTCATGTGGAAAGGATTGGAAGAAACACTCAGAACATTCCTGACTACTAATAATAGGAATAGGTATGATGTCTCCTTCTAAGGTACTTGGGACAAAAAGCAAGTACCAGTTCTAGATCTTGTGATATTCAAACAGGGGAATAAGGCAAATAACCAAATCTATTTCAAAGATACCTATACATCCCCACGGCTAGTTGTCATTACCCCAAGTGGATTGGGGGGGATACTGAAAGGCCGACTAATGAGATTTAGGAGACATTGTGGTAATGTGTAAAGATTTTGATCAACAGGCTAATTTATCGATCCAGAGGTTTAAAGATAAAGGCTATAAAAACAAAGATTTGCAGGGTATAAAACAACAAATAAGAATTATGAACAGGAAGGATTCACTAGGGGATAAAAACAAAGTAGAAAATAATTTTGATCTGGCAATTATTTTGGATCATAATCGACTATATAAAGAACTTTAATGTATAATAAAAAAAATTGTCTAATCCTGATAGGATGTTGGCCAAAGTACTCCCTAATAACCAAAAATTTTTTACAGGAGGGCTCCCAATATAAGAAACAAATTGGTACATAATGTCCCAACCCCAAGTGTTTTTTTTTTTTTTTTTTTCAAACCAAACTGGATTTTACACATGCGGAAGGTGCATCCTGTGTAGGACCGTCCATGCTAGATATAGGAGAAGAACTATTTTAAATCTAACATTACAAATCAGGAATATAATATTGACAAATTTATAACCTGCCAGAGTAAACAAGTAACTTATTTGCTTGAATGCCCTTGCGGGTTACAGTATGTGGGATGCACCACAAGAAAACTTGTTATCTGGATAGGGGAGCATATTTATAAAAAAAGGGGTTACTGTAACCATAGTGTATCTAATAATTTTAGATTGTGTCATAGTAGGGACCCCAGTTTTGTTTCATGGCAAATTATTAACTTATTCCACCATTTTATTTTATCATTATTTATTTATTTGTCATTTTTTTATAGTATACTGTTGTTGTTTTTTTTAGTTGGGATGATTGCTAAAGGGATTTGGTGTATTTTATACATTTATCTTTTGGTATGACGTATCTCTAATTTCATGCAATTTTGAGAAATATCCACAAGATGACGCTGATAAGAGAATTCCTCATTTGGTGTTTATATATGCATATTATATTGATATTGGGCACTATAGTTTATTTATCTTCAAGTTTCCATATAGTATCAATTTATATAATTTTAAAACACTTGTGAGTGGTAGAACATTATTAGAGATACAGCATAAGAACAGTGGTATATTGATAGCATTGAACAATCTCTTTCTGGGTTTCTTATATATAAACTGGATATGGTGCCCGACTCCCAAGCTGCACACTAGTGATAAAACGTGTATGGGTGGGACTTCCATTACGTAATTTCCGCTTCACCTGCACTGCACGCTGGAGCGCAAAGAAGCGTTTCCATGGTCTGGTAAGAGTACTACACTATATGACTGTTTAATTTTTTATCTTGTGAGTACATATTACTATATGTTAATGTGGACATAGTTAAATAAATGGTAAACACTCAAAAAAAGACAGTCCAGCGCTAAGCGGTCTTCTATAGTAAAGAGCAACAGGAACATCAGTATTCAAAGACTGATTGGAGCTGCCTTCCTCAGATGGGGTAATCCGATGAACACCAAAGAAAAAACAAAAATAAAAAAACAAAAAAGGCGCGCACACCAAGTGCATTGCCAATGACATTTAATAAATTATAAAATCAATAAAGAGTGGGTACTCACAAAAAGTAACCCTCAATGAGCCAAAAAATCACACAATGTGGAATAGTGCGGACATACAGTATCTCACAAAAGTGAGTAAACCCCTCACAATTTTGTAAATATTTTATTATATCTTTTCATGTGACAACACTGAAGAAATGACACGTTGCTACAATGTAAAGTAGTGAGTGTACAGCTTGTATAACAGTGTAAATTTGCTTTCCCCTCAAAATAACTCAGCACACAGCCATTAATGTCTAAACCGCTGGCAACAAAAGTGAGTACACCCCTAAGTGAAAATGTCCAAATAGTGCCAAATTAGCCATTTCCCTCCCCGGTGTCATGTGACCCGTTAGTGTTACAAGGTCTCAGGTGTGAATGGGGAGCAGGTGTGTTACATTTTTCTCACTCTCTCATATTGGTCACTGGAAGTTCAACATGGCGCCTTATGGCAAAGAACTCTCTGAGGATCTGAAAAAAAGAATTGTTGCTCTACATAAAGATGGCCTAGGCTATAAGAAGATTGCCAAGACCCTGAAACTGAGCTGCAGCACGGTAGCCAAGATCATACAGTGGTTTAACAGGACAGGTTCCACTCAGAACAGGCCTCGCCAAGGTCGACCAAAGAAGTTGAGTGCACATGCTCAGCATCATATCCGGAGGTTGTTATTTGGGAAATAGATGTATGAGTGCTGCCAGCATTGATTCAGAGGTTGAAGGGGTGGAGGGTCAGCCTGTCAGTGCTCAGACCATACGCCGCACACTGCATCAAATTGGTCTGCATGGCTGTCGTCTCAGGAGGCCTCTTCTAAAGATGATGCACAAGAAAGCCCGCAAACAGTTTGCTAAAGACAAGCAGACTAAGGACATGGAATACTGGAACCATGTCCTGTGGTCTGATGAGACCAAGATAAACGTATTTGGTCCAGATGGTGTCAAGCGTGTGTGGTGGCAACCAGGTGAGGGGTACAAAGACAAGTGTGTCTTGCCTACAGTCAAGCATGGTAGTGGGAGTGTCATGGTCTGGGGCTGCATGAGTGCTGCCGGCACTGGGGAGCTACAGTTCATTGAGGGAACCATGAATGCCAACATGTACTGTGAAGTACTGAAGCAGAGCATGATCCCCTCCCTTCAGAGAATGGGCCGCAGGGCAGTATTCCAGCATGATAACGACCCTAAAAACACCTCCAAGATGACCACTGCCTTGCTAAAGAAGCTGAGGGTAAAGGTGATGGACTGGCCAAGCATGTCTCCAGACCTAAACCCTATTGAGCATCTATGGGGCATCCTCAAACGGAAGGAGGAGAAGGGCAAGGTCCCAAACATCCACCAGCTCTGTGATGTCATCATGGAAGAGTGGAAGAAGACACCAGTGGCAACCTGTGAAGCTCTGGAGAACTCCATGCCCAAGAGGGTTAAGGCAGTGCTGGAAATTAATGGTGGCCACACAAAATATTGACACTTTGGGCACATTTTGGACATTTTCACTTAGGGGTGTACTCACTTTTGTGAAAAAGAAGAAGCTGAGGGTAAAGGTGATGGATTGGCCAAGCATGTCTCCAGACCTAAACCCTACTGAGCATTTGTGGGGCATCTTTAAACGGAAAAGAGCGCAAGGTCTCTAACATCCACCAACGCCATGATGTTGTCATGCAGGAGTGGCAACCAGTGTTAATTTCGTCGACTAAAACGACTAAAACATTTTAGTCAACAAAATTAATTCTATCTTAGTCGACTAAAATACGACTAAAACTAAAACAATTGAGATGACTAAAATACGACTAAAACTTAAATGCCATTTTAGTCAAAAGACTAAAAACACACAATCGGAAATTCAGCCAGCAAAAGACAGATGAGAGCTTTTGGTCGGAAATTCCGAGCGTGTGTAAGCTCCATTGAACTTTTGCTGGCGGAATTGCCGCCAGCAAAAGATTGAGTGCAGGTTCGCTATTGTTCGATTGGAAAAAGTTCCGAACTGAAATTCCCATCATTTGTAGCAATTCCGATGCGCAAAATTCCTACACATGTTCGGAAACAATTTGACGCATGCTCGGAAGCATTGAACTTCATTTTCACGGCTCGTCGTAGTGTTGTACGTCACCGCATTCTTGATGGTCAAAAGTTCAGAGAACTTTTGTGTGACCGTGTGTATGCAAGCCAAGCTTGAGCAGAATTGAAATTGAATTGAAATTTGACTTCAAAATTAACACTAGTGCATGTTCATACCTCAATACCATAAATAATAACATATTAGATTTTTCACTCCAGCAGTATATAATGAATTTGGAAATTGTAGAGAAATGTTAAGTAATGCATTACAATTTAATTACACCCATTAGATTTTAGACGACTAAAATTAGTTTTAGTCTACTAAAATGTACTGGAAATTTCAGTCGACTAAAACATAGGACATTTTAGTCGACTAAAATATACTGGAGATTTAGTCGACTAAATACGACTAAAGCTAAAACAATTGCAGAAGACTAAAATGGAACTAAAACTAAAATGTCAATTTAGTCCTAAGACTAAAACTAAATCTAAATTTGCTGCCAAAATTAACACTGGTGGCAACCTGTGAAGCTCTGGTGAATTCCATGCCCAAGAGGGTTAAGGCAGTGCTGGAAAATAATGGTGGCCACACAAAATATTGACACTTTGGGCATAATTTGGACATATTCACTTAGGGGTGTACTCACTATTGTTGCCAGCGGTTTAGACATTAATGGCTGTGTGTTGAGTTATTTTGAGGGGACAGCAAATTTACACTGTTATACAAGCTGTACACTCACTACATTACATTGTAGCAAAGTGTCATTTCTTCAGTGTTGTCACATGAAAAAATATCAAAAAATATTCACAGAAATGTAAGGGGTATACTCACTTATGTGAGATACTGTATGTGCTTGACACATCACAGGGTAAAAGCTGACATGTTTTGGGGGCGCACCCCCTTCCTCAGAGCTAGACTACTCTAGACAGCAGCAGACAAGTGCTTTTAAATGGAGAATAAAATTAAATGATTGAAAAAAGCCCCACCCCCCAGAAGGGGCGAAGAGAAAAAAATATATAAATAAAATTAATTCATTAAAAATATATATATATAAAATTATATAGTAAAATGTAAAAAATAAATAATAATAAATAACAGGGATTGAGAAATACTTCACAGTAATGTTATTGCTAATGTTGGTAATACTAGTAAAGTGAATTTAAAAGTAAGGAATCTGATTGATGACTCACACCTCATATGTGCAAAGGACAGCAACAAAGAGGGCCCCTGAAGGCATTCCTGTGTCTCAGGGGGTGATTAAAGGGCGGAAGTGCAGGCGCATCTAAGCCCAGAAGTGCCAAAGATGTGAATCCTCCCAACCAACGCCACGGCCGAATTGCAGGGTGGTGTTCCAATAAGTAAGATAACAAACAAAAAGAAAAGAAAGAGAAAAGAATAAATAAGAAAATAAGTTAACCACTTCCCGCCCGGTCAATAGCATATTGACATCCGGGAAGTGGTTGTGTTATCCTGACTGGACGTCATATGACGTCTAGCAGGATAACATGTCGGCGCGTGCCCGCGGGAGCGCGCAGCGCGGCGATCGGCGGCGGCGTGTGTCCCTCGGACACAGCACTTCCCCGATCTAGGTAAACAGCCAATTTTATTGGCTGTTTACCCCGTGATCGGCTGTGTCAAAGTCACAGCCAATCACCTGTCACAACAAACTCGGCGGCGCGCAGGGAGCATCCAGAGCAGTGATCGAGGAAGGCGAGTGTCCCTTGGACACAGCGCTTCCCCGATCGGTAAACAGCCAATGAAATTGGCTGTTTACCAGGTGACCGGCTGTGTCCAATCACAGCTGGTCACAAATGTCAGTAGCTGTTACTATCTGATCCCTGCTCTCTCCTCACACACCGATCGTGAGAGGAGAGAGCAGGGATCAGTGAGTGAAATCAGTGTCCGTCTGACATTACTGTTTTGTACTGTACTGTGCACAACACGGCCCCCCCCAATAAAGAGGACCTGTCACACAGCCCATCTGTTAATCAGCCCATCTGTCACAGGCCCACCACCATCGGTACCGCCACACAGGCTACCAGTACCACCATCGGTACCACCACCAGTAACACCACTAGTACCTCCATCAGGCCCACCATCTATACTGCCACACAGGCCGCTACCAGTATCGCCACTACTACCGCCATCGGTACCATCACCACCCATACCACCGTCAGTACCGCCATCGGTACCACCACCACCCATACCGCCACCTGTACCGCCATCACCACCTTTACCGCCACCAACACCCGTACCGCCATTGGTACCACCACCACCTGTACCGCCACCGGTACCGCAATCACCACCTGTACCACCACCACCACCTGTACCGCCACCACCACCTGTACCACCTGTACCGCCGTCTGTACCACCACCACCCGTACCGCCACCGGTACTGCCACCACCACCTGTACCGCCACCGGTACCACAATCACCACCTGTACCGCCACCACCACCTGTACCACCACCACCCGTACCGCCACCAGTACCACCACCACCCGTACCGCCATCGGTACCACCACCCATACCGCCATCTGTACCACCACACAGGCCCGCCAATAAGCATTGCCATAATGTCCCAAAGGGTTTACACACGTGAGGAGGCATATGAGATTCTTGCCATGTCAGATGATGAGAGCAGCGGGGAGCTCACATCATCTGGTTCGGAATACGAGCCAGTGGAGGATAGTGGATCAGAGTCCGAGTCCGCGGAGGAAACCGTCCCTCCCAAAAGATTGAGATCAGGACCAAGATCAGGAGATCTGCCCACCACCAGCAGCGCCAGACCCCAGGAAGAGGAAGAGGAGCCCAGTACAAGCACTGGAATTACCACCAGCAGCGCCAGACCCCAGGAAGAGGAAGAGGAGCCCAGTACAAGCACTGGAATTACCCACCCAACCCGAAGAACCCAGCCCCAGTCCTACCTTCCCGATGCCCTGGCAAACCCCTTATGGTTGCCTGCCAACTCAGGACCTGCTATCATCCCCCCTTTCACCGCACAGCCAGGTGTGCAGCCCGACACTACAAATTTTTCTGAATTCGATTATTTTTCTTTTTCCCACAAGATTTTCTGCAGAATATGATGGATCAAACTAATTTGTATGCATCCCAATTTATTGCTGCCAACCCCAATTCTTCCTACGCCCGCATGTTCCAGTGGCGATGTGTCACACTGGATGAATTTAATTGTTAATTGTTTTTGGGCCTAACTTTTAATATGGGGCTTACAAAAAAGAATGAAGCCCATGCATATTGGTCCACCCACCCCATCCAACACATGCCCATATATTCCGCTGTCATGTCCAGGACAAGATACGACATGATTATGCGTTTTCTCCACTTCAATGACAATTCCCATTGCCCTCCCCGAGATCATCCCAACCATGACAAATTGTACAAGATACGCCCCTTAATCAATTCCTTTTCCCAGCGATTTAGAGAAGTTTTCATCCCAGACCAAAAAATTTGTGTGGACGAGTCCCTCATACATTTCACTGGCCGACTGCACTTCAAGCAGTATATACCAAGCAAGAGATCCAGGTATGGGGTGAAGTTAAATAAATTATGCGATCGAGCCACTGGATATGTCTTCACATTCCGGATCTACGAAGGCAAAGATTCCCAGCTCCAGCCCCATGATTGCCCCACATATATTGGAACCAGTGGGAAAATTGTCTGGGAGCTGGCATACCCCCTATTCGACAAAGGATACCATTTATATGTCGACAACTACTATACCAGCCTGCCCCTTTTTCATCACCTTTATAGTAAAAAAACCCCGGCCTGTGGTACCTTAAAAAAAAAACGTAAGGGATTCCCACAAAATCTATTGGCAAAAAAATTAAGAAAGGGAGAATCGGCATTCATGAGGAGGTGTTGGCCATGAAGTGGAGGGACAAGAAAGATGTCCACATGCTCTCTACCATCCACAATGACACCGTGGTGGAGATCCAAAGAAGACGCGGCCCCATTGTAAAGCCCGAATGTGTCCACGACTACAATATGTATATGGGGGGGTGGATTTAAACGATCAGATGCTACAGCCCTACTTATCAAACAGAAAGTCCTGTTACTGGTACAAGAAAGTTGCCTTTCACCTTTTTCACATGGCCCTTTTTAATTTGTTTGTCTGCTACCAAAAAGCAACTCAAAACCAACAAGTCACCTACCTCAAGTATTTTGAATCGATCATCACTGCCCTCATTTACCAACAAGGTCCCGCCCCAGGAAGCATTCGCGCGAATGCTGTGAGTAGACTTCACGAGCAACACCTTCCCTATAGCATTCCCCCCACAGAATCTGGAAGAAGACGCCAAAAGAAATGCCGTGTATGCAGCAGAGGAGGAGTAAGAAGAGATTCCAGCTATTATTGTCCCCAATGTCCCTCCCAACCTGGCCTGTGCATCGGAGATTGCTTCAAAAATTATCATACATTCATCCAATATTAGTTCCCTGTATTATTACCAGACTGCCATTTCCCCATTTGCCTGCTACCATGTTAATTAACTGACCCTGGCCTGTTTACCGACGATGTCTTTGCTTGCCGATTTAAACCACGTTTCTGACTTGCACGTGTACCAACCTCAGCCTGTTTACCGACGATGCCTCTGCCTGCCGATTTAAACCACGTTTCTGACTTGCACGTGTACCAACCTCAGCCTGTTTACCGACGATGCCTCTGCCTGCCGATTTAAACCACGTTTCTGACTTCCACGTGTACCGACCTTGGCCTGTTAATCGACCATGTTTTTGCCTGCCACTTGGACTGATCTTTTGCCCATCTACTTTAGTACACAGGGGTCTCACATATGTGAGGGGCTTCAGAATAGCGTTCTGAGTAGAGAAAACCAGTTTTTCGTTTTCTGTGCTCCCAGAACAGGGTCTGGTTGCCCGGAGGCTTCAAAGCGATTTGGGTGGGAGAAGCCTCTACCCCTGTCCCCCTGGCCCTAAGCTTGATGGTCCTTCCTGCTGCCTGGACCAATACTTTGGCTGTGCTGACCATATTGCTGCCTGTAAAGACCCATGACATTATGGACCATGTTTCTTCCTGCTGTTTGGACCAATACTTTGGCTGTGTTGACCATATATCTGCCTGCTGCCTCTACTGACTTTGGACAGTATTTCTGCCGGGACACCTCTGCCTGCTACCTGGACCTGTGCTTTGGCTGTGCTCTGGCTGTGCTTTGGCTGTGCTCTGGCTCTGCTCTGGCTGTGCTGACAGTATCTCTGCATGTATGAACTATGGACAGTATTCCTGCCTGCTGCCTGGATGATTGCTTTTGCTGTCGCTGACCTCATTCCTGCCTGCTGCCTGGACCGATGCTCTCCTCTGTGGACCACTGCACTTCTAAAACCACAGGTAATCTTTTGTTATTTGGTATGTACCTGCTATGTGTTAGAAATATGAAGGGCCTTCAAAAATGTGATCGGTAGTCAGAAAATGATATGTGTAATTAATGCTGCTAGAATGCCTGGAGGTGCTACTTGGATTTTGGGCCTCTGTATGTGGCCAGGCTGTGTAAAAATCTCAAACATGTAGTATCGCCATACTCAGGAGGAGTAGCAGAATGTATTTGGGGTGTCATTTTTGCTATGTACATGCTATGCGTTATAAATATCTTATAAAGGGACAACTTTGTGTAAAAAAAATGCATTTTCATTTTTTTTCCACTTTTTTCAAAACCTTCTGGAAAAAAATGAACCGTTCAAAAGACTCATTATGCCTCACAGATTATACGTTGGGGTGTGTGCTTTCCAAAATGGGTTCATTTTGTGGATAATTCCATTGTTCTGGTGCTCCAGGGCCTTCAAAACTGTAATAGGTGGTTGAGAAAGGATATGTGCAATTTATGCTTGTAAAACGCATGAAAGTGATACTTCAATGTTGGGCCTTTGTATGTGGCCAGGCTGTGTAAAAGCCTCACACATGTGGTATCGCCATACTCAGGAGGAGTAGCAGAATATATTTTGGGGTGTAGTTGCAATTATGCATATGCTGTGTGAGAGAAATAACCTGTTAATATGACCAGTTTGTGTAAAAAATAAAATAAAATAAAAAATCTTAATTTTCCCAAGAATTGTGGGAAAAAAATTACAGCTTCAAAAAACTCACCATGCCTCTTAGTAAATACATTGGACTGTCTACTTTCCAAAAAGGGGTCATTTGGGGGGGTATTTGTACTTTCCTGGCTTGTTAGTGTCTCAAGAAATGAGATAGGCCTTCAGGTGAGATAGTACATCAGTTGTGATAAATTTTCAGTGATTGGCACCATAGTTTGTAGACTCTATAACTTTCACAAAGACCAAATAATATACATTAATTTGGGTTATTTTTACCAAAGATATGTAGCAGTATAAATTTTGGCACAAATTTATGAAGAAAAATGACTTGTTTGCAAAATTTTACAAAAGAAACTAAAAAAAAGTATGTTATTTTCAAAATTTTCGCAGTTTTTTTGCTTATATCGCAAAAAATGAAAAACCCAGTGGTGATTAAATACCACCAAAAGAAAGCTCTATTTGTGAGAAGAAAATGATAAACATTTTGTTTGGATACAGTGTAGCATGACTGAGTAATTGTCATTCAAAGTGTGAGAGCGCTGAAAGCTGAAAATTGGTCTGGGCGGGAAGGTGCATAAGTGCCTGGTATTGAAGTGGTTAAACAATACATATGGAAAATAAAAAAATATATATGTATGAAGAAAAATATATATGTATGGAAAATATAACAAAAAAAAAGAAAAAAAATCATAAAAAAATTATGTTTGTTGTAATATTTTGCAAAAATATCTCAAAGCACTGGGCTGACGGTGTCTGAGTGCCAAATCCCCCCCCCCCCCCCCGTATACTTGTTTGAAAAGAAGCATACTGATTACCTAATATACAAAAGGCAATACTAGGACAACAATAAAATGAAAGACAATAATGATTTTAATAATAAAGATAATATTCATTAAATGTATATATATATATACAAATAATATATACATACTGTATATATAAAGGAGCAAACTACTTGGATGTAAAATGGGAAATAATAAATGTAAATATAAAAATGCAAAAGATGAATAATAGACCTCAATAGAAATATCAAAAGAAAACGTGAAAGGAAGAGTGGTCGGAAAAAGTGGGTCATAAAAAAAAAGGAAAAGCCGAAAGGTGTAAACTGGAAGATGGATGGCCTGCCTGTAGAAATGGGCAACCTACATGAAGGTCTGAACATCTAACCCTACATTCAAACCCTTTGGTCACAGAGCTCCCAGTCGATGTATCCAAAAGGCTTCTCTTCTACAAAGTTTCTGAAACCGCCGTCCAGTATTTGCATCTTCACCCATTACCTCCAAACCAAAGAGCCTCACACCAGAGGGGTTTTGATCATGTTTATCCAAAAAGTGTAGGGGTAATGAATGCTTGTCAAAGCATTTGAGGATATTCCTTTTATGCTCCCCAAACCGTGTACGTAGGGTGCGACGGGTGCCACATAGAAAAGGTCACAAGGGCATAGCAGACAATACACTACAAATTGTGATCCACAGTTAATAAATTACCGGATGGCATGGATTTGACCATCATTGCCTGTAACCTCCTTCTTTCTATGCCACATATACTGACAGTTGGGGACCCCACACCTAAAACTGCTCTTTTGATCAAATAGACTGCTCCAACTATGATTTGCAGCGGTTTTGTGTGTACGAACTCTACTTGGGGCGATATAGCCTCTCAAGTTCCTAGGTCTACAGAAGATGACATTTGGGCATTCTGGGATGATATTGGTGAGGCAAGGATCCCGATGGAGACTACCCCAGTATTTCTCTATAATTTGCTTGATTGGAAATGCCTTATTGGTATATCGAGTATTGAAGGTCATGTCCGAATGGCTAAAGGAACAAATTTTCCTAGCCAAGGCATCCCAAACATTCTTAGTGCATATAACTTCATGTTTTGTGACTTTCTTGGTGACAACTTCAGAGTACTTGAGTCTGTTTTTTGTATATGCATCATCAATGGTGGCCTGGTCATAGCCCTTCTCCAGAAATTTCTTTCTCAGTACACCACTCTGCTCATCGTAATCTAGTAGACGAATGCAAGCCCTTTGCAGCCAGCAGAACTGATCCAGAGGTACATTCTTGATCCATCTGGGGCGGTGATGGCTTTGAGCATGGATATAGGAATTTCCAGCTGATGGCTTAAAATGGGTTAGAGAAATGATCTGATATTCGTCATCCACCATCAATTTAAGATCTAAGAACTTCTGACTGTCCAATACATGACTGAACACGATCCCTAAGCAATTGTTCTGGCAATAAGCCAGAAAGGATTCCAACTGGCTGTCAGATCCCAGATGATCAAAATATCATCAATGTAGCGGCCACATAGGACCAGGTCTCCCTCGTAGGGAATGTTGGACAAGATGTGGAACTGCTCCCAGTATCCCCTAAAGAAGTTGGCATATCTCCGGGTGAACCTGGCCCCCATAGCTGTGCCCTTGGTTTGTCTATAGTATACATCCTGGAACACAAAGTAATTGTGTGTCAGGGTATACACAATGGGGCGCATAATGAATGAGGCCTGCATAGGATGAAGATGGTTTTCACATGCCAGAAAATATTGAACAGCTTGTAGTCCAAATTGGTACTGGATGGTTGTATATAATGAGGCCACATCCAATGATAGCCAACAGTATCCTGTCTGCCATTGATATTGGGCCAGATTCTCTAGCATATGCCCTGAGTCGCGAACATAGGAAGGGAGCTGGACTATCAGTTCCTGAAAGAAGTGGTCAATATAGCTTCCCATTGGACTGGAAAGACTGTCAATGCCAGATATAATTGGCCTACCAGGAGGATTGGTGGCATCCTTGTGGATTTTAGGGATATGATACATAAAGGGTGTTAATGGGTATGGGTGAACAGAAATTGCCATTCGGACTTTGATATAACCCCATCCCTGAGAGCTTTGTTTAATAGGGTTTTCAGGGCTTCCTTATATAGGTCAACCGGGTCACCTTTCAACTTTTAAGTACTCATATCACCAAGGAGTCTATATGCTTCAGCCAAACAGTCCAGTCTGTTGTGAATGACAAGACTCCCCCCCCTTATTATTTTTTTTTTTTACATTTTACTATATATTTTATTTATTTTTAATTAATTCTTATTTTTTGTCTCAGTCCCTTCCGGGGGTGGGGCTTTTTTCAATCATTTCATTTCAGTCTCCATTTAAAAGTGCTTGTCTGCGTTTGCCTTGAGTAGCCTAGCTCTGAGGAAGGGGGTGCACCCCGAAACGCATCAGCTTTTACCCTGTGATGTGTCAAGCACATGTGTCTGCACTATTCCACATTGTGTGATTTTATGGCTCATTGAGGGTTGCTTTTTGTGAGTACCCACTTTTTATTGATTTTATCATTTATTAAATGTCATTGGTAATGCACTGGATGTGCACGCCTTCCTTTTTGTTTTTTCTTTAAATGGTAAACACTATGAGAGGTCTTTGTTTTCATCTTGCCATGGTTTGTTTGGTGTAAAAATTCCCTCTGGCACGCTGGATAAGAGGGGATACCTTAAAGGGGTAGAGCACCTATAAAGAAGACTTGGACATATTGGAAGAGTGTCAGTGTCCCCAGTGGTATATATTTTTTTAACAGATAAGGGTTTATTCAAATGATGCACAAATGCAATGCAGGTTTACAAAGATATACAGAGAACCATTAAACACATATGGGCAACATTATAAAGCACAAACTGCACTTATCCCAATACTAACCAAGTTTCCTTCGTATTCAGTCCTAGAGGTGAGGTGTCCATGCCCGAGCCTCTCACCACAAAGGGGGAAGGAATAGGTGAGGGGGAATGTAAGGAGAGGGGGAGAGGGGGGGGGGGGTGAGTGGACAGCCAAAATCAGGAAGCCAGGCAAACAGGGCTAAGACATGGGGGTAGTCGTTCTACAATACCATAGGACCATGAGCTCAATTCAAGTGGACCATACTTTGTCAAATTTCTTTGTGGACAATTTCTACTCACATTAATTTATACAGTGGCAAAACTGCGTTAAACGCAGAAACCCAGGTAGCCAGCGTACAGGCATAGGATACCGATAATCGAAGGTAAAAGGAAAATAGAGGTTTATTAAGAAGTCTAGATGTCAACAGTCACTTAATACAGTCTGGTTCCAGAGTAATCGGCTCCTGGAGTTGAGCATGAAGTGCATGTCTCAGTTGATCCCAGTGGTATATTTAACACCAGGAATTGCTTATTGGCTATCTTTTGTGGGCAAGAAGTCACATACCATCTAGTTAGTGCAGTGTGTGGTGGAGAGTTTTCCAAATGCATGGGTTGAGTCTGCTTGGTTTCACATGGTGGATTCATATGCAATTGCATGGGTCATCATTTGATTTATGGACTTTGATGATGCGAAGAGCACTATTATAGTGGACTATTCATTTAATATTCACCTATTTTAAAGAAAGTTCACTTGTGATGTATAATGTATGGTCTTACTTTGTCTTTTTTTGTTTTGATATGTTTTGTTATTAACAAGTTTAACACTTGGTTAAAGACAGCAGCTGTATTATTCACTTCATCCTTTTTGGTGCATATTTTAATTAGAAATCATTTGTAATTCCTGCAATTAAGAATCCAGTGTTTTATAGATATATTTCTTACTATGTGCATTCCAAACTTATATACCTAGAGGGTGAATAATTGTTTACATGTGCTTTGATTATGAAACTGTGGGTAAGGGTGCCCACTGCTTAGCTACATTTTTTTATCAGTAACCTTAATCGCTGAAAAATTTCATTTTTGTATTAATGTTACTGCAGCAACACAACTTTGAAATAGGTCAGTAGTAACTTTTTCTTACCAAAATTCCAAACTTTCCATCCAGATGAGAACAACGCCCTTTTTTTTGGAACACATCAAAAACCAGTCTGGCCAGCTATGGATTACAGTTTCAGATGGATGAGACAAGTGTGGCTATTACTTGACTTTATTAATCAGTCAGTGAGATTTATTGAAATACATGATCATTTATCATAATTCTTAGTGTAACATTTAAAGTGATGGTAAAGTCCATTTTCTTTTAAAATAACATGTATGATATACTTACCCGCTCTGAGCAATGGAATTGCACAGATCTGCCCTGAACCTCTGATTTTGGGGTCCCCAGGCGGTGATCCCGATTCCTCCTCTTCTCAGTGTGCCACCATAGGAAGCCACTTCTTATGGTGGCACACCTGCGAGCTAAAACATAGACAATGTGGCTCAGCCCCACCCCCTACTCCTTTGTCATAGGATTTGACTGAAATCAGCAGGTGCCAATAGCTCCAGCTGCGTCAGCAAAGCCTATTAGAACAGGAAGAGCTGCTACAGATGGACACAGGTAAACATAAGGTGAGGTGAGGGGTGGTACTGTTACCTATACATTTTTTACCTTAATGCTGGGAATTCATTAAGGTAAATATGTTTAGGCTTTGAAACCACTTTAAACTACACTTGTTAGACTACTATATTGTGGAATTACAAAGAACAATGGTAGTGCCAACACTCAGTTATCCATAGAAACCTATTAAATTTGAGATCAATTACTCTTTATGACTAGCCTGCTAGAGCAGTACAAAACCAACGTAACTTAAATAAACACACTATAAAAATGAAAATAACCTATACAATAGATAAAATACAATTTCGTTTGATATAAATGCATTATATAGGCAAAAAGTTTTTTTTAGATTTGGATAGAGTAGTGTAGCCATGCCCCCGTAGGGGTTGCTGAAAATTGTGGTTCACCTGTCACCCTGCCCAGCCCGGAATCCATCTCTCAGGCACTCAGAGACATAGAACAGTCCAAAAGGTTTGTTTTATTGTTTTTTTTGAGGGGATTGAACTTGGATTGGAAAGTGAAATTATGGGATGCCCAGAAAGATTCAGTGTAATTTGCTTGGAACTTCTATATACACTCCTGTATATACACTCCAGTCTTATCTCCAGCACAACTCTTACTTAAGACCTCTTTCCCTTACTCCTCTAGCTCTTCTCTTGCTGCAAATTCCCAGGCCAGCTAGCACCACATGGTTGGGCCTGATGTAGAAATAGTTCAGGTGCTAACTGTTCTCCAGCTACTGATCCCAGATAGCTCTCTTCAGGCCCTGCCAGCCAGCCTGGCTGCAATGACCTCTTTCCACTGCCCTTCTCACAGTCCACTCTTTTGGTTTTGCACCCATCTCAAACTGCAATCTCCCAGTTCTCTCAGGCGTGCCTCCCCACTCCTCCCGACTGTGCTTCACTCACCAGAACTCCTGGCTGTGACCAGTTGTCCTCCCTGGAGTCTCTTAGCAGTGCTCTCGTCCTCTCTTTGCTCTCTCATGTGCCTCTCCTCCAGGATCTCTTCTCTCCTCCTGGATGCACCCGAGCCCTGGCCCAAGGTCACCCCTCCAGACTGGGGAGCTCCCTGTGGGCCCTGACAGCCTCCACACTCTCTCACTCCAGATCCTCCACCCGAAAACTCCTCCCCAGCTGGGCTGACCCTGAGTATTTAAGGAGGATCCTTAGAATTCCTTGGGCAGCTTCACCTCTCCTCTCTTTCTAGCACCTGCTAGAAAGAAGAGTGAGGTGACAGTGATCCTACCTGTGAGTCACCCAGCCCTGCCTTGACCAGTCCTAGCCCAGAATGAAAACAAACAGGCCTAGCCACCAGCTATGCCTGCCTAAATTTTCCTACTCTATAGAAAAATCTAAACTCTAGCACCTACCTAACTACAGGGTACTACAGTAGGAAAGGGTAAAACTCCAATCAGTTGTTTTTTTGCTGTTTGTATTCTGCTGTGGAGGTTTCTCTTAACTTGTTGTCCAGGAGCAGCACAAGAAAAAAGAGGGAATTTCACCAAAGGTAGGAGAATTCACATCCTAGACAACTGTCACTGAGACATTGGCCAGGACTGGATGATTGCCGCTCACCTTCTGCTCTTGTTACAGCTCTAAGGCATCATACACACGGACGATTTTACAGCGGCGTTTTTGAGCTTTTTATGCAGCTTAAAAACGGCACTCCCTGTTATTCAATGGCCTCATACACACCATGGCATTTTTAAACTGTAATGCCCCGTACACACGGTTGGACTTTGTTCGGACATTCCGACAACAAAATCCTAGGATTTTTTCCGACGGATGTTGGCTCAAACTTGTCTTGCATACACACGATCACACAAAGTTGTCGGAAAATCCGATCATTCTGAACGCGGTGACGTAAAACATGTACGTCGGGACTATAAACGGGGCAGTGGCCAATAGCTTTCATCTCTTTATTTATTCTGAGCATGCGTGGCACTTTGTCCGTCGGATTTGTGTACACACGATCGGAATTTCCGACAACGGATTTTGTTTATATCCTGCTCTCAAACTTTGTGTGTCGGAAAATCCAATGGAAAATGTGTGATGGAGCCTACACACAGTCGGAATTTACGACAACAAGGTCCTATCACACATTTTCCGTCGGAAAATCTGACCGTGTGTACGGGGCATGACAGGCATTGGCATTTTTAAGTTCCAAAAAAAAAAACCTGGACCAGCACATTCCGAGGCTCCAGCGCTAGAGCTGTTTTGACGCCGAAGCCGAAAAACGCTCAAAAACTCACATTAATGCTGTAACCTGTGTTTTTGAGTGTCAGGGTTTTTAAGCTGTAAATATGTGTATTATGTGTATTATGCGAATGGTCCCTGTATGTAAGGAAAAACAGGAAATTCCTGTCTGTATTTACCCAAAAGTCCTTTGCACACCCGGGGGATTGTGGGAAAGAGAAAGAGGAGGAACAAAACATGACCAGCTCTGTGTCACAGCCAGCTCTAATTACATCTGTGGAGGCCCATCCCGAGCTTTGGGACCTGGCGCACCCACAGCATGGGGACCACATATTAAAAAACAAAGTGTGGATGGAGATTAGCTCGTTGCTCACCCCAGGGTGGGAAGCTTTGTCACATGGTAAACAAAAACAAACAAGTTATAGGGCGTACACACGGTCGGACTTTGTTCGGACATTCCGACAACAAAATCCTAGGATTTTTTCCGACGGATGTTGGCTCAAACTTGTCTTGCTTACACACAGTCACACAAAGTTGTCGGAAAATTCGATCATTCTGAATGCGGTGACGTAAAACACGTACGTCGGGACTATAAACGGGGCAGTAGCTAATAGCTTTCATCTCTTTATTTATTCTGAGCATGCGTGGCACTTTGTGCGTCAAATTTGTCTACACACTATCGGAAATTCCGACAACGGATTTTGTTGTCGGAAAATTTTATAGCCTGCTCTCAAACTTTGTGTGTCGGAAAATCCGATGGAAAATGTGTGATGGAGCCAACACACGGTCGGAATTTCCGACAACAAGGTCCTATCACACATTTTCCATCGGAAAATCCGACCGTGTGTACGGGGCATAAGTCTATGTTTATGGAATGCATGATCTGTTTGTTCTTTAATGTAAATGTAGAATGCATAACCCTTATTAACCTCTTCCTTTCCACTTTTCTCTTCTTCTCCACTATTCTTTAGGCAAAGTCCTTCAGCGACGGTAGAAACCCCTCCACGATCGCGTGAGTAGGGGCCTCACAGAAGAGGAAAAGGCAGCCCGGTCTGGATTGGCAGTGCCCAAAAAGAAGCCGCACGTTTAACACTAGAACCTGGCCTTCATAAGTCAAGCGATGATTAACAGCACCAGAGTTTTTTGTCTTCTTTTTACATTATGTAATTCCCCCTGTGCATTTCTTTGCAGGCGATATGAATTTTATATGTATAATGTCAACCAACTATTTAAATTCTATTCTTTGTAGGACAATATCCAATATTGCAGAGAGAAGAGAGGAGGCAGGGGAAGAGTCGGCGGTAGACAGACCCACCACCAGTGCCACGGACAGCTCAGCTCACGCATCTCCCCATGACAGCAGTGTTGGAAGCCATGCCGAGGTGACATGAGGTAACTGTCCATCCATTATGTCTGCCTGTCTATCTCAATGTCTGTCTGTCTATCTACCTACATGCCAATCTATATATTTTATCTTTTGCAGGAATCCAGCGGCAGCCAACAACATGGGGAGGTGCATGGTCGTGGAGATGTCTGTGGTCGTGGAGGTAACCAGTGGCAGGGGGGGGGGCAGTTCAGTGCAGAGACTGAGGACAGGGTGCTTGCACTGCTGCAGGCAGTGCGGCAGGAGAGCCAGGGTGTTGATTTTTTTCCTCGACCCAAGCAACAAGCGCCTGCTTCTGCCGCCACATGTACAACATTCTGGAGGACATTGGGGAGACCTGGAGATTCAGCGAATGGATTGATTGAGCACCATCTGTTTGCAATACAGACAGGCAAAATATAGTGGTATGCCACCTCCACCGATACACACACTCTTTCTCATGATCCCCTAATGGCCCCTGGGACCTCAGCAGTGCAAGCACCCCCCTCTCTGTATCGGCCCCCTTTTCTCCGCCAGCCGCTACCCTCCATGCCCCAGACCCCATTATACTCCCCACACTCCTATGAAGAATGTGCACCATCATCTGCCCATCATTATATGCATGGGCGCCAGCCCCATTCCTTTTCCCATCCTCAATCCCCACATCCCCAAGGTGACCAGGCATCCCAGGACACATATCACCAGTTGTGATTTTATATACGATAAATAACATTTTTTTTGATTAACACATTTTGCCTGATTGTTTTAATTTTTTTATAGGATGCACAACAGCACTCATTTGTACTCTGCCTGAGACAAACATATGCCAAACCCATATAGGGCTGGCATGTGTTTGCCTCATGAAGAATAAAATGGACTCCTTTGCACTCTGCCTGGGACAAACGCATCTTAAGCCCAAATAGGGCTAGCATAATGGGCTCGCAGAATGAAAAGACCATGTTGCACTCTGCCTGGGACAAATGCACGTTAAGCCCAAATAGGGCTAGCATGCGTTTGCCTCACGCAGAATGGAATGGACTCCTTTTCATTCTACCTGAGACAAACGGATGTTAAGCTCAAATAGGGCTAGCATGAGTTTGCCTCACGCAGAATAAAAAGGACCAATTTTCACTCTGGGACAATCGCATGCTTAGCCCAAATAGGGCTAGCATGCGTTTGCCTCACGCAGAATGAAAAGGACCAATGATTTTCACTCTGCTTGGGACAAACGAATGCTGAGCCCGAATAGGGCTAGCATGCGTTTGCCTCACGCAGAATGGAATGGACTCGTGGAACAAAAGAAGAAACATGGAATGGACACAAAAAAAGGTAACATGAATATGACGTGTTTTAGTCAACGAAAAAAACAAGACAGAAATCCGAGCTGATTAATGCAATGTCGACATTGTTTTTTAAATATGATCCTCTTGCCATGACACCTCTCCATCAGGTGATACAAAATATTGGGCAAATTGGTTGCAGATTGTCATGACCCATGCCGTTGACCGCAAGTCCATAAATTGAACACAGTGTCTTGGGTTGCTGGGCTCCGGTTCCACATTGTGCCTCTCATTGTCAGGACCATCTTGATTGCCTTCTCCACATCCAGTTGCATGGAGGACAGCAAAACCCTCCATTTGGCCGTCAAGACACCAAAAGTGTATTCGACCACATGGCGTGCACGGCTGAGCCCATAATTAAAATATTTTTTTTTCATGGCTGAGACCATAGCTACTATATGGCCTCATTCCAAAAGCCTCATCCGCAAGCTTGACCAATGGCAAACTTGGTTCATCAGTGCAGGGTAGAGGCCTGCTGGCTGGCTTGTTGAGGCATCCCTCATGCAGACGACATCTCAATGCAGTCTCTCTGAATATGCAGGCGTCGCCTTGGCTGCTGATAAGCTCCCACATCCATGGCAAGGAATTTTAGATGTGCATCAGTCAATGCCAGGAGGACCATGGAAAAATATTTTTTATAATTAAAATGTGATGATCCGGAGTGGGGAGGTTTCTTCACCCTAATGTGTTTCCCATCCAGGACACCGATGCAATTAGGAAATTGTGTTTTTTCCCAGAATCCATCCACAACAGATTCCCAGATTTCTTCGGTGGGCTCTGGGATGACTGCCTCGTGTAGCTCCTCCCAAATTACCACAAATGTTCACCCTGTTACTGCAGAGACCGTTGTGACACCAAGGAGGATGTAATGGTGAAGGGACACAAAACTTTATCCTGTGGCAAGGAACCTAACATGGCAAAAGGAAAAGGAAGGGGAAAGAAATCGCGCTCGGTGTTCTATTTAAAAAGTGAAAAAAATGAAAAAAACGTGAAGTGAGTCCTGCAGCTGAAACACAATAACCCCAATACTAGGGCACACAAACTAAACAATATATAAAACAGTGTAGCGCTGGACTGAAAAGTATACGCATATAATAGTGTATGCGAGAGAGCCAAGACCCATATATGTGTAAGTAAATATAAAAGAAACCATATACCACTTAATCTGGAACAATTCAGTGTCTATATACGTGTATTGTGACACTAAAGAATGAATCAAGTGCGCCTATATATATCTATAAACGAAAATTGATATAAAAATACAAAAATAGTGAACTTAAATAAGTTATGTGAATCAAATGTGACAGCAAAAATTGAAATTACATCGACATGTAATAAGGAACTCTGTTCACTTATATAATATTAGTTGATCCTTAATGCTTAGTGATCACAATGAAAGTGACAAACTAAAATAAAAGTCCCAATAAATTATGAGCGAAAGTCCCAAAACGTGATGACACTTCAACACAAATTCCGATTCAATATTCCACCGCAGCTGTTGCCCACCACCAAAGGATTAAAGTTGGAGGCTTACCGGGCAGCCTGCGACCACCCTTATTCAGGGGGGTCAAAACAGGCTCTGTAGGGATGTATGAATCCAGATGGTGTCCTCGCCCGTGATTTTCAGGTGTTCTCCAGGTGTTCCTATGGCAAGCCAAGGGGGGCTTCCAAACAGGGTGAAGCAAGGATTTGTCCACCGGATGCAATAGGGATTGAACCAAAAATGCCCCAAAAAAGAAAAGAGAGAACTCCGATAGTGTAGGACAATCTGACTAATTTATTAAAAAGCATAAAAACAAATATTCCTCTAAAAACAAAACTTCTGACAGGGAGAAATGAAACAAAAAACTCTGCCGCCGTTTGAAATCCAATCGCGCATGCGCGATGCGTGCTCGTGTTGTGACCCTACGGCCGTTTCGTCACAACTGACGTCATCAGGGGTACGTGGCCACGCTCGCGCATGCGCTTTAAATACACAAGCGCCATGGCGCCATAACTCTTTCATTGGCTGAGGGGGAACGGGGCGGATGGTAATACTATATTGCTAGTCATTCCAACCCAATGGAAACCGCCCATACACCCTTCCTTGATGTAAACATGGGAAAATATATATATAGAACAAAGCCATATATCGTACATCACCATCTAGTGGCTAAAAAAGAAAAGTGCAGAACACACTCCAGATTACTTTTAGTGTGTAGAAACATAAACCAGCTTCCACAGCACGGCAGTGTGTATTACGCACTGCCATCTAGTGGCGGAATGGAAATATTTCACCAATATGAAGCACATAATAAAGTGCATACAATTAGGGTGCATAGAAACCAAAATAAATGTAGGTGGGCTTAAGCTCCCCATCAGCCATATTCCAATAAAAAATATATAAACATGTTTCCAATATACTAAAAACATCATAATATGTGTATCAAAAAATGGACACTTAATAGTCCAAATGTGTCTAAGAACACAAGGTGGGTAGATGTATGTTGATAAGAATACAAATAAAAATGCATATCAGTAAAAAAGAAGAAGGAGGGGATCATCTGTGTAAAATTTTAATTTCAACTACTGTTAATCTAAAGAGGGGAAAATCATCTGTAAAAAATTCTTTCAACTATTGTTAATGAAACAGTTGATATCCCACTCTATATTCAACCCATTCGGGGCATGGGAGTTCAATCTGTAGATCCAGTTAGTTTCGGATCTAGAGATGGTTCTTTTTCCATTGCTACCCCGCCAATGGGGAACATACTTCTCAATGCCGATGAACACAGTTCCCTTAGGGTTCCTATCATGTACTACATCATAGTGCCTAGAGACACTGTGTTTATCGAAACCCTGCTTGATGTTGGTGATGTGTTCCGCCAACCTCACATTCAGTTTCCTAATGGTACGGCCAACATACTCCAACCCACATGGACACCTCAGTAAATATACTACGCATTTGGTTGTGCATGTGATAAGCGATTTGATGGAGTGTGTGGCACCAGTACCACTGGAGGTGAATTCTGTTATTCTCCTATCTCGTAATGAGTTGATACTGCAAACATTACATCTCCTACAGGGGGAGAATCCTTTTAAATCCCCAAAAAAGGTAGGGCGCTTGGGTGGGACAGGGATATTTGGTGCCAACAGATGTCTAAAGCTGGTGGCCCCCCTAAATAAAATTCGCGGTTTTTCAGATAAAAGGGGTCCCAAAACTCGATCGTTTTCAATAACGGACCAATGTTTTCTGATGATTCTTTTGATGGCCCAGTGTTGGCTTGAATAGGTTGTGATGAAGGCTAACCCAAAATCCTCCCTGTCTTGTACTTGGGGAGGTGTGTCATGCAGTAATTCCTCACGCTCCCTATTCCCTATCTCCACAATTAGAGAATCCAATGCAGCAGCATCATAACCTTTAATCACAAACCTCGATTTCAACTCCAAGGCCTCCCTATGGAACTCATTGGCATCAGAACAATTTTGTCTCAAACGCAGAAACTGGCCTTTAGGCACAGCAGATAGCCAGGACTGATGGTGACAGGAATCGAGTGGTATAAAACTATTCCTGTCAGTTATTTTAAAATGAGTCGAAGTGGTGATGACACCATTAACAACAGTGATGGTTAAATCCAAAAAGTGGATTTGGGTGGAGCTGGCTTCATGGGTAAGTGATATGCCCCTATCGTTGTTGTTGAGTACAGACAAAAAGGTGGTCACAGAATTGATGTCACCATCCCAAATGAACAGGACATCATCAATAAATCTCCTCCACATGACCAACTGGGGAGGACTGTCCTTTAATACCACGTCCTCCTCCCACTTGGCCATGAAGAGGTTGGCCATACTGGGAGCAAATTTAGCCCACCTACATTTATTTTGGTTTCTATGCACCCTAATTGTATGCACTTTATTATGTGCTTCATATTGGTGAAATATTTCCATTCCGCCACTAGATGGCAGTGCGTAATACACACTGCCGTGCTGTGGAAGCTGGTTTATGTTTCTGCACACTAAAAGTAATCTGGAGTGTGTTCTGCACTTTTCTTTTTTAGCCACTAGATGGCGATGTACGATATATGGCTTTGTTCTATATATATATTTTCCCATGTTTACATCAAGGAAGGGTGTATGGGCGGTTTCCATTGGGTTGGAATGACTAGCAATATAGTATTACCATCCGCCCCGTTCCCCCTCAGCCAATGAAAGAGTTATGGCGCCATGGCGCTTGTGTATTTAAAGCGCATGCACGAGCGTGGCCACGTACCCCTGATGACATCAGTTGTGATGAAACGGCCGTAGGGTCACAACGCGAGCACGCATCGCGCATGCGCGATTGGATTTCAAACGACGGCGGAGTTTTTTGTTTCATTTCTCCCTGTCAGAAGTTTTGTTTTTAGAGGAATATTTGTTTTTATGCTTTTTAATAAATTAGTCAGATTGTCCTACACTATCGGAGTTCTCTCTTTTCCTTTTTGGGGCATTTTTGGTTCAATCCCTATTGCATCCGGTGGACAAATCCTTGCTTCACCCTGTTTGGAAGCCCCCCTTGGCTTGCCATAGGAACACCTGGAGAACAGCTGAAAATCACGGGCGAGGACACCATCTGGATTCATACATCCCTACAGAGCCTGTTTTGACCCCCCTGAATAAGGGTGGTCGCAGGCTGTCCGGTAAGCCTCCAACTTTAATCCTTTGGTGGTGGGCAACAGCTGCGGTGGAATATTGAATCGGAATTTGTGTTGGAGTGTCATCACGTTTTGGGACTTTCGTTCATAATTTATTGGGACTTTTATTTTAGTTTGTCACTTTCATTGTGATCACTAAGCATTAAGGATCAACTAATATTATATAAGTGAACAGAGTTCCTTATTACATGTCGATGTAATTTCAATTTTTGCTGTCACATTTGATTCACATAACTTATTTAAGTTCACTATTTTTGTATTTTTATATCAATTTTCGTTTATAGATATATATAGGCGCACTTGATTCATTTGTTAGTGTCACAATACACGTATATAGACACTGAATTGTTCCAGATTAAGTGGTATATGGTTTCTTTTATATTTACTTACACATATATGGGTCTTGGCTCTCTCGCATACACTATTATATGCGTATACTTTTCAGTCCAGCGCTACACTGTTTTATATATTGTTTAGTTTGTGTGCCCTAGTATTGGGGTTATTGTGTTTCAGCTGCAGGACTCACTTCACGTTTTTTTCATTTGTTTCACTTTTTAAATAGAACACCGAGCGCGATTTCTTTCCCCTTCCTTTTCCTTTTGCCATTTTAAATACATAGTTATTGCAGCTGGTGTCTTTCCTGCAAATGGATATCTTTGAATATAGATCACAGTTGGTCATAGACACTACGGGTGTTTTTGACGGTAGAGAGGACCCTAGTGATGATTTAGCAGGATGTTTCCTCAGATTAAAAAATCTTACAGTTTCTGAGGTACACCTAAGATGGGATATTGCATATTTAGAAGAGTATGTAAAAGTTAATATGGTCCCGAGAAGTCTAAGGTGGGAAGTGAACCCCCAAAAGGAGGATAACGAACTTGCAGAATGGTTCAAATATTTTAATGAAGCAGGTGTGGGGTTTCTGCAATTTTTAATAGCTAAAAAGAAGCGTAGGCTCACTATGTTAGACATAGAGATTAAATTAACATCATTAAAGCTAAGCTTACACCATTCAAAGAAAATCAGGAATATACTCGTAAATCAGAATCTTTAAAGACTCTCCTGATTAAGGAGGAGTCAGAACAAAAATTGAAGAAAAGGAGGAAATATAATAGGGATGCCAAGGACTACAGGGGTAACCTGGTGTTCAAGTGGCAAGTCCCTGCCTCCACTGATCCCCCCACCACCATTACTTCTAGTAATATCCCAAGGGCCCAAGTTGGACCCGTGTCCCAAGGCATTCATGGGAACACTGGGTTGGAGACATCTCAGGGTTACTCCCCTTCCCCCCATTCATGGGGAGGTGCTAGACCTCGGGGACATTCTCAACATACGAGAGGTAGAGGGGGTAGGAGGAATCCCTCCTCCCGATCACGTCGTCGGTCCCCCTTACCTTGGAGACGATTGAATGACCGGGAAGCACATCACGACTTTGAGAGTAACCAACGACGTCCCGACTTTCAGGGACAAAAGCCCCGGGGAAACCAACGTAAAAATGATGAGGCACGTGAACAATATGGGGTTAACGTTGGGAATAGATTTTCTCCTTTATATGATGGTATGAACGATAATGCATTCGATTCCAATAGGGACTATAATCCCTTAGATTCCTCCCGCAACCGACACACTGAGGATAACCGTCCTCATCTGGATTTTCAGTGGGCCGGGAGGGGAAGGAACAAAAGAAACGGAGATGCAAGAGAGGGTGCAGAGGGGGGAGGAAGCTTCACCCCAAAAAGGAGGAGGATATAAGTGGCATTATAAATCTAAGCACCAAGGAAATCTCCAAGGAAGAACTATCGACCCTTAGTAAGGGTCTGAAGTTCGTACCACCACGGAATCTTAATAAATTCCAGACATTCATTGATGTGCAGAAATACACACGGAAACTAAACATAAAAAGATATGTTCTAAGTAACCCTGCTAGACAGCTAAGTAGAGAAGCCTCTGTGGTCACACACTCAGGACTAAGAAATGCATCACTTTTTAACCCTCCCAGCACTGGAGCACCGAATGTTACTGTTTTTCGGGATTTGGTGCTGAATGATCTGGCTAACTGAAATGTTAGATCAGTACAAACGCAACATAATATTAAAGTTGGTTTGGAGGCTTTGATGAATAGAAAGGATATTGTGATACGCCCCGCCGATAAAGGCGGAGCAATAGTTATCATGGATCATGACTCCTATAACAACGAAATTTTGAGAATCCTTTCGGACACAAATACGTATTCTTCTTTACCTTCCGATCCAACCTCTGGTTTTAAGCGGGAACTCAGGGTTTTGATTGAGAAAGGTTATGACTTGGGGATCCTTGATAAAAAGGAGAGGGAGTATTTGGTCCCTTTAGCCCCTCGGCTACCAGTAATATACATATTACCGAAAATCCATAAGACCTTGACCAATCCACCAGGGAGGCCCATCATCAGTGGTATTGATTCGGTAACCTCGCGTGTTGGGAAGTACATCGATTTCTTCCTACAACCACTGGTGGTGGGCACTCCCTCATATCTTAGGGACACTAAACACGTCCTCAATATACTGAGAGAAGTGGAGTGGAAAGCTACATATATATATGTATGTAAACAAGGGTTATGGCGCTTCCTATGGGGTACTGGATGGGAGGGGTGTGAGTAATGTGCACGGGTGGTGCCCTCAATGAGCCCCAATACAGGTACCTGGTAGTTACCAGGGACAAACTGTGTTAACGTAAGGGTATGTATGTCTATACCTCGACATACACACATACATCCATATACACCCGCATATATCAACAAAAATAGAAATAAAGATAATAATAATAATTCTAATTAAAAGGGGTGTGGGCTAGTTCATTCAACCTAATTAAAAGGGGTGTGGGCTGGAGCCCCTGTGACTGTGATACATATACCACCACTAGGTAATCATATGTGTGTAACCTTATAAGTGCTCTTCTGCCAAATTAATCCAAATAATCCAAAAGGGGTGTGGACTAGAACCCCTGTGGCTGTGACACATATACCACCACTAAGTAATCATATGTGTGTGACCTTATAAGTGCTCTTCTGCCGAAATGATCCAAGCACTCTGCTAACCGTGCAAAGTGAACATACATATATGAGCATACATAGAATATGTTATCCAACCATTACATATAGTAGTCAACTAAACATAATTAAGTGCAAATGAAACCAATAATAGTGATAATAGTCCATAAGATAAAGAACTTGTTCAAATCCAGTATTCCAAACAATTTCGTGACTTGGGTGCTCTCGGGTAATTCCTGTGACTTTAGTGCTCCCCCTTCAGGTCCCCACTCACCAAATACAACAACCCCGTCAAGGGGCAACCAGCATAGGATGTCTCTTTCGCGATCTTTTCTCCACACTGATCTGGCGGGCTTTACAGGATGGTTCCCGTTGGTTATCCCAATAGATTCCCGGATCCAGGTATACAGGTGGCTTTCTAATAGGTAGGGTGTTCACAATGGCTCCCTCATGGAAAGGAAAAAATAGGAAGCTTCCATGGTGTAGTATGTAAAAGGCTTTATTCAAAAAAACTCCATCAACAAACAGCGGAGTATATTAGGCAAAAATAAAGTGCATAAACCATAAAAAATATAATAGGCTAACTCAGACCGAAGCCTGAGAACAGACCCGTAGCAAGGTGGAAGGCGCGTACCGCCAGGTAGGAGCTGTGTGCGCTCTGTTATCGTTCCAACTAAAGTTCGTATCCGGAAGCGGTATGCGCTCCACCTGCGTGTCAGCTAGGGTCCGTAACCGGAAGTGACGTAGCGTGCGTGGCGTCGTTGTACGCGTTTCGTCATAGACATATATGCTGGTGACAGCTGATGTCGCATCACTCTACACCTCTATATCCCATAGTCTAGGACACGAGGCTGTGCGCCATTTCCTCTATCGAGACTCCAGTATCTCCATCACGCAATGTAATTTCGTGATGGAGCTACTGGACTTCTCGATGGAACACAACCATTTTTGGTATGGTGGCACACACTATTTACAAACGAAGGGAGTGGCCATGGGAGCTAAATTTGCTCCTAGTATGGCCAACCTCTTCATGGCCAAGTGGGAGGAGGACGTGGTATTAAAAGGCAGTCCTCCCCAGTTGGTCAAGTGGAGGAGATTTATTGATGATGTCCTGTTCATTTGGGATGGTGACATCAATTCTGTGACCACCTTTTTGTCTGTACTCAACAACAACGATAGGGGCATATCACTTACCCATGAAGCCAGCTCCACCCAAATCCACTTTTTGGATTTAACCATCACTGTTGTTAATGGTGTCATCACCACTTCGACTCATTTTAAAATAACTGACAGGAATAGTTTTATACCACTCGATTCCTGTCACCATCAGTCCTGGCTATCCGCTGTGCCTAAAGGCCAGTTTCTGTGTTTGAGACGAAATTGTTCTGATGCCAATGAGTTCCATAGGGAGGCCTTGGAGTTGAAATCGAGGTTTGTGATTAAAGGTTATGATGCTGCTGCATTGGATTCTCTAATTGTGGAGATAGGGAATAGGGAGCGTGAGGAATTACTGCGTGACAAACCTCCCCAAGTACAAGACAGGGAGGATTTTGGGTTAGCCTTCATCACAACCTATTCAAGCCAACACTGGGCCATCAAAAGAATCATCAGAAAACATTGGTCCGTTATTAAAAACGATCGAGTTTTGGGACCCCTTTTATCTGAAAAACCGCGAATTTTATTTAGGGGGGCCACCAGCTTTAGACATCTGTTGGCACCAAATATCCCTGTCCCACCCAAGCGCCCTACCTTTTTTGGGGATTTAAAAGGATTCTCCCCCTGTAGGAGATGTAATGTTTGCAGTATCAACTCATTACGAGATAGGAGAATAACAGAATTCACCTCCAGTGGTACTGGTGCCACACACTCCATCAAATCGCTTATCACATGCACAACCAAATGCGTAGTATATTTACTGAGGTGTCCATGTGGGTTGGAGTATGTTGGCCGTACCATTAGGAAACTGAATGTGAGGTTGGCGGAACACATCACCAACATCAAGCAGGGTTTCGATAAACACAGTGTCTCTAGGCACTATGATGTAGTACATGATAGGAACCCTAAGGGAACTGTGTTCATCGGCATTGAGAAGTATGTTCCCCATTGGCGGGGTAGCAATGGAAAAAGAACCATCTCTAGATCCGAAACTAACTGGATCTACAGATTGAACTCCCATGCCCCGAATGGGTTGAATATAGAGTGGGATATCAACTGTTTCATTAACAATAGTTGAAAGAATTTTTTACAGATGATTTTCCCCTCTTTAGATTAACAGTAGTTGAAATTAAAATTTTACACAGATGATCCCCTCCTTCTTCTTTTTTACTGATATGCATTTTTATTTGTATTCTTATCAACATACATCTACCCACCTTGTGTTCTTAGACACATTTGGACTATTAAGTGTCCATTTTTTGATACACATATTATGATGTTTTTAGTATATTGGAAACATGTTTATATATTTTTTATTGGAATATGGCTGATGGGGAGCTTAAGCCCACCTACATTTATTTTGGTTTCTATGCACCCTAATTGTATGCACTTTATTATGTGCTTCATATTGGTGAAATATTTCCATTCCGCCACTAGATGGCAGTGCGTAATACACACTGCCGTGCTGTGGAAGCTGGTTTATGTTTCTACACACTAAAAGTAATCTGGAGTGTGTTCTGCACTTTTCTTTTTTAGCCACTAGATGGCGATGTACGATATATGGCTTTGTTCTATATATATATTTTCCCATGTTTACATCAAGGAAGGGTGTATGGGCGGTTTCCATTGGGTTGGAATGACTAGCAATATAGTATTACCATCCGCCCCCGTTCCCCCTCAGCCAATGAAAGAGTTATGGCGCCATGGCGCTTGTGTATTTAAAGCGCATGCGCGAGCGTGGCCACGTACCCCTGATGACGTCAGTTGTGATGAAACGGCCGTAGGGTCACAACGCGAGCACGCATCGCGCATGCGCGATTGGATTTCAAACGGCGGCGGAGTTTTTTGTTTCATTTCTCCCTGTCAGAAGTTTTGTTTTTAGAGGAATATTTGTTTTTATGCTTTTTAATAAATTAGTCAGATTGTCCTACACTATTGGAGTTCTCTCTTTTCCTTTTTGGGGCATTTTTGGTTCAATCCCTATTGCATCCGGTGGACAAATCCTTGCTTCACCCTGTTTGGAAGCCCCCCTTGGCTTGCCATAGGAACACCTGGAGAACAGCTGAAAATCACGGGCGAGGACACCATCTGGATTCATACATCCCTACAGAGCCTGTTTTGACCCCCCTGAATAAGGGTGGTCGCAGGCTGTCCGGTAAGCCTCCAACTTTAATCCTTTGGTGGTGGGCAACAGCTGCGGTGGAATATTGAATCGGAATTTGTATTGGAGTGTCATCACGTTTTGGGACTTTCGCTCATAATTTATTGGGACTTTTATTTTAGTTTGTCACTTTCATTGTGATCACTAAGCATTAAGGATCAACTAATATTATATAAGTGAACAGAGTTCCTTATTACATGTCGATGTAATTTCAATTTTTGCTGTCACATTTGATTCACATAACTTATTTAAGTTCACTATTTTTGTATTTTTATATCAATTTTCGTTTATAGATATATATAGGCGCACTTGATTCATTTTTTAGTGTCACAATACACGTATATAGACACTGAATTGTTCCAGATTAAGTGGTATATGGTTTCTTTTATATTTACTTACACATATATGGGTCTTGGCTCTCTCGCATACACTATTATATGCGTATACTTTTCAGTCCAGCGCTACACTGTTTTATATATTGTTAAGGAACCTAACATAACAATTATAAAATATTTAATTTAAAACAGCATACGAATAAAAAGTTCTACCCCTAAGCCTAACACTATCCACTAACCCTATCCCCAATACCCAAACCCCTATTGCCTAAACCCTACCCTTAACCCCTACCCCTATCTCATAACCTCTATTCCCTAAACCCTACCCCTATTAACTAAACCCTACCCCTAACCTCTACCCCCTACCCAAGACCAAAACCCCTATTCACTAAACCCTACTCTATCTCCTAACACCTATTCCCTAAAGCCCACCCCTATTTTCTAAACCCTAACCCTTACCCCTAAAACCTTACCTCAGACCCAAACCCCTATTGCCTAAACCCTACCCCTAACCCCTACCCCCTATTCCCTAAACCCTACCCCAAACCCCTACCCCCCTAAACACTACCCCTATCTCCTAACCCCTATTCACTAAACCCTACCCTATTCTCTAAACCATACCCCTAATCCTAACCCAAGCCCCCTACTCCTAAACCCTAACCCCAGACCCAAACCCCTATTGCCTAAACCCTACCCCCTATTCCCTAAACCCTAACCTCAACCCCTACCTCCTAACCCCTATTACCTAAACCCTACCATGAACCCTATTTTCTAAACCCTATCCCCTAACCCCTACCCCCAAACCCTATCCCCTAACCCCTATCCCTAACCCATATGTGTACTTATTTATAAAATATCACTAACCTCAGTGTCACCAGCAGCCGTTCCTCAGGTGACACAGAGTGCCGCAAGACAGTGTCCATCCTGGTCAATCTCGGCCGGAGTCTCTCCAAGAGCTCATCGAAGAGTGTCACAGACATGCGGGTAAAGTTGTAAAATTTTTTCGGAAGTATGCGCAGTTCTGCATAAATCTGGGTGAAGTACCCCACTGACAGCCGCTGGGATACCAGTGAATGGGTCCAGAAGTGATGTCATCTGTTGCTTCTCTCCTCCTCCAACTGTCTCCTTCTCTACATCCTCCGCAAGATAATAAGCAGGATTGCTTCATCAATCTTCTGCACAACAGGATCCATAATGAAAAAATTTAAAAAAACACAAAAATCTCCACAAAAACTTCAACAAACTCGCACTGACTATCTCTCTCCTCTCTCTCACCAACCAAATGGCACTGTCACATGATATATAACTTTTTTTATTTATTTTCCTTGGCATTGTGGATAATTTGGGAGTGGAAATTAGCAGAGTGATGTTTTTTTTTTTTTAAAAACGCGCCTTAGCGCTAACGTGCAAAAACACCACTAAACACGCATTGACGCCAATGCAAAACGCTGATAATATTGTGTTTTTAACATGGCTTTTTTTCCCTGGCATCGGTACAACTTTACAGCTCATTTTATAAAATGCCCGTGTGTATGAGGACTAATTGGATTTCCTCTCACTTTCTGTTTTGGTACTAATGGTCACCAATGCTAATAAGGGGGTAAATCTCTCCAGTGAGGACATGGATAGCAACATATTAACTTGAGAGAGGGCCTAACCCCTCCTTTTTCTATAAAAAAAATATTTTTAAAAAAGCATGCCTTTACACACACATTTTTAAACCACTAGATAATAAATAAACTTCAACAAATGATTAAATAATATATAAATGAATACTGAAGTCATTGTACCAGACTTAAACAGTAATCCGTTTCTCAGTGGCTGTGTATCTATCTACACAAGCTACTTTCAGCACGTTCTAAAAAGTGCTTTGTGATGGTTAGAGTGCAAACCTGCACTATTCACAACAATGCTGTGCAATTTACAATGCTGACTTTTGAAGAAAATGTCTGTATCACTGGCTGCCATGCCCAGACAAGAGTGTAACAGAGTTTACACGTTGGTAGCTTTTTACAGAGACAGAGTTCTTTAATTTCTAATTAGAGTATTTTTAGATTTCCGATTTTTAAATGAAAAGAAACAAGAGCAGTGCAAGAAAATGCTTGCAGAAAAATATATAACAATTAATTATAGACAGCCATAAAACAAAAGTTTCTGAAGTTGCTGGATTTTGTTTTTTTTTAGAAAAGTGACAGCCATGCTTTAGTACAGTTATGCTTGTTTGCTGCTCAGGCTGTTTGGGTAGTTATATTTGTTTTTTGTACACATATATTTACTAATCTTTTAATAAATAAATGCATTTGTTGATGTTTTTAATATTTAGTTGGATTTTAGCTTAAAAATGTTTGTTACCCCCAACATTTCATATTCCTGATATGTGGCTGCTGTACCATGTGTTGGTATGAAAATTATCCTGTTCTTTTTGTATTGTTTCCTTGGTGTGATATCCCTGGTTTTCCTGTCAGTCCCTCTGCTTTCCTATTAAAACTGACCACACTAGGCAAGAGAACACACCATACTCAGTTATCTAGCTATGCTGGGAACTCAGCCTGCTCTCCTCTAATAATCAGACTTGTCCTGACACCCCCCCCCCACCACCACCCTGCACAGCCATTCACTGGGAAGCTCAGTGTACTTTTGCTTCTCCTCCCCCAGCCCGTATGCAGCTGGGAACAGAGAGAATGTGATCACTTATAAAAAAAATGGGAAAAGGGATATTTATAATGTGCATTTATAATGTTTTTTTTTTTATATCTATACACAAATGCTTTGCCTTTCAATTCTATTTTAAACTGAATGGGTTATTTTTACAAGGTGATCGTTTACAAACACTTTAACATACAAACACAGACACAGTAGTGTCCCACTTAGGTCTGTAATTTGATTCATAACAGGGATCTATTATGAGTTCAGGGCCGGGGAAGGGGTGGGTGAGAGGGGCGCCTGCTCTGGGCGCAGTGGTTTACTATAGGGATGGGGACACCTTCCTTTTATTAAAAGGCTGACAAAAGTAGTGGCAGCGGCAGTGATTTTGACAAGTGAGTGAATGCTGGGCCTAAGATCCCCTAAGCTTGCACATCATGAATGGAGGGTGCTCAGTTTGGCATCTTTGCCCTGGGCGCTGGATGTCCTTGTCCTGGCACTGATTACATTTGTACATTTTTCTTATGACTGCAAAGATTTTTCTAGGGCATTCTGGTTTCATTCTAAAATACCTTGTTAACTTCAATTTGAGTGTGTGTATGACGGTGGTAGCATTATAATACTGCACAGGTACTAAAATTACTAGTGGAATATACCCTTTGAAGCCCTAAGGCTTTGATAAAAACTTTATAGTAAAAGAGTATAATTTGCAATAGTAATGCAATTTAAAGAGAAGAACAAAAGCAAAATTATTGTTAGTGCTTATTCTTTGCATTTAATTTTTTTTTGTCTGACTATAAAATAGAGCTACATAAATCAGTGATATCTTTGGTCACACTCCTTGTGGGAATTAGCCAAAACAGAATATCACATTCCTCAAGCTAACAATGTCTTTGTTGTGCTAGGACATCTTTTTCCCAGATGTCAAGTTTGCATTTGTACCAAGTCTGACCACATCTTTCCCCTAAGGAAAAGCCAAATTTGATGTGTGACTAATGTACATCCAGAATTTATTTTTAAGGGACAGTATTTAGTGGTAGTCTCCTCTAGCATTCTTCTACCATTAAGAAATTAGGCAATTCAATAATTAGGCATAGTGATATATTCACACTGAGCCTAATCTGGACATAGCGGCATCTGGACATAGTGGTCCAATGCCTTCCAGCTTGTATGCAGCTGATAGGCGGGTTTCCTGCAGCTGCTTTTCAGTATGTCCACGCATTTGTATCTGAACCACCATATTTCTGTAGCTAACACTGAGTCTGAACAAGAACTGCCCTTAGATTGTGTGATGGGAAGCTAAGGCAGCTCCAGGATTAGCAGCTCAGATGCACATGCATTAGAATGCTGACAGGGTATATGAGTAATCCACTAGCTTTAAAGGCATTTTTCTGTGTAAAATAGACCTCCCTGACAGCTAGAGGCTGCAGAAGGATCCTAACAAGTATGACATAGACAGGTTATTGTGGCCTGTAGAAGATGTGTTTGACTTCTTTTTTTTTAATCATTACTATTTGAAAAAAAATTGAAGAAAGCAATCACGGGCTAAAGGTGGGAAGGGAATAGAGAACCTCTATGACATGTGAATCCCCCCTGTCACAACCAGTGAAGCATTACAGAAGAACATAAAATAAACAAAATAATATGCAGAGAGAAAAAAATCTGTATTATTACTAGGACCATTATGAGCATAATGGTAGCTTAATACCAGATATCAGTAACGGTTTGTGATGGTTTTTGATGCTTTTTAGGTGCAATTTTCAGTTTTATTTGCAAGTCTTTATTGTTCAATGGTTTACAAGGAAACAGATTATTTGAAATTCTACATCCAACACTAGTTACTATTCTACCAAAAACCTGAAAAACAAATCCACTCCCATCTTACCATCTACAGACAACTATGCAGGTCTCTACCACCTGCTGATATAAATTAGTTAATGCAGCTTAAAGGAGTTGTATGCATTAAGATAAAAAAACCTTCTGTGTGTAGCAGCCTCCCCAGCGCCCCCAATTACCTACCTGAGCTCCTTCTCTCTATGTCCACGATCCCCTCAGCCATCCAGTACACTCCTCCTGATTGGCTGAGACAGAACAGCGGCGCCATTGGCTCCTGCGGCTCTTAATTAAAGTCAGTCAGCCAATCAGGGGAGAGAGGGAGCTGCTCTGTGCAAAACCGACTGCACAGAGGAGGGAAGTATAACATGTTTGTTGTTTTTTTTCTTTAAACAAGCCTTTACAATCACTTTAACCACTTCAGCCCCGGAAGGATTTACCTCCTTCCTGACCAGGCCATTTTTTGCAATACAGCACTGCGCTGCTTTAACTGACAATTGCGCGACCGTGCGACGCTGTACCCAAACAAAATATATGTCCTTTTTTCCCACAAATAGAGATTTCTTTTGTAGGTATTTGATCACCTCTGTGTTTTTTATTTTTTGCGCTTTAAACAAAAAAAGAGCGACAATTTTGAAAAAAACACAATGTGATTTACTTTCTGCTATAATAAATATCCCCCCCCCCCCCCCCAAAAAAAAATTATTCATCAGTTTAGGTTGATATGTATTCTTCTACCTTTTTTTAATTTAAAAAAAACGCAATAAGCATATATTGATTGGTTTGCGTAAAAGTTATAGCGTCTACAAAATAGGGGATAGATTTATGGCATTTTTATTTATTTATTTTTTTTACTAGTAATGGCGGTGATCTGCGATTTTTAGTGGTACTGCGACATTGCTGGCAGACAGATCAGACACTTTTGACACTTTTTTGGGATCACTGACATTTATACAGCGATCAGAGCTAAAAATAGCCACTGATTACTGTATAAATGTCACTGGCAGGGAAGGGGTTAACACTAGGCGCAATCAAGGCGCATAAATGTGTGTCCTTGGGAGTGTTTCTAACTGTGGGGGGATGGGACTGCCTGGAGGAGGTGGCAGAACATTTTTCCTTATCAGTAGGAACAACAGATCCAGGTCTCCTCTTTCCTGACAGAACAGAGATCTGTCTGTTTACCTTGACAGATCTCCAATCTGTCTCTCTCAGAAGTGATCAGGGGTGCCCATCACATGCATCAGTTTCAATGTCACGCGGCGGGTGTGCGCGCCCCCATACCTCTTAAAGCGCCCGCCGTACAGCTACGGCGATTTGCACAGGGGAGCAAACCTGCCCCGTATTATGACAGCAGCTTGTCAGCAAGTAGTTAAGCAAGCTACTGCTTGCCTCTGAAGTCATTTGGTGCTGGTTTAAAAGTGTTTGTAAACCCTTAAATATACCCACTGAAGTGACTAGCCTCAGCCGTTACACAGGGATGAAAGGTATACAGAGAGATGAGAGATAGATCTTCTTATCCTTAGAAGGGAGTGGGCGGGGATCTGATGTCACACACTGCACAGCATAGAACAGCAAGCTGAGTGTAATCTGAGACCTGAGTGGAGGGAAAAGACACACCACCTCTACACAGTCTCATAGAGAATCATACACAATTGAAGCTGTCAATCACTGGCTGTGTGTAGAAGCTTCCCTCCTACATCCCCCGTGATCTCTAATGCCCCGTACACACGGTCGGACATTGATCGGACGTTCCGACAACAAAATCCTAGGATTTTTCCCGACGGATGTTGGCTCAAACTTGTCTTGCATACACACGGTCACACAAAGTTGTCGGAAAATCTGATCATTCTGAACGCAGTGACGAAAAACACACACGTCGGGACTATAAACGGGGCAGTAGCCAATAGCTTTCATCTCTTTATTTATTCTGAGCATGCGTGGCACTTTGTGCGTCGGATTTGTGTACACACGATCGGAAATTCCGACAACGGATTTTGTTGTCGGAAAATTTTATAGCCTGCTCTCAAACTTTGTGTGTTGGAAAATCCGATGGAAAATGTGTGATAGAGCCTACACACGTTCGGAATTTCCGACAACAAGGTCCTATCACACATTTTCCATCGGAAAATCCGACCGTGTGTACGGGGCATTACAGTTAGATTGACTCATGCACATATGGGAGAAAAACAGCAGATAGAAATCACTCTAAATGCTTTGGATTAAGGCAAGCACGCTATAGAAGAATATGCTTTGTTCATTTTTCATTTCTGAGGTCTACAAATACTTTAAACAAAAACACAATATAATACCCAATTGTCTGGTAAAATATAAAAGATGATGTTCCCCAATGCTATTTTGTTTGTATCCTTTTGACGATCCTGAGTTATACATTGATACCGCATCGGTTACTGTCTGTTATTCCACAATATACTTGTTCTGTAGAATGACATACTATGGTAAGGGAAAACCCTTAAATACCGAGTTTTGCTTTGTTTTCTTTTCTCTTCTTTACATATGGGAAGTTCATTGAATAGTATCCTACTTGCGATGTCTGGCAATCTCTACTTGATGTCATTGTCTGTATATTATGTTCTATTTCCTGAATTAAGTTCTTGGCAAAAAGTTAAAAAACTAAAATAAAAAAATGTTACGTTGAGTAAATAGATACCAAACCTGTCACGCTTTAAAATTGCACACGCCCATACGACATACGTTATACCAGCCCTCAAATTTTCCACTTGCCTACTCGCATTCTGCGAGTGGAAAATGATGGCTGGGGAGCATGGGCTGCCTCGGAGGAGGGGGGGGGCGAGCACCGGCATCAGGCGGGGTAGAACGAGAGCCGTTCTCTCAGCTAGGGAAAGAGAGGAGAGGAAAAGTTGAGCTGGCCAATCAGAGAGTGGGGATTGCCCGCTGTAATAGCTTTCATTTGAATTGCTGGGTCATTTCATGAGATAATTTATGAGGACGTATTTAGGGGCGGGATTACGGGTGGGGCATGGTTGGAGTTGGGTGGAGAAACTGGTGGCAAGTAACCCCCTAAGGCCTGGCTAGTAGCTCAGGACTTAAAATTTTGAGCACTGCATTATACTGTATACTATATTATCCATAGGTGACACTTTAAAAGGTTACCAATTTAAAAGGAAACAGAACAAAAGAGTTGGGACTTTGTGTGAAGCACGCGGTTGCAAAAGAATAACTTGATGAATATAAGAAGTGTTTATTAATTCATATACATGAGTGTACAAACATAATCACAATGTCTAGTTTAAAAACAGTTAACATGATACTAACAATGGTAGCAATTAATATCACAGGGTTATAGTTTCACAATTCATCAATGTATATACACACATAGATAACATCAAATATTGCCTGCCTGGCCTATGGACTCAAAGAACCCTGTCGTGATTGGTAAAAACACATATTTAATAATGGGCACATAAAAAATATAAAATATGAACAAAACGGCATATGCTAGCTCTACGCGTTTCATGGCTTGGAGCCACTCTTCAGGAGAGGAGCACGTGGTATATCTGAAATTAAGGGATAAATGACTAAATGATCTGACATAAATCAACATATAAGAGGGTGATTTGAAAACACCCACCCTATGGTAGTAACTTACATAAGTCTGTGCATTGGTGGCATAGGGCCGATAATCGTGAGCCATTCAAAGTCATCATGACCAGGAGCTGTGATGGCAAGCTTAGCGGTGGCAGCCGACACAGACTGCATCCAAGGAGGATATGGGCCAAGAGGGCTCTGGTAGTGTGGAATGGAAGTGATGAATGGACCAACCAAGTGGGACCTGTGTGGATATTGTGTGAAAGAATTAACATGGTTAAAAATGCAATGATGGATTGGATAGGGGTGAGTGCAAGGTGAAGATAGTAATGAAAGGACCACAATAGGATAAGTAGAAATCCTGAAAGGTAAGCCTAAGCATCAGATCGCCAAAGCAGGAATAAGTGGGAGAACAATCAGGGAAAATGTGCCACATCGAGTGTATATGAATGCCAAATGTAACGAGAGAAGGAGGACCGAAGTCAGAGTGGTAGCATGTGTGCAGGAGAAGCCTGAGTGCCCAGCCCCCCCAACAGGAGAAAGCCTAAATAGGCACCGCCACCAAGCTACCGCCATCACGCACGCGTGCAACGTGCGAGGGAGGCACCATTCCTTGGCGACCCACCACCCAGAAGGAGGCGCCATAACCCTCCACTACGCTCATGGAGATGGACGATACTCCCGCCGGCATGACAGCGCCACGAGGATGCCGCACGCTCGGCGTATAATGTAACGTTGACGTTGTGATGGCACACCCGCCCCCCCAATAACTATCAAAGGGGCGGGGAGGAGGCCGAAGGTACGCCAATTTAGATTTACACAGGAGGTATGGTGCTAGAATTATTGCTATTGATCTGACGTTCGTGCTTATACTTCACATGTGTGTTGCGATAACTGTTTACATACTATTGCTGGACTGATGTGTGCATTTCCCTTTGGGCGCGAGCATTGGGGGGAGGGGGTGATTTACATTTTTTTTATTTTATATCTTTTTTTTTTTATTTGTTTACACTGTACCTGTAATTTTGATTACTTTTTGTTGTTATTACAAGGAATGTAAACATCCTTAGTGATAGCAATAGGCAGTGACAGGTTCTCTTTACTGATGACTATTAGACCCCAGATCTAGCCATCTATCCAGCCTTTACTCTTAACCACTTCAATACAAGGCACTTTTACCCCCTTCCTGCCCAGGCCAATTCAGCTTTCAGCGCTGTCACACTTTGAATGACAATTGCGCGGTCATGCAACACTGTACCCATATGACATTTTTATCATTTCTTTTCATACAAATAGAGCTTTCTTTTGATGGTATTTATTCACCACTGAAAATTTTGAAAAAGAATGTGTTTTTCTTTGTTTCTGTTATAAAATTTTGTAAATAAATTATCTTTCTTTATTAATTTAGGCCAAAATGTATTCTGCTACATTTCATTGGTGAAAAAGAACCCAAATCAATGTTTATTATTTCGTCTGTAGGAAAGTTAGAGAGTCCACAAACTATGTTATATATCTGAAAATTGATCAGTCCTGATGTACTGACAACTTATCTCATTCCTTGAGGGCCCAAAAACGCCAGGACAGTACAAATATTACCCAAATGACCCATTTTCGAAAAGTAGATAGTCCAAGGTATTTAGTAAGAGGTATGGCGAATTTTTTGAAGTTGTAATTTTTTGTCACAATTTTTTGCAAAATGAAGAAAAAAAACATTTTTTTTGTTTGTTTTGGCGATCCACCACAACAAACACGGTGGTGAAGTCTTCGGATCGGGGGAGTTCCACGATGAAATCCATGGAGATCATGCTCCATGGTTTCTCAGCTACAGGGAGTGGCTCAAGTAGGCCCCAAGTTTTGGCTCTGTCCGTCTTATTCCAAAGGCATGTCACACAAGAGTTAACATATCTTTTGCAGTCTTGCATCAAGTCTGGCCACCAGAATGTACGAGAGATCAGATCGGCCATTTTGCGAATTCCAAAGTGGCCCGCTAATGGGTGGTCATGACATCGCCTCAGGACAGCAACTCTGAATTGCTCAGGGATAAAGATTTGCTCCTTATGAAAGTACAGACCATCCCTCAATTGAAGAGCCAGATCTTTGGAAGGTGGTTGGTTTACCACATCTGCTTTTATCTGAGACGTCAAATCCGCCTAAAGAAGCAAAATATTTTTAGCTGGTAGAATAGTATCAGGTTCTGAGAATACCACTGGGTCGCTGAACATGCGGGACAAGGCATCCGGTTTACCATTCTTTGAGCCAGGTCGATAAGTTATATGGAACATAAAACGAGAGAAGAAAAGTGCCCACCTTGCCTGCCGGGGTCTTAGTCATCTAGCCGTCCTCAAGTATTCAAGATTTTTATGGTCCGTGAAGATGAGGATGGGGTGAGCTGCTCCTTCCAGGTGTTAGCGCCATTCTTCAAGCGCAGCCTTGATAGCCAGCAATTCTCGGTCTCCAACATCATAGTTCCTTTCAGAGGGATTTAATTTCTTAGAGAAAAAGGCCACAGGATGGAGCAAAGATTTGGGACCTTGGCGTTGAGACAAAATAGTGCCCAGTGCACTCTCAGAGGCATCCACCTCCAAAACGTAGGCTAAGGATGGATCAGGATGTTTCAAGAGAGGAGCTGACGTGAATAAAGTTTTTAACTGTTCAAAAGCTGTTTGAGCTTCAAGGGTCCATCGGAAAGGAACATGCTGCTTTGTTAACTGAGTGATGGGAGTGATGATGCCTGTCGACAGGGGCAGGCCATTCCAGAACGGAAGTGACTTTCTGTGGGTCCATGGAGATACCGTCAGCAGAGATGACAAGTCCCAGGAAATGTATGGTTGGTTTTTCAGTCACATATCTCAGCCTTTGCGTAAAGGTGGTGTTCCCTCAGCCGACCCAGTACTTTCTTTACATGAGTCCTATGGGATTCTAGAGTTTCAGAGAATATAAGGATGTCATCCAGATACACGATGACGAATAAATCAAGGAAGTCCCGAAAAACGTCATTAACCAGATGTTGGAATGTGGCAGGGGCGTTGCAGAGTCTGAATGGCATGACTTGATATTCAAAATGACCGAAGCGTGTTCGGAAGGCCGTCTTCCATTCATCTCTCTCCCTGATTCTGACAAGATTATAAGCACCTCTCAGATCCAATTTGGAGAACACTCGTGCCCCACGCAGCCTTTGAAAAAGTTCAGGGATCAGAGGCAGAGGGTGCCGGTTTTTAACAGTGACCCTGTTAAGGTCACGATAGTCCACACAGGGCCTATAGGTTTGGTCTTTCTTTTCAACAAAGAAAATACCGGCCCCTGCTGGTGAAGTGGAGGGCTGGATGAACTGTTTTTCAAGGCTTTCATCAATATAAATCTGCAGGGCTTCTAGTTCAGGCTCAGAGAGAGGATAAATTTGCCCAAATGGGATCTCGGCCCCTGGTAAAAGTTCAATAGGACAATCATATGTTCTATGGGGAGGAAGAGTGTTCGCTACTTTCTTGTTAAATACATCCAGATACTCGTGGTAGGCAGCAGGGACCAGATTAGAGGTTTCATGGTCAGGGAGGATACCCAGGAGGGGTGTGGTATCGAAAGTCTTTTCAGGTAGGCAGTGAATTTGGCAGTAGTCAGAGGAGAAGGAGATGTCTCTGGTAAGCCAGTTAATGTGAGGATTATGTGCCTTCAACCATAGAATGCCAAGGATGACCGGGAACATGGGAGAAGCTATGATATCCAAACGGAGGAATTCATGGTGGCCGGAAGAAGTACGGCAGGAAATAGGTAAAGTCTCTTGGGTAACTGGGCCTGATTTAATGCCGGAACCGTCAGCCAGATGAACATGGAATTCCTGCTTCTTGGCACATACAGGCAACTGGTGGAGAGAAGCAAATGCAGAGTCCATAAAACAACTACAGGCCCCAGAGTCTATGATTGCAAGTACAGGAACAGTCTTTTCAGAAAACTGGAGCATAATATAAAGAGAGACATGAGACTGGTACCTCCCTGAGAGATGCATCATGTGAGGCTGATGGGAGAAAGACCTGCGGGTCTTTGCCAGGCAAGTCTGTATAAAGTAACCCGCCTCCCCGCAATAGAGACACAGATTGTCCTGTAATCGATGAAGGCATTCATCAGGAGAAAGGGGTGGTCTTCAAAAACTTCTTTGAGGAGTCTTATGCAATTCCCTTCTTCTGGGGGATGCAACGGATGAGGATGCAGGAATGTCAGACCTTGAAGCCACAGAAAGGGTTCCTTTGCACCTTTTGGATTGCCTTTCACGTAATCGCCGATCGATCTGAATGGTTAGATCGATCAGGTCTTCCAGGGATGCTGGAACTCCCACTCTCGCAAGCTCATCCTTTAAGGTGTCAGACAGTCCTAGTCGAAACTGGTGGCGAAGTGCGGAATGATTCCATTGGGTATCTGCACTCCATACACAGAAGTCAGTTACATATTCCTCAGCAGGCCTTGGACCTTGCTGTAATTTGCCAAGCATGAATTCAGCAGCCTGCTGGTAGAAGGGGTCTGCATAAAGCTGAGCCATGGCTGAGAAGAAAGAATCTGTAGTTGTCAGGAGAGGGTCATGTTGTTCCCGGAGATGATGAGCCCAGGAAAGTGGTTCATCCAATAGTAACGTAATGATAAACCCCACCTTGATGTTTTCAGACGCGAAGGTCCGGGGTAACAGGGAGAAATATAGTTCGCAGGAATTCCGAAATGTGTGAAACTTCTTGCGATTTCCGGAGAATCGCTCAGGCATAGGCACCCTGGGATCAGGAGTGGAAGCAACCTCATGGAACAAGCCGGGCTCTGTTTTGATATATGAATCAGAGACCAAAAGCGGAGCACAGGCCAATGCGACATTCTCTTCATGGGGAAACCGCTCTTCCATGCGACTCAGATTTTCTTTTAACTGCACAATATTGGATAGCACAGAAATAGATCTGTAAATGTCCTCTGGTGGAGAGGCCTCCCTTTCAGACTCCATTTGTGGCTGCTTGATACTGTCACGTAAACGATACAAATATAAATACTGCGCTGTCAAAAAAGGAAGAATAAAAGCAGCTAACATTAACAAGTGATCTAACCTGTGATACAAAGCAAAAACATAAATGTAGCGCTAAATTTAAACACGTGTATGTATTATACAGTCTTTGAAGACATATAAAAAGTGCAAGAAGTCCAAAAAGGACTAAATTGTGATACCACTGAAGTGAAAAATAGTAATAATCAACGTTGATAGTAGATCCACCACCGTACTTGTAAGTATAATGGGGAGGGGCTTACCAGAGAAAGTGGACACAGATGAGTATACACTTACTGGGTCAATAAAGCTGATGTTATTGTGGATCTTTGAAGATGAGGTGAAGATAGTAGAGATGCTTGTAGAGATTGTACACGGTAAGGGTAAATCCAATCAAGTATCAGCAGCATATATGAAAAAAACATAAAGATACATAGCGTAATACTGCGTGGATAACCTTGAGGCAAAAGCTTAGTACAAATAACTGTATATACACAGACACGTGGGTACACCGGTGAGAGTGGAGGATTATAAACACCCAAAAGTGTAGATAACAAATTGTTTAAGTGATATTGGTGAGTCCACCACCATAAATAAAAGTGGGGGGCTTACCAGAGCAAATGGACACGGATGGGTATACACCCCCCGTGTCGAATGAGCTTGTATCGATGTAACTCCCTGGAGACAGGATGAGGGTAGCCAAGGTACTTGTGAGAGGTGTATATGGTGAAGGTAAATCACATATCCGCAGCATAGAGGGAGAAAGTATAAAAGCACATAGCGTAATATTGTATGGAAAAGCTATGAAGCGTATTTATTAAAAGAAACACCCACATTTGTGAAGATAAAATACAGCGCTGAGTAGAGATAAAAATGGCAGTGTGGTGGTGTCAGCAAGCGTTCCCGACGCGTTTCGTCCTAGGGGACATCATCTGGGGTGCTGTACCACTCAGCACACTGCCCCTTATATAGAGTAAGGGACCCCCATGCTCCAATGTGGCTCCAAACTGTGTTATTGAAAATATCGCGCCACTTCCGGGAATCGGGAAGATGGCGCCGGTCGCGTGCGTTGCAGGCCTCGTATTGATGTAATGGATGGAAAGCAAGCATGTGCGTAGCCATAGCAGTACACACGTCGCTGAAAGTATAACGCCACTTCCGGGAATCGGGAAGATGGCGCCGGTCATGTGCATTGCAAGCCTTATTTCGATAGAGTGGATGGAGGTCAAGCGTATGCGTTGTCATAACAACACATCACGTACGGCACCTATATGTACTGATGAGGCGGAGCCTGGCTAGGCGTCATGACAGGCATCACTCCAATAGGCGAATGGCCTAACGAGGCTGGACAACGCTCACAGTCACGACTCGCGTCATGACGTCGCGCCTCTAGCCTCGTTGCCGCTGATCAGTGGACCGCAAACAGTAAAAATACCATTCTCATAGCGGCGGTGCTCACAGTGATCTGCTAAGAGGAGAAGGGGGAATAATGTTTAAAACTCAATAAAAAAAAGTTAAGAAAGCTTAAAAAAGGGGGGGGGAGTTTCCGAGGAATGAACCAAAAAATCCTGTTTTAACGGAGCCACAGTTTTACAGGGGGATCCAGGGGATATACAATAGAACAAATATACATGTCAGTTTTCTAATTAAACAAAAAGGATATTATTGTGTAACTAGATCTGGTAGTGACATTAATAACAGGGGGAACCTTATGTTAATATATACAGAGACAAGGAAGGGATTAACATGGCCTAAGATTGATTATTAAACGCGTTGATGTCCCATTCAACGTTAAGTCCTGATGGTTTATGGGACTGGATCTCGTATATCCAATACGTTTCTAATTGGGACACCCCGTGAGTTGTAGCACCTCCACGCCATGGGGGAACATAACAATCAATGATGAGAAATTGTGATCCTGACGGGTCTCTATGGTGGAACTGTCGGTAATGTCTAGGAACCGTGTGTTTAGTGTCTCCACCTATGATTTTGGCTACATGTTCACCGACGCGTGTGGAGAAGGTCCTAGTGGTACGACCCATGTAATGTTTTCCACACGGGCAGGTGATCATGTAAACCACATTTTTGGTTGTACAGGTACAAAACCTCTTAATAGGGTAAGTTTTGTTGGTAACATTAGATTTAAACTCTAGTTTTGTGCCTGTCACTAATATTATAGTGGCACACAGTGCATTTTTTACATGGGAAATATCCTATTAGGTCATGAAAAAAAGTAGGAAGTTGGGGGGGGGTCAATGACGTTAGGGGCAATTCTGTAATGAAGGAGCTCCTTTATAAATAACCTTCGGTCTTTCTGGCAAAATGTTCCCCAATATGTAGTCATTTCTTAATATCCCCCAATGACGTTCTATAATCATCTTGATATCTCTATGTTGAGATGAGAAGGAAGTCAACATAGAGTGTTTGAAGTTCTCATTGGGGGTGTGGCTCTTAGGGGACAGCAAAGATCTCCTATCTATTTGGGTAACACGGTGTATTTCAGTATCGTACCCTTTGTCTATGAATTTTTGTTTAAGAGATAGGGCCTGCGTGTGAAAGGTTTCAATCGTCGTACAATTTCTTCTTAGTCTCATAAATTGGCTACGGGGGACTGAGTGCAGCCAGGACCTGTGGTGACAGCTATCAACCGGTATGAAACTATTGCGGTCTGTGGACTTGAAATGGGTTTAAAAATTAAACTGGCGGGAGTTTATTTCAATGTCAAGGTCCAGAAAGTGGACCTTGGTCGGGCTATACTCGAGAGTCAGTGCAATACCCCTATCATTAGTGTTGAGCATAGAAAAAAATGATTCTAATGACTCAGGGGGCCCATCCCATAGGAGGAGGATGTCGTCTATATATCTGGCCCAGAACATCAACTGTGGTCTCTGCTCTGAGTAGACGACATCCTCCTCCCACTTGGCCATGAAGAGGTTTGCCAGGCTAGGGGCAAACTTAGCCCCCATTGCCACACCTTTATGTTGTAAATAAAATGTATTACCAAACCAAAAATAGTTATGAGTAGTTGCAAACTCCAATAGTTCAATGATATAATGTCTTTGATTACTTGTGAGAGATAGGTCCCTCTGTAAAAAATGTGTGACAGCTTCTAAACCTAGATGGTGTGGAATGCACGTATATAGCGATGCTACATCGGCAGTAGCAAGTCGGTAGTCCCCCTTTAAGGTTACATTCTCTCGTTTCCTAATGGTATCCGTAGTGTCTTTTAGGTATGATGGGGTATTCCTAACTAGTGGTTGTAGGAAGAAGTCCACATAGCGACCAATACGGGATGTTAGTGAGTTAATCCCACTTATAATGGGTCTCCCTGGGGGGTGAAGTGGATCCTTATGGATTTTTGGTAGATGGTAGATGACAGGAATCCTAGGTGCCATAGGTATTAAGTAGGCTTTTTCTTTTTTATTTAGTATTTGTCTATCAAAACCCTTATTGACTAAAATGGTTAATTCTCCTTTGTATTTAGTAGTAGGGTTGGAGGGTAATTCAGCATAGGTATTATGGTCGCTAAGGATCCTCTGCATCTCTGAGACATAATCTGTTTTATCCATGACTATGATTCCTCCTCCCTTGTCTGCCGGGCGAACCGTTAAATCTTTACGGTCACATAGGGATTTGAGTCCCTGCTTATTGAAAGAAAAATGATGACGTTTCTTGATGGGTAAGTCGGCCAAATCTTTGAGTACCAGATCTCTAAAGATATTGACCGCAGGTGCTACCGGTACTGGGGGATTGAATAGGGAGGGGTTAGCTAGACCCGAATGTACCGTCCCTGACGTTACAGTTCTCTCCACAGATGGAGCTGTATTAGTGGATAAATAACGTTGGATGTTAATTTTCCTTATAAATTTGTGGACATCTATAAAAGTACTGAACTTATCTAATATTTTTGGAGGAGCAAATTTCAGGCCTTTGTCAAGTATAACTAGTTCTTCTTCTTTAGTCAATTGTTTGGTACTAAGCTTAAATACCCCTTGACCTAATGAACCCTTTTCCTTTTTCCTTTGGACTCTCCTCCCCCCTCTGGAGCCTCTCTTGGGTCTATGTAACGTTGGGGTCTTGGTCTGGCCTGTTGAAAATCCTTGTGATAGGAATCTTGTGCATAGTGGTCATGATCATAATAAGGTCTCGTATACTCCTCTCGATAGCTATCCTGTTTATCATAGAGCGGAGCATTAGGCATGTGCATTTCGTTTCGTTCCGAATCGAAATTCGGACGAATTTTTCATTATTCGGAAATTCGGATGCATCCGAATTTCCGAATTACAAAAGTAAAGAATTTAAACGAATCCGAAAAAAGAACGAACGAATTCGAAAACATATTCGAATCGAATTTGAAAACATATTCGAATCGAATTGGAAAACATATTCGAATCGAATTGGAAAACATATTCGAATCAAATTCGAAAACATAATCGAATTCGAATCGAATTCGAAAACATATTCGAATCGAATTCGAAAACATATTCGAATCGAATTGGAAAAAAATAGAAAACGTTTTTCTAAAAAAAACAATAAGATAGAATATAAAATAATAAAGCATATATATATATATATATATATATATATATATATATATATTTTTTTTTTTTTTATTCTCTTCTATTGTTTTTTTATGCTTTTCTTTTCTATTATTTTATATTCTATAATAGTCTTTTCAAATTCATTCTATACAAAATTCGAATTTCGGAACATGGCTTCTGAAGTTTAAATTTCGTATAGAATGAATTCGAATTTGAATAGAAAAGATTAGAACAGAAAATAATAGAAAAGATTAGACTAGAAAAACAATAGAACAGAATAGAAGAAAATATAATATATATATTATATTTTCTTCTATTCTGTTCTATTGTTTTTCCAGTCTATTCTTTTCTATTATTTTCTATTCTATTCTAATCTTTTATATTCAAATTTGATTTCGGTCTATATGAAATTCGAATTTTGGAAGATGTTTTATATATATATATATATATATATATATATATATATATATATATATATATATATATATATAAATAATTTTTTTCTATTCTGTTTCATTGTTTTTCTATGCTATTCTTTTCTATTCTATTCTAAACTTTTCTATTCGAATTTGAATTCATTCTATACGAAATTCGAATTTCGGAAGATGGCTTCTGAAAGTGGAATTTCGTATAGAATGAATTCGAATTTGAATAGAAAAGATTAGAATAGAAAATAATAGACTAGACAAACAATAGAACAGAACAGAATAAAATATAATATATATATATTTTATTCTATTCTGTTCTATTTTTTCTATGCTGGTCTATTGTTTTTCTATTCTTTTCTATTATTTTCTATTTTATTCTAATCTTTTCTATTTGAATGCGAAATCATTCTATACGAAATTTGAATTTCTGAAAATGGTTATACAGAAACAGAATGAAATAGAATGAAATCGAATTCTAATAGAAAAGACTAGAAAAGAAAAACAATAGAACAGAATAGAAAAAAATTATATATATATATATATATATATATATATATATATATATATATATATATATATATATATATATATAAAACCATCTTCCGAAATTGGAATTTGGTACAGAATGAATTCAAATAGAAAAGATTAGAATAGAACAGGAAATAATATAAAAGAATAGCATAGAAAAATAATAGAACAGAATAAAAAAAATATAAAATATTCTATTCTAATCTTTTCTATTCAAATTCATTCTGTACCAAATTCCAATTTCGGAAGATGGTTTTATATATATATATATATATATATATATATATATATATATATATACATACATACATATATATATATATAATATTTCTTTCTATTCTGTTCTACTGTTCTATTGTTTTTCTATTCTATTCTTTTCTATTAGAATTTGATTTCATTCTATTTCTATATAACCATTTTCCGAAACTCGAATTTTGTATAGAATGAATTTGAATTCAAATAGAAAAGATCAGAATATAATAGGAAATAATAGAAAAACAATAGAACAGAATAGAAAAAATATAATTAATATATATATATATATATATATATATATATATATATATATATATATATTAGGGTTGTCCCGATACCGATACTAGTACCGAGCATTTGCCCAAGTACTTGTACTCGGGCAAATGCTCCCGATGCTTCCCCCCGATACCTTGACAGTCAGCGGTGATCGGCGCGTGGGGGAGTTACAAGCTTCTCCCCCCCGCGGCTTTCAGCTGCTTTAGTGACATACAGCGGTGATCGGTGCTTGTAACTCCCCCACACACATCACCGCTGACTGTCACCTCATCCCCCTTAGTCCCCCTCCGTTCCAATGTCCCCCTCTGCTGTCCTGCTCCGTTGCATTGTCCCCCTCCGCTGTCCCCCTCCGCTGTCCTCCGCCGCTGCATTGTCCCCCTCCGCTGTCCTCCTCCGTTGCATTGTCCCCCTCCGCTGTCCTGCTCCGCTGCATTGTCCCCCTCCGCTGTCCTCCGCTGTTCTCCGTTGCATTGTCCCCTCCGCTGTCCTCCTCCGTTGCATTGTCTCCCTCCGCTGTCCTGCTCTGCTGCATTGTCCCCCTCCGCTGTCCTCCGCTGTCCTCCTCCGCTGCATTGTCCTCCGCTGTCCTCCGCTGTCCTCCTCCGCTGCATTGTCCCCCTCCGCTGTCCTCCGCTGTCCTCCTCCGCTGCATTGTCCTCCGCTGTCCTCCTCTGCTGCATTGTCCCCCTCCGCTGTCCTGCTCCGCTGCATTGTCCCCCTCCGCTGTCCTCCGCTGTCCTCCTCCGCTGCATTGTCCCCCTCCACTGTCCTGCTCCGCTGCATTGTCCTCCGCTGCATTGTCCTTCACTGTCCTCCTCCGCTGCATTGTCCTCCGCTGTCCTCCGCTGTCCTCCTCCGCTGCATTGTCCCCCTCCGCTGTCCTCCTCCGTTGCATTGTCCCCCTCCACTGTCCTGCTCCGCTGCATTGTCCCCCTCCGCTGTCCTCCGCTGTCTTCCTCCGCTGCATTGTCCTCCGCTGTCCTCCGCTGTCCTCCTCCGCTGCATTGTCCCCCTCCGCTGTCCTGCTCCGCTATCCTCCGCTGCATTGTCCTCCGCTGTCCTCCGCTGTCCTCCTCTGCTGCATTGTCCCCCTCCGCTGTCCTGCTCCGCTGCATTGTCCCCCTCCGCTGTCCTCCGCTGTCCTCCGCTGTCCTCCTCCGCTGCATTGTCCCCCTCCACTGTCCTCCTCCGCTGCATTGTCCTCCGCTGTCCTCCGCTGTCCTCCTCCGCTGCATTGTCCTCCGCTGTCCTGCTCCGCTGCATTGTCCCCCTCCGCTGTCCTCCTCCACACTGCATTGTCCCCCTCCGCTGTCCTGCACCGCTGCATTGTCCCCCTCCGCTGTCCTCCGCTGTCCTCCGCTGTCCTCCGCTGTCCTCCTCCGCTGCATTGTCCTCCGCTGTCCTCCTCCGCTGCATTGTCCCCCTCTGCTGTCCTGCTCCGCTGCATTGTCGTCCTTCGCTGTCCTCCGCTGTCCTCCGCTGTCCTCCGCTGTCCTCCTCCGCTGCATTGTCCCCCTCCACTGTCCTCCTCCACTGCATTGTCCCCCTCCGCTGTCCTCCTCCGCTGCATTGTCCCCCTCCGCTGTCCTGCTCCGTTGCATTGTCCCCCTCCGCTGTCCTCCGCTGTCCTCCTCCGCTGCATTGTCCTCCGCTGTCCTTCTTCTTTGCTGTGTCCCCCTCCGCTGTCCCCATCCGTTCCGGCTTTCCGCTGTCCCCCTCTCTCTTCCTCTGTCCCCTCCGTTCTGCTGTCTCTCTCCGCTGTGTGAATGGACAGAGTCAGCTGACTCTGTCCATTCACATAACTGAAACATTGTAATCTCCTGTGATTACGATGTGTCAGTTTATGGATGGAGAGGAGCCGCTGTCTTCTCTCCATTCATTTTCAGTGCAGCTGAGGCTGCAGAGAAAGGGACTGGGGAATCTCTATCCTCGGTCTCTTTCTCTGTCTCAAGGGGGAGATATCAGAGGTCTGTTAAGACCCCTGATATCTCATTAAAGCCCCCCAACAGGGCTGATTAAAAAAAAAACACACACACACAAAGTGCAATAAAGAATAAAAAAAAAAAAATTGTAAAAAATAATAAATGTAAATGAAAAAAAAAACCATAAAAAAAAAAACACACACACACAGGCACCGTTCACTCACCCCAACCCCCCCCCCCCACCCCCCTAAAAAAAAAACACTGTCACGTGACATTAAAAAAAAGTATCGGTAATCGGTATCGGCGAGTACTTGAAAAAAAGGATCGGTACTTGTACTCGGTCTTAAAAAAGTGGTATCGGGACAACCCTAATATATATATATGTATATATATATATATATATATATATATATATATATATATATATATAAAACCATCTTCCGAAATTCGAATTTCGTATAAAATTAATTTGAATTTGAATAGAAAAGATTAAAATAGAGTAGAAAGAATAGACTAGAAAAACAATAGAACAGAATAGAATAAGATATAATATATATATATTGTATTTTATTCAGATCTGTTCTATTGTTTTTCTAGTCTATTCTTTTCTATTATATTCTATTCAAATTCGAATTCATTCTATACAAAATTTGAATTTCAGAAGCCATCTTCCAAAATTCGAATTTCATATAGAATGAATTCAAATTCGAATAGAAAAGTTTAGAATAGAATAAAAAAGAATAGCATAGAAAAACAATGAAACAGAATAGAAAAAAATATAATATATATATTATATTTTATTCTCTTCTGTTCTATTGTTTTTCTAGTCTATTCTATTTCTATTATTTTCTATTCTAACCTTTTCTATTCAAATTCGAATTCATTCTATACGAAATTCTAATTTTAGAAGCCATCTTCCGAAATTCTAATTTCGCATAGAATTAATTCAAATTCGAATAGAAAAGTTTAGAATAGAATAGAAAAGAATAGCACTGAAAAACAATGGAACAGAATAGAAAAAATATATAATATATATATATATATATATAACCATCTTCCAAAATTGGAATTTGGTACAGAATGAATTCGAAAAGAAAAGATTAGAATACAATATATTATATTTTTTTCTATTCTGTTCTATTGTTTTTCTATGCTATTCTTTTATACTTTCTATTCTATCCTAATCTTTTCTATTGGAATTCGATTTCATTCTATACGAATTTCAAATTTCACAAAATGGTTATATATAGTTTACTTTTTCAAATTCAGTTAATGTTTTTTTCGAATGCGGTAGAATTTTTTCTAATTTTATCGTTTTTTTCGAACGTGGTAGAATTTTTTCGAATTTGACAGTTTTTTTCCAATGTGGTAGAATTTTTTTGAATTTGACAGTTTTTTTCGAATGTGGTAGAATTTTTTCGAATTTGATAGTTTTTTTCCAATGTGGTAGAATTTTTTCGAATTTGAGTTTTTTTCCAATGTGGTAGAATTTTTTCGAATTTGATAGTTTTTTTTCGAATGTGGTAGAATTTTTTTGAATTTGACAGTTTTTTTAGAATGTGGTAGAATTTTTTCGAATTTGATAGTTTTTTTCGAATGTGGTAGAATTTTTTCGAATTTGATAGTTTTTTTTCGAATGTGGTAGAATTTTTTTGAATTTGACAGTTTTTTTCGAATGTGGTAGAATTTTTTCGAATTTGATAGTTTTTTTTTTTCGAATGTGGTAGAATTTTTTTGAATTTGACAGTTTTTTTCGAATGTGGTAGAATTTTTTCGAATTTGATAGTTTTTTTCGAATGTGGTAGAATTTTTTCGAATTTGATAGTTTTTTTTCGAATGTGGTAGAATTTTTTCGAATTTGATAGTTTTTTTTCAAATGTGGTAGAATTTTTTCGAATTTGATAGTTTTTTTTCGAATGTGGTAGAATTTTTTCGAATTTGATAGTTTTTTTTCGAATGTGGTAGAATTTTTTCGAATTTGATAGTTTTTTTTCGAATGTGGTAAAATTTTTTCGAATTTGATAGTTTTTTTTCGAATACGGTCGAATTTTTTCGAATGCGGTCGAATTTTTTCGAATGCGGTCGAATTTTTTCGAATGCGGTCGAATTTTTTCGAATTCGAATACGAAACGAAACGAATTCCGAAAACGAATGTAACGAATGCAACGAATTTAACTAAACGAATTTAGTTAAATAACGGATCGAAACGAAACGAAACTAAACGAATTTTTTCATCCTGCACATGTCTACGGAGCATACCTATTGTGAGTGTTGATAGGTGGACGATTAATGTGGTACGAGTCACAATTGTATATAGTATCTGGGTAATCAGACCTACGTGGGGAGTCTAGATATGCTCTATTCTCCTGCTCATAATAGGGTCTAGAAGCATGTTGATTACTTCTAGGTTTTCCTTTTGATCTTTTTGTGTTGGTATAATTATTTATACCTTCTTTTGGTGTACGGGGTAGAGTGTGATGCCTGGGATGTTCTCTTTTTTGTAGAGGTGGGCCACCCCTATTATTTTGAGGGTCCATTCCTGGTCTAGAAGGAAGTCTGGGTCTCCCTGTGTTAATCGTGTTGGTGCCACTCTGACTACCACTAAATGGTTGATTAGACTGGTTATTCGTGGTAGAAGGTTCGGGGGTGGGCATGTTGTTAGTCTGCCATCTAAAGACCGTCCCTGATTTGTAGTCTCCAACATCCCTTGAATATTTTTTATGCTTTTTACTTTTTTGGTCTCTGTCTTCCTTTTCCAGGTGTAATTGGAGATTAGATGAGAGAGAACCATATTCTGGGGAGTTTTTATAAGTGGAGAGTCTATCTTTAAGTTCTTTAATCTCTTTGTCTAAAGCAAAGAGTCTATTGATTTTTCTGGTGATGAGAAACCCTAGAAGTTTAATTTAAATTTAATTTAAGTTTTCGTTAAAGTAGTTATACCAAGAAAGTGGGTCAGGGTCACCTTGTTGGGGTTGGACTTCCCATCTAAGGCTTCTCAGAACCATGTTTTCAGTAACATATTGTTCCAGGCTGTCAGGTGCCAATTGTGGCCAGATGTGTGTTCCTGTGTGTGCACGCAGTGCGACGCGCACACGCATTGGTGCGCAGGGTAATCTGCCGATGCCCGTGAGTGCGCGCCGGGCGCATCCTGACAATTCTCTTACATAGGGGCTCTCTGGAGACTCTGAAGTAAGGGGGGCTCTCTGGGGACTCTGATGTAAGGGGAGGCTCTCTGGGGACCCTGAGGTAAGTAGGGGCTCTCTGGGGACCCTAATGTAAGAGGAGGCTCTCTGGGGACCCTGATGTAAGGGGGCTCTCTGGGGACCCTGATGTAAGTAGGGGCTCTCTGGGGACCTTGGTGTAAGTAGGGGTTTTCTGGAGACCCTGATGTAAGTAGGGGCTCTTTGGGGACCCTGATGTAAGGGAGGCTCTCTGGGACCCTGATGTAAGGGGAGGCTCTCTGGGACCCTGATGTAATGGGTGGCTTTCTGGGGACCCTTATGTAAGGAGGGGGCTCTCTGGGAACCCTGGTGTAAGTAGGGGCTCTCTAGGGACCCTGTTATAAGTAAGGGGCCCTCTTGGGACCCTGACATAAGTAGGGGCTCCCTGTGGACCCTGGTGTAAGTAGGGGCTCTCTGGGGACCCTGATGTAAGGGGGGGGGCTTTCTGGGGGCCCTAAAGTAAGGGGGGGCTCTCTGGGGGCCCTGATGTAAGGGGGGCTCTCTGGGAACCCTGATGTTAGTAGGGGCTTTCTGGAGACCCTGATGTAAGGGAAGGCTTTCTGGGGACCCTGATCTAAATAGAAGGCTCTCTGGAGACTCTGATGTAAGGGGAGGCTCTCTGGGGACTCTGATGTAAGGGGGGCTCTCTGGGGACCCTGATGTAAGTAGGGGCTCTCTGGGCACCCTGATGTAAGTGGGGGATCTCTGGGAACCCTGATGTAAGTGGGGCTCTCTAGGGACCCTCATGTTAGTAGGGGCTCTCTTGAGACCCTGATGTAAGGGAAGGCTCTCTGGAGACCCTGGTCTAAGCAGAGGGCTCTCTGGGGACCCTGAGATAAGTAGGGGCTCTCTGGAGACCCTGATGTAAGGGGGGCTCTCTGGGGACCCTGATGTAAGTATTAGCTCTCTGTAGACTCTGATGTAAGGAGGGGGCTCTCTGGGGACTCTGATGAAAGGGAGGCTCTCTGGGGACCCTGAGGTAAGTAGGGGCTCTCTGGGGACCCTGATGTAAGGTAAGGCTCTCTGGGGATTCTAATGTAAGGGGGGCTCTCTGGAGACTCTGATGTAAGGGGGGCTCTCTGGGGACTCTGATGTAAGGGGAGGCTCTCTGGGGACCCTGAGGTAAATAGGGGCTCTCTGGAGACCCTAATGTAAGGGGGGGCTCTCTGGGGACCCTGATGTATGTAGGGGCTCTCTGGAGACTCTGAAGTAAGGGGGGCTCTCTGGGGACTCTAATGTAAGGGGAGGCTCTCTGGGGACCCTGAGGTAAGTAGGGGCTCTCTGGGGACCCTGATGTAAGGGGAGGCTCTCTGGGGACCCTGATGTAAGGGGGCTCTCTGGGGACCCTGATGTAAATAGGGGCTCTCTGGGGACCCTGGTGTAAGTAGGGGCTTTCTGGAGACCCTGATGTAAGTAGGGGCTCTTTGGGGACCCTGATGTAAGAGGAGGCTCTCTGGGACCCTGATGTAAGGGGGAGGCTCTCTGGGACCCTGATGTCTGCAGATTGTACAAAGATTTTTATAGAATTCTTGAAATTCCTGAGCTATATCATGTGGTTTTGTAACCTTTGGCTTATTCAGTGGGACCAAATGTGGGATGTAATTCATTAATTTCTGCTCCCGTAATGTCCTGGCTAAGAATTTCCCGCATTTATCCCCAGACTCATACGAAAACCTCCTACAGGTCTGTAATGCAGCTTTGGCCTTGAAGTGAAGAAGATCCGAAATTTGTGTTGGTTTAACAATAAGATCTTTCTCTAAGGAGGGGGACAGAACCTGTTTATGACGAAACTCTAAAGTAGTCAATTCTTCAAGCAAAAGGTTTAGCTGTTCCATACGTTTCCGTTTGATCCTAGCCCCATGTTTAATTAGCACCCCTCTAATAACTGCCTTATGTGCCCCCCAGATAATTCCGGGATCACAGTCTGGGGTATCGTTGGTGCTAAAATAAAAATCTAACTCCTTAGTTACATCCTCTAGAACATCTTTGTCCTGAAGGAGGCTCTCATTCAGTCTCCACTGAGTAAACCTGGTCATCCGAAAATTATGTAGATCATAGTTAGAAAGATAGGAGCATGGTCTGACCAGGTTATCGAGCCTAACGAAGCAGATCGTACTGAATGAAGTTGTGCATGTGGGACCAGAAAGTAATCTAAACGGGAGTATGATTTATGAGGTAAGGAATAGAAAGTATAGTCTTTTTCTGTGGGGTGAAGTAATCGCCATATATCAATCAGTTGATTCCTATTCAAGATTTGAGCAATACGGTTACGTACTCCAAATGAAATAGATGATAATCCAGAGGAAGTAACCTCTGTTGGAATTAATGGAACATTCCAGTCTCCTCCTATAATCAACTGTCCTTCTGTAAATACCATTAGTCGCTTGAGCGTTTTACCTAAAAAGGCCTCTCGATGTTCATTAGGCGCATACAATGTCGCAAATGTGACCCCAACATCACCTATTTTGCCCTTCACAAACAAGAAACGTCCTCCAGGATCCTTGATCGAGTCAATAAAAAAACACGGTATCCTACAGGAAAGGAGGACAGACACCCCCCTTGATTTTGTCTTTTGATTTGTAGAGTGATAAACCGTCGGATATAGTCGACTTTTTAAAATAGGTATTTTATCATTTCTAAAGTGCGTCTCCTGTATAAATGCAATATCTGATTTAAGACGCTGCAGATCACGCAGGAGTATCTGCCTTTTTTCCGGTGTGTTTAAACCCTTAGTGTTGAGCGAGAACACTTCGAGGGCCCCCATGGAGGGACTATAAAAAAAAAAAACCCTACAACCACCTAAAAAAAAAATAAGCACTATATTGCTAAAACGCTCACCGGTTCAACCCGGTAATCGAGCATCTACCTATTTGGGACTGTGGATGGAAATAGCCGTGAGAAGAGCTCCAGGCCCATCCAACCTCCTCAGCCATCTGAAATATGAACCATGAAAAAGCCACTCTTCTAAATTATATTACTCTACTTATATGACTTTGTATATTACTTCATATATTCCTACCAGCCAGCGTCCTACCACTTATGGATATAATATTTAATTAATAGTCTAAGTATACATGCTAATAACCCACTTTATTCAAAGATGTATCCACAAGTACACCAAAATGTCAACCCAGACAAGAAAGAGGGGAGGGAGAGGAAAAAGAAAAAATAAATAAAAATGATATGTTCTTTCCCTCTCCTTTCCTTCTCTTTCTTCTCTTTTATCTATATCATATGGCAAGATCAGAATCATATACTCCAAAAAATAAATAAATAAATAAATAAATAAAAAAGAAAATAGGGGAGGGGGGAGAAAATTTTTTTATTTCTTTTTTTTCTTCTTATCATGTACAGATTGCGGAAATTGCCACATCATTAAAACAGTGCTACCAATCATGTGCAAATTATAAAAACTACCATACATTTAAAAAGTAGTGCAGCAAACGTACCCCAAAAAAAAAAAAAAAAAAAAATTTTATCATGTGCGTCTTGCATGAACTGCAATATAGGAAATTGGTGCAACAACCATGCAAAAAAAAAAAAATTGATCCTGTACGAGTTGCAGATACGGCGACATGGAAAAAACAGTGCTTTTATCCAAAAAAATAAATAAATAAATAAATAAATAAATATACATCAATATGATAAAAAACCGCAATCAGTGACCTAAAAAAATCTATCATGTGCTGATTGCAAAAACTATTACACATTAAAAAAGTAGTGCAGCAAAAAATGCAAAGAAAAAAAAATTTGTTTATCTTGTACGAGTTGCAAGTACTGCAACATAGAAAAAACCAAAACCACAATCAGTGACCTAAAAAAAATCTATCCAGTGCAAATTGCAAAAACTTATTACACATTAAAAAAAAAATAGTGCAGTAAACATGCAAAAATGCAAAAAAAAAAAAAAAATGTATTATTGCATCAATATAGTGACACCAAAAAATAAAAAAAAATGTGTCCTGTGCACCTTGCATAAACTGCAATGCAAAAATTAGTACAGCAACTGTGCTAAAAAACAAAAAAAAGGGAAAAATCACAAAACCAACCCCCCTCTAATCAAGCAAGATGAATTATTCAATCCAGTATTTAAAAATCAGCCAGACCAGGCAGAATAACTGGAATTTCAACTTCTGCCAGTACAACCCCTAAAAAAAAAAAAAAAAAAAAAAAAAAGGAAAATAATAATAATAGTAATAATAATAAAAACAAACGTCCCAAAAACAATAAATCTTATCATATTATAGCCATATCAAGTAGACATATATCCTCTTTCTCCGTCAGGGTTTTAAAGAAATAAAAAGTAAATTAAAAAAAAAGGGTGGAACTGTAAAGCAAGTCACTCATTAAGCCAGTTTCTGATCCCTGGGGGGACCTTGGAGTTCTTTTCAAGGCAGTTATTGGCCTTTTTGAGGGTGGCTCCGTTGTCCTTGCTTATTTAAGGGGCCCAAACGACCCCCTGCATGAGGAATATATGTGAGCCAGTTAGTAATCTGAATAGGGGCTACATCCAGGAAAGAAAATAACCCAGGGAGGTCTGCTGGTGTGTGAATAGTAAATGAGGAAGATTCCCTGCAAAACTTCACTGCCAGTGGGTATCCCCACCTATATGTGCACCCCCGATCTGTAGCTAAGTCCAAGATAGGACGCAGGCAGGCTCTGCGCTGTAGAGTAGCCCGGGATAAATCTGGTAAGATCTTGATAGGGGCCCCGTTAAATTCAATACCTCCTGCTTCCCATGCTGCTCTAAATATCAACTTTTTCTGTGGGTAATGATGAATACGGCATATAACATCCCTAGGCCTTTCTGGATCATTTGATCTAGGGCCCAGAGCTCTATGAACTCTATCCAGTTCTACTGTCTTCTGAGGAGACTTCAAGACCTGCTGAAAAATAGCATTTGCCTTTACCTGAAGGTCCTCCGAACCAAGCGTTTCAGGGAGCCCCCTAAGCCGCAGATTCTTTCTGCGGCTTCTGTCTTCAATTTCCTCGATATGGAGTTGGAGATCAGCTCCCGAATTCATCTGAGTGATCTGTGCTCTTTCCAGGGCTCCCACTCGCTGCTCTAGGAGGAAGATGCTTCCTTTCCTGCATTCACTTTCTCTGATAGCACTTTAATTTCTAACCTTACCGCCTGAATGTCCTGACGGTGTGTCTCTTCCAGCCGCCCGATCAAATCCTCAATGTCCGTCGTGTAGGCAATGCCCTCAGTCGCAAATGTGACCCCAACATCACCTATTTTGCCCTTCACAAACAAGAAACGTCCTCCAGGATCCTTGATCGAGTCAATAAAAAAACACGGTATCCTACAGGAAAGGAGGACAGACACCCCCCTTGATTTTGTCTTTTGATTTGTAGAGTGATAAACCGTCGGATATAGTCGACTTTTTAAAATAGGTATTTTATCATTTCTAAAGTGCGTCTCCTGTATAAATGCAATATCTGATTTAAGATGCTGCAGATCACGCAGGAGTATCTGCCTTTTTTCCGGTGTGTTTAAACCCTTAGCGTTGAGCGAGAACACTTCGAGGGCCCCCATGGAGGGACTATAAAAAAAAAAAACCCTACAACCACCTAAAAAAAAAATAAGCACTATATTGCTAAAACGCTCACCGGTTCAACCTGGTAATCGAGCATCTACCTATTTGGGACTGTGGATGGAAATAGCCGTGAGAAGAGCTCCAGGCCCATCCAACCTCCTCAGCCATCTGAAATATGAACCATGAAAAAGCCACTCTTCTAAATTATATTACTCTACTTATATGACTTTGTATATTACTTCATATATTCCTACCACCCAGCGTCCTACCACTTATGGATATAATATTTAATTAATAGTCTAAGTATACATGCTAATAACCCACTTTATTCAAAGATGTATCCAAAAGTATACATAACCAAAATGTCAACCCAGACAAGAAAGAGGGGAGGGAGAGGAAAAAGAAAAAATAAATAAAAATGATATGTTCTTTCCCTCTCCTTTCCTTCTCTTTCTTCTCTTTTATCTATATCATATGGCAAGATCAGAATCATATACTCCAAAAAATAAATAAATAAATAAATAAATAAAAAGAAAATAGGGGAGGGGGGAGAAAAATGTTTTTTTATTTTTTTTCTTCTTATCATGTACAGATTGCGGAAATTGCCACATCATTAAAACAGTGCTACCAATCATGTGCAAATTATAAAAACTACTATACATTTAAAAAGTAGTGCAGCAAACGTACCCCCAAAAAAAAAAAAAAAAAAAAAATTATATCATGTGCGTCTTGCATGAACTGCAATATAGGAAATTGGTGCAACAACCATGCAAAAAAAAAAAATTGATCCTGTACGAGTTGCAGATACGGCGACATGGAAAGAACAGTGCTTTTAGCCAAAAAAATAAATAAATAAATAAATAAATAAATAAATATACATCAATATGATAAAAAAACGCAATCAGTGACCTAAAAAAATCTATCATGTGCTGATTGCAAAAATTATTACACATTAAAAAAGTAGTGCAGCAAAAAATGCAAAGAAAAAAAAATTTGTTTATCTTGTACGAGTTGCAAGTACTGCAACATAGAAAAAACCAAAACCACAATCAGTGACCTAAAAAAAAATCTATTCAGTGCAAATTGCAAAAACTTATTACACATTAAAAAAAAAAATAGTGCAGTAAACATGCAAAAATGCAAAAAAAAATAAATTTATTATTGCATCAATATAGTGACACCAAAAAATAAAAAAAAATGTGTCCTGTGCACCTTGCATAAACTGCAATGCAAAAATTAGTACAGCAACTGTGCTAAAAAACAAAAAAAGGGAAAAATCACAAAACCAACCCCCCTCTAATCAAGCAAGATGAATTATTCAATCCAGTATTTAAAAATCAGCCAGACCAGGCAGAATAACTGGAATTTCAACTTCTGCCAGTACAACCCCTAAAAAAAGAAAAAAAAAAAAGGAAAATAATAATAATAGTAATAATAATAAAAACAAACGTCCCAAAAACAATAAATCTTATCATATTATAGCCACATCAAGTAGACATATATCCTCTTTCTCCGTCAGGGTTTTAAAGAAATAAAAAGTAAATTAAAAAAAAGGGTGGAACTGTAAAGCAAGTCACTCATTAAGCCCGTTTCTGATCCCCCAGGGGGACCTTGGAGTTCTTTTCAAGGCAGTTATTGGCCTTTTTGAGGGTGGCTCCGTTGTCCTTGCTTATTTAAGGGGCCCAAACGACCCCCTGCATGAGGAATATATGTGAGCCAGTTAGTAATCTGAATAGGGGCTACATCCAGGAAAGAAAATAACCCAGGGAGGTCTGCTGGTGTGTGAATAGTAAATGAGGAAGATTCCCTGCAAAACTTCACTGCCAGTGGGTATCCCCACCTATATGTGCACCCCCGATCTGTAGCTAAGTCCAAGATAGGACGCAGGCAGGCTCTGCGCTGTAGAGTAGCCCCGGATAAATCTGGTAAGATCTTGATAGGGGCCCCGTTAAATTCAATACCTCCTGCTTCCCATGCTGCTCTAAATATCAACTTTTTCTGTGGGTAATGATGAATACGGCATATAACATCCCTAGGCCTTTCTGGATCATTTGATCTAGGGCCCAGAGCTCTATGAACTCTATCCAGTTCTACTGTCTTCTGAGGAGACTTCAAGACCTGCTGAAAAATAGCATTTGCCTTTACCTGAAGGTCCTCCGAACCAAGCGTTTCAGGGAGCCCCCTAAGCCGCAGATTCTTTCTGTGGCTTCTGTCTTCAATTTCCTCGATATGGAGTTGGAGATCAGCTCCCGAATTCATCTGAGTGATCTGTGCTCCTTTCCTGCATTCACTTTCTCTGATAGCACTTTAATTTCTAACCTTACCGCCTGAATGTCCTGACGGTGTGTCTCTTCCAGCCGCCCGATCAAATCCTCAATGTCCGTCATGTAGGCAATGCCCTCAGTAATGCTCGTATATCTCCTTCTAAGCTCCCCCCTTCTCCAGCCTGCGAGGCATCTGCCGTTTCCGGCGGGCTAAGGTGAAGCAAAGATGAATCTTCTGCCATAGGTTTTGACCTGGAAGGCAAGACAGGAGGCGCCGTAAGGTCAGATCTATTGTTCACCACTCCACACGGATTTTGTGGTAACACCGCTATCGCGCCTGGGAGGTCTCGTGAAGGTAGGGTGAAATATTGCTGGATGTCCCCCTGAGCAATACGAGAAGAACGCGTCTGGTAACAATTGCCTGTGTTCATACCGCAATATCAGCTACCAGACTGCTAACATTAGCTGGGGCAGGCACGGAGGTCCCAGAGCTCTATTGAAACACGTCTTCACACGGCCATATACAGGCCACACCCCCCTCTGGGACCTGGTGTAATGGGAGGCTCTCTGGGGACCCTTATGTAAGGAGGGGGCTCTCTGGGAACCCTGGTGTAAGTAGGGGCTCTCTGGGGACCCTGTTATAAGTAAGGGGCTCTCTTGGGACCCTGACATAAGTAGGGGCTCTCTGGGGACCCTGGTGTAAGTAGGGGCTCTCTGGGGGCCCTGATGTAAGGGGGGCTCTCTGGGGGCCCTGATGTAAGGGGGGCTCTCTAGGGACTCTGATCTAAGGGGAGGCTCCCTGGGGACCCTGGTGTAAGGGGGGGCTCTCTGGGGACCCTGATGTAAGTAGGGGCTCTCTGGGGACCCTAATGTAAGGGGGGCTCTCTGGGGACTCTGAGGTAAAGGGAGGCTCTCTGGGGACCCTGATGTAAGGGGGGGCTCTTTGGGGACCCTGAGGTAAGTGGGGGCTCTCCGGGGACCCTAAAGTCAGTAGTGACTCTCTGGAGAACCTGATGTAAGGGAAGCTTTCTGGGGACCCTGATGTAAGTAGAAGCTCTCTGAAGACTCTGATGTAAGGGGGGGGGGCTCTCTGGGGACTCTGATGTAAGGGGAGACTCTCTGGGGACCCTGAGGTAAATAGGGGCTCTCTGGAGACCCTGATGTAAGGGGGGGCTCTCTGGGGACCCTGAGGTAAGTGGGGGCTCTCCGGGGACCCTAAAGTCAGTAGTGACTCTCTGGAGAACCTGATGTAAGGAAAGCTTTCTGGGGACCCTGATGTAAGTAGAAGCTCTCTGAAGACTCTGATGTAAGGGGGGGGGCTCTCTGGGGACTTTGATGTAAGGGGAGGTTCTCTGGGGACCCTGAGGTAAATAGGGGCTCTCTGGAGACCCTGATGTAAGGGGGGCTCTCTGGGGACCCTGATGTATGTAGGGGCTCTCTGGAGACTCTGAAGTAAGGGGGGCTCTCTGGGGACTCTGATGTAAGGGGAGGCTCTCTGGGGACCCTGAGGTAAGTAGGGGCTCTCTGGAGACCTTGATGTAAGGGGGCTCCCTGGGGACCCTGATGTAAGTAGGGGCTTTCTGGAGACCCTGATGTAAGTAGGGGCTCTTTGGGGACCCTGATGTAGGGGGAGGCTCTCTGGGACCCTGATGTAAGGGGAGGCTCCCTGGGACCCTGATGTAAGGGGAGGCTCTCTGGGGACCCTTATGTAAGGAGGGGGCACTCTGGGAACCATGGTGTAAGTAGGGGCTCTCTGGGGACCCTGTTATAAGTAAGGGGCTCTCTTGGGACCCTGACATAAGTAGGGGATCTCTGGGGACCCTGGTGTAAGTAGGGGCTCTCTGGGGACCCTGATGTAAGGGGGGGCTCTCTGGGGGCCCTGATGTAAGGGAGGCTCTCTGGGGACCCTGATGTAAGGGGGGGCTCTCTGGGGGCCCTGATGTAAGGGGGGCTCTCTGGGGACTCTGATGTAAGGGGAGGCTCCCTGGGGACCCTGGTGTAACGGTGGGCTCTCTGGGGACCATGATGTAAGTAGGGGCTCTCTGGGGACCCTGATGTAAGAGGGGCTCTCTGGGGACTCTGAGGTAATAGGAGGCTCTCTGGGGACCCTGATGTAAGGGGGCTCTGTGGGGACCCTTATGTAACTAGGGGCTCTCTGGGGACCCTGATGTAAGGGGGGCTCTCTGAGGACTCTGAGGTAAAGGGAGGCTCTCTGGGGACCCTGATGTAAGGGGGCTCTTTGGGGACCCTGATGTAAGTGGGGGCTCTCCGGGGACCCTAAAGTCAGTAGCGGCTCTCTGGAGAACCTGATGTAAGGGAAGGCTTTCTGGGGACCCTGATGTAAGTAGAAGCTCTCTGAAGACTCTGATGTAAGGGGGGATCTCTGGGGACTCTGATGTAAGGGGAGGCTCTGTGGTGACCCTGATGTAAGTAGGGGCTCTCTGGAGACTCAGATGCAGGGGAGGCTCTCTGGGGATAATATACATGTGTGTGTGTATATTATATACATGTATATGCCTGCCCAAGCGTATAACTTTCTTTACTTTGTTGCTAAGGGCTCTATCCCCAGATCTTTTTTAGACCTAGCAACACCCCGGTAGTTTGCCTTCCACCGCAGCTGTCAAAGTGGCCTATTCCACCAGCTCCTTGTCCACAGCTACTCCTTCCGTAGCCCCACTATCATGTACGGAGGGAGTCAAGTGAATTATTTGATCATAGTGTCGGTTACATGCTGCTGGAGGATGCACAGCGAATTGAATGCTCCAATGTCAGTTCCCAGGTCGAGGAAGGGAGTAAGTTGAGCCTAGAGAGAGGGGGTGCCAATGACGGACAAGAAACTAGCAGTCATGTTCCCCCAGCTGCAGAATACTGTCAAGTTTGCTCCAGTGATGAAGAGGGAGGGGATGATGAGGTCACTAAGTGTACTTAGGTGCCTGAGAAAACAGAGGAGGAAAGTGAGGAGGAGGAGGCACAACTCCAATGAGGCAGGATGTCCTCCAGGGGCCTGCTTAAGGGCAGCCATCCTATTGCATCCCACCACAGAGCTCCACAGGTGTAGGGTGATGCTGACTTCCAAAAGTTAATTGGTGTGGGCTTTTTTCAACACATGTGCATCAGACCCCAGCGTTGCTGTTTGCAATCTCTGCCTGAAGTTGATCAAGCGTGGCCAGAACACCAGCCGCTTGGGCACCACATGCTTGACAAGACATATGACGACCTGACATGCATTCTGTTGGCAACAGCACCTGAAAGACTCATAAGAAAAAACCTCCACTGAGAGGAATGATGGTATAGCAATGGGTGCCACAGATACTTGCACCCAATCTGCTAGCAGTACACCACCTGTTGATTTCACCAGGCAAATTTTGCTACCCCAGTTGCAGAACTGTAAAAAAAAAATATTGTCCCAGCCATCCACATGCTCAGCTTCTAAATGCTAGCTTGGTCAAATTGCTAGCACTACAACTGCTGCCTTTTCATCTGGTAGACTCTGCCCCCTTTCTTGAATTTTGCAGAATGTTCTGTACTACAGTTGCAGGTTCCAAAAAGTAATTTATTTTCACATAAGGCCATTCCAGCTCTGTACCATCATGTGGAAGGCAATGTTTTGGCCTCGTTGGACAGGGCGATCAGCAGCAAGGTTCACATTACTGCTGACTCATGGTCCAGCAGGCATGGTCAGGGATGTTACATTTCCTTCTTGGCACACCGGATAACTCTGCTGGCATCTGGGAAGGCTGAATTTAGTGCTGGAGCCACCACGCCCCTAAAAAGCTGGTAGTGATTCTGCCACATCTGTCTTCTCCACCCCCTCCTCTTCTTCCACTATGGCTTCTTCTGCTGAATTTTCCTCTGAACCAGCAGTGCTCCCTAAGTGTTCAAGGGGCTATGCACGCAGTCTGGCTAAAAGATGCCACGCAGTGCTTCAGCTGGTCTGTCTAAGTGAAAGGAGCCACCATTAGGGCAGAGATTCTGTCAGCTCTGCAGGTGCAGGCTCAGAGGTGGTTGATGCCACAGCAGCTTCAGCCAGGAAAGGCTGTATGCGACAATAGCACCAACCTTCTCTCCGCCCTCCCACAGGGACACTTGACACATGTTCCATGCTTGGCACATGTCCTGAATTTGGTGGTGAAGCGTTTCTTGAACATGTACCCAGGCTTACAAAATCTTCTGAGGCAGGCCATAAAAGTCTGAGGCCATTGCCGGTAGTCATACAATGCCAGTGCTCGACTGGCTGACATTCAATGGGAATTCAACCTGCCCACCAACCGCCTCATTTGTGACATGCCCACCAGGTGGAACTTAACATTGGTAATGCTGCAGCACCTCACCACACACAGCAGAGGGCCATCAATTAATACCTGTGTGTGTATGGCACAACGACAGGCTCAGGGGAGTTTGGCTTCTTTTCACCATGCCAGTGGCTACTGATAAAGGATGCATGCACTGTCCTGTCACCATTTGAGGAGGCCACAAAGATGCTGAGCCACAGCAATGCATGTATCAGTGACACTGTCCCTCTAGGCTTCCTGCTGGAGCACACGCTTTTTGGAATCATGGACAGGACACTTGAGACAGAACAGTGGGAGGAAAAGGAGGACTTTCTTTCCTCTCAGTGCCCTTCTCAAGGCCCCCTTTATGCAGATACCATTCCTGCGGGGGCCACCAAACACACAGGAGGAAGAGGAGAAGGAGAATGATTGTGTCATCATGGATGTAGAGGATAACATACAAGTTTTCAAGGGATGGTTTTCAGTCCCCAGAACCCCAAGGAGTTGTACATGGCTGGGAAGAGGTAGTTCCTGACAATGTCATCCTTAGTGACCCAGAGGAATCTCATGCCTCCTCAAACAGAAGTACAGTTAAATCACACTTGTTTAATAATAAATTAAAAAGAACAAACATGGTCAAAACATAGCCAAAGTTCAGTAACCGGAACGGATAGTCAGCCAAGCAGAAGTCAGGGATCAAAGTAGTGGAACAGCAAGCAGGATCTGTAGCCAGAAGGGATGTCAGCAAAGCCAGTCTTTAAACAGGAACGCAGGAGATAGTTTCTTGTGATGTGAGCAGCCAGCTCAGAGAAGGAAGGGCTGAGCCCAGCCCGGACAGTACCCCCTCCTTAAAGACCCCTCCCCCTCGGAGGACCACCAGGCTTGAGCGGAAAAGGTCTATGGAAATCACGGAGGAGGACAGGTACATGTATGTCTGAGGATGAGACCCAAGAACGATCCTCCGGACTGTACCCTTTCCTATGCACCAGGTACTGTATGCGCCCATGGAACCTACGGGAGTCAACAATGGACTGTACTTCATACTCCTCTTGCTTCTCAACCTGTACAGGGCAAGGATGTGGCACCGAGGTGGTAAAGCGGTTGCAGACCAAAGGTCTTAATAAGGAGACATGAAATACATTCGAAATACGCATATTAGAAGAAAGGCCACTGGAAGGTGTCGTGGAGTCTTACTCTGAGCACATACAGAATAGGCAACTATGAAGGCAGTTACATCAGCACATAGACTAGGCCACCAGAATTGTTGAGAAATGGCCCAAATAAGTTGATTCTTCCCAGGGTGGCCAGCTGCCTTGGGAGAATGGTAAGTCTGGAACACGGCAGTATGGAGACTCTCTGGGACAAAGCAGCGGTCACAAGATTTCTCAGGAGGAGCATGGACTTGAGCAGCAAGAATTTTTTCACCCAAAAGGGAAGTGAGACTGGTGCGAACCGTAGCAAGAATACTCTCAGGAGTAGGGATGAGCCGAACACCCCCCGGTTCGGTTCGCACCAGAACCCGCGAACGGACCGCAAGTTCGCACGAACGTTAGAACCCCATTGACGTCTATGGGACTCGAACGTTCGAAATCAAAAGTGCTCATTTTAAAGGCTAATTTGCATGGTATTGTCCTAAAAAGGGTTTGGGGACCCGGGTCCTACCCCAGGGGACATGTATCAATGCAAAAAAAACTTTTAAAAACGGCCGTTTTTTCGGGAGCAGTGATTTTAATGATGCTTAAAGTAAAAAATAAAAAGTGAAATATTCCTTTAAATATCGTACCTGGGGGGTGTCTATAGTATGCCTGTAAAGTGACGCGTGTTTCCCATGTTTAGAACAGTCCCTGCACCAAATGTCATTTTTAAAGGAAAAAATCTCATTTAAAACTGCTTGCGGGTTTAATGTCATGTCGGGTCCTGGCAATATGGATGAAAATCAGTGAGACAAACGGCATGGGTACCCCCCAGTCCATTACCAGGCCCTTTGGGTCTTGTATGGATATTAAGGGGAACCCCGCACCCAAATTAAAATAAGGAAAGGTCCCTATATACTCTGAACAGCAGTATACAGGCGGTGCAAACAAGACAGGGACTGTAGGTTTGTTGTTAAGTAGAATCTGTTTGTAATTTTGAACATTTTTAATGTGTTTAGCTCCAGCCAAAAAATCTTTTCTAAGCTTTTTGGAAAACATAGGGAAGGGTTATCACCCCTGTGACATTTGTTTTGCGTCTTTCCTCCTCTTCAGAAGATTTCACCTCACTTTTTTGTCCCAATGAAAAATGTTTTTTGAAAATTTGGGTTTTTTTGTGGAACAAGGATTGGAAAGCATCAGTGGAAAGGAGAAATTGTTTTCCCATATTAACTCTTACATGAGAGAATTTCCCTTCCTATGGGTAGATTTCATCTCACTTCCTGTTGTCTCCTTCCGTTTGCAAGTAGGAGTCGTTTGTAAGTTAGATGTTTGAAAGTAGGGTCCTGCCCTATATACTCAGCAGAAATTTGGGCCTTAGGTGTTGCTGTGGCCAAAACACTGTAAGCCCTCACAGGGCCCTGCTGTGAAATATTAGATCAAGAATTGTAATTACATGCCCCTGTTGAACAGGAGCTGAAAAATTAGGCCTTAGGCACTGGTGCTGGTGCCACAACACTGCAACCCCTCACAGACACTCTAGTTGGAACGCAGGAACGAGCCCTGCTGCAAAGTATTGCATCAAAAATTGTAATTACACGCCCCTGTTAGACAGGGGCAGAAAAATTGGGCCTTAGGCACTGGTGCTGGTGCCACAACACTGCAACCCCTCACAGACACTCTAGTTGGAACGCAGGAACGAGCACTGCTGCAAAGTATTGCATCAAAAATTGTAATTACACGCCCCTGTTAGACAGGGGCAGAAAAATTGGGCCTTAGGCACTGGTGCTGGTGCCACAACACTGCAACCCCTCACAGACACTCTAGTTGGAATGCAGGAACGAGCCGTGCTGCAAAGTATTACATCAAAAATTGTAATTACACGCCCCTGTTATACAGGGGCTGAAAAATTGTGCCTTAGGCACTGGTGGTGGCGCCCAGAACCAAAAATGTTCTTACAAGCTATCAGCGTGATGATTGAGGAGGAAGAGGATAATTACTCAGGGATAATCACTCAGCATCAGCATAGGCAGTCTTTGAAGGGATCTGAAAAAAATTATTCAGTTACATCAGCATCAGGTGCTTGGTAGCTGGTGGTGATCCAAGACTGATTCATTTTTATGAAGGTCAGCCGATCGACCGAGTCAGTGGACAGACGCACCCTGTGATCGGTTACCACGCCTCCAGCAGCACTGAATGTACGTTCCGAAAGAACGCTGGATGCAGGACAGGCCAGTAGCTCAATTGCATACTGTGCAAGCTCTGGCCAGTGATCCATCCTCAAGACCCAGTAACCCAGAGGATTTTCGGTGGGAAAGGTGTCCAAGTCTGATCTTGCCCCTAGGTATTCCTGCACCATGTAAAACAGACGCTGGCGATGGTTGCTGGAACCGATCATACCTTGGGGCTGCGGACCAAAAAATTGTCTGAACGCATCGGTCAGACGGCCACCTTCTCCACCGCTCCTTCTTTGACTGACCGAAGCCTCAGCAACACGTTGTCCAGAAACAGGAGTTTGTAACCTCCCAGTCTCTGGGAACGCGTTGCACAGACCTTTCTGCAAGGCCTCCCGAAGATGTTTCATCCTCTGCTCCCTCTGCGATGGCAAGATAAGGTCCGCAACCTTACCCTTGTAACGTGGATCAAGGAGGGTTGCCAGCCAGTATTGGTCCTGCTCCTTGATACCACGAATACGAGGATCCTTACGCAGGCTTTGCAGGATCAGGGAGGCCATGCAGCGTAGGTTTGCTGAGGCATTCGGTCCGGAGTCCTCTGGGTCACTAAGGACAACAACGTCCGCAGCCACCTCCTCCCAGCCACGTACAAGTCCATGTGTTCCTTGGGACTGATCCCTTAAAGACTGCTGATGCTGAGTGCCAGGCTCCACCTCCATACTGACACAATCTTCCTCCTCCTCCTCCTCCTCCTCCTCGTCCTCTTCCTGTGTGATCGGCGGGCACGCAGGAACACTGTCTGGATAAAGGGGGCCTTGAGAGCTAAGGAAGTCCTCCTCTTCCTGCCTCTGTTCTGCCTCAAGTGCCCTGTCCATTATTCCACGCAGCGTGTGCTCCAACAGGTGGACAAGGGGGACAGTGTCACTGAAGCATGCACTGTCAGTGCTCACCATCCTCGTGGCCTCCTCGAATGGTGACAGGACAGTGCATGCATCCCTGATCATGGCCCACTGGCGTGGGGAAAAAAAACCAAGGTCCCCTGACCCTGTCCTGGTGCCATAGTCGCACAGGTACTCATTGATGGCCCTCTGCTGCGTGTGCAGCCGCTGCAGCATGGCCAACGTCGAGTTCCACCTGGTGGGCATGTCACAGATTAGGCGGTTCTTGGGCAGGTTAAACTCCTTTTGGAGGTCCGTCAGCCGAGCACTGGCATTATATGACCGGCGGAAATGCACAGAGACTTTCCTGGCCTGCCTCAGGACATCCTGTAAGCCCGGGTACCTGCCCAAGAACCGCTGCACCACCAAGTTAAGGACGTGAGCCAAACAGGGCACATGGGTCAGTTGTCCCTGTCGGAGGGCAGAGAGGAGGTTGGTGCCATTGTCGCAAACCACCATTCCTGCCTTAAGTTGGCGTGGCGTCAACCACCTCTGAACCTGCCCCTGCAGAGCTGACAGAACCTCTGCCCCAGTGTGGCTCCTGTCCCCCAAGCACACCAGCTCAAGCACCGCATGGCATCTTTTGGCCTGCGTACTTGCGTAGCCCCTTGAACGCCTACGGAGCACCGCTGGTTCCGAGGAAGAGGCCATGGAGGAAGAAGAAGAGGAGGGGGTGGAGGAGAGAGGTGTGTCACAATCAGCATTTTGGAGGCGTGGTGGCGGAACAACCTCCAACACTACTGCACCTTGTCCTGCATCCTTCCCAGCTGCCAGCAGAGTCACCCAATGCGCCGTGAAACTTAAGTAACGTCCCTGTCCATGCCTGCTGGACCATGAGTCAGCGGTAATATGCACCTTACCGCTGACCGCCCTGTCCAGCGAGGCATGGACATTGCCTTCCACATGCCGGTAGAGAGCCGGAATCGCCTTCCGTGAGAAAAAGTGGCGTTTGGGTACCTGCCACTGAGGAACCGCACATTCCACAAACTCACGGAAGGGGGCAGAGTCTACCAACTGAAAAGGCAGCAGTTGAAGTGCTAGCAATTTTGCCAAGCTAGCATTCAACCGCTGGGCATGTGGATGGCTGGGAGCAAACTTCTTTCGGCGGTGCAGCAGCTGGGGCAGGGAAATTTGCCTGGTACAATCTGACGTCGGTGTACCAAAAGCAGATTGCCCACAAGTACTTGGCTGTGACACACCTAATTCTACACCTTCATTCCTCTCACTGCAGGTCTCAGAGAGGACTGAAGGTCTAGTGGGGTTGGAAATCTCAGCTGATGAGGAGCAAGGAGAGATCGTCTTTGTTCTTTGGTGTGGGTCTTTCAGATACGCTTGCCAACGAACTGCATGGCAGGTCAACATATGTCTGGTCAAGCATGTGGTACCCAAGCGGGAGATGTTTTGGCCACGCGAGATACGCTTGAGACATATGTTGCAAATAGCAGCGGTGCGATCTGATGCACTCGTCTCAAAAAAGGCCCACACCAAAGAACTTTTTGAATAACGCGCAGAGACTGCAGCGCCCTGCACATGTGGAGCTTTGGGGTGTGATGCAGTCAATGTGCTGCCCTTAGGCTGGCCCCTGGAGGGCATCCTGCCTAGTTGGTGATGTGCCACCTCCTCCTCCTCCTCCTCCTCCTCTCTCCTATCAGGCACCCACGTTGAGTCAGTGACCTCATCATCCCCTCCCTCCTCATCACTGGAGCAAACCTGGCAGTATGCTGCAGCAGGGGGAGCATGACTGCCAGATTGCTGTCCTTCTTGGGCACCCCCTCTGTCCGTGCTCATGTTACTGCCTTCATTGAGCTCAGTATCATCATCAGAGCCTTCCAAACGCTGGGCATCCTCCTGGAGCATGTACCCAACACTGTGGTCAAACAGTTCGAGGGAATCCTCATGAGGACATGGTGGAGCTAGGGAAGGAGTCACTGATGACATTGAGCTGAGGGAAGAGGCCGCTGCTTTGCCAGACAAAGCACCCTGGGCATGGGTGAGAGAGGATGAGGAGGATGAGGACGGCTTGGTCATCCACTCGACCAAGTCTTCCGCATGTTGCGGCTCAACACGGCCAGCTGCCGAAAAAAAGGCCAAGCGTGTCCCATGGCCACGTGCTGATGAGGATGCACCGTCTCCACGACCAGCACTAGACACAGAGCCTGCTTGCCCTCTCTTATTGGCTTGTGACTGTCTGCCTCTCCTTCTTGGCCTTCCAGACATACTAATGGCCTGTAGCTGCACTAAGCTGGGATAGAACACCTGTAATTTTCTTCAGGTAGCTTTATATACTGTAACCAGACAAGCCTGCCTGTCAGTAGGAAGATAACAGGAACGGATCTAGCTGAACACTGTGAGCAGGACGTACTGCACTAATTGTATATAGCAGGAACGGATCTAGCTGAACACTGTGAGCAGGACGCACTGTACTAAATGTAAATAGTCTAGCTGCCTGACCGTGGTACTAATAGGATCAAAAAGAACACCTGTAATTTTCTTAAGGTAGCTTTATATACTGTAACCAGACAAGCCTGCCTGTCAGTAGGAAGATAACAGGAACGGATCTAGCTGAACACTGTGAGCAGGACACACTGTACTAAATGTAAATAGTCTAGCTGCCTGACCGTGGTACTAATAGGATCAAAAAGAACACCTGTAATTTTCTTCAGGTAGCTTTATATACTGTAACCAGACAAGCCTGCCTGTCAGTAGGAAGATAACAGGAACGGATCTAGCTGAACACTGTGAGCAGGACGCACTGCACTGAATGTAAATAGCAGGAACGGATCTAGCTGAACACTGTGAGCAGGACGCACTGCACTGAATGTAAATAGCAGGAACGGATCTAGCTGAACACTGTGAGCAGGACGCACTGCACTAAATGTAAATACCAGGAACGGATCTAGCTGAACACTGTGAGCAGGACGCACTGCACTGAATGTAAATAGCAGGAACGGATCTAGCTGAACACTGTGAGCAGGACGTACTGCACTAAATGTATATAGCAGGAACGGATCTAGCTGAACACTGTGAGCAGGACGCACTGCACTGAATGTAAATAGCAGGAACGGATCTAGCTGAACACTGTGAGCAGGACGCACTGCACTAAATGTAAATACCAGGAACGGATCTAGCTGAACACTGTGAGCAGGACGCACTGCACTGAATGTAAATAGCAGGAACGGATCTAGCTGAACACTGTGAGCAGGACGCACTGCACTGAATGTAAATAGCAGGAACGGATCTAGCTGAACACTGTGAGCAGGACGCACTGCACTGAATGTAAATAGCAGGAACGGATCTAGCTGAACACTGTGAGCAGGACGCACTGCACTGAATGTAAATAGCAGGAACGGATCTAGCTGAACACTGTGAGCAGGACGCACTGCACTAAATGTAAATACCAGGAACGGATCTAGCTGAACACTGTGAGCAGGACGCACTGCACTGAATGTAAATAGCAGGAACGGATCTAGCTGAACACTGTGAGCAGGACGTACTGCACTAAATGTATATAGCAGGAACGGATCTAGCTGAACACTGTGAGCAGGACGCACTGCACTGAATGTAAATAGCAGGAACGGATCTAGCTGAACACTGTGAGCAGGACGCACTGCACTAAATGTAAATACCAGGAACGGATCTAGCTGAACACTGTGAGCAGGACGCACTGCACTGAATGTAAATAGCAGGAACGGATCTAGCTGAACACTGTGAGCAGGACGCACTGCACTGAATGTAAATAGCAGGAACGGATCTAGCTGAACACTGTGAGCAGGACGCACTGCACTGAATGTAAATAGCAGGAACGGATCTAGCTGAACACTGTGAGCAGGACGCACTGCACTGAATGTAAATAGCAGGAACGGATCTAGCTGAACACTGTGAGCAGGACACACTGCACTAAATAGTCTAGATAGAAGATAACAGGAACGGATCTAGCTAAACTGAATACAGTGTATATATATATATGCAACACCTGGGATGCATATATATACACAATACACTGTAAGTGCAGCTAACTGACTGACTGTTCTGCCTAATCTATCTAACTCAAATCAAATGACACTGTCTCTCTCTCTCTCTATCTCTCAGCACACCGGAACACACACTACACAGGGCCGCCGTGCAGGCGGCCTTATATAGTGTGGGGTGTGTACTAAATCCCCTGAGCCATAATTGGCCAAAGCCACCCTGGCTTTGGCCAATTACAGCTCTCTCTACTGACGGCGCTGTGATTGGCCAAGCATGCGGGTCATAGTGCATGCTTGGCCAATCATCAGCCAGCAATGCACTGCGATGCCGCAGTGAATTATGGGCCGTGACGCGCCACACGAATTTGGCGCGAACGGCCCATATCGTTCGCAATTCGACGGACGGTCGAACAGCCGATGTTCGAGTCGAACATGGGTTCGACTCGAACACGAAGCTCATCCCTACTCAGGAGGAATCACAGGAACCGGAACCGACTCCAACTTGGAAGTGGAGGAAAATTGTTGTGACAAGGCATCAGCCCTTACATTCTTAGTACCGGGTAAGAATGAGACAATATAATTGAAACTTGACAAGAAAAGAGACCACCGTGCCCTTCTGGGAGAGAGGCGTTTAGCCTCAGACAAGAATGTGAGATTCTTATGGTCAGTAAGAATGAAAACCAGCACAGTGGTACCTTCGAGGAGATGTTTCCATTCTTTCAGGGCTAAAATGATCTCCAGCAGCTCTCTGTCAACAATCTCATAATTGCACTCTGCAGGTGACAATTTCTTGGAAAAGTAGCCACAAGGATGCATAACGCTCTCAGAGGTAGGACTTTGAGACAGAAGGGTGCCAACACCAGTCTCAAAAGCAACAATCTCGAGGATAAAAGGTAACGTAGGATCAGGATGTGAGAACACAGGAGCAGAAACAAAGGCAGCCTTGAGACTCTCAAAGGCCTTAATGGACTCCGGAGACCAACTCTGTGGGTTACTGTCCTTTCTGGTCATATTAGTCAGGGGCTTGACCAGAGACGAGACGTTATGAAAAATCTTTGGATAATAGTTGGCAAAGCCCAGGAAACGCTGCAGAGGACGTAAACCCACGGGTCGGGGCCACTGCAGGACTGCCGAAAGTTTCTCTGGGTCCATCGAAAAGCCAGCAGTGGAAATGACATAGTCCAGGAATTTAACCTGTTCACGATGGAACTCGTACTTCTCCAGTTTACAATAGAGATGGTTCTCTCTTAGTTTCTGAAGCACACGACAAACATCTGTGTGGTGGCTCTCCAGGGACTTGGAAAATATGAGGATATCATTGAGATAAACCATCACACATAACTGCAACAAATCTTGGAGGACATTGTTAATAAATTCCTGGAAAACTGCTGGGGCGCTACAAAGGACAAAAGGCATTACAAGGTACTCATAATGGCCTGTTCTGGTATTAAACGCAGTTTTCCACTCGTCACCCTCCTTAATCCTCACAGAATTGTATGCCCCTCTCAAATCAAGCTTTGTGAAAACCGTTGCTCCCTTGAGGCGGTCAAATAACTCTGTAATCAACGGAATCGGATAGGCATTTTTAATCGTGAAACGATTGAGACCCCTATAATCAATACAAGGTCTCAGCTCACCACTCTTCTTCTTCACAAAGAAGAAACCAGCACCAGCAGGAGACGAGGATTTGCAGATGAAACCTCGAGAAAGAGCGTCTGCAACATACTCCTCCATGGCCTTATCCTCCAAGACCGACAAAGGATAAACCCGGCCACGAGGGGTATGGCACCAGGTTGAAGGTCAATTGCGCCATCATACGGCCGGTGTGGAGGCAAACTACCGGCTTGACCTTTGTCAAAGACATCGCTAAAATCGCGGTACACCTCCGGCAGGGAGGAGAGTGAAGAGGTGCACAGGACGTTGGCTACCTTCTGGAAGCATGTCTCACTGCATTGTGACAACCAGGAGAGAACCTCAGCACAGAGCCAATCAAAAGAGGGGTTGTGCCTCTGTAACCAAGGATAACCAATAACCAGCGGAAACTTAGGTGAGGAAATAACTTGGAATTGGATTATCTCATGGTAAAGAGCCCCTACGGCCATGGACAACGGAAGCGTCGCATGAGTCCAATGGGCAGGCTGTAGATTTCTCCCATCAAGAATTTCAATGGCATGTGGAGTGTCACGCAGCTGCAGTCGAATTGAGTGCTTAATATACAAAGCATCATCAGCATCAATCAAGCAGCATCAATGAACAGGCCTGCAGCTCCAGAGTCGATTAGAGCCTGTATCTCGATGGAGGACTCAGCCCAAGAAAGGGTGACCAAAACCAAGGGCTTATCCTTCTGGATAACTGGGGACGAAACAACGCCACCTAAGGTCTGTCCGTGACAGGACCTCAAGGTTCGGATGTTCCCAGGACGGGTAGGACAAGACTTCAAAAAGTGACCTGCCTGGCCACAATAAAGGCACAATCTCTCCCTTCTCCTAAAGGTTCTCTCATCCACAGAGAGACACTTAAAGCCCAAGTGCATGAGTTCATCTTTACTGACCGACTCGGTACCAGGAGGCATGGGAGGTGAGGGAGGCACGGGTGGGCCTGAAAAGCTCAGAGGCAAACGTACAGGAGGCTTCCGCAAGCGCTCCCTAAAAGAGAGTCTTTCTCTGATTCTGAAGTCAATGAGGACGGCAGACGTGATCAACTTCTCCAGCTCAGTGGGTATATCTTGGGCTGCTATCTCATCCTTGATGGAATCCGAGAGACCATGAGAAAAATCAGCCATGAGGGCCTCATTGTTCCAAGCGACCTCTGCTGGCAGAGTACAGAATTCAATGGCATAGTCGGAAAAAGTTCTCGTACTCTGTTCGATGGACATGAGGCACTTTGCAGCAGAAGCAGAGCGTTTGGGAACGTCAAATACCCTTTTAAAGGGTAACTCAAAACAACAGGTTTTTGCGTCTCCCATAGAGGGTTTGCCCAGACCAAGGCTCTCTCAGAAAGCAAAGATATCACGAAACCTTCTTTGCTTCTGTCCGTGGGAAACGCCTGGGCAGCATCTCAAAGTATATCTCAACCTGGTTGAGAAACCCTCTGCATTGAACTAGATCGCCCCCAAATCGCTGGGGAAGCAGAGTGGAAACAGACATACCTCTTATAGAGGTAATACTCGAGCCGGGTTCCCCGTACAGAGACTGGCGCAACAGCAGGGACGGCCTGCAACATAGGTTGTACCGGAGCAGCCAGAGTGGGAAATTTCAGGTAAGCCATGCGACTCAGGAGCGTTTGTAATGCTATGGCAAACGAATCCATGCGGTAATCTTGCTCATCCAATCTAGGAAAAATATTACCAACAAGTGGATTGTCTGTATCTTCTGAATTCATGGCCTTCGCCTACTGTCGGAAACCATGAATTCAGACCGAGACAGAAGTAGAGTTAAATCACACTTGTTTAATAATAAAAGTAAAAAGAACAAACATAGTCAAAACATAGCCAAAGTTCAGTAACCGGAACGGATAGTTAGCCAAACAGAAGTCAGGGATCAAAGCAGAGGAACAGCAAGCAGGATCTGTAGCCAGAAGGGATGTCAGCAAAGCCAATCTTTAAACAGGAACGCAGGAGATTGTTTCTTGTGATGTGACCAAGGCGAAGGCAGAGCTCCCCTGGACTGCATGGCTTAAGTAGGCAGGACTGACGAGCAGGATCATCAACAGCTGGGTAACTGGAGAGAGATGGGAGCTGGCAATTAGCCGACAGCTGAGCGGCCAGCTCAGAGAAGGAACGGCTGAGCCCAGCCCTGACAATGGGCTCCCTGATTCTGCAAAGCCTGTATGGCCTGATTCAGACCTATGCATTTTTAGTGATTTTTGCATTTTGCAGATTTGCACCACAGAACGTGTTCCATAGGAAACCATGTTAAATGGGCTGTAGTGCAAATAGGTGTGAATCAGGCCTAAAAGAACCCAGCAATTTGTGGTATCAAGGAGAGGGATCATTACTGGCTGGCAACCCTTCTTGATCCACGTTACAAGGGTAAAGTTGCAGAGCTCATCCTGACTTTGCAGAGGGAGCAGAGGATGAAACATCTTCAGGACACCTTAAAGAAAAATTTGTGTAACACCTTTCCAGACACTGGGAGCAGCGGAGAAGGCAACCTGCTGAGCGATGCCTTTAAACAACTCCTCAGCTTTAGTCCTCAGTGCCCAGGGCTGTTAGGTTTAAGCGACCATCGGCAGCGTCTGCATCATATGGTGCAGGATTATCTAGGAGCCAGAGCAGACTTGGAGACCTTTCTAAACGAGTGTCCACTAGGTTACTGGGTCTTGAGGATGGACCACTGGCCAGAACTTGGTCAATTATGCAATTGAGCTACTGGCCTGTCCTGCATCCAGTGTGTTCCTCCACCCCAAACTCGCTCGTCTATGTCTTTATGGACCTTCCTCTGTGCACTGGCCCAAATCATTTTGTGGAGGGGGGATGATGTGGGGTTGTTTTTCAGTGCTTGGGCTTAGCCCCTTAGTTCCAGTGAAGAAAACTCTTAAGGCGTCAGCATGCTAAGGCATTTTGGACAATTTCATGCTCCCAACTTTGAGGCAGGGTGGATAAAAATCAATGATTTTTTTTTTAATCAAATTTATTTTAATAAAATGCTTTTGGAGTAAAAATCTATCTAAAGATAGTTTTCTATTTAAGATACATTAATAATTTCGTTTATTCAGCATTATATGTAGCTTAGTTATGTAGCATGAGGCTGTATATTCTGCGATATTTACATTTTTTTGTAAACTCATTCATTGAATCCAAGCTCTGCAAGATGAGATAACATGCACTGCATTAATGCATTCACACAATTTCACAGTAATCATGAGATAAAACAAAGTTCAGGAATATTCCTTTATCCCAATTGCAAATCTATGTACACTACAAACCGTATGACTGAATCAGTTCTGATATCGCTGTTTTACTAACCTGACAGCTTTTACTAACCTGAAACCTTCATTTTGTTTGCAAATATTAAAGATTCTAACTACCAGCAAGAAAAGGTGCTTACATTTAAAGAGTACCAGTCATTTGAGATCCATCACGGCAGCGCCTGTTAGCGTGCATCCACTCACCTGCTGCCACCACATCCCTCACCTTGTTGTGTCACTGCCGCATCACTAGCCATCCCATTAAAGTGAACAGGACTGTTGGTGAGTCAACAGTGGGTCAGAGGAGGAGCCACTGCGGGACAGAAATGATAGTTGCTCTTTAAAAATTATGATTTATTTCCTGTTAAAAAAAATATATGATTTAATTCGACTTGATTTAAATCAAGCCTTTTTACTAGTGATTTAAATCATGATTTAAATTGACTTGATTTGAATCAAATCCACCCTGCGTTGTGGGAACAGTTCTGACCTCAACCCAATAGAACACATTTGGGATGAATTAGAGCAGAGACTGTGAGCCAGGCCTTCTCGTCCAACATCAGTACCTGACCTCACAAATGCACTTCTGGAAGAGTGGTCAAACATTCCCATAGACACACTCCTAAACCTTGTGGACAGCAATATATATATTAAAAACACACACACAGTGATTGTTTTGCAGCTCCTGATGTGTTTCTCCTAATAATGAAGACTTTGATTTTGATGTAGATGATGTATTTATATATATCAGGGGTCCGCAACCCACTGTCTACCTGTCGATCGTGGGCAGATAATGGGTACATCGCAAACCTTCCTTGTCGACCCCCAGACAGTAGTGGGGGAGGCATTCACTGGAACCCAACCCCTGTACTTTCCTCCTGCAGCAGCTATAAGTTGGCTTCTCCTGCTGGCATTCAACTGCTGCAGGAGGAAAAATAAAGGTGATTAGTTCCGGTAAAAGCCATCCTCACCGCCCCGCCTGTCCAGGTTCCCATTCTTTCTGCAGCCTGGGCCCTTTGGGTGCTGCCCTGGTCCCTCCCACATCTTCGCAGTGCTGCCAGGTTCCCCTCCTTTCCCACTTGCCGGCTGCTGTGAGGGATCCTTTTATGATAAAGAGCAGGGGAAGGGGCTGGTAAGTATGTAATTTACCAGCCCATTCCTTTTCTGAATGAACACTGAGAGTGATTGGTACCGATTGCGCACTGTGCTCATTCTTAACTGAGGCATAGTAAACTGTGTGGGGAAAAGGAAGCCGACCCCCAGTGATATTTGATCTCTATAATGTTCAGGTATGTCTCCACCTCTCAAAGGTTGCCTACCCAGATTCTAATAAGAAAAGAAAAGCAATCGCTCCCAACGCTCCAAGGTCCTCCACAGAGAGATGGCTATACAGGCGACACATCACATACATGGGGAATCCAATGTGAAACTACAAAAGCAACAAAGGGGAAGGAGTAAACACCTGGCACATTACCCGAGAAAATTTTTTTTATTCAAAGACAATGGAACCATCAAAATGCATACTCACAAAAGCACAGTGTAAACCAACATGTGAGTCGGAAGATGCCATATAGTGTAAGGTACAAATGCTCCAACAGCAACCTCCCTTCTACTAGCAATCTGACACAATTTGGGTGCGCAGAGCACAGCTCTGAGGAAAGGGGTGTGCCACCGAAACGCTTCAGCTTGCTAGTACACGGGAGGTTGCTGGAACATGTACAGTATACCTTGCACCGAATAGCATCTTCCGTTAAATGCCTTGTTAATCATGTGGTACCCAAATGGTTGGTGTTTTTACCATGTTTGATGTGCCTGAGACACAGTTTGCAGATAGTAACAGTGCGATCTGCTGCAGATGTGCTGAAAAAGGCCCAGACAGCTGAGCTTTGGGGAGTGTGCCAGGAGATAACAGCTGCATAATGTGATGGAATAGGGTGGCTGTTCTCTACTCTTTCTTGATGTTGGCCTCCTTGGGGTTGTGCCGCCTCACCTTCAGTTTCCTCCTCTGCTCTATCTGGCACCCAAGTTGCATCAGTGACCTCGTCATCATCATCATCTCCATCTCCTCCATGTCCTCCATCTTCATCATTACCACTGGAGACAACTTGTCAATATGCTGCGGCTTGGGGAACATGAATGCCAATTTGTCTACCAGTGTTCCTTCCTCTCTCGAGGCTCATGTTCCTGTCATCCTCAACCTCAGAACCAACTTCTTAATCCAGTAATGGCTGGGCATCATCAAGGCACAAGTGGTTGACGCTGTGGTCAAATAACTCAGCTGGCTCCTCAATGACTGATGCTGGGGCTATGGCAGGAACAGATGTGGAGACTGTAGAGGACTGCACATTTGTCTCTGCTTGTGTGACAGAGGATGAGGAGGATGAGGAAGGTTTAGTAAACCAGTCCACCACCCCCCCTGCATGCTATGGCTGGATAGCATGGACAAACTCACTAAACAGAGGAAATGATGCCCTGCCTGACGACTGACCACCATGTCCACCTTTGCCTGTGGACACATTTGTTGCTGGCCCCCTTACAGTGTCAAGGGAACCTCTGCCTCTCCTTGTTGTCCTCCCAGACATTATTGGGAGGGAGTGGGTGGTGCTTATAAGCAAATGTAAAGAAGAAGTTGAAATCTGTACATAGATGCACTTTAATCAATGTAAAGTGGTGTTTGGCGCACTTTAATTTGAGTACTCACACTACACAGACACACTCCATGGATACACTATAATATACTGCAATATAATGCGCCATCGTACAGTGACGCACAGAACTATATTGCGTTAAACTAGCAGTAACACACACAGAACTATGTGGCGTTAAACTTGCAGTAACGCACACAGAACTATATGGCGTTAAACTGGCAGTAACACACAGTTCAAATAGACAAAGGGAACAGAGCTTAAAGACACAGAGCAATAATAAATCACAAAGTGTAACACAACACTCCCGTCTGAAATCTTTAGATTTCATAATCATAAACTAATATATATGATCAAACAGTCCAATACTGATAAATGTCCTGGAACCTGTAATGAAAAACATGCAACAAGCAAGCATTAACATATGTCCAACAGGATTGAAGAACATGTAGTCTGACATATGACGTCTTCAAAGAATTTCCAAAGTTCAGAGTAGAACCTGTAGATAGCAGCAATGTACTCCCCCGCCGTGCCAACAACATGGCTAGTCCTTGCATAAGTCACTCACCTGGCAAAAGGAGTACTACTTCTGTAATTGGTTGAGTAAAGGCTCATGTCGATCCACCCTTGGTTACCTTGACTTCTACCTTCCGGACTTTGTTATTGTCACTGGGCATAACTTTAAAAATAAGACCCATAGGCCAAAACTTCCTTGTCTTTTAGAAGGATGAGCTCTCCAACCTTAAGATTAGGCTTAGATGTTTGCCATTTGTTACGACCTTGAAGGTGATGAAGATACTCCTTCCTCCAGCGATGCCAAAACACATTGGCTAGATGCTGCACCTGCTTCCATTGACGCTTGTAGATATCTTTGGGTTTGATATCACTTGAAGATATTACAGCAGATGACCAGGTGGAAAAACGCTCAAAACGGTGTGACCGCAGCTTCTGTTTTGTATTTACAGAAGTGTGGATTGAGATGTTCACAGTTCCTATTTCCTTATCATCTTCAGGACTTACTAGCCCATAGGTAGTGTCAATAGGGGGTGATTAAGAGTCCTCACACAAAAACCTTGGAGGTGACAGCCATAAGCTGTCCTGAAGAACAGCAGATGATACGGCTCTGGTCCCACAGTCAGCTGGGTTGAGTTCAGTGGGAACATGATGTCATTGACTTGGTAGAAAGAATCTCTTAATACGTTCAACCCTGTTGCTGACGTACACATAAAACTGTTTTGTTTGGTTGTATATGTAACCAAGTACTACCTTTACTGTCTGTATAGAAGGTGAAAGAATCAATTCTAGTGTCCATTTCACTTCATATGACTTTGGCAATTTCTCCTGCTAGCACGGCTGCACAAAGTTTGAGTCTTGGTATGGTATGTGCAGGTTTGGGAGTAAGTTTTGCCTTGCCTAGGACAAAACTACAGGGGAGGCTGATGCATCGGAGAAAATAAGAATTTCTCTCCGGGTTAGCAGTTGAAATGGAACCTGGAACATAGCAATGGGAGATCTGAAGTTTTTCTAGTGACTTCAAAGAATATCTCCACCTTTCCCACTTGTGTTGATTCTCACTAGGCAAGGGAGTATCCCAGTCTATGTTCTCAGTAGATAACTGTCTTAGCAGAATCTTACCTTGAATGGTAACTGGAGCAAGGAAACCCAGGGGGTCAAAGATGCTATTGACCACCGACAGGACTCCTCTCTTAGTGAAGGGTTTGTCACAAGTTGACACTTAGGAGGTGAATGTGTCTTGTTTGATGTTCCACAACAAACCTAGCTTTAATTGTCCAAGATGGACATCTGTACCTAAATCAAGGTTTTTTAGACTAGTGGAATGGTCCTGAGAATGAAAGGCATTCATAAGTTCCTGGCTGTTGGATATAATCTTGTGCAGTCTAAGGTTAGCTATAGACAGCATCTCCTTTGTTCTCGCTTCTTTAGCGGTTGGAAAAGACTTGAGTGCGTCGCCAATGCAGAAGTTTCTTTCAGCAAATTGACGAGCATCAGATCCATATTCTTCTTCTCCAGTCTGAACTGTTTTCCTTAGCCCATAAGTTGCCAATGCAGGGGAAGTACTGTTGCCAAAGACATGTACCTTCACACGATAGTCTATAACCTCCTTGTTGATGTCATTGTCTTTGTGCCATAGAAACCTGAGGTAGTTTCTGTTGTCTTCTCTGACAATGAAGTAGTGAAACATCTGTTGAATGTCGGCCATTACTGCTACAGGCTCTTGTCTAAAGTGAATCAAGACTCCTATTAGACTGTTGTTCAAGTTGGGCACCGTAAGGAGCATGTTGTTAAGACAAACACCTTCGTGCTGAGCACTGGAATCAAAGACAACTCTGATTTGATCTGGTTTGCGTGGGTGATACATGCCAAAGGATGGAAGGTACCAGCACTCTTCTACATGTTTAACAAACGTGAAAAATAATTTTTTTATTTAAATAATAATATTTGAAATAATATTTACTTTGATTTACTGCTTGTGTTTCTTTTAGCTGGCTCCTAGGTTATTCAATGGGCTTTTCTTTTTTTCCCTTTTTGTTCAATATTGCAAACATAATTTTTTGGATACATGAGGTGACAATCTCTTCTTCATTATTATGTTGTGGGTCTGCTACACACACACACACACACACCTTGTTTTTGTTGTTAATGTATGTAATGCATTACTGATAAAAATATTCATCATTTTCAGCACCATGACTGAAATTTGTGGAGTCACGAAAATGGCATGATTGTGGCAAATTATAAAGCACTGTGAGTGTTATTTACAAAAGGAAATTCCACTTTGCACTCCAAGTGCACTGCAAAAGTGCACTTGAGACTGCACTGAAACTGCACTTGTAGTGCAAAGTGGATTTGCATTTAGTAAATAACCCCCATTGTCACTGTAAACACCAACTTACTACAAAAATTGCTATTAAGCATTGAAAGAAGAAGCCACACATTGTTGAGTATACAATATTTTACTCAAAGCACATTCACATGTGCGGTAAAAAAGGGTTTTGTGTTTCAATATTTTTATTTTCAAAAGAGAAGGGAGAGGGGACGTAGGGAAAACATTACATGTCATTACAAAAACTTTTGAGACAGTAAAATACAGATGACCATCACGGTCATATTATGTATAACTTAATAAGGCTTTGGTATACAGAACAGTGTAGTATAAAATGAACAAACTCAGTCATTTACTTTGAGCAAGGTGAACATAGGAGAGCCATAAATCAGGTTTAGATTAGTTTGTATGCGATATTGGGAGGGAGAGGCCCGCCACCCCAATTGGGTGCACACTGTGGCGGGACTCCTCCCCCCCCAACATCTTTCTCACTAGAAAAAACAAAGTGTCAAATACCTATGTGGAAGGGCGGTGATGACGACCCAGGCTATCTAAAAAAGGGTTTTTGAACAAACTAACATCTTTGGTCTATAACATATTTTTTTTGCACATTAGAAATATCCTTTTTTTGGATAAACAGGCATGTTTCAAACAATAAAACAATACACAACTCAGGAACTTACAAAGTTCCACTTTGATAAAGTGAAGGCAATATCAGACATTAGGATGTCCAAGCTGTGTTGATATTGCCTTCATCAGATGGGGTGATGTCACCCCTGTAAAAGCCAAATTTTGAAGATGCACACAAATTATTATTCAAACTGGGGATTTTCCTCCTGATCCCATGCCTAATGTCAACATGTGCTAGGTCCCATCATGGGGGATCAATGGATGTGTTTTGGGGGTGCAACCCCTTCCTCTCACCTACTTGAGTTGCGAGGAAGGGGTTGCACCCAAAAAACATGTACATTGATATCCCGTGATGGCAAATAGCACATGTTGACACACCATGTGCATCTTCAAAATTTGGCTTTTAAAATACTTTAAAAGTTGTTTTTAAAGGCAAAAATGCACGATAAAATGGTACAATTTGTGTGTGTTTTATATTCTGCCTCAAACATCAATTATGTTCTTCATTTTTTGTTGAACATCATTGATGTTTTCCGTTATATTTTATAAATCATGATTGCACCCCATTATCTCCCCGATGAGGATATGGGCACTTTCACTTGTGTAATGAGATTCTTCTACCGCAACATCCACATCACCTAAAAAAAAAAACACACCTTGTAATTGAAATATGCAGGCATCCATCAATTACCTGAGGCTGTGGTCTCAGACACTCACCTTTTGTGGTGATTATTTCGCCCACTTTATAAACCTCTCCTTCCTCCACATCCTCTGCTTGTGGTTTTGGGATATCCTCTTCTTTAGGAGGTGGGGGGTCCCTGGTGTCTTCAGATGTCCCGAGTCTTTTCTCCCCTATGTGAATAAAAAAAAGGTATACTTAGCACACAGATATTTGAGGGTAGAAATAGGAATCTGAAACATTGTTGGAAGTGTCGTACAATTGTCTTTTTGGGCAGTTTCAAGCTGAAGAAATTTTTATTTCCTTTCTAAAGCTGGAATACTTACCTTTTTTGTTAAAGTTTCACACACCCCCAGTATTCACTGGAGCACCTGTGTGGGACACCCTAAACAGTTTGTTTTGGTGTCCCACACTAGTGCTCCTGTGTCCAGATGTGTAAACAGCTGCTGAGTGTCCTCTCCTTACACTGAATCAAGTTTGCATTTCATTCTAGTTACAAACCAATCTAGACAACAAACGTATTTTAATACAAATAGGCCTGATCAAATGTAGTTAACCTGTATCGGCCAAAAACATCTTATAAGTGGGCGAGCGAACGATGTTTCCTACGACCAATTACTGTGCCCATGAACATGAAAGTTGCCATTTTAAACTGTACAACAGTAAAGAAAAGCACATGGAGCAGCATGCAAGTAATAATAATAATAGGAACACATGACAAATACTTACTTTTTTAGAAGCAGTTTCCTGATCTTTCTGTACTGATTGTGCTCCCTCAATTTCAGGTCGGACCAGATCTCAGTTGATCCTTGGAACGTCGTACCCCAAAATTCCTGTGCAGACTTTTCACAACTTTAATCATGATCTTGGCCTTTCTCACATTTGGGTTAAGGTCCATGCTTCCCATCATAGTCAGCCCTCTTCAAGATGTCCACCATCAACACCATCTCTACAAAGGACATATTTGAGGCCTTAAAGCTCCTCCGGGATCGGGACGTTCGTGGCTCTGAGCTTTCGTCGTTGCTGCTGCTGTCTGCATGCACCTGCTGTGTCTCCGCCATGTGCTCTCCCAACTGCGTTGAAAGTCAAGGGATGGGGAATACACTAGAAAGAATGTCAAGGGCGGGCGGAGTTTCACGCATGCACAGTGTATATAAATGCGTTGTACATACGATCTGTGAGCGGAGGAAGAAGTAGCGGGAGCGACGATCGTAATAAGAAAGGTACAATTTGAAGTTCGTCCATCAGTAACCTATACTGCTTAGAGATTGAGGCCTATATTGGGTCAAGATTATGAGAGTTTCGCCTGACATTAGGGTTTGTCTTATGTTGTGTCTTGCAGAGAAAATGGATCCCTTCAATGATAGGGAATTTCTAGAAATATTCATTGATATGTTCAGGGAGCTACCCTGTCTGTGGCAGCTGAACCACCCATTTTTTATAAGCAAACAAAGAGGCAGGCAACGCTGGAGAAACTGCTTGAATTTGTGAAGCTGATGAACCCCACGGCAGACATCAAGTATTTAAAGTCCAAAACTGGTGGCATGAGGAGTACTTATAATAGGGAGCGCAAGAAGGTCCAGGATTCCCTGAGATCAGGAGCAGCAGATGATGTTTATGTACCCAGGCTGTGGTACTATGACAGATTGCATTTTCTGCCAGACCAGAGTGAACCCAGGCCAGCACTCTCCACTCTTCCTTCAAGGCTTCCTTCCCCCCAGCTGTGTTTTATATATCAATAGACAGTAGTAGACAAAAATGATTGTGACAAGAATGAAAAATGCTGGGGTCAGAATGATAGTCTTTTCTATTTATTAACATTCAATTTGCAACAGTCATGAGCTGAAAATTGTGTGTGCTGAACAAAAAACTAAAACTATGTCCCTTTTTCATACACAGGAAAGCCTCTGTCAGGCAGTGGAAAATGGCAACCAGGAGGTGTGGCGGGGGTAAGTGGCAGCCAGGAGGTGGCCGGGCCCAGTAGCTCAGTCTGGTCTGACAAAAGATGCAGGCTGTTGTATGACCACAGCCTGGGGACATATATGTCATCTGCTGCTGTTCCTGATCTCTTGTAGACCTGGACCAGCTTGTGCTCATTATTATAAGGACTCCTCAGGCCACCAATTTTGAATGTAAAATAATTGATGTCTGCCCTGGGGTACAAAGGCTTCGCAAATTTCTGCAGTTTCTCCAGCGTTACCCTCCTCTTTATTTTGTTATGACCCATAATAAATGGATATTTTTTTTCTTTCTGAAATACTTGCCTATGTGTTTTAATTCAAAACAGACAGTTTGTTTGTGAGTAGGCAGGTAGATTTCCAAAATACAATGTCAAATTAACAAGGGACACCAACACCAACCTCCTTGACATTAAAAAATACAAGATAATAATGGTGTTGTGGTAACTTGACACACAAAACGAGAAAAAATATTATGGAGATCACTATAAAAAAATAGGAGATCTTGATAAAAAAAATTATATATAAACAAAAATTAGAAACATTATTATGGAGATCTGACGAAAAAATAAATAATATGATTCAGGAGATCACGAGAAATAATGAAGAAATCAGTTTGTCAGAACTCTGTGTGAATATGAGCAGCAAAACAACTTCATTATTATAGCATTCTAAAGAAGAAGAGAATGCGCTGCATTAAACTATTAAAAAAACTGCAGCATGACAAATGTGCTATCTCCATTACGAACGCTAGTTTTACCAGACTGAGCGATTCCGTCTCGTAAATTATTCTGAGCATGCGTGGCACTTTGTGCGTTAGAATTGTGTACACACGATTGGAATTTATGAGAACAGATTTTGTTGTCGGAACATTTGAGATCCAGATCTCAAATTTTGTGTGTCGGAAATTCCGATGGAAAAAGTCAGATGGAGACTACACACAGTCTAAATTTCCGAAAATAAGCTCCGATCGCACATTTGCCGTCGGATAGTCCGACCGTGTGTATGGGGCATTAGAATGTCTCTTCCTAACAGAAGAAGGATCTGAGCAGCTTTGTCAAGCGGCGGTATCTCATTTGCTATTACCTTCAGGTGAGGGTGATGGAAAGCAGCAGCTGGAGTAGGGATTTCTTCCCTGTTAGCAGGTATCTGATTGCACTCTACAGGTGTAGGTAGGGGTAGTTGCAAGTTACCTTTAAGAGAAGATACCATGAGTCCATGAGCCCTTCTTCCAGAAACCTCTGTAGTTCCACTACAGGTACCCAAGGTGTAAGGATGAGCTTCGCCTTTTATTTCAAATGGATTAAACCATTTTGATTTTGCAAGTGATCAATTGCTCTGATCATCTAAGATAGCATACACTTTTAGTCTTTTCTGGTTGATCCTTGTGGTATATGTTCACCAAGCATATTTTAGCACAGGACTTATCACAGCGGTCTTCTCCACAAACTTCAGTGCAGGATGAAGAAATCATGGTAGAATTAGGCACTTGGTCTATATTCTCCCCGCCATGCGTTAACCTGAGAGGAGAGTTAGCAGGTTGTGCGGAGCTGGGCTTAAGCGCATGGAGGGCTTGCACTTGTTCTTCAGAGCCACACTCTATGCACTTGATGGACACATTACAGTCCTTTGCAAAATGTTCTGTAGAAGCACAACACCTAAAACATACCCTAAATGTCTTTAAAAGCTCCTTACGCTCTTCAAGAGGATTTTTCCTAAAGCCGATACATTTTTTGAGGGGGTGTGGCTTCTTGTGAATGGGACACTCTCTGTTAGGGTTTTCAATCTTCCTACCCTGTTTGTCCGTGGCCACAAATGTGGTAGGAGTGGGAAGGATGTCAGTCTTTTTTCATGGATACTGGGCCTCTACGGCTTCTATAGTTGCCCTGAAGACTGGTACTCTTAGGAAAGGGAGAGAAGAAACTGTACTCACTGTAGGAAAAACTTGGATCATTCTTGGTCTCTGCAATTTTCCTGACAAATTCACAGAAGAAAGAGAATGGAGGGAAGGAAACTTTGTTCTCTTTTTTTGTATGATGACCCTAGTGCAGATCATTTCTCTTGTAAACTATACAGGAGCTTGGAAACGATGGGGTAACCCCTCTTGCAGTTTCAGGTAACTGAGTCCAGGTAGTTTTGGGTCTGCTTTGGCTGAAGCTCAAGGAGAAGCTGAACTCCTTCTCGTCCTTACCAGATATCCTTGGGAAAGTTTCTAGACGCATGAACAAGGCATTTTATAAAGCTTCTGGACTAACATAACTTTGCTCTAGTCGATTCCATGCATCTGTGAGGACTGCTGTAGGATTGTCCCTGAAAACCGATCTTAACGGCTTAACACGTGCAGCAGATACAGTACCAAGCCATCTGATCAGCAGATCCAATTCTTCAGCAGCTGTAATGCCAAGATCACTGATTACAGTTCTGAAAGCACATTTCCAGCTTCTGTAGTTCTCATGCTGGTCATCAAAACTTGTAAGACCAGTCTTTGTGAGCTGTCTGCGAAGTATGTACGTCACAAACTTTGCTGTCTCAGTTGTCTCTGCCTTCATGCGAGATGTTGTTGGCGGAATTGTGCTGATTGCGCTATCTTTGACATTGTTGTTAAGGGACACAGGGAAATATGGTGCAGCAGATGCGTTCAGGTGAGTTGCTTGCTTGAAGTCAGTTGTTTCACTGGTACGTTGATTCAAGGCTGTACCAATGATCAGAAATTGATGACTTGCTTGCAGCTTGCCCTGATGTTCTGTGACGTAAGAAGGAAGGTTAGGTAGGCAGGCAGAAAATGCATTGGAGTAGCTTTGCGTGCAGAAAGTCTCTGGAACCTCCTTAACTTGAAGCTGTAAAGAAGTCTCTATGTGGTCAGGAGCATTGGAGACGATGCAGTGTACTTTGACGTGCTGTCTGAGCTTCCAACTCTGCTCTCTTTTCTGCATATGTGACCTGCACCTTGCTGGCTTCGGCTCCAGCGCGGGCACTAATAAGTCGCTCACTGAGTGTTGACTATCTTGAACTATGGGATCTAGAAGACTTTTTAGAACGTCTGGTGGAAACAGATCTCTGAGATGCAATGTCCTGTAGCAGCTCTATCTTTGCTTCTGCCTTTAATTTGGTTTGCTGGATAAAACTGTCTCTTTCTAGATTAAGAACGTTGAAGCTCTTTAATTCCTCCAGTGAACCTTCTGTGTTCATATTTTTTAAGACATTCATAAACTTGTCACCGGTAAACTGATAGAGCTCATATGAGGCAGAAAGCTGTTTAATGGTGCCCCCTAATATCAGTAGTTCATGTTCAACAGACAGTGTATTAGATTCAGAAACAATCAATAGTTGCAAGCTATTTGACAATTCAGTTCTTAAAGCTTCATAATTCTCCATTACTTTCCAAGTTGGTTTGACTGAGCGTTTGGGTAACTGGCTCAGGATCTTGTGCTGGGGTTGCTGTGTGTTAACATTGAGAGTCATGGTAACTCATGGCAAATAATGGCTGAGTGATATACAGGCAGGATCTGTGTGCTGTAATATGACATCATGCAGCCTGGACTCAGGTTATGAGGCTTCCACATGCTGTTTTCTTATTCTTTCTTTCAATGAGGGCAGTAAATCTTGTCTGTAGCAGTACTGTCATGCAGAAATCTTGTAATTAGGCTGTGAAACTCCATTTTCTACTGTTCTGACTCAACTACAAGGCCATAAACTTTATCTCCAGCTTCATATAGGGCTTACACGACCTGGTGTTCTATTTATCCCTTGCATCAATTCAGACAGCTTAACTCAATAAATAACTCACTGTCAGACGATGAATCCTTTTGAATGTTCCGTTTAATGATGGATATTCATAGGTAGAAAAACGTTGGTATTGTAAGCCACATGGAAAGATGAATGGAGACTAACTGATATGGTGGAAATTTGTCACAGCGACATGCGGTGATCCGCCATATTTCCATTTTTTTTCTTTGTTCCCTGTTCCATTTTTTTCTCTTTCTCCAAGTATGGGGCATGAGTGATTGTACATACAGAGCAGAAGATCTATGGATGGGGGGGAGGTCACATGACTCGGGCACTATGTTCAGGGCAGGGCACAGGTGACAGCTGCAGGCTCCCCCCAGCACCTCCCCACAACACTGCTTCATACTCCTCCACCCAGGGCCAGTGCTAGATTATTTTGCACCCTAGTCAAGACTAACTATTTGCACCCCCCCAAAAAAGAAACTTCTGAGCTTGTTCAAATACATTCAAAATTCATATATTTATATTTTTATATATTTAGTTAGAGGCCCCTCTGTTCTGACTGAACTACAAGGTCATAAACTTTATCTCCAGCTTCATATAGGGCTTACACGACCTGGTGTTCTCTTTATCCCTTACATCAATTCAGACAGCTTAACTCAATAAATAACTCACTGTCAGACGATGAATCCTTTTTAATGTTCCGTTTAATGATGGATATTCATAGGTAAAAAAATGTTGGTATTGTAAGCCACATGGGAAGGAGTTACAGCATGGTGGTATACTGAGCAAATGAATCAGAGACAGGAAGAGGAGGGGAATATACAGAACTATGGTGGGGGAGAGAGTTCAGATAGACAAAGGGAACGGAGCTTAAAGACACAGAGCAATAATATATCACAAAGTGTAACACAACACCCTCCATAAGGTGACTTATACCTCCAGTTCAGGGGCTGGGGGCTCCTCTATAGGGAGACTACTATCTCCAGTCTAGGGGCCCCTCCATAGAAAAACTGCTACCTCCAGTCTAGGGGCCGCTCCTATTGTAGGATGACATTAGAATGGAAAGCCCCTAGGATAGTAAATCAGTTCAGAGTGTAGTGACAGTAGTGCAGGAACACTGTGCTCCTCCCAGCAGTTTACGGGTTAAGGTGCCTGTTTGGTGTGTGTCCTGTATGTGGACTCACCTGAGTTGACTCAGTTGAGCCCTGTCTGGCTCTCCCCTCCTCCACCTCCTCCACAGCAGGCAGACGCCAGTCAGGCCTGTCAGTGTGGCCATACGGCGGCATGCAACGCTTGCTGTGTGGAGAAGGGATTGCACACTGTCACGGTAGAGCCTTGGGGTGGGTGGGAAAGGAAATGGACAGCCCCAGACTCCCAGTGTAGCACCCTCTACCAATAGGTAGGTACTAGTAATAGGATTTTTACTATGAAACTGTCAACACAGGCAAATCAAATTTAGGCAGGCCTATGCTGTAAGCTAGGCCTGTCTGTTTTGATCTGGGGGCTGGAAGTGGTTAGTGTAGCAGTGGGTGTGACCACCTGTGCTCTAGTTCTGAGGCGCCTCCCCTGCTTCCAGGGAAAATGTTCTGGAAGAGGGGCAGGGCCTGGGACTGGAGTGGCAGACAGCTCATTTGGGAGCCCTGACCAATCCCCAACTGGTATTGGCAGGGGGCGGGCCTCCTATATAAGCTGAGGTAACATGCCACTGGGGAGGAGTTGTCCGCTGAATAAAGTGGAGAATGGAATACTAGACACCAGCAGTAGGGCACCCCCATCAGGGGGGGGTGCGCCGATCGCAGGAGGAGGCCCAGGGAGAGCTGTGAAGGAACTTTTCCATTACACAGTCATTGGCAATGTCTTTACCATTACACAGTTATTTGTAAAGAACTCCTGGAGCAGAGGGGCAGGTGAAGCTGTCGGAATGTATGGTCTGGTCAAGTTCTCCATGAAGGACTCAGGGCAGAGAAAGGTTGGTGTACCACAGTGGAGGACTGGATGTGCTAGGAAGTCTGTGAGGGAACTTTGCTTTTACACGGTCATCAGCAAAGTCTTCATCATTACATAGTCAATGATGGGGAGTCCTGGATCAGAGGAGAGACTGTGGGGATATGTGTCAAATCGATGTGGCCTGAGGGCACAGGATTTGCAAGTTGGGCTGGCTGGGAACAGTAGTCCACCATACAACATGTGCTTTTAAACTACTAGGCCTCCGGGGAGAGATGCTGCAGGCCTGTGGCCTAGTAGCAGTTAGCAATCAGAGCCAGCTTAAGGATTTATTCAGAGTGGGTCCTTTTTATGCTGTAAGCTAGGCCTGTCTGTTTTGATCTGGGGGCTGGAAGTGGTTAGTGTAGCAGTGGGTGTGACCACCTGTGCTCTAGTTCTGAGGCGCCTCCCCTGCTTCCAGGGAGAATGTTCTGGAAGAGGGGCAGGGCCTGGGACTGGAGTGGCAGACAGCTCATTTGGGAGCCCTGACCAATCCCCAACTGGTATTGGCAGGGGGCGGGCCTCCTATATAAGCTGAGGTAACATGCCACTGGGGAGGAGTTGTCCGCTGAGTAAAGTGGAGAATGGAATACTAGACACCAGCAGTAGGGCACCCCCATCAGGGGGGGTGCGCCGATCGCAGGAGGAGGCCCAGGGAGAGCTGTGAAGGAACTTTTCCATTACACAGTCATTGGCAATGTCTTTACCATTACACAGTTATTTGTAAAGAACTCCTGGAGCAGAGGGGCAGGTGAAGCTGTCGGAATGTATGGTCTGGTCAAGTTCTCCATGAAGGACTCAGGGCAGAGAAAGGTTGGTGTACCACAGTGGAGGACTGGATGTGCTAGGAAGTCTGTGAGGGAACTTTGCTTTTACACGGTCATCAGCAAAGTCTTCATCATTACATAGTCAATGATGGGGAGTCCTGGATCAGAGGAGAGACTGTGGGGATATGTGTCAAATCGATGTGGCCTGAGGGCACAGGATTTGCAAGCTGGGCTGGCTGGGAACAGTAGTCCACCATACAACATGTGCTTTTAAACTACTAGGCCTCCGGGGAGAGATGCTGCAGGCCTGTGGCCTAGTAGCAGTTAGCAATCAGAGCCAGCTTAAGGATTTATTCAGAGTGGGCCCTTTTTGCTTATAGAAGAAGATGTGACATTACTTTACTTCAGGATAAGCTTTGTGCAGGAGGAGAGGAGTTCTGGGAACATCACCCTTACACGGTCATGAGTGATGTCCTCATTCCTTACAGGGTAATGGATGAGGAATGCCTGTAAGCAATAGTCTGCGGGAATTACGCAGAGGAGGAGGAACAGTCTGCATGGTGATGCAGGAGGAAGACAATTGACAATTGTGACAATTTACAGCAGAAGTCGATCTGCGGGTGTCAGGCACTCTATGTTCTCCAGCACCCACCGATCGCCGGTAAACTACACAGAATGGCGATCTGCCTATTTAGCCACTTGCCCTCTGGAACATTTACCCCCCTTCATGACCAGGCCATTTTTTGCAATACAGCACTGCATTACTTTAACTGACAATTGCGTGGTCGCGCAGCGCTGTACACAAATAACATGTATGTCATTTTTTCCCCACAAATAGAGCTTTTATTTGGTGGTATTTATTCACCTCTGCGGTTTTTATTTTTTATTTTCTCATCACTGCAATAAAAAACAAATATCGATTTGACCCCACTAATGGTTCGGGTTGCCTCCTCATCCCTATAAAACTGAACACATATTACTTAAACAGGTTCTGTGGCTGATTAAGGTGGTAATTAAATTCACTTTGTGCCTTGTCTACATTAAATTAGCCTCACAACCTGTGTAATATGTGTTTAGTTTTAAAGGGATAAGGAGGCAACCCTACTAATGGTTAGACAATCAAATGAATGTTCTTACAATAAGAAATTGTCCATTGAAATCCTACTTGTGTATACTCTGCGTTGGAAAGTTAGGTGTTCCAGAAACATTTTCCATCCTTCTCCTATGAATTTTCTCATCACTATGGCTGAAAATAAATGTTTGACCCCCACTAATGATTATAAATTCAAACAAATGTTCTTACAAGAAACATTTTCAAATATAATTCTGTATGGCCTGCTCTAAATACAAGCGCTCTCACAGATCCCTGTGAATCTTTGGTTACCTTTCATAGCTGCCCTGAGAATAGTCTGAACCTTAGATCACCCTTCATAGCTGCCCTGAGAATGGTCCGAACCTTAGGTCACTCTTCATAGCTACCCTGAGAATGGTCTGAACCTTAGGTCACCCTTTATAGCTGCCCAGAGATTGGTCCAAACCTTAGGTTACCCTTCATAGCTACCCTGAGTTTAGCCAGCTATACTACACAATTAAAGGACAATGTCACTTTTTGTGAAGCTGTCCTTTAATTTTCTCACCCCTGTGAATGGCAGCCACATACCCAAATACAGTTAGGTCCATATATATTTGGACACAGGCACAATTTTCGATTTTTTCAGGTATCTACCAAAACATATTCAGGCTATAGTTATATAATAGATATGGGCTGAAAGTGCACGCTCTCAAGTTTATTTTGAGGGTATGTGCATCCAAATCAGGGGAAGGGTTTCTGAACTACAGCTCTTAAGAATAGCCACCCACCCCCTATTCCAAGGGACCAAAAGTAATTGGACAATTGAATCAAAAGCTGTTTCATGGCCAGGTGTGGGCTACTCCCTCGTTATTTATTCATCAATTAAGCAGGTAAAAGGTCTGGATGTGGTATTTGCATTTGGAATCTATTGCTGTGAACCTACATAATGCGTTCAAATGAGCTGTCCATGCAAGTGAAACAGGCCTTGTAAGGCTTCAAAAATCAAAACAAATCCATCAGAGAGATAGCAGCAACATTAGGAGTGGCCAAATCAACAGTTTGGTATATTCTGAGGAAAGAAAAATGCACTGGTGAGCTCAGCAGCATAAAAAGGCCTGGACGTCCACGAAAGACAACAGTGGTGGATGATTGCAGGATCCTCTCTATGGTAAAGAAAAGCCCATTCACAACATTCAGACAAGTGAAGGACACTCTCCAAGAGGTGGGTGTATCATTGTTAAAGTCTACAATCAAGAGAAGACATACAAGAGCAAATACAGAGGGTTCACCACAAGGTGAAAATCATTCTGAAGAATAGAAAAGCCAGATTAGACTTTGTCAAAAAACATCTAAAAAAGCCAGACCAATTCTGGAAAAGCATTCTTTGGATGGGTGAAACTAAGATTAATCTGTACCAGAATGAGGGGAAGAAAAAAGTGTGGAGAAGGCTTGGAACAATACATGATCCAAAGCACACAACATTATCTGTAAAACATTGTGGAGGCAGTGTGATGGCATGCATGGCTTCCAGTGGCACTGGGACATTGGTGTTTATTGATGTTTGACAGAGGACAGAAGCAGGCGGATTAATTCTGTAGTTTTTAGAGATATACTGTCAGCCCGATTCAGCCAAATGCAGCAAAGTTGATTGGACGACGCTTCATGGTACGGATGGATTATGATCCATAGCACACTGTAAAGCAACCCGGGAGCTTTTGAAGGAAAATAAATGGAATATTCTGCAATGGTCAATCACCTGATCTCAACCCAATTGAGCATGCATTTCACTTGCTGAAGGCAAAACTAAAGGCAGAAAGACCCAGAAACAAAGAACAACAGAAGACAGCTGCAGTTAGAGCCTGGCAAAGCACCAGAAAGGAGGAAACCCAGTCTTTGGTAATGTCCATGGGTTCCAGACTTCAGGCAGTCATTGCCAGTAATGGATTCTCAACAAAATATTACAAATGAACATTGTATTTACGATTACATTAATTTGTCCAATTACATTTGAGCCCCTGAAAATGGGGGGGGGGGGGGGGGGCTGTGTATAAAAATGGTTGTAGTTCCTAACATTTGTACTTGATATCCATGTTCAATCCCTTGAATTAAAGCTGAAAGTCTGCACTTCAAATTTATTTAGCTTGTTTTATTTTTATTTTATTCTGGTGACATACAGAGGCAAAAGTATGAAAATTGTACCTGTGTCTAAATACATATGGACCTAACTGTAATTACCATTGGCCCTGCTACTGAGTTCCTCACTGGAACGGCACAGCATTCGCTGAAAAAATTACCACACAGTATATTCATTTTCTAAGGGCTCATTCATATGGGAGACCAAAACAGACAATTGAGCTATGATTTTATCAACACCAACTGCTCACCTACAGAAGGGCATGCAGCCAAGAAGGGATGTACAGCCTGTTGCATTTGGTATGTGGTACTTAAAGTGTATGGGGCTGTGCCGCAACTGCCCTGCAATGCTCACAGTGGTGTGGTATTTATGCATCGCCTGTAAAAAACCTCTAAAAAGGCCCCAGGAAGTGAAATGAAATCTTTCCAAAATGGAAAGTTTCCCCTTTTAAACTCACCAAACACATTACACCTGGATGGTACTCCTTTAGATCGACCAATAACTATATAGTGGAAAGGCCTGTCTGTAATATGATGACCTACCTAATCTATCCAATTAAAGCTTTGGTAAAGTTGATAGCACAATCGGATTGTAGCGTATATGGTGTCCCTTAGATGGTTGCACCAGAACAGTGGTCCTCACTGATGGTTTATTGCTTCTCTGGAACAGTGGTCACTAGGACACATAGAGGATGAATCCCCAGTGGGGACGTAGACAGCAACAGAAACTTGACAGGGCTTCTAACTCCTTATCTACTCTACTCAAAACTAAAAAAGAAAATTTTTTGAATATACATACACTTTGAGGGCCAGTTCACACAAAGACATGGTATGGGAAAGGCTCGTTCTGTATGCGTTTCCCACACCACAGGTGACTGCGCTGCCTTTGAAATATGCGTGCGGGTGCCAATGAATTGATAATGGCACCCCAAACACATGTCGCAAATGCAAATCTGTTGTACCATGTGGTTTGGTGCAGTGCGTTTTGAAAAAGTAGTGGTTACACTATTTTTTTCCATGTTCCAGTATGTTGAATGGGCTGAAAAACCAGAATGCTCCAGGAATGGTGTTCTGGTGTGAATCAGCCCTAAGTGCATATGTGTTAACATGCATTGCTTTAATGCAGCCTGTTCATTTGAATGGCGGACCTGTTGCACCACAGTGGAGCAGAAATTGCATGTATGACATTTTCCGCAGCATGCTGCAACGTGCATTGTAGGGGTTGTACTTCGCTGGAGTGTAAGTGTGCTGAGTAGGTGCTGGGTACCATATAGAATCGGGCTCTCTGGGGATCCTGATGTAAGTAGGGGCTCTCTGGAGATCCTGATGTAAGGGGAGGTTCTCTGGGGACTCCTGATGTAATGAGGTGGGCTCTGAGGACCGTGATGTAATGATATTATATAATGTGTATATATATATATATATATATATATATATATATATATATATATATATATATATATATATATATATACACACACACATGTATATTAGGGATTAACTTGAACATCAGCTGTTCGCCGAACAGCGAACAATTTGGGGTGTTTGCGGCAAATTCGAATGCCGCGGAACACCCTTTAAAAGTCTATGGGAGAAATCAAAAGTGCTAATTTTAAAGTCTTATATGCAAGTTATTGTCATAAAAAGTGTTTGGGGACCCGGGTCCTGCCCCAGGGGACATGGATCAGTGCAAAAATAAGTTTTAAAAAGGAGCAGTGATTTTAATAATGCTTAAAGTCAAACAATAAAAGTGTAATATCCCTTTAAATTTTGTACCTGGGGGGTGTCTATAGTATGCCTGTAAAAGGGCGCATGTTTCCCATGTTTAGAACAGTCTGGCAGCAAAATGACATTTCAAAGGAAAAAGGGGGGAGGCTCCCGCTCTTATCTTCATCTTTTTCTCTTCTTCATCTTCTTCTCTTCTTCTCCGGGCTGCTCCGCATCCATGCTGGCATGAAGAGACTTCCCTGTGGCATTCCCCGTGACGTCACAGGGAAGTCCCGTCAAGTCACCGTGCGTCAGAGGGGGGCGGGGTCACCGGGTGGCCCCCCCATTATTTAAGAACCGTCAGAAGAGGAGACGCGTCACACAGCGGGAGCCTCCCTCCATGCCAGCATGGATGCGGAGCGGCCTGGAGAAGAAGATGAAGAAGACAAGAAGATGAAGAAGAGAAAAAGATGAAGAGAAGAGCGGGAGCCTCCCCCATGCCATGGGTGCGGAGCAGCCCGAGGAGAAGATGATAGAAGACACCGCGGAGGAGATGCTGGACGAGAACACCGGAGGAAGAACCAGAAGAGCCATAAGAACCAGAAGAGCCAGAAGAAGAAGATGAAGGAAGATAGAAGAAAGAAGAAAGAAGAAGCATTTAAATAAAGGAATTGTCAAAAACTGTCTCTTGTCATTTTTAACATTTTTGACAGTTTTTTAGTGAAATGGTAGGGGTACCCCCTTACCATTTCACATAGGGGGGGCCGGGATCTGGGGGTCCCCTTGTTAAAGGGGGCTTCCAGATTCCGATAAGCTCCCCGCCCGCAGACCCCCACAACCCTGGCCAGTTGTCGATGTCATCAACATGGGGACAAGGTGTTTTGGGGGGCTACCCCAAAGCACCCTCCCAATGTTGAGGGCATGTGGCCTGGTCCGGTTCAGGAGGGGGCAGGGCGCTCTCTCGTCCCCCTTTTCCTGCGGCCTGACAGGTTGCGTGCTCGGATAAGGGTCTGGTATGGATTTTTGGGGGGACCCCACGCTGTTTTTTTTTTTTTTTCATTTTGACGCGGGGTTCCCCTTAAAATCCATACCAGACCTGAAGGGTCTGGTATAGAATTTAGGGGGACCCCCACGTCATTTTTTTTTTTTGGCCGGGGTTCCCCTTAATATCCATACCAGACCAGAGGGCCTGGTATGGAATTTAGGGGGACCCCCACGTCATTTTTTTAAAAAATTTTGGTTTGGGGTTCCCCCGTGGGGAATTCAAATGCCGTTTTTATCAATGAACTTTTATGTGTATTGTCGAACCGCCAATGCAATAGCCGCGAGTAGTTTTAAATTACTTTTTTTCTTTGAAATGTCATTTTGCTGTCAGACTGTTCTAAACACGGGAAACATGCGCCCCTTTACAGGCATACTATAGACACCCCCCAGCTACGAAATTTAAAGAGATATTACACTTTAATTGTTTGACTTTAAGCATTATTAAAATCACTGCTCCCAAAAAAAGTCCGCTTTTAAAACTTTTTTTGCATTGATCCATGTCCCCTGGGGCAGGACCCAGGTCCCCAAACACTTTTTATGACAATAACTTGCATATAAGCCTTTAAAATTAGCACTTTTGATTATTCATGTTCGTGTCCCATAGACTTTAAAGGTGTTCGCGTGTTCGAACGAACTTTTTTCCAGTTCGCATGTTCTGGTGCGAACCGAACAGGGGGGTGTTCGGCTCATCCCTAATGTATATTATATACATGTGTATGCCTGCCCAAGCATATGACTTACTTTACTTTGCTGCTATGGGCTCTAGCCCTAGATCTTTTGTAGACCTAGCAACACCCCTACTTCCTCATGCTTTCCCCCTTACGCGTTTCTTTACTATATGTGTACACAATAGAGGACATCACACGGCCTAGCCAGATTGTCAGGTCTGGGTCCCACAATGTGGAGAATACCATGTACTTTGATTGTTTCTGATTGCTGGTTCAAGAGTAGGTGTCCAAAAAAGTAGTCATGGTAAGTAGACATTGGGGTTGATTTACTAAAAATGGAGAGTGCAAAATCTGGTGCAGCTGTGCATGGTAGTCAATCCGATTCCAATCTCAGCGTGTTCTATTAAGGTTTGACAAAAAAAAATTGGAAGCTGATTGGTTTCTATTCAGAATTGTACCAGATTGTGCACTCTCCAGTTTTAGTAAATTAACCCCAATGTCCATTGCCTCTCATAGGGGAACCTCCAAAGCCTTCTGTTATTTTTCCTGTTATTTGTTCTGCTCCTGTTTTCCTGGTTGTCAAGCCTAAAGCCTCGTACACACGATCGGATTGTTTGCCAATAAAACCGTGGAATTTTGACCGAAGGGCGATGGCCCAAACTTGTCTTGCGTACACACGGCCACACAAATGTTGGCCAACAATTACGAACGTAGTGTCGTACTAGACCTACTACAAGCCGATAAAAAGGAAGTTCACTAGTTATGGGCCACCCTTTGGTCTCCTTCTGCTAATCTCGTGTTAGTAGAGATTTTGTGAGTGTCGATTCGCGCTTTTTAGCTTCGTGCTTGTCAGTTTGTTTCTGTTTTTCAGGTCGTGCTTGTCAGGTCATTTTTTTTTTTTCAAATATATTTTATTCGTTCTGTAATAGTTTTGACAGCTGGAGTAATAAACAGACATAGTAGTCAAATAACGTATACAGTCTCCACAATGATAATAACAGGCATTGTTACATGGAATGAGCATTGGTGAAGAAAAGAAAAGGGAGCAGCTAGGGGGAGAGAAAGAAAGGGAAGAAAGGGAAGAAGGGCATGAGATGGATCAAAAAGGAGCCACCGACTTGGGGCAGCCGGTAGCTGTCCCCCTTCGGTGGTCCCAGGTATAAATCTAGGGATATATATATATGTACATTAATAAAAAACCTCAGTTTATCTAATTTGTAGATCCTAATAGACAACAGAATAATTCAAAAGCGAAGTCGACCAAGCTAAGATGACCAGATATTTTCTCAGGCAAAGAAAGCTCTTGGTGTCGAGGCTTATGGAGAGGGTAGGCATGTCCGCTGGTGATTAAGGTGTGAAGTCGGGATGCGGTTTTGTCCAATGGGAGGAAGTAATGTCGAATATAGGTGATTTTTTTCTGAAGGTGTTAGACAGTAGTCGATAAAGGATGACCATTTTCTCGTGAATTTGTTGTTAGGCCATTTGTGTTGGATCATGGCATCCAATTTTTCTTGAAAGAGTAGTGATTTTAGGGGTCCAATCGTTCCGTATACTGACGGAGGAGTGGTAACAATCCAGTGATTGAGGATGTTTCTGCGGGCTATGAGCAGCCTGAGCAGGATCCATGGACGGTTTTCTTGCGGTAACAAATTAGATGTGTTTGGAGATTCCGATATTGATGTGGGGTATCCGAAAAGAAGGAGCATAGGGTCTTTCTCGGGTTGCCAATTAGTCACTTTGTAGATGAATGTGGTGATCGAGGACCAATAGGCAGAGATCCTTGGACAAAGCCAGAGGCGGTGGAGTAACAATGGTTTGCGTAAGGAGAACCAAGGACAGGATGGACCAATTGTGGAGTGGTGAGTAGATGAAAAGGGGAAGTAGGCTCTGTGCATTAGCTTGAATTGTGTTTCCCTCCAAGATTCATTCGGTGTAATGCTTCTGGTGACCTTGTAGCCCATGAGGATGTTTTCTACATTGACCTGTCCCGGTAGGTCTGTTATCCAGGATCTGAGCGAGGTGTCGTGTAAAGGTATTGCAAATTTCCCGTTCATAGGATGGTACAAGTCCGAGATAAAGTATCTGTGCTCCTCAAGCAGAGTGTCCAAGAAGGATAGTTGGAATCTAATGTTTTTCCTTGGACAGGTCTTGCTGATGAAGTCTGAGACTTGCGAGACTGGAAGGAAATGGTGGTTGGGTAGTTTGAATTGCTTCGCTATGAGGTGAAAAGGTTTAAGGGCACCATTTGCACAGTGGTACAGATGATAGGCTCTGGTCAGCCCTTTGTCTTTCCATTTGGAAAACCGTACATATTGTAGACCAAGGGGGAACATGGGGTTTCCTTGGATTGGGAGCAATTTGGATACATGGGGTGCGAGGCCAAATTTTTTCCTTACTTCTCTCCATGCTATTATCGTATCTCTAAACATCAGGTTTTGCTTAATGTGGCCTGGGATTTGTCGTAGAGAGCTATGTAGTAGTGCTGACAGATTTATCGGATGGACTATGGCAGATTCCAGGTCATAGTTGGAGTATTTCGATGATTGTGATAGCCAGTCCATGCCTGATCTCAATAAACATGCAAGATTGTATACTCTAATGTTCGGGAGACTGGCACCCCTTCACTCTTTGGGAGAACAAGTTTTGTCAAAGCTATTCTCGGTTTACCCTTTTTCCATAAAAAGACAGAAATTGCCTTATTTAAAGATTGTACATCTTTATGTTTAAGCAGTAGAGGTAAAGTTTGCAATGGGTATAAAAGGCGAGCAAAACTAACCATTTTGAAAAGTGCGCATCTCCCAAAGAGTGATAGTGGAAGGTTGGACCATGCCTCCAGTTCGCCTATAATTTTTGAAATCAGAGGAGGGTAATTGAGGTGGTAAAGAGAGGATGGATCCTTCCCTATTTTGATACTCAAATAGGTGATATGCTTCTCGGTTATGTGGAAAGGGGAGGAGGACAACCATGGTCTGGACGTTGGAGCACCCAGGGGAAGGATTTCACTCTTGGCAACATTTATTCTTAGGCCAGAGTACTTGCGGAAGGAGTTGAAAATATTTTGTATGGCTGGAATATCAGTTTGGGGGTAAGTTGTGAATAACAAAATGTCATCTGCAAACAGGGTGGCTCGCAATTCCTCATGTCCAAAAGTGATTCCTTGAATGGGGACTGTGGTGTTAAGGTATCGTGAAAGGGGCTCAATGGCCAGGTTGAATAGTAGGGGAGAGAGAGGACACCCCTGTCTTGTCCCTTTGTGTAATCTTATGGGGTTAGATTGTATTCCTGAAGCTATAACTGTGGCTGACGGGGATAAGTACAGGTTTTGTATGAAGTGGTAAAAGGGGCCTGATATTCCAAACGTTTGCATTACCAGGGATAGCCATTGAAAACTAACGTTGTCAAAAGCCTTTTCGGCATCTAAAGTTATAATCGCTACATCTTTTTGGGGGTGTTGTTTTGAATACTCAAAGGCTGCTAAGACCTTTCGTAGGTTGGAAGTAGCCGATCTGCCCTTAGTGAACCCTGACTGCGCGGGGTGGATAAGAGAAGGCATAATGTTTGCCAAACGGGTAGCTAATATCTTGGATAGTGTTTTAGAGTCAATGTTTAGCAGTGATATTGGGCGGTACGACCCTGGATTCTGAGGGTCCTTACCTTTTCTTGCAATCAGTTTTATGTTTGCTTGATGTCCTGTCGAAAGGTATGGGCCCCGTCCCATATCGAATTATACACCGATAGGAGAGAGGGGATGATTGAGTCTCTGAGCATTTTAAAGAATTCAGGAGTGTAACCATCGGGGCCAGGGGCCTTACCGTTCGAGAGGCCGCTGATAGAGACTTCAATTTTCTCTGCGATAACAGGGGCGTTTAAAGTGTTTAGCATGTCTGGTGTAATCTAGGGTAGGGGCGTAGCATCTAGCCAATTTGCTGCTTCAGTAGGGTCTATTGATTCAGGGGCATATAGGTTGGAATAAAATGCTTCCAGAGTTTTATTTATTTCTTTGGGAGATGTGGAAAGAGTGCCGTCAGGATGGCGTAGGGCGTTGATATGGGTTGGAAGGAAGGTACCTTTGGTGAGCCTGGCCAGTAGCTTCCCTGCCTTATTGCCATGTTTGTGGTATTGTAATTGGGTATGGGACATTTTCATACGTTCTAGGTTGTGTGCCCAGGAGTCAAAAAAGTCCTTCGCTTCCTGCCATAACTTACGGTTTTCAGGGGTGTTTTGATCGTTTAGTCGCTGTTGGGCTCTCCGTGGTTCGTCACTGGCCTCCAAATAATGTATTTGGGTGGATTTCCTGTGGGCCGATGCAAAGGATATAATCCTACCCCTGAGGAACGCTTTCCCTGCCTCCCAAAATAGATTGGGGTTTTCCGCATGTGGGCTAATGTTGTGTGAGTATTCCAACCAAGCCTCACGTAGCATTGTTTTGAAGTTGACATTTTGGGTCAAGTGACCCGGGAACCGCCACTGTCTGTATTCTGGGCAGGGTTGGAGAGCGTCTATGGTGATTGAGATGGGGGAATGATCAGAAATTGACATGTCGTGTATAGAAGAGTCTTGAACCCTATTCAAAAGGGATGGGGTGCATAGGATGTAGTCGAGTCTGGCCAGGGAGTCATGGGCCGAGGAGAAGAAAGTGAATTCCTTAGCTAGGGGGTGTTGCAGTCTCCACGTATCGATCAATTGAAGAGCGTTAACCATGTGGTAAAAGTGGGTGAACTGCTCGCGTAATGATGGTCTTGATCTGTAGTGTGGGCTAGATCTATCTTCGCTGTTGTGTAAGACTGAATTGAAGTCCCCACCTATAAGGTGAGGTATGCTGACCTCTTTCGCTAGTTGGGAAGTTAAATTTGGTAAATAGGACCTGTCCGGGGAATTGGGTGCATATATGTTAATTATCCTCATCTCTCTCGATTGGATTTTCAGGTGGACTGAAATAAACCTGCCTTCCTCGTCTGTGTCAACTGAGACTATATCGTATGCTAGTCTTTTGTGTAGTAATATAAGTGTACCCACTTTGCGTCCCTTGGAAGCTGAACCTAATGCCACGTACACACGAGCGGACTTTACGGCAGACTTTGCCCGGCGGACGGGATTTGGTCGGACAATTAGATCGTGTGTGAGCTCCAGCGGACTTTGTTTTCTCAAAAGTTGGACGGACTTAGATTTGAAACATGTTTTAAATTAATCCGTCAAAATCGAGTCCGGTCGAAAAGTCCGCCGTCTGTATGCTAGTTCGACGGACATAAAGCCACGCTAGGGCAGCTATTGGCTACTGGCTATGAACTTCCTTGTCTTAGTCCGGTCGTACGTCATCACGTACGAACTCGACGGACTTTGGTGGATTGTGTGTAGGCAAGTCCGTGCAGGAAAGTCCATTGTAAAGTACGTCGAAAAGTCCGCCGGGCAAAGTCTGCCGTAAAGTCCGCTCGTGTGTACGTGGCATAACACCCTTCCTACCCAAAGCTTTTGCATTCTGGAGAAGTCACTTTCCGCCAAGTGCATCTCCTGAAGCAGAGCTATGTCCGACTTTAATCTTTTTAAGTGCCTGAGGATCTTCATTCTTTTTATCGGGGAGCGAAGCCCTTTAACATTCCAGGATGTAATTTGTAAAGAAGCCATAGGTCAGGAATGGGGTAGATAGTGAAGGTGGTTGTATGTGGGAAGTACCTGGATCGTATGAACGGAGTTAAATGTCTTGCAAAGTAGTCCTGAGTTCTGGATTTGCGACGAGGGAAACCATCTCTTCTTTAGAGAGTTGGGTACAAAAGAAGGAGCGGGAAAAGATAGAGAGAAGAGATTAACCATAAGAGGTAAACAAATACGCAACTTCACTTTTTTCCGTATGCTATTTCACCACCATCCCACAGGCTGAAAGGGAGTGGGGTCGAGTGCAAGCCCCCCCCCCCCCTCAGAATGCCTGAATTGATGAGGGGACTTGTCATTTAAACTTTAATTCCTGGGGAACTAGGTGGGGTGGAGCAAGTGGTGAAGGAGCAAAACTTCCTCTCCTGTGGGAGAGATCAGGGCAAGAACTGTTGCTCGAAACCATGCCAGAGGGTCTAGCACATAGTACAATTGTATGTCATACAAATCAAAACAGTGAAAGAAAGATAGAACAGCATAACATGAAAAGGTTGCAGTAAAAAGAGCTCAACTAATATGGGGTGTGCAATATCCTTAAGGCATCACTCCCTTGAACCTTTCAAAGGTTAAAGACTCCTGAGGAGTAGAAACTGGTGTGAGATAATACTCTCATCACTCACGTGTGTGAAATAATGATCAGATGTTAACGTCAGCGAGGTTCTTGTTGATCATGTAGAGAAGTGGGCTTCAGACATTTGGGGGGGTCCTTCCTGGGGCTCCTTTGCTCTCTGGACTCAAACTTCACTTTTTCTGCGTACGTTGCAGATGGGTTTCGCTCAGATGAAGATGAAAGTGAGCGCAGGAATGCGTTCGCTTTTTCCGGCGATTGGAAGGTGAGCTGTTCTCCATCTGGAGCTTGTAGGCGGAGAGTTGCTGGGTAGGCTAAAGTGAAGCGGACGCTTCTTTTGTAAAGCTCTGCAGATACAGATTGGAACTCTTTACGTTTGCGTGACACTCCGGCGGAAGATGAGGAGCTTGTGGCCCTCCACCATGACGGATCTAGCTCTCCAAAAGCTTTGTAGGATGTCCGTGCGATCTGCGTAGTTAAGATACTTCGCTATGATTGGTCTTGGGTGCTTGCGATCATTGGCTGGGGCTCCGATCCGATGGGCCTGTTCCACGGTGCATCTGCGGTTCATGCTGAGGGCTTCCGGAATGATGGAGGTGCATAAATCAAGGAGCGAGCCTGGTTTATGGGATTCAGGGAGGCCGATAATCCTCAGATTGTTCCTTCTGGAACGTTTTTCCAAGTCCTCCATTCAATCGTGTAGGTGCTGCTGGGCTCAGGAATATTTTTCCATATCTGCACTCATATGGTATTGGTCATCTTCAATGGAAGAGATTCGCTGCTCTGCCTTTGTCAGCCTCTGGGAGTGCTCTCCTAGCTCCTTTCTCAGCTGCAATATGCCTGTTGATACTGCTCTGTCCACTGTGGCTGTTATGGTGGGAGAGAGAAGAGCAGCCACAGCCTGAGTGATCTGTTGGTGTGTGTTGTGTGACTCCTGGTTCCCCTGAGCGCTGTCCTCCATGTACACGCAGGGAAGTTCTTGTGTGAGGGGAATACCTGAAAACCAAGGCTGGGTTGCGCTCTGTGGTGGAGATGATGGACCTGATGCGGCGGCCATTTTAGATTTCCCTGAGGGAGAAGGAGACGTGTCCCTCGATTGTGGCCGCGGCTGTGTGAGGTACCGCTCCATGCACAGTAAGCCTGAGCGATCATGGGGGGGCTATTCTGGGGGGGGGGGGGTGAGGCCCGTTTTAGTGCCTTTATATGCTGGTTATCCTGTGGGATGAGCGTAGCCGCCGGTCCCTCCGACTCTCGCATACGGCGCTGGTACCGGAAGTGAGGTTATTTTTGATTTTCAGTGCGTGCTTGTCAGGTCGTTTCTGATTTCCAGGTCATGCTTGTCAGGTCCTTTCTGATTTCCAGGTCTTGCTTGTCAGGTCCTTTCTGATTTTCAGTGCGTTCTTGTCAATTCGTTTTGAATGAGCTTTCATCTACTAGCCATGTGGCATTCTCGTCGGAGAGATCGTGCTATTATTGGGCTTGGAGTTATTGCTTTGACCCAAGTCCAGTCCAGGAACGGGGGGAGGAGTTCTTGGACCAAGAATTGGTTGCTTAATCGTGACCAATTCTGTCATATGACTTTGCTGCGGGAGCTCCAGGAGTATAATCCTGATGATTTCAGGAATTATCTCCGGATGACGGACCCCTGCTTTCACTGTCTATTGGCTTTGCTTACCCCCTATATTAGTAAGCAGAACACATGCATGCGGCAAGCCATTACTCCCAAGCAAAGGCACGTCGCCACCATGCGGTACTTGGCGCCAGAGTGCAAGAGGCCATTTTTTGGGGGGCCCAAACTCATTTGGAACCCCCCCAAATGCTAAGTCAACCAATATCAATAATCTATCTGCTTACTTTGCCAAACCCATACACACTATACCTATTTTGTGGTCATATTTGTGGGTGAATTCACCAAAGCATGCAGTGCAAGGGCCTGTCTGAATCCCTTCAAATAGTACTGTTGAAAGTTTTTGTCTCCTATTATCTTGATAGGTCATTTATGAATGTAAAAATGTGCTTCCATTTGGACAGTGTGTATCCCTATTTTTGGATTATGACACTTCTTTCATGTCCAGTGGGCTACCAACAGTGTAAGTAAGGAGGGGCTGGCCAAAGTATCACACATTATTTAGGCATTTAGCTCTCATGGAAGTGGAGAGTGTACCTGTCCAAAACATCTACCCATTCCCCCCCCCACACCATAAATTTTTTAGGATGGGCCACCAGAGGGGGTGAGGAATCTGGTAAGTTGATCTTATAATTTTGTCTTTAAATACTCATTTAAATAAATGTTATACTTATGTTGGCCAATAATGTTTGTGTCTAATCTGCTTGCAATGTTATGTGCAAAAGTAGTATTTTTTTTTTCTTGCTTGACTCCACAGTTTCTTTACAACCCACAGCAATTGGAGGCTGTTGCTTACCAATTCCACCATCAGTGGGATTTTAATTATAAGGGCTTTTGCAGTATAGTGATGCTAATGGTGGTGTCTGCAAATTATGAATTCCTGTACCTTGATGTTGGGAAGAACTGCCGCAACTTGGATGGAGGAGTGATTGCCTAGACAGAATTCTACCATCGGCTAAAGAATGGCACCTTACGTTTGCCACCTCCTGAGGAGATTGTGGAGGGCCTCAACTTTGCATTTATTACAGATGAGGCCTTTGCTCTGGGGGAACATCTTATGAGGCCCTTTCCCATGAGGAACCTGACCCCAGAGCAGAGGCTCTACAACTATAGGCTGTCTCGTGCCCAAGGAGTTGTAGAGAATGCTTTTAGAATACCGTCAAGTCCGTTCAGGCTTTTTCTAACAGCAATTAACCTGGCCGAATACAAGCTAAATCATGTTGTTTTGTGCTGCTGCATCCTCCACAATTATTAAAGAAGGAATGCAAACAGCTACCTTGCCTCACTTCCAACTGAGGTCGACTTTTCTGTGTCTGGCCCAGCTGGATCTCCTGTGTTGATGGCTCTGGAAAGTGGCTGTGCTCGGTTGCCCTCCCAAACTGCCCAAGATGTCCGGCAAAAGCATATGGAGTATTTTGTGGGTAGAGGGGCAGTGGCTTTGCAGCAAAATGTTGCTGATGTGGAACAAAACTTTTATTTGATACTAAACTCCTATTTCATTTGAATTACTGTTTGTGTTTCTTATCTGTCTCCTAGGTTCTCAAATGGCCTTAAGTTTGGCCATTTTCTTCAATAGTGCAAACGTAACTTATTTGCTCCATGTGGTGACAATCTCTTCTTCAGCTAACTAGTATGTTGTGCTGTGGGTCTGCTACACACACACAATGTTATTGTTGTTAATGTATGTAATGCATTAATGATAAAAAATATTCATCTTTTTCAACTCCTTTAATTAATTGCTTTGAGTCCCTAAAATTGCCTGAGTTTCCACATTTTAGAGCACATTGTCACTGTAACTACACCAACCTAACAAATACACTGGTATTGAACAGTGAAATAAGAAGCCACGCATTGTTTAGTATAAAACATTTTACTCCAAGCAAATTCACATGTGCGTTTTAAAAGGTTTTTGAACAAACCAACATCCTGGTTTATAACATGTATGTTTGCTATTATTTAGCCTTTTTTGGGGCTAAACAGGCATGTTTAAAAACATAGGATACACATCCCCGAAACTTACAAAGTTTGACTTTGCTAAAGTGAAGGCCATACTGTATGAGACATTAGTATCCCAAAACTGTGTTGATGTTGCCTTCTTCAGATGGGGTGATCTCACCCCTCCAAAAGCCACAATTTGAAGCCACGTACACGTAGAGGCATAACTGTTAAATGTCCCTTATGAACCCCTGCCTAAAATGTGTGTGTAGGTACAAACAAGTTATTTCCTCAAGCCCCAAAACACACAGTGTGTCAACATGTGCTATCTGCCTTCACGGTATATCAATGTATGCATTTTGGGGGTGCAACCCCTTCCTCAAAACTAAAGTACTTTTGTTTTCGTTTCCTTTTGAGGAAGGGGTGGCACCCCCAAAACACGTACAGTGATATCCCGAGATGGCAGATAGCACATGTTGACACACTGGGGGTCATTTACTAAAGGCAAATCCACTTTGCACTACAAGTGCAAACTACAAATGCAAAGTGAACTTGAAATTGCACTGAAAGTGCACTTGGAAGTGCAGTCGCTGTAGATCCCAGAGGGACATGCAAGGAAAATAAAAAACAGCATTTTAGCTTGCTAAGATTGGATGATAAAATCAGCAGAGCCTCCCCTCATTTCAGATCTACCCCTCAGATTTACAGCGTCTGCACTTCCAAGTGCACTTTCAGTGCAATTTCAAGTGCACTTTGCACTTGTAGTTTGCACTTGTAGTGCAAAGTGGATTTGCCTTTAGTATATAACCCCCACTGTGTGTTTGGGGGGTTTAGCAAACTAGATGTGGGGAAGGACACACATTTTAGGCATGGGATCATGAGGGAATTCCGAATCTTGTGTCCCAATTTGTGTGCATCTTCAATTTTTGGCTTTGCGATTCTTAAAAACACATAAAGATTACAATTAAAACATTACTTAGGGCAGTATTTCACAACTCTCCTTCTCTAGATGCATCTATATTTTTTGTTTTTGGCACAGGTGATGATGTCATTTTCCAGGTTAGTAATTCACACAGCCATTTTTAGCCTGCAGAAAATAAAGATAACAGGACCTGGTGGTGCACCAAGAGAAGTGAAGTGGCTTAACACTGACCTCAGACACTATAAAGCCTAGGTTCATATTGGAGCGATTTGTCATGCGATTTGATAGATCAAATCGCATGACATGTCGCAGCCTATTTGAGGCAATGGCACTGATCCAATGCGACACTGATTTAACAGCGCCACAACAAGTTTCAAAAGTAGTTCCTGCGCTACTTTTTGCAATTTCAGGTGTGACTTCAATAGACATCTGCACATGAAGACACACAAATGTCTATCAAGTTGCACCTGAAATTGCACTGACCTTGCTAATTCGAAATTGCGCTACTTCAAGTGAAGCAGTGCCAATTCAAACTAGCATCAATGTGAACCAAGGATTAAAAGTAATAAAACCATGGAAAATCTTAAAACTGCACACAGGAGCCAACAATTGCAAGAAAACTTCAGGCCAGATGAACTTAAAATTTTGCATGCATGTTGACATAATCACATATTCTTCTCTGTAAAACAGTGGCAGCCTTGTTTATTTGCACTAGATCAATCAAAGCCTACATCATATCTGCACTCATATGGCCAATTGTGCATCTTGGAAGTTTGTGTCCTTGTAAGAAGAGAAAAAATTATTAAGGGAACGATGGTCAAGTGGCTGAGGCCCTACATAGCGAATTATGGTCAAGTTACTAGTCAAATTGGGGAAATACTTACCTACTCAGCAGGGATGGACTGACAACTCATGGGACCCCCGGGCAATAGAAGATCATGGGGCCCCCTCTGTCCCCATCCACATGCAAGCCACAGCTACACAAAGCCCCACCTACATAAATCATGGAGCACACAGTAAGGCACACAGCAGGGCACAGGCACATCACAGGGCATTGGGCGCACAGCAGGGCACATCAAGGGGTACACAGCAGGGAACAACACAGGGCATGGGGCACACAATAGGGCACATCACAGGGCACACAGGAAGGCACATCATGGGGTACACAGAAGGGCACTGAGAACATCACAGGGCATGGGGCACATCACAGGACACACAGCAGGGCACATCAGGTGGTACACAGCAAGGCACAGGGCATGGGGCACACAGGGCACATCATGGGGCACACAGCAGGGTTTTTTGCTGTACACAACAGGGCACATTACTGAGCACAGCATGGTGCATCACAGGGGGCACAGGGAACATCAGGGTGTAATAAAAAAGAAATAACCGCGCTAAATATAAGTGAAACACGTTAAGCAATCACAAAGACCTCCGTGAGGAAGTACATATATAAATACAAAAATGTTGAAAAATATTGAAAATTAAATTCTGAAAAGTACATGGGTCAACATATGTATGTATGAATCAAACATGAGTGTCCGTATGTAATATTTGCGAATAAAAATAAGTGTCCATATATAGTAACAGAAAATAAAAATGTGAAGTAATGATCTGAAATCAGTCCAAGAAAGACCCCTTGGGTGAATCCAACCAGAGTCAATGGTGTAAAAAATATGAGTATAGCATAGCGAGCACCCGTCCACACTGAAAATGACGATGACGTCAGAGCGTCAACCTCCCGACGTACGTTTCACCACAAATGGCGTCGTCTGGGGAACCAAGTTAACGTACGTCGGGAGGTTGACGCTTTGACGTCATCGCCATTTTCAGTGTGGACGGGTGCTCGCTATGCCGGCCGGCTGTTTGCTGTATTTTTACATACTCATGTGAGTTTTCTACCTTTATCTATTAAATCGTTTTTATCAGTATTACACTATGGCCAGTTCCTTTTTATTTACATGCCTGTGAGATGTCATTTTGGAGTCTCTGCTGTATCCCCCGGTTCCTGCCGCAAGCAGTCCAGAACGCCAATGGATCTCTCATACTGCTATTGAACATAAGCTGTGGTTGGCTTGCCTTGCGGTAAGCGCATTATTTGCCTGGTGGTGGATCACGTAGTGTGGTGTGGTTAACCAATACTGAACACAAGCTGTTGTTGGCTTGCCTTGCGGTAAGCGCATTATTAGCCTGGTGGTGGACACGTAGTGTGGTGTAGTAAACTGATACTGAACACAAGCTGTTGTAGGCTTGCCTTGTGGTAAGCGCAATATTTGCACAGAGTGTGGGGTCTTATCTTCACCTACGGAGTTTGCTAGTGTTCACTCTGAGTTCCCTTTTTTTTCCTGCTGTATCTTTATGCACTAGTGTAAGTTTTCTACCTTTTCTAAACTTTGATTAGTTTGACAGTATTACACTATGGCCAGTTTCTTTTTATTTACATGTCTATGAGATGGAAGTTTGGTGTCCTCATTACATCCTTTCAGCTACGATGTATACAATCTAAGAGTACCATCTGGATTCTCCACACCAAGACGTGATACAGGCTGGTGTTCGCTTGCCTTGCGGTAAGCGCAATTATTGTGTATTTGCGGATACTGTATGGGTTGTCACTCATATTTTTTACACCATTGACTCTGGTTGGATTCACCCAAGGGGTCTTTCTTGGACTGATTTCAGATCATTACTTCACATTTTTATTTTCTGTTACTATATATGGACACTTATTTTTATTCGCAAATATTACATACGGACACTCATGTTTGATTCATACATACATATGTTGACCCATGTACTTTTCAGAATTTAATTTTCAATATTTTTCAACATTTTTGTATTTATATATGTACTTCCTTACGGAGGTCTTTGTGATTGCTTAACGTGTTTCACTTATATTTAGCGCGGTTATTTCTTTTTTATTAGTTATTTTAGTGCACATCTCACTGTTTAACTGCTGCTTTTTGGGGGGATAGTTTCTATAGGTAGCGCAGTATTTTTTTGTTTTTCTGTGTTTTCAACATCAGGGTGTACACAGCAGGGCATGGGGCCCACAGCAGCGCACATAACAGGGCACACAGCAGGGTTTATTATGCTGTACACAGCAGGGCACATTATTAAGCACAGCATGGCACATCACAGGGGGCACAGGGAACATCAGGGGGTAACACAGCAGGGCATGGGGCCCACAGTAGGCACATCATGAGGTACACAACAGGGCACATCACAGGGCACATCAGGAGGTACACAGCAGGGCATGCAGCACATCACAGGGCATGTGGCACATAGTAGGGCACACAGCAGAGCACAGGGCACACAGTAGGGCACATCCTAGGGCACATCTTTGGAAACGGCACATTTGGCGGTACACAGCAGGGCACATCACAGGGCATGGGGCACACAGTAGGGTACATCAGGGGGTACACAGAAAGGCACAGGGTACATCACAGGGCACATCAGGGAGTACACAGCAGGTCACAGAGCACATCACAGGGCATGGGGCACACAGTAGGTCACATCACTGGGCACACAGTAGGAAACATTATGGGTCACAGGGCAGATTAGGCGGTATACAGCAGGGCACATCACAGGGCATGGGGCACACAGTAGGGCACATCAGGGAGTACACAGCACATCACAGGGCATAGGGCACACAGTAGGGCACATTAGGGAAGGTGATTCACCGGACGAACAGCGTCAGCTGTGTCTGTACCATCTGCCTGATTGTCCTGTATCTTTGATGATCCTGATTTTATAATAAAGAAGAATTTTCAACTTTATCCAGTGTGCGGCATCCAGATTCTCTTGTTTCAAATCTTGCACATTAGGGAGTACACAGCACATCACAGGGCATGGGGCGCACAGTAGAGCACATCACAGGGCACACAGTAGGTCACATCAGGTGGTACACAGCAGGGCATGGGGCACATAGCAGGGCAAAGGACACATCACAGGGCATGTGGCACACAGTAGGGCACATCCGGGGGGTAAACAGCAGGGTGCATCGCAGGCCACGGTGAACGCAGTAGGGCAAATAGCAGGGCACAAACCAAAACACAGGGCACACAGCAGAGCACTGGGATCCTCCAGACACAACACAGTGTCTCTCAGGACAGCCGTGGGGGGAGAAGGAAAAGGAGAAGGACACCATGGGTTGGTGGAGGACACAGGGGGACACTGTGGGGGGGTAGGCACAGGGGGACACTGTGGGTGGGTAGAGGACACAGGGGGACACTGTGGGTGGATGGAGGACACAGGGGACACTGTGGGTGGGTGGAGGACACAGGGGGACACTGTGGGTGAAGGACACAGGGGGACACTGTGGGTGGGTGGAGTACACAGGGGGACACGGTGGGTGGGTGGACACAGAGGGACACGGTGGGTGGGTGGAGGACACAGGGGGACACTGTGGCGGGGGGCGAAAGGCACAGGGGGGCACTGTGGGTGGGTGGAGGACACAGGGGGACACTGTGGGTGGGTGGAGGACACAGGGGGACACTGTGGGTGTATGGAGGACACATGGGGACACTGTGGGTGGGTGGAGGACACAGGGGACACTGTGGGTGGGTGGAGGACACAGGGGGACACGGTGGGTGGACACAGGGGGACACGGTGGGTGGGTGGAGGACACAGGGGGACACTGTGGGGGGTGTAATGCACAGGGGGACACTGTAGGTGAGTGAAGGACACAGGGGGACACTGTGGGTGGGTGGAAGACACAGGGGGACACGGTGGATGGGTGGAGGACACAGGGGGACACTGTGGGTGGGTGGAGGACACAGGGGGACACGGTGGGTGGACACGGTGGGTGGAGGACACTGTGGGTGGGTGGAGGACACAGGGGGACACAGTGGGTGGGTGGAGGACACAGGGGGACACGGTGGGTGGGTGGACACAGGGGGACACGGTGGGTGGGTGGAGGACACAGGGGGACACTGTGGGGGGTTAAGGCACAGGGGGATACTGTGGGTGGGTGGAGGACACAGGGGGGCACTGTGGGTGGGTGGAGGACACAGGCGGACACTGTGGGGGGGTGTAAGGCACAGGGGAACACTGTGGGTGGGTGGAGAACACAGGGGGACACTGTGGGTGGGTGGAGGACACAGGGGGACACTGTGAGTGTGTGGAAGACACAAGGGGACACGGAGGGTGGGTGGAGGACACGGTGGTTGGGTGGAGGACACAGGGGGACACTGTGGGTGGGTGGAGGACACAGGGGGACACTGTGGGTGGGTGGAAGACACAGGGGGACACGGTGGGTGGGTGGAGGACATGGTGGTTGGGTGGAGGACACAGGGGGGACACTGTGGGTGGGTGGAGGACACAGGGGGACACTGTGGGTGGGTGGACACGGTGGGTGGCTGAATGACACAGGGGGACACAGTGGGTGGGTGGAGGACACAGGGGGACACGGTGGGTGGGTGTAGGACACAGGGGGACATGGTGGGTGGGTGGAGGACATGGTGGGTGGAGGACACTGTGGGGGACACTGTGGGTGGATGGAGGACACTGTGGGGGGAGAGGACACGGGAGGACCGGGAGACTATCACGGGGCCTCCTGCGGTCCTATTGGGGCCTGGGCCCCCTACACCTGTACTGTCTGCCACCCGCTCCCGGCCCCACGATAGCGCCCATGGTACCTCCACTCCAGCAAAAACAACAGTGCCTCACCTGATGCCTGAATACCTCTCACAGCATGTTGCTCCCTGCCGGCCCCTCCTCTCTTCTCATCCGTCCCAGGTGATTTCATGTACTAGCACTTGGGGTGGATGGGAAGGAAGGAGGAGCCGGAAAGGAGAAGCGTTCTGAGAGTTATTAACTATCACAGCCGTGTCCTGAATCCTAGATGCATCATGTTTTGCAGATGCAGAGGCTCTCATGGGGCCCTAGTGGCACGGACCCTTGGTCCATGCCCGAGTGCTCAATGGGTCAGTCCGCCCCTGCTACCCAGCCTATTGTTGCTTGCAACCTTCTTGCCCTTCAGACACCTACACTACAAGGAATGTACAAAATTCAACTACTCTGTAATGTTGGCCCTGGTGCCTGGGTCTACAAAACTGGGGTACCTAGCAACAATGCCAGCTCCTTCCACCTCTTCCTTCTCCATGCTAATGTTAAGGCACTACCTACTTTGCTAATGTGTGAAGTGGGTGTTTATTTTGGACATCTAAACATTTGACATGTATACACATTTGAAGACAGGTTCAAAAAATACTTACCTGCGCAAACAAGAGGCTCACAAATATTTTCTTCCACTTCTGGGTCTCTTTGGCCCTCTGTTTGACTTGCGTCAGGGGATGTTACATCCACAATAGGAAGATCTGTGCTGGGTCCAGGTGTCATATCACACGCCTCCAAACCAACATCCTGGTTCATCTGAATGCACTCACTTTCCTCTAAAATAAAAAAATACAACATTAATTAACCCCCCCCCCAAGTCACATATATTTCTAGCATCCATTTTGCTGCATTAGTTGACCAACCTTGCACTGGGGACAATGTTTGCTCATGACTAGTGGACTACACCATGCTGCACTGTGTTTTTTCCCATTAAGCGCTTCAGCCCCAGAAGATTTTACCCCCTTCCTGACCAGAGCACTTTTTGCGATTCGGCACTGCGTCGCTTTAACTGAAAATTGCGCGATCGTGCGACGTGGCTCTCAAACAAAATTGACGTCCTTTTTTCCCCACAAATAGAGCTTTCTTTTGGTGTTATTTGATCACCTTTGCAATTTTAATTTTTTGCGCTATAAACAAAATAAGAGCGAACATTTTGAAAAAAATGCACTATTTTTTACATTTTGCTATAATAAATATCCCCCAAAAATATATAAAAAAACATTTTTTTTCCTCAGTTTAGGCCGATATGTATTCTTCTACATATTTTTGGTAAAAAAAAATCGCAATAAGTGTTTATTTGCTCAAGAGTTATAGCGTTTACAAAATAGGGGACAGTTTTATGGCATTTTTATTAATATTTTTTTTTTACTAGTAATGACGGCGATCAGCGATTTTTATTGTGACTGCGACATTATGGCGGACATGTCGGACATTTTTTACATATTTTTGGGACCATTGTCATTTATGCAGCGATCAGTGCTATAAAAATGCACTGATTCCTGTGTAAATGACACTGGCAGTGAAGGGGTTAACCACTAGGGGGCGGGGAGGGGTTAAGTCAGTACTAGGGAGTGATTATTATTATAGAGCATATGCTTGATAAAGGAGTGCCGCTATCTCCTCCATCGATAGCGAGCTATCTCAGAAACGCGTCGCACAGGAGTGACGTCATAGCTCGGCGCCACTGTGTTTTGCGATCCAAGCCTCGTTCTGGCTCCGATCACACGGCCGTGCTTCATTTCCATCACGGATGCCGGACGAGACCCTGGGATACACCGCCACACATGTGAGAACCAGCTTGGACGCCCTCACCTTTCTTCCTCTGGAACACACACCACCCTGGACGGCTCCCCTGCTCTCCTGTACTTGGTGTGCTTTTGGACTACAACATCGGCTTATTGCAGCTCATCTTCAGTTCATGAGAGGTGATGTCAGTGCATCCGGACTTGTTGCCATCTGTAGTCCTCCGCTCCTTCTCGTGTTATGAGATGTACCTGAAATCTACACTTCAATCTTACATGTGAGTGGTTATTGTTTTTAATAATAAATTCAATTTGATACATACTCAGTGGCGCCCCTCTTCCTTGTTTTTTTTTTCTGAAATTGAAGACGTTGTTCAGTTCCGCCCCGATTCTTCGTCATCCTGACCCGACTCAAGCATTTGTGCTGGAGGTAGACGCATCGGAAATCGCAACTGGAGCAATTCTTTCCCAGAGGCAGGGACCTAAAGCCATTCTACATCCTGTAGCTTTCGCATCCAGGAGACTCAGCCCGCCGGAACTCAATTATGATGCGGGTGACAGGGAGCTGCTGGCCATAAAGTTCGCTTTGGAGGAATGGAGGTATTTGCTGGAAGGTGCAGTACACCCGGTCATGATCTTTACGGATCACAAAAATCTAGAATACCTCCGAACGGCAAAACGACTAAAACCCCGACAAGCACGTTGGGCTCTTTTCTTTTCCCGTTTCAACTTCCATATATCCTACAGACCTGGTGCAAAGAACGGAAAGGCAGACGCACTCTCTCGGATGTTCTCCGCAGATTTTCAAACATCGGAACCAAGCACTATCCTCTCTCCACAAAACTTTCTTGGACTGACTCAGGCGGACCTAATGTCATCTATCAGATCCTCATCTCACTTGTGTACTGAACCAGAAGTAAATTCCTTGAAGAAATATGAGGATCTTTTTTGGATTCGAGGAAAAATTTTCATACCGCAAGAGACGCGGCCTTTAACCGTTAAAATGTGTCACGACCATAAATTGGCGGGGCATTTCGGGATAAAGAAGACGTCTGAGCTGATTTCTCGCTCCTTCTGGTGGCCTGGGTGGAGACGGGATTGTAAGAAGTACGTGGCGTTCTGCCCTCTGTGCCAACGGAACAAGGGCCAAAACGCTAAGTCCTGGGGCTTGCTCAAACCTTTGCCCATCCCGGAACGGCCATGGGCCAATGTATCCATGGATTTTATTGTTGATTTGCCAGCCTCAGAGAGTTTTACCACCATTTTTGTTGTTATCGGCCGTCTCTCCAAGATGGCCCATTTTTTACCCATGAGGGGCTCTCCTTCTGCTGTAGACACAGCCAATATCTTTTTGAAAGAGATCGTTAGGCTCCATGGTGTACCGAAGAGCATTGTGTCGGATAGGGGCGTGCAATTTACGTCCAAATTCTGGAGGGAACTCTGCAAGACCCTTGATATCAAAGTATGTCTCTCCTCAGCGTATCACCCTCAAAGCAACGGCCAAACGGAGAGGACAAACCAAACTTTGGAGCAATACCTCCGTTGCTTCTGCTCAGGTTCCCAGGACGATTGGGCAAGCCTTCTCCCGTATGCCAAATTTGCCTATAACAATTCAGTTCATGCCTCTACCAACCAAACACCCTTCTGGGCAAATTGTGGGTTCCACCCTACGTTTCTTTCTAATGACATCCCTGAGATGACAGTTCCTGCAGTCTAGGACAGGATAACCTCGTTGCAATCCAACTTTCAGAAAATCCAAGACATGTTATACAAGGCGCAAGAGGATTACAAAAAACAATACGATCGGGGCAGGAGGGTGAATCCAAAGTTTGACTTAGGAGAGGAGGTCTGGCTATCCACCACTAACCTTAAATTACCTTTGCCATCTCGAAAACTTGGACCCAAGTTCATCGGTCCTTTCCAAATCAAGAGAATCATTAACCCTGTGGCTGTTGAGCTAGCACTACCCAAGACATACCGGATTCATCCTGTTTTCCATGTATCCTTGTTGAAGCCTGTTGTGCCCAGCCCTTTTTCGGGAAGAGGAGAACCTCCTCCTCCGCCGATCAGGGTTGATGGCGAAAACGAATTCAAGGTGGAATCTATCCTGAACTGTAGAAAGAAGGGCAGGCAGCTACAGTACCTGATCCAGTGGAAGGGTTACCCACCTGAAGACAATTCTTGGGAACCCGCTAGGAACCTGCTTGCACCACGCCTAATCCAAGCCTTCCACCAAGATCACCCGGAATTGATGTCTAGCCTGGGCGTCCAGTGTCCGCCCTTAGGAGGGGGGCACTGTCAGGAGACTGCAAGTGTCTCCACTCGCCGGGCTCCGAGGCGCATGCGCGGTGGCCTGGCGCTTCGCTGCACACCCGTCTGCGGCCCGATGGTGCAGCGCGTGCAGGTGCACGGCGGTCCTCGTGTGCGCGCTGTCGCCCGTGTGGGTACCCGGTAGCGCATCACGCTGACACGCTCGCCGGGGGGGAGACTATTTCTGACGACTCCAGCGCCCAGTCGGGTTGCTGGTTCGTCGTCAGCTCCTCCTGTTCCCTGTGTCCCTGCTGATTACCTGAAACCTATTCTGCTGCTCTGTGTACCGAACCCCTGGGTTGTAAAACACTGATACCACTATCTGCCTGATACCCCTCTGACCTCTGCCTGCTTTAATGGACTTGCCTCTGCCTGATTACCTGGTGCTGACCTCTGCCTGCTAAACGGACTTGCCTCTGCTTGATTACCCGGTTCTGACCTTTTGCCTGCTAAACGGACTTGCCTCTGCCTGATTACCCGGTTCTGACCTTTTGCCTGCTAAACGGACTTGCCTCTGCCTGATTACCCGGTTCTGACCACTGCCTGCTAGATGGACTTCCAGTGCCTCAGTCTCCACCTACGGATCTCTCGCATACCGGAAGCCTGTTCCTCCGCGTGCCCCCAGCTCCCTGTATCAACTCCGGGGGTCTGGGTGCGCGTGGTCGTAAGGGCGAGCCGCTCTCGGCATCTTGGCCTCGGTGAGTATTAGTCGTGACATTAGTGTAGTGAGACCTCTGCACAGTGTTCAGCTAAAGCTACAAGTTAGTGTAGTGCATCCTGCTCACAGTGTTCAGCTAAAACTACAAGTTAGTGTAGTGCGTCCTCCTCACAGTGTTCAGCTAAACCTACAAGTTATTTTTTTGCGAGCTCTGCACAGTGTTCAGCTAAAGCTACCTGTAGAAGGTTGGTGGTGTTCTCATATTACAGGCAGGCAGTTGATTTTGCTAGCTGCAGTATCAGTACATATATATATATATATATATATATATATATGTATATATATATATATATATATATATATATATATATATATATATATCCCAGCTTAGTGCAGCTACAGGCCATTAGTATGTCTGGAAGGCCAACAAGGAGAGGCAGACAGTCACAAGCCAATAAAAGAGGGCAAACAGGCTCTGTGTCTAGTGCTGGTCGTGGAGACGGTGCATCCTCATCAGCACGTGGCTGTGGGACACGCTTGATCTTTTTTTCGGCAGCTGGCCGTGTTGAGCCACAACATGCAGAAGACTTGGTCAAGTGGATGACCAAGCCGTCCTCATCCTCCTCATCCTCTCTCACCCATGCTCAGGGTACTTTGTCTGGCAAAGCAGCGGCCTCTTCCCTCGGCTCAATGTCATCAGTGACTCCTTCCCTAGCCCCACCATGTCCTCCTGAGGAGTCCCTCGAACTGTTTGACCACAGTGTTGGGTACATGCTCCAGGAGGATGCCAAGCGTTTGGAAGGCTCTGATGATGATACTCAGCTAGATGAAGGCAGTAACGTGAGCACGGACAGAGGGGGTGCCCAAGAAGGACAGCAGTCATGCTCCCCCTGCTGCAGCATACTGCCAGGTTTGCTCCAGTGATGAGGAGGGAGGGGATGATGAGGTCACTGACTCAACATGGGTGTCTGATAGCAGAGAGGAGGAGGAGGAAGAGGAGGAGGTGGCACATCACCAATGAGGCAGGATGCCCTCCAGGGGCCAGCCTAAGGGCAGCACACTGACTGCATCACACCCCAAAGCTCCACATGTGCAGGGCGCTGCAGTCTCTGCGCGTTATTCAAAAAGTTATTTTGTGTGGGCCTTTTTTGATACGAGTGCATCAGATCACACCGCTGCTATTTGCAACATATGTCTCAAGCGTATCTCGCGTGGCCAAAACATCTCCCGCTTGGGTACCACATGCTTGACCAGACATATGTTGACCTGCCATGCATTTCGTTGGCAAGCGTATCTAAAAGACCCACACCAAAGAACAAAGAGGACCTCTCCTTGCTCCTCATCAGCTGAGATCTCCAACCCCACTATACCTTCAGTCCTCTCTGAGACCTGCACTGAGAGGAATGTAGAATTAGGTGTGTCACAGCCAAGTACTTGTGGGCAATCTGCTTTCGGTACACCGACGTCAGATTGTACCAGGCAAACTTCCCTGCCCCAGCTGCTGCACCGCCGAAAGAAGTTTGCTCCCAGCCATCCACATGCCCAGCAGTTGAATGCTAGCTTTTTTTTTTTTTTTTAAACAAAAAGCTTTTATTAATGTTTGAAAATAACATTGGTACAATCATATTAACATTTGTACATAAGTTTCATATAACAGTGAATAATTGACTTCAATAATAGAGTATTTACTGGTAAGGCCACCAAGGTGGTTTCGTATCTGACCTATTGTTATATTGAAAAATTATTTGGAAATACTCTAGCTTTGTATAGAAAAAAATCTGTTATTTATTTTGAAAGGGAGAATAAATTTGTGGACCCCTGAGAGGTGTCCTTAGATATATATATATAGCACTGTTTCTCAACTCCAGTCCTCAAGGCACACCAACAGGTCTTGTTTTCAGGATTTCCCTCAGATGAAATGGCTGTGGTAATTACTAAGGCAGTGATACTGATTAAATCACCTGTGCAAAATAATGGTAAGCCTGAAAACATGACCTGTTGGGGCGCCTTGAGGACTGGAGTTGAGAAACACTGATATATAGTAATAGAAATGAGGAGTAAAGAGGAGGAAAGAAAATTAAATAAAAATTAAATAAAATAAATATATTATAGGAAAAATATTGGTCTATGTATAAAAGGTTTATCATTTATGTGAAAGTGGTATATGAATCAGAATATTTAAAAGTAATCCATGGTTGCCATATTTTATTAAAATGTTCTATATTCCCTTGTTTTGTTGCTCTGATCTCTTCCATTCCTTTAAGGAGATGTATTTCTTCCAGCCATTCCTTAATTGTAGGGGCGGTGGTGCTTCTCCAGTGTCTTGGTATCACTGTTTTAGCTGATGTGATTAAGAATCTGGTCAAAGTGTTTTTGTATTTTCTCAGAGTGCAATTGGTGATATTTATGAGGCAGCAAGCATCATCTAGATGAATTGTCGTTTTTGAAATATGTTTTATGATCTTTATTACTTGATTCAAAAAGGGTTTTATCAGGCCACATTCCCACCAGATATGATATAGAGTACCCTCTTCTTGGTTGCAGTGCCAACAATGTCCAGGCACTACCGGAAACCATTTGTGTATTTTATTTGGTGTTATGTACCAATTTGTTAAAATTTTAAATGATGTTTCTTGCAATCTTACACTGATTGCACATTTGTGTGAGAACACACATGCTTGTAACCATTGGTCTTTTGTAAAGGATTTATTTAAAGTTTATTCCCAGAAGGTTTTGTGTCTATTCGGTTCCTGTACATCGCTGGACTGCAACCATGTGTATGTTAAGGAAACACTCTTATAGGGCGTACACACGGTCGGACTTTGTTCGGACATTCCGACAACAAAATCCTAGGATTTTTTCCGACGGATGTTGGCTCAAACTTGTTTTGTCTACACACGGTCGCACAAAGTTGTCGGAAAATCCGATCGTTCTAAACGCGGTGACGTAAAACACGTATGTCGGGGCTATAAACGGGGCAGTGGCCAATAGCTTTCATCTCTTTATTTATTCTGAGCGTGCGTGGCACTTTGTCCGTCGGATTTGTGTACACACGATCGGAATTTCCGACAACGGATTTTGTTGTCGGAAAATTTTATCTCCTGCTCTCCAACTTTGTGTGTCGGAAAATCCGATGGAAAATGTCCGATGGAGCCCACACACGGTCCGAATTTCCGACAACACGCTCCGATCGGACATTTTCCATCGGAAAATCCGACCGTGTGTATGGGGCATTAGTGGTTGTAGTAGCTGAAAGACAAATAGTTTCGAAGGGTGTTAATGGTCTAAGGAAATGTTTTTGTTTTTGAGTATTCATAATGAATTCATGTATTTGTTGATATTCCCTGGGTTGTAGAGGTGTTTGTCCTATTTCTTTTTGCAATTCTGATAGAGATTTGATTTTGTTTTTCTGTAAACAGTGTGCCACTAAAAGCGGTGTGTTTCTGTTATAAAGCGATTGGATAGAACCATCCATTCCCCGTGAGAAATCAGGGTTTGTTGTGAGAGGTGTTAATGGTCCCAGTGATGAGGTGAGGAAATGCCTCTGATTGATTGTTTGTAAGTTTTTTAAAGTGGCCCCAATGAGAGGATGTTGTTTTAATTGTTTTGGGCATAGGTTCCAGGGTATCCATGGAGTATGTGATGTCGGAATAGGTCCCATATTATTCTCCAATCCCACCCAATCTTTATTCTCTTTTTGGCATGTCCAATCTATAATTCTAGTTAGGTATGCGGCTAGATAATAATTTTTAAAATTAGGAAAACCCATGCCTCCCTTTTGTTTATTCATAGTTAGTAGGTTTAAACTAATTCTGTTTTTTTTGGCGGCCCAAAGCAATTTTCTTATCATAGAGTGTAAGGATTTAAAGAAGCTTGAAGGTAGTAATATGGGTATTGTTTGGAAAAAGTATAGTATTCTGGGTAAAACTGCCATTTTAATTATGGCTGCCCTACCGAACCATGAAAAATATTTCAATGTCCACTTTTCTAGGTCTTTGGTGATCTTTTGTAAGAGTGGTTGAAAGTTGGCTTTATACATCAAATCTAGTTTTGGAGTTAATTGTATTCCTAAATATGTGAGAGATGTTGTTTCCCATTTAAATTTGCAGTTGTTTTTTGTGTTGTTTAAAGTGGTTTCTGGGAGTGTCAGATTCAATGCCTCAGTTTTTTGTAATTAATTTTGAAGTTTGACATATAGCTATATTGGGAAAATACCTTACATAGGTTGGGCATAGTGATGTGCGGTTGGGATATGAAAAATAGTAAATCGTCAGCGTATGCTGCACATTTGTATGTTTTGTTTTTGATATCGAAACCATGAATGTCGGGTAATTTGTTTACAATGCGATTTAGTGGTTCTAAGGTGAGAATGAATAATAGGGGTGACAATGGGCATCCCTGTCTTGTCCCATTATGAATCCTTACTTTGCCAGATAGTGTTCCATTTATTTTAATTTGGGCTGTCGGATTGTAGTACAACGTCTTTATCCAAGTTAACATATGTGTTTTTAGTCCTATATGTGAGCATACGGCAAAAAGGAAGTCCAACGACACCCGGTCGAAGGCCTTCTCCGCATCGGTTGATAAGATCATGCCTTCCAATTTATCTATGTTTGTTTTATGAATGAGATTCATGGCCTTGGTCACATTATCTTTGGCCTCTCTGCCTGGCATGAATCCCACCTGTTCAGGTCCTATTATTTGATTTAGTAATGGTCTTAGTCAGTTTGCTAGTATTTTAGTATGTATTTTCAGATCGATGTTCAGTAAGGAAATCGATCGTAATTAGCACAGTCTGTGGGGTCTTTATTTGGTTTTGGAAATACTGTTATGTGAGCTCTCAAAAAGTCCTCAGAAATAGCCTGTAGATTCCTTAGGGAGTTCAGTGTTTTAAGGAGGTGTGGTATCAAAATGTCAGAAAAAGTTTTGTAATAATGGGCCGTTAGGCCATCTGGACCGGGACTTTTTCCTAATTTGAGGGATTTAATGGCTTCAGTCATTTCTGTTTTTGTTATCGGTTCTTCTAATGTTTGTGTGTCTATGTCTTTTAGAATGGGTAGGTCACTATCTATAAGGAACTTGCAAATTATTTCTGCTTTGGATCCTATAAGGTCTTTAGGTTTATGTGTGGAGGATAAGTTGTATAAATCTGTGTAATATTCTTGAAATCACTGGGCGATCATTTGGGTATCATTAGTTATTTGGTTTTGTCTGGTTTTGATGGCCATTATGTTTGTCGATAATAAAGTTTCCTTTAATGCTTTTGCTAAAAATTTACCTGACTTGTCTCCGTATTCGTAAAAGAACCTTTTTCTTGAAAAAAGGATCTTTTGGGCTTTAAGGTTCAAAATGGACTGTAGTTTTTTCCTTAAATCAAGTAAAGCTGTGGCTGTTTCAATCGCTAAAGATTGTTTATGTTTAGCTTCCATATCTCTTATGGCCTGTGTTAGAACCATGAGTTATTTTTCTGTTTCTCTCTTTTTTGCAGCCCCTAATCTGATAAATTCCCCTCGGACCACGCATTTGTGAGCTTCCCATATGTTCATAGGTGATATATCTTCTGATTCGTTTTCTTTAAAATAATATTTAATCATTTCTGATACTTTATTTGTATCTGCTATATCAGTGAGCAGGGAAGGATTTAACCTCCAAATTGTTGTTCTGGGCCTTTTGGCCTTTTTGTGTAGAGTCATTGATATGGGTGCGTGGTCCGAAAGAGTCTTTATTACAATATCGGCTGAATGTAAGAGTGGTAGATCTCTTTGTGAAATAAAGATATAATCAATACGTGTAAATTTATTATGCAATGTCGAAAAGTATGTATAGTCTTTCCCTGATGGGTTGCATGAGCGCCATGTATCTATCAACGTGAGTGAGGCTAGGAGTGTTTTTATTTTCTTTAGTTTTTTGTATGACACACTAGATTTGCCATCCGATGTGTCTTGTCACGTGTCTAGTGATGATACGCGTGAGGGAGAAGGAGCCTGTCAGCTCTTGTCAGTGTGCAGCCTGCAGTGATCCTGAATAGCAGCAGCACGGAGGGACACGGAGGCGAGTGATTTCTACTGACCATATATCAGTGAAATGCGATCTATATCTTTTACATCATGTGAGTGGATCTATTGGGCTCTTTGTTAACTTTATTTAATAGAACTTATGTGCACAATGGTTTTGTCCCACTTTTGTATTTCCTTTGGGGGAAAGCATATGAACAGGAGAAGCGGAGATTAGATGATCCTAGCCGGCGGATGTAAGCCTATCCTCTGCTGATTAACCCAGACTCAGTAAGCCTTGTTTAAACACAGATAAGAGGTATCATCATCATTTTTCTTCTAACCTGCAAAGGAATCACCTTTTCAAGTAAGGCGTATGGAAATTCACACAATTGCAATCCTTTTATAATTGTTACCAACTACATATTTATTTAATATATCTATTTTAATATATTTTTCACTCTATTTTTTCACCACCTTTTTCCAAATATTTTTGTTTGTTTATTATTTCACAAGAACAAATGGTGAACTAACTTTTGGATTTGTATTCCGGGAGGTCTCCAATTAGACTTTCACAGCAGACTTTTCAACACATTGTATTTATATTTATTTATATTATGCTAATCACTGTTCAGGTTTTTGTATAGTTTGTGACAAAGTATCCACAAGTAGAATGTGACCTGTCAGCACATTGAATAGTAGGATATCCTATAGATATTACGAGCGCATCACTTTATCTATTTATCTAAATAAGTATAGCAGTTGGGGAAGGAGTGTAATTTTTATGGAGTGAATCCTAACCCACCAGGATAGTTCTCCTCTAGCCCAAATCTTAATTTCTGACTCAAGTTTCTGGTATATGGGTGGGAAGTTCGATGAATACAGGTGTTCTATTTTAGCAGTAAGGTTGATTCCTAAGTATTCTATGGAAGTGTCATTCCACCGAAACTCAAAGGAGCTTTGTAGTGTCTCCACTAAGTCTGGTTTCAGTGAGATGTTGAGGGCATGGGATTTACCCGGAGACCCGAAGCCCTTGTGAAGTTGTATAGTGTTACAGAGGTTAGGGAGAGATGTAATGGGAGAGGTTATGAAAAGCAGCATATCATCTGCGAAAAGGCTGCATTTATGGGTCTGGGCACCACAAGTAACTCCTTGGATATTGGGGTTGGAACATATAGCTATCGCCAGTGTCTCAATGGTGATGGCAAAGATTAAGGGGGACAGGGGGCATCCCTGTCTGGTGCCCCTAGCGATGTTGAACGGTTTCGAGTAGTGTCCTTGGAGGTGAATCATAGCTTTCAGGGTGGTGTGTAATTCCCATGAAGTGCCTACCGAAACCCCATTGCTCCATGAGTGTGAAAATGTAGGGCCATTCGACTGTGTCGAAAGCCCTGTGTAAGTTTAGGGATAGAAGAATCCCTTCTTGTTTGGCGCCCCTGTTCCAACCCAATTGTAGAAGGGAAACCATATCAATAGCCCGTCTGATTTGGTCTGGCCCCTGTCTGCCCGGGATAAACCCGACTTTGGTCTTTATGGACGTATCGTTAATAAATAAGGCTAGGCGATTGGCCAGGATTTTTGTCAGTATCTTGAGGTCGTTATTAATGAGAGAGATAGATCTATAAATCTCTACCTCCTGGGGGCGTGGCTGGAAGCTGAGGAGAATGGCCGCGGTGTAGGAGAGTTCCGTCTTCCACGGACATACCGGAGCATACAGCACAGCACCTGAGCCTTGGATCGCGGCGATTTCTGCTCCTACTGGGGAAATGTCCAGGAAAAGAAAAGATGATTGGAGGATCAGCAGAATGACAGACTTCTACCGACAACCCCGCAGTACACAGACCCAAGATGGCGCCGGTAAGCGCAGTGACAAACAGCGTGGCAGGCTCTCTGATCACAGCAGCACAGCACAACGCTATACATCTCATTCCCAAAAGACACATAAGGGGCAGAATAATCAATCCCAGTCATCCTCCACATCATCTAGCCCTGTAAAAGCAAAACAGCAGCACATACAAGGAAAGGATATGGAGGAGGAGATAGATACATCCTTTAATGACACCAGGGAACTCCAGGACTCCATTTTAGAATTCCCCACCAAGAATCAACCAGTGATTGATACCACATTGAAGGACATGCTGGTGTCTCTCCGCCGTACCAAACATGCAGACATCTTAACATTTACAAATCACTTCAAGGCGGAAATCAAAGCTGTTGATAACAGGGTTACCCAAGAACACAAGATGGGAGAATTTGCTGGCACCATCAATGAAGTAATTGATGCCCATAATGAGAGGTAAGATGATCTACAACAGCTGAAAGCTAAAATGGCCGATCTCGAAGATCGTTCGAGAAGAAATAATATTTAAATTCGTGGGATACCACCAGAATTGAATGCCTATTTTCAAAAAATCCTCCAAGCAATACTTCCGGAAGCTACTTTAACAGACCTATCTATAGATAGGATCCATAGACTGCTGAAACCTAGACACTTGCCAGATCATTTACGAAGAGATACGATCGCACAAATCCACTTTTATCAAACCAAAGAGAAATTTCTCCAACTCATGAGAAATCCTGAAAATGCGCCAGTTTGCACCCAAGGCTTTTCCTTCTACTCAGATTTATCGGCCTACACAAGGCAGAGGAGGAGAAACGTGGCCACTATTACTAAACCTCTGAGAAACCACCAAATCACCTATAGATGGGCATATCCGGCAAAACTCTTGATCACAAAAGAAGGGAAAGCATTTCCTATCAAATCAGTGGAAAAAGGCATACAGCTTTTGAAAGAGTGGAATATCCTGGACAAAGACGAGGACCCTCCATCAACATCTTCTTCACCTTGTCCTCAATCACCCGCCTGGCCACATGACATAAACGACTAAAAGCTCAGGCTAAAAAGTACCAGTACTATGTATCTTTAGCTCCGGTACACCCATGGAATTTTATTTAGTTCTCTTTTTGTCCCTTTGAGAGTTATGGGATTATATCCCTACAGATTTAATTGAATTGTTTCTTTTTTATCTTTTTTACTTTTTGTTCATATCGGAGATTATAAGTTCTGTTTTGATCTCTGGTATACTCCAACTCTGTACTTACAGTACAGCACTTCGAACTCTGGCTCACTGTTAATGCAACGCACTTGCAGACTCCTCTGACTAGAGTCTACTTATCTACAAGGACTGAGGATCCAAAGACTCCAGTGACTTTTATCCTCTACAGAAGATAGTAATAAGGAGAGCCGGCAAAACTGTAATCCTTGAAGTGTCGTTTATTGGTACATCAGAGTGACAATAAAACAATAAAGCTGACGCTGACGCTATTGCCAAAATGTGTCAGCTTTATTGTTTTATTGTCACTCTGATGTACCAATAAAGGACACTTCAAGGATTACAGTTTTGCCGGCTCTCCTTATTACTGTTGCATGGGAGTATGTTGGGACACATCGAGCCTCGGCACCTGTGAGTGGACCTGGTGTATGGATTGAGTTGTCCCTGCAGGGGGCGCTGTTACCTTTCTTCTTTTCCATGCTCTACAGAAGATACCATGGGGTTTTACAATTTCATCATTTAATGTTCGGGGGCTGAACAGTCCACAAAAAAGAAACATGCTCTGGAAAGAAGCACAACTTCTACAAAGGGATATTTTATGTCTACAAGAAACTCATTTTTCTGCTTCAAAACCCCAAAAATTTCACAATCAACGCTTCCCAACGATGTTCTGTTCTAATGCCCCAAAGAAGAATAGAGGGGTAGCTATCCTCATCAAAGATACTGTATCTTTTATACAGAGACAGATGAATTGGGTAGATATATTATACTAGTATGTGAGGTAAACAATACGGTCTATACCATAGTAAATGTCTATTTACCTAATGTGAAACAACTATCTTTTTTGAGCAAGGTTTGGAAACGGGTTTGTACAGTGCGAAAGGGTTACACCATACTATGTGGCAATTTCAACGCTATACCCAACAAATCATTAGATGTATCGACTGGGACCCCAAGACTTCGAGAAAGAGCCACCCTTTCGCACTTCATGGCCTCAGAAAACCTACATGTGGCGATGTCAACACTCGGCTGAGCGGGATTATTCCTACTTCTCAAGTGTTCACCGCACATACTCAAGAATTGATCTCTTTTTGGTTGACAAGTTTCTCTTGCAGAATGTTAGTGCATCCACTATACACAACATCACGTGGTCAGACCACGCTCCAGTTTCCATTGAAGTGGAGGGATCCCGCACTGAAACACGGGCGACCAGATGGAAAAACAACGTCTTTCTTTTTGAACATCCAGACCACAAGCGTAAAATTACCAATGAACTCGGTGAGTTCTTCCTCATTAACGCCCCGTCTGTGCCGGATCCCTTCACGCTGTGGAACTGTCACAAAGCATATATAAGAGGAATTCTCATGAAAATAAGTAGTGTCACCAAGAAACAACGGCACCAGCAGCTTAATGACTTACTTCTTCAAATAGATAAATTGGACTCGGTAAACAAAAAATCACCCAAACCGTTCCATTAGCTCCCAACTTGATAAACTTAGACATGAGCTTAGACTTTTACTTATTTCCCAACACAACCATACGGCCAGGAAATAGAAGGCACACTTCTACAGCCAAGCTAATAAAGCGGGTAAATTATTAGCTAATCGAGTAAAAGAGAAAAAAATCAAACAAAAAATACCATTTATTTTCCATCCACGGGAAACAAACTCTTTAATCCAAAAGAAATTGCTAATGCATTTAGAGATTATTACAACAATCTCTATAACTTAAAAGAAGACACCTCTACCCTGCAACCTTCCCCGGAGATGATCCAGGAATTCCTGGATTCAATCTCCATGCCCAAGTTAAACCCTGACCAACTTAAAACTCTAAATGAACCAATTTCCACAGACAAACTTCAAAAAACAATTATGTCTCTCCCTAATAACAAATCTCCGGGCCCAGATGGATTTTCGTCTGAATACTACCGCACATTTCATTCCATAATAAGCCCACATCTATTACGAGTATATGAAACTGCTGCCTCCAAAGCTTCTTTCCCTCCAGAAATGTTATCGGCCACAATTGTAACCTTGGCCAAACCCGGAAAATCGCCAGACAATCTGCAAAATTTCAGGCCCATATCATTATTGAACATAGACTTGAAGCTATATGCCAAGATTATAGCAAACAGATTGGCCCGGTTCCTGCCCGCCCTGGTAAGACAGGACCAAGTTGGTTTTGTCCCGGGTCAGCAGGCACCGGATGCAACACGCAGAATTATCAATCTACTTCACGCTGCCGTGTCATCGGGGGTCCCTTCTCTGCTTCTATCATTAGATGCAGAGAAGGTCTTTGATAGAATCCACTGGGGATATTTAAGATATGTATTAGGCAAATTTGGAATATCAGGTACAGTCAATTCAGCCATCTTAACATTATATACTAATCCCTCTGCAATGGTTTACACAGAAGGCATGTTTTCTGACAGTTTCAACATCACCAATGGGAAAAGGCAAGGCTGCCCACTGTCCCCCTTAATATTTGCCCTTTTAATGGAGCCCTTGGCCGAAAAAATTAGATCCCATCCAAACATATCGGGCATTCTAATTTCAAAACATGCACACTTCATTTCTTTATTTGCAGATGATGTGATCTTGTCCCTCTCAGAACCCAGTAATTCTCTACCAGCTGTACATAACACGCTAAATTACCTCAACCAAATTTCATATTATAAAGTAAACGCAACAAAATCCAATTTACTCACCATAAATATAGAAGAGGACCTCCAAAAAAACCCTTTCTTCGCAATACCCATACCCATGGGCTGACAAACCTATTCCATATCTGGGCATTCAACTGACAACCCCAAGTTCTAATCTACTCAAAGTAAATTTCTCACCCCTCATCTCTTCCTTTCAGCCGGAATTCAATAGACTGAGAACCTTTTGTTTGTTTTGGATGGGAAGACTGGCAGCATACAAAATGCTCATTCTACCTGAGAATCCTTTACTATTTCAGAGCTCTCCCAATCTTTATACCAGTAACATTCTTTAACCCCCCTGGGGGTATTCCCGAGCGTGACTCAGGGTTGACTTTCTCTGCCAGGAGCGGTAACCCCGAGTCACGCTCGGGGTAACATTGCAGAGCTGTCAGCGGACTCCCCTTACCCTCTCCTGGCGATCCAGCGACGTCCTCCGCTGTGATTGCCGGCGAGATCGACCGGCATCTGACTTCCTGGTTCCATTCCCTGCGAGCAGCAGCAGGGCATGGGAGCAGAACTAGGCGGGTAATTCAAAAGTGACACACACATAAAAGAGGTGATACATTGTAATCTGAGAGGATTACACTGTATCATCTCAGATCTGACACTTGATCACTGTACAGTGTCCCTTGCCTGCCATTTTACTGTCATTTGTGCCCATAAAATATTTATAACATGGCATCAAAAAAGCGTCACTTTACTAAAAAAGCTCTTTTGGAACAGTTGAGTGACAGCGACAGCGGCACGGAGTTGCTCGCAGAACTGAGCGATAGTGAGTCGTGGGGAGATTTGTCATCTGACACTGACACTGATCTGGAAAGTGACAACGGTGATGATCCTGCACCTGACCTCAGTGATGTGCGCACTTGGTGCCCTATTGACTGCGATACGGACCAGGTAGCGTCCCCCAAGATTCCCCTTCACTGGATCACCTGGGATGAAGGTAGATGTTGAGCGTGACAACCCTCTGGCATACCTGCAGTTATTCCTCACTGAGGAGGTAATTGAAAAAATTGTCACAGAGACAAATTACTACCAAGAGCAGCAATCCGCTACGCTGCATGCCAGGTTTTCCAGAAGCAGAAAGTGGGAACCGGTGACCAAAGAGGACATCTGGCAGTTTCTGGGACTCATCATTCTTCAGGGGGTGGTGGTGAAACCACTCCAGAAATGGTACTGGACCATCAATAAGTTACTGGCCACTCTGTTTTTTGGCACCGTGATGTCAGAATACCGGTTTTCCCTCCTCATGAAGTATTTCCAGTTCACAAACAATGAAGAATTTGATGAGGCCACGCATCCTGCACCCAAACTAAAAAAAAATCTGGGAGGTATGCCAAATTATTGTGCCCAATTTACAGCGGACCTACGTGCTAGAAAGGGACATCAGCGTGGATGAAAGTTTGATGGCCTACAAGGGACGCCTAAGCTGGATACATTTTATTGCATCCAAAAGAGCGCGGTTTGGCATCAAATCCTACATGCTCTGCGAGTCATCCACTGGGTACATCTGGAATTCGGTCATTTGCACCAGTAAAGGCACGAAGTTCAACCCCAGGTACAGCGGCTATGGGATGACCACATCATCTGTCCTTACACTGCTGGAGCCATTGCTGAACCAGGGATATTGTGTGACCATGGACAATTTCTACACGTCTCCGGAACTGTATGAGGTTTTGCTACAAAACAAGACTGATGCGTATTGTATTGTACGTTCTATGCTTTCTTTTTTGGATAGTGAGCCAGAATCCCTACTCTTCTTATTATTATTTCTTTGTGATGTAATATTTTAAGTACATGTCTTTCAGTTCTTGCTTTTACATAGCAGTTTAGTAATATGATGAGGACATTCAGCCACCACGTGTTTACGCATCAGTTGTATTCTACAGTTTTCAGAGGTTCTAAAGATATGTTTCAAGACATTTATAAAAATATATTATTTGTTAAAAAATACCTTGCATGGTATATTACTGTGGATTGTATGCTGAAAATTTTTCAATAAAAATTATTCTGAAAAAAAAAAAAAATCTCTACCTCCTGCGGGTTCTTATTAGGTTTGGGGATTACTGTTATGTAGACGATGTTGAGTTGAGGATCTAAAGGAGATCTCTGTGCTTTCGCATTAAAAAATGTTGCCATGTGTGGTTCTAAAGTGTCTGTGAATGCCTTGTAGTATGGCACAGACAGTCCATCAGGTCCAGGGCCCGAACTGTTTTGAGCTTAATGACCTTATTTATCTCCTCAACAGAAAAGCCTGCCTCCATAATGTCTTTAGTTCAGAGGAGAGAGTTGGTATCGGGAGATCTCAGAGAAAACTGGATTCCATGGGGTCCTTGTTAGTGGGGGTCATACTATAGAGCTTGGTGTAGAACTCTCGGAAGGCTTCAAGTATCTTGTTGAGGTTGGCTGAGGGAGGGTGTCCTGCGACTCTGATCTTAGGTAGGCAGTGGTTCAGGGTCGTGGGGACAGCTTGGAGGCCAACATAGGGCCAATATTATCTTTTTGGTGGTAGAATTTTGCTCCACTCCAGCTGATGTGCTTCTCTGCTTTTACCGTGAGAGACAAATTCAGTTCCAGCCTGACAGCATTCAAATGCTCCACTAGGGCTTTAGAGGGGCACTTCTTGTGTTTGGTTTTAAGGGCTGCAAACATTTTTTTAAGGTTTTTAATGTCTATTAGCCTCTCTTTCTTGAGTTGGGTTGCTATACTGATTATTTTGCCCCTAATGATGGCTTTATGGGCTTCCCAGAGAACCTCAGGGGAGATGTCCACTAGGTTGTTGAGAATGAAGTATTCCTTTAGGGAGTTCTTCATTTCAGTGGTTTTGACAGGGTCACTAAGGATTGATTTGTTAAGTCGTCAGTGCGATTCCGATGACCTAGTAAGGGAATTTTGCAAAGAGAGGAGGACAGCATCTATGATGGTTGCTTTATGTGTTGATGAGATAAGGTTGGGGGGCACCAGAATATAGTCTATTCTGGCATAGGACTGGTGGGGGGCGGAGTAGTGTGTATAGTCCCTTTTCGAGGGGTTCAATTCCCTCCAAATGTTGACCAGACCGTGGGAATTAAGGGATTTTGCTATGTTTAGGCTCGATGTGGTGGGGCATGTCAGCTGGGCCTTGGGGGGTCTCATAAAGCCCTTGATCAAAGGTTACATTTGAGTCCCCTCCAAAGATGACCTACGAGGGGGAGCAGGGTTTTGAGGAGAACGTGGAAGAATTTAGTTTGACCTTTATTGGGGGCACAGTAAGAGATTATAGAGTATATGTTGCCTTCGATTGATCCTTTGACAAGGATAAACCTGCCCTCTAGGTCCCTGTATTCCGAGATGTTGGAAAATTTGCTGTTCTTCGAGAACAGGATTGATACCCCCGCTAGCTAGATAGAATGTTGGGTAGTGCGAGTGGAGGAATTTGGGGTTGTATTGAATCAGAAAGTGTGTCTCTTGGAGCAAAACTATGTCTATTTTCAGGGAGCGATAATTCTTCAAATGCTATTCTCCATTTCCTGGGGGAGTTCAATCCCTGTGAATTGTGTGTGGCAACCCTGAGATCCTTCCCAGTCGGGTTCAGGTTAGTCTTTGGGACAGAGGGCTGGAAAGCTACTGAGGCAACTGTCACTTACCCTTCAACGTCTTCTTCTGAGGGGCCAGGGATGTCGTTGGAGCTTGGGTCAGTCCGAGTCTGGAATCTGAAGCAGTACACAACAAGTAGGGAGGGAGAATGGGGAATAGAATAAACAAAACAAGAGACTGCATCTTCTAAGAAGACCATTGGTTTCTGGCATGGGGTACTCCCGCCAGATACCTATCAGTAGGCATAGGCAACCTCTAATAGAGAGCCAACGATCCATTCCACAGAGGCAGAAAATCTGCTTCTATGGGATGGGTGGAGGTGCATGGGTGTCACCCCTGACCCTTGCTTCTATGTGAACCGTAATGATAAACACAGCTAAAAATAACAATTCAAATGAATATTAGGAATGGAGACAATGAACATATGGCAAAATGGGAGGCTTATATAGGGGCCCTCCTCAGAGGCTATCTCCCTGCTCCCCTCTCCCCCAAATATGGGGGGACCCCTTGGGGGTAGTGGGGGGCACTCAAGGTCTCTGCGACTGCCCAAGGCCGGTCCCTGGGTTTGAGCACACTGATGGACCCTGAGTCCTGATGGTCTGCAGTATACCGGATCTTCTGGGAGAGTTCACAAAAGATGGTGGAAGTCCTGCAATAAGGGGACCGAGTTAGCCAATGTTAAAGTCCCTGAAGAGCATGTTCAGGCCCAAATTTCAATTGGGGTGTGTCGTATTGCTCATTGCAGAATATCTCCGTCATGTCCTTTAGGTGGGTTTTGAAAAGAAACAGGTGATAAATGGGAGACCTGGAAAGAAAACTTAAATGGGCTAGCTATTCGGCAACTCAGGTTAGGAGCCTGGAGCTCCAGCAACAGAGGGGACTACTGTCCTGGAATGGAATGCCCAAATGAGCGCAAAATGAAGTGTAAGGCTTGAGTGACCGTCTTATGGTGGTCTGCCATCCTTGGATTTCTTGGTCTTCCCATTGTTCCAGAGAGGGGAGACTGGGCTCTCTGGGGGGGGGGGGGGTCATTTGGTGGAACCCCCTGATGCTCATGAGAAGTCCATGGGTGCTTCCTGTGATATAAGCTTGAGGCAAAGGAAGAGTTTCTCACCTTCTGCTAGGCTGGAGAAGGAATAAGCTTTACCTTGGATAATGAATTTCACTCCAAAGGAGAAGGCCCAGCGGTATTTAACGTCCTGTTGGGCGAGGAGCGGTTTAGGGGGTCGCCGCTTTTAGATGGTAGAGGGGGACAGATCTGCAAAAATTTGTATATGGTGCCCCCGGCATGTAACTTGCTGCTTGAGGCAGGATTGTCTCATGACTTCCTTTTTCATGGCATAGAAGTGTGGCTTAACAATGATATCCCTCGGGGAACCATCATTTCTGGGGGGTCCCAGGGCTCTGTGGGCCTTGTCCAACTCTAGGCAGTGAGGGGGTGTGTTGGGTATCAGCTCCTTGATGAGGTCTTGCACCGCTGGGGGGGATATCCGTGATGTTTTCAGGAAGGCCCCGGATTCTAAAGTTATATCTCCTGGACCTATTCTCGGGGTCATCAATCCTGGAAAGGGCAGTTTCTAGCTGGTCCTGTAGAACCTGGATATGGGCTACATTTTGATTGGTACTTGAAACAGTAATGTCTAGTTTACTTTTTATGGCTACCATTCTGGATCCAAGGTTAGTGAAATCAGATTTGATGTCTCTGGTAATTTGGGTTGCTGTGTTAGCCAGTCCCCTCTCCAGGAGGGCAGATGGTTTGAGGAATAAGTCACCCTGTGGTGTGGATAGGTCCTGTTCATGCAGGCTAGGGGAGGGGGCAGCATGGTGGTATGGTGGAGAAGGCCCGGCCGGTAACATGGTGTATTCCTGCATGGCACGGCCCAGCAGGGACTCTTTGGAAGCTGGGGAGGGAGCCAGGGGGTACTGTGGGGTTCCCTGGGCCACCTGGGACTATGTGAGGATAGCTGGTGCTATGATTTGCCTCTGTTCCTGTGTCTTGTCTCCGCAGGCCGTGTGTGGCTGGGCTGTGGTGGTGGCTGCAGCTATCTTGGTACAACCGTCCCAACTGCTCTGTCAAATTCCGGCCCGAGATCGCATCTGGCGGCCGGGCCGGACATCCAGGGGGACTCTCGGGGGTTTCCTGGCAGTGGAGGGGTCGTTGCTGTCCGACCTGGGGGGTTTGCTGTGCCTGCTGTTGTTCTTGTGGGGCAGGGGTGATGTGGAGTTCCCGGCTCAAGCAGCCATCTCGGAGCTCCCACGCATACGCACTCCGGATTCACATTTCTTAAGAAGCAAAAGCTTATGTTTTAGTTAAGATTATAAGTTCTTTATACTACAATATTTCTTGATTAGTATATTAATAAGAACATTGGGGTTTCAATGAATATAATATTAATATGTATATGTATTATTTAATCTTATGTTAAAAGAAACTTATATTGTATACGTTAAATGGTTTCAAACATTGTTCTAGCCCTCTCCCCAGGAATGTCAATGCATAGATGCTGAGCAACTCCAATCATTATGTAAGATGGTTAAAGCCTGTGGTTTTCTGTAGAACAATAAAGCTCAGAGGAACTTTAAACCAGCCTTTTTAGGAAGGAGGGTCAGATTTTAGGAGTAAAAACTAGTAACAGAAGGACAGTTGAGCAGAGATTCGCTTGACACACCACGAGGCTTTGAAGGAAGCTGACACAGCTTCATACACACACAAAGATACACATCTGATTCAATCTTCATTTTACAATTATTGATGTTATTTTTACATTTTCCATTTTGATATTTGTTCTTGTAATATTCTATTTTATTATTAAATCAATTTTTGAGTTTTTACACGAGAACTGAACGGATTTTCTTGGAACTTTCCTCATCAATATAATTTACAGAATATCGGTATTAATACCATAATAACGGTACTTTAACAGTGCAAGCCTTAGCCAGTTTCATTTTGTCTGAATATCGAACATTTTTGAATTATTTCTCCTTCTGCTTGAAGAGAGGGAAGATAAACAAGACAAGCATTGATTACGCAGTCAAGCTTCCAGGAGAAATAGAAACAGCAAATGAACTTTCGGCATCATCGAATGAACCTGGAATCATAGAATTATCAGAATTGGTGAGATGTTTGAGCACGTGCAAGAAATCTCTGTTTCTTCATGACGTAATTTCCCGCCAAGAAAGGGGACGCGTGTTACATGAAGGAAGTCTGTCCTAAATTGGTAAGTAATTAATTTTTTTGATGAATTATCTAGTGAGAGTAAATTAGAGTTCAAAAATCTGTCAAAATTTGTTAAAGATGATGCATTATGGTATAACATGTTCAATGAATGTTTACAGGCTAATATTAAGATACAAAAATCAAAATGTACTTTTAGGAGATTCAGCAAACAGGTTAGAAACTTGATAAAGTTAGTTCAAGTTTATGACACAATGATATTAGGAGTTCCTAAAAGGAATGTTGTTTGTACAAAAGGGAAAACAAAGACTCAGCAGGATAACAGTGTATGTGTTAATTGTCTAATTTTGACTGAGCGAATAGATGATTTGCAAAGTGCAATTCAAATAAAAGATATTCAGTTGTCTGAATTACAGAATAATGTAAAAAGTATTTGTGTAAATTCTAAAGCACAGTCAAGCAAGTGTTTAGAGATTAATGATAGTGCAGACTCTAAACAGAAGTCTTTTGTACCAGATATGCGGTCTATAGAAATAGATGACCAGGACCATGAAGTTTTGCTTAAAAGTTTAGACAGACAAAAGTAAAATGGTGATCAGAGAGTTACCACGGGTATGGCCACACCCAGATATGGTGAGATACACGTCACAGGCAGAACCAAAGTTTCAGAGCAGACAGGAAATGGTATTTGCTTACATTGTAAGAAATGTGGCCATATACAGAAAGAATGTTTAAAATATAAATTAGATTAACAAAGAAAAACTTTGAAATTAGGAAATTAGGAAATTTCTGAGCAATTTATTTATCCTTGTACAAACAATAGGTTGTCGGATTTGTCTTATGCCTCAGAAGTCAAACAGATCAGTACACTGACGGTAATGACAGTTCAATCAATATGACAATCGATGCTGACAAAGAGAAAGATGGATTACTTCCATTGCCAAAATCTGGATTAAAAAAAAGTTTCTGAGACTTCTCCAACATTAAAGAATGTTGCTCCAATTGTATTAGATGAATGTGGAAGGTCGTGGTTATTTGTTTTATTAAATGGTAGGAAAACAAAATGGTTAATAGATTTAGGAGCTGAACTCAGTTTGACTAAACACAAATTACCTGTGAATATTGATTCTCCAAAATGTAATTTAATTGGTTTCAGTGGAAAAGAAAATACAGTTGCAACTAAAGTTTCTGATGTGACTTTTGAAATTCCGGGACTTTTGAAAACTATTATCGACATATAGTGTTGTCAAAATGTAGAGAATATTTTAGGCATAGATGTGATTAGTAAATTACATTGGATTATTGATTTAAGTAATTCTACTATATGGAAAGATTCATCTAGGCTCAAATCTAAGTTATTAGATCCTTCAATGTACAGTAATGTTGGAAATTTTTGTACAGCAGCTGACATGTCTTCAGATTATAATTGGCCACATACAGGAACCAATCTCGTATTGGAACAATTGGTTCGATCACATAAAAGTCTTTGGAGTCAGGCCAAAATAGATACAGGTTTGTTTAAAGATATTGAAATTAAGGGAAGAGAACCTGAACCCTAAATTCAATATAAGTTGCCACAAGAATCAATCGGTCCAGTTTCTGACATTATACAAGAATTTTTACAACAAGGAATAATAAAGAAAGCACAATCAGTGGTAAATAATTGTATATGGCCTATCAAGAATGCTGATGATTCGCATTCTTTATCTGTTGATTTAAGATCACTGAATAAATGCATTACAAATAACAAACCTATTGTTCCTAATTTAAATTTAATGTCACACATGGATGCCAAGGCCAAAGTATTTTCTGTACTGGAAATCGCCAATAGTCATTTTTCTGTATCCCTAACTAAAGCTGTCAGTATAAGCTTGCCTTCAGCTTTAATAAAGAAACCTATGCATTCACTAGAATATTTCCAGGATTGGACATTAGTGACTGTATAGAGCACGAGTGTTTAAAGAAAGTATTATCAAAATTCTCTAGACCAGAATGTATTTTCTAGCATGTGGACAAGTTTTTGTTGTCTACACAGAGTATAGAAGAACATGCCCCTCTTTTGTCTGATTTATTTAATCTGTTACAAACAGCAGGTCTGAAACTGAACACAGAGTCGGTTCAGTTGATGAAAAGTCGGATAGCATTCCTTCATATGCAAATTAGTCATGGACAGAGACAGTTATCACAGGAAAATGTTAGAAACATTTCTGCTATTCCAATTCCAACATCTTACAAGGCCTTATATCAATTTTTGAGCGAAGTAAATCGTTGCAAAGAGTATTTACAGAAATGTGATGATAAAGTTAAACCATTATTTTATTTTTTAAGACAGAAAGATGTTGTGTTTGATTAATGGGGTCAAACCCAGACGCCTTTGAAGTGTTAAAAAGGGATCTGAAAAATGCTCCTTAATTGAGTACAATTGAAGTTGGATTGTCAATGCCTGTTGTTTTGCATACTGATGTATCTGAGAATTCGATTTCAGTAACTTTGTCTCAATTAAAAGAAAGTGATCAGAAAATAATAGTTTTTTTCTCCAGAGGTTTTACAAATATGGAAAAGACTTTTGACACACATATTAAGCAATTGTTAAGTGTTTATTTTGCAGTCAAAGTACCAGAAAAGATTGTGATATCTAGTAAGATCATATTACAGACACCTGATCTATCACTAAAAATTATTTTAGAGAGAATTAATTCAGGAGAATTATATGACAAATATTGCCCATTTTTTAAAACTTTACCATTTAAATCTATACAGGTAGATTTCGTAACAGAACATTCTCAGCTATATTTACAAAATGATGTTTGTACAAATGTATTCAGGAAACCTATAAATGGGGTTTTTAGAACAAGGGCTGAAAAAGGCGAGTTGTTCAGCAGGTTTTCCTATGTGTTACCCAAATAATGGTTATGCTATTCAGCAAAAATGCTGAATTGGAAGATGCCAAAAATTAGAGTACAGCACGCATGACTCTAAATCAGGGGTCTTCAAACTATGGCCCTCCAGTTGTTCAGGAACTACAATTCCCATCATGCCTAGTCATGTCTGTGAATGTCAGTGTTTTACAATGCCTCATGGGATGTGTAGTTCTGTAACAGCTGGAGGGCCGTAGTTTGAGGATCCCTGCTCTAAATCTTAAAAAGGAGAAATGAATGGACACAGTTCATTTCAGTCTTCTGGGTTGATTTGAAACCTCTCTTTGTTTGTGAAAACGATGTTTCAAATCATGCCAAAAAGGAGAAATACACAGAATAATAGCATAAGGAGTTTAGGCCAGATTAAGAAAAATAGAGCAAAGTATAAAATATTAGGATTGTGATATCTAAAATGAATAAGTAAATTAAAGTATATTTTGCATTAGTACATTCTAAATAATGATACTGCATTCTGTTTCAGGATCTGACTTATAAGTCACCAAAAGAAGAGAAATGTAATATTTCTAGACTTTCGAGATGAAAAACAAACCCTTGAAGCTTAAGAATATCAGTTCTGGGATAAGATTTGACACAAGAGATTCATTCGTTATAATTATTGTTGTCTTTTTATGTTCAATAAAGTTTTTCCAACTTTACAGAGTGCAGGAAGAAAAATAATAAGAAAAAAAACCTCAAGACCTCTAATAAGAGAGACACTTAAAAAAAACAATTGACTTTTGATTTTTGACTACTGATGAAATCATCTATCCATCAGATATATTGTAGTTTTATATATATACATTTTTATGTGACGTGATATGTTTATCATATCAAGATGAGATATTTTTTACACATCAATTTTTACAATCACATATAGTGTATTTTCAGAGTTGAAAAGGTCAAACATCCTTACAATAGAGTCATTTCAGTTAGGAGGAACATCTGGTGTTAATTAAGATAATAGTATTTTCCTAAAGTCATATTTATTTTTAAAATCATCTCACATATATGAATGAATTGAAGTTAAAAAACATATTTTAAGTTCTAATTTTGACAAGATTTGAAAGGCTGTATGGATTATAGATTTATGCTAAACACAATTTGGAAGGAAAGTATGAAACATATTTCGGGAAGGAAGGAAGGAAGGAAGGAAGGAAGGAAGGAAGGAAGGAAGGAAGGAAGGAAGGAAGGAAGGAAGGGAGGAAGGGAGGAAGGAAGCTGACACAACTTCATACACACACAAAGATACACATCTGATTCAATCTTCATTTTACAATTATTGATGTTATTTTTACATTTTACATTTTGATATTTGTTCTTGTAATGTTCTATTTTAATATTAAATCAATGTTTGAGTTTTTACACGAGAACTGAATGGATTTTCTTGGAACTTTCCTCATCAATATAATTTACAGAATATCGGCATCAATACCATAATAACGGTATTTTAACAAAAATGCATGCAGGTTTGGAAAAATTTTCAGGGCATTGTAACCAGCCTCTCTCATACCAATGTCAAATTTATTTAACCATTTCAATACTGGGCAATTTTATCCTGTTTCTGCCCAGGCCAATTTTCATAATTCAGCGCTGTCGCACTTTAAATGACAAATGCGCAATCATGCAACATTGTACCCAAAACTTTAAAAGTTTTTATCAATTTGTTTACAAAACTAGAGCTTTTTTTGGTGGTATGTAATCACCACTGGGTTTTTTTATTGCTAAAAAAAAAAGAAAACAGACTGAAATTAAAAAAAAAAAAACACATCTTCTTTGTTTCTGCAAATTTTGCAAATAAATAATTGTTCTTCATAAATTTAGGCCAAAATGTATTCTGCTAAATTTCTTTGGTGAAAAAAACCCAAATCAGTGTATATTATTTCGTCTGTAGGAAAGTTATAGAGTCTACAACTATGGTATTGGTATATATATATGAAAATTGATCAGTCCTGATGTACTGAAGATCTATCTCATTTCTTGAGGCCCAAAAATGTCAGGACAATACAAGTATCCCCCACATGACCCATTTTTGGAAAGTAGTCAGTCCAAGGTAATTAGTAAGAGGCATTGTGAGTTTTTTGAAGTTGCAATTGTTTGTCATATTTTTTTGAAAAATTAAGAAATTATTTTTTTTTCTCTTTTTTTACAACATTTTTTTAACACACTGTGAGCAGAGCAAAATAATATTAGTATAGTAACATTGTACTGCTCTGGAGAAGTAATCAGGATTTTTTTTTTCTTACATGTTATTTTTTTTTCCAAAATCAATGTTTATTGTAGGCAAGAGATATAATGCACAGTAGGAATACAAATGTAAACTGTCTAATGTGTATCAAAATGCATTGTTGCAAGTTAACAGAGATATCATTGAGAAGAATACATTATGCTTTAGTAAGGTGTAACAAGAATAAAGCAGAAACAAAACAGCAAAAGATGAACAACGAGGGCATCTAGCCCTGAGTAACCAATTGGTTATATAATCTTCACGGTTACCCTATTTGGTTAGCGTGCTGGAGTTTCCATATCTTTACAATAACATCTGGGATGCTTGACCGTTAGGGTAGCTGGGCGCCATCATGTTTCTTAGGGTATTTTCGTTATATCAGTATTGGTCTTGGGTAAAAGTCTTAGGGAGCCTTGGCAGTAATAGGGGGGCGAGTGTAGGCACACTAGTCAGGCTGCCCTTTTGGAGATTATTGTTTGCCGTAATAGGCTGGGTGCTCGATGATGATGTCTTTGGTTAGTTGCCTAATGTCTCTAGATTAGTTGATTTCCTGGGGGATTGCAGTCACCGGACCACTAGCAATTCACAGGTAAAAGGCGAATCTAGTAGGCATATGCCACCTTCAGGTTGGTCCGTTGAGTCGGTTGGGAGAACCTGGGTCAGTTGAGTGGAAGGGGAGAGGGGACCTTGGAATTTTCCTACATGTTATGATTGCTTATAGCAGTGAATTTAATTACTATAAGGAAACATTTTCCTTAATGAAACTGAGTCATTCAGTTTGTTTTGTTGTGATTAGCTGTGATTGGCCAAAGCTAACCACATGGTACAAATGGGCTGTAATTGGTCTTGTCTGTACCATGTGATAACATTGACCATTCACAGCTAGGAACACAATTGTACACAATGGATGGCATTAAAAGAAGCCATCCAATGATTACAATTGTCATGTGATTCACTGTGATTGGTCACAGGGTTTCCATGGTACCGGCAGTGAGCCAGTACACTGATCAGTCATCAGCTATGTCCGGTAGTCACAACTGGTGAGAGATTGCGCCACTGCGTGTCCCCTATGACGTCCACTCAGAAGGAGGAAAGTCCCGCCCAGCCATCAATCTGCTATAGCCCGGGCAGGAAGGTGTTAAAGTGGTATTAAACTTTATTTTTTTTAAATTGCTGAGAGGTAGGGTTTTTATAACAGAAGAAATTCTATCTGTCTTTTCTGTCAAATATGCACCATATGCCTGTCAGCTGTCATGCACTTTGACCCATAAATTTTCAGCTCAGCGTACATTTACAGCACATGATCTGTGCTGTGGCTATGTGACTTCCATAAGCATATGCGGGGGTGACATCATCGTGGCCCAGCCATATAAGCCACCAAAGAGACAGAACCTGGATTTTGCTCCACAGCCAGGCACAAGGCAGATTCACACAGCCAGGTGCAAACATTCAATTCAACTTGCTGCTCCAATGACGAGTCTAGGGGTTTTGTTTTATTAGCGAACTTGGATAGGGTATAGGATATACTTGGCTGAAACTTGGTTGAAGTCCTTGCAGAAGGCAGATAAAGACTTCCTAACGGCAGCAGTAAACTGATTGCAGAACTGAGCAATGTCCCTTAGTAAAGTAGTGGACAGTCCTGGACAAAGCTCTAAGAACACTTGCCAGTGTTACATAGTTACATAGTTAGTCAGATTGAAAAAAGTTATTCTAGTTCAACCAAAAAAAAAAATCATACAATCCCATATACACAATCCTTCCCCCACAGTTGATCCAGAGGAAGGAGAAAAACCCCTGCAGAGCATGCTCCAATTTGCTACAGGAGGGGAAATATTTCCCTCCTGATCCCCCGAGAGGCAATCGGATTTTCCCTGGATCAACTTTACCTATAAATGTTAGTACATAATTATATTATTTACATTATGTACATCCACCAAACCACCTGCCATTTGGATCCTGTTCCCTCGCAAATTCTACGTTCACCCTCTGGCTCTATTCTACACTCTCTAAAACACATCTTCAATCTCTCCCTCTCTTCTGGCATCTTCCCAAACTCTCTAAAACATGCACTAGTCAGCCCCATACCTAAAAAGCACTCACTGCTGGAGGAACCCATCACAGCAGCAGAGCTGGGAGTGGCCCTAGCCACTTCGAAACCAAGAATGGGCCCTGGCCCTGATGGCCTGCCTCCGACGTATTATAAAACCTTCTTTGATACGCTGTCGCAACCTCTGGTCTCTGCCCTCAATTCCATCACAGAGGGTAATTCTTTCCCGGTGGACACTTTGAGGTCCTATATTTCCCTTATCCCAAAAGAGGGGAATGAACTGCTGCGGTGTGGGAGTTATCGCCCGATTGCACTTTTGAATAAGGACTTAAAACTCTTTGCCAAAATTCTGGCCAAAATTCTGGCCAACGGATCTTTATATTATCGTTGGAGCCCCTCCTGTGCAGAATAAGGGTGGACACAGGCATCATTGGCTACCCAAAACTCTCAGGGTCCCATAAGGTGGCCGCATTCGCGGACGACCTAATCTTCTTCCTAATGGAACCGCTCACTTCCCTCCCTAACTTGCTTCAATCCCTTCAGGAATATGGTACTCTTTATCTCTTTCAAATCAGTCTAACCAAATCCTCCATTCTCAATATAACAGTGGGTAGAGACATTGTTCAACATTTACAATCGGCCTTTCCACTGAGATGGGCGACTAACCTCATCAGATACCTGGGAGTTGACATCACCCCTGATCCTGCCATTTTATATTCGGCAAACTTTGCCCCGCTGCTTCTTCGCCTCAAGACGGACCTTCTACACTGGCACTCTCTCACATTGATGTGGTTTGGTCGTTGCAATGCTCTTAAAATGACCCTATTGCCGAAGGTTTTGTACCTGATGCAGGCACTCCCTACCCGTCTACCTCTAGCATTTTTCAATCTAATTGACTCTGTTCCATGCATTCGTCTGGTCCCATCTCAAGCCACGCGTTAGACTTCAACTCCTTCACCTTGCAAAAAGTAGGGGTGGGGTTGGCCTCCCGGACATGAAAGCCTATTACAGGGCGGTTCACCTCACCAGGCTAGTGGACTGGCATTGTCATGCGGAAGCAAAGCACTGGGTAGCCATGGAAATGGAGGATTCCGGAGACACGGCCGAGAGATGGCCCTGGATCACCACACCCCTGCCAAGGGACCTAGCGGAACACCCTACACTAGGCAGCACTCTCTCAGTGGCTAGAGATGCCTTTCGGCATTCCTCGGTGTCTCCACTACCCTCCCCCATGGTGCCGATTCTGGGTAATCCGGAATTTGCACCTGGCCTGCAGAGCCCTCATCTTTAATCACTGTCAATGGGCACTCGGCTTCGCCTGTGTGACTTCTTGGGGCCTAACGGCCAGCTTTCCTCTGAAGCTGGGGCGTCAGCGACGGACCCTCCTCTGGATTTCTGGAGTGGCTTACAGCTGTGCAACTTTCTGCACAGCTGCTTGCAGGAACCAGGCATCTCCCGTCAACTCACTGAACTAGAGCTCATCTGTCATCGGGGGGAGCCAGTGTGGCACTGTCTCTTGCTTATTTACTCCTCCCTGACCCAACCAGCGGAAGGGTTTGTTCCCCCTTTCTCTCTAAGTGGGAAGCGGAACTTGGAACCCAATTTACTGACACCCGGAGGAAGAAGATTCTCCACTTTGCCCAGAAATCTTCTATAGCCACCAGAGTCCAAGAGACCTGCTACAAAATAACGACTCTCTGGTATAGAGTACCCACCACTCTACACCATTTCCTAGACAGAGGGCATTACACTACTCTACCTTATTCTACTTTACTCTACTTTTTATCCATTTCCTGTTTCTAGCTTTCGCTATCCACCATGCCTCCCCCCTGCTTGCCTTAACTCCTTCTCTCCCAATCCCTATCCCTTTCCCACTTTTGGGGTTACCTGTTCTACCTCTTCCCCTCTCCCCTTGGTACACTCCCCCTCTTCGCAACTCTTACCCACTCATGGGTTATCCGATCAGATACTGTGAATATCTTAAGATGCATTACATTTCCACATGTCTCATGTTTGGGCCCACCAGATTTTCGGGTTGCTTCGCTCCCCAAACAACTATAAAATGTACATAATGTTGTTGTGTTACATAACTTGGTATGTGCTATCTAGGGATGAGCTTCGAGTTCGAGTCTAACTCATGTTCGACTCGAACATTGGCTGTTCGCAAGTTCGCCGAACAGCGAACAATTTGGGGTGTTCGCGGCAAATTCGAATGCTGCGGAACACCCTTTAAAAGTCTATGGGAGAAATCAAAAGTGCTAATTTTGAAGGCTAATATGCAAGTTATTGTCATAAAAAGTGTTTGGAGACCTGGGTCCTGCCCCAGGGGACATGGATCAATGCAAAAAAAAGTTTTAAAAACGGCCGTTTTTTCAGGAGCAGTGATTTTAATAATGCTTAAAGTCAAACAATAAAAGTGTAATATCCCTTTAAATTTCGTACCTGGGGGGTGTCTATAGTATGCCTATAGTATAGTATAGTATGCACAGGTGGCTGCATTTGGGCACAGGTGGCTGCATTTGGGCACAGGTGGCTGCATTTGGGCACAGGTGGCTGCATTTGGGCATAGGTGGCTGCGTTTGGCGGGCACAAGTGGCTGCGTTTTGGCACAGGTGGCTTCGTTTTGGCACAGGTGGCTGAGTTTGGGCACAGGTGGCTGAGTTTGGCGGGCACAAGTGGCTGCGTTTTGGCACAGGTGGCTAAGTTTGGTGTGCACAAGTGGCTGCGTTTGGGCACAAGTGGCTGCGTTTGGGCACAAGTGGCTGAGTTTGGGCACAGGTGGCTGCGTTTTGGCACAGGTGGCTGAGTTTGGCGGGCAAAAGTGGCTGCGTTTTGGCACAGGTGGCTGAGTTTGGCTGGCACAAGTGCCTGAGTTTGGGCACAGGTGCCTGAGTTTGGGCACAGGTGGCTGCGTTTTGGCACAGGTGGCTGAGTTTGGCGGGCACAAGTAGCTGCGTTTGGGCACAAGTGGCTGCGTTTGGGCACAGTGGCTGCGTTTGGGCACAGTGGCTGCGTTTGGGCACAGGTGGCTGCATTTGATGGGCACAGGTGGCTGCATTTGATGGGCACAGGTGGCTGCGTTTGACGGGCACAAGTGGCTGCGTTTGACGGGCACAAGTGGCTGCGTTTGACGGGCACAGATGGCTGCGTTTGACGGGGGAGGTTCAGTATTTTTCAGTTTGTTTGCACCCCCCAAAAAAATTTTGAGCACCAGCCGCCACTGGTCAGCACAAGAGACAGTACAGGGAACTTCACAGGGCTGTTTGTCATCTGTGGATTATTTCCCTTTTGACCTCCTAGCAGCAGTGTGTGTGAATCTCTGTACCCTGTAGTGCACCGGATTACTGCACTTTTTAGGGAGTGAGGTTATTTTTAATTCAAAGCGGAGTTCCAGTCAATTTTTTGTTTATTAGAAGTCAGCAGCTACAAAAAAAGTGCATCTTCTGACTTTTAATAAAAAGACACTCACCTGTCCCACAATCCAGCGACGTGGCCACCCAAACCCTCCCTTCTCTCCCCCGCCTGTCCACAGCGCTGGCAATACTACTGTGGGCATCCGGCTGTGACAGCTTGCAGCTTCACAGCCGGGTGCGCATGTCTCACTGCGCTGTCCTGCATAGCCGGGCAATCTTTTGGGAACTGTGATGTGTCCCAGAAGATTGCAGGGTGGAAGGGCCACCTAGGCGGCCCAAGCGGAAGTGGGAGCTCGTCGGTAATCGTGATGCATCGTGATGCATCGCGGAATCGAATCGAATCGTTGACCAGATAATCGTAATCGAATCGAATCGTGAGACCAGTGAAGATGCGCAGCCCTACTATAGACACCCCCCAGGTACGAAATTTAAAGGGATATTACACTTTTATAGTTTGACTTTAAGCATTATTAAAATCACTGCTCCTGAAAAAACGGCCGTTTTTAAAACTTTTTTTTGCATTGATCCATGTCCCCTGGGGCAGGACCCAGGTCCCCAAACACTTTTTATGACAATAACTTGCATATTAGCCCTTAAAATTAGCACTTTTGATTATTCATGTTCGTGTCCCATAGACTTTAACGGTGTTCGCGTGTTCGAACAAACTTTTTTCCTGTCCGCATGTTCTGGTGCGAACCGAACAGGGGGGTGTTCGGCTCATCCCTAGTGCTATCACTAGCTCCAGGTCATGCAAGTAACTGTCAGGGTGCCTCCACGGCCTCGCACACCGTTAGTATTGCTATACCGGGGTCTGTCCCTCATGTGCCTTACACACAGTGCAAGGTCAGAGAATTTGATTTGTTGACCTCACCTTGTAATCTTGTCTGACTTTTCTGTCTGACTTTTGTTATGTACCTATGGATGTAGGATGGAAAAGGACTTGGGGGTCCTAGTGGATGATAGGCTCAGCAACGGCATGCAATGCCAAGCTGCTGCTAATAAAGCAAACAGAATATTGGCATGCATTAAAAGGGGGATCAACTGCAGAGATAAAACGATAATTCTCCCGCTCTACAAGACTCTGGTCCGCCCGCACCTGGAGTATGCTGTCCAGTTCTGGGCACCAGTCCTCAGGAGGGACGTACTGGAAATGGAGCGAGTACAAAGAAGGGCAACAAAGCTAATAAAGGGTCTGGAGGATCTTAGTTATGAGGAAAGGTTGCGAGCACTGAACTTATTCTCTCTGGAGAAGAGACGCTTGAGAGGGGATATGATTTCAATTTACAAATACTGTACTGGTGACCCCACAATAGGGATAAAACTTTTTCGCAGAAGAGAGTTTATTAAGACTCGTGGCCACTCGTTACAATTAGAAGAAAAGAGGTTTAACCTTAAAATAGTAGGGACCTGTGGATAAAGAAGAGTGTTGCTCCCAGAATGTAATGAGGGGAGCAATTGCAGTAACCGGGGTTTATCTACTCAATACGGAATCAAGAAGACTGTACACTAGAGATTTATGTTACCCCTCGTTGCTCAAAACCAGCGAAAATGTACATTCCATACCCCATGCATGACTATCCGCTGCATTACATCCCCCTACTCAGTGTAAATGGTTCCTGACTTTAGAACAAACAACTCTGCTTGCTCAAAAGGAAAGTATGCTAAAGGCTTACATGGGGGTAGTACAAATGTTTGTGGGAAAACAATGTCTTGTGATGGAGGGGAGGGGGCTTTAACCCCCCCTCACGTAATATTCCGCTATGGGTAGTGTGACGAGAGATCCGGGAGGGGTGGAGGGAGGTTCTCTCTCTCGCCGTACCCTGACTCCTATCATTATACAAAATATACCCAGGGCATAATAGAATGTCTCCACTCTTAACCCTGCTTCGGGGAGACCATTGCAGAGGGAGGTATATGGGCGGGATGCTTGTGGAGGGGGTGAGCTCACCTCACACTACCAACCCAGGGGTTAGAGGCTCTCGGGACTTGCCATCTTAGTTGTGAGAAGAAGGGGACGTAGCCTTATCAACCTACTGTCCCCTGGACATCCAGCTCGGGAGGGTATACTCCAGATACTGCAGGATTGCAAAGCAGGGAGGTCCCATAACCCCCGAATCTTAGATACTCCAGAGCCTTGCCTATGAGGATGTTATAGAACCTCATGTTAGAGGATGAACATATGGTATATTGTTTACGGGGTACCCTATGTGGTCTAGTTAGCTTCAGTTGGGGGTAGTTGGTGTTTAGATCAGGATTGGCATCTGACAGATTGATAGAAATTTGATAAGAAGATATGTACCATGTCGGATACAGTCAGTTTAAATGTTCTTGCCGGCATATGTATATTTTCTTTTTGTCTTTTGTTTCCCTTTTGTTTTCTTTAATAAGCAACACGGCCGATATCTTCCCAATATCATTATAGATGTTTTACACGGGTGGGGAGGGGGGTGATGCCCGGGGACTCACCACTGGTTATCGCTTACCCCGCTCCCAATTAGGTCTGCGCTCGATTACCAGTGTGTAGCTGGTGAGCGTCCTAGCACTAGTGTGCTATCTTATTAGATTGCTACTGTAGCACCTGTGAGGTGTGTATTTGGCATTCTTCTTTCTCTCTCTGTCTCTCACATCCTATTCTTTATTCTTTCCTTCCCCTCCCTACCCCCCCCTCCCCCTCAACCCTAAACTCCCTACCCCCACTACTAGTCCTTTAAGGGGATCACTATTTGGAATTGGGGGCCATGGAGGCGATCAGGGTACTTTCATTGAATGCAAAAGGCCTAAATGTACCCGAGAAAAGGCGGATGCTGGTCAATGACCTTCGACGTCATAAAGCCACTGTGGCATTTCTTCAGGAGACCCACTTCAAGAAAGACAAACTACCGATATTGAAAAACAAACATTATCCAACGGCTTATCACTCTACCTTCGCGACTACTAAGTCGCGGGGAGTATCCATACTCATTGCACGATCAGTCCCTTGGAAATGTGCGGATGTAAGGACAGACCCGGAAGGACGTTACTTGTTCCTCAGAGGGGAAATTGGTGGTATAGAGGTAACGCTCGCTAACATATATGCACCTAATAACCATCAGGACCATTTCATTACCCATACACTAGAGACACTGATGGAATTCACGAAAGGTCAGTTGATCCTCGGAGGTGATTTCAATGTGCCATTGATTCCCACGGAGGACTCCTCCTCGGGTCATTCCTCAATCACGCCAGCAATTAGGAAACGCATTGCTCGTTCCCTTCACAAAGCACAATTGATTGATGTGTGGAGGCTCCTCCACCCAAGTGAGAGGGACTACACCTTCTATTCAAACCCACATAAAATATACTCACGGATAGATTACTTCCTGATCCCTCATGCACATCTACATGCCATACGAGACTGTTCGATTGATTCCATTACCTGGTCTGACCACGCTCCGGTTCTGCTCAAATACGATTTGACTGACAATCTCACCTCTAGATCACAGACGTGGAGGCTTAATGAAAGTCTTCTACAAAATGAAGAAGTTTGTAAAGACGTGATCAGAGAATTAGATTATTACTTTAAGACCAACGCTACCCCTGACACTGATCCAGGAATACTCTGGGAAGCACACAAGACGGTAATTCGTGGCATCCTCATCAAACATGGGGCACGAATTAAAAGACAGCGCACAGCGCAGTTGAGGTCCCTCCTGGATGACCTACACAAAGCCGAAGCTAAACACAAACACATACAAACACCTACGGTTGAGGCAGAGATCCTGCTTCTACGAAGCAGAATCTCCGATCTAATGCTGTTTCAGGCTAAAGCAACGATCCAGATATGTCGACGGGTCTCCTATGAGTCGGGAAACAAATGTGGTAGGCTCCTAGCTAATTCCCTGAAGACACAGACACTAGCAAATTATATTCCTCACGTGAACTCACCGACGGGCCAGAAGATCACTTTGCCTCATCAAGTTGCGCGAGAATTTAAAGACTTCTATGCGTCCCTCTACAACCTACCGAAGGCATCCTCCTCGCGAGCTCAAATTGGGACATACCTAAGCAAATCTGGTCTTCCCACGCTCCCCACTGAAACTAGGGAACTACTTGACGATCCAATAACCATTGAGGAAATTCAGGCGGCAGTGAGTACCATAAAATTGGGGAAGGCTCCTGGGCCAGATGGGCTTACGGCACAGTACTACAAAAATTTGTTACCATCCCTGGGGGAACATATGCTTACATTTTTTAACTCTTTAGGGTCGGGAACGACTATTCCAAGAGACACACTAGCTGCACATATTGCAGTGATCCCAAAAGACGGAAAAGACCCTACGTCCTGTAGCAGTTATAGGCCAATATCATTACTCAACGTAGACCTAAAAATTTTCACAAAAATTCTGGCCACCAGGATCCAAAAGCATATCCCGTCCCTAATCCACCTGGACCAAGTGGGATTTGTCCCAACCAGGGAGGCAAGGGACAACACGATTAAGGTTTTGAACCTTATTCATACAGTCAACCATACTAAGACACCTTGCATTATTCTGAGCGTAGACGCAGAGAAGGCCTTTGACAGGGTGAATTGGCAATTTATGGTCTCTGTCCTGGATTACATAGGACTAGGCTATACAATGCTCAATTGGATAAAGTCACTCTACTCCACCCCCACAGCGCGTGTTCGAGCCAATGGAGTCTTGTCGGACCCGTTTGCTATTGAGAACGGAACACGCCAAGGATGTCCTCTATCCCCACTCCTCTTCGCCCTGTCACTGGAACCCTTCCTGTGTACCATACGTTCCAATCCAGACATCACTGGGGTTAAGATGGGAGATTCCCAACAGAAGGTAGCCGCATATGCGGATGACATGTTATTCTCATTAACTAACCCAGCAATTTCCCTCCCCAACTTACTACAAGAATTCAAAACCTATGGTAATCTATCCAACCTGAAAATTAACCTATCCAAATCCGAAGCTATGGGTATAGGTATACAACCACGTCTTCTTGCCTCCCTCCAAAATAACTTCCATTTTAAATGGACTTCCATGGCCCTAAAGTACCTGGGAACTCACATTCCCCCCAAATTATCAATGACGTTCGCACTGAACTTTCCCCCACTCCTGACATCGGTGAGGACCCTACTAACCAACTGGAGTACAGGATTACACTCATGGTTCGGGAGATGCAACATCCTAAAGATGTGTATTCTGCCCAAATTCTTATATTTGTTGCAGGCCCTACCGATCCAAATCCCATCTTCCTACTTTGACCAGATTAATGCCCTATTTTTTGATTTTGTGTGGGCCCATAAGAGACCTAGACTCGCGAGGAGGTTGCTTACCCTACCCAAACTGTATGGAGGGCTGGCAATACCGGACCTTCGCAAATATTACTACGCTACCCACTTGACCAGACTTATAGACTGGAACCGCCATCAGACTACTAAATTATGGACTAGACTGGAACAAACTCAAAGTGACATTCCCCTGAACAGAGCACCATGGTGTTACGACAGACTTCCAAGTACTGTAAAAAACCATCCCTTGATTGGAGTGACCATACGCACATGTGCGGCGGTGTTTAAACGATTCCGTCTCATATCCCTAGTGTCTCCACTTCGCCCGATCCTAGGAACGCCAGAATTTACCCCAGGATATACGGATCCGGTATTCCAATCCCTGAGGGACTTGAAATACTTCCAAGCTTCTCACTTTATCCTAGATGGTAAATGGCCTACCATATCTGAGCTGATGAGCCCATCAGGCCCATTTCACTTAGACTTCTGGAGAGCGGCCCAGCTCAACCACTTCCTTAAAACACTACCGTCCCCTAGGAGTTTTGACCAAACTCTGACTACATATGAAACCTACTGTTCGGAAGAAGACTCTATGCCTCATGCCCTGTCTGCTACTTATCAATTACTAATTACACCAATGGACGACTTCAGACTACATTACATAGATGAGTGGGAGCGAGACTTGCAATGCACATTAACGACCCGTCAAAAGCAGAACATCTTACACTTTACTTATAGATCTTCGATTTGCACGAAAATGCAGGAAACCAATTATAAAATACTCACTAGGTGGTACAATACTCCTGCAAAATTACACAGGATATTTCCATCTTCCTCAGATAGATGTTGGAGATGTCAGAATGATCGGGGTACTATTCTCCACATCTTCTGGACCTGCCCCCTATTGGAGAGGTTCTGGAGGACTGTTCAGAATATCATCCAGAAGTTCACTGATCGCCAAATAGCAAATGATCCGGCCCTCTTCCTGCTCCATGCGGCTCACTCATCAAGTAAAGTATATAAAAAATCACTGATACGTCACCTGCTGGATGCAGCTAAGGCGTGTATTCCTTTGATGTGGAAATCGACACAGCCCCCCTCAGTGGGAGCGTGGATCAGGAAGGTGGAGGATATTAAAACAATGGAGGACCTGATCCTGACAGCTAGACACCAAAATGAGCTATTCTCTAGAACTTGGACAAGATGGAACATGTTCATATACTCAGAGGAAGGCCAGTCACTACTGGGAATGAACTTGTAAGTATAGGGTAGACCGATTATAGAATGAGTCTGTTGGTGATTGTTTGTCGGAAACCCTTGATGATTTGACGTGGTTATCATTTGCCCTGGCTACCTCTACGGACCTGGCCCTCATACATGATCCTCCCCCAGTTACAGTCCTTCCCCACCCAATCCCTGCTTTCCCCTCCCTTCCTCCCTTATTCTCTAATTCCCCCTCTGTACTCCCTCTCACTTTTTCCTCTTTTAATTTTCTATCTCTATGCTGTTCTTTTTATTTTCTTCTTTTTTTTTCAATAATGAAAACGGAAAATAGAGGGGTTGGCCCCATGCACTTTTATCTCAAAACAGATAAGGCCTCTGCGATACGTAGTCCTGACTGTATTGGATTGTATGCACTGCACTGTTATTTTAATAGTAAATGATTGAACTATTGGAGGCTGCGACCTCACTGAGTACTATCTATGCTTGCCTTGTCATTACTCTGATGGAGCTGTACCCCTATTGGTGTTTGAATAAACTATAATTTGAGAAAAGAGGTTTAACCTTAAACTACGTAGAGGGTTCTTTACTGTAAGAGCGGCAAGGATGTGGAATTCCCTTCCACAGGCGGTGGTCTCAGCGGGGAGCATTGATAGCTTCAAGAAACTATTAGATAATCACCTGAATGACCACAATATACAGGGATATGTAATGTAATACTGACACATAATCACACACATAGGTTGGACTTGATGGACTTGTGTCTTTTTTCAACCTCACCTACTATGTAACTATGTAACCTACGCCCCATCTCTTTGCTCCCCTTTTTATCCAAACTCCTTGAACGTTTGGTCTGCAACCGACTGAGCGACCACCTTGCTGAGAATAGCCTTCTTGATCCTCTTCAGTCTGGATTTCGTCCTTAACACTCCACAGAAACTGCTCTCCTAAAACCAACAAATGATCTATTAACGGCCAAAATCAATGGACACTATTCTGTACTCCTACTACTGGACCTTTCTTCTGCCTTTGATACGGTTGACCACCCCCTCCTCCTCAAAAAACTTCACACCTTTGGTCTCCATGACTGTACTCTTTGCTGGTTCTCTTCCTACTTATCCAACCGCACCTTTAGCGTTACAATTCTACTTTCTTCTCTCCTCTTCCTTTCTCTGTTGGGGTCCCCCAAGGTTCTGTTCTCAGACCTCTCCTATTTTTAATCTACACCTCCTCCCTGGGTCAGCTGATAGCCTCCAATGGCTTCCAATACCATCTCTATGCTGATGACACAGAAATGTATTTCTCTACCCCTCAGCTCACTCCCTCTGTCTCCTCATGTGTCACTAATTTATTAACAGATATATCAGTCTGGATGTCACACCACTTCCTCAAACTCAATTTATCCAAAACCAAACTTATAATTTTTCCTCCCCCACGTGCCCCTTCCCCTGATCTCTCTCTCTCAAAATCAATGGCACAACTATCAACCTATCCCCACATGCCAAGGTCCTAGGGGTAGCCCTGGACTCTGAACTCTCCTTTAACCTCCCTAGCGGTATTCCCGAGTCTGGCTCGGGGTGGATTTTCAATACCAAAAGAGGTAACCCCAAGCCAGAAGAGGTGTAGAGGTTACTTACCTTGTCCCCTGGATCCTGCAATGTCTCCCCACTGTGATCTGCAAGCCGCCATGTCTTGCTCGATTCATAGTGCCGAGCTCCGTTTTCTGTGAGCTTTGCGATGCATGGGGACAGAGTTAGGTGCCAAATTCAAAAAGTAAAACACACAGAATAGATACAGTATACTGTAATCTTTCAGATTACAGTACTGTATCAAATAATTACACATCCCCTTTGTCCCTAGTGGTCTGTCCAGTGCCCTGCATGCAGTTTTATATTATAAAAACTGTTCTTTCTGCCTGGAAACTGGAGATTGTCCATAGCAACCAAAACCGTCCCTTTACATCAAAAGTGGTTTTAGACCAGCTAGAAAACAGTGATAATAAATTAGAATCACTTGCAGAATTGAGCGATAGTGATTTGTGGGGAGATCCGTCATCAAACACTGAAAAGTAATGACAGTGACAATTCTGCAACTGAGCAAATTTCAGTGTTTTTGATTTGATTACATTATTGAATAATTTTTATTATTATTATTATATTATTATTTGGTATAATTATTTATAGTTATTTATTATATTATAATTTATGATTTAGTTTTTAGAACTTTATCATACCCGGGATGTATACTAGACCCTGGTTTGGGCAGATTTAAGTGAATTATTCCTTATGCCCCGTACACACGGTCGGACTTTGTTCGGACATTTCGACAACAAAATCCTAGGATTTTTTCCGACGGATGTTGGCTCAAACTTGTCTTGCATACACACGGTCACACAAAGTTGTCGGAAAATCCGATCGCTCTGAACGCGGTGACGTAAAACACATACGTCGGGACTATAAACGGGGCAGTGGCCAATAGCTTTCATCTCTTTATTTATTCTGAGCATGCGTGGCACTTTGTCCGTCGGATTTGTGTACACACAATCGGAATTACCGACAACGGATTTTGTTGTCGGAAAATTTTATCTCCTGCTCTCCAACTTTGTGTGTCAGAAAATCCGATGGAAAATGTCCGATGGAGCCCACACACGGTCAGAATTTCCGACAACACGCTCCGATCGGACATTTTCCATCGGAAAATCCGACCGTGTGTATGGGGCATAAGAATTATAGGCCTGCAATATAAAACGCCAAATTTCCATGCAAAATAATTGTACCGCTTTCAGCACCTAAAATCTGAAATAATCATACTGCCAGGGAGGTTAAGCCCCACGTTCAATCACTGTCCAAATCTTGCCGCCTCAACCTCCGCAACATCTCGAATACATGCTCCTTTCTAACCAATGACACAAAAAAGCTCTTAATTCACTACCTGGTCATTTCTCACCTCAACTACTGCAACTCCCTTCTTATTGGCTTACATAGTCTATCCCCCCTTCAATCCATCATGAATGCTGCTGCCAGACTCATCCACCTTACCAATCGCTCTGTGTCTGCTACTCCTCTCTGTCAATCTGTAGACTGGCTTCCGTTCACCCTACAAGTTAAATTCAAAATACTAACAACAACTTACAAAGCCATCCACAACTTAGCCCCCAGCTACATCACTAGCCTTGTCTCAAAATAATAACCTGATCGTTCTTTTCGTTCCTCTTAAGACCTCCTGCTCTCTAGTTCCCTCATCACCTCCTCCCATGCTCTTTTCCAGGCGTCATCAATTCTATGGAACTCCTTACCTCAATCTGTCCAAATACATCCTACTCTATTAGCTTTTAGACGATCCCTAAAAACCCTCCTCTTCAGAAAAGCCTATCCTACCCACACCTAACAACTGCATTTTAATTTTCTTCATCAGCTCATCCCCCACAGTTATTACCTTTTGTTTCACTTGACCCTCCCTTCTAGATTGTAAGCTCTAATGAGCAGGGCCCTCGGATTCCTCCTGTATTGAATTGTATTGTAACTGTACTGTCTGCCCTCATATTGTCAAGCACTGCGCAAATGGTTGGTGCTATATAAATCCTGTATATAAATACAAAATAATAATTTAGGAAAGAATGCAGGTCTTTTTTTAAAGCAATCTACTTAGCTTGCCAGAGCCACCTCTAGAGGGAATCTATTCCACATTTTCACAGCTCTTACTGTAAAGAAACCTTTCCATATTTGGAGATTAAATCTTTTTTTTTCTCTAGACATAAAGAGTGATCCATTGTCCTCTGTGATGACCTTAAAGTGAATAACTCAACACCAAGTTTACTATATGGACCACTTACAGTGGGGGTGGAAAGTATTCAGGCCCCCTTAAATTTTTCACTCTTTGTTATATTGCAGCCATTTGCTGAAAACATTTAAGTTCATTTTTTTCCTCATTAATGTACACACAGCACCCCATATTGACAGAAAAACAGAGAATTGTTGACATTTTTGCAGATTTAAAAAAAAAGAAAAACTGAAATATCACATGGTCCTAAGTAGTCAGACCCTTTGCTGTGACACTCATATATTTAAGTCAGGTGCTGTCCATTTCTTCTGATCATCCTTGAGATGGTTCTACACCTTCATTTGTGTCCAGCTGTGTTTGATTATACTGATTGGACTTGATTAGGAAAGCCACACACCTGTCTATATAAGACCTTACAGCTCACAGTGCATGTCAGAGCTAATGAGAATCATGAGGTCAAAGGAACTGCCTGAAGAGCTCAGAGACAGAATTGTGGCAAGGCACAGATCTGGCCAAGGTTACAAAAAAATTTCTGCTGCACTTAAGGTTCCTAAGAGCACAGTGGCCTCCATAATCCTAAAATGGAAGCCATTTGGGACAACCAGAACCCTTCCTAGAGCTGGCTGTCCAGCCAAACTGAGCTATCGGGGGAGAAGAGCCTTGGTGAGAGTGGTAAAGGAGAACCCAAAGATCACTGTAGCTGAGCTCCAGAGATGCAGTCGGGAGATGGGAGAAAGTTGTAGAAAGTCAACCATCACTGCAGCCCTCCACCAGTCAGGGCTTTATGGCAGAGTGGCCCGACAGAAGCCTCTCCTCAGTGCAAGACACATGAAAGCCTGCATGGAGTTTTCTAAAATAAAAACACCAGAAGGACTCCAAGATGGTGAGAAATAAGATTCTCTGGTCTGATGAGACCAAGATATAACTTTTTTACCTTAATTCTAAGCGGTATGTGTGGAGAAAACCAGGCACTGCTCATCACCTGTCCAATACAGTCCCAACAGTGATGCATGGTGGTGGCAGCATCATGCTGTGGGGGTGTTTTTAAGCTGCAGGGACAGGACGACTGGTTGCAATCGAGGGAAAGATGAATGCGGCCAAGTTCAGGGATATCCTGGATGAAAACCTTCTCCAGAGTGCTCAGGACCTTAGACTGGGCCGGAGGTTTACCTTCCAACAAGACAATGACCCTAAGCACACAGCTAAAATAACGAAGGAGTGGCTTCACAACAACTCTGTGACTGTTCTTGAATGGCCCAGCCAGAGCCCTGACTTAAACCCAATTGAGCATCTCTGGAGAGACCTAAAAATGGCTGTCCACCAACGTTTACCATACAACCTGAACAGAACTGGAGAGGATCTGCAAGGAGGAATGGCAGAGCATCCCCAAATCCAGATGTGAAAAACTTGTTGCATCTTTCCCAAAAAGACTCATGACTGTATTAGATCAAAAGGGTGCTTCTACTAAATACTGAGCAAAGGGTCTGAATACTTAGGACCATGTAATATTTCAGTTTTTTTTTTTTTTTTTCGTTTTTCTGTCAATATGGGGTGCTGTGTGTACATTAATGAGGAAAAAAAATGAACTTAAATGATTTTAACAAATGACTGCAATATGGCAAAGAGTGAAAAATGTAAGGGGGTCTGAATACTTTCCGTCCCCACTGTATATATTTATACATGTTGATCATATCCCTCTTAATCTTCTCTTCTTAAGAGAGAGTAAATTCAATTCCTCTAATCTTTCCTCATAGCTGAGTTCCTCCATGCCTCTTATCGGTTTGGTTACCCTTCTCTGCACTTTCTCAAGTTCCCCAATATCCTTTTTGAGAACTGGTGCCCAAAACGGAACTGCATATTGCAGATGATGTCTTACTAATAATTTGTACAGGGGCATAATGATATCTCTCTCTCTGGAGTCCATACCTCTCTCAATACAAGAAAGAATTTTGTACGCTTTGGAAACTGTAGCTTGGCATTGCATGCTTTTATTGAACTTATGAACTCCCAAAACTCCCAGACCCTTCTCCACTATGGATTCCCCCAGTTGTACTCCCCCTTGTATAAATGAAAATGTAAAGCCCTCGCGCTACTATGATAAATATGTGAATAAATTGAGTAGTATAAGTAAAAACTATGTGATCAAACCATAAAGTGCCTATAGTGCATTAGGTGTGACCATAAATAAATAGTGCCTGCCTGCAGCAGAACCTATAGTGTATCACAATCCACTCTCAGTAATGATTATAAAAGTGATTCCGCGCTACAGTGTAAATAAGATCAAATAAAATAATCATAAGGTGCATAAAACAATAAAGTGTTAAAAGCTTAAATAAGGGTTAAATTGGTGTAAATAATGTAAAAGTTCATATATTCGTATAAAATCAGGGCAAATGGTTAAGAGTAAGTTCAGTCTCTAAAACAACTTCAATAGGATGGAAAATGAAATGGAGTTGTGTCCTCAGATAATGCTAAAAATAGTCTTTTACAAGTAATAGACACAGAGCTCTCACCTTCATATATTGTCCAAAAGCGAAATATATTGGTGATCTAAAGTCCGTTATTTCAACTTCAACCACTAGGGGGTCCTCCGTGCCAACATCAATGAAAAAGCAACCAAAGTGTCAGCATCTAGCCATATATATATAAAAATTTCATTCGTTATATTTATTTCCACCACCAGGTGGTCCTCTTCTTCATCCACCAAGTCTCCCAGTCAGTACTGCACCTCCAACACTCTTCTTATACCTCGTATCCTCTGCAAAACAGGGGGGGGGGGGGGGGGGGGCGGCAGCAAACAAGGGTGAGAGAGAGAGAGAGAGAGAGACAAAAAACCCCAATGGTGTAGTATGGTTAAAGTACACAGGTTTTAATAAAGAAAGCTAAAAATGGACTCTTACAATAAACAATAAGGAAATAAGCATTAACAGTTGCTAAGGCGTCTGAACGCCGCTCTCACATCACTTCCTGGTATCGCTCAGTCTCTCCGGCCACTCCCTACGCGTTATGTCATCACGTGACTTCTTCAGACGCCTTAGCAACTGTTAATGCTTATTTCCTTATTTTATATTGTAAGAGTCCATTTTTAGCTTTCTTTATTAAAACCTGTGTACTTTAACCATACTACACCATTGGGGTTTTTTGTCTCTCTCTCTCTCTCTCTCACCCTTGTTTGTTGCCGCCCCCCCCCCCCTGTTTTGCGGAGGATACGAGGTATAAGAAGAGTGTTGGAGGTGCAGTACTGACTGGGAGACTTGGTGGATGAAGGAGAGGACCCCCTGGTGGTGGAAATAAATATAACGAATGACATTTTTATATATATATGGCTAGATGCTGACACTTTGGTTGCTTTTTCATTGATGTTGGCACGGAGGACCCCCTAGTGGTTGAAGTTGAAATAACGGACTTTAGATCACCAATATATTTAGCTTTTGGACAATATATGAAGGTGAGAGCTCTGTGTCTATTACTTGTAAAAGACTATTTTAAGCATTATCTGAGGACACAACTCCATTTCATTTTCCATCCTATTGAAGTTGTTTTAGAGACTGAACTTACTCTTAACCATTTGCCCTGATTTTATACGAATATATGAACTTTTACATTATTTACACCAATTTAACCCCTATTTAAGCTTTTAACACTTTATTGTTTTTTGCACCTTATGATTATTTTATTTGATCTTATTTACACTGTAGCGCGGAATAACTTTTATAATCACTCCCCCTATTATGTTTCTGCTTCACACGAGTAGACACTGCATCCTATGGCAACATTTTGCTTTTATGTACACATTTAATACCCCACTGGCAGCCATTATTCCAGTTTGTTACTTCTGATCATCATGGAGATTGGAAATCTATGCTTCGGGGATGCTGAACGTGCGCCCTGTTTATTTTGGGGCTTTAGACTACCTCATCTCCTGGGACAGACAATCCCTCTGGCCCTGACCCCACACATACTGCATACTATTGTACTCTGTTGTATATACCCTATAGCATCCGCCCCTAAAGGAAGTGTTCATGCACAAAACGCGTCGGTAATTCAGGATGTAGCTATATGCCTTACTAGTACTCTATCTAGATACAACATCCAACATCCAATATTTGGACAATATCCAATACTTTTATTGCTGCCAAGCTAACATGTGCATATATATATATATATATATATATATATATATATATATAAAATAAATTATACAGCTCTAATCAGCTACTTTTTACTGCCATTTACTGTGTTATATATATTCATAAATGATGATAGTTTTACCATGTGTGCATCTATATATGTGTTACTACTTTATATATGATATGTACCTTTGTAATGTATTTATATCTAATTATGCCATTAAAACATGTTTGAATACATCTCTACCTCAAGCAGTCAACAGCCTCATTCAAAGTCCCAAATTCCCTCTCTTTTTTGTTCATTCTGAACCAGGGATGGAGGCACATATGTGCTTCATTTAAAGTCCCAAAATTCCCCACATTTTTTTCCCTAGTATGTATGATGCATGCATATTTTTAGCCTCCAAGTGTATAACTTTACATTTATCAATATTAAACCTCATTTGCCACTTAGTTGCAAAAATTAGACAGTGCATTGATGTCAGCTTGTAAATTGGAGACATCCTGTAAGGGCGGTAATCCACTGCATAGCTAGGTGTCCCAACACTGAACTTTGGGGTACACCACCGATACCCTTAGACCATTCAGAGTAAGGATCATTAACCACTACTCTCTGAATTCAGTTTTTTAGCCAGTTTTCTATCCATTTACAAAATGATCTTTCCAAGTCTGTAGACTTTACCTTACACATTAGCCGTGTGTGCGGAACTGTGTCAAACGCTTTTGAAAAATCCAAGTATACGACATCCACAGCCACCCCTCTGTCCAAGGTTTTGCTTGCCTCCTCATAAAAATAAATCAGGTTTGTTTGACAACTTCTGTCTTTCATGAATCCATGCTGTCTGTTGCTTAAAATATTTTTCCAGCAAGAACTTGTCTATGTGGTCTTTTATTAAACTCTCCAGTATCTTCCTGACTATAGAAGTTAAACTAACAGGTCTATAGTTACTTGGTAAAGACTTTGATCCCTTTTTAAATATGGGCACCACATTGGCCCTATGCCAATCCAGTGGCACCATCCCAATCATTATGAGTTCCTAAAAATTAGAAACAATGGCTTTGAAATGACAGAGCTCAATTCTTTTAGGATCCGTGGGTGGATGCCATCTTATCCAGGTGTTTTATCCATCTTTATTCTTTCTAAATATTTCTGGACCATATCACTTTTAAACCATTGTGGATCATTTGGGGCTGTGCCAATATCACCCCTATTATGGACATGAGCTCCCCATGCTCCTTTGCATACACAGAGCTTAATAAAGTATTTAATAAATTAGCCTTCTCTTTGTCCCCAGTCACCCACTCTAGTTTATTTTGTAAAGGGCCCACATGCTCAGATCTGACTTTTTTAACTATTAATATATTTGAAGAATTTTTGGGGGTTTGTCCTACTATCCATTGCAATCTGTTGTTCGTTTAGAATGTTTGTGTCCCTAATTTCCTTTTTACATATTCTGTTATATTCCTTGTAGTCTTTAAACGATGATAGTGTTCCTTCATTTTTATATGTTTTAAAATTATTTTCTTACTATTTATAGCCATTTTAACTTTGGCCGTAAGCCACATAGGTTTTGTTTTTAGCCGTTTAAACTTATTGCTTCTGGGAATATTCTTTGCAGTGAGTTTGCATACAGGGGGTTATTTACTAAAGGAAAATCCACTTTGCACTGCAAGTGTACTTGAAAGTGTACTGAAAGTGCACTTGGAAGTAAAGTCGCTATAGATCCGAGGGGGACATGCAAGGAAAATAAAAAACAGCATTTTAGCTTGCACATGATTGGATGATAATATCAGCAGAGCTTCCACTCATTTCAGATCTACCCCTTAGATTTAGAGCGACTGCACTTCCAAGTGCACTTGCAGTGCAAGTGGATTTGCCTTTCGTAAATAACGCCCACAGTCTTTTTGAAGAATTCCCATTTCTGTTCTGTGACCATTGATGCCAATATTCCCTCCCAGTTTAAGTCCTGGAGAGCAGCCCTCATCCTTGGAAAATTTGCTCTCTTAAAGTTAAGTGTTTTTTTCTTTCCCGTATGTGTTTGTTGCTTACAGCTAACATTAAATAAAATCATGTTAAGGTCACTACTACCTAGATGTTCATTTATATGAATATCAGTAATAAGCTCTGCATGGTTTGAGATTGCCAGGTCCAGCAGAGCGTCATTCCTAGTCAGGGCCTCAATAAACTGGACCATAAAATTGTCTTGTAATAGGTTTATACATTTTTGCCCTTTAACTGGCCCATCAGTGCCATTACTCCAATCAATTTCCGGGTAGTTAAAATCCCCCATTATTATCACAGTCCCTGCCCTTGCAGCCCTTTCCATCTGTGCAAGGAGCTGAGTCTCCACCTCCTCATTAACACTGGGAGGTTTATAACAAACTCCAATGATAACCTTTGCAGTACGCACACCCATGTACAGTTCAACCCATAATGCTTCAGACTCATCACACTCTCCATCAACTAGGTCCTCTTTCACATTCACTTTGAGAATATGAGAATACTTCTCACATAGAGACAGGCACCACCCCCCCCCCCCCCTCGTTTTACCCTGTCTTTCTGAAAGTGAGCATAGCCAGAAATATTAATAGCCCAGTCATGAGAAGAATGAAGCCAAGATTCAGCAACACCTATTAGATCGTAGTTCTCTTTGTGCACCAGTGCTTCCAACTCACCTATTTTGCTGGCATTGGTGAACAAACACTTTAATTCACTTTAAGTGTTCTCTTTGGGTGGACCCTCAGCTGGCTTAGAGCGCAAGAGGGGGATTAACTGCCTAAGGATCCTTAGGGTGTCTGTACTCACAAGGCTCCTGAAGCTTTATGGACAGCTTTCTTTCTCCATGATACCAGACCAGATGCACTCCCTCTGTTAGCTTTGGTAGGACCAGGGTCAGCCACACAGACTTTAGGCCCTCAGGTCACCCACCTGAGGCCACATGGCAGCACCTGCCATGGGAGGCAATGCCCCTCCCCCCCTGCTGCAAACCTCTGCTTGGAAAGACCAAGAGCCCATGTGCTCCACGAATATAAATACAGGCACCCATCATGCCTAGGGGCACCTCCCCTTGTAATTAGCCAAGGCTGCATGAATATTCATGCTCCAATCTGCATGGTTTCTGCCCACTTTCTATTCTTGCTTGGACAGTGAAACCTCAAGCCAGCATGAGCAGCATCAGAGCACACTGAGCAGACTACATTAGCCGACCACCACTCTCTGTTAAGCAGACAGCAAATAAATTTACCTAGCTGTCTCTTTGTTAAGCAGAGAAACCAAAAACTATTATACACTAATCCTAGCACCTACCTAGAACATGATATATATACGTATCTCACAAAAGTACACCTCTCTACACCCCTCACACATTTTTGTAAAGTGCAGTGAGCAAAGTGAGTAAAGTTTGTAGTGAGTGTACAGCTTGTGTAACAGTGTAAATTTGCTGTCCCCTGGCAACAAAGTGAGTACGCCCCTCACATTTTTGTAAATATTTTTTATCATAGCTTTTCATGTGACAACACTGAAGAAATTACACTTTGCTACAATGTAAAGTAGTGAGTGTACAGCTTGGATAACAATGTAAATTTGCTGTCTCCTCAAAATAATTTAACAAACAGCCATTAATGTCTAAACCGCTGGCAACAGAAGTGAGTACACCCCTAAGTGAAAAAGGTCCAAATTGGGCCCAATTAGCTATTTTCCCTCCCCAGTGTCATGTGACTCATTAGTGTTACAAGGTCACTGGTGTGAATGGGTAGCAGGTGTGTTAAATTTGGTGTCATCGCTCTCACTCTCTCATACTGGTCACTGGAAGTTCAACATGGCACCTCATGGCAAAGAACTCTCTAAGGATCTGAAAAAAAGAATTGTTGCTCTATATAAAGATGTCTTAGGCTATAAGAAGATTGGCAAGACCCTGAAGCTGAGCTGCAGCATGGTGGCCAAGACCATACATCGGTTTAACAGGACAGGTTCCACTCAGAACAGGCCTTGCCATGGTCGACCAGAGAAGCTGAGTGTGCATGCTCAGCGTCATATACAGAGGTTGTCTTTGGGAAATAGACGTATGAGTGCTGCCAGCATTGCTGCAGAGGTTGAAGGGGTGGGGGGTCAGCTTGTCAGTGCTCAGACCATAAGCCTCACATTGGATCAATTTGATCTGGCAATCGTTCCAGAAGGAAGCCTCTTCTAAAGATGATGCACAAGACAGCCCGCAAAAAGTTTGATGAAGACAAGCAAACTAAGGACATGGATTACTAGAACCATGTCCTGTGGTCTGATGAGACCAAGATAAACGTATTTGGTTCAGATGGTGTCAAGCGTATGTGGTGGCAACCAGGTGAGGAGTGCAAAGACAAGTGTCTTGCCTACAGTCAAGCATGGTGGTGGGAGTGTCATGGTCTGGGGCTGCATAGGTGATGCGGCTCTGGGGAGCTACAGTTCAGTGAGGAAACCATGAATGCCAACATGTACTGTGACATACTGAAGCAGAGCATGATCTCCTCCTTTCAAAGACTGGGCCGCAGGGCAGTGTTCCAACATGATAATGACCCCAAACTCACCTCCAGGATGACCACATGCCTTGCTAAAGAAGCTAAGGGTAAAGGTGAAGAACTGGCCAAGCAGCATGTCTCCAGATCTAAACCCTATTGAGCATCTGTGAGGCATCCTCAAACGGAAGGTGGAGGAGCGCAAGGTCTCTAATCCACCAGCTTTGTGATGTCCTCATGGAGGCGTGGAAGTGGACTCCAGTAGCAACCTGTGAAGCTCTGGTGAACTCCACGCCCAAGAGGGTTAAGGCAGTGCTGGAAAATAATGGTGGTCACAGAAAATATTGACACTTTGGGCCCAATTTGGACATTTTTACTTAGGGGTGTACTCAATTTTGTTGCCAGCAGTTTAGACATCAATGGCTTTGTGTTGAGTTATTTTGAGGGGACAGCAAAATTGTGAGGGGTGTACACACTTTTGTGAGATACTGTATACACACACCTTGTATGATTCAATATAGCAAAAGTCAAGTTTGCTTTTAACCAGCATTCTGTTGCAGTTGTGTTACTTCTCAATCAGTTCATTCCTTGGAACTGTTTTTATTTTAGTTTAAGAGAAAACTCCCAAAAGCAATGGATATAAATAAAATAAACCATGTGTGAGAACCTTTGCATGAACAAAGACTGTATAAATCAGTCCATGTGCTCATTTTACTTATCAGTGAAAGCCATTTTCATTTACTTCTAGTAGATATTTTCTGTGTCCCGAGTATGTCTTTTAATATCACTGCTGCTTTGTAACAGCTGATCTATCTTATTTGTTTTCTGCCTGGACATTCACATTAAAAAATAGAAATATGTCACATTAAAACAAATAATCTAAAAACATGGCCCATAAAGGCTATTTGTGACATTTTCTTTGCAATAAATAAGTTTCTGTCTTAACTATTAAAGAAAACAACATTGGGGGTTATTTACGAATGGCAAATCCACTTTGCACTACAAGTGCAAACTACAAGTGCAAAGTGCACTTGAAATTGCACTTTAAAGTGCAGTCGCTGTAAATCTGAGGGGTAGATCTTAAACGAGGGGAAGCACTGCTGATTTTATTATTCAATCATGTGCAAGCTAAAATGCTGTTTTTTTATTTTCCTTGCATGTCCCCCTCAGATCTACAGCGACTGCACTTCCAAGTGCACTTTCAGTGCAATTTCAAGTGCACTTTGCACTTGTAGTTTGCAATTGTAGTGCAAAGTGGATTTGCCTTTAGTAAATAACCCCCATTGTGTTCCTTTGTACTGGAACGCAAATTAAAGTTGACAGTTTACTAAGAGCAGGATATGTATATAGTACAATAAAACCCAATCAGCTGTTTGTGGAATACCAATGTAATGTACTCAGTAAAATACAGAAGGGTCTTCTTTATGAAAAATCTACTGCTTGAAACAACCTTAAATAAGAAACAAAGCAATCGCTCAGTTAAATGTTTGGGAATTACAAAAGAATGGAGCCAAGGAAAGCACCTGTGCATGATGAAGAGATTGACATACGTACAACTTGTTAATACAATTGATTTCTTGACGGAACAGTGTATCCAGATTGTGTCAGATGTAAAGATGAATAAACTGACCTGAAATTTGTATCATCCTGTCCTATCATTACGTGCAAAAATGTACTGGTAAGAGTATTGAATGTAGTGTCGCATACAATATATATATATATATATATATATATATATATATATATATAAACTTTTCGAAAACGTGAAAATCTGCCATGGCTTTCTAAGCAGATGACAGCATGGAAGAAGTCCAAGGAGAATGTGAAAAAGTATGGAAAGTACAGAGACAGCTGGAAAACATCAAGGAAAATACTTATGAATATAATGAGCAAATACTAACCTAGAGCGGAGTCGCTGAAATACAACTATGGAGTATGTTTTGGCCACTGGTCTAAAAGAAAATAAAAGGGTTATTTTTAGTTGTCATTTTTAACGGTAAGAAAAATGAATACACAAACTGGCAAAGCAGTGCTGTAGATAGATATAAAATACCATAGTTTAATCCAGAAAAGTATTCCTTAAAAAATCCTTAAATATATTTTAAATATTAACTAATTTTGTCCTTATATTAAAGAGGAACTATACTCACCCTCAATCCAACAACGTGCTGCCCCGAAACTCCTTGCTGGTCGCTGACATCTTTGGGTAGCTGGCTTCTGGGTCTTGATCGTCGGCCACTGTCATTAGCCAGACTGAGATGGTGTCACTACTGTGTAGGTCGCTTCAGCTTAGGCATTGCCAAACTTGTACATTTGCAGCTCACTGTATAGGGGTGGACAGGTAGGTTTCATAGCTTTAATGCAGAAGAGACAAAACATGCCTCTTCTGCATTAAAAACCCTGCCTGTTCGCCCATTTTCATTTCCTAGCATAAAGTTCCACTTTAACCTTCCATAATCTCCTGAATAGCAAGATTCATGTTGGGTAGGAAAAGACACAGTAATGTTGGTATAAAAGAAAAGTGGGGTCAGAGACCTGACTATGATATCTGGCAGAGATACCTGGTTGAACATATTTACAATATTTTTGGAAGATAAAACAGTTTTTTAAATATACATTTCAACTTTGCGTTTAGCCATTTTCCTTCAGTTCCACTTTAAAGTGAGTCTTTCTATATTCCCAGCCATGCCCTTATAAGGAATGCTTTAAATATTTTTTTCCAGCTATTTCCCTCAGCTGCAGCCACTGTGCCCCATCAAATGCAGCCACTGTGCCCCAGCAAATGCAGCCAATGTGCCCCCTCAATTGCAGCCACTGTGACCATTAAATGCAGCCTCACTATGCCCATCATATGCAGCCACTGTGCCCATCAAATGCAGCGCACTGAGCCCATCAAATATAGCCACTGTGCCCCATCAAATGCAGCCACTGTGTCCATCAATTTCAGCCACTGTGCTCATCAATTGCAGCCACTGTGCCCCATGATATGCAGCCACTGTGCCCATCATATGCAGCCACTGTGCCCCATCATATGCAGCCACTGTGCCCATCCTATTCAGCCACTGTGTCCATCATATGCAGCCATTGTGCCCCATGATATGCAGCCACTGTGCCCATCATATTCAGCCACTGTTCCCCATGATATGCAGCCACTGTGCCCATCATATTTAGCCACTGTGCCCCATCATATTCAGCCACTGTGCCCCATCATTAGTGCATTAAATTACATAGCAAGGAAATACTGGTCTGGTAATAATACACAAAAAACGATGTCTTTTGAATTGTGTGAGGGTCAAGGTGGATATACAGCAGGCGCAGTGCTAACCAATTCCGATTCTGAAATAGCTCTGCTCGGGCCGTGGTTCCACTAAGCTGCTGATGTCACTTCTGGTTTATCAATGGCACAGGCAAACCGGAAGTGATGTTGTAACTTGGAGGGAAAGCACCACCCATATCCTAGGGTGGTGCCAATCAAGAACAAAGCACCCGTAGTCATACTACGGGACAGAAGTATTCCGGCGCAATGCATTGTGCCACAAGGCAGGTCAAAACCCTGCAAATTAAGCATCTCATCTGCAATCTCATGATTGCATAGATGTCTTGCTTCCCATAGTGCACTGTGTCCGGCTCCCAAACACAGTGCACTTAAAGGGTCTTTTTTTACAAAAATTTTTAAAGGGCCACTGATTCTATGCATGAAGATAAAAAAAACTTCAGTGTGCAGCCCCCCAATACTTACAGTACCTAAGCCTGATCCCAATCCAGCGATGTCCACAAGACCCGAGGCTCTCCTGGGTCTCTTCCTCCTGATTGACTGAGATGCAGCAGCAGGTCTCATTGGCTCCCACTGATGTAAACCACAGCCAGTGAGGTGGGAGGGGGTGGGGCTGTGCTGCCGCTTGCTAAGGGGCACTTGGCAAGGGGAGGAGCCCAGAGAGCAGGTAGGGGACCCAAGATGAGGAGGATCAAGGCTGCTCTGTGCAAAACTACTTCACATAGCAGGTAAGTATGACATGTTTGTTATTTTTTTTTAATAAAAATTTTTGTTTTATAATCACTTTAAGTAGCTAAATAATTATACGCTTTCTGTATTGGAGAATATACTGCAGTTATAATATGGAGAAGATTTGAGGCTAGAGGTTTTATCGGTTGTTGGCTAGTGATTATAGAATTTAGTTTAGAATTTAGTTAGAAAAAACTTGTTTCATTTTTATGTCACAACCGTATCACCTACCCTAGCAATGTAGAGCATCGTCTTCTCTGCCCAAGCCTGGAGAAAACAGAAGAAAACAGTGAGCTGTGTGTAACTGAGAATTATTGGCAGGGCAGATTAAAATAGAAAATACAACAATGATGTTTATGTAGCACCCTCCTTGGTAAGTGCTAGGATTAGTGTAATATAGTTTATGTTCTCCTGCCTAAAGCGGGGGTCCACCCACACCGCCAAAAAAATAATAATATTAAAAGCCAGCAGCTACAAATACTGCAGCTGCTGACTTTTAATACATGGCCACTTACCTGTCCCAGGGTCCAGCGATGTCGGCAGGCGACGCCGAGATCCCGCTCGGTTCTCGGCAGCTGCCGCCGCCATCCTGGGTGAGGGAATCAGGAAGTGAAGCGTTGCGGCTTCACTTTCCGGTTCCCTACTGCGCATGCGCGAGTCATGCTGTCCCAAGTGGTCCCCGCTCTCTCCTGGGAGCTGTGTGTTCCCAGGAGACAGCACGGTGGGGACGGGAAGAGGCGTAGACTGCCATGGGAGTCTATGCCAGAAGTAGGTGCAAATACCTGTCTTAGACAGGTATCTGCACCCCCCTCTCCCCTGAAAGGTGCCAAATGTGACACCGGAGGGGAGGAGGGTTCCGAAAAGTGGAAGTTCCATTTTTGTGTGGAACTCCGCTTTAACAGTAGAATTGCTAGGGAAATTTACTTAGCTCTCTGCTTAACAGAGAGCTGTAATTGATTAGTGTAGCCTGCTCAGTGTACTCAGCTGCTGGTTGGGTCTGCCTCTGGCAATGTATCCAAGTATCCTAGGAAGAATCTAGATGAATAGGTGGACGCTATGCAGAACACAGCGTGAACATAATGCCACTCCAGCCAATCCCAGGGAGGGTGGCCCTAAAGGATGTAGGGAGAGGGTATTTATTCTTTGAATGCAATGAGCATGAGGTCTTTCCTGGAGAGGAGAGTTCTAGTCTGGGAGGGGGCACACTGCCTCTCCAAGGCACCTGCTGCCATGCAGCCTCAGGTGAGCGACCTGAGGGCCTGAAGTTAGAAGAGTGACCCCGGTTCTACAGAGAGCTTACTGAAGGGGGTTGCCTTTTGAAGATCTGGTCTGGTATTACTGGTATAGTGTGTCACTTGGCACTTGGGAGGATGCTACCAGCTGTCCCTAGGCATTTTGTAAGTATAGACAACATAAAGAATCCATAGACTTATGCTTTAACCCCATCTGGTGTGCTATATAGTTAGCTAAGGGTCCAGACAAGAGAACACCGGTTAGTGTTCTGGAGTGCTTTGTCCAGCTGCTGCTATTGCATGGGACTTTCCTCAGTTTCTTTTACTTTTGGACTGCCAAATACTGGAGCAGTCTGCAATAACTGTCATGTGTTCTGAAGAGCTTTGCCCAGTTACTACTGCTGCTAAGGGAACTACTTTGTTGCTACTGCCAAGGAGAAGTCCGCTATTTGCTTTCAGCAAGGACTTTACCAGAGCTTATCCGAGAGATAAGTAAGATGTCCTCAGTTGTGAATAGTTCTATTTTTGGAGAATCCAACTAAATCCCCTTCCCTATCAAAGTTCTCCAAAAATAAAACAACAAAAACAACAACCCCTAGACTGATTATTGAAGACAAGGAGCGGAAGTGTGTGTGCACCTGGCTGTGTGAATCTACCTTGTACCTGGCTGTGGGGCAAAAGTGGGGAAGACCTGGCAAAATACCAGCAGCTCCCATGCGGGTAGCATTACATTTATTAATGAATTATTTAAATCTCTGCTGAATTCTGATCAAAAGATATTTGCTTTGGCACCAAACATGTGGCACAGTGAAGAAAACCTGTCCTAAGAAAATAAAGGAATAAAGCTGATGGCATGGTAATGAATGAGTAAAAGCATGTATCTGATGCACAAACACATGGAGAGAGTGTAGAATGGGAGATGAGGTGTGTAGAAAATGGAGATATATTTGTTCTGTTGAAGAATAGGAAACTCCCCCATGATGTCTGTGAGAGAAACAAAAGTTAAATGTGTCTATAGTATGCAAACCTGGAGTAGTGTGTCAAACTGTCTCCAAGGAGATGCCAGTCCTAGGATGATTATGGTGATAGTGAGATTGGGTACACTGACTAGATTTTGACCTGGAGCTATGACCTGTTCTCTATTTTGCTGGTATAACTCCATCTTTTCTGCAAGGCACCCTCTTTCCCTTTCATTTATTTAACTGGAAAATTTAACCACCTGCCGCCCACCATATAGCAAAATGACGGCTGCAAAGTGCTTTCAACACCCTGACTGGGCCTCATATGACGTCCTCAGGATATTGAGCCGCTGCGCGCCCCCGGGGGCGCGCGTTGCGGCGATAGTTGTTGCGGGTGTCAGTCTGACACCCCGCAACACCGATCTAGGAAAAGAGTCTCTGACGGAGACTCTTTACCACGTGATCAGCCGCGTCCAATCACGGCTGATCATGATGTAAATAGGAAGAGCTGGTGATCGGCTTTTCCTCACTCGCGTCTGACAGACGCGAGTAGAGGAGAGCCGATCGGCTGCTCTCCTGACAGGGGGGGTCTGTGCTGATTGTTTATCAGTACAGCCCCCCCTCGGATCCCACCCAGGACCACCAGGGAAGCCACGCAGGCCCACCAGGGAAGCCGCCCAGGACCACCAGGATGGCCATCCACACTGGACCACCAGGTATGCCCCCTAGAACCCCCAGGGAAATACTAATCTGTGCCCAGACAGCTGCCAATCAATGCCCAAGCAGCCACGTATCAGTGTCCATCATTGCCCAGCAGTGCCGCCTATCAGTGCCCATCAGTGCCCATCAGTGCCGCCTATCAGTGCCCCCATAAGAACCCATCTTTGCAGCCTTTCAGTGCCCATCAGTGTCACCTATTAGTGCCCACCAGTGCCACCCAATGCCACCCATGAGTGCCCATCAGTGCCCCCTCTCAATGCCCATCAGTGCTGCATATCAGTGCCACCCATCAGTGCCGCCTACCAGTGCCCATCAGTGCCGCATCTCAGTACTCGTCGTCAGTGCCCGTCAGTGCCCGCTCTGTGGTGCCACCTCATCGGTGCCGCCTTGTCAGTGCCGCCTTATCAGTGCCCATCTCAAAGTCTGCTGCGCCGAGTGTTCCTGAGAAGGATGGTGTTGTAATTACCCTTGAGGAACCGACAGTGGACATTGCTATTACCACTACCTCTACCATTACCGACCTTGCTGTTCCTACTCAAAAGAAGGTCGGGTATGTGAAAGCTTCCCGCGGTCGAGGTTTACCCCAGAGACAGCCTAAACCGGATTCCCGGAAGGAGTCCAGGTCAGGAACGGGTGAGAGTATTGGGGACATTGTGCATGGGGGGACTGTTTGCTGATATATGCCTGCGGAGGAGTTGCGGGACTCGGAAATAGACTCCCTCTTAGAACTTTCAGGAGATGATGATCTCTTTGAAATTATGTCTCAAGAGAAGCTGTGGGCGAATAGTGATGATGTCGCAGCAACATTTAACTTGTCTGACTGGGCAGCTGTGAATTCGGGGAGCACATCACCTCGGGTGGAAACCCCTACAGTTACTAGTGGGACTTTGTCTAAAAATGCCGGTCTGTCCGGGTCAAACAAATCATCCCTGTTTGCCATGGTACACAAATCCTCAGTTTCGTGTGTGCTTTCTGGTCTGGGAAGTTTCCGTTCTTTGCCAAGGCTTGCCCAGTCTCAACAGCTGTTAAACAAGCGAGTGGCCACAGAATATGGACTTGAATTTCCCTACGTTCCCAAGGATATCATGCAAGAGATTGAGGGAAACAGAGAGAGCTGGTATAGTGAAGACGCTCTGGACTATTTGAAAGTACCAAAGCCCTTTAGGAAGCCTGGATGTTCTTCGGTGATGGATGATCGGTTTGCCGGATGTCTGTTACATTGGAGCTATGGGAGGCACATATACGCTGACAAAGTTGTTATCTGCCAGCCGGGAAAAGACAACATCGTATACTTCATCACCACAGTAGATGCACAAGGGAAAGCTGTGACTTTGCCTGATCCTCGCTTTTATTGGTGATCGGTTATGGTGACTGTTTCGGTTGGTGTCAGTCTGAGAAGAAAACTTCTATTTTCTTTTCCTCCTCTTTAATGCAAGGACTATGGAGAATAGTTAGTGTCAGTTGATAGAGAAACTGCGTGTCAAGGTTTTTTTTTTTTTGAACTTTTCCAACACTTGCTTAAAGGACTAACACTCCAATGACTTCTGCCACTAGGTGGTAGCAGTCTACTCAACAAGGTTGAACCTTTTTGCACTTAGTTATTTCTCATATAAAAAAAAATATATATATAATAAATCATGGCGAGAAAGAAAATTCCATTTTCCTGGAAATGGGGTTTTGCTTCTTGCAAGGAAGGTACTGATTTGTTTATTGCTGTTTGTTTCTGTGTGTTTCGTTTCAGATTCAACTGGATCTTCTGGCAAGCAACCGGAGAGTGGGTGGTGCAGATAGCTAGATAGGTCATGGGAAAGTGTTGCTGTACTTTCTAATTCATGTGTGATGCTGTTAACCATTTAATGTGTTGTTACTTTATTCTTTTTCCCCTTTCTACTTAAATGTTGGGATTCAGGTATTTGACTCTCAGGATTGAGAGTTACATTTTTGTTTTTTCCGACGATGGGGACATCGTCTATTGTGGTGGGGGGAGTATGTAGCGCCCTGCTCCTGAAGAGCAGATGCTATTCTTTCAAATTTAGTTTATTGAGCTACAGTTCAGGCTCAGTTTATTATTACCTAAATTTATTGGTTTCTGTACCAGTTTGGCTAGACTGTGCAAATTTCCATCCGACCATGGGTAGTGCTGTTACCATTGGTAGATGTTGTAAATACAGTCTGGTTGAACATATTGAATACTCTTTGCTCAGAGACAGATCGATGGGAGTGGTACATGCACCGTGCATTCTGGGTAGGGGTATTTAAGGTGCTGACACCATTTTTTGGGGTTGGCGCTTCCTGACCTCATGGCCCTCCTGGCCCGGGGAAATTACTGCTAATTAAAATCCTGCCTTGGGGTCGGCAGACCCGAGGTTCAGCTATCAGAAGAAGGCCCAAAGTTTATTTATTGGTCCAGAGGATGGTCTCTTTGTTGTCTGGCCTGCGGGAAGAAACAAGAGATTGTAGTAACCAGGGGAGGACTCTTCAGTAGAGGACCGAGCATAAGGCTGGTATCTTGAGAAGAGCCTGGGAACTCAGTCGGAGACGCATCTGGGATCAATCATAGCAATCTGTTTGTTCAGGATTGTCGGGTCTGTGGCAGAGACCACATCGGAAAGGTCTGTGGCAGAGACCATATCGGAAAGGTCTGTGGCAGAGACCAGATGGGAAACAATAATTTGTCTATTCAGGATCGTCAGGTCTGTGGCAGAGACCGTTCTCGAGCATTGCATTGGCTGCTAGGTTGGTGAGAGAAACCTATCCGATGGTTGCTGAATCCAGCTGGGGAAGTGCTGCTCGCTGGAATTAGAAATTACCTCTAACCGCAATATTTCAATATACCTGAACCCTCTCACATTTGTACCCAGCTATTGCATATGTTGTTCTTCAATAAAACTTGGAAAAAGACTAATGCCCCGTACACACGGTCGGATTTTCCGATGGAAAATGTCCGATCGGAGCGTGTTGTCGGAAATTCCGACCGTGTGTGGGCTCCATCGGACATTTTCCATCGGATTTTCCGACACACAAAGTTGGAGAGCAGGAGATAAAATTTTCCGACAACAAAATCCGTTGTCGGAAATTCCGATCGTGTGTACACAAATCCGACGGACAAAGTGCCACGCATGCTCAGAATAAATAAAGAGATGAAAGCTATTGGCCACTGCCCCGTTTATAGTCCCGACGTACGTGTTTTACGTCACCGCGTTTAGAACGATCGGATTTTCCGACAACTTTGTGCGACCGTGTGTAGACAAAACAAGTTTGAGCCAACATCCGTCGGAAAAAATCCTAGGATTTTGTTGTCGGAATGTCCGAACAAAGTCCGACCGTGTGTACGCCCTATAAGTGTTTGAGCCAGTGTTTTTCAAATGAACATCTATTTTGGGACTCCCCTATGACAGACACTGAGAAGATGGTAACTGTAAGCCCAAGAAAATATTAAGTAACTACCTGAGAGAGAAAAAAGAAAGGGACCGCTACATAAAATTTTACAAAAAAAAAAAAGAAAATTGGAAGCAAGCATCTTTTTTATTGCAGAAGACGAATTTACCTGCAGGCTACTATCCAATGCACACAGCATATATTCTCAGCATGGTGCCAAACTGCCAATGTGCTGGGAAGAATGACTCAGTAGCACATGTGCAGGAGTCACATTTTCCCCACCGAATAATGGGAGGCCCAAAACCTGGCACCCAGAAGAAGCTGTCAAGGGATTCAAAAGTCACACTACTGGAATGGGGGTGAGTATTTTGCGGGCTTTAGTTCTGCTTTAAAACCTATCTCTAGCAACTGCCCCTGGTCTTTGACTATTTGAGCTATATCTGACATTTGGAATTCATCAGTAAAAGGCAAGATGGTGATAGAAGCAGGAGAATAACTGGGTTTAAGGAGTCAAAGGGAGCAGAGCTTTTGTTCACAGATAATGTTGTTTATACTGTATGATTGTTAAGAAGCTGAAAAGTTTAAACATTGGCAAAGGAAAGAGCTGCTTTAAGTATATATTAAAAAAAATATTCATAGACATTTATGTAAAAGATCCCATATTACACCTAAAAAGTAGAATTTGTATAGATGGAACAGTTGTTATCCACAGAATATATTAACATTTATTACGTAACCTGTTCCTATTTCAAGCTGACAAGAGTCTGCAGTGTCTTTCAATGGCATTATTGAAGAGAAAGCCTCATCATTTTTTAATTGTCTTAAATATTTGGATGTAGAAGTGTCTGCTCTGTGTAAAACCATGCAATTTAGGATTACAAGCAACCATGATTCATAAATTGCATGACACAGCAGAATGGATGAATGCTTATATTCAGTAGATTAAAAAACTGTTGGCTTTAATTATTTCCTATTTTGCCTGGTGTTCAAGACTATGGGGGGATTTACTAAAACGGGTGCACTCAGAATCTGGTGCAGCTGTGCTTGGTAGCCAATCAGCTTCTAACTTCACCTTGTTCAGTTAAGCTTTGACAATAAAATCTGGAAGCTGATTGGTTTCTATGCAGAGCTGCACCAGATTTTGCACTCTCCAGTTTTAGTAAATGACCCCCCGAATGTCTGGCACACCATACACTGGTTCCCCAGGAAAGCTGGGCAAAGCATATGCTCCTGTTTTCCCACTGGAGGTAAAATGTTGCATAAACCCTAGTGATGCAGAGATGGCAGGGAGGGGGGATTTGATTTTCTGGGAAATTAATTACACTAACTGATCATCTAATCTCTTGCAACTTTTCTTTATGTCTTCCAGGGATTTTTTAGTACTTCAGTAGAGATTTCATGCCAGGGTTTACATGTCTTCTTTTTTCATGCCATCGCTCAGTCATCACAGTCTCCAATGCCTTCCAACTGCATTCTTTCAAAAAAAAGAAACAAATATTCTGAGGTCATTCGTCAATAAGGATGATCCAGGCTTGATTCAAGGCTAGTTATGTGAAATGTTTAGAATTCCTAAAATCTAAACTTTTCCCTGAACCCCTCTGAAATTCACAGAGAATAAATCTTGATATTTAATCTTTTTACTTTTGTGGGACTGTGACGGAACCATCCAGCACCCAGCTTGAGTGCTTTCGTCAAGATATAGCTTCCTCTAGTCTGGAACTAGGAACCAGGTTTTATCGCTGAGCACCCAAGACTAGGCAACACTAGTTTAGATGCAAACTGGAACTCTTTATTGTAAAACTCACACAGAATTTATAGCACACCAGATCAGGTAGGGCCTGATCACATTAGCATATACAATGTAAACAGGACTATAATTAACATAGCTAAGGAACAGCCAAAATAAACAAATAAACTACTTAAACAACTAGCCACCTAGGTGACTCAGTGCCCACCAAGAACGTTTGGCACCAAACTCACAACCCTGCATACAAAGTACATTACACATTAATATAAGCATAAACATCCCAAAATTGTTTAATAACAAGGTGCAGTGGTCACAATATTAGCCACTTCAAGACTGCCCACCACATATATACTACAGCAGGGTGGCTCTATTGTGCAAAACAACATACCTGTACATTGTTTCGTGAACTGGACACTGTGGGCACGTGCGCGCCTGCTGCTTGGAGGGGGAGCCTATCCGTTGGTCCAGCAGACCCGATGTCCGCCGGCCACCCACGATAGCTTCACAGAGAGGCAGAATGGGGATCTGCCTATGTAAACAAGGCAGATCCCCGTTCTGACAGGAAAGTACATAGAGATCTTCTGTTCCTAGTAATCAGGAACAGTGATCTGTGTTCTTCCTGTCAGTCTATACCCCACACAGTTAGAAAACACTTCCAGGAAACACACTTAACCCTTTGATCGCCCCTGATGTTAACCCCTTCCCTGCCAGTGTCATTTATACAGTGATAAGTGCATTTTTTTAGCACTGATCACTGTATTCGTGTCACTGGTCTCCAAAAAGTGTCACTTAGGGTCAGATTTGTCCACCGCAAGGTCGCATTCCTGCTAAAAATTGCTGATTGCCGCCATTACTAGTAAAAACAATAAAAAAAAATTTAAATGCCATAAATCTATCCAATAGTTTGTAGACACTATAATTTTTGCGCAAAATAATCAATAGACGCTAATTGGGATTTTTTTAACCAAAAATATGTATAAGAATACATATTGACCTAAACTGATGAAGAAATTCCTTTTTTTTACATTTTGTTTTTGGATATTGGTATTATAACAGAAAGTAAAAAATATTGTTGTTTTTTTTTTCAAAATTGTGGGTCTTTTTTTGCTTACGCTGACGCTGACATCAAGGGGGTACTCTGTGGAGACCAGGAACATAAGTGCGCATTGTATGCGGACGACATTCTCCTTTTTCTCACCTCCCCACTGAAATCTATACCTACGGTCTATAAAATACTGCAAAACTTTAGCAAGATCTCAGGGCTGTGGGTTAACATGTCTAAATCGATAGCACTAAATATATCTGTTCCCCCGAACCTACTCAGTCAGCTTACACTCAACTTTGCCTTCTCATGGGCTCCTGCAGCAATACCGTATCTTGGCATCAAACTCACCCCTCATATCAACATTCTCTTCCAAGCGAATTATCCCCCGATGATACATAGATGTAGGGGGGACCTGGAGAGGTGGTCAAAGTGTGGTCTATCCTGGCTGAGCAGAGTTCAGCAGTTAAGATGACTATGCTCCCCCGATTACTATATTTATTTCACTCTCTCCCGATTCCGATCAAGAAACCATTCCTCACTAAATTCCAGTCCTCTTTAGTACACTTTGTCTGGGGTAACAAAGGATACAGATTCTCCACAAGGATACTAATTAGACAAAAATCTCAGGGCGGAGTGGGCCTGCCAAATCTATGGTGGTATTACCAAGCTGCTCAACTTTCCCAAATATCCATGGTTTTCTCTGGGGGCCGAAGCCGGATTGGGTCTCCATGGAAAGACGAGCCATTCCCTTAAATACCATATATTACCTTATCTGGTGTGAACCGAAATCCAGACCTGCTATCATGTCACCTATCCTCTCCCACTCCGTAGCTCTGTGCTTCACACTCTACACACAAAACTCACTGATCTTGCCCTTGACGCCATTATTGCACATTTTGCTTGCACTGAGGACAATTTTATCCTTCAGCTGTTGATAATGGTGACACTGGAATAAAAAATCAATTGTGTATAAATGGTGCACTTATTCAAATATGTGTAAATACCTATTAATAGGGATGAGCTGAACACCCCCTGGTTCGGTTCGCAGCAGAACATGAACAGGCAAAAAATTAGTTCTAACATGCGAACACCGTTAAAGTCTATGGGACATGAATAAGCAACGAACGAACATGGGGGTGTTCCTGGCAAATTCGAAAGCAGCGGAACACCCTTTAAAAGTCTATGGGAGAAATTAAAAGTGCTAATTTTAAAGGCTTACATGCATGGTATTGTCATAAAAAGTGTTTGGGGACCTGGATCCTGCCCCAGAGGACATGTATCAATGCAAAAAAAGTTTAAAAAATGGCTGTTTTTTCGGGAGCAGTGATTTTAATAATGCTTAATTGAAACAATAAAAGTTAAATATTCCTTTAAATTTCATACCTGGGGGGTGTCTATAGTATGCCTGTAAAGTGGCGCACAATTCCCGTGTTTAGAACAGTCTGAGAGCAAAATGACATTTCTAAAGGAAAAAAGTCATTTAAAAGTACTCGCGGCTATAATGAATTGTCGGTCCCGGCAATGCACATAAAAGTCTTTGAATAAAATGGCATGGATTTCCCCACAGTCCATTACCAGGCCCTTTGGGTCTGGTATGAATTTTAAGGGGAACCCCGGAACCAAAAATTTAATTCCCTTCAGGTCTGGTATTGATATTAAGGGGAACCCCGCGCCAATATAAAAAAAATGGCGTGGGGTCCCCCTCAAAATCAATACCAGACCCTTCAGGTCTGGTGTGGATTTTAAGGGGAACCCAGCGCCAAAATTTAAAAAAAATGGCGTGGGGGTCCTCCCAAAAATCCATACCAGACTCTTATCCGAGCACGCAACCTGGCAGGCCGCAGGAAAAGAGGGGGGATGAGAGAGCGCCCCCCCTGAACCGTACCAGGCCACATGCCTTGGGACAAGTCCTTTATTAAAAAATAAAAAAATAAAAGTGTCCCACGAAGTCCATTCATCTTCTGCTTCTCTCGCTCCGACGGACCAAAAAAGAAAAAAAAGGCCGCACGCCGCCATCGATCTGCCTCCATGGAGGCACCCGCCGTAATGACCGGCCTCTCAGGTTACAGTTCTTTTATAACTGAGATGACATCGCCGGGTGACCCCGCCCCCCCTCTAACGCACGGGGACATGCCATTGGCTTCCCTTTAGTGTCAGAGGGGCCAGGGTCACTTGGTTACGTCACCGGGTGGTCCTGCCCCCCTCTGATGCCAGGGGGAAGCCATAGGGATGTCCCCGTGCGTCAGAGGGGGGCGGGGTCACCTGGCGACGTCATCGTGTGGAACCGCCCTCAGTTATAAAAGAACTGTCACCTGAGAGGCCGGTCATTATGGCGGGTGCCTCCCAGCGAGAGAAGAAGAAGATGAATGGACTTTTTGGGACACTTTTATTGTTTTATTTTTTAATAAAGGACTTGTCCCAAGGCGCGTATTGTTGTTTTTACCATTTTCACACTCTTTTTGTGAAATGGTAGGGGTACCCCTTTACCATTTCACACGGGGGGGCAGGATCTGGGGGTCCCCTTGTTAAAGGGGGCTTCCAGATTCCGATACGCCCCCCGCCCACAGACCCCCACAACCACCGGGCAAGGGTTGTGGGGATGAGGCTCTTGTCTCCATCAACATGAGGACAAGGTGCTTTGGGGGGGGCTGCTACCCCAAAGCACCTTCCCCATGTTGAGAGCATGTGGAATGGTACGGTTCAGGAGGGGGGCGCTCCCTCGCCCCACCTTTTTTCCTGTGGCCTGCCAGGTTGCGTGCTCGGATAAGAGTCTGGTATGGATTTTTGGGGGGACCCTAGGGTGTTTCATTTTTCCAAAGGTGTGATTTTCATATGACTTTGCTAATGCCGCGTACACACGAGCGGACTTTACGGCGCACTTTGCCCGGCGGACTTTTCGACGTACTTTCCGACGGACGTTCTGAATGAACGGACTTGCCTACACACAATCCACCAAAGTCCGTCGAATTCGTACGTGATGACGTACGACCGGACTAAAACAAGGAAGTTCATAGCCAGTAGCCAATAGCTGCCCTAGCGTGGCTTTTTGTCCGTCGAACTAGCATACAGACGGCGGACTTTTCGACCGGACTCGATTTCAACGGATACATTTTAAACAAGTTTCAAATCTAAGTCCGTCCAACTTTTGAGCAAACAAAGTCCGCTGGAGCCCACACACATCGAATTGTCCGACGAAATCCAGTCCGCCGGGCAAAGTCCGCCATAAAGTCCGCTCGTGTGTACGCGGCATAACACCCTGAGTCCCAGTGATGTAAGAATATATATGCCAAATTTCAAGAAGATTGGATAATATTTAGGGGTTGCACACACTGATCACTTTTATCAAAGCAAAGTCTGTGGCCTTCACTTAATAAGAAGTCATTAGGAATGAGCTTCAAGTTCGAGTCGAACTCACGTTCGACTCGAACTCATGTTCGACTCGAACATTGTCTGTTCGCAAGTTCGCCGAACAGCGAACAATTTGGGGGTGTTCGCTGCAAATTCGAATGCCGCAGAACACCCTTTAAAAATCTATGGGAGAAATCAAAACTGCTAATTTTAAAGGCTTATATGCAAGTTATTGTCATAAAAAGTGTTTGGGGACCCGGGTCCTGCCCCAGGGGACATGGATCAATGCAAAAAAAGTTTTAAAAACGGTAGTTTTTTCAGGAGCAGTGATTTTAATAATGCCTAAAGTCAAACAATAAAAGTGTAATATCCCTTTAAATTTTGTACCTGGGGGGTGTCTATAGTATGCCTGTAAAGGGGCGCATGTTTCCCGTGTTTAGAAGTGTTTGGGGACCTGGGTCCTGCCCCAGAGGACATGTATCAATGCAAAAAAAGTTTAAAAAATGGCTGTTTTTTCGGGAGCAGTGATTTTAATAATGCTTAATTGAAACAATAAAAGTTAAATATTCCTTTAAATTTCATACCTGGGGGGTGTCTATAGTATGCCTGTAAAGTGGCGCACGATTCCCGTGTTTAGAACAGTCTGAGAGCAAAATGACATTTCTAAAGGAAAAAAGTCATTTAAAAGTACTCGCGGCTATAATGAATTGTCGGTCAAGGCAATGCACATAAAAGTCTTTGAATAAAATGGCATGGATTTCCCCACAGTCCATTACCAGGCCCTTTGGGTCTGGTATGAATTTTAAGGGGAACCCTGGAACCAAAAAATTAAAAAAAAATTGTGTGGGGGTCCCCCCAAATTCCATACCAGGCCCTTCAGGTCTGGTATTGATATTAAGGGGAACCCCGCGCCAATATAAAAAAATGGCGTGGGGTCCCCCTCAAAATCCATACCAGACCCTTCAGGTCTGGTGTGGATTTTAAGGGGAACCCAGCGCCAAAATTAAAAAAAAATGGCGTGGGGGTCCTCCCAAAAATCCATACCAGACTCTTATCCGAGCACGCAACCTGGCAGGCCACAGGAAAAGAGGGGGGATGAGAGAGCGCCCCCCCTGAACCGTACCAGGCCACATGCCTTGGGACAAGTCCTTTATTAAAAAATAAAAAAATAAAAGTGTCCCACGAAGTCCATTCATCTTCTGCTTCTCTCGCTCCGACGGACCAAAAAAGAAAAAAAAGGCCGCACGCCGCCATCGATCTGCCTCCATGAAGGCACCCGCCGTAATGACCGGCCTCTCAGGTTACAGTTCTTTTATAACTGAGATGACATCGCCGGGTGACCCCGCCCCCCCTCTAACGCACGGGGACATGCCATTGGCTTCCCTTTAGTGTCAGAGGGGGCAGGGTCACTTGGTTACGTCACCGGGTGGTCCCGCCCCCCTCTGATGCTACGGGGAAGCCATAGGGATGTCCCCGTGCGTCAGAGGGGGGCGGGGTCACCTGGCGACGTCATCGTGTGGAACCGCCCTCAGTTATAAAAGAACTGTCACCTGAGAGGCCGGTCATTATGGCGGGTGCCTCCCAGCGAGAGAAGAAGAAGATGAATGGACTTTTTGGGACACTTTTATTGTTTTATTTTTTAATAAAGGACTTGTCCCAAGGCGCGTATTGTTTTTACCATTTTCACACTCTTTTTGTGAAATGGTAGGGGTACCCCTTTACCATTTCACACGGGGGGGCAGGATCTGGGGGTCCCCTTGTTAAAGGGGGCTTCCAGATTCCGATACGCCCCCCGCCCACAGACCCCCACAACCACCGGGCAAGGGTTGTGGGGATGAGGCTCTTGTCTCCATCAACATGAGGACAAGGTGCTTTGGGGGGGGCTGCTACCCCAAAGCACCTTCCCCATGTTGAGAGCATGTGGAATGGTACGGTTCAGGAGGGGGGCGCTCCCTCGCCCCACCTCTTTTCCTGTGGCCTGCCAGGTTGCGTGCTCGGATAAGAGTCTGGTATGGATTTTTGGGGGGACCCTAGGGTGTTTCATTTTTCCAAAGGTGTGATTTTCATATGACTTTGCTAATGCCACGTACACACGAGCGGACTTTACGGCAGACTTTGCCCGGCGGACTTTTCGACGTACTTTCCGACGGACTTTCTGAATGAACGGACTTGCCTACACACAATCCACCAAAGTCCGTCGAATTCGTACGTGATGACGTACGACCGGACTAAAACAAGGAAGTTCATAGCCAGTAGCCAATAGCTGCCCTAACGTGGCTTTTTGTCCGTCGAACTAGCATACAGACGGCGGACTTTTCGACCAGACTCGATTTCAACGGATACATTTTAAACAAGTTTCAAATCTAAGTCCGTCCAACTTTTGAGCAAACAAAGTCCGCTGGAGCCCACACACATCGAATTGTCCGACGAAATCCAGTCCGCCGGGCAAAGTCCGCCGTAAAGTCCGCTCGTGTGTACGCGGCATAACACCCTGAGTCCCAGTGATGTAAGAATATATATGCCAAATTTCAAGAAGATTGGATAATATTTAGGGGTTGCACACACTGATCACTTTTATCAAAGCAAAGTCTGTGGCCTTCACTTAATAAGAAGTCATTAGGAATGAGCTTCAAGTTCGAGTCGAACTCACGTTCGACTCAAACTCATGTTCGACTCGAACATTGTCTGTTCGCAAGTTCGCCGAACAGCGAACAATTTGGGGGTGTTCGCTGCAAATTCGAATGCCGCAGAACACCCTTTAAAAATCTATGGGAGAAATCAAAACTGCTAATTTTAAAGGCTTATATGCAAGTTATTGTCATAAAAAGTGTTTAGGGACCCGGGTCCTGCCCCAGGGGACATGGATCAATGCAAAAAAAGTTTTAAAAACGGTAGTTTTTTCAGGAGCAGTGATTTTAATAATGCCTAAAGTCAAACAATAAAAGTGTAATATCCCTTTAAATTTTGTACCTGGGGGGTGTCTATAGTATGCCTGTAAAGGGGCGCATGTTTCCCGTGTTTAGAACAGTCTGACAGCAAAATGACATTTCGAAGGAAAAATTCCATTGAAAACTACCCGCGGCTATTGCATTGCCGACAATACACATAGAAGTTCATTGATAAAAACGGCATGGGAATTCAACACAGGGAAACCCCGAACCAAAATAAAAAAAAAATGAAGTGGGAGTCCCCCTAAATTCCATACCAGGCCCTTCAGGTCTGGTATGGATATTAAGGGGAACCCCGGCCAAAATTTTTTAAAAAAATGACGTGGGGTTCCCCCTAAATTCCATACCAGACCCTTCAGGTCTGGCATGGATTTTAAGGGGAACCCCACGCCAAAAAAAAACAAACGGCGTGGGGTCCCCCCAAAAATCCATACCAGACCCTTATCCGAGCACGCAACCTGGCAGGCCACAGGAAAAGGGGGGGGACGAGAGTGCGGCCCCCCCTCCTGAACCGTACCAGGCCACATGCCCTCAACATTGGGAGGGTGCTTTGGGGTAGCCCCCCAAAACACCTTGTCCCCATAAATATATCAACGAATCCGCGCTCATAGACTGACTCACACCTGCAGCCCCCCTAGGTAGGAAGGGAACACCTAAGTGATCCCCCAAGAATATAGATCAAAATATAGGGAGTGGCGCTGTCGCTAATGGCCAATGTGAATTCTAAATGGTTTATGGCATTTTTGGGCAACAAATGGTGGAGCGCTCTACTCATGCATGCTGGATGCTTATGTGGTCATTGTTTGCAGCGGATATCCAGTGGGGACTATTAATACCAAGGGACAGGAAGTCCCCACCTCTCTGTGTATACAGCTGTGCTTTGGAAATGGGATGCGTGGAAGGAAACTGACACCTATAGGACTGGAGTGACAGGACCAACTTTACACGCTCGTACCCCTGCAGGGGTGGAGCGCTCCGGTGAGTGCAACCACTTTGGGGGGACCACCAGTTGTTACAGCACGGCACTTTATCACCTAAGAAGATTTTTCTGCACAATTGCTATGAACTTTTCTTGCACCAAACAACATATGGTTTTGTGATTTTTAGCTGCGATTTGGACACTTTATCAATGATTTTTTTATTGCTTATAATTATTGCACATTTACACATTATTGGTGGACAATTATTGTTTTTGGACAGTTATTGGTTTTGGCACTTCATCACTTTATATTTATTCATGTGAAGATGTATTTGTGTTATTTAGTGATGCTGCTTGATATTTGCGATTCTTTGCACATATAACACTAATTTTCACCTGGTCAAGGTGTTTTTCACTAACACAAGGATATATATATAAAAAATTCTTTTGCAAGTAATTTTTTGGATTATACCAAAAAATTTCACATTTTTTATCTTTACACTTTTATTTATACACTTGAATTTTTATTTATACTCCCAACACAGCGCCACTCCCTATATTTTGACCTTCTCCCCATGTTGATGAGGACAAGGGCCTCATCCCCACAACCCTGGCCAGTGGTTGTGGGGGTCTGCGGGCGGGGGGCTTATCGGAATCTGGAAGCCCCCTTTAACAAGGGAACCCCCAGATCCCGGCCCCCCCTGTGTGAAATGGTAAGGGGGTACTTACCCCTACCATTTCACTAAAAAACTGTCAAAAATGTTAAGAATGACAAGAGACAGTTTTTGACAATTCCTTTATTTAAATGCTTCTTCTTTCTTCTATCTTCCTTCATCTTCTTCTGGTTCTTCTGGCTCTTCTGGTTCTTCCTCCGGCGTTCTCGTCCAGCATCTCCCCTGCGGCGTCTTCTATCTTCTTCTCCTCGGGCCGCTCCGCACCCATGGCATGGGGGGAGGCTCCCGCTCTTCTCTTCATCTTCTTCTTCATCCTCTTCTCTTCTTCCTTCTTCTCTTCTTCATTTTCTTCTCCGGGCCGCTCCGCATCCATGCTGGCATGGAGGGAGGCTCCCGCTGTGTGACGGCGTCTCCTCGTCTGATGGTTCTTAAATAACGGGGGGTGGGGCCACCCGGTGACCCCGCCCCCTCTGACACATGGGACATAACGGGACTTCCCTGTGGCATTCCCCGTGACGTCACAGGGAAGTCCCATCAAGTCACCGGGTGGCCCCGCCCCCCATTATTTAACCGCTTCAGATCCGGGCCATTGCCAAATGACGGCAACAGCGCGGATCTAAATTGCCGGGACTACGTCCATTGACATCGTCCCGTGCACGAGCAGCCTGCGTGCCCCCTGCAGGGCGCGCGCGGCGCGCTCGGTGATCAGCGAGTCTATGAGACTCGCCTGATCACAGATCAGAGTAAGGGGTTGGTCCCAACCCCTTACCACATGATCAGCTGTCAGCCAATGACAGCTGATCATGTGATGTAAACAGAGCCGGTAATCGGCTATTTTTCCTCCTCGCGCTGACAGCGTGAGGAGGAAAAAAAAACCCGATCACCGGCGGCCGTGATCAGGACATCAGTCCCGATCACGGCGATCTTATAACAAAAAGCAATAGGCAGCAGTGCTACCTACCAGTGCCCACCAGATTAACCCATCAGTGCCCACAGTGCCATCAATCAGCGCCACCCATCAGTGCCCACAGTGCCACCCATCAGTGCCCACAGTGCCATCCATCAGTGCCCACAGTGCCACCCATCAGCACCCACATCAGTGCCACCCATCAGCACCCACATCAGTGCAACCTATCAGTGCCCATCAGTGTCACCTACCAGTGCCCATAAGTGCCCATCAGTGCCGCCCATCACTGCCCATCAGTGCCCCCCCATCAGTGCCCCCCATCAGTGCCCCCCATCAGTGCCCCCCATCAGTGCCGCCCATCAGTGCCCCCCATCAGTGCCCCCCATCAGTGCCACCTATCTGTGCCACCTATCTGTGCCACCTATCCGTGCCACCTATCCGTGCCGCCCATCCATGCCGCCCATCCGTGGCCATCAGTGCCACCTTATCTGTGCCCATCAGTACCACCTTATCTGTCCCCATCAGTGCCGCCTTAACTGTGCCTATCAGTGCCGCCTTAACTGTGCCTATCAGTGCTGCCTTAACTGTGCCTATCAGTGCCGCCTTATCTGTGCCTATCCGTGCCCATCAGTGCAGCCTATCAGTGCCCACCAGTGCCGCCTCATCAGTGCATATCAATGAAGGTGAAAAATTACCTGTTTGCAAAATTTTATAACAAACTATTAAACATGATTTTTTTTTTCAAAATTTTCCATCTTTTTTTGTTTGTTTAGCAAAAAATAAAAACCCCAGCTGTGATTAAATACCACCAAAAGAAAGCTCTATTTGTGGGAAAAAAATGATAAAAATTTCATTTGGGTACAATGTTGTATGACCGCGCAATTGTCATTCAAAGTGCGACAGCGCTGAAAGCTCAAAATTGGTCTGGGCAGGAGGGGGGTTTAAGTGCCCAGTAAGCAAGTGGTTAAGAACCGTCAGACGAGGAGACTCCGTCACACAGCGGGAGCCTCCCTCCATGCCAGCATGGATTAGCGGCCCGGAGAAGAAAATGAAGAAGAGAAGAAGGAAGAAGAGAAGAGGATGAAGAAGAAGATGAAGAGAAGAGCTGGAGCCTCCCCCCATGCCATGGGTGCGGAGCGGCCCGAGGAGAAGAAGATAGAAGACGCCGCAGAGGAGATGCTGGATGAGAACGTCGGAGAAAGAACCAGAAGAGCCAGAAGAACCAGAAGAAGATGAAGGAAGATAGAAGAAAGAAGAAGCATTTAAATAAAGGAATTGTCAAAAACTGTCTCTTGTCATTTTTAACATTTTTGACAGTTTTTTAGTGAAATGGTAGGGGTAAGTACCCCCTTACCATTTCACACAGGGGGGGGGCCGGGATCTGGGGGTTCCCTTGTTAAAGGGGGCTTCCAGATTCCGATAAGCCCCCCTCCCGCAGACTCCCACAACCACCGGCCAGGGTTGTGGGGATGAGGCCCTTGTCCTCATCAACATGGGGACAAGGTGTTTTGGGGGGCTACCCCAAAGCACCCTCCCAATGTTGAGGGCATGTGGCCTGGTACGGTTCAGGAGGGGGGGGCGCACTCTCGTCCCCCCTCTTTTCCTGCGGCCTGTCAGGTTGCATGCTCGGATAAGGGTCTGGTATGGATTTTTGGGGGGACCCCACGCCGTTTTTTTTTTTGGGCACGGGGTTCCCCTTAAAATCCATACCAGACCTGAAGGGTCTGGTATGGAATTTAGGGGGAACCCCACGTCATTTTTTTTTTAAATTTTGGCCGGGGTTCCCCTTAATATCCATACCAGACCTGAAGGGCCTGGTATGGAATTTAGGGGGACTCCCACGTCATTTTTTTTTTTTATTTTGGTTCGGGGTTTCCCTGTGTTGAATTCCCATGCCGTTTTTATCAATGAACTTCTATGTGTATTGTCGGCAATGCAATAGCCGCGGGTAGTTTTAAATGGAATTTTTCCTTCGAAATGTCATTTTGCTGTTAGACTGTTCTAAACACGGGAAAAATGCGCCCCTTTACAGGCATACTATAGACACCCCCCAGGTACGAAATTTAAAGGGATATTACACTTTTATTGTTTGACTTTAAGCATTATTAAAATCACTGCTCCTGAAAAAACGGCCGTTTTTAAAACTTTTTTTTGCATTGATCCATGTCCCCTGGGGCAGGACCCGGGTCCCCAAACACTTTTTATGACAATAACTTGCATATAAGCCTTTAAAATTAGCACTTTTGATTATTCATGTTCGTGTCCCATAGACTTTAACGGTGTTCGCGTGTTCGAGCGAACTTTTTTCCTGTTCGCATGTTCTGGTGCGAACCGAACAGGGGGGTGTTCGGCTCATCCCTAGAAGTCATATACAACAAGTCCCGTTCAAGGCTTTCTAGAAGAACAACGAGTGAAAATGGTTACCTACATCCAAAAAGACAGAAGTCATCCAAGAGAAGACTACAAAGAGTTATTCCCCAGATGAAGACACGTGACGGTGTCTTAACGCGTAGGTATTGGCTGGAGCGATACACACACCTGAAGCACAAGTGAGAGGGCGCTGAGAACACCAGTTCGTTTTATGCATTACCTTGCCTGTTTTTAACATTATAAATGTAAGCATTACCTAATAAACATCCCCCTTTTTGATCTGAAAACTTTAATACACTAGTGGAGCCTCTTTTCTCCTTCCCCTCCCTCTTTATTTATCTCCCCCTTGCTGAGTTTACCAGAGCGGAGCAACAGGGAGATCACTTTCACATCTTAAAGCCATACCACTGAATGCCTGAAAACCACAGACTGAAGGTGAGGGTTCTGTGAGACCACACTAGGAGACACAAGCAGCAGAAGGATACATACTTATCACATCACTTACATCAAGATTTATTAGAAGAAATATTTATAGACTCTCTATATGCTACAATTTATTAACCTTCCACATACCATATTCTGCTTTGATCACTTGCACTTTACTATAGCACGAAAGTGGACTATTACTATTGATTTATATGGTCACTATTGTATGATTATTGTTTTATGGTATTATTTATGATTGATTGCAATTTAATTAATGATTTTAGAAGATTTATTGCTTTTTATTCACAGGAGATATTTATTCACAGTCATGCACTTTATTCACGCTATTTAGGCACATCAATAGTAGAGTGTCATGTTTTACTACTGTTGATACATTTATTTGTAATTATTCACGCTTAATTTATCATTATCATTTCATCAGCTAATAGCAGTGATTGCTATATAATACAATTAGAGATCACAGATCCTAGTATTAATTAGCTGTAGCAACCATCACCTACCTCGGCACACATCTTTCACAATTAATATTGCGCGAAATATATTTTTATTAATACAAAGAGTTATTACAACTCTCACTCCTGTACCTAGGAGGTTGGTCTAAAAACGACTTCAGTTTCAGGATCCCAGGGGCACTGCATCAAGCAAGGTGGATGGCAAAGGCAATATATGCACTTAAAATTGTCCTCTTCACTAAACAGTTGAATATTCCTAAACGACAATTTGAAGGAATCAAACAGGTTGTACATTTTGTCAGCCTCATATATGTTCGCTTTTGGCATGAGGCAATTGTAAGTCGATGGGCTCCAAAGAATGATTTGGATATGCTACAGCTTTTGAGCACTTACCCAGATGCAAATGTCAAAAAATGTGCTCTCACAGTTGCTAAGAGACATCTTTGGTATCTGTCAGAAACAAACGTAGGATTGACTTTTTTGGACGAACGTATTACTCAGGCTGTTAAGGAAAATATGACTAAAAATTTAGAAACCAAACCTGCAAAGAAAAAGGAAGTGAAACGATTAGAGGGTAAAACCATGGTTTTTGAAGGAAAAGACCTGAGCCATTTTGTTACTAATAAAACAAAGACGTTCTTTGAATTGTTTGGGAACCACGACGTGACAGAATACTGCAGTGATTCTCTAAGAAGCCATGTGAACGCTCTTAAGGTTATCAATGATACCGCAGAAAGCGAAATTGCTCTGATAAAAAAGTATAACGAATCGGTTAGGGATGAACAACAAAAACAATTCTTGTTGAGGGTAGTCGAGCATCACAGAAAAGTCATCACCAAGCGAACAAAACAAGGGATTGCATCATTCAACGTTGATTAATATGACACATGTTTTGCCTATCATATTGCCTTTTAATCTTAGTGTATAGTTTTAATAGTATTTTAAGTTTGTGATTTCTAGTTTTCCCAATAAAAGTAATTAACATTGAAAAATTATATTTTTTGCCTACTTTAACAAAACAGATCAAAGTGTGCAACCTCTAAATATTATCCAATCTTCTTGAAATTTAGCATATACCTTTTACATCACTCAGACTCGGGGCGTAAGCAAAGTCTGCAAAAATTTTACAGTTTAATTTTTCCATTAGAAAATGAAACACCCTAGGGGACCCCGCACGCCATTGTTTTTTACATTTTGGCGCGGGGTCCCCCTTAAAATGTCATTTTGCTCTCAGACTGTTCTAAACACGGGAAACATGCGCCACTTTACAGGCATACTATAGACACCCCCCAGGTATGAAATTTAAAGAAATATTTCACTTTTATTGTTTCACTTTAAGCATTATGAAAATCACTGCTCCCGAAAAAATGGCCCTTTTTAAAGCTTTTTTTTGCATTGATACATGTCCCCTGGGGCAGGACTCAGGTCCCCAGACACTTTTTTTGACAATGCCATGCATATAAGCCTTTAAAATTAGCACTTTTGATTTCTCCCATAGACTTTTAAAGGGTGTTCCGCGGCTTTCGAATTTGCCGCGAACACCCCAAATTGTTCGCTATTTGGCGAACACCCGATGTTCGAGTCAAACGTAATTTAATACCATACCATATAATAAAGAACACACAAAAAACATAAATAGTCCACATTCAGTATGTAATTTCAAAATTGAACAAAATCAAAAAAATGTTCAAAGAGAAAGGATTTTGTGGTGATCCAGCAATATGTGCAGATACTTCATCTACTGAAATATCTCTTCTTGATAATAATCATGCCAAAGGGATTCTTTGTTGCTAAACAAATAACCACCACCAGCCACCATTGGCCGCTCGTGCTTGAGCAAGGTTCAGTCCTTCTGGGGGTATAACTGGAAGCTTGAGGAGCAGATCCAGCTAGTCCCAGCAGGGGGATCTCTGGTGAGATGGATCAAATCAGATGGCATTATACAGAACTTATATATAAGGTGTTTTTTGACCGTTTGGTCATATTTTATAGTGAGCGGCCAATTCACTCAATGGTGGCTGGTGGTTATTCATTTAGCAACAAAGAATCACTTTGGCATGGTTATTAGCAGAGGAGAGATTTCTGTGGTTGGAGTATCTGCACGTATTGCTGGATCACCAAAAAATCCTTTCTCTTTGGACATTTTTTTGATTTTGTTCAATTTTGAAATTACATACTGAATGTGGACTATTTATGTTTTGTGTGTTCTTTATTATATGGTATTAAATTACGTTCGACTCGAACATCGGGTGTTCGCCGAATAGCAAACAATTTGGGGTGCCCGCGACAAATTCGATCACCACAAAATCCTTTTTCTTTGGACATTTTTTTTAAATTACATACTGGATGTGGACTACTTATGATTTTTTGTGGACTATATATTCATCCAACAATGTCCTTTATTATATGTTATGGTATTAATAGGTACAGTGCCTTGCGAAAGTATTCGGCCCCCTTGAACTTTTCAACCTTTTGCCACATTTCAGGCTTCAAACATAAAGATATAAAATTTTTATTTTTTGTGAAGAATCACCAACAAGTGGGACACAATTGTGAAGTGGAACGAAATCTATTGGATTGTTGAAACTTTTTTAATTAATAAAAAAATGAAAAGTGGGGCGTGCAAAATTATTCGGCCCCCTTGCGTTAATACTTTGTAGAGCCACCTTTTGCTGCGATTACAGCTGCAAGTCGCTTGGGGTATGTCTCTATCAGTTTTGCACATCGAGAGACTGAAATTCTTGCCCATTCTTCCTTGCAAAACAGCTCGAGCTCAGTGAGGTTGGATGGAGAGCGTTTGTGAACAGCAGTTTTCAGCTCTTTCCACAGATTCTCGATTGGATTCAGGTCTGGACTTTGACTTGGCCATTCTAACACCTGGATATGTTTATTTGTGAACCATTCCTTTGTAGATTTTGCTGTATGTTTGGGATCATTGTCTTGTTGGAAGATACATCTCCATCCCAGTTTCAGGTCTTTTGCAGACTCCAACAGGTTTTCATCCAGAATGGTCCTGTATTTGGCTGCATCCATCTTCCCCTCAATTTTAACCATCTTCCCTGTCCCTGCTGAAGAAAAGCAGGCCCAAACCATGATGCTGCCACCACCATGTTTGACAGTGCGGATGGTGTGTTGAGGGTGATGAGCTGTGTTGCTTTTACACCAAACATATCGTTTTGCATTGTGGCCAAAAAGTTCGATTTTGGTTTAATCGGACCAGAGCACCTTCTTCCACATGTTTGGTGTGTCTCCCAGGTGGCTTGTGGCAAACTTTAGACGAGACTTTTTATGGATATCTTTGAGAAATGGCTTTCTTCTTGCCACTCTTCCATAAAGGTCAGATTTGTGCAGTGTACGACTGATTGTTGTCCTATGGGCAGACTCTCCCACCTCAGCTGTAGTTCTCTGCAGTTCATCCTGAGTGATCATGGGCCTCTTGGCTGCATCTCTGATCAGTCTTCTCCTTGTCTGAGCTGAAAGTTTAGAGGGACAGCCAGGTCTTGGTAGATTTGCAGTGGTCTGATACTCCTTCCATTTCAAAATGATCGCTTGCACAGTGCTCCTTGGGATGTTTAAAGCTTGGGAAATCTTTTTGTATCCAAATCCGGCTTTAAACTTCTCCACAACAGTAGTACGGACCTGCCTGGTGTGTTACTTGGTCTTCATGATGCTCTCTGCGCTTTCAACAGAACCCTGAGACTATCACAGAGCAGGTGCATTTATACAGACCTGATTACACACAGGTGGACTCTATTTATCACCATCAGTCATTTAGGACAACATTGGATCATTCAGAGATCCTCGCTGAACTTCTGAAGTGAGTTTTCTGCACTGAAAGTAAAGGGGCCGAATAATTTTGCACGCACCACTTTTCAGTTTTTTATTTGCTAAAAAAGTTTAAAATATCCAATAGATTTCGTTCCACTTCACAATTGTGTCCCACTTGTTGGTGATTCTTCACAAAAAATTAAAATTTTATATCTTTATGTTTGAAGCCTGAAATGTGGCAAAAGGTTGAAAAGTTCAAGGGGGCCGAATACTTTTGCAAGGCACTGTATATACACATATCTGAATAAGCGCACCATTTACACACAATTTATTTTTTATTCTAGTGTTTGAGTTCACTAATTAATGGTTGCAGCTGTTCACTGCTAGATTAAGTGGAGTATTTAGTCATTCACATAGCAGCGCATAAGTATTTTCACAATAAATGGCCCACGTACGCAAGCCAATGTTTTCTCCAAAATGGGTCCACACAGTTTGGCAATTGGGGCCTTTTTCATTATTACTGCTACAGACAGTATCTGCAGATTATGTCAGTATAAGCAGATGTCTTGTTATGGGTTTTATATTGTTTGAAACCATGTATGCATTTAGAATATGCAAAAATATTTACTTTTCAAATGACCCATGAACATTTCCAAATAATAGTAATCCAAGAGTTAACAATTGTAGCGGTAAAATTTGATGAAAATGATGTTATTGGTAATATGCTTTCTTTCTTTCTTTCTGGGCACTTTCACCCCCTTGCTGCCAAGGCCAATTTTCAGCTTTCAGTGCTGTCATACCTTGAATGACAATTGCGTGGTCATGCAACACTGTACCCAAAGTAATCTTTTATCATTTCTTCCCACAAATAGAGCTTTCTTTTGGTGGTATGTAATCACTGCTGAGTTTTTTATTTTTGCTAAAAAAATGAAAAAAATACCAGTTTATTTTAGATTCTGTCAGAAAATTTTGTAAATAAGTAATTTTTCTCCTTCACTGATGTGCTCTGATGAGGCTGCACTGATGGGCACTAATGAAGCTGCACGGATGGGCACTGATGAGGTGGCACTTAAGGGCACTGATGGGATGGCACTGATGAGGAGGCACTGATAGGCGGCACTGATGGGCATTGATATGCAGCACTAATGAGAACTGATAGGTTGCACTGATGGGCACTGATAGGTTGTCCTCCAATTCCTTATCCTACCTGTGTATAATGCTTGGGGTTTGGGAAAAGTAGAAAGTCCCCAACAAAGCCTGTCTGCCTTCCTCCTTCTCCTCCTCCCCTGCAGCCTCCAAACACCTCCTTGGGCTACTGGTGCTTCTGCATGCTAAGGATGGAAACAGTGGCCAGAGGTTCCTGGTGGCCCCAGGATAGCATTCTTCCTTTACATACTGTATGCCTCCACCTAGTACACACTGTAAGTTTTTTTTTTGTTTAGCCCAGCAATTTAACATATGGTGCCTTTTTTGGAGGGGGAGGATTCTTCCGCAGCTGCTGTTTTTAACAATTGGCCAACTTTATTTCATGTGTGTTGGTATAATTTGTTGATATTGAGTTTAGTAAAGGATTATTATATGGAAAATTAGTGCTTAGTTTTCCCCTGGGGATCCTTGAGTGATCCCTTTCCTCCACACCCTGTATTGAATAAAAAAATGTTTGGAATAGAGGGGTAGAGACTTAGGAAGGCCATACACATTTTTGAATCTCCTGCTGAACTGGCTGAGATTAGATCCGTGTATGGGCAGGCTGAATGTACCAAGTTGATTGATCGATTAACTTGGGTACAACCAACATGCTGGGTTTTACCTGCAATTATCACTAGCAACTGCTATAGCCGCTGGCAATGATCACTGTCTTCTCTTGGCAGGGATGACTTCCCCCACCCACCCCCACTGGCCGAAGACAATGGCCTGGTAAGAGGGATTCCCGCATTAGCACTGTCTGTGCTGATGGGGGAATCAAGCACATTTCTTTCCTGCAACTCATGGTTGCAGGAAAGAAATTATCTCCATGTATGACCGGCCTTAGCCAGGCTTTTCTTTTTGTTTTTTTTCTAATCCCTTCTGCATCATGCTTATGCTGCTAAACGTGACGGCCATCCTCACTGGGCACTAGTATGTTGAAAGTGGTACATTAGCGTTCAACCTTAGAAGTTATGTTTGAGACTTCCATAATAGTGTGCCCTGGATTTCAGGGCTCCCAAGATACCTAAAATGTATTTCTGCTTTTGTAGCCACATTGCTATAACACATACTTTATATTTGTTACACGCTCCCATTAACATAACATAACTTTTACTTACTTAAAATCTCTACCTGATCTCACTGCTTTGTGATGCTTAGGAGGGGGCTGCAAAGTAATGTTTAACATAAATGACCCTGCCTGTATTGCTTTTGCAGTTCTGCATTATCAGCTATAAACTAGATTTGAGCATTGTCTGTCTTAATAAAGGGCTAAACGTTTAGAACTTGCACTCTAGCATTGTATGTTAATGAGGTCTGTGTGGGACTGTCCAGAAGTTCGTGCAATCAGCCATGACACCTTTTCTTTCCAAATGGTGAAAAAAAAATTTAAAATATGACCAGGTATACTGTGTGTATGGTAACTCACAACCATGTAGTATTCTCAAATGTGACTGCAAAAATGTAATGTAATAGATGTGCTAGTTAATTTATTTTAAGGATAAAGTAGTGGAAGGTGGGTGGCTTCTACAAATCTTGGGTGGGCTTTGTTGGTGCTAGGTCAAGTTTTGTCGGTCTTATTCAAATGTGGAGGGTAAATCGACACGATAATTGCATATTACATGATTTAAGTATATCTTTATTTTCTATGAAAGTCTAGTACCAAAGAAATTTCAAGCTCACAGACTACAATACATATTCTGAAAATGAAACTGACAAATCTATGTATTTGTATTGTTAGTCATATTTTAAAAACAGCTTAAAGTATATACAGTCATTTCTACCACCACATGTCAAACAGATGACTCATAATGCATACTTTCCATGTCATATATCTTTTTTTGAATACATTTACCTGATCTGTGTGACATTTTGGAATTTGTAATACAAATATTTATTTTTTCTATTGATCACTGCTGCTCTAAGGCATAGAAAACTTACACAATGTTTAGCAAATATGATGTAGATTAGACTACCAGTTAAATAGAAAAAAACATGTTTTACTACCTGCATATTTTTTGATGAATTGGTTGAACAACCTAATAACACACATATACAAAGCAAATACCCCCATAATAAAGCGATAAGTGAGTGTGATTTTAAGTAGCGTAACATTTGGCTACCCAGCACGCACAATATAAACACCTAAAAGTGCATGTAAATTCAATCACTGAAATCTCCCAGATTTTATAGACCAATGTCTGTGCATAGAAAAAGACATAGAAAAAATAAAATACTAGCATGCTTTACATGTTTGTACATAATCAAATCAAGTAGATTAAAAAAAAAAAGAAAACTCCATTTAAAAAGAAAGATATAATTGTTGAGCTACAGGAAAACCATAAATGGGAACATTACCAATGCTTAAAGTATTTAATAAAAGAGGATGATTTAAGAAATAAAAATATGCCAATGGTTTATGATACACTGGGGTTAATCTGCTAAAACTGGAGAGGGCAAAATCTGATGAAGTTCTGCATAGAAACCAATCAGATTTTAGTTTATTATGTCAAAGCTTAATTGAACAAGCTGAAGTTATAAGCTGATTGGCTACCATGCACAGCTGCACCAGATTTTGCACTCTCTAGTTTTAGTAAATCAGCGCCATAGTGTTTTAGCAAACTAAATGTTGTCTACTTAGGGTTTATATCTACGTTAATTAGAGGGTATGTACATATTCTATCTGTGTAATGAGCTGTAAGTACATGTAGTCCACCTGCATAGGTAAGGCCCCTTTCACACGGACACCTCCGTTTTGCAGAATCCGCTTGCTCAGCGGGGGATCGCTCCACTGATCCTCACTAAACAGGCGGATGGCAATGTGCAGAGCAGAGACAGACACAGTCCCGCTCTCCTCTATGGGGAAATCGGGTGAAAACGGTTTGCGAGATGGATGGAAAATAGGAGCACCATCTGTCTGGATTTTGCGGGCAGGATCGGATGGATAGTGGCGGATGTCAGCGGACATGTGTCTGCTGACATCTGCCACTCCATAGGGGAGACTCCATAGGGGAGACTGCAAGGTTCGATCAGGTCCGCCTGAAAAACTGACAGGCGCACCTTATCAGATAGCCCGTGTGAAAGAGGCCTTAGTCTGCATGTTGTCCACCTCATAGGGCCACATGGTAACTCTCAAGTTAAATAATATAACTGAATGGCTGTATAGATTGGGCATAGTCCATAAAATGCTACCATTAATTGGCACCTGGATGTTTATCTAAATACTTTTTCCAGGCCAGTGACTTAATGAATTGGATCCAGAGAACCAACATACAAGGTAGCTAGTATTCTCAGAAGGAGATTTTTTCTTTAAAGTGGAATTAAAATAATATAAATGATGCCCCCATTGCTCCCTCTGCTCTCCCATTATATGAACATGCACAATTATTGCTGACCTATGGTCTAAAGTCAAGTCAGCTATTCCACCTTATGATAGACTTGGAGGCCCTTCACACCAGTACACTGCAGTAATACATATGTTACATTCATTGGTGTCTCAATCCAGCACTGTGCACATCTATAGCAGCTATTCTTCCCTCTCCCAGCTTTCACAGGCTTGGTTAAGAGCAGTGGAAGCCATTGGCTCCTGCTGTTGTCAATCAAAACTCGTGAGCAGAGAGCAGAGAGCGCGGGGGGGGGGGGGGGTGCCGAGCTGGGCTGTGTGTCTGAATTGATGCAAACAGCCAAGCCAAACAGCCCAGCTCAGGATTGAGCATGCACGAGTGCCCCCATGGAAAGCAGCTGCTCACTCGCAGGGGGAGCCAGCAGTTCCGGCAGGGGACCTGAGAAGAGGAGGATCTGGGCTCCACCATTGGACAGAGCAGGTAAGTATGACATGTTTTTTTGTTTTTTGTTTTTTTTTTTATTTCAAACTTTAATCACTTTAAGCACACCACAGTGGAATTCCCTGATTTAAAAGGGCTCAAATAGAACAATTGGGTATTATTTTCAACTTCAGGCTCTAAAAACTCCCAAGATTTCAGTTAAAGTATATTCACTTAGCTTGTAAACACAGTTATTTGAAATGCCTATACAAACTGTTAACAAATTGTTTTATCAACTTTTATGTGATAATGATCAAACGCATTATATTTACTAAATGCGCAAAGCTTTCCTGACTAATCATCATGGGCGCTTTCTAAACAAAAACTATATTATTCAGTACAGCAGTTTATTAAAATGTTTATTCTGCAAATATTCCCATGAAACTCAAAATAAAATGAAGTACCTTATTTGCATGACCACAATGGTCGCATTTTAAATTTCCACTTAATTGATCCTTTTGGGAAATTTATCTTTAGGATAAGTTATTACGTCCTTCAAGGAAAGGCTTCTATAACAGGATGCACAGGGAATGCAGTATTAGAAAGTAGAATCAGACATCAACTCATACCAGTTCTCATAAACAGCAGATTTTATTTTCTGAAAAAGGAGGGGGAGATATGAAAAAAAAACATATTCTTTACATTTGATTTGGTATCTCTGTGTATATTTTAAATAATATTGAACTACTAATGCTGTACAAGAAGCACTCTAACTATGCTACCACTAGAAACTTCATCCAAAACTTCTTCTTAAAAATTAATAAGTGGCTTCAACTTTTTTTTTTCCACAAAAAAAGTTATTGAAGAAAAATAAGTTGCGCTTACAATTCAGTATAATCAGCATAACAATTCGGGGTATTATCTTCAACAAAGTAGAACAACAAAATAATACACATTGTTAACGACTCATAGGTTATGACTTAAGTACCTAAGAACAACAACTAATGCCGCGTACACACGATCGGACTTTCCGGCATACTTAGTCCGGCGGACCAGAGTCCGTCAGACAATTCGATCGTGTGTGGGCTCCAGCGGACTTTGTTTTCTCAAAAGTTTGACGGACTTAGATATGAAACATGTTTCAAATCTGTCCGACGGATTCTTCTTTCTAGCGGACAAACCGGTCGTCTGTGTGCTACCCTGTTTCCCCAAAAATAAGACCTAGCGTGATTGTCGGTGATGGCTGCAATATAAGCCCTACCCCCCAAATAAGCCCTACCCTGTTTCCCCGAAAATAAGCCCTACCCTGAAAATAAGACCTACAAGGACTTTAACTAGGGTGTATTTGGGGGGTAGGGCTTATATTGCAGCCATCACTGACAATCACGCTAGGTCTTATTTTCAGGGAAACAGGGTAGTCCGACGGACTCAAACTGACGCATGCTCTGAAACAATTACAAGACGGAAGCGCCTGGTCTGGTAAAACTAGCCTTCGTATTGAAGCTAGCACATTCCTCTTCTGTGATCTTTTAATACAGCGCATTTTTTTTTCTTTATAATGCGAGAAGAAGGAAGTTCTTTGGCTGCTTATATTCACACAGAGTTTTCACAAACTACTTTCTTCATGATTTATCCTCATGCCATGACTAATATTAGATTTTTGAAACGCCAGATCTCCAGAAATGAAGTAGCAAATTTGTTTTTGGACTCATCTTTATTTTTTACAGATTTCAACAATCTAGATTTTACAATGTGTGCTAAATTATCCAAAATGTGTTTTTTTTTTGGATTTTGAGTTTCAAGTTACCACAATAACCTTAATAATTTTTATTGTTTTAATAAATCTTAATGAGGTTGGTGTCCCTTGTTAATTAGACATAGGGGGGTTATTTTAAAAAGGCAAAATCATTTTTCACTACAAGTGCAAATTGTACTTGGAATTGCCCTGAAAGAGCATTTGTAAGTGCATTCGCTGTGGATCCGAGGGGCACATGCAAGGAACCCCCCAACAAAAAAAAATACTCTTGCACATGATTGTATGATAAAATCAGCAGAGCTTCCCCTCTTTTCAGATCTTACCCTCAGATTTACAGCGACTGCACTTCCAACAAGTGCATTTGCAGTGCAATTTATCAAGTGCACTTTGCAATAGCACTTTGCACTTGAATTGCAAAATGATTTAGCCTTTTGTAAATAACCCACATATAGTCTTTTTGACCTGTACCTGCCTATTCACAAACCAAATGTCCTTTTTGAATCAAAACACATAGTCTATAATGTAAGGTAACGAAAATATCCATTTATTTGAGTCAAAACAGAAATGAGGAAGGCAACACTAGAGACACTTTTGGAATGTGTGAAGCCTTTTGTCCCCCAGGACACACATCAAGTTAGAGGACAATAAAATTGGTATCTTGCGCCTAGGGAGCACAGTCAGAAGTCAGACCAGACAGAAGCCAGCCAATCACTTTCGAGTCTTCCGTGGAGCCTTCCCTGCACGCTGCCCTGCAGCCTTCCCTCCACGCTTCGCTGCAGCCTTCCTTGGAGCCTGTGCCTCTGGTGGTGTACTTGGGGCAGGAGGAGGAGGAGTAGCAGGAGGAGTGGCTTCATCTGCTATATATGATTTTGCGGTAAGCTCCCCTCTCAAGCTCTTCTGATAGGCTTGAAAAATCAGACCCTTACAGAGGAGGCGTTGCCCCCTTTCGATTTCCAGCAATCTGGTGGCCATATAGGTTCCATACGCCTCTTCCGCATTGGGGGGTGTGCTGAGGATTTGGCTGGCTTCGCGAATGAGGGCTAGTGATTCCTCCTCAGTTCGGGTCATCTTTCTTGCCCTTTTGGTGGTAATGCGGAGGGGAGGCACCTGACACTCCGTGAGGCTTCTACTGGGCCCAGCCACAGTCTCCTCCTCTCTCCCACTGGGCAAGGCCTCCTCCTTTATACCTCTGGGCACAGACTCCTCCTGGCTGAGCTTATCCTGGGTAAAAAAAAGGGACATACCGGTAATTGTAATTTTTACTTTCGCAATCACACACAATTTTCAGCTCATGACTTGCAAATATAATTCTAAACAAATATTAAAGGCTATCATTTTGACCCCACCATTATTCTAGCTGCTCACCAATATTTGAAGTCTATTTTTGCGCACTACTGTCTAGTGATATGTCTACATATTAATAATTGTGATGAAGTAATTTTTGGTGAAGCACTTAAAACATTTAGAGGTTTACATCATTAATATTTACAAAATCCCAAATTCACCAAGAAAGTATACCTGGCTGAAGCTGGGCGCATCCACCTCATCAATGATGAAAGGGCCCAGTTCTTCTTGGGACTCCTCAGCTGGGGTGGAGAGAAGGGTGGAGGTGGAGGGAAGGCTTGAGGGAAGGGTGGAGGTGGAGGGAAGGCTGGAGGGAAGGGTGGAGGTGGAGGGAAGGCTGGAGGGAAGGGTGGAGGGAAGGCTCGAAAGTGATTGCCTTGCTTCTGTCTGGTCATCCAGAAATCGCATTTTTTGGTAGCACCACAGCTTGGGGACATACACCTGGTCTGCTGCCGCTCCGGATCTGCGCGACTCCTGTATCTTCCTGTGTTCCCACCTATACATGTTGCACAAGATACCAATTTTAGTGTCCACAAACTTAAGGTCTGCCTGGGGGACTCGAGCCTTCACAAATTCCAAAAGTGTGCCCAGTGTTGCCTTCCTTGCCTCTCTATTGGAATATAATGGGTGCTTGACCTCCCACAGGTTTCTGTTTTCTTCATACAAATCAATAAAACGTGCCAAAAAATCTTGATCCTTAAAAGGATTCATTTTTGCTGAAAGACAAGACACAAGATAAAAACTGTAATGCCAGTCTAAACTCCCAGTATTATATTTGGCTCAATCTAGGGTACACACACACACACACACACACCAAGCACACACCCACGTTTAATTTTACCTTCGTTTCTGACGCTCGCTACTTCCGCTCGGACATACATAGGCCAGCGTAATAGCTTTATATACACTGCGCATGTGTCATGCTATGCCTGCGTCGCCCGCCCCTGACGTTCTTTAGTACGATTTGTCCCCGCCCCTTCACTCTTCGTTGCGCAGTGGGAGTATGCAGAGAAAGATACCGGAGAGATTATCTGGAACTAGCACGGAGGAAAGCCCGGAGCCACAACCATCCAGATCCAAGAGGAGATATAAGGCCACCAACATAGCCTTTGAAGAGATGGTGGAGATGGTGTCCATATTGAGAAGGGAGGACTACGATGGCAAAAAAGGACCGTACACCCTACCCAATATGCGGAAGGACAAAATAATGTCCTCAGTTGTCACCGCTTTTGAACATAAATTTGTCACTAAACGAGCTAAAGAACAATTGAGGAAGCTGTGGTCTGACCTCAAAAGTAGGGAGCCTGAACAATATTGGCGAATAAAGAAGCTGCTTAAAAAAGTAAGTACTTGTGTGTTCCGAATGAGATACTTAACTTGCATGCTGATCCATATGCTTTTCGTTTATACAGCATCGTTCGTAAAGACCGTTCTTTATATAAAACATGATACTTAGAAAATGACTTTTTTTTTCGCCAAATACGATGGTACAGGGTTTGGACATACATTTAGGTCTTGATAATTTGTCGTATTCCATGTCGTGGTGATGTTGTGTAGATGTGTTGGAAAATATAATGCTTCTTCAAAAATGATTCAGTGTAATATAAGGACAGGACACAGCAGCTGTTTCCACATCTGGACTCACGAGCACTAGAGTACTATGTGACACCAGAGAAAATGTTTGTGGGTAATACACATAGGGGCTCCAGGAGATACTTGAGGTCTCTGCATCCGTGAAACTTGCATGAAAATGTGTATTGTTTGGCATTTTTGGGCAGAGTGAATGTAGATCCTGTCTTCAAAAGTTTTGTTGGAAAAAAATTACAATTGTCCACAACTTCTCCTTTTTCAAGACTGAAATATCACTGTGTTTTAACTATACTTTTTGTATAATTCTCATAGGGGAGAAAAGACTCAGACAACAGTCCAAGGATCCCAGGACCCCCCCAAGTCACCAGCCTAAAGTCGAAATTAGCCCAAGCCCCAGCCCAAGACCACACACACCCGATGAGCTGGAGGAAGGAGAGGTGGAGGAAGTGTGCGATATTTGCACCCCACCAAGTGAGTGACTGACACCCCAGCTTAAGTTAATCTATTTAGGCGTGCATATTTTACAAACATTTTTTTTCCACAAATTTTAGGTGATGTTCTGGTTGTGGAAGGCCAAGCGGCAGGGCCATTTAGCACAGACAGTGCACAAAGACTCATTGGCCAGATAGTGGTGTGGAATGGCCAAATTGATCGAATGCGTGACCAAATTGACAGCATCAGAAATCGGCTGGACAGCATGCAACAGGAAATGAAGAAAATGATTGATGTTTTGGGCAGAATCTAATAACTTTTTGCCTAAAAACATCAATCATGTTCTTCATTTCATTGTCAAGTTTTATTTTTCTAAAATGTTTTAACTTGCTAAATACTATGTCAAAATTTTGCAGATGCACACGGTGTGTCATCATGTGCTATCTTCCATCAGGGATATCAATGTACTTGTTTTGTGTTTGCAACCCCTTCATCAGAATAATGTTAGTTTGTGAGAGGAACAAAGGGATTGCACACACAAAACACGTCCATTGCTCCCCCATGATGGGAGATAGCACATGTTGACTTGAACCTTTTTTCAGTGGAAATTGTGAACATCTGCAATTTTTTTTGTTTTACATGGGTGACATCACCAGCACCATTATTAACATGTTGAACTTTGTAAGTTCCTTTTATTTTTTGGTCTTATGGTTTTTAAAACCCTGTTGTGAAGCACAATTTTTTGAAAAATGTATATTTTCGATAAATATGCCGAAACAAAAAAAAATATATATTGCAAAAAAAATAAAAATATAAAAACAGGTTCATACAAAATGCAACTTTCAATTTGCACACAGTAAAATATTTTTACTGCTACAATGTGTGTGGCTTCTTATTTATCACTAACATTTTTTACTTTAATTGTGTGGTTACAGTGACAAAGGGCCTTATTAACTAAAGGGAAATGCACTTGCCACTACAAATGCACTAGGAGACAGACAAAACAGAATGCAAACAGGAATCAAAACAAGAGATTGTTGGCTAAAAGTTTTTATTTTTTTGCTAGAAAAAATTAAAGATCTTGTGGCATTGCAATGGCCCCCCGAGCACTAAAATAATTGACATATCTGTCACGCACTTCATGTGCGGTTTGGGGGGCCAAGCCAATACGGCCACTTTCCAGGCCTGTGAGTGGTACATCAACACCAAGTCCGGCCTCAGGCCCAACAGAAGATACATATGTTAAAGAATGTTTTCTCAAAAAATTGTACAGAATGCAGCAAGCAAAGATCACATGATTTATTTTGTATTCAGCTAGATTTATTGCAGAGAGGAACAAACAGAACCGGCTGGCCAGAATCCCAAAGGCATTCTCCACAACTCTTCTTGCTCTGGCCAGCCGGTAATTAAATACCCTCCCCTCAGGGGTGAGTATCCTTTGGGGGAACGGCCTCATCAAGTGCTCGCCAAGAGCAAACGCTTCATCAGCGATAAAAACTGAGGGGAGTCCATCCACATTCTGGTCATCAGGTGGCAATCCCAGGCCACCAGTCTGTAGACACTGGCACAGCTCGGTCTGTGCAAACACTCCTCTGTCAGACATCCGGCCGTTCTTCCCCACGTCCACGAACATAAATTCCAATTGTGCCGAGACCACCGCCATCAAAACTACACTATGGAACCCCTTATAGTTGTAGAAATAAGATCCCGAATGAGGTGGTGGCACAATGCGGACATGCTTCCCATCGATCGCCCCGACACAGTTGGGAAAGTCCCAACGGTCAGCGAACTGGGAGGCCACAGTCTGCCATTCCTGTGTGTTTGAGGGAAACTGTGGAGTCAAACAAGAAAAAAAAATATAAGTACTTTTAAACATAACTTGAATATCATATTACACAAAAACATTATTGAACAACAACAGTTGAAAATTATTAATATGTGTTATTTAAAAAAAAAAAAGGGCCACTTATAACATTACTCACCCCCTCTGATGGACCATTGATCAATTTGTATGTGGGGGAGGGGTACTAATTGGGGCCAAGAACACACCTGACAGTTGCAAACATTTGAGGGGTGGGGGAGGGGTACTAATTGGGGCCAAGAACACACATGACAGTTGTAAACATTTGAGGGGGTGGGGAGGGGTACTAATTGGGGCCAAGAACACACATGACAGTTGCAAATATTTGAGGGGGTGGGGGAGGGGTGCTAATTGGGGCCAAGAACACACATGACAGTTGCAAACATTTGAGGGGTGGGGGAAGGTAAAACAGTACAATGGAGATGACAATATACATTGTTCAAAGGACTATAGGCTAGAGGTATAAATGGACCCAGGATTGCATGGTGGGGAGGTTATTGAAGGGAAATATGCATGTAGGCCCAAAAATGATTAAGGTAAAAAAAACAGGCATGCGTAAAGATAAAGGGGACATTCCCAGCATATTCAAAGCATGGTAATTAGGTAACGAGGACATTTAGACAATACATTAGCAAACATTAAATACATATCATGTAATGTTAAAGGATAAAACTTACCTTCATATAGTCCTTCTGCAGGACCTGAATGATGGCAGAACAGGTCTCTGGGATTATGATCCCCAGAGCCTGGGGCGAGATGCCTGTTGAGAACTTCAAGTCCTGAAGACTTCTCCCAGTCGCCAAGTAACGTAAAGTGGCAAGTAGCCTCTGCTCCGCAGTGATGGCTTGCCTCATGCAGGTATCCTGCCTGCTGATATAGGGGGTCAGCATAGCCAGCAGATGTTCAAAAACGGGGTCCGTCATCCTGAGAAAATTCCTGAAATCCTCAGGATTATTCTCACGGATCTCACAGAGCAAAGGCATGTGCGAGAATTGGTCACGCTGGCGCAACCAATTCTTCATCCATTAACTCCTCCTCGCCCTGTTCATGGACTGGACTCAGGTCAAAGTATTAACCCCAACACCAAGTCCCCACGAACTCGAGAATGAGTACGCCCATGCAACATGGCTTCAAAACGGTCGGCTGGTCAAACAAACAAACTTAGAACAAACGCACTGAAGAACAGCAAGGCCTATGAAGAGCGACCTGAAAATCAGGAACGAGCGGACCAGAATGGCCTGCTAGGCAGGTTATGAACTGATCAACACGCACTGAAAAGCAGATACAAACCTCACAAGCACAAACTGAACCTCAGAAAATGAACAAAATAAGCTGAAGTGTGAAAAGCGCGAATCGTCTCTAACCAAACTTCTACTAACACAAGATAAACATGAGATTAGCAGAAGGAGCCCAAAGGGTGGCGTAGTGGGGCTTGAACTTCCCTTTTCTAGTCCCATCGTATGTGCTGTACGTCACCGCATTCAAAACCATCGGACTTTTGGAGTGATCGTGTGTGTCCAAGTCCGTCCGTTTTTAAGTCCGGCGCACCTAGCGTACAAAGTCCGTTGAAAAGATCGCCGGACCAAGTATGCCGGAAAGTCCGATCGTGTGTACGCGGCATAACAGTCGCAACATTAATAGCTTTATAGCTCTTGTCTAACTAGTAACTAGGAGAGACCTAGGCCAACCAAGATAACTTAAGGAATTGAATCCACTGAGACCATTAGCACCAGGTCTGACAGTGGTGATAACGGTGTTGGCCAACTCGCTCTCTGCTGTGTAGTTTTAGTTTCTATTCCATTATGGTGTATTATAGGGTCGTGTGCATAAATAGAAGAGGAGATAGAAAGGAAAGGGGGGAGAAGAAAAGTTAAAAGAGGGGGGTGAACTAGGGGAGGTGGACATGAGAAGGCGAAAATTGAGGGATGAGGGGGCAGGTAAAGGGGATAGGGTGTAGGGGCCGCCCTCTGACCCAAGCCCCCACCCGAAACAAACACCGCACCTCTCCCTGCAGGAGAATCTAGGTATCTGCGGCAACCAATGGAAAGTATGAGTTATAATCCTTAGTAGACTTAAAATGTACCCAACATGCCCAGTTAGTTGCGAATTTTTGCACGCGTTCTTGGGAAATGTGGATCAATTCCTCCATCGCTTCAATTTTGCATATCCTAACCAGCCACTCCCGAATGGATGGTGTATCTGTGGATCGCCAGTGAATCGGGATACAGAGCCTAGCTGCATTGACCATGTGCATGGCTAGTGATTTGTGATAGTCCTTTTTGGGTATGGACGTGTGGTGCAGGAGATATTGCGCAGGGCTAAAGTCTAGTGTGTAAGAGGTGATGCAGGTCATTAGAGTGTGTACGTCTCTCCAGAATTGTTGGAGGGGCGCACACTGCCATCAGATGTGGATCATAGAGCCCTTCACTTCCCCACATCTCAAGCGGGTATTGGGTATTGAAGGGGAAAATTTGTGCAAACGTGCAGGGGTCTATACCACTTGGTTGTAACTTTGTAGGAATTTTCCTGAACTGCAACGTTAAGTGATCCTTTGTGTGCGCGTTCATAAATATCTTCCCATTGGTCATCAGTGAGGGTCAGTTGTAAGTCTTTTTCTCAAGATAGACGCTATGCATCTACTTTGGGAGGGGGGAATTCTTCCTGGAGTAGGACATAGATATGGCATATCAAATGTCCTTGTGGGGTTGTACATAAGCACAAGGATTAGAAAGTTGTAAGTTTTCTGCTCCATGTGTTAGACGGTGTTTGTGTCATGAGAAAGTGTCTCAGTTGTTGGTATGACCAAAAAGAAAACAAATGGGTAATGGAAGAAGTCACCAAGTCCTGCCGCAGAAACGTGTTGGAATCCCCGGGGGGAAGTTGGTATTTCCCCGCAGAGAAGTCATTGGTCCTGAGTATGAAGAGATCTTGAAAGAGTTCATAGATTTTTTTAACAGCTATTAATAAGGAGTAGATGAGGGGATGTGTCTTTAAGGACTGAGGCCAAAGTGATGGTGGCAGTCAGGGAAATATATGTGTTGGGGTGCGTGTGCAGGAGTTCTCTAGGGCTACCCAAGGTTTCCTTGTCCTGTGGACTTTCCAATCCACAATTCTTGTCAGATGGCAGGCAAGATAGTATTTGTAAATATCAGGTAATCCGATCCCCCCTTCCCCTTTGCACGCATAAGGCGTTTGTATTTGATGCGGGGGGGGAGCCTTCCCTCCAAATGAAGGCCATGCAAGCTTTTTTAAATAGTGCAAAAAAGGAAGGGGGAGGTGAATGGGGATCGTCTGCATGAGGTAGAGTAATCAGGGAAGGATGATTATTTTTAGCAGGGCTGAATGGCCAAACCAGGATACGTTGAGACTAGCCCAGTCTTTCAAGTCTAATTGAATCTTAGCGAGCGTTGGTAGAAAATTGTGTTGGAACAGGTCGGATAGTCTCCTGGTTATGTGTATGCCTAGGTAGGGAATGAAGTCTTTTCTCCATAAGGATAGGAAGGATTCCTGGCAGTGACAGACTTCCTGTTGAACGAGTGAGACGTTCAGGGCATGTGATTTGGAATAATTAACTTTAAAGTTTGAAAGGTCTCCAAATTGTTTTATATCTTTCAGTAGGTTAGGCAGAGGCACTCGGGGTGACTGTAACGAGAGGAGGATATCGTCTGCACTTTATAGTCCCTGTCCGCCATGGTGATACCCTTAATGTCTGGATTCGCTCTTAATTTGTTCAGGAGGGGTTCTTTTGTTAGAAAAAATATCAAGGGGGATAAGAGGCACCTTTCTCACGTCCTATTGCTGATGGTAAAGGCGTTTGACAGGTGGACATTCACTCTTACCCTCACTGAGGGGGTGGAATACAAGGCACTAATGTGAGCATGCATGCGTGGGTTGAGGCCAATTCCTTTCAGTACCGCTTGCATGTAGTCTCACGCCACTCTGTCGAATGCCTTTACTGCATCTAGGGAAAGGAGAAAGCCAGGGGTCTCAGATGATGTAAGCCAGTGATGTAGGTTTAACGCTCGTATGGTATTATCTCTCGCCTCCCTCCCTGCAATGAAACCTACTTGGTCGGGGGTTATAAGACTAGTTATGAAGGGTAACAGCCTATTGGCTAACATTTTAGCGTATAATTTAATGTCCACATTAAGCAATGAGATAGGTCTGTAGTTGGAGACCTGTGTGGGGTCCTTACCTTCTTTCGGGATGACGGCTATGTGGGCTTCTAGTAGTCTACCAGTGGAAGTTTGGGGGTGGGCAAGGGTGTTAAATATCGTTACCATCATAGGTGACAAGACATCTAGAAATGATTTATAATATTGCAATGGGAAGCCATCAGGTCCGGTACTTTTTCCCACTTTCATTTGGGCTATTGCTGTATGTAGTTCCTCTGCAGAGAGAGGGACCTCTATGTCTTCTGCCTGTTGGGAGGAGATGGGTTTGGGGCAGTATTGGGCTAGAAAAGTCTGTAGTTGAGTGGTACATGAATCTGGGTAATTGGGTTCTGACTGATCCTGGGGAAGATTATATAGGTTAGCATAGAAAGTTTCAAATTGTTAGGCTATTTCCTCATTTTTGGAGAAGAGTGTTCCGTGTTTATCCCTTACTTGGTGGATCGTGAAAGAGGACTTGGCTGCTTGTATTGTTTTTGTTTTGTTTCTGTGTTCATAGAACACTTTTTGTCTGAGTACACAGTGTTGTCTCGTCTGTTTCCCCAATTCGTCTAGAAGTGTGGCACGGGCGAGTGTGAGGTCTTGCAGTGTGGCTTGTGAGGATGAAGGTTTGTGGGAGGTTTCCAACTTTTTAATTTTTGTAATCAATGCTGTGATCTGTTCCTGCTGGGCCTTTTTAGCTTTCCTGGCCAGGGATATAAGTTCCCCTCTTATGACGCACTTGTGAGCTTCCCACACCATGATGGGTGTGATTTCTTGGGCAGGGTTTTCCGCATAGAACAGTTGAAGTCTGGAACGAACGTGTTGTAATGTGGCTGTTGTTTTTAAAATACAGGGATTCAATCGCCATGATTTGGTGAAATGTGTCATTTCAAGAAGAGTCAGGGTCACTGTGATAGGGTGGTGGTCAGAGAGAAACATCGGCTCTACTAAGGCTTGTGTAAGAAGAGATAGATCTGTTTGAGTGAGAAAAAAATAATCTATTCTCAAGTATTTCTGGTGGGGTGGCGAGTAAAAGGTAAAGTCTTTGTCATTTGGGAACATGGTACGCCAGGTGTCATGTAGTGATAGGTGTGGTAGTTGTAGTTTGATCTGGCGGAGTGCTCCGTATGGTAGTGTAGGCGTGCTGGAGGATGTGTCCATATTCGGGTTTAGTGGGACTTTAAAGTCTCCCCCAAATAAGACCATTCCCTCTTGAAATGAAGATAAAACATCACATATCTTCCTAAAAAAGGAAACCTGGTGAGTGTTAGGGCAGTATGTATTAGCTAACGTAATAGGCTTAGCTGTATAGATGCCTTTGATAAAGATGTATCTGCCCTCCGGTTCCACCAGGAAATCTGTTAGTTGAAAATCAGCATGTTTGGATATGAGGACGGATACACCCTTGGTTTTGGAGCTGGGGCTTGTGGCGTGGAATGCCGTTCGGTATATGTGATTAGATAATTTAGGTATCATGTCCGAGAGGAAATATGTTTCCTGGAGGAATATGAAATGTGCCTTGTGCTTAGTCAGTGCTGATAAGACCTGCAACCTTTTTTCCGGAATGTTCAGGCCTTTTACATTAAGTGAGATGCATTTTAGGGTAATTTTTGTCTCGAGCTGCGGTTCTTCTGGCTTGGTGTACTATGTAGGACATCACTGCAGATGTATTTAGAAGCCCGTGGCATACCGTACGATTCTCTCAACAATGATTAAGGGTAGCCCGGTCGGGTCGAGCGGGTGGTCAATTCGGAGAGAGGCTCCAGGTAAAAGCTAGTTAATACTACGGTGGGGGGGAGAGAAGAGGGGAGAGAGTTTATTAGGAGTTAATTCAATTCAAGTAGGTGACTATAAAAATACCAGAGGTGAATGTAGATATTCTATTCCACCTGTTTGGGGGTATCTGGAGGGTCAGCCAGTGCCTAGAAGGCCTACTGAGTGGGGACAATGGAGTGAAAAGGAATCGATTATCCCTGCACAAAGGAGGACAAGAGGGATAGTCAGATAAGATCTGGAACCTGAGAGAAAGATGTAGGTGTCTGAGTAGCCTTGAGTATAGGGTTGGGTGTAGGGTAGATTGTAAAAAAAAAGCAAAACTTATTTTTAATGGAACCTCAAACCAGTGGTACATCTGGCAATACAGGAGGAGAACAATGTAGCAACAGGCACAAAAACTTAAAAATTATAAGACCTTATACATCTAAATACCTACACAACTCTACAACTCTATGCAGTGCCATGTTTTAGATGGGGAATTGCAAAGAGATCCCCTGGGATATATCATTTAACTCAGTGGTGTTTGAAGGGGGCCATTGCAGTGTGTTGCATTTGTGTTTGTGGGGTTAAGCATGTGTTGCTAAGGAGTAGCCACTATATATGGTAGTACTCCCTATGGTGTGGATTATTATTTCCAGTGCAGGGCCCTAGGTTTTGTTTGACCATTGGTGCCCAGGTTAAAGAAGCAAGGTCGAAAAATTAGAGATTGAAGATTGAGCCTGGGCATAAGGGCCATATAGGCTTCCAGTTTCCAATGCCTGTGTGTGTGTGTGGGCAGTCAAGCAAGGTCAGTCACCACCAACATTAGAGCAAGGTAGGTCGTTTAGGATAAAGCCCTGGTAGGGCTAGCAAAATGAGGGTGACCTACCCGCCTGCTCAAGGAACTAGACAGTAAGACCCGCGAGGGACATTTTGCATACTGTTCATGCCAATTCCCACCCCACCCAGAGACACCGTGCGACACCTCATTCAATTACAGTGCAATATCTAGCCACATACTATGGGTGCAAAAGCGGTCTCAGCCTGCACCGGGAAGACCTGCGCATCCATTAAGGTTGTTGTTGTTAGATCCCAAATTGATCACAACCGGTTCAAATATATGTAGTATTGGATGCTATCAATTGGTAGTTAGTTAGTTAGATGGATGTATCTGTCTCCTGAACGGCTAAGGCCTAGACCCTTCCCCCAACTTTCTCGTAAAAAAGACAATAAGCCAGGGTGCAAGGCATGTTGTGTAGTAAAAAAAAAAAATAGGGAAAGGGGTGGTGGGGGATGGTGGCAGTCTTTCTTCTTGTACTGGCGCAAGGTAGTTGGAGGGTATGCGTATGTGCTCAGTGCCATGAAAAGTTGTATTTTTTACCTGTGAGTTGATCACTGCAATGCGACAGTCTCCTTCCAATATCATTGTCTGTTGTTGTCAGCGAAGTGTAGGTGAATGAGGGTTCTGACAGAGTTATAAGGGTAGAAAAACAGTCAATTAAAGAAGTAGTCAGGTCTAACACTTACAGGTAACTGATGTACAGTAAGGCATATATGATCAGACATCTTGTTGATCCCTTCGTGGAGTCATAGCCATCCCCGGACAGCGAAGGGGTAGATCTCTACATCATAGGTGGTCGGCAGGAGATGTTGGGTCGAGTCTGCGGTGTTTGGAGCGCTGTCTTTGGGCTTTTGGTGAGGGGTTGTGTGAGACTGATTTCCACGGTTCCGTCGGAAAGTAGAATGCATACCATTCAGGTAGATCAATTTGAGGTATGTCAAGTTGCTCACAGAAGGCTGGGACTCCTGGGAGGTCTTCAGGTGTTCGGAGAATTGCAGTTCGACCTCTGGTGGTTGCAGAGAGACAGAAGGGAAAGTCTTAAACTTTTTTATTTCCTTTCAGTGATATGTTACATGTCTTTTTTTAGTACTCTTTATAATGGCATCATCTCACATATTTTCTCTATAACTGGCATACCTCAGATCATTCACTCCCCAGTTAATGCTCACATCATTTCGGCTTATTGCTGCAGTTCAGTTTCAGATATAAAAACCACCCACAAGAAGTCCAAATGGTAACTATACTTTCATGATATGGAATTTCCAGCAGAGGGTTTTTATGGAGGACCTAGTTTAAACAACAATACTTGTGTGATACAAAAAAAACACACATATGTTTGGTTCATTGTCATTTACAGTACATGCCAAATGTATTAATCACATTTCTTTTAATTTACCTCGCACACTTACCTCTCACATTCATGACAAGTATAAATTAGCCTCATACAGTATATGTATTGTGATCGGTATAGATGATCTGTTTTCCTCAGTACCTCTTCACCAAACGTGTCATTTGGGGATGATGGTCCCCATGGATGTTCCTACTGGTTGTTTACAATTAAATTTGGGGTACAAGCTAAATACAAAGCTGACATTTTGTACATATTCTGTAGGACCTGACCCTGGAAGCAGTAGAGCTGAATCTGGCAGTAGCAGAAGTGGGTCAGCATTAGAACTTTCAGTTTTCGATGATGTTTCCAGTGGTAGCATAGTTAGAGTGCCTCTTGTGCAGCATTAGCAGTTTAATATCATTTAAAATATACATACAGATACCAGCGCTCGGATTCTATTTGCAGTGTTTAGTAACTTACAGCAGCTAGCAACATATGCAGGCAATACATAGCATTCAAATAAAGTAATAAAATATGCAGCGCTGTATAATCAAACATTTTAATAGAGCCAAATGCACACTGCCACCTAAAAGGTGTGAATAAAATGTCTATATAATATCAAGACACAAAAATCAGTTCATAAGCTTGAATCCATAAAAGTGTCACTGTGAAATAGGAACATACAGGAAAGAAATCCTCCACCATCACCAACACTTCAAAGGTGCAGCCTTTTACCAGAGAAATTTGACCACAACTCAACCCTGCAGACCTGTGTTGTTTCAGCAGGTGGAGTGAGGCTCCCGAGGAGGAAGAAAAGATCAGAATATTGGGGCAGGGACCCCTTCCTACGTTAACAGCCAAGAAGAGTCACCCAGATTCAAATTCGCACTCTCTTTTTGCTGTGATGGAAACCCTGTGGCTTATAACCAATACAAGAAACGGCCTTTTTATTTATTATTTATTTATTATGATACATGCTGATTTGGAGAGGAACTTGCTGGCTACCGCATAGTTGGATCCTGGAGTGGTGCATATATTGGGAATTGCCAGATTATCCTTACCCGGAATTGACTAATTGCGCTATTTGGCCATAGGCTGGCCAAATTCCTCTGGTAAGAGGCTGCACCTTTGGAGTGTTGGTGATGGTGGAGGATTTCTTTCCTGCACGTTCCCATCTCACAGTGATACTTTTATGGATTCAAGCTTATGAACTGATTTTTGTTTCTTGATATTATATAGACATTTTACTCACACCTTTTCGGTGGCAGTGTGCGCTTGGTTCTAATTCTTGATTCTTCATTATACAGCGCTGCATATTTAACTACATTAGTTCAATATCATTCACTTTTAATTGACCCATGTCTTGTTGTGTGGATTTATCCAATGAGATGGACAATTTGCACTAATAATGACTCCATTGGCATGGTGCATAGTTTATTTAATATTTTAATATGGGTTCCCCCTTCCATGATTTCATGAGGGGGGAAGTGAACAATAAACAAATGAGTTGTGTGACAAACTGCCTCCAGGGTAAAGTTTTGGATAGGGTTTATATTGCACTTAGACTGTGACGCTTCCTGGGGTCTATGAACCTGGGTGGAAGGCCACAAATATGTTAATAAATGTGGGGAATTAGGATCTGAAAAAGGCTGCTTGAGCGAATAAAGAGGAGCCTACCCAAACACTTGTGTAAAATTGGGAGCCTGAAACTTTCTTATTGGGTGATTTCCCTCTCTTTCTGTTCTGTCATCTGAAATTTTTGAATTTTCCCTAAGTTACAGTTATAGTTGCAATCTCTACCGACCTCTCTTGCCTTGGTGGTTGCAAGAGTTGGGGGACATGTTGTAATATGTTCGCCGATTTATGTGGGATATTATATTATTATATATATGTACACATACAGTACAATATTGACCTAGCAGAAACTCCCTCCCAGGGTGCTAATATATCAGGGGGGACTTGTTGATGTTAATATGCAAGAATACAGATTAGTAATGTAGGTATTCCAGGGCTCAAAAGGGTGTTCAGGTGGTATATGTTAATCTAATCTAATTACACATATCTAAGGGGACTTGTTGATGTTGATATGAGGCAGTGCAAATTGGGGCGGTTTATGACTGCAGCTGTTCACGGCTGGGAGTTGTTGTCTGTCTGAAAGACTAAAGCATATCAAAGGCCTGAATGGAAAAGGCCAATCAAATTGCTCAGCCATTCAGTGTATAGTGAATATAACATGGCGTTCAGTCTATAGTTTAGTCCTGTCTGTGTGTAACTATGAAGGCACAAATCTAGGAAAAATGGGACTCTAAATTATATTTCCTCTGTCGGATTTTTTTGTCATCTGTGGACTTTGAACCTTGTTCTGTGTTGGAAGTCAATAAAGTGCATCTCTCTGGAAGAATTGGGTTGCTGCGGAAAAGTATTTACATCATCTTTATGATAACTACTAATTAATTATCTACCCACTATACTTATCATATCACTACATTGGTGCCGTTCAAGTGACCAGAAGAGCATTTTCGGACTTAGTAACAGAAGTCGGTGGTGACAACAATCCTGTGAGGTGGACAGAAGTCTGATGAAGAACCAAGAGCTGTGCTGTGACTCTAATGTCTGGTTGTGACATAAGAGAGTCTGATCTACAAGTTAGGAACCCCAGAATTATTCTCTGGAGACTGGAAACAACAAAAAAAGGACTGTGTCATATACCAGAAGACCTGAACTGGAAGCTGAAGGAGTAACTAATGCGGTGAGTAAAATATTTCCTTTTTTTTTAAATTCTTAGTAATATAGTCAAAATGCTTACTCAGTGAGAAGCTATTGTCAGTTCTGATAAAGTTAACAGATGGATATTAAAATGTATTAAGCGCCATGGTGGTCCTTATGAAATTCCAGAAAAATGTAAGCAGACGTGGACTATGATGAAAGAATTTTTAGAGGAAAATGTTTTTGATAGCAAAATTTCAGAAAGTAAAAAAAAAGGTTGTATTATACAGGGCTTGTTATTTTGCTGTTTAACAATGGAAAGTTCTTTGAATGGTAAGGTTGAGGAAATTGAGCAGTTACAGAATGCAGTTGATAATAGCAACAATGTTTGTCAGAGGTTTCAAAACCAGTCAGAAACTGAGACAGTAAATTTAAATCTGCATGCAATTACAATTGGGAAAGCTTTGCTTGAGAAATCGAAACGCTGTGAGGAATTATCAGAGGAAAATGAGAGATTAAAATTAAGAATTATGGAATTAGAGTAGAGATCTCAGGAATGCAGATATGCATCAAATCTTGGATTCAGCAATCTGCAGCAAAACACAAACACAAACTTTCTATCAAATGAAACAGAACCTCATATTAAGTCTGATAATTCATTGCCAGCTGCCCCCACTGTGACCACCACAGTTTATAGCAATAATAATATTACAGGTGAAGTTCAGCTTGTAATAAAGCCTTTGAAACCAAAAGAATTAGGCTGGCCATACACCTATAGATTATCTGCAGATTTTCTATGGTTAGATGGAAAAAGTGGGAGATTCTAACCATGCAGATAATCTATAGGTGTATGGCCAGCTTTATATGCAATTCTTAAAGAAATAGGAATGATTCCCTGCCATGATTTAAACAGATTTTTAAAATGGTTTTGTGACGTGCAGCAGGTCAGAGATATGTACAATCTCAACCCATCTGACTTAGAAAGAGTTTTGCAACATTCTATAGGAAGTGGTCTTTGGATGAGAATTAAACAGATCTGTATTCAGCCTCTGAGGACAAGGGACATATTACTGGAATTATTATGTGTTTTGTATAGTGTACGTTCTGATGTTACTATTCATGGGAAGATCCAACAAATGCAAAGTGAATCTCCCTATGAATTGTCACACAGGATAGCAACTATTATGGAATTATTGGTCAGTAATAATCTTGCATTTGAGGGTGGGGGCTTGATACATATGAGTATGTTTCTAGATGCGTTGCATGAAGATATCAAACAAAATATTTTATTAGTTACCCCAAATCCTCATGATTTAAAAGACATATTGTTGAGACCAGACCATTTATGGAGAAAGTCAAAGGACAAATACTGAACCTAAAGATCAGAAGATAATATCTTATGATAACACCCAGAGAGGAGACACCGGGTCAAATATAGGTGATATTAATATGAAAAACAGAGCTGACCAAAATAATAAGAAAAGGTCCAAGACTTGGATACCGTTTTCTCAGTTAAAACAGAAATATGACCACCTGAAGATTGAGTATGACAAGATGAGAGGGGTACGTGATAAATTATTAGAGCAGTTGAAGGGGATACAGGGTGTCATAAATGAAGATGTAGATTCTCCAGATCTGTTTTTGAATGCAAATGACACTTGTCTAGCAGTGGGGGTGAATTAGCTTCAAACTATAAACGTGTAAATAGTGCTTTGTTTTAACTTCAAACAACGTTTAAGGACCTTGCTAATGAGTTTTTGTTGGAGAGTTTTTTGTTTTTCAGATATTTGTCCGGAGATGCTCGTTTGCATGTGAATAGCAGAAGCACTAGAATTATCTGAAATTGCTGGCTAGTGGGGGAGAAACGCTGAATAGACAATATATCACTATACAATGAATTATAAAGAATTCATGAAAAAATAAAGAAAAAAACTGCTGCGCCAACTCAATCGTGTCAAGCAGCCAACACTAACAATTAGACAAATTGTGTATAAGGATAGAGAAATAAAAAGTGCAGCGCTATATTTAAATGAAAAACGCTTACATATATGAAAATAACAAAAAAGTGAACATCAGTGTAATTCACCCATATGTAAACTTAGAATTCAACCAATACTGTAAATCAAGCATAGAAGAAAAAGGCCTTATAACAGCACCTGTGAAAAAAATCGATATAATCAAAGAGTAATATTTCCTCTCGGCTATGTAGTTGTGTTAAAACAGTCCCATAGAACCATAAATACCAATATTAACGTGTACAAATGACCCATAAAAATAAATGAGATTCAGAGCAAGTCTCTGGGGTTTGAACAGTTCATCCAAGCGTAGAGGTGGTCACAGGGCATATATGCAGATCACACACCAATATATATTCACATCCAGAGTAATTCTTCTTATATTCAATAAGAGAGGAAGTAAATGAAATGCCCTTACCAGAAGCTGCGGACTCACTGGCCGTTGGCGGTGAGTCATATAGGCTTTCACCGTTTGTACGGTAGGGTTAAAGCTGTCTCCGGTCTGTGGTGGGAGCTTACGGAAGGCCTCACGACTTACAATCTTCAGCGATGGAATCAAGTCCACTCAGATGAGAGAGCTTGTTAGATCGTCCAATAGGATCCTCTTCCGGAAATCGCTCACTATTTTGGCCACTTGCTTCCATAAACCTGAACTCTGGCTGGATTCAGTTTTATGGAAGCAAGTGGCCAAAATAGTGAGCGATTTCCGGAAGAGGATCCTATTGGACGATCTAACACGCTCTCTCATCTGAGTGGACTTGATTCCATCGTTGAAGATTGTAAGTCGTGAGGCCTTCCGTAAGCTCCCACCACAGACCGGAGACAGCTTTAACCCTACCGTACAAACGGTGAAAGCCTATATGACTCACCGCCAACGGCCAGTGAGTCCACAGCTTCTGGTAAGGGCATTTCATTTACTTCCTCTCTTATTGAATATAAGAAGAATTACTCTGGATGTGAATATATATTGGTGTGTGATCTGCATATATGCCCTGTGACCACCTCTACGCTTGGATGAACTGTTCAAACCCCAGAGACTTGCACTGAATCTCATTTATTTTTATGGGTCATTTGTACACGTTAATATTGGTGTTTATGGTTCTATGGGACTGTTTTAACACAACTACATAGCCGAGAGGAAATATTACTCTTTGATTATATAGATTTTTTTCACAGGTGCTTTTATAAGGCCTTTTTCTTCTATGCTTGATTTACAGTATTGGTTAAATTCTAAGTTTACATATGGGTGAATTACACTGATGTTCACTTTTTTGTTATTTTCATATATGTAAGCGTTTTTCATTTAAATATAGCGCTGCACTTTTTATTTCTCTATAAAGAATTCATGGACTCTCTCAATATTCATCAAGCAATGGACCTTTTTTCTTTTTTCTTCAACGCCCTCATTTTTAATTTTTCTCCCTTTTCCTGATATATTTTGCTTTAGTTTTATTTCTTGAACTTTATCTTAAAACCAAAGAGAAGCATTTAAAACTAAAATAATTTTCATAACATCTGTACATATTACATAATATGTATTGATCAATATATTTGACATCTAAGGTGAGATGCTGCACAATGGCTTGGCATAGCATACATTATAATATGTTGGGTGGTTTTCCTAAATTTATAAGAGGGGTGAGTGAAATTCATCACTCCAGTCATGATTTGAAACTTTGTTGAATCAGTTGTTTATAATATGCTAAAGGCTATGACATATATGGATGAAAAAGACCTTTCTACCTTTCATGGTGAGGATAATGGCAAGAATTTCCACTGCCGCTTTGTCTGGATAGAAGATCTGATAAACACTGATGTCAAGCTGATTCTATCTGAACCATCGTGTGGGGGTATATGTATATGTTGGCATACCATTCAGGTGTAATTATGGACTGAATGATCCAAGTAACTGCTCTATTGAAGGCAATGAGGGGTCGGCCTACAGCAAATTAGAAAAGCAAATTGTGGCTGGCAATCAACAAATTCTGGTACTTGACAGGTACACAACCGGTCATCATTGTTCAAATAGGAAATGGAAAGAAGCAGATGTGAATTGTAAAATGCTTGCAAGATGGACTGATGAATGTCAAGTGCAAGGAAATAGTTTGCAGCACAGTTTTTACTGCCGTATCCAAACCTTTTGACCTTGAAAGTGAGTGCTGGTACATTGATGGTTCTTCTTACTATAAAGATGAAAGTAGAGTGTTTGTGTAAAAGCATCTTTAAAAATGAAAAGCTTGAGCCTGGAGATGAGAGAATCCTGGACTTATGTGTATTGGAGCTCCCAGAGCATACCAAGTTTACTTTCGGTGAGATGGTGAGAGATGTGAGGAAGTCAGACCAAAGAATGGACTGTGACGTCAGCTTATCTTTGCGCAATTTTCAAGATCTTGATGTGATATAATAAGGCCTAACAGCTATATGGGCCACTGATGTTTACCAAATCCTTTTCCAGTCATGGTCTAAAAGTTATATTATCTAATAACTGTTTCATGGGGATATTTTAGAGGCTGGTGAATAGAGATGTAACCAGTTTCAACTTCATATTTTATATGAGCCATTGTAAAGCATTCAGTACCTTAAATCGTAATGATATTTTTTGTTGTTTGATTTATGGGTCAGTTCTAGTAGTTAGAACCAACCCAAGTGGGGGTATATGTTAAAAAGTGGGATTGAAAGAGAAACCAGAGCAGGGACCTCTCCAATTAGGTCCTGCCTCTTTCAGAGGGATTGGGACTGTTGCGGTACCAGGAGGAATGTAAAAAGACTTTGTTTAAAAAGTAGTAGATTTATTTCAAAATAACAATAAAAAGTCGTACAAAGGACACATCATATACATCATCATGATTTAACATACACAAAGAACAGTGATTGTTACAGCATTGTTGACACTTAGTTAGTAAAACTGATGCCCACACAGATGCATGGACAGAGGTTGTATAGTATAATACTTGCAGACGTGACCTCTACAGTTTCGCGGTCACAGCCGCTTCTTCAGGAGGCGTCTGATAGTATATAATCTATAAAGATGAGGAAAACAATACAGTATCAACATAACAAGCAAGAAAATAGACAAATGTCATAAAAGGCACAAAGTTGATATTGGAGAACATAATTGAAATTTGAAAGTTGCACTCACCAACCTATAACCACACGGGTTTTTGGAGCGATACGGTGAGACGCCCTCAAAAGGCGTTCCCCCGGGGGCGAGCCAGGGAGGCAAATTGGGGTGATACTATTGTGAAAAAATGCAATAAAATGGAATTTAAAATTTGTACGGTGTGTGTTCTACTTGAGAAACCACCCAGGAGTGTCAAGTTGGCAGGTGAGAAGGGGTGGGAAAGGAGAAGGAGGGAGAGGAGAGTAGATCACTATAGGGGGAATGATAATGGGGAGAAAAAGAGAAATAGAAATAGAGGGAGCAGGGATGGAAAAGAGAAGGGAAAAGAACCAAAACTAGACCAGGGAATAGTTGTGGGGAGAAAAAGGTAAAGAAAGCTAGAGAAGGGGAGGGGGGGGGGAAGGGGGGTGGTGGATGAGGAAAAGGCGAAGAGGCGAGGAAGGAAGAAGGGAAGAAGGAAGGGGCAGAGAGGGGAAAGGAGGGGAAGGGTAAAGAGGGGGGGAGAGGAAAGGGGTGGGGAAGGGGGAAAGAGGGGAAAAAAGGGGGGAGGGGAAAGGGAGAGGGGGGAATATAGGGAAGGGGAGGAGAGGAAAAGGAGGGAAGGGGCACAAGGGGGGAATGAGAGGGATAGGTAGAAAGAGCGGGGGAAAGAAACGGGGTGGGAGAGGGGGGAGGATGGAAGAGGGAGGAAAGAGAGGGATCATAAAGTAGGGAAAAGAACGGAGTGGAGGCAAGGAGAGGAAGAGAGGGAGAGAAAAAAGGGGGGGGGTGGGGGAAAGGGGAAGAAAGGGGGAAAGGGAGAAGAAGGAAAATAGGGGAGAAAAACTAGAGGGGAGAGACAATGACCCTGCCACCTAGTTAGGAAGGTAAAGGAAAAAGACTGAACTAAAAGAGGGGTAATAGTATCAATAAAGTTACCCACCGTTGCTGTAATATTAAAAGCTAGACTAAGGGGCTGCTGGCACCCAGAATGAAGTGACTGATGCAGCTGATGGCCAGTAAGCCACACCACAATGCCAAGAGGAGCCACTGTAAAGAAGGTAGATGGATAAGGGAAAAGTATTAGGAGATAGTCTGAAAAATCGGCATGAGCTGCAAGGCACGCCGGGCCGGGAAGGGGGGGGAGGTATCATAATGAGATAATAGTGATCCCCATCCTTCCTATGGAACATTACACAGGTACTTACAGGGGCTTCAAGTGGCGCCGGTGAGATGCTGGGTGTCCGCCTACGACGGTTAGCAGTCGAGTCTAGGCGTCTTAAATGCCTCCAACCCGGAAGTTCAACAGCGCCGAAAACAACCGCTGCTGTTACTTCCGGGTCCGGTCCTCCACTGTTGCACAGGCGCGGGAGAATCACCCGGCGCAGGCGCACAGCTCAAGCATCGATCAGAAGAAGCAGCAGCTGGGCTCTATGGAGCCCCGCCTGCTGCCGGAGGAACGCAAGTATCTCAGACTGAGAAGGAACTGCACAGAGGACGGGGATTTCTACAGACAAGCCAATGCTCTTCGCACACGACTCTTGGCTAGAGGCTACAATCGTACCGTGCTGAGAAAAGCGTTTAATAGGGCCTTAGCTCTAGACCGACAAACATTATTATTTGGCCCTTTACGTCCCAAACAGTCTTACATGACTAAGATCATCACTAAATTCTCTACCCACCACCACCAACTACGAAACATACTATCAAGCCATTGGCATATTCTGACCGATCACCACACGATTAGAAAATACATTAAACCAACCCCTGATCTGGTCTTCAGGAGGGCCACTTCCCTGAGGGATAGACTAACACACAGTCACTATAGGATTCCTTCTTCTGGTCCGTTGGAACCCAGGGGCACCTCCAAATGTGGCAATTGTCCACACTGCCCCTGGATCCAAGAAGGACGACATTTTCTACTCCCCAATGGGGAGATGTTTTTCCCCAAACATTCAGCCCATTGTGGCACACGTGGGGTAATTTACCTCATGACCTGCGCTTGCAGCGCTTTTTATGTAGGGAAGACAATTAGGGAGTTACGGCAGAGACTGGGGGATCACCTGTACGCCTCTACAAATGGCCAGCTCACCACTGTGGGCCGCCATATAGGCATTCACCATCACTTTAATCTCGATTACATCAGGTTTACTGTTTTAGAAGTTGTCCCTGAAGACCCCCGAGGGGGCAACTGGGACCGCAAAATTTTAAAACGCGAGTCCCTCTGGATTGAGCGACTTAACGCATGTGTCTCTCCTGGCATCAATGAGGCACATTCATATAAGTATTTCCTTGAACAATTACATTATAGTTCCTCCAGCCTTTGCCGTGATTAAAGAAAAAACAAACTAACCCCCCCTTTTTCCTCCCCCCCCCCTGTGGACACTTGTCCGTTTTCCAAAAAATGTATATATTTTCTCAATAACTTACCTAATATATATGGCACTACACTTTAGCTGTATACTGTGTCTTACTATCGTGTCTTCCCTCCTCCTTCCAAAAACCCATCCCCTCTCCCCTTGGCCCCCTTTTTCCCCCTTCCCCCCCTCCTCTGTTTTTGTACAGTCAGGTTTTTCCCATGAGTGTTTGTAAGTGGACTCTCCACACATAGTGGCTCCACTATGTAATATTTATTTTTTGATGTTCCCTTTTTTTATGGCTGACTCCAAGTTTCCAGTATATTACATGCTTTACTAACAAGAGCCATGTATACCTAGATTGAACTGTTTCTATATATCCTGGGACAGGGTTGGGATACATGTCTCCATGACCGTGGGTCCCTACATGTTCCCATCGCCGGAGATTATGCATCCCCTCCCTCTCTTAGTTTATCCTTGACTCATATTATTTGTATCCAAGTTATTACTATCACTTGCACTTGCCATCCTAGTTTGGAGGGATGTGAGGAGTTAATTCTCCCCCTACGGCGGGCTTGCGTTCCTCCGGCAGCAGGCGGGGCTCCATAGAGCCCAGCTGCTGCTTCTTCTGATCGATGCTTTGGCACCGATCACCATTTGAGCTGTGCGCCTGCGCTGGGTGATTCTCCCGCGCCTGCGCAACAGTGGAGGATCGGACCCGGAAGTAACAGCAGCGGTTGTTTTCGGCGCTGTTGAACTTCCGGGTTGGAGGCATTTAAGACGCCTAGACTCGACTGCTAACCGTCGTAGGCGGACACCCAGCATCTCACCGGTGCCACTTGGAGCCCCTGTAAGTACCTGTGTAATGTTCCATAGGAAGGATGGGGATCACTATTATCTCATTATGATACCTCCCCCCCCTTCCCGGCCCGGCGTGCCTTGCAGCTCATGCCGATTTTTCAGACTATCTCCTAATACTTTTCCCTTATCCATCTACCTTCTTTACAGTGGCTCCTCTTGGCATTGTGGTGTGGCTTACTGGCCATCAGCTGCATCAGTCACTTCATACTGGGTGCCAGCAGCCCCTGAGTCTAGCTTTTAATATTACAGCAATGGTGGGTAATTTTATTGATACTATTACCCCTCTTTTAGTTCAGTCTTTTTCCTTTACCTTCCTAACTAGGTGGCAGGGTCATTGTCTCTCCCCTCTAGTTTTTCTCCCCTATTTTCCTTCTTCTCCCTTTCCCCCTTTCTTCCCCTTTCCCCCACCCCCCCCTTTTTTCTCTCCCTCTCTTCCTCTCCTTGCCCGCCTCCACTCCGTTCTTTTCCCTACTTTGTGATCCCTCTCTTTCCTCCCTCTTCCATCCTCCCCCCTCTCCCACCCCGTTTCCCCCCCCCCCCCTCTTTCTACCTATCCCTCTCATTCCCCCCTTGTGCCCCTTCCCTCCTTTTCCTCTCCTCCCCTTCCCTATATTCCCCCCTCTCCCTTTCCCCCCCCTTTTTTCCCCCTCTTTCCCCCTTCCCCACCCCTTTCCTCTCCCCCCCTCTTTACCCTTCCCCTCCTTTCCCCTCTCTGCCCCTTCCTTCTTCCCTTCTTCCTTCCTCACCTCTTCGCCTTTTCCTCATCCACCACCCCCCTTTCCCCCCCCCTCCCCTTCTCTAGCTTTCTTTACCTTTTTCTCCCCACAACTATTCCCTGGTCTAGTTTTGGTTCTTTTCCCTTCTCTTTTCCATCCCTGCTCCCTCTATTTCTATTTCTCTTTTTCTCCCCATTATCATTCCCCCTATAGTGATCTACTCTCCTCTCCCTCCTTCTCCTTTCCCACCCCTTCTCACCTGCCAACTTGACACTCCCGGGTGGTTTCTTAAGTAGAACACGCACCGTACAAATTTTAAATTCCATTTTATTGCATTTTTTCACAATAGTATCACCCCAATTTGCCTCCCTGGCTCGCCCCCGGGGAACACCTTTTGAGGGCGTCTCACCGTATCGCTCCAAAAACCCGTGTGGTTATAGGTTGGTGAGTGCAACTTTCAAATTTCAATTATGTTCTCCAATATCAACTTTGTGCCTTTTATGACATTTGTCTATTTTCTTGCTTGTTATGTTGATACTGTATTGTTTTCCTCATCTTTATAGATTATATACTATCAGACGCCTCCTGAAGAAGCGGCTGTGACCGCGAAACTGTAGAGGTCACGTCTGCAAGTATTATACTATACAACCTCTGTCCATGCATCTGTGTGGGCATCAGTTTTACTAACTAAGTGTCAACAATGCTGTAACAATCACTGTTCTTTGTGTATGTTAAATCATGATGATGTATATGATGTGTCCTTTGTAGGACTTTTTATTGGTATTTTGAAATAAATCTACTACTTTTTAAACAAAGTCTTTTTACATTCCTCCTGGTACCACAACAGTCCCAATACCTCTGAAAGAGGCAGGACCTAATTGGAGAGGTCCCTGCTCTGGTTTCTCTTTCAATCCCACTTTTTGTCTTATTCATATTCAGGATGATGGTACCTATTAATGATATTATACCTTTTCTTGTAAATCATGTGGCACACACTTGAAGTCTGGGGATATATGTTGTAATATGTTCCCTGATTTATGTGGGATATTATATTATTATATATATGTACACATACAGTACAATATTGACCTAGCAGAAACTCCCTCCCAGGGTGCTAATATATCAGGGGGGACTTGTTGATCTTAATATGCAAGAATACAGATTAGGAATGTAGGTATTCCAGGGCTCAAAAGGGTGTTCAGGTGGTATATATTAATCTAATTACACATATCTAAGGGGACTTGTTGATGTTGATATGCGGGAGTGCAAATTGGGGTGGTTTATGACTGCAGCTGTTCACGGCTGGGGGTTGTTGTCTGTATATAAAGTGCATCTCTCTGGAAGAATTGGGTTGCTGCGGAAAAGTACTTACATCATCTTTATAATAACTACTAATTAATTATCTACCCACTATACTTATCATATCACTATAGGACATTCCCCCTTTTTTTCTAGCTATTCAACAAGGCACTTCTTACAGTTAATGAAGAACATTCTTCTTTCTGGATAGTATATTGCACTTGACCTATATACGAACCAAGCTACTTTGCTGTTTTGCACAATTCATCCTGGCTGATGTTCTTGCTCTCGTGTACTGTGTTTTACGCCTTTGTATCATAATAATGTACTACTTCGTCCTGTTTATGTTCCTGTTTAAGATTTTCGGGAAGTTTATTGTTAAAATGAATAAATCTGTTATGAAATAAATTTTTCATTTATAAATAGATATAAAAAAATACCATAATTGCTTGTTAATTAAAAAAATGCTAATAAGCCAAATCTTGGAGACAAATTAGCACTTTGCTGATGTTAAACAGCATCTTATGGGGATTATTACACATTAAAATCTTACTTCCATTTTTGGACCTGTGGCTGATCTACAATGATTACTTAAATTTGGACCTTCCCTACTCTCAGTGTGATTGGACCCATCGATTCATGCAGATATTGCTGCTTGGTTGGGCCTCTTTGTCCCCCTTTTCTCCCCTTCCTTTCCTATGTCTCAATTTCCTCTTTTGGCTTGCTCTTTTTCTCTTCCTTTCTTTTTTTCCAATTCTCTGCCTCTTTTTGTTCTTCCCTATCTCTTCTAGTCTTTAGTGTTTGAGTAATGAGCAAATTCACCCATCCCTTCTCTCCCTTACAGGGGCATTTTATAATTTTGAAACTGAGGAATCACCACAGGGTTTATATCCTTACTATTTCTTACTTTTATGCATAAATGTATATCCCTTGGATATGTGATTTAAATTGCATCTGTATTTGTATTCTTGTGCTGATTCAGGTACTTTTTACACCACCCTTTGTTTGGTGAACTTGCATACTCATGTCTTGTGCTACTGTCCATTGTTTAGTATTTAAAAAAATCCAAGAGAACTTTTGTGAAACAAAAACACCAATAAAAAAATCCAATAAAATCAAGACAGGTTAGTTGGGAAACCTATTTGTTTGCTATACAATTTAGAGTTTTGCCAATCTTGCTTGAAGTTTGTGAACTTTGAGGTGATCCCTTAAAAGCTATGGAGGTGAATCTCATTATTCAGTTCTCCCTATCTGTAGGGCTAATAAGTGAACTATTGTCAAACAAAAGGCATTGGAAAATCAGGCATAGCCTTAGGGGATACGTACCAATATTAAAATTTAAAAAGGTAATTAAATCATTTGTTAAATAAAAATGGTATCTCTCCCTACACAGATATTTCAGCTGTTTCTAACAGATCCAATGCATACTGACAATAAAATATATATATATTATATATATTATATATATATATATATACATATATATATATATACATATATACATATATACATATATATATATATATATATATATATATATATATATATATATATATATATATATATATATATATATATATATATATATATATATATATATATATATATATATATATATATATATATATATATATATATATATATATATATATATATATTATATATATATATATATTGTATAAACAGTTCTAGGTTATCCATTTCTTCAAATATTCGGCTCTTTTGACTCAACTGACATAGGAAAAGGCTATGTGATGCATTATAAATTGTTCTTTATTTTTGGCTGTGAATCTGCAAACCTTTCAACCAAACATTCCTGATTTTTGAACTTCAAAAATCCTAGCTCATTCAGGTCAAATCTATGGTAGCAGTGAATCTGAACCTCATTCTCAAGTGGTGCACATACTCCAGACAAAAAAGTCTGTTCTGGGATGTAGATGCATTCCAGCACTTGGTACTTCCCTTAACACAGTATGTCTACAAATTACTAATAAAAATTCCTGTAGTTTAGCCATGGCTGCCATGTCATGTTATTGCTGGCTAAGATCTAATAACATAAGGCTAGTTTTAATTTCTGCAGAGCATTAGAAATTACCATAAATTTATAACAGCAAAGGGGTTTAAGAATAATTCCATTTCTGTTGTATGACTTTACAAAGTTACATAATGTAAATCTTTGAGAAAGTGTCAGCAACATACTGAATGAGCATACAGGTATACTTAAGGTGTGAGAAGAGCTGTAACCTCAGTTTTTGGCAAGAAATCGAACTAACTGATCCAAACGTTGATTCATTTTAGGGCATGCCCAGAACCTGTTACAACTGATGTGCCATGTAAAATTTGCAAGTCAATCATTTGCTGAATTTCTGACTTGCATTTCCAAAGCATATTCACCTATACATTTGCTCCTTTGGATTACATTTACTGCCATTTACTCAACACATTGGTTTCCCATTCTTTAATGGGAAAACCAAATCTTATGCCGCGTACACACGGTCGGACTTTCTATCCTACTTGGTCCGGCACACTTTCCGACGGACTTTGTCCGCCAGGTGCGCCGGACTTTAAAACGGACGGACTTGCCCACACACGCCGGGACTTTCCGGCGGGCTAAGTCCGCCCGTCTTTCCGACGGACTTTCGCCGGAGTTCCGGCGGACTTTCAGAATGAACGGACTTGCCCACACACGGACAAGTCCGTTCATTTTGAACGTGACTCAGGTGCGACGGGACTAGAAAAGGATGTCAATCTTGCCGCTTTTATCGGCGAGATTGACACCTTGCGAGCCCCGTCGCAGGGCATACCAGGCCCTTAGGTCTGGTATGGATTATAAAGGGAACCCCGCTACGCCGAAAAAACGGCGTGGGGCCCCCCCTAAAATCCATACCAGACCCCGATCCGAGCACGCAGCCTGGCCGGTCAGGAAAGGGGGTGGGGACGAGCGAACGCCCCCCCCCCCTCCTGAACCGTACCAGGCCGCATGCGCTCAACATGGGGGGTGGGTGCTTTGGGGGAGGGGGGCGCCCTGCGCCCCCCCCAAAGCACCTTGTTTTACTAAAACTATTGCATTTCCATGCTCTGTGTATTGTGGGAGACCAGATATAGTGAATGTGGTGTCCTGGGTTAAGTAACACTTTAAGTTAAGCTCCCCATTTTTATAACCTCCATATACCAGTTTTAGCACCACATTATATGCATATACTATGGAATTTTAACTGTGGGTTATAAGTTCTCTTTAATTTTTAGGAATGGGTGCCCTTTTGAAAGTTCTTTTCTTCAACTCCATTTGTATGGTACATGACCCACTGCACAGCCCAGTCACTATAGGTTGTGTCATGAGGCAGCTCCAGTGTGCTGTAGTTTTGGATCAACATCAGACTGCTCAAAAAATGTTCAAAATTACTCCTATAGTACTGCATGGGTGACATCTTCCTATCATCATTATCAGTGAAACCAGTAGCTGCAGCAGAACCATTTAAATGATGTTGTAAATAGCAGGTAGCTGTCACAACTAGCAAACTCTTCTTACTTATGAATAATTTGTATCTGCACAGGGTTTACTTGGCTGAATAATGCCACCTACAGATAGACCATTGGCAGGGGTGGTGGTTGAAGTCTGTTTGTGACAAGATGAAAGCAAGAAAATATTTTCTATTCATTCTTAACTAGAATGTATTATATATTTATTTATATTTTGCTAGCAAACATTAGTGTATCTGTTAATAAGACAATTGTTTCCCTAAGCTCACTGTGTTAACCATTAAATAGCTAAAAATTATAATGTGGGGGGCGTGGCCTGGCAAGCGACCGAGATGGCTGCACACTAACGGAGCTCCGTGACAAGACACAGCCGACAGCTTCATATCTTGCCCGCTTGGACCGGGAGATGGGCAGACTGACGCACCAGACTCCCCACTCCAAAACACGCCGATCGGCAGCTTCGTCCTCCACAGCCAGAAGCATATCTGAGCTTCTGAATGCTACAACCACAGCCCGCGGCAATGTGGCAGGACACAAGATGGCGCAGTCACTGCAGGAGGAGGAGGAGGACTTCAGTGAAGACTCGCAGTCCGCCATGGAAGGCTCAGGTAGGAGCAGAGCACACTCCAATAAACCCCTCACATACGCAGATATGTCTGGTTTTGCAGCAGACATAAAAGCTACATTCTCTGCAGCCATCACAGACTTAAAATCAAATCTTCTAGTGCTATCAGACAAAATGGAGGCAGTGGAAGTTCAGGGGAAACACAGAGATAAAGCGCTTCTCAGACTAGACAAGATAGCTGATAGACATGTTTCACATTTTATTGAAATAAATCGCCATCTTGAGGATCTTGATAACCGCGGAAGCAGAAATAATATTAGGGTGAGGGGGATCCCTGAAACTGTGGACAATGATCAAATAATGCTCGCTCTCAGGAGAGTGTTTAACAGTCTGCTAGACAGACAGGAGGACTCTGAAATAGAATTTGTCAGGGCACACAGAGCACTTAAAACCAGGGGTCTGGATACCGCTCCTCCAAGAGACATAATTTGCTGCTTGCAAAGTTTCCCACTCAAGGAAGATATTATGAGGAGAGCAAGAAGGAACGATCACATCATTTTCAATGGTGCACACATTATGTTATATCAAGATCTCTCACAGATCACATTAAAGAACAGAAAGGCACTACGCCCCCTCCTGGACAAACTCAGAGAGAGAGATATCAGATACACGTGGCGCTTTCCGTTCACCCTAGTAGTGACAGTCACAGGGAAACAGCTTGTGCTTCGTACACCAGATGATTTACCGGATTTCTGTGCAGCATTGGATATGGAAGTAATAGACCTGCCGGAATGGTATCAGGAGTTTGCCCTTCCTCCTCACACTAAAAACCCACCGGCTCTCCCTTCTCTACCCCTGATAAACAACAGAGCAAGAAAATGAAACACGGACGAGGTGGAGGAACACCTCGGGGGACTCCAGTCTCGCGCCCCACACCCTCAAGATCCCACATATCTGATTGATTAAGTGATCACTAAGATCGTCATGCTGAGACTCTTACCTATAGACTCCCAGGATGTGGACTAAGTTTAAAGCTGACTATTTCCAACACCTATTTCTGATCTAGCTAGGTTTCGATACTCGTTGAGAAGTTCACTGTTACTGTCACTAAGGAAGAGGTGTGGAGCTGGTTTGTACACGAAGGACAGATTGGAAGGCAGCCCTGCAGAGTGATGAGTAAAGTGTGTGCTGTCTTTGGAGGATCCAGAGGGATTGGAAAAGCCATTGCCAAGCTACTAGTTCAAAAAGACTATAAAGTTGCTATTATTTCAAGAAATCTGGAAGCCGCCTCAGCTACTGCTGGAGAACTTAAAGATTCTCTATGAGCCACATACGGGGAGATCCTCTGTTACGATTGGAGAAGATACATCTTTATGAACCCCTTGTGATCCCTTCACGCTGTCAAGGTCTTCCCACCATTGCCATTATGCAATAAAAGCTGGTTTGACCCTCACAGTATACACTGTTTTGGGTTCAAACCCTCCGGTAAGCCTCCAACTTTACCAACTTTACCGTTTGAGTGATTTGCACGTGTGTGAAGACACTGTGGTGTGATGTTTTAGAGCTGATTCATCCATACATCATCCAATCTGGAACTTTAATATTAATCTGGTGTTTAACATCGGTCCAGAGACTATAGGACCTTACGCCGGTGAAGGTGGTTCACATATCACTCACAAGCAGTATTCCATTTAGTTTCTTACCCATGGACTCTTTATTGTATTTGGATTCATATATAGTGTGAGAAATTCCACTGTGTTTTAGTTTAGTTGTTTGTAGGACACTGGCTCCATACCTTATTAGTGTGTAGGTGCCTTATTCTTCTTTCGTTCCTTTTTAGCGCTACACGATTTGTTTCCCATATCAAGATCTCTCACAGATCACATTAAAGAACAGAAAGGCACTACGCCCCTCCTGGACAAACTCAGAGAGAGAGATATCAGATACACGTGGCGCTTTCCGTTCACCCTAGTAGTGACAGTCACAGGGAAACAGCTTGTGCTTCGTACACCAGATGATTTACCGGATTTCTGTGCAGCATTGGATATGGAAGTAATAGACCTGCCGGAATGGTATCAGGAGTTTGCCCTTCCTCCTCACACTAAAAACCCACACGGCTCTCCCTTCTCTACCCCTGATAAACAACAGAGCAAGAAAATGAAACACGGACGAGGTGGAGGAACACCTCGGGGGACTCCAGTCTCGCGCCCCACACCCTCAAGATCCCACATATCTGATTGATTAAGTGATCACTAAGATCGTCATGCTGAGACTCTTACCTATAGACTCCCAGGATGTGGACTAAGTTTAAAGCTGACTATTTCCAACACCTATTTCTGATCTAGCTAGGTTTCAAAGTTCACTGTTACTGTCACGTACCTGGTAGGTTGTGAGCCTGAAGTGCAGAGAAGGACCTCCCTTACAGCTCCCACTCCTGTTCCTCTGGAATGGAGACAGAAGGCCAGGAGTGAGGAGTGGTATGGGTGCCTGGCAGGATCGACAGTCACCGGAAGTTCAGGAGTGGAGACACCCTCTGGGTCCAGAAGCTGAAGAGGACGCTGGATCGCAGAGAGGACCCGGAGCCACAGCAGATAAGGAAGCAGGTAAGTAAGCAGGTAAGTAAGCAGGACTGGAACCAGGAACAAAGCAGCAGGTAGTAGCCTGGAACGCTGGACTGGAACCTGGAACAAGCAGCAGGTAGTAGCCTGGAACGCTGGACTGGAACCTGGAACAAACAGCAGGTAGTAGCCTGGAACGCTGGACTGGAACCTGGAACAAGGCAGCAGGTAGTAGACTGGAACGCTGGACTGGAACCAGGACCAAGGCAGCAGGTAGTAGACTGGAACGCTGGACTGGAACCAGGAACAAGGCAGCAGGTAGTAGACTGGAACGCTGGACTGGAACCAGGAACAAGGCAGCAGGTAGTAGACTGGAACGCTGGACTGGAACCAGGAACAAGGCAGCAGGTAGTAGACTGGAACCCTGGACTGGAACCAGGAACAAGGCAGCAGGTAGTAGACTGGAACCCTGGACTGGAACCAGGAACAAGGCAGCAGGTAGTAGACTGGAACGCTGGATACAGGTGTCAGACTGAGGGGTGGTCAAACAAGCCAGAGGTCGGTATCGGTCGATCAGCAGAGGTACCAGGGACAACACAGAGGGATGGTCAGGCAAGCCAAGAGGGTCTGGTGCAGGCGGATAGCAGGATGGTCTAACAGGAAGCCGGGTGAATAGCAGAGTACACAGGTCAGATCAGGTTAAGGCACACGGAACGCTGTAGAGCAGACAGCGGGGATGGAGTGTGACAGGCCGGTTTAAATAGCCCGCCTGGCGTGACAGCACCCGTGAACGCGCGCACATGCGCAGTGGAACCCTCCGGCCGTGTCCCCCTGCGTCTGGATCGCTGATTATTGGCAGGATCTTCATGACAGTTACATTTTTGCAGGAGGCACGAGAACACTCTGACAAGTTGGGTCCGCTCACTTTATGTTGATTTTTTGCCCATTATGCTTATTAGTGCCTGATTAACTACTCGACAGCTTCACTTCAAAACTGTTTAGGATATCAAGAGCTGATCACAGCAGAACATCAGCCGGTATATGCCACACAGGAAACACATAACTTCTAGACCCTGAAACAATGAACACGGAGCAGATCAAGAAGAAGTCAAGATGAACTAACCTACACATCCGTTCTCTGCTAGTTCCAGAATCTGATCCCCTTATGGGGCCAACATACGCTCAAATAGATCAACATTAGTTAAGGGGATAAAGCCACATCAGTTGGGGAGTGTGGGAGAAGGACTTTAGACAGGTTTGGCATCTCCCTAGTGCCAAGTTAACTGTTGCCTTATAGAGGCTGTGTCTTTATCGTTATCCGTTATATTTACAATAACCAATAACTACCTTCTTTACAGGTTGTTTCTAGTTCTGGTCGCTGACTTAACAAGTCACCCCAAAGTGTGTCTGAGCTGAGACCTCTCGACTCAGACATACTACTTAAATACCCTAGTACAGTTTATGAACTGACTAGGGTGTGATACAATCACTCTACGTACAATAGAACTGAACCCTATTGTTGAATACCTTGTTGTATTAATGTTTCTCCTCTTTCTTTTTTTTTCTCTCTCTCTTATTTTCTTTCTTTTTTACTTTCTTCTATCCCCCCTCCTCACATCCCATATATTTCTGCAAAGATCTGCAGTGGAGACTGGTCCTTCGCAACCTCCTCAGAGCTTGTTATAGGATTCATCTGCTGACACCAACCACTCAATCTCACAGATGGCTTACTCATTGCTGGTTAAATCCCCAAAGGTGATCTCCCACAACATCCGAGGACTGAATGTACCAGTAAAAAGGACTTCGCTCCTTATGCCCCGTACACACGGTCGGACATTGATCGGACATTCCGACAACAAAATCCTAGGATTTTTTCCGATGGATGTTGGCTCAAACTTGTCTTGCATACACACGGTCACACAAAGTTGTCGGAAAATCCGATCATTCTGAACACGGTGACGTAAAACACGTACGTCAGGACTATAAACGAGGGAGTAGCCAATAGCTTCCATCTCTTTATTTATTCTGAGCATGCGTGGCACTTTGTGCGTCAGATTTGTGTACACACGATCGGAAATTCCGACAACGGATTTTGTTGTCGGAAAATTTTATAGCCTGCTCTCAAACTTTGTGTATCGGAAAATCCGATGGAAAATGTGTGATGGAGCCTACACACGGTCGGAATTCCCGACAACAGGGTCCTATCACACATTTTCTGTCGGAAAATCCGACCGTGTGTACGGGGCATTAGAGAACTAAAGAGGGGTAAGCCACATTTTGTCCTCCTGCAGGAGACCCACTTTAAGACAGGACACATTCCAAAGATTACGAACGCCTACTTTCCAACTGCATACCACGCGACTAATGACCAGGCCAAGACCAAAGGAGTAACAACCCTGCTGAGTAGGGAGGCACCTTTCACTCTCAGTGATAGTCTTAGCGACCCTGAGGCAAGGTACATCTTTATTAAGGGTACATATCATGACAGACCAATTACGATTGCAAACGTTTACTTCCCTAACACGGCACAAGTGACCTTTTGCCAAAAGATAGTTGGGAAACTAATGGGGTTTGCAACTGGAATACTTATACTTGGAGGGGACTTCTATATATAACGCTGAACCCAGCAGTTGACTCCTCTTCGGGGAAATCCTGCATCAAATATAACGCACTTAAAAAAATCAAAACACTCCTCAACTCCCTACAATTAATAGATACCTGGAGATATCTTCACCCAGACTCCAGAGATTTCACGTTTCACTCAATCCCACATAACAGATACTCACGTATAGACTTTTTATTCATCCCACAAAGAGATCTACAAAATGTAACAGAAGCACAAATAGGCATCCAATCAATATCTGATCACACTCCAATTTCCCTGACAATAGACTTGGGTCCATCAACCCCTGGATCGACTGGATGGAGACTTAACTCCTCATTGTTGACTGATCCTGAATTAATACCCAAAATGACAAAAGCCCTATCGGATTACTTCAGTGTCAATGTTACTCCAGATGTGGATCCTATGACAATATGGCAGGCAGATAAATGTTATATGAGAGGAGAACTGATTAAATTAAGATCTCAAAAGGAAAAAAGACACGAGCAGGAAATCGCGCAATTGATAAACGACATTAGAGCACTAGAAAATAGCCACAAACAATCTTTATCGGTTCAGTCGGCTAAAGAATTATTTGAAAATCGAAAGGCTCTACAACAATTAATTGTACATAAAACCAAAAGACTATTATTCTTCAAAAGAGCAATCTATTATGAACCAGGAGATAAAACAGGTAGACTACTAGCTAGGGCTCTGAAGCAAGCAAATATGAAAAACCACATAGCAGGGATCAGGTCGCAGAGGGGGACACTAGATGTTACCACCATAGCCTCACATTTTCACCAATTTTACCTCAACAACACAAACCTCACTTCATCCAGGTTGACAGGAAAACAGCCATACAGGACTACTTACACAATAGTGGACTGCCCAAATTGGAACACACTGAAACCTCCCTCCTGGAAGGAGAAATAACGGAAGCAGAAATACAATCAGTCATTAAAGAACTTAAATCAGGGAAAAGCCCGGGACCAGATGGCTTTACGTGAATTTACTATAAATCATTCAGCACCAGCCTACTGTCCCCACTGACTAGAGCTTTGAACGCCCTGTCCTCGCCCAACCACGCAACATCTGATTTCTTATCTGCCGATATTACAGTTGTGTCTAAAGCACGAAAGGACCCAGCTGAATGCGCCAGCTATAGACCTATCTCCTTGCTAAACTTAGACTTAAAAATTCTAGCAAAAGTAATAGCAAGTAGACTGAGACCCCTACTAAACTCCCTGATAGGTCGGGAACAGGTGGGTTTCATGCCTGGCAGAGAGGTGAGAGACAACGTGATCAAGGCCTTTCTGTTAACACATGCAGCCCACAGGGGTGACTGCGAAGGCCTTCTCCTGTCTGCGGATGCGGAGAAGGCCTTTGATAAAGTTTCATGGGACTACATGCTAGAAACTTGTAGGTTTGTTAGTCTGGGGACACATATGATGAACTGGATCTCCACCCTCGGCCCAATTGAAGATCAATGGCACATTATCAGATAGGGTCTTGATCACGAATGGTACTAGGCAAGGGTGCCCACTGTCACCGCTGCTATTTATCCTCTCATTAGAGCCTTTCATAAAGACAGTTAATCAAGACAGCTCAGTAACAGGGTTTAAAGTGGCAGGCAAGGAATATAAGATTGCAGCTTATGCTGACGACCTTTTGTTTTTTCTGATCAACCCCCACACTACAATACCCAATTTAATGAAACAGTTCACACACTTCGGCTTTATATCAAATCTTAAAATAAACTTCACTAAATCTGAGGCTATGAACATCTCCCTCACAACAGAAAACTTGACCAAAGCCAAACAAAATTGTCCTTTTAGATGGGAGTCCAACGCTCTTAAATACCTTGGGATTTGGTTAACCCCAAGCTTGGCGCCTATATATGAGCACAACTTTCCCACTCTTCTACAAAAAATAAAGACAGACCAACAAAAATGGCGCTCTAAATATTTGTCCTGGTTCAGGAGAGCAGCGGCCTTGAAAATGGTCATACTCCCCAGGCTGCTGTACTTACTCAGAACACTACCAATTAAGATACCACTGCAATTTTTTAAGGCATTGCAATCTACCCTGATTCAGTTCATCTGGAGGCTTAAGAAACCCAGAATTAGTTTTTCTTTACTCAAAAAACGAAGGTGGGATGGGGCTACCAAATTTTTACAACTACTACCTCGCCTCCCACCTCACGAGAGTGATTGACTGGCACTGTCATAAGGAATCTAAGGACTGGGTTATACTGGAGAACTCACTATACCAAACTCAATTGAAATTCGCCCCGTGGATACCGCTGAAAACCCATCACTCTTTCATTAAAAAAAACCCTCTCACAGGCACCACACTAATCATGTTTCATAACATAGCTAAAAACACAGACCTGACCTCGAGTATTAGCCCGCTCACCCCCTTGACCGATAACCCAGACTTTCCACCAGGTCTCAGGAATTCCTGCCTACAGGCACTAGATCACACACAACCTCCTATTGCGAAGACATGCTTTGACAAAGGCCAAATTAAAGACTTTACCACACTAAAGGACGACTACCTCTGTGGACATACTTCCAGATCCGTAGCTTTTTAAATGAAAAACATAGAAAACCCCTACTTTCAAGGGAGCTGACGGAATTGGAAGCAATCTGCTTCAACGGGTCACAGAGCAACTTCTGTCACGTACTCATGGCTACAAAAGATGAAAGTGACTAAAGATGACAGATTTCGCACTGCATGGTCTTCCGCCCTACAAATAGACATAACTGACAAGCACTGGGAGATAGCGTGTGTTCTTTCACATAGCTGTTCGATTAGCACCGAAACTCAGCATTGGTACGCTACCCCTGACAAGCTGAAGAAGTGGTTCCCACAGGCTTCAGATACGTGCTAGAGATGTGGAGAAGAGACAGGCACCCTCCTACATGTATGGTGGGAGTGTTCAAAAATTAAAAATTATTGGAATGAAGTCAGGAAACTTGTGAGGCAAATCACGGAGACCAGGCTTACACTTAATGATGCTTGTTGTCTGCTTCATATCACTAATTTCCCCATTAGGCGCTACAAAAGGTCTTTAACAAAGCATTTACTTAACGCAGTTAAGGCGCTAATACCACTGTATTGGAAAAACACACACCCCCCACCTATTCAAGAATGGCTAAAAAAGGTTACTGAAACCTGTTACATTGAAGATACCCTAGCACAATCTCAGGACAAAGCAGAAAAATACCAAAGAACTTGGTCTCCGTGGTTCGATTTTAAGGCCTCAGGGGTCTATGACACAATAATGAATCACTAAAACTCTGCGAAATGGGCACGAGACACCTGGTTAATACATCAGTGGCAACGACCATTCTCCACCAGTATATATTTATATATGACATTCAAGATACAAAAAAAAATATAACTGCTTTGCTAAGCATATGCATCCCCTTCCTCCCCCTTTTTTTATCTTCCTCTTTTTCTTTCTTTCATATCTATATATAAGCTCTCAAAATCAAAGCTAACAAAAAAAATCAATATAAACAATATCTACGATACAGAAGAACTATACGAGATCTAATACTAATAATTAATTAAAACTCCATTTTTGCGCTTGATAAATAAATCTGCAACTATTTATACCTAAGTTAATTAGACAGGTAATGATGTTACTGTATCTACAAGATCGCACAATGATAATTGTATACTGCTATGTACTGTCCACACTGCTTTGATTTGTAATGTTTAAAACTCTTTAACAATAAACTTTTGATGTTAAAAAAAAAAATTATAATGTACACTTCTATCAATCTTGTATTTTGTAACTTAATTAATCTTCCTATATCTTTAACACCTCTGTTAGGAGTAGATTTCTGAAGCAGGTCATCACAAATATTTGATCAAATATTAATTGTGCCTATGCGGGAGCAAGAGTGCTGGAGGGGGAACTGAGAGGAGGAGCATCGGGGCTACATCTGTGCAAAACCATTGCTCACCATTGCACAGAGCAGGGGAATATTACATGTTTGTTATTTTAAGAACAAAAATGTAGCATTTACAATTACTTTAGGCATGCTGAACATGTGAAAATCTTCAGACCCACACAATTTTCTAGCAATTCTTTGACCTTCCCCCTCCCCCCAACTTTTCAGCCTATTTGCTGTCTCCAGCTACGACAATATAGCCTCCATATTTTCTCCTAATATGTTCAACCACATATAGACCACTTGTACTGAAACATAGCCCAACAACTTTAAATAAAAGTCAGGCTCTGTATACTCTTAAAAAGTTTTGTACAAATAGGGATGTGTAGCAAGATAATGAGAAGCGATGATCAAAACAAAAGGCACCCTGTACAATCAGTTGATAGCTTTTGCCCGGACTATGTCCCTAACTTTCAACAGATAGCATTTTTGGTGAGAACTTTTGAGACTTGCTTGGGTTCACTGAAGGTAGGCTGCTGATAAGGCATGATTTTACTGTGAGTTTGAAACCCTTGCTTGACACCTCTTCTGGCAAATCTGCACTCTCTGCAGCTGTTTTGAAACATTTTTTAAAAATCTTTAGAAAGCCTGAGGATGTTAGATTGTAACTGATTGCTCTATGCTTCTGAAAAAGACATTACACCAATCTTTTTCTAGGATTGTTCTAATGTTACTCAACCGTAGAAAGATATAATACCTCTAAGGGGATTTTTAGGGTAATGAATTTAGAGTGTGTTTAAAATAAAATCAATTTTATTTTATATTATTCAACGTTAAAAAATATATATAAATTTTGCACAAAAATCATTTAAATGAATAAACATAGAACAAAAATTGAAATTCAAGACATGAAGTAAAAATTGCAGTGGTATTAATGGGAACATGATAGAACAATGAAACCTAAAATAAAGACCACAATAGAAAATATATAAACAATACATTTGTAGAGTAGTTCCACTCCTCGTTGGGTGTTTTATTATATATAAGCCCCAACCTTGTTGTAATATAGTAACAACTTAGTAAATTACAAGAAGTTGAAATTATATAAATATAATAGATAAAATTAGAAACCCCCCAGAAGGCTAAACAATCTCCAGCTATTGTCCGAATAGCACCTAGGGGGCAAAAGATGTAACGAAGAGGAGGGGGGGGGGTTTGGGAAAAAGGGGGAAGAGAGGGAAAGGGGGTACATGATCGGAATTATAGATGAAATGTACATAAAGTGGAATGGAGGGAGTGCCCCTAGTCGGTTTTACCCGATCTGAAGCCCTCTAGAAAAGGCCTAAAGCTCTCTGTCTCATTGAGATCAGGGGGGGTGGTGGCCCTAAGGAGCCTGATCCAGCGCATCTCGCGCTGGAGCAGGGCCTTGTTCCAGTCACCCCCCCGGTGGGTATATGTAGTCTATCCACAACTGTGAAGTTTACCTTGGGCATCCTATACCCATGCTGCTTCGCTACATGCCTGCCCAGTGGCAAATAAAGATTGCCAATACTCATGCTGTGGATGTGCTTCTCAACTTTCTTGGTGAGTTCCTGTCGGGTTTTCCCCACGTAAAAGGCCCCACATTGACATTGCATTAGATAAACGACTCCCCGCGTTCTACAATTCGCGAAGTGTCGTAATTGGAAACCCTGTAGAACCTGGGGCACATATCCATGCGGATCATGCGCACAGTGTGGAGTCATAGGCAGGAGAACCATGATTACATTACCTAATGGGGAAAATTTCCAATTACGACACTTCGTGAATTGTAGAACGCGGGGAGTCGTTTATCTCATGCAATGTCAATGTGGGGCCTTTTACGTGGGGAAAACCCGATAGGAACTCACCAAGAGAGTTGAGAAGCACATCCACAGCATGAGTATTGGCAATCTTTATTTGCCACTGGGCAGGCATGTAGCGAAGCAGCACGGGTATAGGATGCCCAAGGTAAACTTCACAGTTGTGGATAGACTACATATACCCACCAGGGGGGGGTGACTGGAACAAGGCCCTGCTCCAGCGCGAGATGCGCTGGATTAGACGCCTTAGGGCCACCACCCCCCCTGGTCTCAATGAGACAGAGAGCTTTAGGCCTTTTCTGGAGGGCTTCAGATCGGGTAAAACTGACTAGGGGCACTCCCTCCATTCCACTTTATGTACATTTCATCTATAATTCAGATCATGTACCTCCTTTCCTTCTCTTCCCCCTTTTTCCCAACCCCCCCCTCCTCTTCGTTACATCTTTTGCCCCCTAGGTGCTATTCGGACATTAGCTGGAGATTGTTTAGCCTTCTGGGGGGTTTCTAATTTTATCTATTATATTTATATAATTTCAACTTCTTGTAATTTACTAAGTTGTTACTATATTACAACAAGGTTGGGGCATATATATAATAAAACCCCCACCGAGTGGAACTACTCTACAAATGTATTGTTTATATATTTTCTATTGTGGTCTTTATTTTAGGTTTCATTGTTCTATCATGTTCCCATTAATACCACTGCAATTTTTGGTTTATCTCTTGTGATGTGTTGCTCCCACGGACATTACCCTGGGGGGGGGGGCTAGTCATGCGGGGTCTAGGGCTCCCCACTAGCCCTTTAGATATGCCTGGGAGAGTCCTGTACCTACCCGACACAGGGGGGCCCCACTGCTTTAGTTAGCATTGGGGCCTTTTTGCCCTGCCTTGCGTACATGCTAGGCGGGAATTTCTGTGTCGGTGGTTATCAGTCCTCCTTCTTCCCCCACCCTTTTTCGCCTTTCCATCCTGGCGAAATTAAGGGGGGAACTCGTGTGGTTTTTTACCCTAAAGGCTCTGACTCATCCATCTTTATCATTTTTATTACTATTATTCTTATCCAACAATTCATTCCCCCCCCCGGTCTTTAAGCCCATGGGGGGACATTTTACCAGGGAAGTCACTGGGGGATCTAACTGGATAGGTTTCTATCCACCATGCATCCACCATGGATGTAATTCTATACCCTGGTGGACAGCTATACTGATTCAGCGTATCAGTATGGGCACAGCCCATCTTTAAGATGGCGGCTGGCTCCCACAGCATCATCGCATCATCACATTTCCAGCCTCCCGCTGCGGAGGCACGTAACTTAATGCGCACTATCACATCGCGCATGCGCGGGCCCCCGAGCGGAGTCGGTTGCCTAGGTAGCATTCGGCGTCTCTACGTCGAATGCTCCTGACAGCAGCGACCTCAGACAAGCCGCGCTATTGGCCAGCGCGGCGCTCTGTCTCCGCCCACTAACCGGCCCACACCACAAATAGGACGCCAAAGACGGCGAATGGCGCAATTCTTCCTTGGACATCCATCCATGCACAATGGGGCAATCTTGAATCTTGAGCACCATGGACCCTCCCTGTTCCTGGTTAAGCGATCCGCAATCCACTTAAAAGTAAATGTTCTCCACTCCATACCTATCAGGAATGGGACCCCCCCTGTAGTGGGGGGTGTATATTTATTATTTTTATATCTATATTTTTTGTGTTGAACACATCTTTAAGGGGGGACTTCTTCTCATATGGTACTTACTGTGGGGTCAGCCCACAGTTGTCTTTAAGATACCATTTTTATTATTTGCCCCATTACAGACAGCCATCAATTTTTTGAGGCTAAGGACGCCGAATGTTGGGATCATTCATTATATCCAGCCGTCTTGTAGAGTATTAGGACAGTCCAGGCTATTTTGATGTGGGATGTCTCTGACCCCTGGCATGTAATGCGCCTAACCCGGGTTACCTTGGGAGAACGTAAGTCACATGAGAATATAACCATTGCAGGGGATATGTATGGTGTACATGTGTACAATTCATAATAGCATTATTTTTTTGATTTTTTGATTTCTCAGATTGTGATGTACTTTCCCTGAAGAAGACTTTTATCTGTTAAGATTTAAACATTGAAACGCGTTGGAAAATCCACTACTCCATACCATGGTGGCCATACAGGGTGACCGCACTGGGTAGTGTGATACATCACGTTCTTCCTCACACTATTTTCTACATGCAATTCTTTGTTATACTGTATTGGATGTACTTGTAGAATTACTTCATGTCTTGAATTTCAATTTTTGTTGTATGTTTATTGATTTAAATGATTTTTGTGCAAAATTTATATAAATTTTTTAACGTTGAATAATATAAAATAAAATTGATTTTATTTTAAACACACTCTAAATTCATTGCCCTAAAAATCCCCTTAGAGGTATTATATCTTTCTACATATATACATGGGATGATGGCAATGACACATCCATACCACCAAGGTCATATTTACCCAAAATGTTACTCAACCATAGGTCTTTAGATTTTGTGATGTCAATGGATATCCAATCAATCATCATTTGTACCATGCTCTGATCTCTATTAGTCTAATACTCACTGATATGCATCTTAGAGAATCGACAGGGAGCCTGAATAAAAACCTTCTAGTTTACCTATACCACTCAGAGCCCTTGACTACTGTAGAGGCCGACTCTCGATGAACAAATGGATTGCTGAGGGCTTTAACTTTTACGTACACCTTCCCTCAGGATACAAAGCCACGATTGATGATAAGTTAAATAAGCTTAATTATCTGCAAAGCTTAAATCCACATCAAGATTTTGAAATTCCATCTTTAATTTGGTCACACCTCACCATTAACAAACCTGTAAAACATAAAAGTATAGCTTTCTTCTATAAAGTTTTTTCTCAGTATCCTAAATATGAGAAAAACCCTAATATCTATAAATGGGAAAAAGATTTAGGACAATCCTTTTCGGATGAATGTTGGTACAATGCTATGAGAATAAACCAAACTGCAACATCCTGCTTAGAGCATTGGGACAACTCTCAGAAAATATTGAATAGATGGTACCTAACTCCTTACAAATTAGCTAAAATATATCCATCTACATCACCACTATGCTGGCGTTGTAAGGATCAAGTTGGTTCCTTATTCCACATTTTATGGAGTTGTAAAAATCTGACCAGTTTCTGGAACTCGATATCCACCTTTATTGCCTCTCTCACAGGCAACTTGATAAAACTATCACCTGCTATGGTCCTTTTAGGTATCAACCTTGACACTTTCCCATTTCAATACAGAATATTAGTGGCGAATATTCTTATAGCGACTAGACTTACCATAACAAAAATGTGGAAATCAATTGAGGCCCCTAACCTGTGTAATGTCATTCTTAGAGTCAACACCCAGGCGTACTATGAATTACTGTTAGCACTTAAAAATTATAACATGATTCACTTTAAGAAGCACTGGTATGTATGGATCATACATCCTAAAGCATCTACAGTACTAAAAGACTTGTACGCTCAGTCTTAACTACCACTAGGTAGCCTGTTGGTATCACTTATTCCTTGTAGAGACTTATGCTGCTTTCATTTCCTGATTGGTTTGACTCGCTAGAATACATTGATTTACTAGACGACATCCTGTTCTCTCTTTTGTTTATTCAAGTTAGAATAGACCCATTCACAGTTTGCTCCCCTAGGGGTGAATAGGTGTATTCTTGGAGGTTTACTAGGTAGAAACTGAATTAAAGATATGAATTTGAAGAATTATTCACAATTATTAAACTGACTTAATGTATTTATCAAAAATGCATTCGCTATACTATGTAACTGTAATAGTGTGAATCCTGTTATACTTTTCTTAATGTCTTTATTTGTTATTTTATGTTCTGATAACTAAATAAAAAAAAATTGAATGTTGATAAAAAAAAACCTTCTAGTTGATTCAGTGGTGAAGGCACAGGTGAGAAGCACCTTACAGGCAAATTTTAAAGAATATTTCTTAGAGGGGGTGTCACAGGGATTCTCTGAGAGGCTCACAAAGCTATGATTATGGGTAAAATGGTAGCACAAGGCTCAAGGCTAAAGGATGAGCGGCAGGTACACATCCATATTAAATTAAATTTAACAATAGAGTGAAGTGGAGCAGAGACATATTATTGGGAAATCTAAGAGATAACCCAGTTGCATATGCAACCTAAGAGAGAGTTAAACTAGCAGGCAAACAGGAAAATTAGATATTTGGTGAAAAAAATCTTTGAATATGTGAACAGGAGCAGTAGACTACTTGCCAGGGCCCTCAGAAAATGAGTAGATAAAATGTTTATTCATAAATTAACCCAAACGTCCTCTAATAACATAAGACAGGATGAAATGTCTGCATCACAGAAAAAGAGGAGACAAAAAATTAAAGATCGACTTAACCCCCTTAAAAAAAATTCTCCTTGCTGACCTGATGCTGTTGGGGCATCCTCAAAAGGAAGGTGGAGGAGCGCAAGGTCTCTAACATCCACCAGCCCAGTGATGTTGTCATGGAGAAGTGGAAGAGGACTCCAGTGGCAACCTGTGAAGCTCTGGTGAACTCCATGCCCACGAGGGTTAATGGTGGCCACATCTGATGCTGGGTTGTCCTCAATTTGTATTTTGCTATTTACCCATCCAGTGGGTCCAGCAGCCAAAAACTATTTAACGAGTAAAGTAGGTAAAAAAAGAAGGATATTTTTGTAATGGTGGTTGGGCAGGATGGAGGGTGAAGATCTACTTTAGAAAATATCCTTTGGAGGTGTCTTACTGTAGCCTAACCAAATGTATATCCTAATATCTAGAAGGGATTACTATGGAAGAAGTAACCTTGACTTTGGGAGCCATGGCTTCTGGGAAAAGCCCAGGTACTGATTGGCTCAGTAGGGCATATTATCTTAAATTCAAAAATCTATTATTAGAAACTTTAACTTGATTCAGGGTCATGGGAAATCACCTTCTGAGGCTTTACTGGCCCTCATCGTACTTCACTTGAAAAGTAAAGATAACATCAAATGCCAAAATTATAGCCACACATTTTTTATAAGGAAATTAAAATTCTGGCCAAAATTCAGTTCAGGAGAAAACCCATATTCGAAAAAGCGAATACACTGGGACCAAGAAAATCCTCAACAGGTGCTCCCTAGCTTTCTTTGGGTGAAAGCACATAATCTCCCCTGTTAAATTCTCATCATTGATGCTGAAAAAGTATTGGACAGAATAGATTGGATAATTAAAGAAGAGGTCCTATACCAGTTAGGTTTTGGGGAGAAAATGCTCTGATGGGTAAGTGCTTTAAACCATGATCCCTCTGAGAGGTCAATAAACCTTTTCCTCGCACTTTCACATTAATAATGATACAAGACAGGGATGTCCCCTCTCCCCTATGATGTTTATGCTTTTACTGGAGGCTCTACTACCTAAAATTGGAAACAATCTGACACAACAGATTTTTATACAGACTCAAACCATCATGAAACTGCAGCTTTTTGCAGATGTTCTTTGTCACTAGGCTCACAGATTGCCCTCCCAAATACAATGATGAAACTGGAGAGATTTCACATTGTGTCGAGCTTTAAGATCAATCTCAGTAAATCAAATATCAGATGTCCTAACAAAATTTAAAGAACTATGTTTATTGTGGGACTCAAATGTAAAACCACTCTTGCTCTTTTTTATTTCGGATGTTTCGGATTTCGGATTCTGCGCGTTCATTATCGTTTTGTTAAAATGAACATGGGTATCTCAGAAATTCAGAATTTTAATTTCTTTGGGCTGGGCTTGACTCACAAAAACATCCACAATTTGTAAGGCAATGGGAGAAAAACGTTGGTATAACTGTGACAGAAAATCAGAAAACAAAATAAGCAGGTTTCCTCTGTTAGTTCCAAATTGCAAGAGACTTGCTATAAATTGTACTCCAGGTGGTACAGAGTACCAGCCCAGTTGTCCTTAATGTATTCAACTATATGACCTGGTTGCTGGAGAGGCTGTGGCTTGAGAGGAAATTTCTCCACCTTTGGCGGGACTGCCCCCTCAAATTAACATTTTCAGTATTCAGTGTGTACTGTCATGAACTAATACTTGCAGCTCCAAGTCCCAGACAATCAATAGACAACAATATTTCATGCAACCACACAGAGATAAGAGCAATAGGATCAGTACACATAAAACAAAACCCATAATACACTAAATGTATGAAAACAATCAAACGGTATGTTTAAAAGGGGGGACAATAATAAGTCCTATAAGTCCATCCACTTGGGCAAGCTGAACCGTAGAGCAGAAGCTGGCTCTAGTGGTCAAGGAAACAAAAAGGAACAGGAAAAGTGTCTTGAAGTGTAGACTTTTATAAAAAAAAATTATTACCTACAAAAATGGACACTCACATTTTAATAGAAAGGTTTGTATAGATGTAAATCAGGACTGCATTGTTCATCTCTAGGGAGAGAAAAGACCACAGGGGATCCGTACATCAGCTGCAAGTGATGAGAACACCGGAAGGGAACTGTCCACCACACATCATTCAGAAAGAGGGCTGGAACGCATTTGGAACACAGCACTGGCGTGATCTATATGAGCCTTCTGTTTTCTATTAAAATATGAGTGGCCATTTTTGTAGCTAATAAAATTTCTTTTGAAGTCTACACTTAGACCCCATATACACTATTAGATTTTCTGCAGATTTTTGTCTTCAGATTTACCAAAACCATATAATATGAGGTCAAACCTTAAGAGTTTCAATTTGTATGCAATCAGGCAGGCCCTTGCACTACATGATTTTGGTAAATCTGAAGAAAAAAATCTGCAGAAAATCTAATAGTGTGTATGGGGCCTTAGAGGCATTTTTTTACTGTTGACTTAGATTTCATGCAACCCCCTACTTCCATTAAACTATATACAGTAAGAAGACCTTCATAACGTATCTTCTTAATGCAGACAAGAGCCTAATATCTTGTAGGTGGAAGATTAACAGGTCCTTCCATTAAGGATTGCTTTATGAATGTGAACAAGATAATGCAGAATAACCAATGGACATAAAGGTTGAGGGATCAGTATGACAACTTTTAAACAATATGGGCAAGTAGCATTAACCTAACAACTACCAAGAAATAAAAACAGCTCAAGCTTAAGGCATAGATTGGCTTAATGTACTCTTCACATAAAAAATAATGCGGCTAAACTGAAGTGAGACATGCATACCATGTGGATGGGTTATTCTCTAATTTGTTATTTTTAAGAGTTTAATTTCTGAGGTGACACCATTAAATATCAGTGTTGAAAAATGTGAGTTATTCTTTTTACAGTGAAGCTTAAATTGCTATTACAATTATGTGCTCCGTAAAGTACAAATTACAATACAGTTTGAAAGGAATGTGTGACTAGTGGAAGAAAGAATGATCTGTAATGATTCAGGGAGAGAATACCTTAAAAAAAATTGTGTCACTGTCAGACACAAAAATATTATTTTAAAACGTGTTTAATGTTACTAGAAGAAAAAAAGATTGCAACGTTTAGGAATATGACCTTCTCTTCTAATAGAACCATTTCAAAGTACCAATTTAGCTTTACCGCATTTATAGAAAATTACTTATACATATTTCTCTATGTGTGTAATATACTATGTACCAGGGAAAAAGATGAACTCCAGTCGAAATGAAAAAAAGGACCCTTAAAATTCATGCAGGGAAAATATCCTGCATGGTAAGGACATTATTTTTCATCCAGACATTACTAAAGTGACCCTGGCTTAAAACCATTTTGCTGACAGTAATATGGTATTTTAAGAAAGTTAGCTCAGTTATGTGAATGTAATAAATGTAATAAATGCAAATGCAAATAAGTACAATTAGGACAATTAACAAAAAACCAAGCAGGAATGACTACTATCCAAAAAAGTCACTTGTAGCAAAAAGTAATTAAAGAATATATAGACCATCAAAGGTTTCTAATGATAAAATGAATATCTCTCATTACTGTCTTATGATATGAGTGATCATTGAGATATGTATGTGCATGGGAGAAAAACAGACATGTACAAGTATTTTCAATGTATACAGTAATAGATTGGTGTTACTCCAAATGAGTGCATGCATTTAACCCCTTCACCCCGACCGTACGCAAATTTGCGTTTATGGCTTGAAGGGGTTAAACTGGGGTGATGCCTGCAGCTGCAGGCATCACCCTGGTACCATTTTTTAGAATGGGCGGTTGGCTCGTTAGTGATTAGACATGTGCATTCATTATCATCTGAATGCATTTTCGTAGAATTTCTGAGATACCCATGTTCATTTTAACAAAACGATAATGAACGCGCAGAATCCGAAATCCGAAACATCCGAAATAAAAAAATGCATTATTTTCGTATCTATTATATTTTCATATTGTTGTGACAACAGTTCGATATAGATAGATAGAAGATTCGACATGATGGTGACAATAGCTATCTGTGTCTATTAAATCTGCGGTCGAATGTGCCTAACCTAACTCCATTAGTCCAAGATTGTTCGACATTATAGAGACAATAGTAAAAGAGCTGTTAGTGATCGATGCTAAAATGGGTGGGGGAAGTAAAATGATGATGATGATTAGGGATGAGCTTCGTGTTCGAGTCGACCCATGTTCGACTCGAACATCGTCTGTTCGCCCGTTCGCCGAATTGCGAACGATATGGGCCGTTCGCGCCAAATTCGTGTGGCGCGTCACGGCCCATAATTCACTGCGGCATCGCAGTGCATTGCTGGCTGATGATTGGCCAAGCATGCACTATGACCTGCATGCTTGGCCAATCACAGCGCCGTCAGTAGAGAGAGCTGTAATTGGCCAAAGCCAGGGTGGCATTGGCCAATTATGGCTCAGGGGGTTTAGAACATGCCCCACACTATATAAAGCCGCCTGCACGGTGGCCCTGTGTAGTGTGTGTTCCGGCGTTGAAAGAGAGATAGATAGACAGAGAGACAGTGTCATTTCATTTGAGTTAGCTAGATTAGGCAGGACAATCAGTGAGTTAGCTGAACTTACAGTGTATTGTGTATATATATGCATCCCAGGTGTTGCATATAGGGATGAGCTTCGTGTTCGAGTCGAACCCATGTTCGACTCGAACATCGGCTGTTCGGTCGTTCGCCGAATTGCGAACGATATGGGCCGTTCGCGCCAAATTCATGTGGCGCGTCACGGCCCATAATTCACTGCGGCATCGCAGTGCATTGCTGGCTGATGATTGGCCAAGCATGCACTATGACCCGCATGCTTGGCCAATCACAGCGCCGTCAGTAGAGAGAGCTGTAATTGGCCAAAGCCAGGGTGGCTTTGGCCAATTATGGCTCAGGGGATTTAGTACACGCCCCACACTATATAAGGCCGCCTGCATGGCGGCCCTGTGTAGTGTGTGTTCCGGTGCTGAGAGATAGAGAGAGAGACAGACAGTGTCATTTGATTTGAGTTAGATAGATTAGGCAGAACAGTCAGTCAGTTAGCTGCACTTACAGTGTATTGTGTATATATATGCATCCCTGGTGTTGCATATATATATATATACACTGTATTCAGTTTAGCTAGATCCGTTCCTGTTATCTTCTATCTAGACTATTTACATTTGGTGCAGTCTGTCCTGCTCACAGTGTTCAGCTAGATCCGTTCCTGCTATTTACATTTAGTGCAGTGCGTCCTGCTCACAGTGTTCAGCTAGATCCGTTCCTGCTATTTACATTTAGTGCAGTGCGTCCTGCTCACAGTGTTCAGCTAGATCCGTTCCTGCTATTTACATTTAGTGCAGTGCGTCCTGCTCACAGTGTTCAGCTAGATCTGTTCCTGCTATTTACATTTAGTGCAGTCAGTGCGTCCTGCTCACAGTGTTCAGCTAGATCCGTTCCTGTTATTTACATTTAGTGCAGTGCGTCCTGCTCACTGTGTTCAGCTAGATCCGTTCCTGCTATTTACATTTAGTGCAGTGCGTCCTGCTCACAGTGTTCAGCTAGATCCGTTCCTGCTATTTACATTTAGTGCAGTGCGTCCTGCTCACAGTGTTCAGCTAGATCTGTTCCTGCTATTTACATTTAGTGCAGTCAGTGCGTCCTGCTCACAGTGTTCAGCTAGATCCGTTCCTGCTATTTACATTTAGTGCAGTGCGTCCTGCTCACAGTGTTCAGCTAGATCCGTTCCTGCTATTTACATTTAGTGCAGTGCGTCCTGCTCACAGTGTTCAGCTAGATCCGTTCCTGCTATTTACATTTAGTGCAGTGCGTCCTGCTCACAGTGTTCAGCTAGATCCGTTCCTGCTATTTACATTTAGTGCAGTGCGTCCTGCTCACAGTGTTCAGCTAGATCCGTTCCTGCTATTTACATTTAGTGCAGTGCGTCCTGCTCACAGTGTTCAGCTAGATCCGTTCCTGCTATTTACATTTAGTGCAGTGCGTCCTGCTCACAGTGTTCAGCTAGATCCGTTCCTGCTATTTACATTTAGTGCAGTGCGTCCTGCTCACAGTGTTCAGCTAGATCTGTTCCTGCTATTTACATTTAGTGCAGTCAGTGCGTCCTGCTCACAGTGTTCAGCTAGATCCGTTCCTGCTATTTACATTTAGTGCAGTGCGTCCTGCTCACAGTGTTCAGCTAGATCTGTTCCTGCTATTTACATTTAGTGCAGTCAGTGCGTCCTGCTCACAGTGTTCAGCTAGATCTGTTCCTGCTATTTACATTTAGTGCAGTCAGTGCGTCCTGCTCACAGTGTTCAGCTAGATCCGTTCCTGCTATTTACATTTAGTGCAGTGCGTCCTGCTCACAGTGTTCAGCTAGATCCGTTCCTGTTATCTTCCTACTGACAGGCAGGCTTGTCTGGTTACAGTATATAAAGCTACCTGAAGAAAATTACAGGTGTTCTATCCCAGCTTAGTGCAGCTACAGGCCATTAGTATGTCTGGAAGGCCAAGAAGGAGAGGCAGACAGTCACAAGCCAATAAGAGAGGGCAAGCAGGCTCTGTGTCTAGTGCTGGTCGTGGAGACGGTGCATCCTCATCAGCACGTGGCCATGGGACACGCTTGGCCTTTTTTCGGCAGCTGGCCGTGTTGAGCCGCAACATGCGGAAGACTTGGTCGAGTGGATGACCAAGCCGTCCTCATCCTCCTCATCCTCTCTCACCCATGCCCAGGGTGCTTTGTCTGGCAAAGCAGCGGCCTCTTCCCTCAGCTCAATGTCATCAGTGACTCCTTCCCTAGCTCCACCATGTCCTCCTGAGGATTCCCTCGAACTGTTTGACCACAGTGTTGGGTACATGCTCCAGGAGGATGCCCAGCGTTTGGAAGGCTCTGATGATGATACTGAGCTCGATGAAGGCAGTAACATGAGCACGGACAGAGGGGGTGCCCAAGAAGGACAGCAATCTGGCAGTCATGCTCCCCCTGCTGCAGCATACTGCCAGGTTTGCTCCAGTGATGAGGAGGGAGGGGATGATGAGGTCACTGATTCAACGTGGGTGCCTGATAGGAGAGAGGAGGAGGAGGAGGAGGAGGAGGAGGAGGCGGCACATCACCAACGAGGCAGGATGCCCTCCAGGGGCCAGCCTAAGGGCAGCACATTGACTGCATCACACCCCAAAGCTCCACATGTGCAGGGCACTGCAGTCTCTGCGCGTTATTCAAAAAGTTCTTTGGTGTGGGCCTTTTTTGAGACGAGTGCATCAGATCGCACCGCTGCTATTTGCAACATATGTCTCAAGCGTATCTCGCGTGGCCAAAACATCTCCCGCTTGGGTACCACATGCTTGACCAGACATATGTTGACCTGCCATGCAGTTCGTTGGCAAGCGTATCTAAAAGACCCACACCAAAGAACAAAGAGGATCTCTCCTTGCTCCTCATCAGCTGAGATTTCCAACCCCACTAGACCTTCAGTCCTCTCTGAGACCTGCAGTGAGAGGAATGAAGGTGTAGAATTAGGTGTGTCACAGCCAAGTACTTGTGGGCAATCTGCTTTTGGTACACCGACGTCAGATTGTACCAGGCAAATTTCCCTGCCCCAGCTGCTGCACCGCCGAAAGAAGTTTGCTCCCAGCCATCCACATGCCCAGCGGTTGAATGCTAGCTTGGCAAAATTGCTAGCACTTCAACTGCTGCCTTTTCAGTTGGTAGACTCTGCCCCTTCCGTGAGTTTGTGGAATGTGCGGTTCCTCAGTGGCAGGTACCCAAACGCCACTTTTTCTCACGGAAGGCGATTCCGGCTCTCTACCGGCATGTGAAGGCAATGTCCATGCCTCGCTGGACAGGGCGGTCAGCGGTAAGGTGCATATTACCGCTGACTCATGGTCCAGCAGGCATGGACAGGGACGTTACCTAAGTTTCACGGCGCATTGGGTGACTCTGCTGGCAGCTGGGAAGAATGCAGGACAAGGTGCAGTAGTGTTGGAGGTTGTTCCGCCACCACGCCTCCAAAATGCTGATTGTGACACACCTCTCTCCTCCACCCCCTCCTCTTCTTCTTCCTCCATGGCCTCTTCCTCGGAAACAGCGGTGCTCCGTAGGCGTTCAAGGGGCTACGCAAGTACGCAGGCCAAAAGATGCCATGCGGTGCTTGAGCTGGTGTGCTTGGGGGACAGGAGCCACACTGGGGCAGAGGTTCTGTCAGCTCTGCAGGGGCAGGTTCAGAGGTGGTTGACGCCACACCAACTTAAGGCAGGAATGGTGGTTTGCGACAATGGCACCAACCTCCTCTCTGCCCTCCGACAGGGACAACTGACCCATGTGCCCTGTTTGGCTCACGTCCTTAACTTGGTGGTGCAGCGGTTCTTGGGCAGGTACCCGGGCTTACAGGATGTCCTGAGGCAGGCCAGGAAAGTCTGTGTGCATTTCCGCCGGTCATATAATGCCAGTGCTCGGCTGACGGACCTCCAAAAGGAGTTTAACCTGCCCAAGAACCGCGTAATCTGTGACATGCCCACCAGGTGGAACTCAACGTTGGCCATGCTGCAGCGGCTGCACACGCAGCAGAGGGCCATCAATGAGTACCTGTGCGACTATGGCACCAGGACAGGGTCAGGGGAGCTTGTTTTTTTTCCCCACGCCAGTGGGCCATGATCAGGGATGCATGCACTGTCCTGTCACCATTCGAGGAGGCCACGAGGATGGTGAGCACTGACAGTGCATGCATCAGTGACACTGTCCCCCTTGTCCACCTGTTGGAGCACACGCTGCGTGGAATAATGGACAGGGCACTTGAGGCAGAACAGAGGCAGGAAGAGGAGGACTTCCTTAGCTCTCAAGGCCCCCTTTATCCAGGCAGTGTTCCTGCGTGCCCGCCGATCACACAGGAAGAGGACGAGGAGGAGGAGGAGGAAGATTGTGTCAGTATGGAGGTGGAGCCTGGCACTCAGCATCAGCAGCAGTCTTTAAGGAATCAGTCCCAAGGAACACATGGACTTGTACGTGGCTGGGAGGAGGTGGCTGCGGACGTTGTTGTCCTTAGTGACCCAGAGGACTCCGGACCGAATGCCTCAGCAAACCTACGCTGCATGGCCTCCCTGATCCTGCAAAGCCTGCGTAAGGATCCTCGCATTCGTGGTATCAAGGAGAAGGACCAATACTGGCTGGCAACCCTCCTTGATCCACGTTACAAGGGTAAGGTTGCGGACCTTATCTTGCCATCGCAGAGGGAGCAGAGGATGAAACATCTTCGGGAGGCCTTGCAGAAAGGTCTGTGCAACGCGTTCCCAGAGACTGGGAGGTTACAAACTCCTGTTTCTGGACAACGTGTTGCTGAGGCTTCGGTCAGTCAAAGAAGGAGCGGTGGAGAAGGTGGCCGTCTGACCGATGCGTTCAGACAATTTTTTGGTCCGCAGCCCCAAGGTATGATCAGTTCCAGCAACCATCGCCAGCGTCTGTTTTACATGGTGCAGGAATACCTAGGGGCAAAATCAGACTTGGACACCTTTCCCACCGAAAATCCTCTGGGTTACTGGGTCTTGAGGATGGATCACTGGCCAGAGCTTGCACAGTATGCAATTGAGCTACTGGCCTGTCCTGCATCCAGCGTTCTTTCGGAACGCACATTCAGTGCTGCTGGAGGCGTGGTAACCGATCACAGGGTGCGTCTGTCCACCGACTCGGTCGATCGGCTGACCTTCATAAAAATGAATCAGTCTTGGATCACCACCAGCTACCAAGCACTTGATGCTGATGTAACCGAATAATTTTTTTTGAAATCTCAGATCCCTTCAAAGACTGCCTATGCTGATGCTGAGTGACTATCCCTGAGTAATTATCCTCTTCCTCCTCAATCATCACGCTGATAGCTCGTAAGAACATTTTTGGTTCTGGGCGCCACCACCAGTGCCTAAGGCACAATTTTTCAGCCCCTCTTTAACAGGGGCGTGTAATTACAATTTTTGATGTAATACTTTGCAGCAGGGCTCGTTCCTGCATTCCAACTAGAGTGTCTGTGAGGGGTTGCAGTGTTGTGGCACCAGCACCAGTGCCTAAGGCCCAATTTTTCTGCCCCTGTCTAACAGGGGCGTGTAATTACAATTTTTGATGCAATACTTTGCAGCAGGGCTCGTTCCTGCGTTCCAACTAGAGTGTCTGTGAGGGGTTGCAGTGTTGTGGCACCAGCACCAGTGCCTAAGGCCCAATTTTTCTGCCCCTGTCTAACAGGGGCGTGTAATTACAATTTTTGAAGCAATACTTTGCAGCAGGGCTCGTTCCTGCGTTCCAACTAGAGTGTCTGTGAGGGGTTGCAGTGTTGTGGCACCAGCACCAGTGCCTAAGGCCCAATTTTTCTGCCCCTGTCTAACAGGGGCGTGTAATTACAATTTTTGATGCAATACTTTGCAGCAGGGCTCGTTCCTGCGTTCCAACTAGAGTGTTTGTGAGGGGTTGCAGTGTTGTGGCACCAGCACCAGTGCCTAAGGCCTAATTTTTCAGCTCCTGTTCAACAGGGGCATGTAATTACAATTCTTGATCTAATATTTCACAGCAGGGCCCTGTGAGGGCTTACAGTGTTGTGGCCACAGCAACACCTAAGGCCCAAATTTCTGCTGAGTATATAGGGCAGGACCCTACTTTCAAACATCTAACTTACAAACAACTCCTACTTGCAAACGGAAGGAGACAAGAGGAAGTGAGATGAAATCTACCCCTAGGAAGGGAAATTCTCTCCTGTAAGAGTTAATATGGGAAAACAATTTCTCCTTTCCACTGATGCTTTCCAATCCTTGTTCCACAAAAAACCCCAAATTTTCAAAAAACATTTTTCATTGGGACAATAAAGTGAGGTGAAATCTTCTGAAGAGGAGGAAAGACAGCAAAACAAATGTCACAGGGGTGATAACCCTTCCCTATGTTTTCCAAAAAGCTTAGAAAATATTTTTTGGCTGGAGCTAAACACGTTAAAAATGTACCCGTTCAAAATTACAAAGAGATTCTACTTAACAACAAACCTACAGTCCCTGTCTTGTTTGCACCGCCTGTATACTGCTGTTCGGAGTATATAGGGCCTTTCCTTATTTTAATTTGGGTGCGGGGTTCCCATTAATATCCATACAGGACCCAAAGGGCCTGGTAATGGACTGGGGGGTACCCATGCCGTTTGTCTCACTGATTTTCATCCATATTGCCATGACTCGACATGACATTAAACCCGCAAGCAGTTTTAAATGAGATTTTTTTCCTTTAAAAATGACATTTGGTGCAGGGACTGTTCTAAACATGGGAAACACGCGTCACTTTACAGGCATACTATAGACACCCCCCAGGTACGATATTTAAAGGAATATTTCACTTTTTTTTTTTTACTTTAAGCATCATTAAAATCACTGCTCCCGAAAAAACGGCCGTTTTTAAAAGTTTTTTTTGCATTGATACATGTCCCCTGTGGTAGGACCCGGGTCCCCAAACCCTTTTTAGGACAATACCATGCAAATTAGCCTTTAAAATGAGCACTTTTGATTTCGAACGTTCGAGTCCCATAGACGTCAATGGGGTTCTAACGTTCGTGCGAACTTTCGGTCCGTTCGCGGGTTCTGGTGCAAACCGGGGGGTGTTCGGCTCATCCCTAGTTGCATATATATATATATATATATATATATATACACTGTATTCAGTTTAGCTAGATCCGTTCCTGTTATCTTCTTACTGACAGGTAGGCTTGTCTTGTTACAGTATTTACAGCTACCTGAAGAAAATTGCTGGTGTTCTTTTGATCCTATTAGTACCACAGTCAGGCAGCTAGACTATTTACAGTTAGTGCAGTGCGTCCTGCTCACAGTGTTCAGCTAAAACTACAAGTTAGTGGGGTGCGTCCTGCTCACAGTGTTCAGCTAAAACTACAAGTTAGTGGGGTGCGTCCTGCTCACAGTGTTCAGCTAAAACTACAAGTGAGTGCGGTGTGTCCTGCTCACAGTGTTCAGCTAAAACTACAAGTCAGTGCGGTGTGTCCTACTCACAGTATTCAGCTAAAACTACAAGTTAGTGTAGTGAGACCTCTGCACAGTGTTCATCTAAAGCTACAAGTTAGTGCAGTGCGTCCTGCTCACAGTGTTCAGCGAAAACTACAAGTTAGTGCGGTGCGTCCTGCTCACAGTGTTCAGCTAAAACTACAAGTTAGTGTGGTGCGTCCTGCTCTCAGTGTTCAGCTAAAACTACAAGTTAGTGTAGTGAGACCTCTGCACAGTGTTCATCTAAAGCTACAAGTTAGTGCAGTGCGTCCTGCTCACAGTGTTCAGCTAAAACTACAAGTTAGTGTGGTGCGTCCTCCTCACCGTGTTCAGCTAAACCTACAAGTTATTTTTTTGCGAGCTCTGCACAGTGTTCAGCTAAAGCTACCTGTAGAAGGTTGGTGGTGTTTTCCTGATCCTATCACTACCGCAGGCAGCTAAAAAAGCTACAAGTTAGTTTTTTGCGAGCTCTGCAGTGTTCAGCTAAAGCTACCTGTAGAAGGTTGGTGGTGCTCTCATACTACAGGCAGGCAGTTGATTTTGCTAGCTGCAGTATCAGTACATATATATATATATATATATCCCAGCTTAGGGCAGCTACAGGCCATTAGTATGTCTGGAAGGCCAAGAAGGAGAGGCAGACAGTCACAAGCCAATAAGAGAGGGCAAGCAGGCTCTGTGTCTAGTGCTGGTCGTGGAGACGGTGCATCCTCATCAGCACGTGGCCGTGGGACACGCTTGGCCTTTTTTTCGGCAGCAGGCCGTGTTGAGCCGCAACATGCGAAAGACTTGGTCGAGTGGATGACCAAGCCGTCCTCATCCTCCTCATCCTCTCTCACCCATGCCCAGGGTACTTTGTCTGACAAAGCAGTGGCCTCTTCCCTCGGCTCAATGTCATCAGTGACTCCTTCCCTAGCCCCACCATGTCCTCCTGAGGAGTCCCTCGAACTGTTTGACCACAGTGTTAGGTACATGCTCCAGGAGGATGCCCAGCGTTTGGAAAGCTCTGATGATGATACTGAGCTAGATGAAGGCAGTAACATGAGCACGGACAGAGGGGGTGCCCAAGAAGGACAGCAATCTGGCAGTCATGCTCCCCCTGCTGCAGCATACTGCCAGGTTTGCTCCAGTGATGAGGAGGGAGGGGATGATGAGGTCACTGACTCAACGTGGGTGCCTGATAGGAGAGAGGAGGAGGTGGAGGAGGAGGAGGCGGCACATCACCAACGAGGCAGGATGCCCTCCAGGGGCCAGCCTAAGGGCAGCACATGTGCAGGGCGCTGCAGTCTCTGCGCGTTATTCAAAAAGTTATTTGGTGTGGGCCTTCTTTGAGACGAGTGCATCAGATCGCACCGCTGCTATTTGCAACATATGTCTCAAGCGTATCTCGCGTGGCCAAAACATCTCCCATTTGGGTACCACATGCTTGACCAGACATATGTTGACCTGCCATGCAGTTCGTTGGCAAGCGTATCTAAAAGACCCACACTAAAGAACAAAGAGGACCTCTCCTTGCTCCTAATCAGCTGAGATCTCCAACCCCACTATGCATTCAGTCCTCTCTGAGACCTGCACTGAGAGGAATGAAGGTGTAGAATTAGGTGTGTCACAGCCAAGTACTTGTGGGCAATCTGCTTTTGGTACACCATCGTCAGATTGTAGCAGGCAAATTTCCCTGCCCCAGCTGCTGCACCGCCGAAAGAAGTTTGCTCCCAGCCATCCACATGCCCAGCAGTTGAATGCTAGCTTGGCAAAATTGCTAGCACTTCAACTGCTGCCTTTTCAGCTGGTAGACTCTGCCCCCTTCCATGAGTTTGTGGAATGTGCGGTTCCTCAGTGGCAGGTACCCAAACGCCACTTTTTCTCACAGAAGGCGATTCCGGCTCTCTACCGGCATGTGGAAGGCAATGTCCATGCCTCGCTGGACAGGGCAGTCAGTGGTAAGGTGCATATTACCGCTGACTCATGGTCCAGCAGTCATGGACAGGGACGTTACCTAAGTTTCACGGCGCATTGGGTGACTCTGCTGGCAGCTGGGAAGGATGCAGGACAAGGTGCAGTAGTGTTGGAGGTTGTTCCACCACCATGCCTCCAAAATGCTAATGATTGTGACACACCTCTCTCCTCCACCCCTCCTCTTCTTCTTCCTCCATGGCCTCCTCCTGTGCTTTGTCCTTGGAACCAGCAGTGCTCTGTAGCCATTCAAGGGGCTACGCAAGTACGCAGGCCAAAAGATGCCATGCTGTACTTGAGCTGGTGTGCTTGGGGGACAGGAGCCACACTGGGGCAGAGGTTCTGTCAGCTCTGCAGGGGCAGGTTCAGAGGTGGTTGACGCCACGCCAACTTAAGGCAGGAATGGTGGTTTGCGACAATGGCACCAACCTCCTCTCTGCCCTACGACAGGGACAAATGACCCATGTGCCCTGTTTGGCTCACGTCCTTAACTTGGTGGTGCAGCGGTTCTTGGGCAGGTACCCGGGCTTACAGGATGTCCTGAGGCAGGCCAGGAAAGTCTGTGTGCATTTCCGCCGGTCATATAATGCCAGTGCTCGGCTGACGGACCTCCAAAAGGAGTCTAACCTGCCCAAGAACCGCCTAATCTGTGACATGCCCACCAGGTGGAACTCAACGTTGGCCATGCTGCAGCGGCTGCACACGCAGCAGAGGGCCATCAATGAGTACCTGTGCGACTATGGCACCAGGAGAGGGTCAGGGGAGCTTGGTTTTTTTTCCCCACGCCAGTGGGCCACGATCAGGGATGCATGCACTGTCCTGTCACCATTTGAGGAGGCCACGAGGATGGTGAGCAGTGACAGTGCATGCATCAGTGACACTGTCCCCCTTGTCCACCTGTTGGAGCACACGCTGCGTGGAATAATGGACAGGGCACTTGAGGCAGAACAGAGGCAGGAAGAGGAGGACTTCCTTAGCTCTCAAGGCCCCCTTTATCCGGACAGTGTTCCTGCGTGCCCGCCAATCACACAGGAAGAGGACGAGGAGGAGGAGGAGGAAGATTGTGTCAGTATGGAGGTGGAGCCTGGCACTCAGCATCAGCAGCAGTCTTTAAGGGATCAGTCCCAAGAAACACATGGACTTGTACGTGGCTGGGAGGAGGTGGCTGCGGACCATGTCGCCCTTAGTGACCCAGAGGACTCCGGACCGAATTCCTCAGCAAACCTACGCTGCATGGCCTCCCTGATCCTGCAAAGCCTGCGTAAAGATCCTCGTATTCGTGGTATCAAGGAGAAGGACCAATACTGGCTGGCAACCCTCCTTGATCCACGTTACAAGGGTAAGGTTGCGGACCTTATCTTGCCATCACAGAGGGAGCAGAGGATGAAACATCTTTGGGAGGCCTTGCAGAAAGGTCTGTGCAACGCGTTCCCAGAGACTGGGAGGTTACAAACTCCTGTTTCTGGACAACATGTTGCTGAGGCTTCGGTCAGTCAAAGAAGGAGCGGTGGAGAAGGTGGCCGTCTGACCGATGCGTTCAGACAATTTTTTGTCCGCAGCCCCAAGGTATGATCGGTTCCAGCAACCATTGCCAGCATCTGTTTTACATGGTGCAGGAATACCTAGGGGCAAGATCAGACTTGGACACCTTTCCCACCGAAAATCCTCTGGGTTACTGGGTCTTGAGGATGGATCACTGGCCAGAGCTTGCACAGTATGCAATTGAGCTACTGGCCTGTCCTGCATCCAGCGTTCTTTCGGAACGCACATTCAGTGCTGCTGGAGGCGTGGTAACCGATCACAGAGTGCGTCTGTCCACCGACTCGGTCGATCGGCTGACCTTCATAAAAATGAATCAGTCTTGGATCACCACCAGCTACCAAGCACCTGATGCTGATGTAACCGAATAATTTTTTTCGAAATCTCAGATCCCTTCAAAGACTGCCTATGCTGATGCTGAGTGACTATCCCTGAGTAATTATCCTCTTCCTCCTCAATCATCACGCTGATAGCTTGTAAGAACATTTTTGGTTCTGGGCGCCACCACCAGTGCCTAAGGCACAATTTTTCAGCCCCTGTTTAACAGGGGCGTGTAATTACAATTTTTTGATGTAATATTTTGCAGCAGGGCTCGTTCCTGCATTCCAACTAGAGTGTCTGTGAGGGGTTGCAGTGTTGTGGCACCAGCACCAGTGCCTAAGGCCCAATTTTTCTGCCCCTGTCTAACAGGGGCGTGTAATTACAATTTTTGATGCAATACTTTGCAGCAGGGCTCGTTCCTGCGTTCCAACTAGAGTGTCTGTGAGGGGTTGCAGTGTTGTGGCACCAGCACCAGTGCCTAAGGCCCAATTTTTCTGCCCCTGTCTAACAGGGGCGTGTAATTACAATTTTTGATGCAATACTTTGCAGCAGGGCTCGTTCCTGTGTTCCTACTAGAGTGTCTGTGAGGGGTTGCAGTGTTGTGGCACCAGCACCAGTGCCTAAGGCCTAATTTTTCAGCTCCTGTTCAACAGGGGCATGTAATTACAATTCTTGATCTAATATTTCACAGCAGGGCCCTGTGAGGGCTTACAGTGTTGTGGCCACAGCAACACCTAAGGCCCAAATTTCTGCTGAGTATATAGGGCAGGACCCTACTTTCAAACATCTAACTTACAAACGACTCCTACTTGCAAACGGAAGGAGACAACAGGAAGTGAGATGAAATCTACCCCTAGGAAGGGAAATTCTCTCCTGTAAGAGTTAATATGGGAAAACAATTTCTCCTTTCCACTGATGCTTTCCAATCCTTGTTCCACAAAAAAACCCAAATTTTCAAAAAACATTTGTCATTGGGACAAAAAGTGAGGTGAAATCTTCTGAAGAGGAGGAAAGACAGCAAAACAAATGTCACAGGGGTGATAACCCTTCCCTATGTTTTCCAAAAAGCTTAAAAAAGATTTTTTGGCTGGAGCTAAACACGTTAAAAATGTACCCGTTCAAAATTACAAAGAGATTCTACTTAACAACAAACCTACAGTCCCTGTCTTGTTTGCACCGCCTGTATACTGCTGTTCAGAGTATATAGGGCCTGGTGGCCCCACACCTTTCCTTATTTTAATTTGGGTGCGGGGTTCCCCTTAATATCCATACAAGACCCAAAGGGCCTGGTAATGGACTGGGGGGTACCCATGCCGTTTGTCTCACTGATTTTCATCCATATTGCCATGACCCGACATTACATTAAACCCGCAAGCAGTTTTAAATGAGATTTTTTCCTTTGAAAATGACATTTGGTGCAGGGACTGTTCTAAACACGGGAAACATGCGTCACTTTACAGGCATACTATAGACACCCCCCAGGTACGATATTTAAAGGAATATTTCACTTTTTTTTTTTTACTTTAAGCATCATTAAAATCACTGCTCCCGAAAAAACGGCCGTTTTTAAAAGTTTTTTTGCATTGATACATGTCCCCTGGGGTAGGACCCGGGTCCCCAAACCCTTTTTAGGACAATACCATGCAAATTAGCCTTTAAAATGAGCACTTTTGATTTCGAACGTTCGAGTCCCATAGACGTCAATGGGGTTCTAACGTTCGTGCGAACTTTCGGTCCGTTCGCAGGTTCTGGTGCGAACTGAACCGGGGGGTGTTCGGCTCATCCCTACTTGTGACAGCAATAAAAGTGATCAGATTTTTTTTTTTTTAAAGGGACAATGTTAAAAAAATAAAATAAATGTAAAGTGCCCCCATCCCCGCATGCTCGCACAGCAAAGAAAACGCATACATAAGTCGCGCCCGCAAATGTAAACTGTGTTCAAATCACACATGTGAGGTATTGCCGCGCTTTTCAGAGTGAGAGCAATAATTCTAACACCAGACCTCCTCTGTAACTCTAACCTGGTAACTGTTAAATTTTTTTAAAGTGTCGCCTATAGAGATTTTTAGGTATTGTAGTTTGTCGCCATTCCACGAGCGTGTGCAATTTCAAAGCATTACATGTTACGTATCTATTTACTCTGCCTTACATCATCTTCCACAGTATGCAAAACAATTGGGCTGATGCCGCGTACACATGATCTGGATTTTGGTCGGAAAAGGGTATGATGGTTTTTCCGACGGGATTCCGCTCAAGCTTGTCTTGCATACACACGGTCACACCAAATTCTGACCGTCAGGAACGCGGTTATGTACTACACGTACGGCGGCACTAGAAAAAGGAAGTTCAATAGCCAGTGCGCCACCCTTTGGGCTCCTTCTGCTAATCGCGTGTTTATCTCGTGTTAGTAGAAGTTTGGTGAGAGACGATTCGCGCTTTTCAGCTTTCGTGCTTTTCAGTCCATTACCGCTCTTCAGTTTGTGCTTGTGGGTTTGTATGTATTTTTCAGTGCATGTAGTCAGTTCGTATCTGTTTTTCAGTGTGTTCTTGTCTGCTAGTTTCTGATTTTCAGCTCGCTCTTCACAGGCCTTGTTGTTCTTCAGGGCATTCTGTTAAGTTCGTTCTGACCAGCCAACCGTTTTGAAGCCATGTTGCGGTTACGTACTCGTCGTAGAGTTCGTGCTGTGCGGGGGCTTGCTGTTGGGGTTCTTACTTTGACCCAAGCCCAGTCCATAAACAGGGTGGGGAGGAGTTCATTGACCAAGAATTGGTTGCTCCAGCGTGACCAATTCTCTCACATGCCTTTGCTGTGTAATATCCAGAAGAATAATCCTGATGATTTTAGGAATTATCTCCAGATGACGGACCCCATTTTTTACCGTCTGTTGGCTTTGCTGACCCCTTATATTAGCAGGCAGGACACCTGCATGCGGCAAGCCATCACTCCGGAGCAGAGACTAGTCGCCACTTTGTGGTACTTGGCGATGGGGAGAAGTCTACAGGACCTCAAGTTCTCTACAGGCATCTCCCCCCAGGCTCTAGGGATCATTATTCCAGAGATCTGTTCTGCTATAGTTCAGGTCCAGCAGAAGGACTATATTAAGGTAAGATTTCTCCTTTAACATCACATTCTATGTATTTAATGATTGCTAATGTTATGTATTTATTTCATCATTCCATAATTGTCATGATTGTAATATGCTGTCCTCTTTATCCTCATGCATGCTGGATTTTTTTAATGTTCCTTTTTTGTTCTTCATGCATATTTGCCTTCACTACCCTCCCAAGCATGCTATCCTGGGCCCATACCCACCTAGCCTAGTCACTTAACAATGTATTTTGTCAGCTTCATTGTAGTGCTTTACCCTAAACACCCCCCAAAATGTGTCCAAATGTTATTTGTGTGCTTAAATTCAGGCAGAGTGCCAGAGGCTTTTTTTTTTGGGTCCCAAAATCATTTGGAACCCTCCCTCCCCCCAACCGCTAAGTCAACCGATATCAATCATTTATCTGCTGACTTTGCCAAACCCATACACACTATACCCACCTCTTTTGTGGTCATATTTATGGATGAATTCACCAAAGCATGTAGTGAAAGGGCCTGCCTGAATACTTCCAAATGGTACTGTTTAAAGTTTTGTTCTCCTATTATTATCTTGATAGGTTATTTCAGAATGTAAAAATGTGCTTCAATTTGTACAGTGTGTATTTTTGTTTTAGTATTATGACACTTCTTACCTGTCCAGTGGGCTGCCAATAGTGTAAGTAAGGAGGGACTGGCCAAAGTAATGCTCATTATTTATGCATTCAGCTCTCAATGAAGTGGAGAGGGTTACCTGTCAAAAACATCTCCCCCTTAAAATTTTTACAATGGGCCTTCAGAGGGGAGGGGGGGGGGAGAGAATCTGATAAGTGGACCTTATATTTTTGTCTTTAAATACTCCTTAAAATAAAAGTTATACAGATTTTGGCCAAAAATGTTTGTGTCTAATCTGCTTGCAATGTGCAAAATTAATAATTTTATTTTTTCTGTTTTGACTCCACAGTTTCCTTCAACACCACAGAAATGGCAGACTGTGGCATCCCACTTTGCCGACCATTGGGACTTTCCCAACTGTGGAGGGGCAATTGATGGGAAACACGTCCACATCGTCCCACCACCCCATTCGGGGTCATACTATTTTAACTATAATGGATTTCATAGTATTGTGTTGATGGCGGTGGTGTCGGCGACATATGAGCTCCTCTACAGTACCTGACCGCGAGATTGTGTTTCCAGCGCGATAGCATCGCGCTGGTTCTCGGCGACAGGGTACTGTGCATGTCGCGCTGGCTCACTCATCGGGAAAGGAAAACTTTGTTTTCCTTCCGCGATGAGTGACAGGCAGTGCTGACAGCTGTCTGGTATGAATCCTGAGGCGGGAACACCGCGCCAAATTTTAAATGAAAAAACCGGCGTGGGTTCCCCCCCAGGGGCATACCAGGCCCTTAGGTCTGGCATGGATTGTAAGGGGAACCCCCTACGCCGAAAAATCGGCGTGGGGGTCCCCCCCAAATCCATACCAGACCCTTATCTGAGCATGCAGCCCAGCCGGCCAGGAGAGGGGGTGGGGACGAGCGAGCGGCCCCCCTCCTGAGCCGTACCAGGGCGCATGCCCTCAACATGGGGGGGGTGCCTTGGGGGAGGGTGGCGTCCTGCGGGGGCCCCCCCACCCCAAAGCACCGTGTCCCCATGTTGATGAGGACAAGGGCCTCTTCCCGACAACCCTGGCCGTTGGTTGTCGGGGTCTGCGGGCAGGGGGCTTATCGGAATCCGGGAGCCCCCTTTAATAAGGGGGCCCCCAGATCCCGGCCCCCCACCCTGTGTGAATGAGTTTGGGGTACATGGTACCCCTACCCATTCACCTGGGGAAAAGTGTCAATATAAAAAAAACACAGTACACAGGTTTCAAGAGTCATTTATTAGTCAGCTCCGGGATCTTCTTCCGACTTCGGGGGGGTCTCCTTCCGACTTCTCCCGGTGTTCGGCCTCTTCTCCCGGGCCCCGCCGCTATCTTCTTCCAGCTCTATTGCCAGCGAGGGGCCCGGTCTGCTGCCGCTGTCTTGCCGCCGCTGTCTCGCCGCCGCCGCTGTCTTGTCGCTGCTTCTTCTCTTCTTCCCCGATGTTGACACGACGCTCTCTCCGGCTCGAATGCTGTGTGCGAGTTGCGGAGCCATTTATATAGGCGGTGACCCCGCCCCCTTATGACGTCATTGTCCCAGCATGCGCAGGGACTCTGGCGTCATAAGGGGGTGTGACCCCAGAGTCCCTGCGCATGCTGGGACAATGACGTCGTAAGGGGGCGGGGTCACCGCCTATATAAATGGCTCCGCAGCTCGCACACAGCATTCGAGCCGGAGAGAGCGTCGTGTCAACATCGGGGAAGAAGAGAAGAAGCGGCGACAAGACAGCGGCGGCGGCGAGACAGCGGCGGCAAGACAGCGGCAGCAGATCGGGCCCCACGCTGGCAATAGAGCTGGAAGAAGATAGCGGCGGGGCCCGGGAGAGGAGGCCGAACACCGGGAGAAGTCGGAAGGAGACCCCCCGAAGTCGGAAGAAGATCCCGGAGCTGACTAATAAATGACTCTTAAAACCTGTGTACTGTGTTTTTTTTATATTGACACTTTTCCCCAGGTGAATGGGTAGGGGTACCATGTACCCCAAACTCATTCACACAGGGTGGGGGGCCGGGATCTGGGGGCCCCCTTATTAAAGGGGGCTCCCGGATTCCGATAAGCCCCCTGCCCGCAGACCCCGACAACCAACGGCCAGGGTTGTCGGGAAGAGGCCCTTGTCCTCATCAACATGGGGACAAGGTGCTTTGGGGTGGGGGGGCCCCCGCAGGGCGCCCCCCTCCCCCAAGGCACCCACCCCCCCCATGTTGAGGGCATGCGGCCTGGTACGGCTCAGGAGGGGGGCGCTCGCTCGACCCCCCCCTCTCCTGGCCGGCCGGGCTGCATGCTCGGATAAGGGTCTGGTATGGATTTGGGGGGGACCCCCACGTCGATTTTTCGGTGTAGGGGTTCCCCTTACAATCCATGCCAGACCTAAGGGCCTGGGATGCCCCTGGGGGGGAACCCACGCCGTTTTTTTCATTTAAAATTTGGCGCGGTGTTCCCACCTCAGGATTCATACCAGACAGCTGTCAGCACTGCCTGTCACTCATCGCGGAAGGAAAACTAAGTTTTCCTTTCCCGATGAGTGAGCCATCTCGGCGCTGGCTCCTGCGACGGGGCTCGCAGGTGTCAAATCTCGCCGAGAAATGCGGCGAGATTGACACAATATCGCGGTCACCTACTGTATGTGGACGTGGGGAAGAATGGCCGGATGTCGGATGGTGGAGTCTTTGCCCAGATGGAGTTTTATGGATGTCTCCAGAGTAGTGGCTTGGGATTGCCACCTGCGGAAGAGAATGTCGAAGGAATCCCGTTTGTTTTTATTGCCGATGAAGTATTTGGTCTGGGCGATCACTGGATAAGGCCATTCCCCCAGAGGACCCTCACCCCGGAGAAGAGAGTTTTTAATTACTGGCTGGCCACAGCCCGAAGAGTCAGGGAGAATACCTTTGGGATAATGGCCAGCCGGTTCCGCCTATTTCTAATGGCTATAAATATGGCGGAGTACAAACTGAACCACATTGTATTATCCTGCTGCATACTGCACAACTTTTTAAAAAGAAATGCACCAAGTTATGTAGCCTCATTTGGACCTGAGGCCAGACTTCAAGAAAATGCAATGACAGCCCTGGAAGCTGGCCGTCCTGGCTTGCCCCCCCCCCAAAGCGCCCGTGAAGTGTGGGAAAAATATGTTGAATATTTTACAGGTAGGGGGGCCATTACTATGCCAGAAAAATTTTAAATATTTTCAAAATAAAAAAAAATGATCTTGTGTTTTTTTTTTAAGCTGTCTCCTAGGTTCTCCTAGTGCACTTGTAGTGCCAAGTGGTTTTTCTATTAATAAATTACACCCATTGTCACTGTAAACACCAACTTAATACAAAAACTGGTATTGAGCATTGAAAGAAGAAGCCATACATTGTTGAGTATAAAACCTTTTACTCCATGCACATTCACATGTGCGTTATAAAACATTTTGTGTTTAAAAAAAACACATCTTGTTTTTAAAAGTTTTACCTTAAAATTTTTATAAAAGTACATAAACAGGCATGTTTGCAAACATAACAAACACAACTCTGGAACTTACAAAGTTCAACATTGAAAAACTAAAGGCAATATCAGACATTATAGTGTCAAAAATGTGTTGATCTTGCCTTCATCAGATGGGGTGATATCACCTCTGTAAAAGCCAAATTTAGAAGATGCACACAAATTGGGATTAAAACTGGGGATTTCCTTTCTGACCCCATACCTAATGTCAACATGTGCTATCTCCCAGCATGGGGATCAATGGACGTTCAATCAATGGATCAATGGACGTGTTGCGAGGAAGGGGTTGCGCCCACAAAACGCGTACATTGATATCCCCTGATGGCAGATAGCACATGTTACTTCTAATCAACCGCCGGCATAGATAAGTTATTTCTCAGCTTCTACTGGTCCTCCCCCATATAAAAGACAAAATTGGGAAAAGATACCATTGTGCAGATATCAACCAGAGTATAGATAAAACAAAGACTCACTTGTTTCCACTCACATGCTCCCTTAAACATAGATCGCATTTGTAGGTTAATGGTCAGTCACATTCAGCTCTGTGCTCAAAGATAATAATGTTGTTGTGTAAACTTGACACACAAAAACAAAAAAAATTATGAAGATCACTAGAAAATAATTTAAAAAGAATCCAAAAAAAGGAGTTCTCAGGGGCGTCGGGAGGGGGTGGCTAGGGGGGCTGAAGCCCCGAATGTGATCCCGAAAAGCCCCGAGTCCCGGCCATTTATTTTAAAATTATTAGCTCCGAGTCCCCCATGAAAGTGCGGCGCCGCACTGCGCATGAGTGAGGATGAGCGAGCACAAAGTCCGGTCATGTGGGCGGCGGCACCTAACTCCGAGTGACCGAGTCTATTGGACGTCACACGGTCCGGCCCACGATTGACGTCATAGGCACGCACGGCCGGCCCAAAGAGACAATGTCCATGGCGGGACAAAAAGCGTGCGCGCGTACTTGAGTCTTGAGGACCGATCTCTGACCCCGAGCGGTGAGCACGGCCGAGTGACATAGCAGGTCCCGCCTTCTGGAGCCTGCAGTGCCTATGATTGATGTCCCACTGGGCCAATGCCGGGACCGCGGGACATATGACATCCATCATAGGCGCTGTAGGCTCCAGAAGGTGGGAATTACAATGCGGCCGCCACGCCCTGTCACTACGAGATCCCCACTCGGCTCTCCTCTCCTGTCATGGCTCTGGCTGCCTGGAGTCACCAGTGGAGTGCCTGCTGCAGTGCTGTCTAGTCTACTGTAGCCTGATGGGTGCGCCGCACAGTACGGCTGAGCTGCAGGAGGACTCAGAGGTCACGTCACCTGAAGTCTAGTCAGGTAGGTCACTCAGTGTGTGTCAGTGTATATCAGGTAGGTCAGTATATGTCAGGTCAGTGTGTGTCAGGTAGGTCAGTGTGTGTCAGGTAGGTCAGTGTGTGTCAAGTAGGTATATGTCAGGTCAGTGTGTGTCAGGTCAGTGTGTGTGTCAGGTAGGTCAGTGTGTGTGAGGTCAGTGTGTGTCAGGTCAGTGTATGTGTCAGGTAGGTCAGTGTGCGTCAGGTCAGTGTGCGTAAGGTAGGTCAGTCACAGTGTATGTCAGGTAGGTATGTGTGCGTCAGGTAGGTCACTGTGCGTCAGGTAGGTCAGTCACAGTGTATGTCAGATAGGTCTGTGCGCGTCAGGTAGGTCTGTGCGCGTCAGGTAGGTACCCCCTCCCCGGTGCCAGGCTTGGACTTCGGGCTGAAGCCCCTGGTCTTTTTGCCACCTAGCAATGCCCCTGGGAGTTCTTGATTAAAAAAATAAATAAAAAGGGATGAGTCCCCTCATCCTGATTATTCTGGGGGTGTCAGGGGTGGAGTGTGAAAACGTTTGAGCCTTGGAATCGGTTCTTGCTTTCATCCCGGAGTTCCAGTGGTGACATCCTGGTTGCAGGCGTTCCATCGGTCCCTGGCTATCGGTACATCTGCCCGTGGTGGCACACTGCTCGATTGACTCTATGCTGAAGGCAGTAGAGTCCAACAGTTCCGGTAAGCACATTTACATCTACTTACTGCTATGATGTCTTCGGAGCGGATACCTGGAATTTTGATGGAATCCCCATCCTGATCCCACTTCAACACAATTTTTGTCACAGACTGCTTTTTAATTTTTGTTTATACCCATCTAAGGGAATATTCATACATGTTTACAGAGACATTCACTTTATATTATATACAGCGTTTTTTTCTGTTTTAGCGCTGCAATTTATTCATTTCACTGGTTTATGTTTGTCACATTGTTTGTAGCAGCTTTTTTCTCCAATCAGTCGTAGGTAGCGCATTAATCACTTTTAATAACTTTTAATTAATACTTTAATTCTAAACATTATTATGGAGATCTGGCTTTAAAAACAAAAAATATTATTCAGGAGATCACGAGAAATAATAAAGAAATAAGTTTGTAAGAACTCTGTGTGAAATATCAGCAGCAAAACAACTTCATTCTTCTAGCATTAAAAAGAACAAAAGAATGCGCTGCATTAAAAGATCCATAAATTTACAGCGTGACAAATGTGCTATCTCCATTACGAACGCTAGTTTTACCAGATCGAGCGCTTCCGTCTCGTACTTGATTCTGAGCATGCGTAATTTTTGGCGCGTCGGAATTGCATACAGATGATCGCATTTTCGGCTAGGAACTTTTTCCGACCGAAAAATTGAGAACCTGCTCTCAATCTTTTGCTGGCTGGAATTTCGCCAGCAAAAGTCCGATGGAGCATACACACGGTCGCATTTTCCGACAAAAAGCTCTCATCGGAATTTTGCTGGCGGCATTTCCGATCGTGTGTACGAGGCATGACTTTACTGTTTAACTTTTTTTATTTCATAAAAGTATTTTTACCCAAATCCCAAAAAAATGCGTTTGAAAGACCGTTGCGTAAATATTGTGTGACATAAAATATTGAAACGATCACCATTTTATTCTCTAGGGTCTTTGCTAACAATGTATAAATACCAGACTCAGAAATAAAAGCTAATCAAGAGAACTCGCCATAGTAACTTCCAAACACTATAATATTGTCAGAATTGCACTACATACGATCCATATAAAAAATATAGCCTTAATGTCCAGGTGGAAATACAGAACACTAACCTAATGATTTAAAGAGATTTATAATGCATAGATAACACCAAAGGAAAGTGAAAAATGTGCAATGTGCAAAATTAGCAGCAATCAATAGCATGAGCAAGGTAGCAGAAAGGAACAAACAGACAAACAAGCAGAACAAATACAGAATAGGCATGTAACTCTATGTGTTCTCATAAATCTATACCATGTCTTTGCAGTTATAAAACTTTAAAGTAGGGTTGTGATTATAATTTTTTTTTTTGCCAGTGGACAATGAAAAGCTTTTTTGAAGGTAAATCATGGAATAGATACTGTATTTGGAAAGAGAACCCCCAAGCCTCTTTACGTCCAGCTCTCAGGATTCTCAGAGCATACTAGTAGCAGAAGTTGTGTCATGAGTCCAGGGAATTTATTTCTCACAGTGCATAACTTTGTCCATCTTGACCTAGTATAATATTCCATTGCTCATACATATGTATACTTCGGTGAGTGAGCAACCAAGCAGAGTTGCTATTCCTGCATTACTCATCCTGCCACATCTGGTGTTAAGGTATTTCATTTAAGTTGTCTGTCTTCACTATTTTCTTGCTAACAGTGTGTTAATATCTGTCTTGTTGCTTATAAAAGTGCTGGCTATATGATGGTGGCTCTGACTGAAGAGTCAATTACATGTGAAGCACAGGAGTACCTAGTAAACTTGTCAGTCAAACTATATGCATTGTAACTGTCAAGCCTAATTAAAGTAATATGTCATGGAATGGGTAACAGAATTGGGACTGAGCTTCCCAGCAACCCAATTACAGAAAATCATCAAATTGTCCAATGTTTCTTCCATCAGCACAAGAATCTAGGAATCCAATGGTATGGGCTTTGCTTCCAAAAATTTTTACATGGTTCAGATTTGGGGCTTTTCCATTCCACAGTTCATATGGAGTTTTCTCAGTTGATTTTTCTGGTAGTCAATCATGGAGCATGCAGTCATAATTGCCTCCCCCCAGTATGTGGTTGGCATATCTGCATCAAACAGCATGGTTCTTACACTCTCACTTACAGCATGGTTCATTCTTTCTGCACCCCCATTTTGTTCTGGGTTGTACGATACAGTAGTTTGAAATATTATGCCATGCTTTCTGCGAATCACCTGTGCGTTATCATATTCAATTCCATTGTCTGTGCATAGTACACTCTACATTTTGCCAAATTTGTTGCTCACAAGAGCCAAATACTGTTCAAGTTTTTCTGGTACTTCACTTTTGTTGTGTAATAGATATAGTGTAGTATACCTGGAGTAATCATGCATGAAAGTAAGAAAATACCTCTTCTTTCCCAGAGTAAATTTTTCCAAAGATCTGAATGAATTAGGTCCAGAGGTGTCTTAGCTCTGCTGTTACTCTGCTTTGTAAAAGCTTTTTCTTTTCTATTTTTCCTTTATATAACTGGTGAATTTCATTGTTTAATCACATGAACTAATTTTTATTCCACTTGCATATTCATTTTCAGCTATTACATAGTTACATAGTAGGTGCGTTTGAAAAAAGACAAAAGTCCATCAAGTCCAACCTATGTGTGTGTTTATAAGTCAGTATTACCTTGTATACCCCTGTATGTTGTGGTCGTTCAGGTGCTTATCCAATAGTTTTTTGAAACTATCAATGCCCCCCCCCCCCCCCCGCTGAGACCACCGCCTGTGGAAGGAAATTCCACATCCTGGCCGCTCTTACAGTAAAGAACCCTCTATGTAGTTTATGGTTAAACCTCTTTTCTTCTAATTTTAATAAGTGGCCACATGTCTTGTTAAACTCTCTTTCGCGAAAAAGTTTTATCCCTATTGTGGGGTCACCAGTATGGTATTTGTAAATTGAAATCATATCCCCTTTCAAGCGTCTCTTCTCCAGAGAGAATAAGTTCAGTGCTTGCAACCTTTCTTCATAACTAATATCCTCCAGACCCTTTATTAGCTTTGTTGCCCTTCTTTGTACTCGCTCCATTTCCAGTACATTCTTCCTGATGACTGGTGCCCAGAACTGGACAGTGGGAGAATTATCGCTTTATCCGTGGAGTTAATCTCTTTTTTAATGCATGCCAAATTTCTGCTTTGTTAGCAGCAGCTTGGCATTGCATGCCATTGCTGAGCCTATCATCTACTAGGACCCCTAGGTCCTTTTCCATCCTCGATTCCCCCAGAGGTTCTCCCCGTAGTGTATAGCTTGCATTCATATTTTTGCCACCCAAATGCATTATTTTACATGTTTCTACATTAAACCTCATTTGCCATGTAGTTGCCCACCCCATTAATCTGTTCAGAACTTCTTGCAAGGTTTCCACATCCTGCGGAGAAGTTATTGCCCTGCTTAGCTTAGTATTGTCCGCAAATACAGAGATTGAACTGTTTACCCCATCCTCCAGGACGTTTATGAATAAATTAAATAGGATTGGTCCCAGCACAGAACCCCGTGGGACCTCACTACCCACCCCTGGCCATTCCAAGTATTCCCCATTTATCACCACACTCAGAACTCGCTCTTTGTAGCCAGGTTTAAATCCATGTACTCACCCTATGGTCCATGCCAACAGACCTTATTTTGTACATTAAACGTTTATGGGGAACTGTGTCAAATGCTTTTGAAAAATCCAGATACACCATGTGTACGGGCCTTCATTATCTAGATGGCAACTCACTTCCTTATAGAAGGTTAATAGATTGGTTTGGCAAGAATGATTCTTCATGAATCCATACTGATTGCTGTTAATGATACCGTTTTCATTACTAAAATCTTGTATATAGTCCCTTATCTTCCCCTCCAAGAGCTTGCATACTATTGATGTTAGGCTAACTGGTCTGTAATTCCCAGGGATGTAGTGTGGGCCCTTTTTAAATATTGGTGCGACATTATCTTTTCTCCAATCAGCTGGTACCATTCCTGTCAGCCATGAGGGTGCTTCTTGTGATGTGTCATGAGGATAAGCACTGCAGTTTTGGTATCTAAAGCCCCCCGATTCCCTTGTGAAGACTGAGGAGAAGAATGAATTCAATACCTTTGCCATCTCCCCATCCTTTGTAACCAGATGTCCTTATATATATACTCGAGTATAAACCGATCTGAGTATAAGTCGAGGCCCTAATTTAGCACAAAAAATTGGGAAAAACTTATTGACCCGAGTATAAGACGAGGGTGAGAAATGCAGCAGCTACTGTAAGTGGAAAAAGAGGGTCAACAATGCCCATCTGCAGCTGTATACCTCCCTGTGTCCTGTGCATGTGTCCTGTGCATGTGTCATGTGTCCTGTGCATATGTACATGTGTCCTGTGCATATGTGCATGTGTCATGTGTCCTGTGTATATGTGCATGTGTCATGTACCTGTGTCCTGTGTATATGTGCATGTGTATATGTGTATATGTGCATGTGTCATGTGTCCTGTGTATATGTGCATGTGTCATGTACCTGTGTCCTGTGTATATGTGTCATGTGTATATGTGCATGTGTCCTCTACCTGTGTCATGTGTATATGTGCATGTGTCATGTGTATATGTACCTGTGTCCTGTGTATGTGTCCTGTGTATGTGTCCTGTGTATGTGTGCATGTGTCATGTGTGCATGTGTCTGTGTGCATCCTACCTGTGTCCTGTGCATGCCTCCGTGTGCCGCTCTGCACTTATCAGCCTGTGCTATTACTATTCGGCGGCCATTCACTGTTCAAAAGCCGCGTCTCCTCTGTCCATGATAGGCAGAAAACTCCATTTCCCAGCAGTCAGCGGTCAGCCTATCACGGACATTCTCTCATCCTCATACCACGGACGAGGATGAGAGAATGTCTGTGATAGGCTGTACACTGCCTGCCTATCACAGACGAGGAGGAGGCGCGGCTTTTGAACAGTAATTGGCCCCCGAATAGTAATAGCACACGCTGGCTGCCGTCTGCCTGCATGACACGCTGATCATGTAGGCAGACGGCGGTGACTCGAGTATAAGTCGAGGGGGGCACTTTCAGCCCAAGAAAAAGGGCTGAAAAATTTGACTTATACTCGAGTATATACGGTTCTCCTCCGCTATGTATCTTTCGTGTTCTATCTTAGCCGCCCTAATTGCACCTTTACATTTTTTGTTGCATTCTTTATAAAGTCTGAATGCTGATGATGAGCCCTCAACCTTGTATTTTTTGAAGGCCTTCTCCTTTGCTTTTACAGTGGCTTGCGAAAGTATTCGGCCCCCTTCAACTTTTCAACCTTTTGCCACATTTCAGGCTTCAAACATAAAGATATAAAATTTTAATTTTTTGTGAAGAATCACCAACAAGTGGGACACAATTGTGAAGTGGAACGAAATCTATTGGATATTTTAAACTTTTTTAGCAATTAAAAAACTGAAAAGTGGTGCGTGCAAAATTATTCGGCCCCTTTACTTTCAGTGCAGAAAACTCACTCCAGAAGTTCAGCGAGGATCTCTGAATGATCCAATGTTGTCCTAAATGACTGATGGTGATAAATAGAATCCACCGGTGTGTAATCAAGTCTCTGTATAAATACACCTGCTCTGTGATAGTCTCAGGGTTCTGTTGAAAGCGCAGAGAGCATCATGAAGACCAAGGAACACACCAGGCAGGTCCGTAATACTGTTGTGGAGAAGTTTAAAGCCGGATTTGGATACAAAAAGATTTCCCAAGCTTTAAACATCCCAAGGAGCACTATGCAAGCGATCATTTTGAAATGGAAGGAGTATCAGACCACTGCAAATCTACCAAGACCTGGCTGTCCCTCTAAACTTTCAGCTCAGACAAGGAGAAGACTGATCAGAGATGCAGCCAAGAGGTCCATGATCACTCTGGATGAACTGCAGAGAACTACAGCTGAGGTGGGAGAGTCTGTCCAAAGGACAACAATCAGTCGTACACTGCACAAATCTGGCCTTTATGGAAGAGTGGCAAGAAGAAAGCCATTTCTCAAAGATATCCATAAAAAGTCTCATCTAAAGTTTGCCACAAGCCACCTGGGAGACACACCAAACATGTGGAAGAAGGTGCTCTGGTCCGATGAAACCAAAATCAAACTTTTTGGCCACAATGCAAAACGATATGTTTGGCGTAAAAGCAACACAGCTCATCACACTCAACACACCATCCCCACTGTCAAACATGGTGGTGGCAGCATCATGGTTTGGGCCTGCTTTTCTTCAGCAGGGACAGGGAAGATGGTTAAAATTAGGGGAAGATGGATGCAGCCAAATACAGGACCATTCTAGATGAAAACCTGTTGGAGTCTGCAAAAGACCTGAAACTGGGACGGAGATTTATCTTCCAACAAGACAATGATCCCAAACATACAGCAAAATCTACAAAGGAATGGTTCACAAATAAATGTATCCAGGTGTTAGAATGGCCAAGTCAAAGTCCAGACATGAATCCAATCGAGAATCTGTGGAAAGAGCTGAAAACTGCTGTTCACAAACGCTCTCCATCCAACCTCACTGAGCTCGAGCTGTTTTGCAAGGAAGAATGGGCAAGAATTTCAGTCTCTCGATGTGCAAAACTGATAAGAGACATACCCCAAGCGACTTGCAGCTGTAATCGCAGCAAAAGGTGGCTCTACAAAGTATTAACGCAAGGGGGCCGAATAATTTTGCACGCCCCACTTTTCATTTTTTTATTAGTTAAAAAAGTTTCAAAAATCCAAAAGATTTCGTTCCACTTCACAATTGTGTCCCACTTGTTGGTGATTCTTCACAAAAAATAAAAATTTTATATCTTTATGTTTGAAGCCTGAAATGTGGCAAAAGGTTGAAAAGTTCAAGGGGACCGAATACTTTCGCAAGCCACTGTATATGCATTTTTACATTGAAGTCAAGCCATCCAGGACTTTTGTTTGCTCTTTTAGATTTATTACCCAATAGGATGCACTGGCTAATGCCCTTATTTAAAAAAGCTCTTAAAGTGAACCCATCCCTCCTCCCTGTTCTTTGTTCCTAAGATTGTATCTCAATTTATGCCTTCTAGCAAGGTTTGTATTTTAGGGAAGTTGGCTCTTTTGAAACTCAGTGTTTTTGTATTCCCCTTATGTTTCCTATTTATGTGATTTATACTGAAGCCAATTGACCTGCGATCACTGTTTCCTAAATTTCCCCGTATTTCCACATCCGTGATCATGTCTGTATTGTTGGTAATCAGTAGATCTAGTAATGCTTTATTTCTAGTTGGTGCGTCTACCATCTGACCCATGAAATTGTCCTGCAAGACATTTAGGAACTGGCGAGCCTTAGACGAATGCATGGTTCCCTCCGCCCAGTCTATATAGGGTTTATTTATCTTGACAGCAACAGCGTTTGCTCCCACGATACATAAAGCCGTGACTCCAGCACTGTTGGAGGTGATTTCACCACCATAGTTAAAAAAAGAGCATATATGCTGAAGCATGGGGGGCAGGGGTGGAGGAGTGATTTGATCCTAACATTAGAGGCGGATTGCCCCCATGCTTCGGCATGTATTTTTTTAGGCACAGATTGCAATGTTTTATTTTTACTATGTTTTATTGTATTTGCTTTGCAGATATGGTAAGTCTTACTGTTATGCTGTAATGTTACAGCTGCAGCACGGGTTTATTTACCTTGACAGCAACAGCGTTTGCTCTCACGATACGTAAAGCCATGACTCCAGCGCTGTCGGAGGTGATTTCACCACCACAGTTTAAAAAAAATGGTGCATGTATGCCCATCATTAGAAGTGGGTGGATGAAGGGCAGTATTCTAATGGTGGGCATACCCACAGATCAATCTCTTTTTTTTGTTCAGCCCATAGGCTGCATGAAAAAAAGAACATTACAATGTATGCCCAACAAGGACCAGCAACGTACTGGTATGTTGCTGGACTTTGAGTGGTTATACCAGAATGATGCCTGCAGGTTTAGGTATCATCTTGGTATCATTCTTTTTAGCCAGTGGTCGGCTTTCATGTAAAAGCAATCCAAGCTAATTAGCCTCTAGACTGCTTTTTTAAGCAGTGGGAGGGAACATTCCCCCCCACTGTCTTCCATGGTTTTCTCTGGCTCTCCTGTCCCAACAGGGAACCCAAAAATGCAGCCGGTGGTTCCGCCAGCTGACCATAGAGCTGATCAGAGACCATAATGGCTCCAATCATCTCTATGGCCTAAGAAACCAGAAGCTACAAGCATTTCATGACTTAGGTTTCGCCAGATATAAACAGCGCCATTGGGAAATTGGAAAAGCATTTTATCACACCGATCTTGGTGTGGTCAGATGATTTGAGGGCAGAGGAGAGATCTAGGATCTAATAGACCCCATTTTTTTCAAATAAGAGTACCTGTCACTACCTATTGCTATCATAGGAGATATTTACATTCCCTGAGATAACAATAAAAATGATTAAAAAAATAAAAGGAACAGTTTAAAAATATAATAAAAAAGCAAAATAAATAATTAAAAAAAAAAAAGCACCCCTGTCCCCCCATGCTCATGCGCAAAGGCGAATTCAAGCGTCGGTCTGGTGTCATATGTAAACAGAAATTGCACCATGCAAGTGAGGTATCGCTGCGAAGGTCAGATTGAGGGCAGTAATTTTAGCAGTAGACCTTCTCTGTAAATCTAAAATGGTAACATGTAAAGGCTTTTGAAGGCTTTTAAAAATGTAAGTAGTTTGTTGCTGCTGCATGTTTGTGCTCAATTTTAAAGCATGTCGTGTTTGGTATTCATGTACCCAGCATAAGATCATCTTTTTTATTTCATCAAACATTTGGGCACTATAGTGTGTTTTAGTGCATTAAAATTTTAAAAAGTGTGTTTTTTCCAAAAAAATTGCGTTTGAAAAATCGCTGCGTAAATGCTGTGTGAAAAAAAAATTGCAACACCCACCATTTTAATCTGTAGGGCCTTTGCTTTAAAAAAAATATATAATGTTTTGGGGTTCAAATTATTTTCTTGCAAAAAAATTAATTTTCTTGCAAAAAAAAAAATTTTTTTCATGTAAACAGAGAAAATTGAGTACTGTCCGTGATACTTTTTAAATTTGCACTAACATACAATTTTTCAGGACAAGCTTTTGGGGTATGTCCACTTCTTCAAGTTCATAAATAAATAAAGTATCACGGACAGTACTCAATTTTCTCTGTCACAATTGCACTAATACGGCTACAATCAATTCATGTAAACAAAAAGTGTCAGAAAGGACTTTGTCTTCAAATGGTTAGAAGAGTGGGTGATGTGTGACATAAGCTTCCAAATGTTATGCATAAAATGCCCCCTTTTTGGAAAGTAGACACCCCAAGCTATTTGCTGATAGGCATGTTGAGTCCATGGAATATTTTATATTTTAAAAATAAACGGTTACAGTGCTGATAGACGTGGCTAAACAATAAAGTGCTGAGTGCTAAAATAAATAAAATTAGATAATAAGTGAATCACAAATATTGAGTATTGGCTACAATCCAAACACAACTGCTGATAACCACAATAGCATATATGCAATAGATGAGAATAACATTAGTGCTGCCCAATTGGAAAAACAACCTAAAAAACAGGCTAGCAAAAAAACAATAAACTATTTAAAATAAAAATAGAAGTAACATCTGATCACAATATATAGGTATACACATAAAAAATAGTCCCAAAATGACTAGCACCAGCTGGACACAGGAAACTCAGACAGACAGTTTAGTGATGGCACAGCGGCTCCTCAATCAACAATATCAGTCCGTCTCTATATGATCAGACAAAGGTGCTTCTATAGTGGATAGATGGACATTTTGGCTGGCATTTCAAAACAGTGGAGCCATAGATCTTGTAATTGGTCACCCAAAATAAAGAGAAGAAAAAATATATATGGTGAAGTACTGCGGGATGTAAAAGCCAATTGCGCTACAAGCCGCTACTCACGCTCTCAATGGTTGCAGTCAGGCATATCAGATGCTTCCGCGATCGCCGCTAGTAGCGTGCGTTCCACGGAGCCAGGAAGATAAAAAGCGTCACTTGGTTGTGTGAAGGCCGGATGTGACGTCGACACGTTTCGCCCCTCCCCCAGGGCGTCATCAAAGGAGTCACTAAATGATATATTGTTCAAGCATGACATGGTTATATGTGGAATTACACCCCAAAATACATTCTGCTGCTTCTCCCGTGTATGGGGATACCACATGTGTGGGACTTTTTGGGAGCCTAGCCGTGTACAAGACCCCAAAAACCAAACACCGCCTTCAGGAATTCTAAGGGCAGAAAAAGACACAAATTTTGTTTGGGTATAGCATTGCATGACCGCGCAATTACCAGTTAAATCAGCGCAGTGCCAAATTGTAAAAAGTGCTCTGGTTGTTGAGCAGCCAAATCCTGCGGGGCTGAAGTGGTTAAACTCTGTCACCCATTGCAATGGTGTATCCAGACAAGCTGTAGCTTGTGACCCTAAATCTATAGGAAATAATAGGGATTTAGCCCAATTTACCTTAAGCCCTGTAACTACAGAATACGCGTTCATCACATCAAGAGTGCCCTGAAGTGATGGACCAGCATCATTTAAAAATAACAAAATATCAGCCACATATAGGGCTACTCTCTCTTCCAGCCAACCAATCCGCAGTCCCTGAATATTTGGGGAAACCCGAAGAGCCTCTGCCACTGGCTCAATTGCCATGGCGAAGAGAGCTAGAGAGAGGGGGCAACCCTGTTGGGTGCCTCTATATAGCTGAAAAGGGGCTGACAACCTTCCTCTCAACTTTACAGTTGACTTGGGATTCTGAGTACTGCAGCCAAGAGATAAACGCTAATGGAAACCCCATCCGTCTAAGTACTTCCCACAGAAAAGGCCTTCTCTATATCTAAGGAGGCTCAAACAGAGAACCAGGCGCAAAAAAGTAAAACCAAGGAGCCAAAGTTAAAGTGGATGTAACCTAATATCATCCTTTCTAAACTACTGTCATAGGGGTTATCTATAAGAATATACATGCCTCCTGCATGTATCTTTACCTTTCAAATGTCTCCCCTCTGTCTGTTATGAGACCCGAAAAACTGTAGGTTCTGTGGGTGGGTCTGTTGTTTGGAGCTTGGTGGGTGGAGTCGTGATGTCAGTAGACTCCCCGCCCACCTCTACACTCCCCTTGTCAATATGCATTTTCTCCTGTGTATTTCTTACACTGAACTTCTGCTATGATCTCTAACATCCAGTGAAAAGACAGGAAAGTAACCACATGACTTCAGCATGCCAAATCATGCTGAGGTGTGGAACAGCCAATCCTTGCAGAGCTGTTGAAAAAAAAGAGTGGGGTGGGAATTAATAAATAATGCATGTCTTAGGCTAGTGCACGAGATATGTAAATCACCTGTCACTCACAGCAAGGGGGAGGATTTGACAAAGTTTTTCTCTGTTTGTCAAGTTTTATCTCACTGAACAATAAAAGAGGATTGCTCAGAACTGGATTAACTCTTTGTGGCAAGACTGGGCTCAAATGATAGGAAATCTTATACTCTACATTATGATATATATATATATATATATATATATATATATATATAAAACATTTTTTTCGGGTTTACATCCACTTTAATAAGGAAGTTACTTAATTGATTAATTGTGTTTAGTTTGTTTGATGCATTACCAACCTATTACACAACAATGAACTAACATTAACATTTTTATTGTTAAATGTTTTTAAATCTTTTTTAATGATTCTATTTGTTACGATATCCAGGTATTGGATGATTGGTGGTGCATGGATTGGTTGTCCCGCCTCGTGACTATATAATCCCTGTTCTATGCCGGATCTTGAGCATGTAATCTGAGGAAGGGGTTAAACCCCAAAACATGTAATCCAATACCGCTCAAGCTCTAGCACCTGCTCTGTCATTCCGACATTCTTCACATCCCCTTCTTTGATTCCTATGACTCCTTGGGCTTTGCTGACGTCTGCCCGTGGTTGGAGTGCATGATGCAGCTTGGAAGGAGTTCTGTGGTGTCTGGACACCCTGAAGCTGAGCCTCGCTCTCGCCGCTCCCCCAGCATCCACCTTCTGGTCTCACCGGCTGTTACAGAGGCTCTGCCATCCCCCACTCTGGGCGTATAGTGATCGTGTACCCCAGATCTATTCAGAACCCTCCTCCTCTCTGATGTTGCCCGGCGCTCTGGCTATGGTCACCGCTCCTAGCACCTGGAAGGTTTTCATCAGGCTCCCCACTTTTGGTCAGTAGCCCCCTTCTGCCACAGCCCCCACGGAAGCGAGACAGCCATCGCTTCACCACTTTTGGCTCCATTGCCGGCACTATCACAGTGAGTTTATTCCTTTTGACTGTCATCCCCATTTGTACTGTGTATTGGTTACATTTTTTTTTCAGCATTAAACTGTTTTTAATCTTGCATGTGTTTTATCTCCATTTGATCCTTTGCCACTACCTGGATCTGCGCTCCCCATTTTTGTTGTTCTATATCTAAGGAGGCCACTGTTCTCGAGCCTTCATTTACATGTTGGGTATGTATATTGTTAAAGAGTCTTTGTAAATTAACATCTGTTGTCCTTTGGGGCAAAAATCCAGCTTGATCAGAATCAATATTAGAAGGTAATAGATGTTGTGTTCTAAGTAATCTTGTCAAAATTTTAAAATCATTATTAAAGCGGGAGTCCGGCGACCAATTTTTTTTTTTTTTTTAGGTCATTGAGACACTTTGCTAATCCCAAAATAATACTCACAGTTTGGGTGTAATATTTGCGTCTCTGTTTTCGTACTGAAGAATAACTTAAAAAATGTGATGCTGGCTGTTTCCATTTTGCTTGTGGGCATGTGAAGCCCACAAGCATTGATTTCCTGGATGCGGTGAATGCTGTTCATTCACAGCTTGTTCACACGCATGATCATTGTTTCCGCACTGAATCTTGGGAAGCCTGACATTAAGCTCCCAGGAGACAGTGCGGTGCCAGGGAAAGGCAATAAACACGCCTACTCCCATGGGAGGAGAGACAGGAAGTGCCACAATAAAGTACAATATAAAGGTAATTACAGTGCTAAAAATTTTTTCGTGTGGCATTTGAACATCTATGCAATTAACTGAAGGGGGTAAGATTAAGTTAAAAATTTGAGTGGAACCCTGCTTTAAGTAAGGCTATAGGCCTATAAGAAGAGCACAACTTTGGATCTTTAGATGGCTTATGATTAAAAACTATATGAGCATATCTCATGGAGTCCAAAAGAGCCCCATCTACCAAACATTTTGTATATAATTCTGCAAGTTTTGGGGTTAAAAAATCTCCATTTATTTTACAAAATTCGATAGGGAGTCCATCCGTATCTGGAGCCTTTCCACTCAGAAAAGATCGTATGACCATCATGACCTCCTCTGATGTGATAGGATGGACTAAAACCTCTTTCCATACCTGACAACCAACCTAACGCTACTCGATCCAAAAGAGTGGACAGGTCTTCTGGGCGAAAGTCAGAAGGGAGAGAAGAGGCATAAAGGGAATTGTAATATTGACTAACGGTCTCTAAAATATTTTCTAGAGAAGAAACCTTTTTCCCATCCAAAGTAATAATTTCTGATATAAGTGTAGCCGGATGGCCTATTTCAGAAGATTTTGTAAGCCAGGGTACCTATCTAGAAAGTGCTGCACCACAAGGCTGAGAATTTGTGCAAGGCAAATGATGTGTATGAACTTTCCCTGCTAAAGAGTGGACAGCAGGTTGGCACCATTCTCACACACAACCTTTTTTGGCACCTCTGGGATTGTGGATTTGAAGAGGTTTTGTGTATTCTGTTTTGACATTACAGTGGATGTAAACTAGGGATGAGCCGAACACCCCCCTGTTCGGTTCGCACCAGAACATGCGAACAGGAAAAAAGTTCGTTCGAACACGCGAACGCCGTTAAAGTCTATGGGACACGAACATGAATAATCAAAAGTGCTAATTTTAAAGGCTTATATGCAAGTTATTGTCATAAAAAGTGTTTGGGGACCTGGGTCCTGCCCCAGGGGACATGGATCAATGCAAAAAAAGTTTTAAAAACTGCCTTTTTTTCAGGAGCAGTGATTTTAATAATGCTTAAAGTCAAACAATAAAAGTGTAATATCCCTTTAAATTTCGTAGCTGGGGGGTGTCTATAGTATGCCTGTAAAGGGGCGCATGTTTCCTGTGTTTAGAACAGTCTGACAGCAAAATGACATTTCGAAGGAAAAAAGCCATTTAAAACTACTCGCGGCTATTGCATTGCCGGTCCGACAATACACATAGAAGTTCATTGATAAAAATGGCATGAGAATTCCCCACAGAGGAACCCTGAACCAAAATTTTAAAAAAAATTACGTGGGGGTCCCCCTAAATTCCATACCAGGCCCTTCAGGTCTGGTATGGATATTAAGGGGAACCCCAGCCAAAATTTTAAAAAAAAATGACGTGGGGGTCCCCCTAAATTCCATACCAGACCCTTCAGGTCTGGTACGGATTTTAAGGGGAACCCCGCGCCAAAAAAAAGAAACGGCGTGGGGTCCCCCCAAAAATCCATACCAGACCCTTATCCGAGCATGCAACCTGGCAGGCCGCAGGAAAAGAGGGGGGAAGAGAGAGCGCCCCCCCTCCTGAACCGTACCAGGCCACATGCTCTCAACATTGGGAGGGTGCTTTAGGGTAGCCCCCCAAAACACCTTGTCCCCATGTTGATGAGGACAAGGACCTCATCCCCACAACCCTGGCCGGTGGTTGTAGGGGTCTGCGGGCGGGGGGCTTATCGGAATCTGGAAGACCCCTTTAACAAGGGAACCCCCAGATCCCAGCCCCCCATGTGAAATGGGAAGGGGGTACAAAAATACCCCTACCATTTCACTAAAAAACTGTCAAAAATGTTAAAAATGACAAGAGACAGTTTTTGACAATTCCTTTATTTAAATGCTACTACGCTCTCTCGTCCCCCCTCTTTTCCTGCGGCCTGCCAGGTTGCGTGCTCGGATAAGGGTCTGGTATGCATTTTTGGGGGGACCCCACGCCGTTTCTTTTTTTTGGCGCGGGGTTCCCCTTAAAATCCGTACCAGACCTGAAGGGTCTGGTATGGAATTTAGGGGGACCCCCACGTCATTTTTTTTAAAAATTTTGGCTGGGGTTCCCCTTAATATCCATACCAGACCTGAAGGGCCTGGTATGGAATTTAGGGGGACCCCCACGTAATTTTTTTTTAAATTTTGGTTCAGGGTTCCCCTGTGGGGAATTCTCATGCCATTTTTATCAATGAACTTCTATGTGTATTGTCGAACCGGCAATGCAATAGCCGCGAGTAGTTTTAAATGGCTTTTTTCCTTCGAAATGTCATTTTGCTGTCAGACTGTTCTAAACACAGGAAACATGCGCCCCTTTACAGGCATACTATAGACACCCCCCAGCTACGAAATTTAAAGGGATATTACACTTTTATTGTTTGACTTTAAGCATTATTAAAATCACTGCTCCTGAAAAAAGGGCAGTTTTTAAAACTTTTTTTGCATTGATCCATGTCCCCTGGGGCAGGACCCAGGTCCCCAAACACTTTTTATGACAATAACTTGCATGTAAGCCTTTAAAATTAGCACTTTTGATTTCTCCCATAGACTTTTAAAGGGTGTTTAGCGGCATTCGAATTTGCCGCGAACACCCCAAATTGTTCGCTGTTTGGCGAACTTGCGAACAGCCAATGTTCGAGTCGAACATGAGTTTGACTCGAACTCGAAGCTCATCCCTAATGTAAACCCAATTCATTAAATGTAAGCTGGGGACATACAGTACCTCACAAAAGTGAGTACATCCCTTACTTTTTTGTAAATATTTTATTATATCTTTTCATGTGACAACACTGAAGAAATGGCACTTTGCTACAATGTAAAGTAGTGAGTGTACAGCATGTATAACAGTGTAAATTTACTGTACACTCAAAATAACTCAACACACAGCCATTAATGTCTAAACCACTGGCAACAAAAGTGAGTACACCCCTAAGTGAAAATGTCCAAATTGGGCCCAAAGTGTCAATATTTTGTGTGGCCACCATTATTTTCCAGCCCTGCCTTAACCCTCTTGGGCATGGAGTTCACCAGAGCTTCACAGGTTGCCACTAGAGTCCTCTTCCACTCCTCCATGACGACGTCACAGAGTTGGTGGATGTTAGAGAGCTTGCGCTCCTCCACCTTCCATTTGAGGATGCCTCACTGATGCTCAATAGGTTTAGGTCTGGAGATATGCTTGTCCAGTCCATTATTTTACCCTGAGCTTCTTTGGTCGTCTTGGATGTGTTTTTTGGAGTTGTTATCATGTTGGAATACTGCCCTATGGCCCAGTTTTCAAAGGGAGCGGGATCATGCTCTGCTTTATTATGTCACAGTACATGTTGATATTCATGGTTCCCTCAATGAACTGTAGCTCCCTGTGCCGACAGCACTCATGCAGCCCCAGACCATGAAACTCCCACCACCATGCTTGAGTGTAGGCAAGACACTGTTGTCTTTGTACTCCTCACCTGGTTTCCGTCACACACGCTTGACACCATCTGAACCAAATAAGTTTATCTTGGTCTCATCAGACCACAGGACATGGTTCCAGTAATCCATGTCCTTAGTCTGCTTGTCTTCAGCAAACTGTTTGTGGGCTTTTTTGTGCATCATCTTTAGAAAAGGCTTCCTTCTGGGATAACAGCCATGCAGACCAATTTGATGCAGTGTGCGGTGTATGGTCTGAGCACTGACAGGCTGACCCCCAATCCCCTTCAACCTCTGCAGCAATGCTGGCAGCACTCATACGTCTATTTCCCAAAGACAATCCTCTGGATATGACGCTGAGCACGTGCACTCAACTTCTTTGGTCGACCATGGCGGGGCCTGTTCTGAGTGGAACCTGTCCTGTTAAACTGCTGTATGGTCTTGGCCACCATGCTGCAGCTAAGTTTCTGGGTATTGGCAATCTTCTTATAGCCTAGGCCATTTTTATGTAGAGCAACAATTATTTTTTTCAGATCCTCAGAGTTATTTGCCATGAGGTGCCATGTTGAACTTCCTGTGACCAGTATGAGAAAGTGAGAGCAATAACACCAAATTTAACACACCTGCTCCCCGTTCACACCTGAGACCTTGTAACACTAACGAGCCACATGACACAGCGGAGGGAAAATGGCTATTGGCCCCAATTTGGACATTTTCACTTAGGGGTGTACTCATTTTTTTGTCAGCATTTTAGACATTAATGGCTGCGTGTTGAGTTATTTTGAGGGACAGCAAATTTACACTGTTATACAAGCTGTACACTCACTACTTTACATTGTAGCAAAGAGTCATTTCTTCAGTGTTGTCACATGAAAATATATAATAAAATATTTACAAAAATGTGAGGGTGTACTCACTTTTGTGAGATACTGTATATCTGCAGTGTTTTGTTATCTCTCTTCAAAGCACGCTGTCTCCTGCTCCGTTCTTCTGTTATCAGCCTGACAACTTCTGACAAGTTCTCCGGCAACTGAGATAAATGCAGCCTGAGTTTTGTGTTGGGGTGGATGCTATAAATAGATTAGCAGAGCCATGAACCTGTGCACTTTCTAAACAGTATATAAAGCTGAACACAGCAGATATACATGTAAAACTTATGTAGGGAGATTTGTTTCATCTCTGTGTATCATCTAAAGCTGTTAACTTCACTGGGTATATGTGAGGGTTTACATCCACTTTAATGTATTCACATTTATGACTGTTTTGAATTCAGCAGGGAAATTATTATGGCCAACCTCCATGCAATGTTAAATTTGACCACGAGATGAAACCCAGAATAAATATACTGTTTTGTAGAAGCCAGAAACTGTTTAACTTTATTAAGAACTCCCATCTTCCCTCATTCTAAGATAAGGAAATAGGTGAGCTCAGACTCCATCTTAAGAACTGAAGGAGAGGAAACTAGCCATCATCTTTGAAGTGCATATTGTGGACTAAACATACATCCCTACAGGCAGCATCGCTGGTGAGCATGGACTTATTGTCACCTGTTGCCTAGTTATTTCATTGTGTTTCTGTATATTTCATACATTGATTGTATGTATTTCTCATCTGCTTCTCCCGCAGTCTCAGCCTCACCCTGTTTTGTTAATAAAGCTTCGAGATTACATTCAGTCTGGCTTATTGCAGAATAAGAGGGTTTAGCTGCATGTTGAGTTACACACAGGAAAATGTGTAGCAAGGACAGAACAATGACAATGCAGTGTGGTACTCCAAAAAAGAAGCTCACAAATCATACAATTAAAGTGTTGTGGGACTGATCATTTTGTATAAAGTTAAGGGTTTTTAGTTTTATTGTATTAAACTTTAGTATACAGTATCTTCTTGATCTGTTGTGGCTGCTACTTCCACTGGTTATCCAGGTTGTTTACTGCTTAATAAAAAAAAGTCAGGTGTCTGTGAAATAGACCCTATGGTTTGGTCCGACCACTCTCCTATATTCCTGACACTTACAGTTCCCTCTACCCCAATAAAAGAATGGACATGGAGGTTAAATGACTCGCTTCTGACTGAGCCAGGGTTCGAGACTATTTCGAACTTTTTTACAGACCACGCCTCTGATGACACCTCACCACCCATTAAATGGGAGGCATTAAAGGCGGTTTTACGGAGTAGTTTTATCCAAATGGGTGCCCGCATGAAAAAAGAACGTTCGGCTGCAATAGCCACGGCGGTACACAAACTCAGGACACTAGAGACTACCCATAAATGCTCCCCGACTGTGGAGGTGCTTGCGGAGGTTTCTTCCGCTCGCTCTCAGCTTAGGGAATTATATGAGGCTTCCGCACGTACCTTTGCGAACAAACTAGCCTTTCACCAATACAAATTCCGGGATAAATGTGGTAGATCACTAGCTCGCACCCTACATACCAAACAACCTAACACCTTTATACCCCACATACGGGACAATTCTGGGAAAACTGTCTCGTCACCTTCTGAGATGGGACAAGTTTTCCGGGACTTCTATCAATCCCTCTATAACATACCTACAACAAGCCCTACTGAGCCCCCCTGCACTAGAGCGGACGCACAAGCCTCATATATCACACAAAATGCATTGCCTACTCTAGATGACGAAACGATAGAGGACCTTGAAGCCCCGATATCAGAAGACGAGGTTGCCCGCGCCATTGCATCTACCCCATCTGGTAAAAGTCCGGGCCCTGATGGCTTCACCCCGAAATTTTATAAACAATTTGCTCCCCTTCTCACTCCCTTCTTAACAAAAGTATTTAACTCAATCTCTGAGCGATCAGTATTCCCGCCGCAAACTCTAGAGGCACATATCACCCTCATCCCAAAACCATACAAAGACCTGAATATATGTGCTAATTACCGACCCATTTCGCTGATAGGGGTAGATCTGAATGTGTATGCGAAGGTGCTAGCAAATAGACTACAACCGTTGTTACCCTGATTAATACACTTAGATCAAGTGGGCTTTGTGAGTGGACGAGAGGCACGAGATAACACCCTGAAAACTCTTCTCATTGTGGACTATGCTTGAGCCCACAATGTCCCATTGTGTCTTCTCACGGTAGACGCGGAAAAGGCCTTCAACCGCGTCGACTGGCAATTTCTTCGCCTATCACTGCAACAACTGGGGCTAGGCCAAAACATGCTCTTCAGAATAATGTCCCTCTATACCTCTCCCTCCGCTAGGATTAGACTAAACGGATCTCTAGCGCCAAAATTCACTATTCGCAATGGAACGCGACAGGGGTGCCCCTTGTCCCCCATTCTCTATGTTCTTGTTATGGAACACCTAGCCATCGCCCTTAGAAACAACCCGACTGTCCACGGTGTTAGTATAGGCCCCATACATACTAAACTTGCCCTATTTGCAGATGACTTGCTCATATTTGTGACCCAACCGCAAGTCTCCTTACCCTCCATTATGCACAAGTTTCAGAGATATGGAGATGTTAGTAACTTTAAAGTTATTCATAGTAAGTCAGAAATACTCAATATTTCACTCCCAGAAGCAGCTCTCCAACAGCTCGCATCTTCCTTCCCTTTTAAGACAAACTCCACATCTATTCGTTATTTAGGAATTCATATCCCAACAGACGCTTCCCAACTATTCACCAGCAACTTTACCCCTCTACTTCTTAGAACACAAGCGGATCTGACCACATATGCATCTAAACAGCTCTCTTGGTTGGGTAGGGTGAATGTTTTAAAGATGGATGTCCTCCCTCAATTGCTCTATCTTTTTCAAACCATTCCTATTCACATTTCCACCCCATTTTTCAAAAGGCTCCGTCAGATTTTTTCTAAATTCATATGGCAAGGAAACCGCCCTAGGATAAAGTATGACACAATGATTCTTCCGAAGGCCCGGGGGGAGCGGGAGTCCCGGATCCCTCTTCCTACCATAAGGCAGCGGTACTCACATGTATTGTGGATTGGTTTCACCACCCTTCCTCCAAGCTTTTGGTTCAATTGGAGAAACATCTCAATGAGGCTGATCTTTGCGCCCTGCCGTGGATACCTACTGTCAGGGTATCACCAGCACTAGACGTGGGCGTCGGCGCGCTCCATCGCACACTTCCCGGCAAGTTCCTGGTGTTCCCGGGCGTCAGCGCGGCGTCAGGGCGCACGCGGGTACGCGGCGCTCGGGCGCGCGCGCGGGTGCACGTGTGCGTGTACGGGCGTGCGCGCGTTCGCGATAGCGCCGGTTTGGCGCCAAAGTGCATATATAAATCCCCCTGTGCCTCTGGCACATTGCTGCTTCGTCTCAGCTTGTGATCTGTGTTTAACTTGAACCTGTTTGCTGTTACCCGTTTGACCCGGCTTGATTGACTATCCGTCCTGCTCCTATCCGACCCGGCTTGCCTGACTACTCTTCTGCTACCTGCCTGATACCGTTGCCAACCTCCGCCTGCCTACCGACTCTGCCTCTGCCTGCCGCTTTTGCCTGTCTCATACCCGTGCTGACCCGGACTGTCTGACCCTGCTTATGCCTGCTGTTCCCCTGTGCTGTAGCACCTTCAGCTCCAGCTCCAGTGATCTCTGCTTCTACAAGTGTTCCAGTGTGCTGCCTCCAGTGTCTACCTGATCTGCAGTCCAGCCATCCCAGAGGGATCTCTCATCACATCTGCTCCAGAGACTCCGCTCCACAGGCACTCCTACCCCACTGTGCTCAGGAGACCACTGTTCCCACTCCAGTGGCTCCTGAACCAGCGTTGTATGAGAGGTCTTCTCCTACAAGTCAGGCTCTACTACCAGGTACCTAACAGTACGAAGCAGCCATGTCTGAGCCTGCAGGAGATACCTCTCCAATGAAGGAGATATGCACACACCTGGCGGCTCTCACCCAAGCAGTCCAAGCTCTTCAGGACAATTACAATAGACTGGAAGGACAAGTTCAGAACCTGGCGGGGTCCAACCCTTCTGCTTCTTCTTCCTCTGCTGCTGCTCCAACACAGACCGCTTCAGGGCCCGCAGTTGTGATGCTCCCACCTGAACCACGGGTCCCCATTCCAGAAAGGTTCTCTGGGGATCGGGCTAAGTTTCGGACCTTCCGCAATGCTTGCCAGCTCTTTTTTGCCTTACAGCCCAGAACCTTTTCATTGGAAGCCACTAAGGTTGGATTTGTCATCTCCCTCCTGCAAGGGGAACCTCAGACCTGGGCCCATCGTTTACTGGAAGGAGACTCGGCTCTAACCCAATCCTTATCCGCCTTCTTCCAAGCCATGGCACAGTTATATGAGGACCCTCAGCAGACTGCTTCAGCTGAATCTGCCCTGTTCGCGCTCCAACAAGGCCGCAGAACCGCGGAGGACTATGTTGCTGAATTCAGACGTTGGAGCGCGGACACACAGTGGAATGACGCGGCCCTGCGTCACCAGTTCCGCATTGGACTGTCTGAAAGCTTGAAAGACGAACTGGCTCGTGTAGGAGTACCTGATACTTTAGAGACTTTGATCACCCTAACCATTCAGATCGATCGTCGCCTCCGAGAACGACGATCTGAACGATCAGTTCAACCAAACCGCCCGACCTGGATGACAGCCCGAGCTCCGATGCCTGCAACACGCTACTCCCCTGCATCCAGTTCTAATCCAGTGCATACCACACCAGATACCTCCGAACCCATGCAACTAGGGGTGATGCGACCTGCTTTGTCTCCCGAAGAACGTGCCCGGCGTCGGCAATTAAATCTGTGCCTTTACTGTGGTGGAACCGGGCATTTTGTCCATAATTGCCCAGTTAGAATGAGTCAGTGTCCATCTCCTATACCTACCAGTTTTTCTGCCTTATCTACCAATTCTACCCATCTTGCCATTCTTCTCTCGTTACAGCTTCCAGAAAAGACACTCCAAGTCAACGCAATCATTGATTCCGGGGCATGCAGCTGCTTTATAGACTTAAGCTTTGCTAAGCAGCATAATATTCCCCTACGGACCAAGACCCATGGACTTTCTGTCTTCCTTGCCGACGGCTCTCGTATCAGATCTGGGCAAGTGACGCAAGAGACTCTGCCATTACCCACTACAATTGACTCTCAACATAAGGAATTGCTGATCCTGGACGCCATTACCTCCCCTATGTTTCCCATCATCCTGGGCATTCCCTGGCTCCGGGCTCACAACCCACACATCCATTGGGTCTCCGGAACAGTGAAATTCCTGTCATCTTACTGCCAGGACCACTGTCTGGCGAAGGATCTGGATTCCCAGGCTACCCTACTATGCCTGGACACCGACCAGAAAAATTGTCAGATCATTCCCAAACAGTATCATAATTACATTGATGTCTTCAGCAAGAAGGGGGCCGACTCTCTCCCACCTCATCGCCCCTACGATTGTCCCATCGAATTGTTGCCAGGATCCGAAATTC